>OY754469.1:26352752-28852752 GCA_963575645.1 Xanthostigma xanthostigma | reverse complement strand
TGGGACGGTTACCGTGTTGGACTTTGATCAACCTATCGTGAACTCGAACCTCACCTCCGTTCATATGGAGATGCTTTGTAATGCAATTTAATTTTATGTATTCCATAATAACAAAAATACAAAACCTATAGCGGCTCTAACTTCTTTATAGAGTAACAAACCGTATTTGCTTGACATAGTTTTTAATTTATTAATTAGTGAAATTATGTATTATTAAATAAATTAATAATTTATTGATTTATTGTTTACTAATAGACAATTGTGAACAAAATTCAACTACTTTAAACATTTAGATAAAGAAGAAAAATTTGCATTCCACATACGATGCCCGTTCGCCCATTCGATTTTACCTGTATTAATTCATACACATCGTGATGAAGTATATATTATGCACTTCCCCTCATTAAAACGAAGAGAACGATGTATGTTTCATCACAGTATGTGCCAACTAACACATGGAGCAATAGATCTTAGTGACGGCTCAAGTAATAGGAAGCCTATATAATTGTAAATAAATGGTTAACTCAAAAATTAATATAAATAATATATATAAAATTGTTTATATCATTTCCGGAATCATAATGAGCATTTTAAAAGAAGTTTCATCAAACATCGACAAATAATTTGTAAGTTTACCTAATCCATTCAAACATAATTATATACCTACATGATATGAAGAATATTATATAATAATTCTGGTAATTATAAGTTATAATTACCAGAATTATCTATCCGACACTCCAGTTAAAATTTATAACTGGAGTGTCGGATAGATAGGCTAGTTTACATGTCCTTTTTTCATAAATTCCCGTCTTCCTTCAGCGAAAATTATGATCATTGTGTCATTCGATTCGAAATGACATCTAAAAACTTCTTGATAAAATTGAAGTGGGAGACGAAAAAATTGCCAAAGTTATAAACATTTTAGTAAAAGAAAAAAGAGGGGTTTGGTTTTTTGCAAATATCTCAAAAACTATTGCAAATATCTGAAATAGTAGAATTAGTAGAGTTTCGAGAGATAGAACTTTTTTGTGAGAAATTTTCTGCTTTTTCAGAATCTTTTTTATGATATCAGATATCTGCAATAGTTTTTGAGATATGCGCGAAAAACCAATCCCCTCTTTTTTATTTTAATAAATGTTTATAACTTTCGCAATTTTTTCGTCCTCCACTTCAATTTTATTTGTCTGACCCAAAAAAATTAATAAACAATAAAACAAAAAAATCTAAATTTTGGCTTTTTTTCCATTTCGTTTCAACGTTTTTGGCATAAGAAAATGTTTTAGAAATGTTTATATATGCCGTTTCGATGGGCAATTTAATTCTCTACAAAAAGTTTGATATAAAGTATATCGAAATGTTGCTTCGTTTAGGAGATATATTGAATTAAAACCCATGAACGTCTTAATTCCTTATTGCCCTGTTTTTTAGGACATAATCAATAGCCTATAAGACGATCGATCCGAAAGAGCTTGTAAAATAATTATTGATTAAATAGTAACAAAAAATGACAATTGGAAATGTGTTAAATTTTTCGTTGTTATCAGCGGCAAGAAGTTGTAAGCTTCCTGCCATTTCATGCAAAACTGTAACTTTTTTGCACTATATGCAGATTTGTTCATAAAAAAATAATTTTAAACCCTGGACATGCTATTATATTATTATGTTCGAAAGTAGTAGGGCGTGCAGCATATACTTGTCCGAGTCAAGAGAAGGGACGAACAAAAAAAATTGCATGCTTGACATCTCATGATGTACACACAACGTAGGTACCAAAATTAGTACATAATATATTATAAATTGTAATTAAACACTTATATGTATTTTATTCACACGAATGACATGCTTTCAAATAAAATCGCAATGTTATGAGAAATTCACAAAACGTATGAATAGATTTTGCCTGCAACATAACTTCAGTTACCACTTAAAGCAATTTTTATTTTTTGTTTTGCACATACCGCTATTATACTTGTAGTATGTGCTCTGTTATCGCTTTGCCCGTCAGAGCTGATTTTCGTTCATATAAGAAGTTATATCTAAGTTAATTTCACACGAAATCCATTCAATTTGCAGCTTTTCGAAAAGATGAGATTCTATTATATAAAACAAAATCATTTTTAGATCGATTCGAGTATTAATTATTACTAAAATTGTTATTGAAAATCACGAACTGCAGTTGTCGGTCGGTTTGTACGTATGTACGTACGTCCGAGCTCTACAGATCGCAATTTTGGTCGGATCGCCTGGGTTTATATTTTATTTAGTTTGTTTATTATCAGATCAGGACCCTATTTAAATTCACTGAAATGTGTTCGGTAGTTTTTTATAAACAGTTTTATTTTTTATTATTTTTGACAGCTAATAGTTAAAAAAATATAACAAATGTAGTAAAATACCATAGAATAAGTGCTATCCTTCTATATCACGATAACAACGGCGCGAGGGCAAGTGTGCTATGGCGCAGTGGATAAGACCTTTGACTAGTAGTGACAAGGTCCCGGGTTCGATCCCTACCGTCATAATTTTTTATTTTCTTTCTGTTCCATTTTATTCCACATGATATTTATATATTATATATATTTTTCATATTTTTTTCCAATTTTATTTATTTTTTTTATTTTTCCAATTTTGATTATACAGTGGAAAACTTGCAGGGTTTACACTTTTGGTTTTGTCAACTATTTTCAGAATTCTGGCAATTTTTTTTTCGATCTTTGACTGAGTGTAAGTCACCTATTAAGTATTGCTTCTCTCGATTAGAGTACTAACGTTGACATTTAGGCCGTTTGTCCACCGCCGCCGTCACCGGGACGCCACCGAGAACGAGATGACGGCGCCGATTTAGCGATACATACTCGTACATTTACTATGGCCATGTGTCCACCGCACACCAGTCACCCGAGCGCCGTCATCCGGCCGCCGATGTTTCGAGTAGTTCGGCGTGATCGCTAGAACTCGGCACGGTTTTATGACGGGCCGATATGCCGGCAATACAAAACACGTTTGTTCTTGTCCACACACTACCGTCGCACCGCGCCGTTCGCCCGGTTTTTGTTTTGTCTCAATTTGTAAAAAAATGGCTAACAAATTCAAATACGATATTTATACATTAATTGAACTTGTAGAGAGTAAAGACTGTTTGTGGGATAAAACAAAGGATGTGTCCAGAGATAAAATTTTGAGAAAAAATGCGTGGCGCAAAATTTGCGTCTTTTTGAAGCCCAACTTTGAAAATATGGAGCAGGAAAGCGGTGGACACACGATCGCCGTCACGTCATCTAAACTCTCGGCCCGAAGTAATCTCGTTCTCGATGACGTCCCGGTGACGGCGGCGGTGGACAAACGGCCTTACAGTAGTAGTGATATGACCATTACGAGGCAGTATTGAAACTATCGGAACCATTGATTTTTTTGTTTTCGGTCACGTGACTCTTTGATTATACAATTCAGTATCGTTCACTGTGTAATGTTTGTGTCGGTATCATTCGAAAATAGTTAAACTTTTAATGACCTAAAGCCCGCCATTCATTATCCTGCACGCAGTCCACCACGCAGGCAGGAAGTCGCTCACACACTATACTGCAAGCAGTCCAAACCCGTCATTCACTATCCTGCATGCAGTCCGCCACGTAGGCAGAAAGTCACTCACACACTATCCTGCAAGCAGTCCGTCGTCAGTGTTTTTGCCTATTTTGCTAGTGACGTTTCTCTTTGAAAATGCCTAATCTACGCTGTCTTGTCAAAAAAAAGAAAATAGCTATTTTACTATGTTTGGTTCTATTACTAGAAAAAAATAAAAAAAGAATATGGGAAAAGAAACTGTTAAAGATTCGTCACAAGAAATGTATTTGTGCTTGTGACGCTACAATGTTAAAGGAAATTGATCCTGATGACTATAAAAATTACTTAAGGATGGATGAAGAGACTTTTCGATATTTATTACATAAAGTGGCACCAATAATAACAAGACAAAACACTATGATGCGCAACAGCATTTCTGCAGAGCAACGATTGGTGGCTACTTTGCGATTCTTGGCTACTGGAAGGTCATATGAATGTTTGAAATTTAGCACCAAAATTTCACCGCAATTGCTTGGCAAAATTATACTGTGGCGTCATATTTTTTAAGTAGTTCTAATAATTCTTGTAATGCTGTATTTCTTGACTGTCTGTTACTATAGTTAGATGATTTAATATCCCATAAACAACGGTTTTCTTTGTATATATCAATAAATTCTTCTAAACACGTGTTATCCATGATGTTCAAATTAACTAATGGCAGTCCTGCAACGGCTGCAACACCAAATTCTCTACTGCGCGCGAAAATGCAGGACGCCGTGCAGGGCGCCACGCAACTGACAGTCCGGCGCGGCGGACTGCAAGTAGTGGGAGGAGCTTGCAGGTCTCAAGCAGGACGCAACGATCATCCTGCGTCCATCTGCCGGACACCGCGCAGACTGCAAGCATATTCATTAACCTGCATCACTCGGCGGACGGCAAGGCGGACTGCCATGCAGGATAGTGAATGGCGGGCTTAAGATATACCTTGAAGAAAATATTCTAGGTCAAATAGTGAATTCAAAGGACAGTAAAATATTGGGTCATTTTTCGACAAAGATAAAAAAAAAATAAATAAAACTTAGTTTTTTATTTTTAAATTATTTGATATTAGTACGGCTGTTATTTGTAGTAGAAAATTAAATTAAGATCCAATCTTAATTTAGTTTTTTATTCTACTCTAATATGGTTATCTTGGAAAATTTTAATTATTTTACTATTTTGGATACCTATATGGGAAAACCAATTAAAAAATAGCATTTATCTGGATTTGGACCATCAACACAGAAAATATAATGTCAATTCCATTACTGTAGAACTGCTAGAAGGCTGTGACAGACTTGTCAATAGTCTGAACTTTTTGGATACGAAAGCCTAAAAATGGATAAGAATGATGAAAGTGCATTGTGATGATTTTTCATAATTCATTTTCGAACACTACGTATTTTTATGTAGCAGTCTGTAGACAAATCGCTTGCTTGAATTTTCTGCGAGGTTGACTTTCATTTGATTGTGTCAGCAGAACTATACGCTGTACAGTAGTGCATTTATTAAATATACCTACTTGTAAGAAGGCATATTTTTTGTCGTAACGATTTCTTTGTAATAACGGTAATTTACCACCAATTGACGGAGTTACTGCAAGAATAACGTATTGTATACATTTTTTTTAATATTCGTGTTTTCTTTTTTATAAATATGTTATTTGATTTTCTTACTTCAATAAGAAAAATTACATTTTTTTGTTCCACAGGTTGATGACTGAAAAAAAGCACATTAAGGTGAATATACAGTGTGTAACTAAATAAGCTAGTTACACTTATAGAGGGTGCAAAAGAGCTTAATATAATATGAAAAGTTCTTGTGGATACGTGTCCTTAAAGTGCTCAATAACAAAGACGCAGAATGTTGAAATTCTACATTTTTGCTTCATTATTTCGTAAACTAGCAATTTTCATTCTTTTGAAATATTTATAGATTTTTCGGAAGGTGATTTTGACTATTAAATCCTATGTGAACATAGATCCTATTTTAGACACAGAACACCCTTAATTTGGCAAACATGACAATTAGATTTTTACTGTAATAATGTTCATATTGAATTTGGTCCAACCAAAAAATATCTATACTTATGTGTAATTATTATACATATAGTATATAAATATAGTGATGTATGTTCGCTTACAATAAATTTAAAAATTAAAAATGAATCGGCTATCCAAAAAACTTTGATATACTATCAAGGATGTTTGTTCAGCATGATCTGTATTGCAATAAAAAACTAAAAATCATAGGTATACATGTCGGAAAATTTAGAGGGAAAACGCCCCAAAATCAAAAAAGTCATAGAGGAAATAGGTGTCAGACTAGGCCTAATGAAGCTATATACAAAGTTTGGGGAGAGTATTTGTCAGTAAAATTTTTGCCGACGGGCACTATAACTATAAAAAGTATTTAGGAAAAAATTTAAAAAGAAGTTTGATCCTGCTGGCCATCCCTAAAACTTCCCGTTATGTTCGAGTTCAAAACGCTCAAAAATATATAAAATATAACAAGAAGTTTATTTTTTAGCTCAAAATGTTTCGTTCACGATATCTCGGGAACAAATGAACCGATTTTGATTTGCGGCAATCGACGCAGTTTTTTTAACCTACGAAAGTAATTATTACAAAAAAATCGATCTGAGATCTGATAACTATTTTACGAGTAATTAAAAAAAAAAACACTTTTGAACGAATTTTCCGTTCACGATATCTCCTGAATAAATGAACCGATTTTGATGCGGTTTGCGAAAATCGACGCAATTTGTTAAGGAAAAGAGCGATTTTAGAATTAATCGGTTTAGTATTTTAAAAAAAATTTCAAAAAAACAAATTTTTGAAACTTATTTTGCCAAATTTTCTGGAAATCTAAGTTCAGCAAAGTCACGTCAGATGCCGCAAACCGCGTTTCAATCGGACACTCCGTTCAAAAGTAATAAGAGGTTTACAATTATACATACACACACACACATACAGCCCTACGGACATCATCGCAAAAATTCGATTTGCGGGAATCGGGGTGAAAACAAAAAAAATTTTTTTTTTTTAATAGCGGGAAGTTAAAAATATATTTTTCACGTTAAAATTTTTTTACCATAGGTACTAGAAAACTTTTAAGAGCAAAAATTTTTAAAATTATTACGCGGAAATCACTTGACTGATATAAAAAAATCTATGTTTAGCATATTTTATAATTTTACATCGTTAAATATGCGAATAGTATAATAAAATTGTTTTAATAAAAAAAACCTTCAAGACTGATATTTCTTACAAATACGATGAAATCGCGTGTGTGAACTTGGCACAGTAAAGTTAAAAAAAATATTAAAAAAACTATGTATTACAACAGCACGCTAAGTTTCAAAAATATCCGTAACAATATAAAAAATCAAAAAATGCTATGCTATGTTCACAATTTCAACATTTCAAAACCTCGCACAAGCCAAGCACTCTTTGCAACCAATAAAATGTAGTAAAAAAAACGTCATGGCATCAGAACACTAACGAGAAATAAAAAATTGCAATTTTCGAAAAAAGTCAATTTCTTTTTAGACTTCTCGTAGCACGCAGCATAGATATAGGCTAGACGGCGAGGAGGTATAAACATTAAAAAGTGTATTATTCGGGCACAGACGAGATTATTGTTGGAATTGCTACGTTTTAGGGTGTAGTTCAACCCCCTAAATTTGCTTACAAATTATTGATGTGCTTGATTTTATAATTAATAATTAGTGACGAAAATAGTGTTTTTTTCTCTATTTCCTTTAATATCTCCGTTCCTCTTGACTTTTAGTATAGCATATGCATTGAGAAAGTTGTTCCTTATGAAATTTCCTAAAAAATGAGCACTGACAGGTCGCTAAGTTCAATTGTTAACTTGCAAATAGCCCCGAAAGCTAAAAAAACACGTTTTTTCACTATTTTTTTACTAAAAAATGACCGCACACAGATGGCTGAAAATTCTCAAAAATGATGTCTATGTTGACCCAAACATGCATGAATAATTTTAGCGTCATCGGTCAATTACTTCTCGGGTAATTAACGATCACTTTTTTTTTATTTCCTTAATTGCAAATTGCGCCAGTTTTTTCACAAACGGGTTTCGCTGGTTTGACCAAGCCAGAAAAATCACAAATCCATTTAACCTTAGTATCCCGTTGGAATTTTTGGAAAAAATTAATTCTAACCGATTTTATAACGATTTCTTTAGCGATACCAATTTTAGACAAACGTATAAAACCATATAACTTTTCCAATATTCAATCGTTATAAAATCGGTTAGAATTAATTTTTTCCATAAATTCCAACGGGATCCTAAAGTTGAATGGATTTGTGATTTTTCTGACTTGGTCCGACCAGCGAAACCCGTTTGTGAAAAAAATGGCGCAATTTGCAATTAAGGAAACAAAAAAAGTGATCGTTAATTACTCGAGAAGTAATTGACCGATGACGCTAAAATTATTCACGCATGTTTGGGTCAACATAGACATAATTTTTGAGAATTTTCAGCCATCTGTGTGCGGTCATTTTTTAGTAAAAAAAATAGTGAAAAAACGTGTTTTTTAACTTTCGGGGCTATTTGCAAGTTAACAATTGCACTTAGCGACCTCTGTCAGTGCTTATTTTTTAGGAAATTTCAAAAGGAACAACTTTCTCAATGCATATGCTATACTAAAAGTCAAGAGGAACGGAGATATTAAAGGAAATAGAGAAAAAACACTATTTTCGTCACTAATTGTTAATTATAAACTCAAGCACACCAACAATTTGTAAGCAAACTTAGGGGGTTGAACCACACCCTAAAACGAAGCGATTCCAACAATAATCTCGCCTGTGCCCGAAAAATACACCCAAAATTACTCGCCGTCTCGCCTAATAAATTAAAGAACTTTTCTCTATGAAGTTTTTTGTTTTTTGTAAAATTACTTTAATATAAGTAAAGGGCATTCAAAATATTTTCAAATTTTGAATGAAAATTTCATTTTATAGTTCAGTTATAGGCGGTCTAGAAAAAGAACTGAAGAATGAAACTTTTTTGAAAAAATGATTTTTTACACAATTTAAGGGCTTTCGAAAAATATTTTCAAATTTCAAAGTTGCGGAAAAAGTCAAATTCTTCTTAGTGTTTCATTGTCGGCTATTGATTATGTGATATAGAAAGGAACTAAGACGTTTAATGCTGGCATTGGTCAATGGGTCATTTATGAAAACAAAACCACGGATTGCTATTAAATTAGAGAGTGGAAACTGGAAATAGGGGTGAAAATGCACCCTTTTCAGTTTTTTCTATATATCTCACAAACGAAGTAAAATTTTGATATACTTTATATGAAACTTTTTGTAGAGAATTGAATTTCTCATCAAAATGGTTTATTTTAAAAATTTTAAAACATTTTTTTATGCCAAGAATGTTGAAACAAAAAGGGAAAAAAGCCAAAATTTCGATTTTTTGTTTTTCTTTTGGTTTTTTGCGTGTAATTTTTTTCGGGTCAGAGATAGGTACCAATAAAAATGTTGAAACAATATTTTTATAAATGCTAAGTCGAAAAAATGTTAAAATTTTTTTTTAAATAAGCCATTTTGATGGGAAATTTAATTTTATAGAAAAAGTTTCACATAAAGTATATCGAAATTTTGCTTCGTTTGCCTATATTGAAAAAACTTAAAATGGTGCATTTTCACCCCTATTTCTAATTTCTACCCTCTAATTTAAAATCACTCCACGGTTTTTTCTTCTTATATGACCCATTGACCGATTCCTACAACAAAACCAGTGAACGTCTTAGTGCCTTATTGCCCTGTTTTTAGCATGCGGCCTAAACAAAGGACTTTTTCTTGTGAGCTTATTTTCTAAAATAATTTTCTGCACTAGTCTGGCTTTAAATTTTTTTCTCAAAAATCAAAAATTTCGAAGAAAAATATTTTAGGTTTTTGTTAGCACGCGGTGTAGATAAAAAACTTGTTTATTTAAAGTTTTTTTATAAAATAATTTTAATAATACCTAATATAATAGCAGACTATAGCTGTTGATCTGTGTATAAATTAAAAATAGGGGAGGGTGTATAAATTGAAAATATATAGTTTGCTATTACATATTATATTATTAAAACAATGTGGTAGCTGATACTCTTAGAAAAAATAAGAATGGAATTTGACAATTTTTAACAAATTAAATTTTATTTTTTTACGTTTTTATAAAATATTGTGCATAAAGATACAGCATTTCAGTATCTTCATTTACTTGAAAATTTCATCTTCACACGCACTGAACTTTATCGAAAGCTTCTCTATTTTAATCTGAAATGTAGCATTGAATAACTTTACGTTGGTTTCTAAACATCAGCATAAATGACCAGCAATACTTTTCACACAAACGCACATGTATAATGCACTAGCGGTCCCGCCTGGTTTCACCCGGGTGCAAAAGAACGAATGGGGAAGGGAGTGACATAAGTACGCATATTCATCTTAATTTACCGAGATGAATGGTTGTATCCAAATTTCATAATGATCAGAGTTACCGTTCAAAAGTTTTTGTCGATAAATTGCAATAATTATACTTTTTATAAGTATAGATAATAAATTTCTTTTAAATCAATAATTATTGGAATTAATAAAATATAATAAATATTTAATTGAAAACACTGTAGGAAAATTATTTTTATATAGGTCCATATAGTTATAAGTTTTCAAATGAGCTATTTAATTTATTTATTTAATTTTAATTAGTCGTAAATAAAATTAAAATAAATTTAAATATAAGAAAGTAATGTAGAAAAAAAAATAAATAAAAATATATTCGCCCAACGTGGGGCTCGCACCCACGACCCTTATATTAAGGAGGTTGATCCGTTACAGTCCCATTCAAAAGTAAGTCGAATTCTAAATGGGAACTATTTCATAATAAATTTTTACAAAAGGTTATAAGTCGATGATACCAATAATATTATTGCCCAATAAAAGCATAAATAAATACTTTTTTTAATATTAATTAATTATTTCTAACTTTTAAATTTTTTGTACAAAGTTAGGTTTAAAAAAATAAATTTATGTAAATATCTGTATTTTACATATTTTTTTACAGTAAATAATTAACCAGTGGGAGTATATGCCCAAGTAATTCAAGAATTACAAGGCGCGAAATTTTACATCATATACCCCGGTGTTTTGTTTGAAAATCGGTGTATATTTATCGATCAGCCCGAAATTGTTTTTTTAAAAACTCCACATTTGCCCCTTCCCGTTTCACTGCGAGACAATTCGCATACCCGTTTATCGTTCACCCCAGAATTGTTTTTTAAAAAACTCCACATTTGCCCCTTCCCGTTTCACTGCGAGACCATTCTCATACCCCTTTATCGTTCACCCCGGAATTACAATTCGCATACCCGTTTATCGTTTACCCGGAATTATTTTTTTAAAAACTCCACCTCTGCCCCATCGTGTTTCACTGCGTGACAATTCGCATACCCCTTTATTAAAAAAAGCTTAGTCTGCCTTCTTTAGAAGTCCGCCATATTGAATTAAAAGTGACGTCACTTTATTTTTCGAGTTATTCTCAGCAAGTCCTTTCATTTGATACCCATATTGTAGGAAAGCATAATAAAATTAATCCGCCATCTTTAGAAGTCCGCCATATTGGACTTAGAGTAAATTCACTTTATTTTTCGAGTTATTTACAGCAAGCCCTTTCATTTGATACCCATATTGTAGGAAAGCATAAAAAACTTAGTCCGCCATCTTTAGAACTCCGCCATATTTGTTTGAGAGTTACGTCACTTTATTTTTCGAGTTATTTCAGCACGCCCTTTCATTTGATACCTATATTGTAGGAAAGCATAATAAAATTAGTCCGCCATCTTTAGACGTCCGCCATATTGGATTTAGAGTGACGTCACTTTATTTTTCGAGCTATTCTCAGCAGGCCCTTTCATTTGATACCCATATTGTAGGAAAGCATAATAAAATTAGTCCGCCATCTTTAGAAGTCCGCCATATTGGTTTTAGAGTGACGTCACTTTATTTTTCGAGTTATTCTCAGCAAGCCCTTTCATTTGATACCCATATTGTAGGAAAGCATAATAAAATTAGTCCGCCTTCTTTAGACGTCCGCCATATTGGATTTAGAGTGACGTCACTTTATTTTTCGAGTTATTCTCAGCAAGCCCTTTCATTTGATACCCATATTGTAGGAAAGCATAATAAAATTAATCCGCCATCTTTAGAAGTCCGCCATATTGGATTTAGAGTAAATTCACTTTATTTTTCGAGTTATTTACAGCAAGCCCTTTCATTTGATACCCATATTGTAGGAAAGCATAAAAAACTTAGTCCGCCATCTTTAGAACTCCGCCATATTTGTTTTAGAGTTACGTCACTTTATTTTTCGAGTTATTCTCAGCACGCCCTTTCATTTGATACCTATATTGTAGGAAAGCATAATAAAATTAGTCCGCCATCTTTAGACGTCCGCCATATTGGATTTAGAGTGACGTCACTTTATTTTTCGAGCTATTCTCAGCAGGCCCTTTCATTTGATACCCATATTGTAGGAAAGCATAATAAAATTAGTCCGCCATCTTTAGAAGTCCGCCATATTGGTTTTAGAGTGACGTCACTTTATTTTTCGAGTTATTCTCAGCAAGCCCTTTCATTTGATACCCATATTGCAGGAAAGCATAATAAAATTAGTCCGCCATCTTTAGACGTCCGCCATATTGGATTTAGAGTGACGTCACTTTATTTTTCGAGCTATTCTCAGCAAGCCCTTTCATTTGATACCCATATTGTAGGAAAGCATAATAAAATTAGTCCGCCATCTTTAGAAGTCCGCCATGTTGGATTTAGAGTGACGTCACTTTATTTTTTGAGTTATTTTCAGCAAGCCCTTTCATTTGATACCCATATTGTAGGAAAGCATAAAAAACTTAGTCCGCCATCTTTAGAAGTCCGCCATATTGGATTTAGAGTGACGTCACTTTATTTTTCGAGCTATTCTCAGCAAGCCCTTTCATTTGATACCCATATTGTAGGAAAGCATAATAAAATTAGTCCGCCATCTTTAGAAGTCCGCCATATTGGATTTAGAGTGACGTCACTTTATTTTTCGAGTTATTTTTAGCAAGCCCTTTCATTTGATACCCATATTGTAGGAAAGCATAAAAAACTTAGTCCGCCATCTTTAGAAGTCCGCCATATTGGTTTTTGAGTGACGTCACTTTATTTTTCGAGTTATTCTCAGCAAGCCCTTTCATTTGATACCCATATTGTAGGAAAGCATAATAAAATTAGTCCACCATATATAGAAGTCCGCCATATTGGATTTAGAGTGACGTCACACAGCTAACCACGCATTGTCATCCAAACTAAACGTGTATACAAATTTTCATCTCAATCGGTTGAAGATATCTGCTTCAAAATTATCGAAGGCATTCTAGTCGCTCACTTAGTAATTTAGTCGCTCACTTATTAATTTAGTCACCCAAATATTATTTTAATATCTCAAGTTATTAAAACAGGATTTCATCATCAGTCACCAAGTTTTTTTTATTCAACCGTTTTATAATTCCCCTATTATTATTATATAAAACAACATTATAAGAGATATATTCTTTTACGCATGCGCCGATGTTCCCCAAAAACAATAGGCCAATTCATATTTGCATATCAAACATCCTCCCAAAATTTGGTTTCAATCCGCTTATCCTTGGTGTCGGAATGGTAAGAAATGTCAAAAGTGACGTTTGCATCTGTCAAAGTATTATGTTCTGATAATTAGTTATTCAAATTGTTAACTCAGAAGGCGTTGCATTTTACAAATATTGAAACGGCATCCGTTTTTGAACAAATGCTACCTTTTTATTTCATTATTGTAATAAATAATATTATCGACCAATTTTATTTTAAGACAGAACATACGCAATTTTGAAATTGCCATGTTAAACCATGCAACAGAGAGAGATAACCGAAAGATGTTTTCCATCGGTTATATCAAATTGAATTTATTTCTATATAAATGTGTATAAAAAAACTGTTTGGGCATTTTCTGTTGTACGATTCTTATGTAAAATTTTCTCCTCTTTCGTTTAAGACAGGTTTCGAACCGATCTGATTTAAATTGAGCGAGTTATAAGCGAAAAACTTCGTTTTTTCCTTATTGCTCCCCTCTGGGGTCAAAATTCAAAAATCGGCCGACGTTACGAGCTAAGTTACGCGGAGACGAATCGAACAAAAAAAAGTTTTTTAAAATCGGTTAAGGCGTTTGGGCTGTACGCGTGACACAAAAAAACGTGACACACAGATTCACAGATTCACAGATTCACAGATTCACAGATTCACAGACAAAGCGAGTACATATAGGCGCTTTAGCTTACGCTATTCGCGCCTAAAAAAAGAAATTAGAAGTAATAAAAATTAAAATAAAATTATTAAAAAGTTGAAAATTCAGTTAAAATTGTTAAAACTGTCAAAAATAAAAGTCCATAATAGAAAAGTGCTAAGGTTTAATGATTTTTTTTATTGATTAAAAGTCTCCTAATTAAATTGGAAAAAATATTAAAATATGCGTAAGACATCGATGCTTTACCCAGTTAGTTTTCGGAACTGCTGACATTATTTGGTTAGAAGATTAAAAAGGAAGAATCCTGGTGGCATAGGATCGATGAACAAAGCAAATACTGAAGGTTTTTATTGCATTTTATTGTCTGACGTTTCGGCACTCTTTATGCCATCTTCTAGACTCTCCGAAGATGGCATAAAGAGTGCCGAAACGTCAGACAATAAAATGTAATAAAAACCTTCAGTATTTGCTTTGTTCATCGATCCTATGCCACCAGGATTCTTCCTTTTTAATCTTCCAACATTTGAACAGGATCATCATCTTTCTAAATTATTAGAGTTATCTTTCACAATTATTTGGTTATTTGCAAAAAATTAAAATGTACCGTTTGCAGGCTAGGTTGACATATTTTCCATAAGACTACATGTAAAAGTTTTTTTAAATTTTTAACTTTATAAATCTCCTAATGATTTTGGATTTTTTACAGAAAAATTTGTCATAAAAAAATCTATTGAAAAAACTTTATTTCAGATTTTTTTCATTATCTTCGTGAAACGGCTCAACCTCCTTAAGAGTCACGTACTCTACCGACTGAGCCAGCCGGGCTTCTGATGTGCAACGCTAATATTGGTATATTTAGTTACGGCATTTCACCTAAATAAAAGCTTATTTTTGAGATACATTTTGCAACATTTTTCATTGATGACAAATGATTTTTTTCAATTTTCAGCAATATATGAGCTAATAATAATTATTATTAGCTCATAAATTGCTGAAAATTAAAAAAAAATCTTTTTTTATAATTATGCACGTACAATGAACATACGAACATTTTTGTTATTTATTATCTCAAAATAGTTTTCGAAACAAAACTAAATATCTCAAATCTATTAGTTACTTTTGTTACATTACAGCGTTATTCACGCATACATTGTGTTCTAAATTACATGAATATTATCTCTGAATAATTTTAATATGTATAATTTTAATATTTTTGTGGACTTTTGCTTTTCACATAAATGTCAAAAATGACAAGTCCATAATAATTACTTCAGCTGGTTGGCGCTGGCATCGCGCACATAGCGATATATTTTTATTTTCAATTTAAACTTTTTGTCTACAGAACCGAATAATTCTGAACACTATTTTTCAACAAGTTTTCTTTGAATTTATCTTTCCATGAGTGTGACAAAAACGCCAATATATCAGATATTGTGATGTTGGCAGTTCTGAATAAAAAAATAAAAAATTGTGAACACTTTCTGTTCTAAAAACTGTCGGTTAACGATTGTAAATGACAAATTTCTGTTAATAATCCACAAATCTGAGCGAACCAAATCGGGCTGCTAGTATCATTATATAAACGCAACTTCTCTCTCTGTTAGCCCGCGTATGATTTGAGGATGGCTGAACCGATTATAATACTTTACCTAGTCAGGTTCTAAACTTTGTTTGATTAAATTTTTTTTTTTTTTTGTTTAAACAAAAATACTGCAGATAACTACATTTTACGATTTTTCAAAATAGTTTTTTTGGGTCTAATTTTTTTAAATAAATATTTATTATTCAATATTGATCATACTGGATAAAGTCGTGTGGACCTCAAGGATCGCACTTGTAGTGTCGCAATACATGATCCACCTTACGGCTTGTTTAGTAGATTATCTGGCAAAAATTATAAAAAACATTTAATAAGTTTCCGGTTAAACGGTTTACAACGTTCGTCGTTTTTAAATCAATACGTATACAAGAAGAATGCGAACAGTACAGCTATCTTGAACGGTTTTATATAGATCTAAATTTTACACTTTGTACAGCGGTGGTCAAAGCTTGTTTAACACGACAATAAATAAAATTATCGACCAATTTTTCAGACAATATATTAATATATTGTCTGAAAAATTGGTCGATAATTTTATTTATTGAAGAGATCTAATCAGACGTTAATCAAAGATTTGTTTAACACGACTGCGACGAAAAGAATGGTTGTAATTCTAGCGGTCTAAGTATTTATGGATGTTTCATCGTAGAGCCTAAACTACTTTAATAAGACAGGTAGATTTCAAATAATTATAGCCACTCAACAGCTGACATCGCCAGTGTCTAATATTTTAATAATGCTGGTGCAAATTGATTTGTCCCAATAGCATGACCAAGCAGTCAGAGAACGGACACGAAACCGCCACCGCCATCCGCAATAGCTAAAACAAAACTGTATCGGTTTTGGAACACATTTAGCTGCCTGCGCATGACGGTGACGGTTTCGTGTCCGTTCTCTGACTGCTTGAAACATACCTATAGGCGTTATTATTTATAAAAAAAATTGCAGGCGTTAATAAAAAAATCAAGCCCCGAAGCTAAGTTAAAATAAAATAATTAAATTTGATTAAAGGCCACTGCCGGATTTTTCGGTCAAATGAGCGGGAATCGAATCAATTATAGAGAAACAGAAATATCTCTGCATCAATAATAATGTTAAAAACAAAAAACTTTTAATCTAGGTTATATTGTAAATACTTAACTGATAACTAGCGCTGTAGTACAGTCATTTTGGTAGTTTTACCTGGAAAGTTTTCCAGGAGCATTGTTATTGGTGATTTTAAAGATTTCAATGTGCTCTTTCCGAATTTCTACTTTGCCACCTCGTACCTTTGCCGCTCGCGCCGCCATATTGAAAAATGGCGCGTAAAAACAGTTTTTTGACAATATCTCCTTTCCGACCCATCTTTAGAAAAATATGAATAGCGCCACTGGAAAGAACGGAAAATTTTTCGAAGGAAACATGTGTAACATGTATTTTTCACACGAAATTCGAGCGAGCAGGTTAACTAAGGTCACAAATTGGCACGCGTCGATCACCTGCTCAGATTGCGATAGACTTGTGGAAACGGGCGCGCTGTACTGAAATGGCTGTAACTTTTAACTGGCACAAGCAAATGATACAAAACCAATTGCAGATGAAAAAGTATCATTTTCTTGAAGTATTACGTGTGTTACAAAAGTTTAAGTACTTCAACAATTATATATTATGTAGCTCTACATTGGACCACTGCATAGGTTTTCAATTATTTGACAAAATTCGATGAAATATTTGTTGAAAAAAAATAAAATACTTTGATGGCATACTTAAAGGGCTTATCTAAAATACTTCTTCATCCAAAATTACTGTTGTCGCTGCCGAGCTGGGCGCAGCCCCTCGAGACAAGACTGTAATAAGGAGAAGCCAAAGGCTCCACTACTGTTGTCGCTACCGAGTGGGGCGCTGCTCCGTGAGGCAAGACTGTATTACTTGTATAGTGGAGCTAAAGACTTTACTGCTGTAATCGTTGCCGAGCAGGGCGCAGTCTCGTAAGACAAGACTGGAATACGATGAAGCCGAAAGCTCCACTATTGTTGTCACTACCGTATTTCATCTCAATCGTGTGCAAAGCAGCGGGTAGCGGCTAGGTTTTAATAATCTTCTTTTAACCTACACATAATTCTCAACGTTCATGATTTTTATCAGATTTTTCTGAGCATTCCTTTTAATGATAAGGTTGGGGACAGCAATTTTGAAGTGTTTTTTTCCGAAAAATGAAATAAACAATCATATATTATGTATATTGTTGAAATCGTGCTTCAATAGGCTTTCATTAATTGACGGCCTACAGGAAACCCTTGATTTGTTTTTTTTTTCAATTTCCCAATTTACCCTTTGATATTAACCTCCAGAATCACAATTCAATTTTTTATACTTCACGTCTATGTCACACTCTACTGTGTGCCAAATTTCATACTTTTACGTCTAATATTTTCAGAGAAAATTGTCTGTGACAGACGGACACCGAAATGATAAGTGTTACATTTTTGCAGGGAACACTAAAAAACTAAATCGAAATGAAGTTTAACTTTAATAAAACATGTACATAACTTATTACAAATTTTTATTTTGAACAATAAGCTGCCTAAACAAATCTAAAAGTTCACGCAAATGAAGTAGCGGCAGTGAACAGAACTAGTTTATAATATAGCTGTAAATCAAGCCAGTGGCGTACATCGGCAATGCTGAGACGCTTGTGTAGGGGCCGGAGTCGGTCGCAACATTCAAGTCAAAGTTAAAAGGCGGATATATTTTACATTGTGCGGTGGCACGGCATCGCCATTGTCACTGGCGGATAAATAGGGAAGGAGCAACGCTCTCCTGTGTTACACTTTTAATTCCCCAAGAGGATACGTACACACATACTTGCATCCATTTATATATAATATGTGTTCATATGCACACCCACACATGCTTTTGTGTCGTGTCTGATCCTCTTTTGTTGTTTGGATTGAAAAATTATTTACACATAAATTAAATATTTCAAGTTTGCTTTAATTACAAATCTAACGGAATTCTGCTCTTTGTATTGTAAAGTGTTTTTATTCGTTTTGTATTCTCGAGAGACTATTCACGAAAGTAATACACAATTCTAGGCTACCTTTCCGTCATTAATAAGCAAATGTTATAAAATCGACAGATTTTTTTTATTGTTATTTATTTTTCGTAAGGAAACGGCAGTGACTTGATGGGAAAGAATTGGGGAATCGTGTCAAAACGTAAAGAAAGACGGTTTTTTGCATGGTGGCTGTGCGTGTGTGTCTGTTTGTATATTTATGGAATTTGCGTAGTCTCACAATAATCAGACTAAAATACACCGATTTTATTTTTCTTTAATGTCTCCAAATCTATTAATTTTGGTATGAGTCGGCTTCAGTGGTTTTGGAAATATATGAACTTTGTGCATATTTTGTCCAATAGTACTATACATAAGGGCTTTAGAAAATAATTTTGAAACATGAAAGTCAGGTATGATTCTCCGTATGAATTTTATTTTGTTTTTTGAACAGTAGAACTTTTTTTTCTATGACAGAGCATGTAGACAATAATTACAGGTTTAATGTTAAATATTTAAACTAATTAATTATTTGAAAGTATACAGGGTGTTTGGCACATGAACCGACAAAATTTTTTGGGGGGTTCTCGTGGTCATTGTGATCATTTTAACCCCAATGACTTTTGCCCTAAGTGTCTTGGTTATCGAGATACGATTTTTTTTACTTATTTTCGAAAATCGGCCTAAAAATTGCCTTCAAAAAATCGTAACCTGTTTGTTTTTGGTACTAGAGACACGAAAATACATTTATTGAGTTCGCGAATGACTCCTTGTTCTAAATGAATCATAATTTTATGCAAATAGTATCAGGAAAAAGACCCTATGGACTTTTAAAGTGCCTGTATTAATAAAAACCAGTAGAAAAAAATAATTTAAAAATCATTTAAAAAAAAAATTAACGGGTATTTAGAAATTAGTTTTGTTTAGAAAAATACTCCACTTTATCCTCTTTTCAACGATATGCCACATGTCATATTTATCATTCAGAATGTAGCCAAATTAAACATTACCAGTTTGCAAGAGTCAACTCGTGCGCCAAAAAATATCAAGTCAGGTAGTCAGCCGTTATGGATCTAGGATGTAAATAACAAGTCTTGTTTCACTTTTCATTAAACGATATTGACTGTTAAACAGGTAGACAATGATTACAAAATTTGCTCAAATTGTGCCCCTCCACATCGGATACAAGCACGACACCTATTTCTAATTTCAACAGTTGTTGTTCTCAAAAGCATTTCCCTTTTCATTATTTCAAATGCAGCATCTATTCTTTCTATTAAATTTTCTCTGCTGGGTACCTCCGTTGCGTATACTAGATCTTTAGCACGTCCCCAGACATAAAAATTTATAGGAGTCAGGTCTGGGGATCGCGCGGGCCACGGGATTGGGCCCATTCTTCCAATCCACGAATTGATGAAAGAATAATTTAAAAACTCGCGTACTGATCGTTGGTAATGTGCCGGACAACCGTCATTCTGAAACACTATCGGCACGTCTTCTTCGTACACAGGCACTTCTGCCAATAACTCTGGGAGATTATTCTCTAAAAATTCAAAATATGCATCTCCGTTTAAGCGTTGGGGTAAATAAAAAGGCCCAATAAGATTTTTGTTATTTACATCCTAGATCCATAACGGCTGACTACCTGACTTGATATTTTTTGGCGCACGAGTTGACTCTTGCAAACTGCTAATGTTTAATTTGGCTACATTCTGAATGATAAATATGATATGTGGCATATCGTTGAAAAGAGGATAAAGTGGAGTATTTTTCTAAACAAAACTAATTTCTAAATACCCGTTAATTTTTTTTTTAAATGATTTTTAAATTATTTTTTTCTACTGGTTTTTATTAATACGGGCACTTTAAAAGTCCATAGGGTCTTTTTCCTGATACTATTTGCATAAAATTATGATTCATTTAGAACAAGGAGTCATTCGCGAACTCAATAAATGTATTTTCGTGTCTCTAGTACGAAAAACAAACAGGTTACGATTTTTTGAAGGCAATTTTTAGGCCGATTTTCGAAAATAACTAAAAAAAATCGTATCTCGATAACCAAGACACTTAGGGCAAAAGTCATTGGGGTTAAAATGATCACAATGACCACGAGAACCCCCCAAAAAATTGTGTCAGTTCATGTGCCAAACACCCTGTATAAGTTATAAAAAATATGCTATGTTGAATTCAAATTGACTTAAAAAAAACTTTTTTATAAAATGTTATACGCTTACGCCTTTAAGAATATATTTTATTTTTTTTGAACATTTATTCAATTTAATAAGATATATTCAAATATTTTTTCTGTCATATTCGAAGTTTAGTTTCAGATTTATTATATCTACTACCGTTCTAAAAGTATAACGACAGATTAATTTCCGTTAACGGAATTACATTCCAACTTGCAGCCTAACAAATCTCTGTCAGTGTGTTATAAATCTATTGCTCCGTTTTCAGTTAACCTACTTCGGACTCTTTTAATAGCCAAATAAAATCATTGTTTCGCCGAACAGAAATGAAGTTGGCTAAAATGTTAATAAGTAATGTAGCATAAAATAAAGGTTAGTGCACAACCTGAAACAAATATTATAATTAATTATCAAAGATTGACTGGTAATATATTTTGTTTTGGTTCCCCGTAAGTATATTTACACTTTTATTGAATTGTCAGCGTTCACTGTCACAATATTCTATCTCTTAAACCACTTCAATAATGAAATCTTTCTATATTGGGGTCCGCGATATAGACTACTCTATCTGGCGGCGAAACAACTAACATGTGGTAAACATGATTATGAATCGTATTGTGAATCAGTACTGTTAATCGTGATTTTTTTATTATAATAATAAGAAACGTTGAATAAATTTATAAATAACTAATTATCAAACCTGCGAAGTTTTCACCTCGTGCAAAAATAAATAAACAGTTGTCTGTACCTACAGTAAAAGCATAGATAAACGTATTATACTTAGGAAGATAAGTATCCTAGTTAACCAAAATGAGACCACTTATGATGCTCGCCGCTAGGTGGCCACCTATTGACGAGCATCATAAGCTAAATTTTTTTAATCTGCGAGTGTAGAATATGTAGAGTTTCCATAGTGAATTGTGCTGATAATGGTTCGGCCGTCTGGTGACTAGCATCATAACTACATATGTTTTCCGTAGTGAATTGTGCTGGCAATTTGATCCTCTAGTGACCAGCATCATAATTACATTTGTTCTTCAAAGATCCTCTTCCGTCATTCAACTGTATTGTACAATATCCCGCGGTGACATTTTCTGATGTTGAGTCAAAAAAATCCGAACAAAAATATAAATTCAAGAAATAAGATTATGTATTTCATTTTAAATTATTTTTATTATCTTAATTAATTAGATGCTTATACCGACACTGTACTTCTCCCATAATAAAATAATTGACATGATCTTCGATGCTACAAAATAATAATGTCATTCACAATTGTAGAGTAGAATACATAACCAAAGTGGACGAAAAATGCACCCTGTATTACATGTTATAAAGTTGTTAAAATTCGTAGGTGAAAAAATATATGATTAATTATTTAACGGCCTGACAGTTGAATTTTTTTTTAAAGATTTTTCAGAGATGATATTTTTTTGGTAGGTATCTATAGTCCAGAAATATAATAAAGAGAATGCTCGACTATTTTTTTTTTAATTCGTATTCATGGTACGTTCATAAATTGTGTCAAAAAATTATTTCTTATTTCATTTCCGAGAATTTTTCAATAATGGCTTGTGTTAGTAATTCGTGCAGTTATGTTAACTGTAAAAATTGTAGACGAAATTCACCGGGATTAAGTTTTTACAGATTACCTTTAACATGTCTTAAAGTTGAAAAGATCTTTGACGAATAATGATTTTTTTTAAATTATTAAAATGAATTCGTATCCATGATTTTGATTAAACTGTGAAACAGACTAAAAAAAACGTTACCACGACTATTCAAAATCAAATTTGAAAATTCAAAAATTTTTAAATATATTTGGTTTTTTACATTTATTTAGAAATTAAAGTGCCGTTGTTTACGTGGCGTTTCTATGGTTTGAAACAAACTGGGAACTGTCGTCACGGAAAACTGTAAATTATCATTTATCAAATAACGTCAAAAAAAAAATAAAATTGATGGTTTTTAACAATTTATAAACCATTGAGCGAGTAATTGGGATCAATTTTTCTGACAATTTTATTATATAAATAATAATAAATTATAATTATAATAAATAATAATAATAATAAATTATAATTATAATAAATAATAATAATAATAAATTATAATTATAATAAATAATAATAATAAATTATAATAAATTATCGACCAATTTTTCAGACAATTACCTATATTGACAAAAATATATAATTATAATTCAATAAATTTATTGAATTATAATTATATATTTTTGTCAATATAATTGTCTGAAAAATTGGTCGATAATTTATTTATTGAAGAGTACTAATCAGACGTTAATCAAAGATTCAAATATCAAAATGTTTATTACTAGCCATTATACACGTCACTGCAAACGTTAGTAGAAATTTTATTTTATTTCTATTGACAAAATATGTCAGTACCTATTTGTAAAGTTGAAATGATCCTTGATGAATAATAAATTGTCTTAAATTATTAATTAAAATGAATTCGTATTCCTGATTTTGATTAAAATGTGAAACAGACTAAAAAAACGTTACCACGACTATTCAAAATAAAATTTGAAAATTCAAAAAATTTGAATTAAATTTGGTTTTTTATTTATTTTAGAAATTTATTTGTGCCGTTGTTTACGCGGCGTTTCTATGATTTGAAACAAACGGAACTGTCGTCACGGAAAACTAAAATTATCACATACCTACGTCAAAAATAAAAAAAAAAACATTGATGGTTTTTAAGAATTTATAAACCATTGAGCGCGTAATTAGGATCAGTATAGAGGTAGCTCTAAGATTTTCTGAACTTTTAATTTAACCATAATGTAGGTGGAAGCACAAAACAACATTCAGTTTGTGGGCCAGGGGTATGAAACGTAAGAGGTTTACTATATAAAAGTGGTCTCATTTTGGTTAACTAGGTTACGAATCTTCCTAAGTATAATACGTTTATCTATGGTAAAAGGCTGTAATAGTACTACATCGTTTTAATGCAGATTATTATATTTTCCCAAGTAAGTATATAATATACGTACTTAGTTTTAATATTAAAAACTTAATTTATTAATTGAATATTATTATTGATTAACATTAAGAATTTTAATAGAAAAAAATAAAGTTAACTTCAAACTGAAAATACATTATGACAGATGACTTTTTTTTTTTTTTTTTTAATTTAGTAAAGCCGGTTCGGCACACGAGGGCCATTCACAGCTGCGATAAAAGATGATAATTTCACTGTAGATTAACGTTACGGGCCGGCCAGGAGGCTTCCCTGTCACAACTGACTGATTGACGATTGACACTTTGATTAAAGTGGACGGTTTGCAAAGGTGTAGATATTTAGATATTCAGTTATCAATTAGGTCCAGTGGAAGCCTTCGTTTGAGCCTGCGGCCATGTAATTGTTGATCGAGCTGGTAGTGCACTGCTCCAGGACATTCGTCTATCTTGGAATAAAAGTTTTGGGCGCAGTTTTTAATGTACTGTTTGATTGTTGTGATTCCCAGTTCTTCATGGATGTGTTGGTTTCGGAGGAACCAAGGAGCGTTAGTAACGATGCGCAGAACTTTGTTTTGGAAAGTTTGAATTTTTTTCAGATTGGATTTGGAAGCTATTCCCCAGACGACACATCCGTATGTTAACATTGATCTTAGGATGGACTGGTAGATGAGCAATGAACATTTTTTGTGAAGTGGAGATTTTCTGTTAATCAGAGGATACAGCATAGAGAGTCTGGCATAGGATTCATTTAATTTTTTATTTATATGATAGCTCCATGTAAGTCGTCGGTCGAGATGTAAACCCAAGTATTTAACTGATTCGTCTGACGGAGTCCAGTCAATTACATCGTTGTTTATTTTTATTTTATTCGGGTTCGGGGGATGTCGAAGTGTAAATAGTTTTGATTGGCATTTGGATGGATTTAAGGTTATGTTCCATTTATTTGTCCATTTTACGATGCAGTTACTAGCGTATTGGAGTTGAGCTGCGGCTTCGTTTATGTCATGGTGTTGTGTCAGAATTACTGTATCATCTGCGTACATAGCTATTGCGGCACTGTTGGGATCTGGTATGTCATGAACAAAGATATTAAAAAGCGTAGGCCCTAATACGGAACCTTGTGGGATTCCAGCATTAATGCTTTTCTTGTTGGAAAAGGTGGAGTTAACTTTAACTACGAAAGTCCTTTGATGTAGAAAAGACGAAATAATATTTGTCAAGTATTTCGGAGTTTTTAGTTTTATTAACTTGTATAAAAGACCATCTATCCAGACCTTGTCAAAAGCTTGCGCGATGTCGAGAAATAGAGCAGTTGTGTGCTGTTTCTTTTCAAATCCTTCGCTGATGATTTTAGAAACTCTCAGTAGTTGATGAGTTGTAGAATGATTGGAACGGAATCCAAACTGATGTGATGGAAGAATGCCATTATCGTTTAAGAAGTTGTTTAGACGATGTTGAATTATTTTTTCCAGAATTTTGGAGAGGGTCGGTAATAAGCTAATTGGTCGGTAGCTAGCAGGGTTGTGCTTGTTTTTGTTACTCTTATGAAATAAGATGATTTCAGCATGTTTCCAAGTATTAGGAAAGTATCCAATAGATAAGCAAGCATTGATTATTGATGTTAGTTGAGCAATTGATTTTTTTGTGAATTTTTTCAGAACGATATTTGGTATTAGATCGTGGCCTGGAGCTTTTTTGTTTGATAAATTATTAATGTAAGATTTAATTTCGGAGGATGTGCCACGTACTATTCGATGAACAGAGCGTAAACTACTGTTGTTGCTGGAAATGAGTATGTGCAATTGGGGGTTTTGGCTAGCACAGTAATTAAATCGGAGAGAGGGGTGGGACGTCAGACGATCCAGCTCTCGTGAATACAGTTGATAATGGGCGCCAGGATTCCCTTAACCAAAATTTCCCAAGGTGCCTAACCACACCGGAATCCAAATGGGTCGGTACACTTCCTGCAATTCAAAGGTGAGTAATCGGGCACAACAAAATAGAGGTCATCGCGAAGTTCGATATTCAACAATTAATTTATTAACCAAAAACAAGTAAAATTATTAAGAATTCGCCGTAACGAAATCTTGCGCTCACGAAAAATTATTCAAAACATAAAATAAAATTGAAGTATACCTCAGTACATTAACATTATACAAGTAGTAATAAATATTACCGTTACACATAAATTATTATTTAGTCGCAGATACAAATAAATTTATATTCATTCACTTCAAAAGCCGTTAGGCAAAATCTAGCATAATATCAATAAAATAATAAAGAAAAAATATTCGAAACAATACTAATGGTGAACTTCAAAAATTCATGACCTTGGATGTACACAAAAAAAATCACCAGAGGGGTGAGTATGTAGTATCTAAATCTAATTAACGCTATTATACCAAATTGGGTATGGCTATTCAAGGCTTGAGTCAATAAGTTAACGCCGTCTTGTATTTTCGAAGTTCATACATAACAAAGAAATCATTAAAAACAATCTTTTACAAATCTTTCAAAATATCAACAAACATATTGCAGTTTAGGTACACAATAACAAAATCACTAGCAAAGCGTTAACAAATTTCTTAAAAAAAAAAAATCAGCAACAAACGTATTATAGTTATTATTATTATCACAAAATTGATCGTGAAACGCAAAATGGCCGTTAACGATTTTTCAATAAAAACAGAATTCGAATCACTTAACTCGATTCAATTTAAAGTTCATAAAATTAGAAATGAACGACACGTATAGTACTATTTAAACGGGACACTAAAAACGATTCTGACTCACAAACTGATTCGGTTCTTTGTTATAACTCAATGAAATGTATGCTTGAATTTGATTTTCATTTATAAGCTAAAGTACGTACATATTTGGAAGAAACTGTGATTGTTTGAATTGGCAAATAATCATCAATAAATAAATAAACACTTACAGTTGGCCATTCACAGTAGAATTAGCGATGCTCACAGATAAATTACAGAGAAGTGTTCTGACCTGAGATTCCGTAGTTAATTTTGCAACATCAGCGGTAGAAGCGTCAACAAGAAATGCAGTTGCAGATGAAAATAATATGATCAATGATGAATAGTTTGGATGCGAGAAGATCCACATATCGATCGTCATCCAACGAGGGTGATTAAATCGCCAAAGGTTATCAAATCCACGTGGTTAATAATTCCAATTTCACGTAGTACACAAATAATCAAATTCAGAAACTAGCAGTATTTTTCACTATAAATAATCTCGAATCACTTTTACATGAATAATTTAATCTGAATATTTAATGTTAAACTGTGAAAAACTGCACGGGAAACCAAAGTTCCACGCTATCACACCTACACAGCCTGAGAAAGAATTGCCAAGCAGAACCTAATTTTTCCAAATCTTGCAATATATTACGTATTGCTAGAGCGTTTGTGCATCACACTCACTCGCATGGTAGACGCTATTTCAAGCTATCTCGTTCTAACTCATTGACTATTTTAATTGAATTACTAGTTATTAGGCGTTCATTTAGGAAACGACGAAATGATATGGTAATGAATGAATACAAAATGTATTGACAAAATAGTGGTTTATTCTGTTATGAGAGCTTTTGATGCTGGTGAAAATAGTCGAGTAGGTTAGAAAAGATTAAGTAAACTTAAATTTGAAGATGGATTGAATCCACGGTAGTCAGAAGAACGATAAATACATTACTAAATTTACAAAGGTCGTTCACTTTTGCATATTATGATTAACTCAAATCAATATCATAGTTAATAATTTCAAACTCAAAATTAACCGTTACAGATGTTGTGCATTTTAGATCAGACGAATCAGTAGGTAAATTATTATGAACGTATCTGGCAATATCGTTAGCGAAGTTTGTGTTATGTACAGTGGTTGTAAAAGTTTTTTGTAAATGATCAGCAAAAACATTACTTTTTTCTATATCGCTACAGAATGTCTGATTGCCTATTTTTAGTGGGGAGATTATGCACGGCTGTCTGAGGATTCTCTTAGTTGCCTTCCACATAGACGCGTCTTGAGGATTGAGGTCTTCAACGTATTTTTGGTATGACGAGAATCGCAGATTATCTAATTCCCATTTGATACTGTGTGAAAGGCGGTTGAATTCCGCTTTAGCAACCGGGTCGCGAGTGCGTTGCCATGCCCGGCGTGTTCGATTTTTTTCTCTGATTAAATTTAGAACCGAAGTAGGAGCGTGGTTATGTAACGGCTTGCGTCGCCTACTTTTTTGAACAGTAGCAGATTTGATAGCGTCGGTTATTGACTGGGTTAAGTTGTTAATTTTTTGGTCAATAGCTTCTGTCGTAAAATTGTCTATTCTTGGTTCTAGATTCAGATCAAGCTGTTGTTGAAACAAGTCCCAATCAACTATTCCATTGATTAATCTAGGGGTGGTTGCAGGAGCTATGTAATGCGTAGTAAACGAAATTAGGACAGGGAGGTGGTCCGAATCTAATTCAGTAACGGTTTCGTGAAAAATAGGAAGACGGGCATTTTTTATAAGAGCAATATCAAGTATATCTGATTGAGTATCATTACGATATGGGATGTATGTGTTCAGTAGGAGCGGATACTAAGATGGCGTGATTTGCTGTTATTTCATTTAGACGCCTGCCGTTAGGGTTGTTTACTCGACATCCCCAGGTAGTGCACTTGCTGTTTAAGTCTCCAAATAGCAGAGTCGGCTTGTTTTGCAGGAAAATTGCATTAATGTCTGCTTCTAGAATACGTTTGCTGGGTTGTAAGTATGCAGCAGTGATCGAAAATGTACCGTTTGAAGATTCGAAATCGATGGAGACTGCTTCAAGATTAATGAGATTTGATGCAATAGTCTGATGATGTTTAATACTGCGTTTAATGATAATTGCGACCCCTCCACTAGGTCTCCGTGCAATGCGATCTTGGCGGTATACCCGGTATCCAGATACTGTAAATTTTTCACCATTAACTAGATGCGTTTCACTGATACATGCAATATCGACATTATGTCTCGCAAGAAAGTCAATAAAAATTCCTCGTTGGTTTCTAATGCCATTGGCATTCCAGTTTAAAATTGATAAATTTTGAATTGGCTGTGAGTGATTAGTTTCCATTGAATAAGGAGCTGATTAAGGACGCGAAGAATAATTTGATGGTGTTAATATGGGGTTTGATGATTTCTATGATCGTGTTCATGATTTTGTTAATAAGAGAGGATTCTGTGGTAGATTGCGAAGCGTTATTCGTATTTTGAGATGATGAGGAGTTTTGTTTAGGGTCCACTGGTTTGTTGTTTTTAAGTGCATTGGCATATGACGTATTTTGTTTAGGAAGCGAATTTGAACTGTGAGACGTACTTGGTAAATCATGAGTTGGATTTGATTCAGTCACAGGCGTATTATGTTGCGGCGGACTTCGAGAATTTTTATTATTATTTATTTTTGTTTTGATATCTGTATAGTGCTTACAGCCTTTATAATTTGCAGTGTGTTGTTCGCCGCAATTTATGCATTTTGGAGGAGTACTTTTTTCTTTGGTACATTCACTATAATGATGTAATCCAGCGCATTTAACACATCTAGGATCAAGTTTGCAATAGTTTTTAGTGTGACCATAACGTTGACATCTCGTACACTGGGGAATAGTGCGTGACTTTTTGCGTGGCTCGACAATTACTATGGAGTGAAAGAGTTTGTCCAACTTAAATATCTCCTTGCTTTGTTCGTTGTTTGGTAGTTCTACCACCACTAGGGGCATTGGCTTTTTATCTTTGTTGAGCAGTCTGACCACTTTTAATACCTGATGTTTGTTAGACAGTTCGTATTTGATTTCTTCTTCTGTTAGTGATAGTGGTAGATTTCGAATAACTATACAAAGCTTAGATTCTGTTGAAGACTGAAAGGTGTGATATTTGATGTTTTGCTTATCGTAGAAATCAGTTAATTTGCGGAATTGATCAATACTGGTTACGTTAATTTTAAGTGACTCACCTCGGTAGAGTGTTGTGAAATCGTTACTACTGATTACTTTTTCAATATCGCTAGTTACCTCACGGTAGTTGTTGATTCCATGTAGAAAGATGGGCGGTATTTTAATTTTAGAATCGGAGTTGTCAGCAGTATTGCTATCCATATCACTATTTATTTCATTAGTTACACTGTTTTCTACGTCGGGTGGGAGATAATACCTATTATGAATTATTAATTGCTCGTTGTTAATAAAGGATTTTTTTGGTGGATTCCTGGAGGAAGTGGTAGGATCAATGTCGGGATCACTCATTTCAGTATCGTCGTCTGGCATCACGGGCACTTTATTTAAAGTTCCTCTCAGAGATGGAACCTTGCTGACATTAAGAGCCTTTTTAAAAATAGGCTTTTTGGGAGTGGTTAATTTTTTTGGGCCCGGTTTTTTATTACTTTTTTTTGCCACGATGGTTGACAGTTGAATTTATGTTAGAATTTGTTTGATTTAGACAATATAATTATGAATAAATTAAAATATGATCAAATTAGTTAATTAATTAATTAACACACACTGAAAGTACAAGCGCTCAAATACACGTCTAATCGCGACGGAAAGCACGGCTAGACTCCGACAGATGACTATTCTCAGGTTAGGAACTTACGTGTTGCAATAAAGTAATGTTTCAATAATATGTTTGCAACGTTCATGAACACTGCATTGATATAATATCTCTATTTTCACCTTTAATTTGGTTTACTCTTTAAATCGGAAGCTTGTAAACACAAAGCAGTAAAATTCACCTTACTCGAAGGTTCTGTTTCACATGAAATTTTTCCTAATTTTATTATATGACCGGCATTGAATACACGTCCTCCTTCAAGAAAATTCCTTTTTCGATGATTTATATTAGCCCAATTAAATATTGTGCTGATACTTATCATTTTATTGCATTTCTAAAATTTCACAACTGTACTGTATACTATAGAAACTATGGGTAATTATACCGCATCGTCTCCATGTTTTAAAAGCTCCGCCCATTCAAAATTTGTCTGTCCGAAAAAACTTTTGAACGGTAATTCCGAAATTTAGACACAACATTCACCTTGGTAAACTAAAATGAACGTGCGTATTTATGCCCCCTTCCCCCATTAATTCTTTTGCATCCGGGTGAAACCGAGACGAACCACTAGTATATTATACTAGTGTGACCTGTGCGAATTATTCGCACTAAATAAGTATAATAATTATTACTTCACAAAATTATTTTTTAAATATTATTGCAGGTATTCAATTCGTTTCAAATTTTGCGCACTACTTATAACGTTCTTCTTTTTGTTGTATTACAATATGAAGCTCAGATGACAGATCGAAGAAATATTTTACTAAAATTGTCATATAGAGGCGCAAGTAGCAAAAGCGTTGAGCTAAGCCATCAGATGGCATCATGCAGCATTGCTGTGACGTTGTTCAGCGTTGCTCGCTGTTTCAAAATTAAAGCCGTCAGATGGCAGTTATGCAGTATTGTGTCTGTTGTATTACAATATGAAGGTCAGATGACAGATCGAAGTGTTGACGTTGTTTCAAAATTAAAGCCATCAGATGGCAGACGTTGTTCAGCGTTGCTGTATTTTAATTAATTTACAAAAACAAAAGCAATAATACATTTTTTAGTTGTCAAAATGATATATAATTTATGTGCAGAAATTGTGAGGTTTTTTCTAAAAAGGGAGGCAAACATCTTTAACCTTAGCGTAGTAATATATATGATGATAATAGTAAATAGTCTCTATGCTAACGTTTGTTTGTGCTTAATTGTTATGCTATACGACTGCTTAATACGTGAACTGTACAGTTTATGAGAAATACGAAATATGGATAGGTCTATTTTGTGCTGAGAGAGGATACACTCACATCGATTGTATTGAAATATACTTTCTTTAAAAAATGAATTTTTACTTATTTAGAATAGAATAGAATTAGTGCAGTCAAATAAGCTAAAAAAAGGGGACAACCTCGGAATGAAACGGAATAAACCGAATGTTTGTATAAAGCTTTATTTTGGAATTCTAAATGTTATCTCAAAAGTCTCATAAGGTCATGTGTGAAAGTCCTTAGATATTCAAGGTCAAATGTCGCTAAAATCAATTTTTTGGAAATATCTCGCTTCCTTTGCCTCAAATTATATAGTTTGCATTTATTATAGAAGTCGTAGAATATAAAATTCTTTACAAGTTTTGTCTCAAACAATTTTAACCGTTTTTGAGGAAGAGCGTGAAGAGTGTGGAGCACTCAGTCATACATGCCAAGGTCAATTGCGAATCCCAGTCCATAGTACGGTTTTTTAACTGAATTATTCGTTAAATTTTAGTTAATTAACTATTTAATACATTATATTTATAATTATAATTATACAATTTATATTTATATTTTTATTTATGTTTATATATAAAATTTATATTTATCTTAATATTTATATGGACTGGGATTCGCGATTGAAATTGCGCTATGGCATGTATGGCTATCTCAAAAATAGTTAAACGTATAAAAAAACTGGTTAAGACGAAATTTGTAGAGAATCTTATACTCTTTAACTTGTATAGTAAATGAAAATACGATTTGAGGCAAAGAAAGTGAGATATTTCCAAAAAACAGATTTTCGCAACCTTTGACCTTGAATATCTAAGGACGCTCACACGTGCCCTTATGAGACTTTTGAGACAACATTAAGAATTCCAAAATAAAGCTTTATACAAATATTCAGCTTATTCCGTTTTACTCCGAGGTGTAATTTTAAAGTGATTGAACTAAATAGAAGTTTATTGTGTAAAGAAAAATTCTTTTTACAAGCGGGAGGTTTTACAATGATCTTGATTTAACTATTTTATTTCGTACAATATTATGAAAGTTAATAGACGAAACCGAGGCAAATAATATTTTTTATTTGGACAAAAAATGTTATCTCTAAAACATTCTTATGATTGTGGATCATCAAGTAAATAAAATTGTCGACCAATTTTTCTCAGACCATAAATTGACAAAAAATAAAAAATACAAATCTGAGAAAAATTGGCCGACAATTTTATTTACTTGAAGAGATCTATTCAGACGTTAATCAAAGATTTGAATTGTGGATCATCATTCAGCAACAATTCCAAAACTCCTTCTATTTTGAGAAAAAATATTAAATCATCAATTGAAACAAATAGCATTGCATGTGTATACCGCCCTTTACAGTTTGTGACTTTGTCATATTTTTTTTGCTAACAAATGTAAAATTGTTTTTTCCGTGATGTGTTGTCATCCAGCATAGTGAAGTGAAGTCAATGTAGTGTAGAGAATAAAATTTTCCGATCATATTCCGAAATCGAAATATTGTTTTGTTTGTTGACGTGAGTTGTCACAAGTTGGGAACATCGTTCCGCGAATATTTTGACAGCATCCAATCGTTGATCGCGAGTTATCTTTCCCTCTTCTATCTCACTCATTCTCCATTAGCCTTCCTCCGGTATGTGTCTCGTCTCGTATCTGCTCACGGCATATGTCATCTTCAATACTTTATTACCTATACTGTGTCCCATTCACTTCACAGAGACGGAAATAAGTGAACAGAAATGACATTATTGTTTTTCATTTCAGTCAGGAATTTAAAAAATCGATTGTAAGGCATTAAAAATTTATTATCAAAAAAATTTAATCGCCTTCAAAAAATCCAGCAAAAAGAAAAAATTATTTAAAATTGAAACTACCACAATTCTATTTTATTTTTCACTTTTTAGTGGTTTTATACCAAGTAGTTTGGACTTTATTAACCGACTTAAAAGAAAATTTTCAATAATAAAGTCCCACTCCCCGAACTCTATCTCTATTATTTATAGTTTTTTTTTATTTAGAACAAAAAAAATAAAATGTACTTTAACCCTAGGGTTATTAGCACTACTATAAATATATAAGATAAGTAATTATTTATAGTTTTAATTTAATGTTGAAAGTAGGGTTCCGCGCGGCCGTTACAGCTCGAGAGCTCCGCCTGTTGCGAGAGTAGGTACAACACTTAAAATAATGTTTTTATAGTATTAAATTAATAACAATTAACAAATATGAGTAAATTATGATTTCATCTTAACACTTGAAAGAATAAAGTTCCGTTGAAAAAAAATGTTTAAAATTATTTTTTGGTTACTGTTAACTAAATAATTTTTTTTTTGAATGGGCCTATACATTTTTTGTTTCATGGAGCCTTTTTTACATATATACTTAACAAGATCGCGTTATGAAAATTTTTAAAAACTGTTTGTTTTGTTTATTACTTATAAGTTTTTAAAATTAACAAAATATCGAATTTTTTTGTTTTCTGTTAACTTTACAAAATTTAATAAACAAAATTCTTGACTAGGCTTAATGGTTTTCTCCGAATGTAATCGATCTACTGATTTTTTCAGAATTAATAACAACCTACAATTTTCCTGCGTAACTAAAGGAAATGTAATTTTAACAACATTACATAAGAGAGAGAGAGAGAGAGAGAGAGAGAGAGAGAGAGAGAGAGAGTTAATGTAACAGACTTAATGCTACACTATAAACAAAGCCCAGGGGCAAACACTTAAAGTAGCTGGCATTCATTTAGAAAAACCATGTGCGTCGAATCCATAAAACCTTTATTGTTTTGCAAAAGATGTAAAAAAAATGTAAAACATAAAATCTTCTCTAAAGGGCCGTCTCAATTTAGAGTCTGGATTGAATTTATAAATTTTGTAATCAATTATATCAATCGTATCTACACACTGACTCCACGCAGTTGAAGTCGCGGGTAGAGCTAGTTATGATATATTTAATTATCTTCAAACCAAATACGTAATCCTAAAATTCTTCTATTTCTTTTTCCACTTGTCTTAAAAAAGAGAAACGTCTTTCCTAACGAGAGTATTCCTAACGTTCTGTATACTAATTACATTTCAGATAGGAATCTTGTGATATGACCATTTGCAACACCCAAAAGAAATATCTTGATTGCAAATAATGTCACACTTAAAAAAATCAATTGTAAAAATCTACTATTAGATACTTTTTTTTAAATTAATGGGATGTTATTTACAATGAAACATTAAAATTCGGAGTGCATTTCATATTAAACATTTCTTGATTTACTTGAAATATTGTTCAGTGGGATCAATAATGGATGTAAAAATGTTCTTGCATTTATTTTAGTATTTGATGTTTATTAAATTACTTTGCAGCTTTAAATAACGACGTTAAAATAAAATATATATGACTGGTTTTAAATTATATATGAACTAACTCTCTGGGTGTGAAAAAGTACTTAACAGCTTACAAAAAGCATTCACAATAAAATAGGTAAACAAAAAAGTTTTGTAAGTCTGGAAAGTTTGGAACATTAATTCTTGTAAATGTAGAACTTGTCAGAGGTTATTTTGGACTGGCAAAAAATACTACTATTTTTTGAACACCTTTAAAACTTCTAAGACTTCTTAGATGACGTATTGTGTTTAATATTAACACATAATTTGCTTGAAATGATTTTTGTTCCAAGTACATTATTAAATTCTCAGTGCATTGCGAAGTTATTGTAATGAGTTCGAAACTAGAATAAAAATTTTTAACACAGTTTTATGTTTCAAGGTCGTTTCAATATTTTAACACTATTTTTAAAAATATGTCTGGGTGTGTATAACGTGTATGAGTGTACAGTGTATGAATGTACGTACGTACGTGATAATATTACTTTCTCGAACAAAATCTCGCGAATAAAAACAATATCGATGTTGCCAGTCGGGATATATTAACGTCAATATGATCAAACAATTTTTTTATCAAAATTGGTTCAGTCTTTTTTTTGGTTTAAATGAAAACACTCCAAAAAATGTTGATTTTACATGAAATCTCTGGAATGAAAAATGATAATCATATATTTTGCTAGGCTGCGAACCGAAGCTTATTAACTGAAAGAAATTTTATCAAAATCGGTCCAGTCCTTTTTTGTTTAAACAAAAAGACTGCAAGAAAAATGTTTGATAAATATATCTCGTGTCTAACTTATTAAATGCCTACATATTTAATACTGACCATATTGAGAAGCTGGTTGTTGGCCTCAAGGATCGCACTTGCACAGTCCCAATAAACGACCCACATTACGTTACAGTTTAATCTTGACTAAAAAAATAATTAATAACTTTTACCAACGTTGGAATTTTGTTTGGCAAGAAAGTTTGCGATACACAAACACAGGTATGCCAGCACTCATTTCTAGCTGTAAAACTCCTCTCACTGTATAGGATGTATTAGTCCAAGAGACGACTGCAGAAAATGTGTCGTCATAAGGTGGACGAACGAAAAAATTATAGATGATAGTTAAGACCATAATTAAGAAAGATCGCTAAGGTTGCCTGCGAAAATCCTGCCGAAACAATGTTTTATTAAATTTGTTTATCAGTTAATAGACCAATGAAGTTAGCTTTTGACAAGAACAAAATTAATAACAGAAAACGAATGATGAGGAAAGGAAGAAACTGCCGTCAGAAATACAGAAACCAAAAATTCAAATGCGTAAAAGGCCGGAGGGCTGTGGGGGGTGCATTTTAGGGGTCAAACGCGGTTTTTCGTTATTTCCGGCGAAAGTTGACCTCCAATCGAAAAATGTTGTATGGCAATGTTGTAGGTATTAAAAGGTTTTACAACTTTTATGAATATGACTTTTTCACATGACCTTAAAGATTCAAAGAAATATTGAAAAAACCGTCTTTTTTGTTTTTAATTTTTTTTCTCCTGCAAATTACAGCTTATTTAGGATACAGAAAGGAAAGTCTCCTGAAAATTTCATGAAAAAAAAATCATTTTTGCAGGAGAAAAAAATTAAAAACGAAAAACACGGTTTTTTCAATATTTCTTTGAATCTTTAAGGTTATGTGAAAAAGTTATATTCATAAAAGTTGTAAATCCTTTTAATACCTACAACATTGCCATACAACATTTTTCGATTGGAGGTCAACTTTCGCCGGAAATAACGAAAAACCGCGTTTGACCCCTAAAATACATCCCCCGTGACAGCCCTCCAGCCTTTTACGCATTTGAATTTTTGGTTTCTGTATTACTGACGGCAGTTTCTTCCCTTCCTCATCATTCGTTTTCTGTTATTAATTTTGTCCTTGTCAAAAGCTAACTTCACTGGTCTATTAACTGATAAACCTTGTTAAGTTTATATGTTACGCTCAAAGATCGAAAACCCTCAGTGAGCGAAAAAATAGCTCACAACGCGTTGTGGTCACAGTAAAACATCCACATCGCGAAATTCGTGTTATGGCTCTAATAAAAACGCGCACGACGCGTTGTGGTAATCACAGAAAGACCAAATACCGAAATTCGTGTCGTGGCTGACATGCTATTCGATCTCAACGCGTTATGGCAATGAAGAAAAGCCATGACGCGAATGGAATATTATTTGATTACGACTCACACTACTTTCCGATATGGATCCTACTAGGCCTAGGCTGGAAACGTTTTGGTAGATGTCCTTAGGAAATATTTTTTATTTTATAAAATCACTGCATAACGTGTTTGTCATTATTAAATATGTTATATAGGTAATTATATAAATTAAAATAAAACGATATTTGTCAGGGCCGTACCCAGGATTTTTGTAAGAGGGGGGTTTAAAGAGAACGTGTACGGGTCCACAGATTTTTTTATTACATTTCTACAATAAAAATGAAATGATAGTTCAAAATTAAGAAGTAAATGGGAAAATTCAAAAACACACATTAAAAAATACCTTTAACAGCTCAAATGCATTCCTCAAATCAATATTTTCTTTTGTCAAAAAATTCTGCCATAAATGGAGGCTACCTTAAGAGCTCATCCTCAGAACAATTAAGAAGAGGAGAATACAGGTCATACAGTTTTTTAGCACCTTTTTCAAGATTATCATTGTTTTCTGAAGGAAAAACAAAATTTGATCACATGTTGTTAAGTACACCAAGTTCTCACACCGAAACAAATTTACTGTACATCATATTCATAAGGTTTACCTTTTTTTTGTTTAAACAAAATTTCAAATGATTCTAATATTTCTTGATACTTAGAAAACCTATCAGTCAAATGGTAACACGCGTCTTGATCCCCTGACTAAATATCCCCGACTAAATACACCCCGACATAATGTCCCCCGACAAAATATCATCTTGACTAAATATCCTACGGGCAAAATATCCCCCGACATAATAACCGCCGACGTAATGACCCTGAATAAATATTTTGGTGAATTGAGAACCCCATGAAACTGTCTATTGCTCTAGGACAGTTGAAGAAGTCATTTCCACATAACTGGTCTGCAAGCTAGATATAATTTGGTAAAATTTTACTAAATGATCGGTTTCGTTGGGGGCGAATTTTGAAACGCAAGCAACTATCTACTACTATAGGACAGTTTAAGAAGTGATTCCCCTTTGAAACACACTTTTTTTTAAAAAGCAATTACGGGGTTGTGTCGATGCTAAGTAGTATTTGGTAAAATTCTACTGAATGGGAACATGCGAAAACGATAACGGGGTATGCGAATTGATTCGCAGTGAAACGGGAAGAGGGAAAGAGGGAGTTTCTAAAAAAAACAATTACGGGATAAACAATAACGGGGTATGCAAATTGTTTCACATTGAAACTGGAAGGGGAGAGGAGAGTTTCTAAAAAACAAATCCGGGGTGAACGATAACGGGGTATGCGAATTGTTTAGGAGTGAAACGGGAAGGAGTAAAGGGTGAGTTTCTAAAAAAACAGTTACGAGGTGAACGATAACGGGGTATGCGAATAGTTTCGCAGTGAAACAGGAAGGAAGAAAGGGAAAGTTTCTAAAAAACAAATCCGAGATGAACGATAATGGGGTATGCGAATTGTTTCGCATTGAAACTGAAAGGGGGAAAGGGCAATTTCTAAAAAATAAATCCGGGGTGAACGATAACAGAGTATGCGAATTGTTTCAAAGTGAAACGGGAAGGAAGAAAGGAGTCTCTAAAAACAATTCCGGGGTGAACGATAACGGGGTATGCAATTTGTTTCGCAGTGAAACTGGAAGGGGGAATTTCTAAAAAAACAATTCCGGGGTGAACAATAACGGGGTATGCAATTTGTTTCGCAGTGAAACTGGAAGGGGGAATTTCTAAAAAAAACAATTCCGGGGTGAACGATAACGGGGTATGCAATTTGTTTCGCAGTGAAACTGGAAGGGGGAATTTCTAAAAAAACAATTCCGGGGTGAACGATAACGGGGTATGCAATTTGTTTCGCAGTGAAACTGGAAGGGGGAATTTCTAAAAAAACAATTTCGGGGTGAACGATAACGGGGCATGATGTTTTAAATATTCATGTCCATTTTAGTGCTTACGTTGGTGTGGGATATTTTGTCGAAGGATATTTTGTCCGAAGGATATTTTGTCAGGGATAGTTTGTCGGGGGATATTTTGTCCGAAGGATATTTTGTCGGGGTATCTTTTGTCGGGTGTTGTAAAGTCAAATAGGTAATGAATGTGTCCAAAAATGGTAAATAAATCGATATTCTATAGTAATCTTCTACTTCGGTTGTCATATAACATTACTACGATGTAGGTACTTGTTTTTTAGCTAATCTAGGTTTTCTTATTTCGATTTCGTAGTCTGTGCAAAATGTAGAGACGGTATCAGGCTTATTGATCCTCCGACAAAAAATCCCCGACAAAATATCCCCGGACAAAATATCCCCAAAAAAAATATCCCCGGACAAAATGCCCTCGTGACAATAATAATAATAATAATAATAATAATAAAGGGGTATGCGAATTGTCTCGCAGTGAAACGGAAAGGGGCAAATGTGGAGTTTTTAAAAAAACAATTCCGAGCTGAACGATAAAGGGGTATGCGAATTGTAATTCCGGGGTGAACGATAAAGGGGTATGCGAATTGTCTCGCAGTGAAACGGGAAGGGGCAAATGTGGAGTTTTTAAAAAAACAATTCCGGGGTGAACGATAAACGGGTATTCAAATTGTAATTCCCAGGTGAACGATAAAGGGGTATGCGAATTGTCACGCAGTGAAACGGGAAGGGGCAAATGTGGAGTTTTAAAAAAAACAAATCCGGAGTGAACGATAAACGGGTATGCGAATTGTCACGGGGGCAATATGTCCAGGGATATTTTGTCCGGGGATATTTTGTCCTGGGATATTTTGTCGGGGATTTATTGTCGGAGGATCAATTATCATGGAACCGTAGAGACCGTTGAAAAAATTTTTTGGAAATGCAATTCAGACGACTCTCTTATTTTTCAAGAGCGTTTCGAGCACAATTTGCTAAATCTACTGCTGAAGATAAACCGAGTTCATCATCTTGCAATAAACGACTTAGAGGAATCACGATGCTGTGGACAGTGGACACTTGCCATTATTTGACACGAAATCTATATTTTGTTGGCATACTTTCTTACGTTGCATCTTTTATTAGTAAAATTATATATAGCTTTGGAGTTTCATGGGGGGGGGGGGGGGTTAACCCCTCTAACCCCCCTGGGTACGGCCCTGATATTTGTTATTTATTGAGATTACTTTCTATTTGAAAAAATCAACGTATTAAGTAATAAATTACTGAACACAAAAAATTAATCATCATTTTGTAAATTACTTATATTTCACTTAAAATAATTAGGGATTTTAATTTTCATACAGGACATTATTTAAACTGTGTATTTTGCATACCGGACATTATTTATGCTGGATTTTTTTCATGCTGGAGATTTTATTACTGGGTCACTTTTAGTTTTTGAGTAATTGCTAAAAATCTGATGGGCTTTTTTTCGTTTTTTGTTAATAACAAATGAAATTTTTGTCGGCGAAAAAATGCCTTTTTTCGAATATTTTTTCGAATCGAATAAGCTATTGCTCATATTTGTGGATCTATTTTTCTCAAGAAACTCACTTCTTGACTACGCTATGTACGCTTATTGGTTATTAGTCTACCCGTGCAAAACTTTTTTGGTTCTATCTTTATTATATTTTGAATTCATTTCTAAATTTGGTAGTTTTTCAGTCTTCGAAGCATTTTTTATTAACTATATCCCACAAAGCCATCTCCAATATATACGTAATTAGGTGATTTTCTATTCAGGCGATATTCTAATTTTCAAGACCGCGAAAAATTTTTGAAAATAGATTTTCAAAAAAATTCGATAATTTTTTCAAAGGTTTATTTCGGATGATATTTTTTGTTAATATACCTAATGTCATTCGGCTGCAATTTGTATTTTTTTTTTAACTCCATAATTGATGTAAAATTGTCCAAAAGTACCGTCCTGGCAGTCTTATTAACCGGTATTTGTCATTTAAAACCGTTAAGCTTTTTGTCCATAGAACCAAACAATTCTGAACATTATTTTTCCACACGTTTTCTTTGAATTTATCTTTTCATGAATTTGACAAAGACGCCAATATACAAGTTTGGCTTATGCCAGATATTGTGATTTTGCCAGTTTTGAATAAAAAATTTAAAAGTTGAGTAGTATATAAAATCTTTCTGTACTGAAAACTAGTATAGAAAGCTTTTACATACTATACTCAACTTTTTAATTTTTTATTCAGAACTGGCACAATCACAATATCTGGTATAAGCCAAACTTGTATATTGGCGTCTTTGTCAAATTCATGAAAAGATAAATTCAAAGAAAACGTGTTGAAAAATAATGTTCAGAATTGTTTGGTTCAATGAACAAAAAGCTTTAATTTAAAAAAAATGGCCTGATAGTATAGTAACACTAACTACTATAAAAGTGAAACCTATTTACGCAAACTTTACATCCGTAATATAAAAAAATGTTATAAAGACCTTTACGAATATTTAAATAATATTAAGTATTTGTTTAGCGTTTGTGGCTTATCTAAAAATAATTTAGATAATATCTAAATACTCGTTGTATGTTTTATTAGTTATAAATTCAAATTAAATTTCTATCTTTGAGATTTGTAAGTGCTGTCAGAATTAATTAAAAAATCTATCCTTATGTGATACACTAACGATTTTTTTTTTGTAGAGAACGGATTTACGGATATTTTCTACTGATTTGAGACTAAATTTTCTATTATATAGAAACTCTATTTTAGCATTAAGATAACATAAACATAGATACACATTCTTATATTAATTAGTCGACTCGTCAAATTGTTTTGCATAACCTTCGGGATACTTATATATTTGCATCTCTTTGACACTAACGGGTCGTGGAACGTATTTATGTGCAAAAATATCGATGGGTTTTCTCTATGGTTATTTTCCTCCACCCACTACTTTCTTCGTTATTTTTATCATTTTCGTTTGAAATCTCTGCTTTAAAAAAATAAACACATCTGTGGACTTAAAGGCTTCATTTAAAAAAAAAAAATGTCAATCGGTTGAGTGAGGCTCGTGTGCGGATTGTCTAAAGAAATTGGGCTTGTGTTTTAAACATATAGAAGAGACATATCATATTAATTAGTTATGTTAGGTCAAATAATGAACTATTTTTATTTTTAAAATGTGGACGTAGACAAAAAATTTTTGAGTGAAACCAGTAAGTTTATATTGTTTTCACTTCAGATATAAGGCTTCTATAATTTTTAGGCATGAATAATTTTTGTTTGAGAGAAGGCCCTTATAACCAGCTTGATTCAGAATGAGTCATAGCACATATAAGCTAAAAAGTTTTATTATCGTTATTTTTTGGGCTATGCTATAGGACCACAGTGGAAGTTTTTCGGTAACCTAATATAAATTTGTTGCGGTGCCATAGCACAATGTGACAATGCAGTAGGGATGTTATAAATCGGGAAGCATTCGCAATATTTTTTTATTCCAACCCACAAGTGGGGAACCGAATTAGTTTAGGTCAAAAATCACTTTTCAAAATTTTGCTACGTTTTTTCGTTTTGAGGTTAGGTACCCGAAAACCAAAAACTGTTTTGGAAAAACTCTGTGCGTCTGTTTGTGAACATTATAGAGGTCAAACAAATGAACGAAGTGAAACCAAATTTTGGGAGGATGTTTGATACGCAAATATAAAGACTCCTATTGTGCTTAGAGAAAATCGACGCACGTGCTAAAGAAATATATGCTATAACGTTGTTTTTATATAATAACGTTTTATTATTCTACTTATTTTTTCATGAAACTTTTGTTGAGAAATTTTTTTCCTAAACTTTATAGTGTCGGGAATATTTTGAAAATAAAACAAATCAGCTGTTATTTTGTTTTGTAGATCTATCAAAAAGAAATTAACTAAGCATGCTTTGATTAATTTTTACACGACGTGGATCATATTATGTAGGTAACCATGCCAACCAATAACAAGTATCGTATTTAAAACTAGCCATTACCCGCGTCACAATATGAGAAATTTTATTTTCATTATTATACTACATCAAATGTCAATATTTTTGGAGTTGGAATGGTCCCGTCCCGTCGCTCAATTGGCTGAAATTTTTGAAATTCGTATCCGCCAGCCTAACCGTAACATTTTTCACATCCAGTCCAGCATATTTTTTCTCATCCGCATCCTAATCGTTTTGATGTTCACATCCGCGTCAATTTTGACATCCGCATTCGCATGTCTTGACATTCATATTCTCGACATTTTTGACATCCGCAACCGCACCCTTTTTGATATCTGTATCGGCATTATTTTTGACATCCACATCCGCATTATTTTTGACATAGATAAATATCCACATCATTTTTGACATCCGCATAATCGTCATTTTGGACTTCCGCATCTCCGCATCATTTTTTATATCCACATTCGCAATTTGACATGTGCCTCTTCCTCATTTCATCCGCAATATGAAACATGATAACTATTTTTCTTTATAGCCGGTCGAAAGTACGTACTTCCGGCATCAGTCCGTGTAATCCCACCAATGCATAAATTTTAGACTTTCTACCTTAAAATTGATGCCGGAAGTACATACTTTCAACCCAGGTATGAAGAAAAATTATATTATACGTGGCTTTTAAAGCAAAAATATGAAAATTGTACGTCACTCTTTATATTCTCTAGACCTTATTTTTGAATTTATAGAGAGTCCGTTTTAATCTTAAATTAAAGAGAATGGATGCTTCTAGATGCATTTCAGAACACTTATAAATATTGAAAAGCTTTTTTAGTGTAGCTGACGTAAAACTATCTAATACATATTCGGAAGGGCGTTGAGTAGTCTGAACACCATTTTTGTTTAAATTTAGGTTCAATTTGACGCAAAAATATCTGAAGCATATTTAATAAAATTTTAAATGGGAGAGAGGAACTTCTTTCTTAATGAGCTGAATTATTTTCTTATATCTCAGGGTGCCAACGCCTTAATTTAACGTAAATTATGGGATATTAATTCATTTTTAATTTTGGAAGGATAACACTATTTTTATTCAAAAAATCACATCCTACATTCACGAACCGATGCAACAATTCAAAACTGTTCTTAATCGAAGAATATCTTTTACGTTGATACTTTTTTTTCTGAAATATCATCTAAAACACGTCTCCAGTACATTAGAGTTTTTTTAGATGCTATTTATAGTACAATATCTAGAAGATAATATAATATCAGCTGACCCCAAAGAGAACGTTTTTGGAATAAGAAATAGCGTAGATAAATCGTAGCAAACTTTTCCTGACGTCAGGACGTGGCTCATGTATGTAATACGCCTTCGCGGAGGTTGCCTTCTTCCAGTGTGGAACTTACATAATATTATGATTGTCTTCTAACTTGTCACTGATGATTTTTGTTAAGAATATAAGCTACCTATATTATAACAAGAAACTAAATTCAGCGAAAGATATCTAAGAATCCGAATTACTGATCGTTATTATCATTACCGCATCTTCAGAAATTTATTACTTATCTAACTCCAAATTAATATTTAGTATTGCGGGATTATGCGCTTTTTGACAGTTTAAGTTGCTTACAGATACAAATAAATTAATACGAAATCTACAGCATAGGAAAACGACTTAAAAAAGAGGTTATCAAATCTTCATGGATTTTTTTAATGTTGGTTCAGCCATATCTTTTCGATGACCTAACCGATTTGAAAAACTTCGACAATATTTTTTTTCAAAATGTTACATCGGTACCATATAATTTTCTATAAAACATTTTAGATATTTTCACTTGATTTGAAAAAAATATGTTTTATATTATATATGTTACCTCATATCTGATTTTGACCATCCTTTTACTATTGCCTTGAAAGCGGTCTCCCGTAAATCTTACTTAAATCGGTTTAGCAGTCCAGTAACAAAATATTAAAGAAAACGGCTTATCACGTGCAACCTACTTAATGCAAAGCCACTAAAAAGTAATAAATATAAATACTTTAAAATATTTAACAACCTTAAAACGTAGTATAATAAAGTTTTGAAGTCGGCGCCAGTTTAATATGAAGTAAGTACGTATGAGTGCATAAACAGTTATAGTAATTAGTTTGGCGTTCACCTCAAAACATTATTATTTTACACTTTTTTTGTATTTTTTAAGGAGGTGCAATTTTTTTAAAAGTTATTATAAATAAATAAAATATTCAAATCTTTGATTAACGTCTGATTAGAACTCTTCAATAAATAAAATTTTAAATATTAATTATTTTTATATTTTTTAGATCAGTTCTGAAGAAAGTCCAAATCCGGATTGAAACGTTAATGTATTAATTTTATATTTTTTGTTAATATATTGTCTGAAAAATTAGTCGATTTTATTTATTGAATAAATAAAATACTTCATTTATATTAGAGATTTTGTTGATTTTAAAAAATGTCTTTTATTGGTCTGGGAAATGTAAAAAGCATTTGATAATAACAAAGAGCTGTTTGTAGACAAAATAGTTAAGGTTGAAGCAATTTCTTAGATCAACATGAATTCTTTTAAAAGCACAAATTGAAAGTGCATTTACAGCACGGAACTTAGAATAACGTTAACGGAACCTAATATTTTCATATCTCGTAACATGATCGCAAATTCTACTTTTTGTGTTTTTCTTCATACCTCGATCGAAAGTACATACTGTCGGCATTAATTGTAAGGGAGAAAGTCTAACATTTACGCATTGGTGGGATCACTGAAATATAAATATACTGGAAGGGGCACTGCCATGCCTGGCCCATGCACGGTAAACGCGGTAGAGACAGAGAGTATTTGTGGAGAGTCCGTCTCACTCTCTCCTTGTGCGCTTGCGCACAATACAGCACATCGCATGCGTTACACCCCATCTCAAAAATTTATTCCTTTTTTCGCAGTGCTGTTGTAGTACGTTATTAGAAGAAGTGATGACCATAGCGCCTATAGTAATTAATTGAATATTAAGAAAAAAAAATGTAACCTTAATATCATAGTAATTCTACTTGTCTCGGGTCCCTTGAGCCACTACCATAAGGTGAACACAAGAGAAAATGTTTTTGGTTTTGACTGTACGACAAAGACAGACTCTCCACAAATCTACTCTCTCTCTCGGCTCGCTTCCCGCCGCTCAGTGCCCGTTCCAGTATATTTATTTATATTTCAGTGGGTGGGATTTACACACTGATGCGGGAAGTACGTACGTTCGGGCGGCAGCTATAGGCGGCAGTAAAGAAAAATAGCCTGTCAATTGCAGTTGTTTAGATGTCGTTTCCATAGCAACCTTATTACATTTTAGCTAATAGTCGCGAACAGCTGTCATTCGTGCTTTTACTTATAATTAAACCTCAAAGCTGTTTGCTTGTAAATTATCTGTGTCTTATGTAATTAATAAATAATTAATTAATCAATGTATTTAACAAGTGTACTTACGATCGAGGTATGAAGAAAAATAGTACATATACACCATACAGGCCGAAAGTTTGATATTCTGCACTGCGCGTCATGATGCTCTTTATACTATTTTTATTCATTTAGCTAACTGTGTGCTATTATTTCATTAGCCACTAGCTTAGAATGCTAACGTAATTCACCCATTCTGAACAGAGGTAGCAAAATATCATAGTGTCTTCACCTCGTCGAGTATTTTGCTTGTTTATTTTACTGAAATTTGATATTTTTCATTCCGTAATGTTTCTCGTCTCGTCTATGACAAAAAATACAATGAATATCGTTTTTTTTTTTTATTTCAACCCCTTTTTACCCTTTTTTTACCATCCCTTCCAGCATGTGTATTCTATTATGAAGAACCCTCTCCTTCCGTCGAATATGTAGTTTTACACACCGCTGCCCTTTAAAATAACTATTTTTCAGGTGTGTATAGTGGTCGTAAAATGATCTATTTGGCACTAGTGCGTAAAATAAAATGTTTCCCTTGTACCAAATCAAACATTTCTCAGTACCTATACGAAAAGTGCCATTTTGATTCTTAATAACTCATTTTAAGTTTTAGAGCAAACAAATTTTTATCAAAAATGATTTTTTTCTGATAAATTAGAAATTATTTAAACGTTAAATTTATGAATAGTTTGTAACCACACTCTATAAAAATTATTCCCATTACATAACTAAGTGAACTCTTAAGTAAAAAATTTAACAGGAGCAGTCACCACCGTGTATTTTACATTGGAACAAAGCAAAAATACATTCAACATAATACATATAACGTTGGTTTTCAGATTTTAAAATATTTATAAACGATTACAAATGGATTTAATTTATTTTAATGTTTTAGATAACTTATAGACCAGATGGAATCGATGTTGCAGTTCAGAATTCAATTCAGATTCAATTTGTTTTGCTGGAATTAGTTCAAGAAACCGCACTGATTATGAAAACCCATACTACCAGACGGTAGTATTTTTATGTAGCCTGGTCAAGAAGGGAGTATCTTGAGAAAAATAGATCCAAGTTTTCAAAAAATATGTGCAATATCTTATTCTATTCGGAAAATATTCCGAAAAAGACGTTTTTATGATTTATTTCGCCAACAATAATTACATTTGTCCTTACCAAAAAACAAAAAAAGCCCCTCAGGCTTTTGGAAATTACTCAAAAACTATAAACAATAGTGGACATTGAAAAAAAGATTTTTAGAGAAGAAAATTTCCAATAAAAAAGTTCTGCTTCCCGCACTCTGTCTCTATTATTTATAGTTTTATGTAATTTAACGTTGAAAATAGGGTTCCGCGCGGACGTTACAGCGCAAGTGCACCGCCTGTTGAGAGAGTACAACACATAAAAAATATTTTATTATAGTATTAAATAACAATTTAAAAAATTGACAAAATTATGGGGTCGTTTTAACACTTGAAAGAAGTTCCGTTGAAAAATGTTTTTTAAATTTATTTTTAAAAAGTCAGGTTATTGTTAACTAATTTTTTTTGTAAAACCATTTTCACTGAAAACAACAAAACATTTTTAAATAAGTGGCTTATAATATTTTGCTTCATGGAGCTCTTTTTACATATACATGGTGTCCAAATAAACGTTGGCTAACATGGGTAACTTTGTTATTAGTGAAGATAGAAAGTTGGTTAAATGGGCAAAGTAGTGCAGAAAATTGTGCTTATTAACGTCCCGTAGAAAAAACAATTGAATTTAAACACCCTATGGACTTATTTAGAAAATAGTGAAAATTGCCGTTTTAGAAAACTGGTCATAACTTTTTTATTTATGAAGATATCTGAAAATTTCAATTACCATTTTTGACAACTTTTTAAAGTTTTTTCAGTCCCGTCGGTATATTTTTTTATACCCACAACATAACGAGATATTGGCATTAACTTTGTTTTTTTTTTAATGGACGCCATTTTGGATTTTTAGATATTAAAATTCTGCTTATTTTTCTAATTAATTTGATATATCATATTCTATATCTAAATAAAAATAATGTTACGGAATTGATCAAAATAGCTTTTTCACGTATATTGACCAGAGTGTGCTGTCACGCTGTATAAAACAAAATTTGTTGAAACAAATGAATATCGACAGTTTAACAATCTGTCAAGTGATCGCTGCGGTTTTACTAGTTAGTTTTATTTAATTTACACTCTAAAATAGCTCAAGCATTTTCAAATTGAAAAAATACGATATGTTTTCGCACACATTATACATAATGAAAATACCATGTTGGCTCAAGGTGAATACCTGGTTACCTTCTCACCATCAATCTCAACGCTTGCTAAAACTAATTCTTCTTGTTCTTTTCACGATGTCGAATGTTGCCTTTTTTCTTTGAAAATGACGCGTTTACTTTTAAATTTCTATTTAAGTTCCTAAAAGTTTTTGAATTAGGCTGTCGCCTTTCCGGATAAAGGTTCAAGTATTCAGCTTGAGCCAACGTGGTATTTTCATTATGTATAATGTGTGCGATCAAAAAGTATCGTATTTTTCCAATTATTGATGGTGATTTAGTATAATAAAGAGAATAAAATTTCTGATATCGCGTGAGGTGACGCGGGTAATGGCTACTATTCAATATCATATAATTTTCTATTCGTTATCATGGTTGCCTAATAATATGTTCCACGTCATGTAAAAATTAATCAAAGCATGCTTAACTAGTTTATTTCTGAGAGATCTACAAAACAAAGGAACAGCTGTTTTTTTTTTCAAAATAATTCCGAAACTATACAGTTTAGAAAATATGTTTTACAAAACTTTCTTAAAAAAAATAAACAAAATAATAAATGGTATGAAAAGTATCCAATTATTATATAAAAAAACAACGTTATAGCATATGTCTCTTTTGCGCATGCGCCAATTTTTCTCAAAAACAATAGGGCTCTTCATATTTAATTATAATTATCGTCCGAAAATTTGGTTTTGATCCGTTCATCCGTTTGACCTGTATCGTGTTCACAGACGCACAGAGTTTTTCCAAAAAATATGTTTTTTTGGATTCGGAGCACCTCAAAACTTGTAGGTTGGAATGATAAAATTGATTTAAACAATATCACATCAGGTTACCGCCTGGTAACATTGGTTATCATATAATCATTCCGATTCCACCTGGTCTATTTTATCTAAGGTATTGTAAAATAGAACACTATTTTTGAAGTTTGTTTTAAATATAACTGAAAGCTATAATAGTTAACACTAGCAACATAGTACAACACCAATCGGGTTTAATTTAAAATGAAAATTGTCCTTAATTGGGAACTGTTGCTGTTAATGGATGGAATTAGGGTAGTTTAATGCCTCAGGTATCAATTTGTATCTCATTTGGTTATTTGAATTAAACTGCGGTAATCATTTATTGGTTAACCCCTGTATGTTTTATTCAATAGCTAGACACGTTTCCTCTCTCTATTTAAAACTGGTAGTTAACAAATGATTAAAAAAAGTTTGACATTATTTTAAGAATAATTTCAAAACCCTGCCAACAATATATAACCTAGTCATGAGGAAAATAGACTCAAGTCTCCAAAAAATATGAGCAAAAGCTTATTCGATTCGGAAAAATATTCCAAAAAAGACGTTTTTTTATTTTTTTAACCCACAAAAATTGCATTTGTTATTAACCAAAAACGAAAAGACAAAAAAGCCCCTCAGATTTTGACATTAAAAAAAGATTCTTAAAGAACAAAAAATTTCCAATAAAAAAAGTCCCACTTTCGAAGCTCTATCTATATTATTTATAGTTTTAATTTAACGTTGAAACTAGGGTTCATCATGGCCATTACAGCCCTGTTGAAGAGTACAACACAAAATAATTTTTTTATTGTATTAAATAACAATTTGAAAATTTGAAACAATTATGGTTTTTTTCTTAACACTTTAAAGCTCTGTTGAATAAATTTTTTAAAATTTATTCGCGCTCGAGTTGTAACAGCTGCGGGGAACCCTTTTTTCAACGTTCAATTAAAACTTTAAACAATAGACATAGAATTCCGGGAGTAAGACTTTCTTATTGGAAATAAATAATAATTGCCAAAAATCTGAGGGGCTTTTTTTGTATTTTAGTTTTTTGTTAATAACAAATGCAATTTTTGTCGGCGAAAAAAAAACGTCTTTTTCGGAATTTTTTTTCCAAATAGAATAAGCTATTTCTGATATTTTTATCATATATTTTAATTCTTGATTAGGCAAATAGTGTATTTACTAACAGAAGCAGTGTGGCTCTGAATTTAAGTTATTTTTTGGACAATGTAAAAAATATTGCCCTTTTATACAACCCTTAAAATAATATTTTTAATCTTAATTTCAATATCATTATCATGAACTAAATTAAATACACCCCGCAGTATGTAAATCCATATCCATATAAAAGCGTCAGGCCGATTGTATAAAAATTTTAGCAGAACATTTTAAAAATAACTAAAGGTTTAAATTTCAATTTTGAAATGATTCTGAGAATTTTTTCGCTATTTTTGGGCCCAAAAACTTTTGTCAACCCTTAAATACCATCCTTAGAACATCCGGATTGAGCACATTTTAAATAAGTTTCGTGCGGTAATGGATTCCAGTATGTGAACCAAATTTCGTTTAAATCGATTAAATCTGTCGAGAGTTATCGAGGTAACACACACACACACACACTTGGCATCCTTTTAGATCTCAATTCTTTTTGTATTGAGGTATGGCCCCATTTTTCGCGGTATGAAAATAATATTCTTAATATCGAACTAGGCTCCCTTTTTTCACATTTATGTTTTTGATGAGATATATACATAACAAATTAGAGCCGACTTTATTATTTATTAATACAATTTTATTATTTAACACTTTATAGTGTGTTTTTTTAAGGAAGTACAAATTTATTAAAAGTTTTTATAAATAATTAAAGTATGTACTTAATTTTTATTAGAGATTTTGTTGATTTACAAAAAACGCCTTTTATTGATTAATTAAAGCAAATGTATTTATGTAATTTGCCTAGAATAAATTAGAATGTCAGATTATTTAGGACATAATATAGAAATTATTGTTAACTATTTTAATTAAAAGTATATTTTGGATTAGACTCTATTTTCCTGAAAAGTATAGATCAATAAAGTAAGAAAATGAATATCCGTTTTGAAAAGAGATTTGCTTTGATCATCATTAATTTGTTCTTAGTATAGATTAAAAAAGCTGGTAAATATTTTTGCACAAATAAACATAAAAAATAAACTTAAAAAGTATTCTAGAAAACGATGTGTATACATTTGGAGTCAAAATGCAATAACGCTTATGTCTCTATAGTAAAATAAAATTAATTTACATCTAGAGGTATAAGGAAAGCAGTTTTTTTTTTGTATGGCTATCTCCTCCTACATTACTGTACCGACTTCGACGATCGAGGTGTCGTTTGAAAGGGCTCGACGTTCTATCTCTGTGCCAAACTTCAAATTTTTAGTTTCAGAAAAAATCGCCTGTGACAGACGGACGGACATCGAATTGTTTCGTTTCCACGGAACACTAAAAAATATTAAGTGGCACGTGGTAAAACATATTAATTAAAATATTATAAGCTATTCACGATTGCACGAGCTCACAGTTGCTTTACTACGACACGTAGCAGTGTGCTACATTCAGGGATACTACATAACGAATAGGAAAATTTGGAAAGTTAGTGTGACAGCTGACTAGGTGTGCTTTGCGAAAAGAAAAAAATTTCTTGTGCATTCGTCAGATGAAGGTGTATATTTCTTGAACAATTATCAGATGACAGCACAAAAATATGGATTATGTTACCGATCAGTTCGTTGTCTCTGAAACCATGTCCGTACCCAATTTCCGTGATAGCTAAATCTACGTTATCTGCGAGTTAAGACATTTTACTTCAAAAATCTCTACTAAACACTAAATGTGCACGGATAACGCCGCAGGCTTAATATGTAACATGTACACACCAAATCGTTTTGAAGTACAATTAGATATATTATAAGAGTCTGTTTTTTGGAGTTTACTCCTTAAGAAACGATTTTGAGTTATAAGACCCGGTACGGACATTTTATGAGTAGTAAAATCAATTGGTGAGACGTTACGCTCCACTGCTTTAAGTGTGGCGTTACGCTCGTCCGCTTCAAAAGAGACGAACATATTTATATGTATGTAGGATGTAACGTGAGAACGAATGAGATGAAATACAAAAGCGACAAACATATATATCTGTGGGATTTAACGTGCGAAAGAATGAGATGGAATGCTAATTCTGATTACAAAATCCTAACTTATTACGTTAAGCAGAAAAATCTTGTTAAAACTGTGCTGATATTTGAACGATTCAGAACCCACCAATTTTGTAACTGACGTCAAAAGGCTGTGTATCCATAGCTGCATAATACATAATGCGTCTCGTTATTTATGCAAATCTGTATCTGTCATCCTAGCTTTGTTGATGCTTTTACGTAGACTGAAGACAAATGACGTTGCACCTTATTCGGTTAATGGTCAATTTATAATTAACTTATAACTTTTTATTTATTGATATTTTACTGATATTCCCATTAACCCGGCGGGAGTGTGATGACAAAATGTTACAAAGAGTATGTGGCAGGGTATGACATACCCGCGTGCAAAATTAACCCTAAAACTTATTTACCAAACAGATAGCATTAAAGTAAATGTGTTTTATTGTAATAGGCAATATGATCATTTAATTTTAATTAAACACCTGTAGCAGTTTAATACTTTTTATATTATAATCGAACAAAACCAAATTACTTTTGAAACAAAAATATACTCTTTCAAAAAAGCTACAAAAGAAATAAAAACAGTCTTTAAGAACAAAAAAAATAAACTACAAAACCTCTTAGGACATGAAATCAAGAACTATAACTATAGGCCGGTCATATCTAACATTAAACTCGCAAACTAACATGTAGTTCTGATTTTTTAATATGTTGTTAGGACCACTACCAGTAGCGTATAAACAAGTTTGCAGCTTCGAAAGACCTGTGCTAACTTTGCAGCACTCAAAAAAATGCGAAATTTTCGCACTTTTTTTGGTATTCTCAATATAGGTCTTAAACTATGCATTTTTTTATAAAATATTTTTATACGTTTTTAAGTAGACTAAAATTGCTTTATTTGGTTGAGGAACAATTGACAAATAATCTTTACCAGAGTATCGCTTGTGGCCAACATTTCGAAAATTATATTTTCATCCTCAGGGCCTCAATACACAATGTACCATCTCCAATTGTATTGAGACCCTGAGGATGTAATATAATTGTTGAAACGTTGGCCACAAGCGATACTCTGGTGAAGCTTATTTTTCAATTGTTCCTTAATCAAATAAATCTCATTCATTACCTAAAATTTATATTCAGTTTTTTTTTTAGTAGCCCAGTCATATTTTACACTAAAAATCGCTAACCTCGCAAACTAACATGTAGTTCGGATTTTTTAATATGTTGTTAGGACCACTACCAGTAGCGTACATCCAAGTTTGCAGCTTCGAAAGACCTGTGCTAACTTTGCAGCACTCAAAAAACTTCGAAATTTTTGCACTTTTTTTGGTATTCTCAATATAGGTCTTAAACTATGCATTTTTTTATAAAATATTTTTTGAACGTTTTTAAGTGGATTAAAATTGCTACAATTTGAGACCAGAGCCAGCTCTGTAGGTTCAATACTTACCAAGATACAGCTTTCCAAAAATTGACCAGTTTTTTCAAAAAAGTGAAATTTTAAGATTTGGTCATATTTTGACCCCGATATCGGAGAAAATACTCATTTTAAGGGTAATATCATAGGAACACATATTGTAGCAAATGTAATTAGCTTTCATTTAAGCAGAGAAAACGACGTCTGTAGGCCATATAGTTTACTAACAAATTTTAAAAATCCAACAAATGAGAAAACTGCATTTTCGCAAATTTAAATTTAATACCTAGTAATCGTTATGTAAATCCATTCAGTGATTTTAATGTGGTTGAGTAACAAAATTGAGTAACATAGTAGCATAAACGAGTAACATAATAAAAAAAATAACATAATTGATAACATCATAAAAAAATTATGCAGTTTTTGACAAAATACCGTCGTATTTCAGCCATTTTGTAAAAATTATTTACAAATTATATTCATGAACCTTCCTCGTTTATCGCTCTTTCTATTACCGAAAACAATTTCAAAATTCGGTGCGTGGTTTAGTAGAAGAGAGCGGAGAAAAAGACAGAGACTTTGTTTTTAACTATGCAGTCTTTGACAAAATACCGTCGTATTTCAGCCATTTTGAAAAAATATTTACAAATTGTATACAGAAACCTTCCTCGTATATTTTTCTTTCTATTAGCGAAAACCATTTCAAGATCCGGTGCGTGGCTTAGAAGAAATGAGCGGAGAAAAAGACAAAAATAAGCAGACTCTCTGTTTATAACTATGTAGTCTTTGCTAAAACAGCGTCGCTGTTCTGGCATTTTGTAAAAAATATTTACAAATTATATACAGAAACTTTCCTTCGTTATCGCTTTTCCGACTACCGAAAAGCATTTCAAGATTCAGTGCATGGCTTAGAAGAAGTGAGCTGAGAAAAAGACAAAGACAGACAGAGGATCTATTTTTAACTATGCAGTCTGAGCTAAAACACTGTCGTAGTTCAGGCATTTTGTAAAAAGTATTTACAAATTATATACAGAAACCTTCCTTGCTTATCGCTCTTTCTACTACCGAAAACCATTTTAAGATCCGGCGCATAGTTTAGAAGAACACCGACGGTGTTTTGTCAAAGACTGCATAGTTAAAAACAGTCTCTGTCTGTCTTTGCCTTTTTCTCCGCTCACTTCTTCTAAACCATGCGCCGGATCTAAAAATGGTTTTTGGTAGTAGAAAGAGCAATAAACGAGGAAAGTGTATGTATATAATTTATAAATATTTTTTACAAAATACCTGAACTTCGACGAAATTTTAGCAAAGACTCTATAGTTAAAATCAGAGTCTCAGACTGTCTTTGTCTTTTTCACCGCTCATTTCTTCTAAACCACGCACCGGATCTTGAAATGGTTTTCGCTAATAGAAAGAAAAATATACGAGGAAAGTTTCTGTTTACAATTTGTAAATATTTTTTCAAAATGGCTGAAATACGACGGTATTTTGTCAAAGACTGCATAGTTAAAAACAAAGTCTCTGTCTTTTTCTCCGCTCTCTTCTACTAAACCACCCACGGAATTTTTAAATTGTATTCGGTAATAGAAAGAGCGATAAACGAGGAAGGTTCATGAATATAATTTGTAAATATTTTTTACAAACTGGCTGAAATACGATGGTATTTTGTCAAAAGCTGCATAATTTTTTATGATGTTATCAATTATGATATTTTTTTTATTATGTTACTCGTTTATGCTACTATGTTACTCAATTTGGTTACTCAACCACATTAAAATCACATAACGATTACTAGGTATTAAATTTAAATTTGCAAAAATGCAGTTTTCTCATTTTTTGGATTTTTAAAAGTGAGTAAACTATATGGCCTACAGACGTCGTTCTCTGCTTAAATGAAAGCTAATTACATTTGCTACAATATATGTCCCTATGATATTACCCTTTAAATGAGTATTTTCTCCGATATCGGGGTCAAAAATTGACCAAATCTTAAAATTTCACTTTTTTGAAAAAACTGGTCAATTTTTGGAAAGCTGTATCTTGGTAAGTATTGAACCTACAGAGCTGGTTCTGGTCTCAAATTGTAGCAATTTTAGTCCACTTAAAAACGTTCAAAAAATATTTTATAAAAAAATGCATAGTTTAAGACCTATATTGAGAATACCAAAAAAAGTGCAAAAATTTCGAAGTTTTTTGAGTGCTGCAAAGTTAGCATAGGTCTTCCGAAGCTGCAAACTTGGATGTACGCTACTGGTAGTGATCCTAACAACATATTAAAAAATCAGAACTACATGTTAGTTTGCGAGGTTAGCGATTTTTAGTGTAAAATATGACTGGGCTACTAAAAAAAAAAAACTGAATATAAATTTTAGGTATTGAATGAGATTTATTTGATTAAGGAACAATTGAAAAATAAGCTTCACCAGAGTATCGCTTGTGGCCAACGTTTCAACAATTATATTACATCCTCAGGGTCTCAATACAATTGGAGATGGTACATTGTGTATTGAGGCCCTGAGGATGAAAATATAATTTTCGAAATGTTGGCCACAAGCGATACTCTGGTAAAGATTATTTGTCAATTGTTCCTCAACCAAATAAATCTCCTTCAATACATATTTTTGGAACAAAACTTCTACTGATAATAAATTTTAGGAATATCTTAGGAACTTAAGTGACAGGGTACCCGAGCGTTGTTAGCAAGCGTGTAACTCGAGCGCAGGCTGCCGCATCACTGCGATAACGCCACTATCCCCTCCCATATTCCTTTAACTCCAACTACTCAAAACAACAAAACTTTTGAATAACTAAATAAAAAAACACAGACATAAAAGTAACAGGCTGAGTATGTCACACCCGGACACACTCTCGCCGGGTTAATCTAATCAGTAATCAGTGACAAATGTCACAATACCAATTTTACCAATTTACAGACAGTAATCATTTCCTAGAGGATAGGGCAAAAAAAGTTAAAGGCGCAGTTCAGGCCCGCGCCGTAGTTTTCGTAAAAAGTTCGAAATAAAATCATAACAAGCGTTTGCCCTCCAATCCAATGACGCTTGCACATGATATGTAGACATTTGAGTGTTTTCGATTCTTTTCGATGCTGTCATAGCTCTCGCATAGGCTCGGCACTAAACTTTTTGACTTATTGCATTCCTTTCGATGCGAGCTTTCCGCTGACTTGCGTTTTCTATAACTCCGAGCATATTTACAAGTCATATGAGACATCTTTAATGATTTTAGAATTTTAAATTTAATACCGATTTTCACTTATTCCGGCGTTTTATTGTCCCACTTTATGTCCTAGTAGTACTCCGCTAGTTCTTTACAACGACACTCAAATCAATGTTCTAGTTAAACGCTTTTCCTCGCTACATAAATTTAAAACTTTACACGAAGCTAATTCGTGACTATCATGCGAATGCGTCTACACTCGTGCGATGACATCACAATAAAATAAATCCTGCACGACGAACTCGTACAGACATTTTTCACCCGTAGTGGCTCAACCGTTTTTAATACTTTATTAGACACGTAGTTATTATCAGTGATTCAAATCTGACGATATTTTGTAATACAAGAAAGTTCGACCGGCTATCACTGTACACTTGACAAGCGAATAGACGTCAAGAAAATAAAACGACAAATTTTTCTTAACCAGTTTTGTTCATAGGTCACAGATATATATGTATATGTAAGTAATATATGTTTGTCATTGGGCTTTAGACGAAGAAAGGAAGTAAGAAAAACTCGTTTCATCTGTTCGTATTAGGTAAAATGAAATGAAAATATCCCGAAGGCATATTCGTCTCGAGTCTCCAGTCTGTAGTCTGTACGACGATGGTTTTCCCATCTAATAGGACGTTTTATTTGAATAAAGACGCGAGCTGTTGCTTTACATGTTAAACATGTTTCCTATCCTGCGGCTATTTCGTTTACAAACATATCTTCTAACTACATATCTTGATGAGGTTCGTCTCTCACTAATCTTATTTTTATTTATTTTTTTAATTACTTGCCGCAACACATAATCGCGATTTACGGAATGTGTCTTGTACAAGATTATCAAAATAATATATATTTAAATGTTACTAATTTAACTTTAACCCTTTGAATTAGACGTGTGTCGATCGATCATTTCTTGCGACCCGGGTCGATCGCGACCCACAGGTTAAGTGATCGTATCACAATGATTCGATCGTTTGATCGATCAGCTTGTACCTATTAGACGTGTGTCGATCGAACATTTCCTGCGACCTAGGTCGATCGCAACCTACAGGTTAGGGGATATCACAATGATTCGATCGTTCGATCGGCTGTCTGAGTACCTATTTCATTTCTATACGAGTTACCATTGACCTGTTGATGTAATTTTCTGCGCTAGCTTGTTTGTACGAAAGAAAAACTTACCATTGAACAGAACAATGAGGCTTTTATTTAACTCGACTCAAATTACTTATATAAAATAGATAATGAGATACGATAAATTAACACCAAGTAGGTATTTTAAGATTAAATTAATGTTTATATCTATTTTATGACACTATAGGTTATGATTAAGAAATAAAACTTGAGAATTTTTTTCGTGTTTTAAAGAACTTCTTTTTGCACTTATTGTCATTCCAGCTTTGGAAAAAAATCGTTCGCATGGTACAGATGTAGCATTCATTCAAGTGATTGTTGTATGTTATTATGACTCACGAGTCACGACTCTACCATAGAAATTCATCATTCAATCACTCGGTCACGCTCTGTCATCTATTCCCTGTGGCTCTTTGGTTGCTATTGAGCTGACGATCGACTCGAGACCGAACGATTGGATCTTGTGAGATTCAGTGATTCAATCACTCAGTCACGGGTGGTGATCGAATCAAAACGATTCGATCAATCGCGATCGACACACGTCTACTTTGAATCACCTTAAACGTTGCCAGACGTCCCAATTTTTGTGGTACATTCCAATTTTTTTAACTAAAAGTCAATATCCCACACGAGACGACAAAATAATCGATTTTTCAAAAATATTTAGATAAAAAAAATAAAGACAAGTACAACCAGTGGTAGTATATGCCCAAGTAATTCAAGAATTACAAGGCGCGAAATTTTACATCATATACCCCGGTGTTTTGTTTGAAAATCGGTGTATATTTATCGTTCAGCCCGGAATTGTTTTTTTAAAAACTCCACATTTGCCCTTTCCCGTTTCACTGCGAGACAATTCGCATACCCCTTTATCAAAAAAAGGTTAGTCCGCCCTCTTTAAAAGTCCGCCATATTGAATTTAGAGTGACGCCACTTTATTTTTCGAGTTATTCTCAGCAAGCCCTTTCATTTGATACCCATATTGTAGGAAAGCATAATAAAATTAGTCCGCCATCTTTAGAAGTCCGCCATATTGGATTTAGAGTAACGTCACTTTATTTTTCGAGTTATTTACAGCAAGCCCTTTCATTTGATACCCATATTGTAGGAAAGCATAAAAAACTTAGTCCGCCATCTTTAGAAGTCCGCCATATTGGTTTTAGAGTGACGTCACTTTATTTTTCGAGTTATTCTCAGCAAGCCCTTTCATTTGATACCCATATTGTAAGAAAGCATAATAAAATTAGACCGCCATTTTTAGAAGTCCGCCATATTGGATTTAGAGTGACGTCACTTTTATTTTTAGAGCTATTCTCAGCAAGCCCTTTCATTTGATACCCATATTGTAGGAAATCATAAAAAACTTAGTTAGCCATCTTTAGAAGTCCGCCATATTGGTTTTAGAGTGACGTCACTTTATTTTTCGAGTTATTCTCAGCAAGCCCTTTCATTTGATACCCATATTGTAGGAAAGCATAATAAAATTAGTCTGCCATCTTTAAAGGTCCGCCATATTGGTTTTAGAGTGACGTCACTTTATTTTTCGAGTTATTCTCAGCAAGCCCTTTCATTTGATACCCATATTGTAGGATGCATAAAAAACTTAGTCCGCCATCTTTAGAAGTCCGCCATATTGGATTTAGAGTAATGTCACTTTATTTTTCGAGTTATTCTCAGCAAGCCCTTTCATTTGATACCCATATTGTAGGAAAGCATTATAAAATTAGTCCGCCATCTTTAAAGGTCCGCCATATTGGTTTTAGAGTGACGTCACTTTATTTTTCGAGTTATTTTCTGCAAGCCCTTTCATTTGATACCCATATTGTAGGAAATCATAAAAAAGTTAGTTAGCCATCTTTAGAAGTCCGCCGTATTGGTTTTAGAGTGACGTCACTTTTTTTTCGAGTTATTTTCAGCAAGTCCTTTCATTTGATACCCATATTGTAGGAAAGCATAATAAATTTAAACCGCCATCTTTAGAAGTCCGCCATATTGGTTTTAGAGTGACGTCACTTTATTTTTCGAGTTATTCTCAGCAAGCCCTTTCATTTGATACCCATATTGTAGGAATGCATAAAAAACTTAGTCCGCCATCTTTAGAAGTCCGCCATATTGGTTTTAGAGTGACGTCACTTTATTTTTCGAGTTATTCTCAGCAAGCCCTTTCATTTGATACCCATATTGAAGGAAAGCATAATAAAATTAGTCCGCCATATTTAGAAGTCCGCCATATTGGATTTAGAGTGACGTCACACAGCTAACCACGCATTGTCATCCAAACTAAACGTGTATACAAATTTTCATCTCAATCGGTTGAAGATATCTGCTTCAAAATTACCGAAGGCATTCTAGTCGCTCACTTAGTAATTTAGTCGCTCACTTATTAATTTAGTCACCCAACTATTATTTTAATATCTCAAGTTATTAAAACAGTATCTCATCAGTCACCAAGTTTTTTTTTTTATTCAACCGTTTTATAATTCCCCTATTATTTTTATATAAAACAACATTATAAGAGATATATTCTTTTACGCATGCGCCGATGTTCCCTAAAAACAATAGGCCACTTCATATTTGCATATCAAACATCCTCCCAAAATTTGGTTTCAATCCGCTCATCATTGGTGTCGGAATGGTAAAATGTCAAAAATGACGTTTGCATCTGTCAAAGTATTATATTCTAATAATTAGTTATTCAAATTGTTAACTCAGGAGGCGTTGCATTTCACAAATATTCGAAACGGCATCCGTTTTTGAACAAATGCTATCTTTTAATTTCATTATTGTAATAAATAATATTATCGACCAATTTTATTTGAAGACAGAACATACGCAATTTTTAAATTGCCATGTTAAACCGTGCAACAGAGAGAGATAACCGAAAGATGTTTGCCATCGGTTATATCAGATTGAATTTATTTCTATATAAATGTGTATAAAAAAACTGATTGGGCAAATTCTGTTGTACGAAATTTATGTAAAATTTTCTCCTCTTTCGTTTAAGACAGGTTTCGAACCGATCTGATTTAAATTGAGCGAGTTATAAGCGAAAAACTTCGTTTTTTCCTTATTGCTCCCCTCTGGGGTCAAAATTCAAAAATCGGCCGACGTTACGAGCTAAGTAACGCGGAGACGAATCGAACAAAAAAAAGTTTTTTAAAATCGGTTAAGGCGTTTGGGCTGTACGCGTGACACAAAAAAACGTGACACACAGATTCACAGATTCACAGACAAAGCGAGTACATATAGGCGCTTTAGCTTACGCTATTCGCGCCTAAAAACGTGGACTAGTTTCTATATATTGTAACAAAACTGTTATAGTCCGTGGTGGAAATTATTTATTTACAATAATAAATGTATAACAAAACAGTAAAACACACAAACGAAAGCGTACTTCTTTAGCTTAACAGAAATAATAACGTTAACAGAAATAAAGTAACGACAGTTCTAAATAATAAAATAAAAGACTATAAGTAACAGAGAATATAAAGTCCTAATTATGTACACAAAAACACATACAACAATATTTACAATACAGGAACACAACAAAGTTTATCAGCACACTATTTCACACTTGTCTATTAGCTATATACACACGACTATTTACACTGCAGAAGCTATTTATGTAGAACCAGATTTATATAACTGCACTCAATGGTTTACACAGATCATTTATCTTGCTGTACCGACACTGAACAATTTATATCACACAGTTGCTTGTCTGACAACTGTACATACGCGCCGCGACTAACCAACTGACTGACTCCGATCGCATTTTATAGCTTCGTTCCCCACCTATCGAATGTTCTGGACGCATCTCAACGTTTCCCTACATGCATTGCATTCTCCAGGCGATTCTCTGAAGGTCGGTTTTTTACCTGTTTTCTAATGTTGTTATTGCCAGAATCCATATTCGTCCCAACAGGGGGCACGCAACAATATAGGTATTCTATATCTTTTCATTTTGAGGTCCCCCAAATCCCAAAAAAAAAACATATTTTTGGAAAGAACTGTGCGTCTGTTTGTCTGTGAAGCACGATACAGATCAAACCAAATTTTGGGAGGCTGCTTGGTACGCAAAATAAAGAGCCCTATTGTTTTTTAGGGAAAATCTGCGCATGCGCAGAAGAGATATATACTATAACGAAGTTTTTTAATATATATAATAATGGTATACTTTTCTTCACGGCTTATTATTCTATTTACTTGTTTTAAGAAAGCTTCTTAAAAATTTGTTTTTCTAAACTTTATAGTCGGAAATATCTTGAAAATAAAAAAATCAGCTGTTCTTTTGTTTTGTAGATCTGTCAGAAATAAACTAGTTAAGCATGCTTTGATTAATTTTTACATGACATGGAACATATTATGTAAATAACCACAACGATGAATAGCAAATATCATATTGAATACTAGCCATTACCCGCATCACGTCACGCGGTATCAGAAGTTTTATTTTCTTTATTATACTATACAGCGTGTCCACGGAAGTTCTTTACAAATGGATTTTTTTTTATTAATTATTGCGGCAAAATTTTTTTTCTGTGGAAAAGTTCTGCTTCGTCCAAAACCTCTAAAACGACAAAAAAAAATTTTTTCGGCCTAAAGTTTTAGGAGGGAAATCAAAAAGTTTTATTTCACTAAAAATAAAAATTATCTGTGATATTCAAGATTTTCGCCCGTAGTAGGCTTGGAAAACAAAAGAATAGCACGTATTAAATGTCCAGTAATTGAAAATAAAATGCCTGTAAAAAATCCATCAAATTCCTTCTACAATGATTCGAAATTCAGTGACGGATTTTTGAAGGAGAACAGTTCTTTGTATGGAGAGAGATGGAGGATATGTTGAATTCTGATTTATAATTCTGAATAAATAATTACTTAGAAGTTAGTTATGTTATTATTTTGAAATAAATTTGATTAAGATGTAACTAATTTTACGAAAATCTTGAATATCACAGATAATTTTTATTTTTAGTCAAATAAAACTTTTTGATTTCCCTCGTATAACTTTAGGCCGAAACAAATTTTCTTTGGTGTTTTAGAGGTTTTGGACGAAGCAGAACTTTTCCACAGAAAAAAATTTTGGCTCCGATAATTAATAAAAAAAAATTCCATTTGTAAAGAACTTCCGTGGACACGCTGTATCTAAGTGGAAGTTTAAAAATGTAGAAAATAACGGGAAGTTTGACAGATGGAAAATAGTAATGGTGCGAATAACGTCTGTTTGACATAAAGTCGAGAAATGGACGTTTAACGCATTATTATTATTTTATTATACTATATCAAATGTCAACATTTTGAAGTTGGAATGGTCCCGTCGCCCAATTGGCTGGAATTTTTTTATTTCGTCTGCTAAAATTCCCGATTTTGAAAAATAGTTATCTGACAACGCTGTTAGCCACGTATGTGTTTGTACATAAAATTGAAGATAAAATCTATAGAAGCTTTTTTCGATTTCTGGTTTCTAAAGTGAATTTTACACCTGAATGCATTTCATCTTTTAAGAAAAAAATAAGTGGTTTTATTTATCACGGTAAAGAACTAACAGACACTTTAAAATAATGTGTTGTAAGTAAACTTTTAAAGCTCAAGTTTCGGTATATTTTTATGCTTTCAGTAATTATTTCTTCATAAGATTTCTTTGTGTGATTGTTCATTATTATACCTATTAACTTATTATAAAGTACTTAATATTTTTTTTTCTTAGATTTTTTCACATCAAAAACTTTTTGACTATACAGAATGATCCATTTTAATCTTACCAGGCAGATATTTAAAAACAGTGGGGTTAAAAAAAAAGTTTTTAACAAAAGTTGTACGGTTGTTAGGGGGACATCATTCGGTGGCACAATCATCCCTCCTCGGAGGGTGAGGGTAAGTCGAATTTTTTAAATAGCAAGCCCCATTTTTATGACGTATTTTAAATTAAGTTGGCAAAAAAATACAACTTTCGCTGGAAACTTTTTTTTCGAAAATGCAAATCTGTCAAGTTACCGAGCTGTCAAAATCAAATTTTTTTTTCAATGGGAAGGTACCTAATTGAGAAAATTACAGGTGAAAAAAAATTTTCTTGAGTATTTCATGGACAGGACGGGATTTTCGAGATTTAACAGTTGTTTTTCACCTGTAATTTGCTCAATTACCTTCCCAATGAACTTGGAAAAATTTGATTTTGACAGGTCGGTAGCTTGACAGATTTAAATTTTTGAAAAAAGTTTCCAACGAAAGTTGTATGTTTTTGCCAATTCAATCGAAATATGTCATAAAAAATTAGAGTTACTATTTAAAAAATAGGAGGGTTGGGGTTGTGCCTCCGAACGATGTCCCCCTAACAACCGTACAACTTTTGTTGGAAACTTTTCTTTTTAACCTCACTGTTTTCAAATATCTGCCTGGTAAGATTAAAATGGATCAGTCTGTATATTTTTTTTTCGAGTGCGTACAATTTCTTAGTGAAAATAATGAATGAAAAATCAAATATGTATATTGCATTTTCCATCAACGTAACAAATTGAACCCTCGTCTTTTATTAAAAGCAGATTTGTACGGTTAAAAAATTTTGCCAATTATTTGTGAATACATTTCTTGAAAATGCCCACATTAAATATTACAGCACCGCCATCCTACAAAAGAACAAACACAAAAAGCTCAAATAAAAACAAATAACAACACTCAAAGCTTTTAAGGATTCCAGTTGTTAACGTTGAACTCAGTACTGTAAATGTGTGTACATAAATGGCAGGGGAGTGGCGAAGTATTAGTGTTGAGGGGCGTCACTTATACTAAATTATCACAAGGCTCATAGAATATCACGCATTATACGTTTCACACTGCATATAACATTCAATTATTGAAGCGAAACTTCCTTATGCGCGTTTTGTGAATTTCGCTGTGAGTTGCTGTCATAATGTCACATAGTGTATAGTATATTAGTATAATATGCTAAGTATAAGTCTAAAAGTTGGGTCACGCGCCGGGAATAACCCAAGTAATTCTTTTCGATATCTCGGCTAAACACACTCCTCGCCGCAAACAATATGTAGAGTGACCGGTATTTACTTGTATTCCTCTCGGGAGAAGAAACTATGACTAATTTGGAATGATTTTATCACTTACGGGCCGGAAATGCGTAATTTTTTATGATGTGGCACTTCTGTGAAGAGTTTATATTTTTTTTATTTATTGTAAATTTTAAATTTCGTGGTTTTTAGCTTTATAAGATAACCAATTGGAAAGCTATCAGATCATGGAAAAATTCACGCTAAAAAGTGAGAATATTTTTTTTTACTCCCAAAATTCGGATTTTTGTATAAGAAAACCGAAGAAAATTTTCTCGAAAAAAACGCATTTCCGACCCCCAAGTGATAGAGGTTAAATAATTCCAAATTAGTCATAGTTTCTTCTCTCGAGAGGAATACGAACAATTACCAGTCATCCTTATGTATTATTTAAGTACTTGTTTTATTTCAACCACCCGTGAAGGTTACACGAACACTTTTTGATTGGAGGCTTTCGGGTTTTCAATATTATAGAATATAGCGGTCCCGTCCGGTTTTATCCGGGTGTAAAAGAACGAATGGGGAAGGGAGGAACATGAGTACACACATTCATCTTAGTTTACCGAGATGAATGTTGTGTCCAAATTTCATGATGATCAGAGTTACCGTTTAAAAGTTTTTGTCGATAAAAAGCAGTATTTAAACTTTTTTTTTAACTAATAATTTTTTTTAAATTAATTAAATAAAATTAAAATAAATTTAAATGTAAGCCTTAGAAGAAAGCAATGTAAAATAAAAAAATAAATAAAATAAAAATATATTCGCTCAACGTGAGGCTCGAACTCACGACCCTGATATTGACATGCATGCTCTACCGATTGATCCACCTGAGGTTGTGTTCTCACATCGCTAATATGAGTATATCTAGTTAGTGCATTTCACATGAATAGAAGCTTACTTTTGAGATACATTTTGCAACATTTTTCATTAAAGCTCCACTCCTAATGGTCGTAGCGTAATATTATATAGCCTATAGCCTTCCTCGATAAATGGGCTATCCAACAAAAAAAATGTTTTTCAATTTGAACTAGTAGTTCCTGAGATTAGCGCGTTCAAACAAACAAACTCTTCAGCTTTATACATATATTAGTATATATAGATAAATACAATATTCGTAATACCTAAACCTGTTTTTTCAGATTTCATTTCCAAAGGATCCAAACGAAACTCTGTTGTTTTAAGTATTGTCTGTTTGTTTGTATGTCACAGCCTTTTAGTTCCTAACAGACGTTGATAACCATTGATTTTTTTTTCATTTAGGTACCTCTTAAAACATTTGTTGATTCAACTCGAGGTGTCCGAAACTGTCTTCTTCTTAAAGACTATTATTTTGATCTATAAAGTTGGGATTCTTCAAATTCATTATAACAATACAAGAAAAAATTGAATTCTTCATGTTGAGTTGAAAAACGAAAATAATGTAAAATAATATTGAGATATATTATTTTAATTAAAATCTAAAATAATTGCAAACAAATAATTATAATTATAACATAGTTGTAAGAAATGGTGACCCAATCACAGAAATGAAGTTCGAAAAGTTGGATTTCATTTTTAGAGGGTAGTTTTGCAGGGCAGAACAACAAAAATGTTTTTTTTTAGTGCTATCTTGTACGGGATTAAATGAAAGATTATAAGAGTTCAAAAATATGTTAGCCTTACATATTTTTTCATCGTGGCGTATTATAATTTTTTCAAAAATACTTTTATAACCACTACCTCCCTCACTATATAACAGATCGCGTAAAAATCTTAAACAATAAATCACATTGATAATGGGCTACATTGAACATATTTTTAATTGCATAAAATTGTTTTCGGTAGATAGATATATAAAAAACAGGTAAAATGTAATATAACGAAATCCAGCTGTTCATACTATATCCCGAAATGTTAAAAATAATCTTACACATCGTATATCAACCAGAATCGCCACTTGCAATAAAAATCGGTAATAAGACCTCTTATATGTATATATTGCCTCTGTCTCTGCTAAGAGAGCATTGTAAAATTCATTTGATGACGTTGTTCTTAAGAGCCGTGCTTGACCAATATGTGTTATAGGTATGTAATAATAAAGCTGGTTTATGGTCCCACGATATCCCATTACATAATTCCATCAAAGTGAGCTTAGCGCCTACAAGTCATTGGCTCCCTGTCCCGCATTACGACCTTCACCCAGCTTTCGACGACACGAAGCTTAAATCCTCTATATCAGTGAGAGCTGATGGTCACCCTCTCTAACCTTTTAGTGGCACCAAATTACATTACATTAGAGCTCACTATTCCCTATCTTCGTGATAGTTAACATGTGTGCCTGCCGTTTTCATTATTTTATTTAGAAAATATTTATCATAATATAGAGCACATACACGATGTATTTTTAAACCCCGAACACCATTGTATTTCGTAGACGAAGGATTTTCGAAAAAAAATTGGTTGTCTGTAAAGTCGGTTTACGGACGATAGTTTTACGTGATAACGTATTCCGTAATACATAACCTAAATTTATATAATAATTCGAATCTATGATATTGCATCTTTCTCTTCAAATTTAGGTAAATTTTATTAAGTAGAATAATAAAACACTATAAAAAGTACACTATTATTATATAAAAAACAACTATGGCATGTATCTCTTTTGCGCATGCGCCGATTTTCCCCAAAAAATTTACAAAAATTTCTAGTAAAAATAGATAGAGTAAAAACCGTTTTAAAAACTATATTATTATTATATAAAACATCATTATAAGAGATATATTCTTTTACGCATGCGCCGATGTTCCCCAAAAACAATAGGCCACTTCATATTTGCATATCAAACATCCTCCCAAAATTTGGTTTCAATCCGCTTATCCTTGGTGTCGGAATGATAAGAAATGTCAAAAGTGACGTTTGATACTGTCAAACTATTATGTTCTAATAATAATTAGTTATTCCAATAGTTAACTTAGAAGGCGTTGCATTTCAGAAAATACTAATGTCAAAAAATTGAATTAAACATTAGAAATGCAGCCGTTTTCATGTTAAGACAAGACATACGTTATTTTCTAATTTCCATGTACGGCAAACAAAGACGACCGACCGCGTCGCGTCATGCATTACACAACATTGCATTTATACAGCTATTTTTCTATATAAATTTGTATAAAAAACTGTTTAGGCAAATTCTGTTATACGAAATCTATGTAAAATGTTCTCCTCTTTCGTTTAAGACTGGTTTCAAACCGATCTGATTTAAATTGAGCGAGAAATTAGCAAAAAGCACGCACAGGGTCAGGCGGAACGTTACGCGTTAGGAACGTTAGGAACGTTACGTTACACTTTTTCGTGCATGCAGTCGGTGTTTTATCAATTTATAATATTGGTGATTCATCAATTTATAAGACGTTATCACGTCAAAAAAAGTTCCGAACAAAAGTTGCAGGGAATCAAGGGGAAAAACATTGGTCTAGTTTCTTATTTTTAGGCGCGAATAGCGTAAGCTAAAGCGCCTATATGTACTCGCTTTGTCTGTGAATCTGTGAATCTGTGAATCTGTGAATCTGTGTGTCACGTTTTTTTGTGTCACGCGTACAGCCCAAACGCCTTAACCGATTTTAAAAAACTTTTTTTTGTTCGATTCGTCTCCGCGTAACTTAGCTCGTAACGTCGGCCGATTTTTGAATTTTGACCCCAGAGGGGAGCAATAAGGAAAAAACGAAGTTTTTCGCTTATAACTCGCTCAATTTAAATCAGATCGGTTCGAAACCTGTCTTAAACGAAAGAGGAGAAAATTTTACATAAGAATCGTACAACAGAAAATGCCCAAACAGTTTTTTTATACACATTTATATAGAAATAAATTCAATTTGATATAACCGATGGAAAACATCTTTCGGTTATCTCTCTCTGTTGCATGGTTTAACATGGCAATTTAAAATTGCGTATGTTCTGTCTTAAAATAAAATTGGTCGATAATATTATTTATTACAATAATGAAATAAAAAGGTAGCATTTGTTCAAAAACGGATGCCGTTTCAATATTTGTAAAATGCAACGCCTTCTGAGTTAACAATTTGAATAACTAATTATCAGAACATAATACTTTGACAGATGCAAACGTCACTTTTGACATTTCTTACCATTCCGACACCACGGATGAGCGGATTGAAACCAAATTTTGGGAGGATGTTTGATATGCAAATATGAATTGGCCTATTGTTTTTGGGGAACATCGGCGCATGCGTAAAAGAATATATCTCTTATAATGTTGTTTTATATAATAATAATAGGGGAATTATAAAACGGTTGAATAAAAAAAAACTTGGTGACTGATGATGAAATCCTGTTTTAATAACTTGAGATATTAAAATAATATTTGGGTGACTAAATTAATAAGTGAGCGACTAAATTACTAAGTGAGCGACTAGAATGCCTTCGATAATTTTGAAGCAGATATCTTCAACCGATTGAGATGAAAATTTGTATACACGTTTAGTTTGGATGACAATGCATGGTTAGCTGTGTGACGTCACTCTAAATCCAATATGGCGGACTTCTAAATTGGCGGACTAAATTTATTATGCTTTCCTACAATATGGGTATCAAATGAAAGGGCTTGCTGAGAATAACTCGAAAAATAAAGTGACGTCACTCAAAAACCAATATGGCGGACTTCTAAAGATGGCGGACTAAGTTTTTTATGCTTTCCTACAATATGGGTATCAAATGAAAGGGCTTGCTGAAAATAACTCGAAAAATAAAGTGACGTCACTCTAAATGTAATATGGCGGACTTCTAAAGATGGCGGACTAATTTTATTATGCTTTCCTACAATATGGGTATCAAATGAAAGGGCTTGCTGAGAATAGCTCGAAAAATAAAGTGACGTCACTCTAAATCCAATATGGCGGACGTCTAAAGATGGCGGACTAAGTTTATTATGCTTTCCTACAATATGGGTATCAAATGAAAGGGCTTGCTGAAAATAACTCGAAAAAAGAAAGTGACGTCACTCTAAATCCAATATGGCGGACGTCTAAAGATGGCGGACTAATTTTATAATGCTTTCCTACAATATGGGTATCAAATGAAAGGGCTTGCTAAGAATAACTCGAAAAATAAAGTGACGTCACTCTAAATCCAATATGGCGGACTTCTGAAGATGGCGGACTAATTTTATTATGCTAATTCCTACAATATGGGTATCAAATGAAAGGGCTTGCTGAGAATAGCTCGAAAAATAAAGTGACGTCACTCTAAATCCAATATGGCGGACTTCTAAAGATGGCGGACTAAGTTTTTTATGCTTTCCTACAATATGAGTATCAAATGAAAGGGCTTGCTGAAAATAACTCAAAAAATAAAGTGACGTCACTCTAAATCCAATATGGCGGACTTCTAAAGATGGCGGACTAATTTTATTATGCTTTCCTACAATATGGGTATCAAATGAAAGGGCTTGCTGAGAATAGCTCGAAAAATAAAGTGACGTCACTCTTAATCCAATATGGCGGACTTCTAAAGATGGCGGACTAAGTTTATTATGCTTTCCTACAATATGGGTATCAAATGAAAGGGCTTGCTGAAAAAAACTCAAAAAAGAAAGTGACGTCACTCTAAATCCAATATGGCGGAAGTCTAAAGATGGCGGACTAATTTTATTATGCTTTCCTGCAATATGGGTATCAAATGAAAGGGCTTGCTGAGAATAACTCGAAAAATAAAGTGACGTCACTCTAAAACCAATATGGCGGACTTCTAAAGATGGCGGACTAATTTTATTATGCTTTCCTACAATATGGGTATCAAATGAAAGGGCTTGCTGAGAATAGCTCGAAAAATAAAGTAACGTCACTCTAAATCCAATATGGCGGACGTCTAAAGATGGCGGACTAATTTTATTATGCTTTCCTACAATATAGGTATCAAATGAAAGGGCGTGCTGAGAATAACTCGAAAAATAAAGTGACGTAACTCTAAAACAAATATGGCGGAGTTCTAAAGATGGCGGACTAAGTTTTTTATGCTTTCCTACAATATGGGTATCAAATGAAAGGGCTTGCTGTAAATAACTCGAAAAATAAAGTGAATTTACTCTAAATCCAATATGGCAGACTTCTAAAGATGGCGGATTAATTTTATTATGCTTTCCTACAATATGGGTATCAAATGAAAGGGCTTGCTGAGAATAACTCGAAAAATAAAGTGACGTCACTCTAAATCCTATATGGCGGACGTCTAAAGATGGCGGACTAATTTTATTATGCTTTCCTACAATATGGGTATCAAATGAAAGGGCTTGGTGAGAATAACTCGAAAAATAAAGTGACGTCACTCTAAAACCAATATGGCGGACTTCTAAAGATGGCGGACAAGTTTTTTATGATTTCCTACAATATGGATATCAAATGAAAGGGCTTGCTGAAAATAACTCGAAAAATAAAGTGACGTCACTCTAAATCCAATATGGCGGACGTCTAAAGATGGCGGACTAATTTTATTATGCTTTCCTACAATATAGGTATCAAATGAAAGGGCGTGCTGAGAATAACTCGAAAAATAAAGTGACGTAACTCTCAAACAAATATGGCGGAGTTCTAAAGATGGCGGACTAAGTTTTTTATGCTTTCCTACAATATGGGTATCAAATGAAAGGGCTTGCTGTAAATAACTCAAAAAATAAAGTGAATTTACTCTAAATCCAATATGGCAGACTTCTAAAGATGGCGGATTAATTTTATTATGCTTTCCTACAATATGGGTATCAAATGAAAGGGCTTGCTGAGAATAACTCGAAAAATAAAGTGACGTCACTCTAAATCCAATATGGCGGACGTCTAAAGATGGCGGACTAATTTTATTATGCTTTCCTACAATATGGGTATCAAATGAAAGGGCTTGGTGAGAATAACTCGAAAAATAAAGTGACGTCACTCTAAAACCAATATGGCGGACTTCTAAAGATGGCGGACAAGTTTTTTATGATTTCCTACAATATGGATATCAAATGAAAGGGCTTGCTGAAAATAACTCGAAAAATAAAGTGACGTCACTCTAAATCCAATATGGCGGACGTCTAAAGATGGCGGACTAATTTTATTATGCTTTCCTACAATATAGGTATCAAATGAAAGGGCGTGCTGAGAATAACTCGAAAAATAAAGTGACGTAACTCTCAAACAAATATGGCGGAGTTCTAAAGATGGCGGACTAAGTTTTTTATGCTTTCCTACAATATGGGTATCAAATGAAAGGGCTTGCTGTAAATAACTCGAAAAATAAAGTGAATTTACTCTAAATCCAATATGGCAGACTTCTAAAGATGGCGGATTAATTTTATTATGCTTTCCTACAATATGGGTATCAAATGAAAGGGCTTGCTGAGAATAACTCGAAAAATAAAGTGACGTCACTCTAAATCCTATATGGCGGACGTCTAAAGATGGCGGACTAATTTTATTATGCTTTCCTACAATATGGGTATCAAATGAAAGGGCTTGGTGAGAATAACTCGAAAAATAAAGTGACGTCACTCTAAAACCAATATGGCGGACTTCTAAAGATGGCGGACAAGTTTTTTATGATTTCCTACAATATGGATATCAAATGAAAGGGCTTGCTGAAAATAACTCGAAAAATAAAGTGACGTCACTCTAAATCCAATATGGCGGACGTCTAAAGATGGCGGACTAATTTTATTATGCTTTCCTACAATATAGGTATCAAATGAAAGGGCGTGCTGAGAATAACTCGAAAAATAAAGTGACGTAACTCTCAAACAAATATGGCGGAGTTCTAAAGATGGCGGACTAAGTTTTTTATGCTTTCCTACAATATGGGTATCAAATGAAAGGGCTTGCTGTAAATAACTCAAAAAATAAAGTGAATTTACTCTAAATCCAATATGGCAGACTTCTAAAGATGGCGGATTAATTTTATTATGCTTTCCTACAATATGGGTATCAAATGAAAGGACTTGCTGAGAATAACTCGAAAAATAAAGTGACGTCACTCTAAATCCAATATGGCGGACGTCTAAAGATGGCGGACTAATTTTATTATGCTTTCCTACAATATGGGTATCAAATGAAAGGGCTTGGTGAGAATAACTCGAAAAATAAAGTGACGTCACTCTAAAACCAATATGGCGGACTTCTAAAGATGGCGGACAAGTTTTTTATGATTTCCTACAATATGGATATCAAATGAAAGGGCTTGCTGAAAATAACTCGAAAAATAAAGTGACGTCACTCTAAATCCAATATGGCGGACGTCTAAAGATGGCGGACTAATTTTATTATGCTTTCCTACAATATAGGTATCAAATGAAAGGGCGTGCTGAGAATAACTCGAAAAATAAAGTGACGTAACTCTCAAACAAATATGGCGGAGTTCTAAAGATGGCGGACTAAGTTTTTTATGCTTTCCTACAATATGGGTATCAAATGAAAGGGCTTGCTGTAAATAACTCGAAAAATAAAGTGAATTTACTCTAAGTCCAATATGGCGGACTTCTAAAGATGGCGGATTAATTTTATTATGCTTTCCTACAATATGGGTATCAAATGAAAGGGCTTGCTGAGAATAACTCGAAAAATAAAGTGACGTCACTTTTAATTCAATATGGCGGACTTCTAAAGAAGGCGGACTAAGCTTTTTTTAATAAAGGGGTATGCGAATTGTCACGCAGTGAAACACGATGGGGCAGAGGTGGAGTTTTTAAAAAAATAATTCCGGGTGAACGATAAACGGGTATGCGAATTGTAATTCCGGGGTGAACGATAAAGGGGTATAAGAATTGTCTCGCAGTGAAACGGGAAGGGGCAAATGTGGAGTTTTTAAAAAAACAATTCCGGGGTGAACGATAAACGGGTATGCGAATTGTCTCGCAGTGAAACGGGAAGGGGCAAATGTGGAGTTTTTAAAAAAACAATTCCGGGGTGAACGATAAACGGGTATGCAAATTGTCTCGCAGTGAAACGGGAGGGGCAAATGTGGAGTTTTTAAAAAAACAATTCCGGGCTGATCGATAAATATACACCGATTTTCAAACAAAACACCGGGGTATGATGTAAAATTTCGCGCCTTGTAATTCTTGAATTACTTGGGCATATACTCCCACTGGTTATTTGGTGGAGGCGCTTTCAAGATATCAAGGGACACTTTCTTAAATAGGATTCCATTTTTTTATCTCTGGTTTTCTTTGGATCAAAGAAAATAACTTTTGTACCAAACATTTTTCAATTTGATGTAATCTTGAACCGCTGTTTGGTTCGCAATTCAGTCCACGTTTCCTATTTTAGTGGATTGTGTGAGTCGGAAAAAACCCCGAAAAATCCGACTATTATCTGATGCAAGTATATTTTGATGATGCTGAGCACACACATGAACATACGCATACCTACACACACTAATAGAAAAAATTCATTTTGTATCGATTCCAACCACTCCAACCTCTGTATATGCTAGGACGCTTTTAAATTTTTCAAAAATAATGCATGTAAACGCTCGAATCTCGTGAGCTATAAAACTTACAGGGGCGGTCGGATTCAATTCAGCTCAATTCATCATATTCTATAAATATTAAACCCGCTAGAAAGCGCTCTGTGTCAAGAAAATTTGTATATTTGCAAAACATGAAAAAGTGAAAAGATTTGGGATATTTGGGAAAATATAAAAATGTTTCAGATAAGCTTTATATTGACGGATTTCATAGAAGAAACGCTCAATCGATTCGATCAAAGCGCAAGTGAGTGTCTCTTTTAGTTTAGAAGTTATGACTGTTTAAAATGTATACAAACTACAATAAATTAGGATGGCCACATCTCTAAAACTAAAATAAATGCCGGGTTGCGGATGGTCGGAAACGATTCAGCGTGACTTATTCTACCAATATACCGAATATCAATCGGAACAAAGCGAATTTATTTTTCAAAAATTTCGCAGTATTTTAAGAAGGGGGTTTACCTACTTACTTTTTCCACTTTTAAAAACACACTAATTTATTAGATATTTATATTCTTATATAAAAAATCACGCTGCATCAATTTCGTCCACACTAATTACTTTTGTATCAATTTTTACTTAAAATTTATAGCGCTTTTATATTACCTACTAGAGAAAAAAAATTCAAAAAAATGATAACTCGTACACTCGAAAACTTAGCACCTTACAAAATGCTTGATATATTATAGTGCAAGTCTTCAAGAAGAACTGGTTCTTCATAAGTGTGGTTGCAATTTTTGTTTTGAGAGAAAGTCTTATAATATAGGTACTATAAACGAAAAATTATATCAGATTATAAATTGCGCATTACATAAGTGAAAACATATATACGTGTTATAAATCTCCTCTTCTGATTGGACAGCTGTAAAAATCAGTGAAACTAAAATAAAACTATACTTTAAAGTGACAAATACAATATTGTACTATGATTTTCACATTCGTACACTCGTAATCAAATAAAACACTTTAAATATTTCAGTTCTAAAACGTCTAACGTTTCACAGAACATTCAGTAATGTAAGGAAACATTTATGTAGCTCAAGCCTACTTGTCTGATAAACTTTTACAATCTTTAATCTGTAAACAGCAGAAGTTTGAACTTTAGGTTAAATTGGTTCAGAAACTTTTTATGCTTCACAACAACATTCGGAGCAATAAGGAAACATCTTGTCCAAGGCCTAGTTGTCTGACAAACTTTTACAATCTTTAGTCGCAAGGATGTCACCTTAACCCCGGCTGTGTGGTGGATTATAACACCATTTCACTACGCATGTGTTTGCTGTGTCACACCGGACTGAAAAAAACTTATTTTACGTCGTTAAGTGTACTTTTAAAAGAAAAAGCAAATATAAAACAAGAAGGAAACATATTATTATTATAGTCAGCAACTACTATAAAATATTCCATGTTGTTTATTGACACTTGGTGACTTGAGACCTGACTGTATACTTTTGTCAATAAAAAATGCTGTCATTTTTTTCGAACACTTTTTATAACAAACGACATAATTTTTTTTTTATTTTCTTATCTAAATAGTTTCTTGACAAAAACTAGACTGAACAAAAAAGTTACGTTGAATCAATAATTACTTACTTTGTAATTACTATTCCAATATCAGAAGTGTCGGAATGGTACTAATTTAGGTCGAAATTCACTTTTAAAATGTTTACAATATTTTTTGGTTTTGAGGTCCCCCGAATCCAAAAAACATTATAGTTTTGGAAAAAGTCCGTGCGTTTGTTAATCTCTTTATCTGTGAACACGATACAGATCAAACGGCTAAGCCGATCGCAATAAAATTTTGGGAGGATTTTTTATATGAAAATATGAAGAACCGTATTGTTTCTGGGGAAATCGATGCATTCGTAGAAGAGATATATCGTCGTTGGTTCTTAATAGCTCTTATGTGCACAGTTGACAGATTTTACGTTTTTTAGATGAAAAGATTCAGAAAAGTGAAAACGGAGCTTTATACACTAGTAATATCTCCAAATTAATTTTACAGTAACCAACAAGAGGAAGTAACTCTTATGTGAAAAGTTGTATCAAATAGTTCCTCCCATGTGCCAATAAATCCGAAATTAACGTTAAATATTTTTTAAGAAAATACTTCGTCTTAATTAAACACGTATAGTGAAGATAAGTATGAATTAGTAATATACCTCTGAAATTGCTACTTCTTACCATCCATTGCTGAAATAACCACTTTTTGGCCTTTCGGGCAAATTTTACTTTTTGCACATAAAAGGTATTACAGAACCAACGACGATGTGCTATAACGTTGTTTTTATATATATAATAATGGAAATATATTTTCATAACGGTTTAATATTATATTTATGTTTCGTTTATAGTTTCGGATATATTTTAAAGATAAAAAAAATTCTTTTGTTCTGTAGCTCTGTCAAAATGAAATTGATTAGGTAGCTGACAAGCACATTTCGGTTAATTTTCACATGACGTGATAACATAATATTATGTATATGTATAGTCATGAAAACGGTTAGAAAATATTATAATATTTAATACTATCCGTTACCCGCGTCACCAAACGCGTTTACAGAAATTTTATTTTCTTTATTATAATATGTCAAATGTCAATATTTTCGAAGTTGGAATGGTTCCGTCGTCTATTTGGCTGGAATTTTTTTCATACTACAATAAAATTTTGAGCATTCGACTCAAAAAGAGGAGTGCTATGGTGTTATGTGTATCTGCCTGTTTTTAAATTTTATTTTTAACTAGAATAGGTATATTTCCTTAATTATTTTTGTATAAGCATATTATATACCTCTCTAAATGTTCAGTAGCTAAATATTAAAAAAATAGTTTTTACTTTATATAAAAGACGCGACTTTCAAACTAGGAAATTGATTTTCAGTCGAGACAAACGAACCTACAAATTAAAATGCTCTATCGTAGATCTTTGCTATTACTTCAGAGCGGTGCATATAATCTGACATTTTTATACTTTACAGTAGAGAATGACATATTTGTATTTTGTTTATAATCAGTTTTCATGTGATATTTTAAATTTTATTTTTATCGTTATTAAATAACATGCACTAAATGGCAAAAAACAAAAATAGGTATAAATTTTACTTTATTCTACGGTGTGCCATTTGTACACATTACCTATTTAAAGAGACCAAACTTTTCAAGATCACTACTATCGTAAACAAAGAATTCCAGCCAATTGGGCGACGCTAACGAAACCATTCCAACTTACAAAATATTGATATTTGATATACGAGTATTGTAATAAACAAAATAAAATAAATACGCGTAGGGTCACATATTATACTTTGAATTTTTTTGTGCAATAAATATATTTTTATATATTTTTATACATGTAATGACGATTTTATACCATGTGTGGTCTCAAATGAATAAAGTATTATTATTATTATTATTATTATTATTATTATTATTTTTATTTTTATTATAATTATTCGCTTGCATGATTATCCATATAATATGTTATCACGTTATGTAAAAATTAATCAAAGTATGCTTGTCAACTACTATCTACAAAACAAAAGAACAGATTTTTTTTATTCTCAAACTATTTCCGAAACTATAAAGCTTAAAAACAATTTTTTTTACAAAACTTTCTTGTAAAAATAGATAGAATAAAAAACAGTTATGAAAAGTATACCATTATTATTTAAAAATACCAGGCAATTGGGCGACAGGACCATTCCAGCTTTAAAATTTTAACATTTTATACAATACAATAAAAAAAAAATCTGATATCGCGTAAAGTGACGCGGGTAATGGCTAGTATTCAATATGATATTTTCTATTCGTTGCCAAGGTTACCTAAATAGTATGTTCTACGACATATAAAAATTAATCAAAGCATGCTTAACTACATCTACAAAATAAAAGAACAGCTTATATTTTTTATTTTCAAAATATTTCCGAAACTATAAAGTTTATAATTTTTTTTAACATAACTTTCTTGAAAAAATAAATATAATAGTAAGCCGTTATGAAAAGTATACCGTTATTATATAAAAAAAAAACGTTATAGCATATATCTTTTCTGCGCATGCGCCGATTTTCCCCAAAAGCAATAGGGCTCTTCATATTTGCATACCAAACATCCTCCCAAAATTTGGTTTCAATCTGTTCATCCGTTTGACCAGTATCGTGTCCACAGACAAAGAGACTAACGGACAGACGCACAGAATTTTTCCAAAAATATGTTTTTTTAGATTCGGGGGACCTCAAAACGAAAAAAATATTGTAACATTTTTGAAAAGTGATTTTTGACATAAACTAGTAAGTACTATTCCCCACTTGTAGGTTGGAATGGTAAAACAACGTTACCGCAAACTCCTCTTCTGCGCATGCTCCGATTTCCCACGAAAACAATAGAGGTCTTCAAATTTGCATATAAAATATGCTCTCCGGTTCCAAACCTCTCATTTGACCTGTATCGTGTTCACAGACTAACAGATCCATAAGCTTTTTCCAAAAATATGTTTTTTAAATTCGGGGCACCTCAAAACGAAAAAATATTGTAAAATTTTTGACCTAAATGATTCCAATCCCCACTTGTGGTGTTGAAATGGTAAAACTGCTCGAATGCATAAACCTATTAACTCTTTGTTCTGGATAAATGGTGAAAATAACAGAATTTGACAAAGAATCGATCACATTATATCGTGTGCTATATCTGGTATTATCCCCATATTATTAAACGAGCTAATCTTGTATCTACCTATGTACCTACCTATGTACCTAAATATTTTCTCGAAAACGGCCCTAACGATTTGGATGAAATTTACTGAAAAGGGATTTTTGGAGTCAAAAAATCGTTTTAGCTAGGTCTCATCTCTCGAAAAAATCGTTTTCTTACAAATTTTATCATTATAAAAATCATTTTTTTGACGTAAGAAAATACTTAAATATTGTAAGTAGGTTTTGGAATTTTATACAAACAATGAAACAATTGTTTTCAAAATATTATGACAGTTAATCTTTAATTATTATCCAAGTGAGACTTAAAATAAATAAATATACGTATTTGAATATCAGTATTTTATTTAACTTTCCGAGCAAAGCTCGGTCACCCAGGTACTTTAGTAAATTATCTTATAAACTACTGGCTACGAGTTATTTAAAATTAAAAAAATGGAACACGAACTACTCTGATATTTTTTAGAATACATCAAAATAACAAAATATAAGACTGGTATTTCTACAATATAGTATATGACATGAGTCAGTTTGTATTTTGAAGACAAAATGAACTAATTGTTATTCTCAGCGGTCGTTTCTACTGCAAACAGTCTTTCGGTTGTTCACTTCTTCTGAATTCAATACATGACTCTAACAAGGACATGCTGAAAGAACGTAGGCAGCGTTGGTCTGGTCGCCTTCTGTTGTTTAACTCGGACACCACCGTGGCGTTGTTAGCCGACTCGGACTTTTGATGTTGAAAAAAGTTATTTGCACAGCTTCAGTGGTGTAGGTACCGTGTGCAGGACTTTAACTAACTATACATGTTCATACAAAATACATATTATGTTAGTTACGTTACTTCAAAGGTTTTCGGTGCATAAGTTCTTCTAAAGATCGCATGCTACTAGTTTTGGTAATCATTTTTAAAAATTTTACGATACTTTCCATACTTAAGATTTTTCAAAAGTATGAAGTCTGTGCCGTTCTGGGTGAACGGCATGCACTCCGCCAAGTCAACCAATGTCTAGCATTTTCTCGAAGCGATTCGGCGGATTTCTGACCGTCGAAACTTTGGTCTGGTCAGGATTCAAGTTTTAGAATAGGATGGAGTTACCTCTCTATTTTTTAGCCATGTAATATGCAAAATTCATTGATATCATCAGGTATTCACTCACTTGTGATCACCAAAATCTTGAAGGTACTTCCCGTATTCCTAGAAAGCTGAAATTTGGTACGCAGACTGGGTTTCACATGCAAGTAACGAGAAAAGTAAAAAAATCTGTTATTTCTTCTCTAGCCTCTCAAAGTGGGAGTCTAGGTAATAAAAAAAAGGCGTGTGTCATTCTTTTTAGGGATGTTCTGATTCATTTTTTTAAAAGTCTTCTTTGTCAAAGCTATTTCTTTAAGCTGTTAGAATTTTAAATAGTTAAATATTTGTAAATGAGGTTCGACTTCCAACAGTGACGTGTAGTTTTTGTTTTGAATTTAACCTTACAAAGCAAAACATACGAATAATATTATAAGTGCATATCTATTTTTGTATTTATTTTCTATCGCAAGACACTGATTATAGTAAAGTTGCTTGCATAACAAATTTTATTCGCTGGCAACACTACACATGCAACGTTTCATGATTTATTATTCTTTTTTTCAGTTTTTGTGCAAACAATTATATTGAATTTTGTCAAATACCTACTACAAAAAGATCAAATTGAAAATTTATAAACTATGAGTCCAATATAGCATCTAAGCTCTTATAACAAGAATAAAATAACGATTAGAATTACAAATCAATTCAAATTAGTAGATACAGGACACTAATGTTTAACAATAATGGCAGATAATTTTTTGCACGACCTATAAAACAGCTACTTTTCATGACAGTATAGCAGTGGTAAAATGACCCATTTGGCAATAATGAGTTTAGCAACCAAATCACATGAAGAAAAAATGTTAATTGGCAGTTTTAATTTTTCCAAAATCCAAATTGTTATTTTTCGAAATCCACACAAGATAAGTAAGTATACCAATATTATTATCTGAACGATTTTTATTTACTGCATAATGACGCAGCTTTTTAATTTTCATCTCGAGTTAAAAAATGAAGAGTTATGTATGCATATTTAACTTATTTTCCTGTTTTCAAACTCGATAAGTTACACTTAATAGTGAACTAATTAAACTACAAACATTTTAATTAATTTTCTCAAAATATGTATGTGTATCTGTTTGGTTGTTCAAAATAGGTACTTCTTTGCACGTTTAAGTTCTGGAAACTTGTAATTAATTTCTTGAAAACTTTACTCCAGTTATGTGTTAATTGGAACAAGTATTGCATCTCTTTTTTCATTCACCTGACTCTTTTAAAGCAGACATTAAAATTTTCCAAGTAACGTAACTACATTTTATTTTATATCCACCCATTGAAAATATTGGCTATTATGGGCCTTCCTCACATTATTTCATTAAGAAAGGAGACAATCATTTATATTTTAATTTTCTAAATATTTTTTATTCGTTTGAAAATTTTAATTTTTAACTGATTGTCGTCTTTTATCTTCAATTTGGAAGTTTTTCAATGAATTTTCCCGGACTGAAATTAGCTTAAATGGTTATTTATTTCTCAAGTTATCGAGATAAAACAAAAAAACATCCTTAAGGGCATTAAATTTCCTATGGATTTTGAGACGACAATTTTTTTATTCGTGATGGAATGTACTCGTAACGTTTAAAAAACATGTAAAACGCTATAATGATTTTAACTTTGACTGCCTATAACGTCTTATTTCTAAAAGATATAAAAAGATAAAAATTAAAGATATCCATATTATAGAACAAAGAGCTCGACTTGGGGCGTTCTGGGCTTTTTAAACATGATATATATACCTACTTATTGTCAATTAATCGATAAGGAAAATAATAAATTTGGCTATTGAAAAGGATGTTATACCTATGGAGATGGCGACAAATATTATGATAGATAATAGAGTTTCGAAGCTAGTAAACAGGGTAAGTAAGTTATCAAGGTCACATGTTGCTGCTTTTTGAAAAAATGTTTTCAAAATTGTGAAAAATAAAACCCCTCCTAAATTAGTTGCTCGTATCTGCCATTTAGTTATTATGTTGAATTGACCATAGAGACACTAAAAAAATGATTTACTAGATGTCTAGGGCGCTGAGTTTCTTTAAAAAATAATTGTTAATTTATAAAGAAGACAGACAAGTGCGAGTATAACTCGCGCCTTGAGGATTCCGTACTGTTATTTCATAAAAATTAAATTTGTCATATAGTAATTCTATAATAGATTTAGAATATGAGCTATGATGACTTAGGCTTCGCCTCAGGCATCATGGCGCGCAGGGCAAGTATTACACGTTTGGCCCTTATGGTGTAATATACTATTTATTTGTTATTTTTTTAATGGATTTATACAAGTGTTTTCTACTAAAAATATCATATTACCATATAATAATCTTCTAGCTTTAGAAAATCAAAGACGTTAACATATCAACGTTCATAGTCTTAACATGCAATAGAACAATTTAGCCCAAAGTCAAACACAGGCATGATCCGTTTTTTTATTGCAAATGTTGAAAATCCACCTGTCACTATTGCAATAAAAGTAAGATGCCAGACTATTATTTTCTTGTTAATTATGACATAATTAACATTTCGTGAAAATTTCATTGATTAGCAAATGATTTAATTAATTAATATCTTAAAATTAGAAGAAAACATTACTCGTGAATGCAGAGATATATATTTACAAGTCTGGCGATGATATTTGTCCGAAGGTCTCGTTAAGGACCATAAGTTAAAGAAGTGCCAGATGCGAGAAAATAATTTACAGATCCGGATTTTTTTTTCGTGTTTAAAATCACTTACTAAATAATGGCAGAAGTTGTTGTTAGTGGTGTTTATGATGAAAACTGCAATATTTTCAACTTCTGCCACACGAGCAAATGACATAATAGCAATTAGCCTAGTCAAGAACTTTAATTATGTATTGAAAAACATAGATCCAAGTCCCCAAAAATTTTGAGCAATAGCTTATTCGATTCGGGAAAATATTCCGAAAAAGGCGTTTTTTTTATTTTTTTCGCCGACAAAAATTGCAATTGTTATTAACAAAAAACGAAAAAACAAAAAAGATCCCTAGATTTTTGGCAATTGCTCAAAAACTATATAGTTTGGTCAATGAGTGCTCATAAGGGGAATGTAGATGGAAAAGTCGAAAGCAGAACGTTTGACTTAGGAACTTTGTTTGGACTAATTAGGAGATAAACATACTAAAAGTCCTTACCCCTCCGAGGTACGCCCGAAGGGGGGGAGCACAAAGAAGGTCCCGTTTTTTGGTTTTTTGCTTTCATCTCAAAAACGGTACGTCGTACGAAATTTTGTTGTAATACATATTGAAAGATGATAAAATTCTCTACAACTTTAGCTTTCACACTTTTTATCTATCTCCAATTTTTGCCTAGCTATGAGCTCCGAAAAATTAATTATATGAAAAACTAGTTCAATGATGATTTTTGTTTTAAACAGTTTAGGTACTTAGTATACCATTAAATTGCAGTTTTATATATTTAAATTCACCTAAACATGCTGAAATCGAAAAGCCTGATTTTCGAGCGAGAATAGAGTAGCGTCGCGCATACAAAAGCTAATAAGCAAATAGGTGTTCTAGTCAGTCATTCGAAATAAATATGTTTTTCGGTAATGAATATCGATTATCGTTTGGTGATCTGGCAGGAACTAGGGGGTGCCTATCGATCGCGGGGCCCTGAGCACGTGCCCAGAGTGCCCAGTGGGAAAGAGGGCCCTGCGTAGAGGTACTCCCAGCTTATGTTATTTTTTAATAGTGTGTGGGTGTTTTTAATAGTGTGGATGAGCAATACGAAATGATTTTGACAAATTCGTATTGTTACAATGTGCTAAAGAGAATTTAACACATTTTTGAAAATTGACCATTTTTCGGAGCTCATAGCTAGGCAAAGATTAGAGATAGATAAAAAGCGTGAAAGCTAAAGTTGAAGAGAATTTTATCAGCTTTCATTATGTATTACAACAAAATTTCGTACGACGTACCGTTTTCGAGATGAAAGCAAAAAACCAAAAAACGGGACCTTCTTTGTGCTCCCCCCCTTCGGGCGTACCTCGGAGGGGTAAGGACTTACAGTATGTTTATCTCCTAACTAGTACAAACAAAGTTCCTAAGTCAAATGTTCTGCTTTCAACTTTTCCATCTAGAAATTATTCGTTGCTTAAGCTAATAAGCGATATCGGAAATTAAAAAAAAGATTCTTAAAAGAGGAAAAAATTTCCAATAAAAGAGTCCCTCTTCCAAGACTCTATCTCTTTTATTAATTATGGTTTTAATTTAACGTTGAAAATAGGGTTCCGCTCGGCCTTTACAGCTCGATCGCTCTGCCTGTTTTGAGAGGACAACACATAAAATATTTTTTTTATAGTATGAAATAACAATTTAAAAATTTGAAAATGGTGTCATTTTAACACTTGAAAGAATAAAGTTCCATAGACAGTTATTTTTAAAAAAGTGAGGCTATTGTTACTAAATTTTCTTTTTCGAAAAACCGTCTCCATTGAAAACAACAAAAAATGTTTTTGTATAATTGATCTCATTTTTTTTCCTATAAAAATTTTTTGGCCTTTGCACAATCAGCAGTTAAACATAAATTTTTTTTTAATTTTAAATTAGACTTTTTATTTTATTGTAACGTCAGATATTAATATAGTGCTGCAATAAAATATTTATTATTGTTCGAAATGTATAATAAATAATGTCGTTATGCGTCTCTTTTCCATAGAACTTTGTACCTATTACGATCCTGCTCCTATCTCGAATGCATTTACAACAAACCTGCCAATATTGATCGTACCTGTGTTAACATATTTTTATTTTGTTAAAACACAAATGCAGGATGGATAAAACAAGTAAAACTATACGCACACAGGCGCAAAATTTGGTGTGTGTGTGTGTGTGTGTGTGTGTACGGATCCATGTATAACAAACATCAATAATCAATGACAGATTATGCATCTAAAATCTGTTATAGAATAACTAAAGTTGCTTTCATACAAGTTTACAAAGATATTTGATATTTCAACGTACTTAAGGCTGAAAATAGTATTGGGCTGACGGTTGGTGCCCACGTTGCGCCGATCGCGCGTTGAGCAATATCAATGATTGTAGGGTATCTCACATTCGTGCTGACATGGCGGTCGGTTCATTCGTACGTAGATTGTCAGCCTCGCGCATCAGCCGCTCGCACGCCGGCACGTTAAAGTGCTTATAATAATAATTTACCAATAAACAATAGTGTTTAATTACAGGTAATATCTCACAATTTCAGCGTAGATTTGAGTTTAGATTTAACTTGTAAATATGTATTACCAAAAAAGTCCACATCAAAACTAGAGTAAAGATTACTCAGTCAAGGTCAGGTGTCGGAAGGGGTAACTTTTTTTGCCAGAGCGCCAATCTAGAGTCTCCCACCCGTTTTCGAGGTTGTTGAACACGATGGTGAGGGTGCAACAATTTTTGTTCCTCGGCAACCCTTCAAACTTGTCCCCCTGATTTCCACCCCTTAAAAATTATAAAAAATGTTGAACACAACAGTTTTGTAGGAACATTAATTGTCTACAAAAAATCTTTCTGTTTTTTTCTGTAAATATGATATTTAAAGAATTACAGGCTTTTGAAGATGATAATTTATACGTTAAATTTCCATAATTATAATCATCTTTGAAAGCCTTCTTAAAGTATCACATTTAGAGAATAAAAAACAAGAAAGATTTTTTGTGGAGAATTAATTGATGTGTTCAAAATTTTTAATAATTTTTGTCCAAAAGGATGGAAATCAGACGGCCAATTTGAAGAGGGTGCCGAGGAAAAAAAATGTGGGATTCTCACCATCGTGCTCAGCGACCTCAAAAACGGGGGGAGGTCGCAGATTGGCACTCTGGTAAAAAAGCAAAAACCACAAAAAATCCTGACTCCTGACCTCGACTATTTATAACACATACATCGGATAATTGGTTAATTACACATACTATATACCATTGTATATGAGCCGTGAACAAATCGTAAAAGTCTTGTGACCGTTATCCTTGCTGCGGAATCAAAAACCTTAAGAATTCAAATAACAAGCTATCACCAATTTGGTTACTAACTAGTTTAAAAATATACATTAACTTCATAAAAAAAAATTCTTGTATACAAGTTTTGATAATAATTGACATAGTAAATTTTCACCCACTACTTAGTCTGGATTTTGATTAAAACACAAACAGGCAAGTCTGGAAACGCATTCTCCCGTTTATATGTTTATATTTAGGTACTATATCTTCAGTATCAAATTGCGTATTAATATCGACCGTGTAGCTTGCAATTTCGGTCAAACTGGTCTACCGATGTGTATAGTAATAACCACGCAGGCTAACGCCTTACCGTTGGGTCAAATGAAATTGAATAATCTAGGTGACTAATGTATTGTTTTATAATTCGGTTTGAAACTTAATTGGAATTTGAGGCTTGCATCTCACACGGCAAAAGTTCTTTAGAACACGAATTACTGGAAAGCGCGAGATAACTTATTCATCCGTTAGATTTTTTTTCAGTTCATATTTATATTTATATTTATATTTATATTTATATTTATATTTATATTTATATTTATATTTATATTTATATTTATATTTATATTTATATTTATATTTATATTTATATTTATATTTATATTTATATTTATATTTATATTTATATTTATATTTATATTTATATTTATATTTATATTTATATTTATATTTATATTTATATTTATATTTATATTTGTATTTACATTTATATTCTTATTTATATAGTTGTGCTCTGTTTGATGTGACAAGGATAAATGTGGAAATACCTTAAACCAATTCTGATTTTTAAATATATAAACCAAAGACTGAGTATTGAGAATTTAGAGAATTAGTCATGGCAGATACTAGGGGAAGTTATGTTTGCTATGATACAGATAAATTTTTTTTGTAGTTAAAAAAATGTAATGGTATTCACCGATTTGCCCCAAAAAAGTTATAATGCAGTTTATAAATTAGTGAAATTAGACATAATAGACAAACAATAATAAATAAAATTATCGACCAATTTTTCAGACAAATATATGTATTAACAAAAAATATAAAATTTAATACATTAACGTTCCGGTCCGGATTTGGACCTTTTTCAGACGTTAATCAATGATTTGGACAAACAATAATGTTTTAGTTGGTGCACAGATTTTCAATACCCGATTTATATATTATTATGGTTTATCTTTAACACTTGCAAATAAATTTACATGGGTTTTACAATTTTAACGTTTATCAGGTATTCTTATAATGCCAAAAATTTTCATAGTGTCTTGCAACTCCATAATAATAGGGGTCCTTTTAGACGTCACGCAGTTTTATACCTCAAATGAATAAATACCATTTTAATATTTGGAAACATTTTTAAATACCAAACAGGTTACTGTCCCGACAGTAAAAATTATGTATTTCAAGTGTAGGTACCTACTAAATTCAATCTTATACAACTCTATAATGTTGTCTAATAATTTAATTTGTTGTTGGAAATCGAAATACTTGCAAAATAGTAGTACTCTTTTATTAGTGTTTTTGCCATATGGCACATACATTATTGGCGTCGGTCAGATGGCAGGACCTAGGGTCGGATCCAAATTTCTCGACGTTTCATAGCCTCCTGAACAATTTGGAATCATGTTTGAAAATGTTTATTATATACGTATATATACGGGGTGTTTCAAAAGTTCCGGACCGGCTTAATATTTCTGATCGGGAAAACCGGACTAAAAATCTAAAATTTTTTTTAATAACTTTTTCCTGTCTATCGAATTGCAAAATTAAATTTTGGGCCCAACTTTGAAATTTTAAATGGAAACCATACTTTTTTATTTCATATTTGGATTCTGCAGAAAACTTTACATACGAATACGTCTCAGTATTTTTTAATCCTATGTAGAGCCCCAAGAAAGACCTAAAAATAAGCTCTATACAATAAATATCTAAGTTTGAAATGATTGATTTACTTTTACCTAAAATATTCGTTTTGAAGAGAAAATCGATACTTCATAGGTCTCTAAAGCTCGATTTTGAACCTCGAGACCCCTTTGTAGGGCCCCTAATAAGATTTAAAAGGGTTCAAAGTTAAATAAATATTAATTTTAATTCGGTGACCTAATATTATCTTAAATACTTTTTTCCGGGATGAAATTTTACAAATTAGTACTTCATGGGGCACTAGGGCCCAATTTAGAAATTTGTAAAATTTCATCATGAAAAAAAGTATTTAAGATAAAAGCATATTTGTTTGTACGTTTTCTACTTCGAGACAGTATTTTTCTATGCGATAATTTTTTGTATTGATCACTGATAAATAAATGAAAACTTTGTTCACATTTTTTACAGCCCGTAACAAATCACATTTTAAACGACACTGATGAAAACAAATCTATATCAATGCTGTCAAACTTCAACTGATCATTGAATGATGTACTTGATAAATCATAGATTAATAGAAATGACACATTCAGGTCAGTTGTAATTGATGTTATCAATGATTATCATTGATATAGATAAAAAATAAGTTTGCACCTGACACTTTATTACTTTCGTTTTTCTCTGAGCTGACACTGTAAATTTGTATATCTTTAGCAGCCAAATTACCATGGAGACCATGAGTATTATTTTATTTTAATATTTTTCGAAATTGACATTTATGCGATTTTGTTTTAAATGAATAAGAATGTTTTTTTGGGAATTTTAGAATTGTTCACGATTTTTAAGAATATTTAAAATGGTTATTCAATGCTATGTATGTAAGAAATCACGTATAACAATAAATTATTCCAACCTGTCATTTCAGTGGGAAGTCAATACGACATTTTACTTTAGGTTTGGCAAAGTTTTGATAAATTAAATTTGATTAAACAAATCTTAAATTTTAAATATATTTTTATCAACATTGTAAGATTTATTAACTTCATTAATTATCGCTTTTATATCCTTCAAAACTGTACACCTATCGGTATTTAGATAAAGACGAGCGCTTCTCTCTCATTTAGATGTTGTCATCACTACACTGTATTAACTAATAATAGGCTGGTGCCAAAACGAATTTTTAACGCTAAAAAAAAAAAAAATAGCAGGCAAGGACCAGGTGGAAAATGTTGTTGAGGCTCCAACTTTAAGGGAAAAAACAATTTAAACACGAAAACATTCAAAATGGTGAAATGGGGGTGCAATTTATGGGTTGAAGACGGTTTTCTGCGATTTACGACAAAACGTGACCTCTTAGCGGAAATTGTTCTACACAAAAGTTGTAGATGGTAAAAAAATCTAAAACTTTTGTACCAAACACTTTTCGACATAACTTCAAATGAACCGTCAAAATGGCGAAAAACCGGTTTTTCAGTATTTAATTTTTTTCTCGCGTAAAAATAATTTAATTTGCATGAAAATTTGTCAAAGTATGTCTTTTTTTATCTTAAATAAGCATGCTTTTTTTGCAGTTCAGAATATGACTATTTTTGGAGTTATCTACATTTTTCGAAAAAAACACCCTTATTTTCCACGAACAATTGTCTTGATGTTTTTTTATATTTCGAAGGTCTATAAGTAGTCATTTTAATCTTTGAAATGTCTACTTTAAAATGGTCTATGTAAGTTGGTGGTTTATTTATCGTTAAACTACTTAAAATTGCGAAAAACCGAAAAGTCTTTCTGTCGTGTATATGCTGTGATAAGGTAAATATTTTACAGTAGTATTGTAACTATAGATACTTAACAAATTTAATCGTTTGGTTCAGTCTAGCAAACTGAGATTTGACAACAAATACACATGATTTGTTAAGTATCTATAGTTACAGTACTACTCTAAAATATTTACCTTATCACAGCATAAACACAACAGAAAGACGTTTTTTCGGTTTTTCGCAATTTTAAGTAGTTTAACGATAAATAAACCACCAACTTACATAGACCATTTTAAAGTAGACATTTCAAAGATTAAAATGACCACTTATAGAACTTCGAAATACAAAAAAACATCAAGACAATTGTTCGTGGAAAATAAGGGTGTTTTTTTCGAAAAATGTACATAACTCCGAAAATAGTCGTATTCTGAACTGCAAAAAAATCATGCTTATTTAAGATAAAAAAAGACATACTTTCACAAATTTTCATGCAAATTAAATTATTTTTACGCGAGAAAAAAATTAAATACTGAAAAATCGGTTTTTCGCCATTTTGACGGTTCATTTGAGGTTATGTCGAAAAGTGTTTGGTACAAAAGTTTTAGATTTTTTTACCATCTACAACTTTTGTGTAGAACAATTTCCGCTAAGAGGTCACGTTTTGTCGTAAATCGCAGAAAACCGTCTTCAACCCCTAAATTGCACCCCCATTTCACCATTTTGAATGTTTTCGTGTTTAAATTGTTTTTTCCCTTAAAGTTGGAGCCTCAACAACATTTTCCACCTGGTCCTTGCCTGCTATTTTTTTTTTTTTCAAAAAAGTAAAGGCATTAGCCTATAAAGGAAATGCAAGATCCATTTATAAATTACTACTCGTTACCCGCGGCTTCGCACGCGATTGAGACGAAACACGGATACGTTCGCATTATTTGGCATATAGTTACTCGACGGAGACCTCCCTAATAAATTTCAAAATTAATGACATTTACATGATCGACGTTCTGAAAAACCTTAAAAATGACATCCATGTTAATTTTTAGACTATATCCCTCTTTTCACTCAAGGGCCTGTTTTTAAAAAGGCATATGAAGCACGTGTTTATTTATTTGTTGACAGGAGTAATCCTGCGCATTTTCGAATTGATACATATATTTTATATGATTTATCCATGCAAATTTTGTACTACGTCATAATAACTATCTCTGTGGAAAATTTCAGTCCAATATCCGTTCAGTGATTAGAGCTGTACGTTGATTCTCCATGCAAATTTTGAAACCTCGTTACACCCTTTTAGGGGTTGAATTTTCAAAAATCCGTTCTTAGCGGATGCCTGCGTCATAATAACTAACTGTGTGTCAAGTTTCAGTCTAATTCGTCCTGTGCTTTGAGCTGTGTGTTGATAGATCAGTTATTCAGTCAGTCACGGTTTCCTTTGATATATTTAGATTAGGTCTTTGGTATAGATTAATCATTTGTTTTTGCGTGTTACAATCTAACGTTCTACATGTCATGAAGTTTAAGATCGCAACATTATGCTGTTATTGCATGTATAAAAAATGTAAATTAATTATCACAATCCAAACTCATTGTCAAATAAATAATTTTGACAATGTTTTCCGTAACCCAGCATAAGTCTGTTGTTCAGGGCGGCGTGTGTGAACGCGACCGTATAGAGGATGTGTTCCATTAATGCACTTCAAACCAAACATAACTCGACTCCTGTCTGTGGTTTATTTTATCCATACGATATCTGGGAACTGGACATCTGCTTTCTATCCATATCGTTACACTGTTCACTCTATAAATACACCTGTCAGCACAAACACTCACATCTACAGAAAATTGCTAAAAATAAAGCACAATTGAAACCGTTAATAAAAACTAAAAAACTTATATATTACCTCATATAATTATATAGTAAATAATTTAAAAAATATTGCACTGTCGTGAATGGTTGATTTCTAGTTTTTTTCTCTAAATTTTGCAGGATTATAGTTTTTCTGAGTGCATACCAAACAAATTCAAAAATTAACGATCCTATTAAAAAGACCTACCAGAATACAAGAAATCAGTTTTGAAAATCTCAAATTTAAAGAATACACAAATCTTTGATTAACGTCTGATTAGAACTCTTCAATAAATAAAATTATCGATAATTTTTAAAGAATACACTTTTGTATAAATATAAAGATAGATTGGATTCAGTCGGCCATGAATCTACCGTAAGACACAATGTACCCATGACCGGTCTTAGCGACTGGGACGCCCGGGTGAGATTTTTGACCCCTCCATGTTTTTTTGTATTATCAGAATTTTCTATTTTTATTAGTATAATTCTAGTCTAGAGAGTTCTTTATGGACTAGGCATTTTGCAAAGACCGATTACTTACTTAGATCATCTAGTATTGGTTACTTCGTTTACTTAAACTTAGAAATTTAAGGACAGGTCTAACCCAACAAATGTGCTCCTAGAGAGAATCGACTGTATTAAGTAATATATTGCGGTGTTTGTCTTGATTCTCATTATTAGTGTCCACGAGTATACTAAATACGTGTCTTCATTCGTTTTTAGGGTTCCGTATCTCAAAAGGAAAAAAAGAACTATTATAGGATCATTTAGTTGTTCGTCTGTCCGTAAAAACCCTTTTTCTTAAAAAGGCGTTAAGGTACCAAGCTGAAATTATTATCAAATAATCAGATCTGCAATTCCTTGGAGCTGTGCAAAAATCAAACTTCTAAGTCAAAGCAATCAAAAGATACGACCAGTAATGCCGCATATTTTTGACATCCGCAAAGAATCAAAACCTATAGGGTACTTCCCGTTGACCTAGAATCATGAAATTTAAGTAAAGAGAAAAATCCGAAAACCGTAAATTTGTAGTTTCATCACAAAAATAAATATTTTTTTTATACTGACTCATTTATCAAAACCTGTAATGTTTCCCATTAACATAGAATCTTATTTGGCACGAAAGAAGTTGCGTAGAACAAGTAAAGAAAAAATTTGAAAATCATAAATTTCTGATTCTATGAAGAGTTATTACATGACGAATTTAATTTTATGAAATAACGGTACGGAACCTTCAGAGCGCACGTTCTACTCCCACTTGTCCGTCTTTTTTTAAACTATAATCGGTACCTAGACCAAAAAACAAAAAGAACTTAAGTAGATAAAGTTTTTTTTATTTTTTGAGGTATTCCATAACTAGCGGTAGCGCGCCAAATATGCGACTTCTCTATTTTAACTCAACTCAAATCAAGTGCCTGCGACAAACAGTCGTGTTCACCGCCCTAAAAAAAACAGATCGCAGCCCAGAGCAAAATTATTTATTTTATTTTATAAATCTCCTTTTATTATAAATTAGGGTATACAAAAATGTGTATGAAGAATATTTAAATTTTTGCACACAAAAAAATCACCAATATATTCAGGATGCGTTTTATTAATCTAACATCTGTACCAAATTATTCACAGTCTTCAATAAGTATTTCATTATTTGTAAAATTAGTGATTTCTGAAAACGCTCATAATCCTGTACCATGTCATGAGTAATATAAAAGGCTGGTTACGTTCATATAGACGTTGTTTTTTATGGTCACCTTGTGGTACTCACTAACTCGAAGCAGTTATTTTAGTGTTTTTTTCTCTCCTATTTATCAACCGCGTGTTAACAAAAGTGCGCTCTATACATACATGTTAAACGTACAACAAATTGTATAACTTTTCTTAAACTGCACTTTGGTAGTTTTGAATCACCTTTATTTTCATGTCGACGAACACAAAAAATAAAAATGCAATGAAATTATCTTTTAGGTAATTGTGTTTGTTCGCGACGCCTGTTCACTAGACGCTAAACTTAAATGTAGCACAAGATGTTTCCTTTTCTATCTTTCCTTTGCTACAATATAAATTATTAATAAAACATGATTCTGTTTGCCGTTAGAATTACCGTTCTAACATCGCTCTTCTAAAATGAACATTGCGTTTTTATACACGTTTTAGTATCTTCAGTAACTCTTTATAGTACTTCGTGTCCCGAGAATTGATGATATAACAGGTGTTTTTGATATCTTTCTTAACTGTAAAAAGTGTTAGCATTTTTGGCACTCAAATCTTCTTGGTTCCCGGGCTTGTATGCCATGGTCCATTGATATTTTTACCTGACGTTTCGTATACAACTGCGGTAGACATTATCAAAGGTGATGTGGTAGCGGTCGAAGTGTCCTTCTAGACTGCTCACAGGTAAGTGTGAGCAACCTAGAAGGACACTTCGCCCGCTAGCACATCGCCTTTGATAATGTCTACCGCAGTTGTAATATAAGCCCGGAAACCAAAAAGATTTGGATCAACACCGGGCGTAAAATCCTACACACTTCTGGCACTATTGCAATTATTATACAAAACTAGAATACAGTGTCGGAATAAAACTCTAAACACTAACTGTCCCGACTCTTGAGCAAGGGAACGTAGTGTAGGTCACGTGACAGATGTCTGAATTCGACAGATGCTAGAAAAAATTATACTTTTGGTAAACCTAACTTACATGTTTTAGTGTAAATTATTTGCACTACACTAGGATACCAAACACACCTATTATTAATTATTGTCATGTTGACGTGAAAACATCTATTCGCTTGTAAGTACAGAGATTCAAACTTGCTTGTGTAACGAAATACCGTCAAATTTGGATCGCTAATAACTGTACGAGACTAATGATGCGGTAACAACGGTTGCGCTAACAACGGGTAAAGCATGTCTGTACGAGTTCGTCGCGCAGATTTGTTTGCCTGTGACAACATCGCACGGATTTAGGCGCACGCGCGAGATAGTCATGTATAAAGTTTTAAGTTAATGTAGCGTGAGAACACGTTCAGCTAGGATGTTGATTCGGCTGTCGTTTTAAAGATATCACAAAGCAGTACTAGGACCTAAAGTGAAAAGTGAAAAAAATGGTCGCCGGAATATAAAGTAAAAAGTGGTATTAAATTGAAAATTGCAAAATATGCTCGGAATTAAAAAAACGTTAGTCAGCGGAAAGTTTACATCGAGAGGAATGCACTAAGCCTAAAAAATTCAGTGCTGAATTAAAGCGGGAGCTACGGCAGCGTTGAAAAGGGAACGAAAAAACTCAAACGTCATGTGCAGCAGGCGATACAGGAAACAGTAAGTGTCCCCGCGACTAGGCAGCCACGCCAGGCTGTGGCAGCAAATCGAACATATGAGAGTGTATGGGAGCCCGCGCACTAAGCAGCCACGATGTCCCGGCTGCGGCAGCCATAAAGCGCGTCTGACTGCACGGCAACCCATTGACTGCGCGCAGCCAGAGCTAGTGTAGGCGAATATATGTGGCTGCCGTCAGTTACCGCGCACATGTCGACAACCAGACCAATTTTTCTTCTGCAGTTATGCAAGCTTGCATATGAGTATCAGTGCCCTTGATTGAATTTCTTATATTTTCCGAAAGGTTATCAAACGATTGCACTGACATTCTCGTGTAGTTAAAAAGCCGGTCTGGGTATTTACGAACATCTTTAAAATAGGAACCAAATAAGCCTTTTGAGTGCCGCTCTAGAAAAAGAGGATGAATCCAATGTGTTTTCTTAACTATGCCTTTTTTTAGAGATACGCAAAAAATTACAAGTTCTTCCACGCAACTGGCCGTCCGTTGGCTCTTAAAAGTGGCTGCTCAAATATTTCGGCCGCCGCAGCCAGGCTACCTAGTGCGCGGGGGCCCTAATACGAAAAATTTACGGCGCAGACCCGAACTTCCACCACTTAAACCTTCAACTTCCACCATAAGTTTGTATAAAAAATGTAGGTCATCTTCATTTTTTTAAACAACTTCTAATAGAATTTGAAAGGAATAGAATTGAGAAGTTTATTCATTATATTTGATTACATTAAAATAATTTCTAGTTTGAGAATGGTTGATCCCGTAGGACTCTCGCTGTTATTGTTTATATAACGTATTGGTGATTCGTCCATTACAAACTCCCATTGCCTAAGTCATAATCAGAGTATCGGGGAAAGTGGTACTAATGAACTGGTACCAATCCTAGATAATCTTGACAGGTTGAGTTCGTAAATTAGATTAAAGAAAACTAGATTTTTAATTTGTTATTAAAAATCATAATAAGCAGAAAGTTTACTTTTGATCTTTGAAATTGTCGAATAGTTGGAGGTCTTGAAAATAAAATAAATAACAATAAAATGTCAACATAAATACTGCATAAAAGTGACCAGCTTTAGAGAGCTTAAAACGGACATGGACACAGATGTTATAGTATTGTGTAAGCTTTCTCTGTTGCAATTTTATATACAAAGTTTTTAAGGCTATTATCTATTCGAGTTATTTGGGAGTAGTTTAAATTTATTTATTTTGTATTATACTATTAGAGGTCCGGCTCGGTTTCGCCCGAATTTGTAGATTGCCGCCGTTTTTTCGTCGACTTGTGTTGCAAAATTGGTCTTCACAAAAAGCGCTTTTATTTAAACGCGATAATATATAGTCTGTACCCATCCTGAAGGTCCATTTTTAATATTGGTGAAAAAAAAATTGAAATCGGATCATTAATTTCGGAGATCCTACATCCAAACTTACAAACTTTACCTCTTTATAATATAATAATTATAGATATAATTCTGCAAAATGTATTTCGTTTGCGGCCCGGCGTTTGAACTAATAGCTTTGAGCAAATTGCAAGTTCTAACAGATGTGCTATTTGGTACTAAACAGTTTTGTTCGTTTGCGTCTGAACTAATATTAGTTCAGAAGCAAACGAACAAAACTGACTTCTGATAGAATTTACTCAAAGGTAAATAGCTCTGAGTAAATTCTATCAGAAGTCAGTTTTGTTCGTTTTTGAGGAAAAACCGTAATTTTGTACAAAAAGTTTAGTAAAAACTATCTCATAGCGTAAGTTGCACCAATCAAGCTACATTTACAAAATTTCATTAAAATCTGTTCAGTGGTTTTGGATATTAGCGCGGCCAAAATAATACAGATATTCGCAGTCTATCTGAGTTTAGCAAGAATACATAGTTAAAAGAGCGTTTTTAAGTTAAATTTTCACGAAAATACCATAATTTTTTACACATATTACAGAAAACGTATCAAATATGTAGGGTACATTTAACAATTTAGAAAAAATAACGTCTCACACGATCCAGTGGCGTATTGAATTTCAGTGTCGTCCCATGTTACTCAAAATTATCCTCCCCCGCCAGTAAATAATATTTATTTATTACTACTTCTACCCGCGACTTCATCCGCTTGGAATCAATGTATACAATTAAAATAATTGATTCATAAATTAAAGCAAGACTCTTAATTCAAGACGGACCTATATAAAATGTTTTTTTTCTATTTTTTGCAAAAACGTAAAGATTTCCGATACACGTGAGTAAACCACATAGAGCTGACATTTGAAAGCATGTTTTTCTAAATGAATGTCAGTTACCTTAAGTGTTTCCCCTGGACTTGTTTATAGTTATTTCGAAAGCAGTTTTTACTGAAAACTGAAATCTTTTAAATTGGAAAGGGAAATTAGTTGATATAATTGGATTCATGGAATTAAAACCCAATCTCTTTTAGATTTTGCACTCATAATAGGCCTAGCAACATTTCGGTCTAGATGAGTAACTTGTAAACGTGTACCATTACACAATTTGGGTGCATCAATATTTCGCATTAAAATTTCGGGAACACTTTTAACCTTAATTTATGAGAAGGAATTTAACCCCCACGGGGCTTAAATGTTGAAAAAAAAAAGATTATGTTCTTCTCTAGAATTTAAACTATCTCCATATTAAATTTCATCACAATCGGCTCGCGGTCTGTCCGTGAAGCGTCACTTTACACAATATTACAACCCCCACTTTGGTAGTAGGAGCAGCTGATATATTAAATTTCATCACAATCGATCCAGCGGTTTAAACATGAAAACAGAACAGACAGACAGGCAGATAGGCAGAGTTACTTTCACATTTATGACATTAGTATGGATTGTTTTCTATTTGAGTCATTATGCTGGTCAAATTCGGATAGATGAAAAAAGATGAAAAAGTGTAATTCTGCTGCCCTCGGTACACATTCATACGTAAATATATGTTCGACTTCTTAATCGCTTATTTTTTAAAAAGGCTGTTTTAAATTTCTATCATGTTTCTCTTACGAAAGTAAAATGGTCGCAAGATCATTATTAACCCAGATTTTCTGCGTTATGTAACCTAGCATCAATGTTATCAACTTTGAAAAGTTTCCGTACCAAAGTTTGTTTCTAACAATATTATAGTTTAAATTTAAAAAAAGAAATAAAATTTCACCAAAAGTATAGTACAGTATGTAATTTGCACAACGAACACGCCACTAACACCTTTTAAATATAAAACATAAAAGCATACTTTGCTTTTGCGGAACAATAATAATGTAAAGAGTGTTGTTTCAAAAAGGAGGCAATAAAAATGTGTTAAACGTTTTCTCTGTTGTGTTTGTCGCATGAACTCTGTGCAGTAACGACTATCCTAGCACTGCTTTCAGAATCTGATCACGTGTGCATAGTTCTGTGCTGTTCTGCAAAGCCAACTCCGATCGGGCGTAACGTTCGTGAATGGGCAAACTTTACGAGTCTGTTTAAACTTCTGAGATACGGATAGCTTATATTAACTAACGGTAAAAATTAAAAAAAAAAATCCAGCCAATTAGGCGACTTCAAAACAAAAACACACTGCTCATTACTGAAGTTACTTTAATGAAGACAAAATTCGCTATTTTACAGGATTTAGGACAAACATATAGTGTGTATCAGAGGCGGATGGCAATTTTGATTCGTGTAACACACGTCAAACTAGTCAAAAAAGATCTTCATTACACTTTTGATACACAATCTACTATTCCAATTATTGTAAATTATTAAATAGTATAATATTACACCACAGTGGCTGAAAGTGTGATATGCTTTTCGCCTCAGGCATCATGACGCACCATCATGATATCACACTTTTGGCCAGTGTGATGTATACTATTTTATCTTCATACCTAGGTCGTAAGCACGCTTATTAAATACATTATTTAATTATATAAAAACACAGATGAATTCCAAGCAATAAGCTTTCAGGTTATACGTAAAAACAATTGGTTTCGAAAGTATGCACTTTAGATCGAGGTATGAAGTAAAATAAATAAACGAGAGAATTTCATTTTTTCATTTTTTCGCTGAAACGTTGAAACGTAGCCGCCGTGAATTTGGAGATCCGAGTTTATCGGTACATGACGTTTTGGTACGGCCGTTTTGGTCCCGCCGTTTTGGTCCCGGCCGTTTTGGTCCCAGCCGTTTTGGTATCGGCCGTTTTGGTCCCTGTTATTAGATTATGACAAATAAAATTACCGACCGATGTTTCAGACAATATATTGACAAAAATTAAATAATATAATTAAAACAATTATCGTTCGATCCGGATTTGGATCTTCTTCGGAATTGAGCTAAAAAATAAAAAATATAAAAAATAAATTTGTAATTATTTTATATAATAAATTTATGCTGTGCATTTTTTCAATATGAAAATATTAATGATAAATTAATAATAGCTAATTACTAATTAATTTTTTGTTTGAACGATTTTTGATAAATAAAGTGACGTCACTCTAAATGCAATATGGCGGACTTCTAAAGATGCAAAAAATTTATAGGCCAACTATTATTTAAATATTTTTTGTTGTTCTCGGAAGCGGTTTTTTCGAAAAACAATAAAAAATAAATAAATAAAAACAATTAAAAAAAAGAATTAACATTTTTTCACTGGAACTTTATTTTTTCAAGTGTTAAGATAACACCATAATTTATTCAAATTTTTAAAATATTATTTAATACTATAAAAAAATTATTTTATGTGTTGTACCTACTCTATCAACAGGGCTGTGTGCTCGGGCTGAAGGGGCAGCGCGGAATCCTATTTTTAACGTTAAATTAAAACTATAAAAAATACGGAGAGTCCCGAAAGATGAGTCTTTTTATAAGAAATTTTTTCCAGTGGAGTCTTCGGCTCCACAGTATTGCAATATTGCCTCACGGTTAAGCAGTTTGGGCTGTACGCATATATCTCTTCTACGCACGCCGATTTTCTCCAAAAATTTTTTTCACAAAACTCTTGTATAATAAAATAATGCACCGTTATGAAAAGTATGTCATTATTATATAAAAAAAACACCGTTGTAGCATGTATATCTTCTGCGCATGCGCCGATTTTCTCTAAAATTTAAGAAGTTACCTGGAGACGAATCGAACAAAAAAGGTTTTTCAAAATCGGTTAAGCCGTTTGGACTGGACGCATATATCTCTTCTACAGCGTGACGCGAAACACCGTGACGATCTGAAGCGAATCCATCAGTTTACCCCCTACCAAAAATCGTTCAAATAAAAAATTAATAAGTAATTAGTTATTATTTTTTCATTAATATTTTCATAGTGATAAAATACACAGCTTACATTTATTATCTAAAGTAATTACGAATTTATTTTATATATTTTTTTTTTAGCTCAATTCCGAAGAAGATCCAAATCCGGATCGAACGTTAATTGTTTGAATTATATAATTTAATTTTTGTCAATATATTGTCTGAAAAATTGGTCGGTAATTTTATTTGTCATAACCTAATAATAGGGACCAAAACGGCCGGTACCAAAACGGCCGGGACCAAAACGGCCGGGACCAAAACGGCGGGACCAAAACGGCCGTACCAAAAAGTCCTGCTTCGCGAGTTTATATGCATATTTATTCGATTTTGTCATTTTTTATGATCATTTAAATTTTATAGTGGTTACTTAACGACAAACGTAACATACGTGACAAGGAATAAACTTAAAATATGCATTCTGATAAGTATTTTAAAAATTTTGGGTATAGTTTTCCCATCCCTGATAGCGAGTTTAATGTCGCCTTGTGTATGTTGTGTGCTATATATAAAGCAATTGTAAGCAATTTCGATAAAATTTACAATACTATTCTAGAAAGACGTGATATGCAAATGATTCCTTCTTAGATTCCAGTTTATTCTTTGATAAATGTTTAGAATACTCTCTCAAATGCTATACTGCGCAAGAATTCGATATATTGGAGCCTATGATAAACTCATTTTTACATGTTTAATAAAATGGTGACAATCATATTATGAAAAAAAGATGTGCGTCCGTCCACAACAGTTTTATTAGCGGATGTAGGTACATTTCGGGAGCTATGCTCTTATCTTCATCAAACACGAAACTGAAAATATATTTATAGGTTGACAATAATTTGCATAGAGCTGAAAATTGGTACAGGTCTTAGGTAAACTATTATAAAATAAATGTCAAAAGTCCCCACCGATCCTACATCTGCTTCAAAATTTATTTAAATTCAAAGGTATCGGTTTTTGCACTTTTTCCGTAAACGGTAAATGTTATCTAAAAATAGGTCAGACAAAAGTTGTAGATCATACAATTGTCTACCAAAACTATTCCTACACTTTTATCCTACGAATCTCTATTTCTGACATATCGGATTCCAAATGTTGAAAAAGTCGTATTCTACATACGAGTAATATGCGCATTGCACACATTTCCGCACCACCTGTGAGGTAGTGTACTTGGCGCATTTTTTTAACGTGTGTCTCCGATAGGCATAGGTACTCCAGGATCTTATGTGATTGCGTTTTATTATTAAGCTATATTCTAATTAAAAAATTATACTATTGGTAATGATTAAAGTGGAACGAATTATTGTTGATGACTTCTTCAACTTTCAGAATTCTATATCTCAGGAATAGTGGTTTGTAGAAAAAAAATTTGAAAAGAAGTTTGACCTTGCAGGCCATCCCTGTAACTTCCCGCTATTTTCGAGTTCAAAACGCTCAAAAATATATAAAATATAGCAAGAAGTTTATTTTTTCGCTCTTCGAGCTCAAAAAAAAACCACTTTGTTACGAAATTTTCGTTCACGGTATCTCATGAACAAATGAACCGATTTTGATGCGATTTGCGGCGATGGACGCAGTTTTTTTAACCTTAGAAAGTAAATTAATACAAAAAAATCGATTTGATATCTGGCGAAAACTCGATTTTCGAAAATCGGGGTGAAACCAATAACTTCCCGATTTTTGAAATAAAAATGTTTTTTTCATAGCGGGAAGTTAAAAAATATAAGAACTGTTTTTGCAGACATTTGTATGGGCTACAACTTTTGTCTGACCTATTTTTGAATAAAATTTACCGTTTACGAAAACCGATACTTTTGACCTTTGACCTTGAATAAATTTTGAAGTAGATGTAGGGTCGGTGGGGACTTTTGATATTTTATTTGTAATAGTGCACGTACTTAAAACCTGATTTTTATTTTGACTGGACTATTATACAGTGAATTTCATTTAAAATACAATACTTGTTGATATGGTAGGTATAAAAATCACTAATGCAATACAGAAAATTGTTCCATATTAAAAAAAGCATATGAACCATGGGCGCCCGGTCTGTGTTGTATTTTTGTGGATCGTTTTTTTGTAGTGCAATAATGATTTCAATAGCTACCATATCAACAAAACTCATGTCTATATGGCATTTTAAATAAAACTCACTTTATAGAAAATCGTCATAAAAATACTTTACGTTCTGTAATCAACACGATAAGTTATTAGAGCTCGGCGATTTAACGGAACAAACTATATTCATAATCTCTCATATTTTGACGTCGACCAAGTCACAAAGGACACGGGCAACGCCGGGAGTAGCAACTAGTATTTTAGAGAATTAGTATTTATTGTGATTATTTAACCAAACTTTCTCTATAAGAAAATCACATTAGCATATTAAATATACACAACATATGTATACGCGTAGGGTTTCATACAAAAGTATAATCACGTTCAGTTTGGTTTTATTCATGAAAACAGATAGCTAAATCCATTCAGTAACGAATGAATGAGTTCACATCATGTGAATAAATAAATCCCACATACATAGATCACTGATCTTGGTGTGGAACTCTCATGTGTCTGATGAAAATTTGTAAAAAAATCATTTCCTAAATATATCACTTAAATTACTATTTCCAATAGATAGAAAATACCTGGAAACACAGAAAAACTCGAAAATGAAATTATCTATTTGAAATTTCGTTTTCTTGTCCTCACAGCTTCCCGGCATGATCGCATTGTAATTTTATTTTCATTCAGTGACAACTGGAGATGCGGATACATAACGTGTAGTGCGGTTAACATAACCCTTTTCATAGTTGAAATTATTGTGTGCGCATTCCTTAATTTCCGCCATATTTTTTTAGGCACTGTTCATTTTGACAGTTGAAATAGATTGATTTTTAAAAAAACAGGTGAAATAGATTGATTCTTAAAGAAGGAGTGATTCTACACAGCAGAAAAAAATTTCTCTACTTACTTTTGAAGATAACGACTTGTGACAGGTAGGACTGTAACAAATCAACAGTTTTCGTTTACTTCCATTAGTTTTCCCGATCATGGCATTTCAACCACCGTTTCAATGAGCACAGGCGTATTAAACTATTTTGTGCACTAATTTAGCATCGTCAATAATATATACAGTGAAAAACGTTGCTGGGTCAGCCTTTGCATCAAAAAGTGCCCGAAAATTTTGAATACCATGATATAACCATGGCGGTAACGCTTGCGCGTAAAAATAATGAAAAGCTGTATGGTATTACGTGTGAATAGAAAATACAAACCGTCCATTCAGATATTTTTCTCGGAAATCAGATACGTTGCTGTTTAGTTAAATCAGTATTTGAATTATTGAAAATTATCCGAATCCTAATTAATCACAACATGAAAAGTGCGCAAACCTGTAGACTTTTTACCTTTTATTTAGCATATCTAAAAAAAGTTGCAAAACATTTATGTTAACTCTTATCAAAACCACTTGTATTATCGGCTATTGACTATGCCCTAAAAAACAGGGGAATAAAGAACTAAGATGTTCACGGGTTTTTACAGCAAAAATCGGTCAGTAGGTTATTAAGAAGAAAAAACCGCAGAGTGCTATGAAATTGGAGGGTGGAAATTGAAGATAGGGGTGAAAATGCACCCTTTTCAGTTTTTTCAATATATCTCGCAAACGAAACAAAATTTCGATATACTTTATATGAAACTTTTTGTAGAGAATTGAATTTCCCATCAAAACAGCTTATGAAAAACAAATTTTTAATGTCAAAAATGTTAATACAAAAAGGAAAAGAAAGCTAAAATTTCGTTTTTTTTTGCATTTTTGTCAATAACTTTTTTTGGGTCAGAGATAGGTATAGGCATTGCTTTGTAGAAAAAAGTAGACAAAATTTCCTTTAAAATGCTGGATTGAAAAAATTCTTAGGTAAAAAATTGACTGAAATATGGCCACTCGAACATAGCTTTCTGTTTTCGATTTTTATCCCTCTTATACAGATATATTGTTTTCATTCTCATTTTGTCCACATTTACGGATTTTTATTGCAGCAATCGGTCAATGGGTCATGTGAGAAGAAAAAGCCGCAAAGTGGTATTATATTAATTAGAAATTAAATTAGTTAGAAAATTGGAAATAGGGGTGAAAGTTCACCCCTTTAAGTTTTGTAATATATCTCGTAAACCAGAGATTACTTTATATGAAACTTTTTGTAGAGAATTAAATTTTCCATTATCATGGCTTATTCAAAAAATTTACACAAAAAATGTATAGACCCAGCATTTTAATGGAAATTGTTCAAACATTTTTTGCATAAAAATGTTTTGAATTTTTTTAAATAAGTCTTTTCGATGGGAAATTCAATTCTCTACAAAAAATATATCGAAATTTTGCTTTGTTTGCGGAATATATTGAAAAAATATTCTAATAGAGTACATTTTCACCCTTATTTCCAATTTTGTCTACTTTTTTTCTGCAAAGCAATGCCTATACCTATCTCTAACCCAAAAAAAGTTATAGCCAAAAATCAAAAAAAAAACAAAACTCAATCCGGGGACACACTGTATAAAGTATATCAAAATTTTGCTTCGTTTGCGAGATTTATTGAAAAAACCGAAAAGGGTGCATTTTTACCCCTATCTCTAATTTCCACCCTCTAATTTAAAAGCACTCCGCGGTTTTTTCTTCGTAAATGACCTATCGACCGATTCCTGCAATAAAAACCAGTGAACGTCTTAGTTCCTTTATATATTGCATAATCAATAGCCTGTTATTAGGTACCTGATTAATGACTAATTTTCCTGAAAAATTATTCATCCGTAACACTAATGGTATATTTGTATATACGAATTATTGTTTCGTTTCTAAATAGCTGTCATTGGCAGTTAGAAAAATATATTAAATTGACCAAAACTGATAACGTTTCAGGGGTAAAATGAAAAATACAATGTACAATGTAGAGGATATGATAGTTTTGCCTGTTGAAAATTGACAGTTTTTGCTGCTGGGAAAAAATTTAATGAAAAGGTAACTGTACAACTGTCACTTTAGTTGTTCTTTCTCGGATGGCACGTTAACGTGCTTTAAAGTCATGTGTACTATTTACAAAATTCTTAGATCAATTATATTGATGACTAAAGTAAGACTGTTTTAAATTAAGTCGTAACGAATATTATTCAGAGATGACTAACGTTAGGCCGTGAAAAACAGGTACCTACAAGTTATCGTCTTTGGGTACAAATTAGATGGTTGGCTTTGACATCTAACTGAGGTATTAATCTTAAGAAAAAGATTCATTCAGGACTGTTAAATAGTTTCCGAATGTTGTCGATGAATTCGAATACTATAGACAGATACTTTCCATATTTGAATACTGCAGGCGTACTGTTTTAGAATACAAATACAATACTGATTCCATATCGAATACAGAGGAATACAAAATTGGAAAAATATTTGAATTATTCGAATGTTTTAATCAGCTTTGTGGGGAAGTGTTATAAAGTGCTTACAATTACATTATAATTTTTGCCTCATATGTTGCACTCGGTACGATCTAAGATTACACATCCTGTACAAACTATGGGTAATCGAGCATTTCCACGCTACTATTTGACGTGTTATAGTTTTAAATCTCAACGATAACTATATGACATTGAATGTGTGTGTTTGTATGTAAAAGATTTCAAGCAAAGATAATCGCCGTAGGACTGAGTAAGAGACACACGATGTTATGGCATACTTCATACGCAAAATTGAATCATGTGCACGAACGGACATATCAGCACAATGATATCATCTGGCTTAAGATGCTAACCAACTTCGTTGCACGTAGGGCTTGCAAACACATCCTAGTTCTGAAAATTATCTCTGATTATAAAAAATTTTTAAAAAAAATCTGTATTAATTCTGAAATCTGAATTACAAAAAAATATGGTTAGAGAAAAATTTATGGTTCAAATTTTACTTTACGACTATATAGGAGTAGAAAATTGCAGCCAATTAACTCATCTAAGAATTAATCAAAGCATGCTTGTCAACAAAAAAAAATGTTTCACATAACTTTCTTGGAAAAATAGAATAATAAACCGTTCTGAAATGTATACCATTCTTATATAAAGAAACGTTATAGCATATATCTCTTCTGCGCATGCGCCGATTTACTCCAAAAACAATATGTTTCATCATATTTGCATATCAAACATCTTCCCAAAATTTTGTTTCAATTCGCTCATCCTTTTGGCCTGTATCGTGAGTAACAGACGCACTGACTTTACAAAAATATGTTTTATTGGGTTCGGGGAACCTCCAAACGAAGAAATATTGTAAAATTTTGTTATGTGAATTTCGATCTTAATTATTACCATTCTCCCCATTGTGGTGTTGGAATGGATGAAAATCAAGTTCTATATTTAGAGATTACAACGGATTTAGACGTTTAATGGTCCTTAGTTAATGAAAAAAACTACTACCTGGCTGATATACCGCTCAATAGATTTAAACCAAATATTAAAATCAGTTTTTTGAATATATCATTCAATTATAATTCAGATAATAGAGTAATGTTATTAGTCAGTCGGCCCTAATTTTTTAAGCATTTACAGTCTCCCTCATTAAGACAACAAGATTAAATGAAAAGTCACAATATTTATTTACTATTTCTTAAATAGCCAATATTTTTTCATAAGAAAAGCATTGCAGTATTTTAAGTCGGTCCTGCTCGATGAATAATCGAGCAATTAAAACTATTATTTATTAACTGTGTATACGTGCATTTAACATAGTTTTTTGCACAATTTCTACTTAAAAACTTCTTTTATTTACGAATTTTCATTAATATTTTCCTTCATAAGTAATCTTTTTTGTGTGTAGATCAGTTATTTGTTATTCCGTGTATACTATACAATGTTCTACAATCTACATGACAGGGTGTTTCACAATTACATTAGACATTACTACACTGATTATATGATCCCAATCTAAGGACATTACCAAATCAATTTTTTGACAATGCTTTCCGCAGTCTAGCATAAGAGTTTAAACGAAGAAATTTCAACAATTAAATAGGTGTGTATGGTGTCGTCTTTTGTCCCTATTGAGCGTTTGTTATAAAAAAAAGTATAAAATACACTGACCTCTTAGATATTTCAGTGTCGGACTAAAAGTGTAAATACTAGCAATCCCGACTCTTGAGCACGGGAACATAGTGTAATGTAGATCACGTGAATCGTGATAAATGTCTGAATTTGACGACTGAACAAATTTATACTTTTGGCAAACCAAACATAAACTTTTCAGAGTAAATTTTACTACGCTAATATACCAAACAATCCTAATGTCATTCTATTGCTTTGTAGTTGTATCTCGTTTATAAAATTTCAAACAAGATGTTTTAAGAAAAATAGTAATGTTAATTATAGATTATCGGGTACTGGGACAGGTTGGATAAATAGGTGTTACGTTTACAAGTGTTGCAACGTTTCGTTGATAGTTTTCAACTTCTTCAGACAATCAACGTTGCAACACTTGATTATCTTAATTAATATTAATTATTAACATGGATGAAAGCAACAACCCTATAAATAATAATATAGTAAAATTCAATTACATTCTTATTTGGGTTAAGTAAGTTTCACTTCGAAAATAAAATTTAACATAGCCCAAATCGCCCCATCTGCTTACTGTATTAGAAAAAATAATGTTGTTATTGTGTAAATAAAACTAACCTTGTCAGCCCTGCAAGGAAAAGAAAAATAGAGTGGCAACTGTTGAAAAGGATATGTTTGTATAAGAAGAAAGTCCTTAGTCTCGTCTTCATGCTTAAAGATATACGTCATTAGTGTAATGAGTTTAGTTCGTGTCGCTTCATGACAGCCAATGAGTTAGACAGTACACAGGGGTGCAGTTTCCTCTTACAGTTAAGGTACGTTTCGACAAGCAACTTTTGAATAATGTTGTCTAAAGCAGGACGCGCTCTGAATAGACTCGGTTTGATACAGAAAAATCAACATTTGCAGAAAACGGTTAATTAATCTTAGACAAATCAATATATAAATTATGTTAAAAAAACAGCAGATCTCTAAAACTATAACACAAAACAAACCCATTTATGCAAACTAGATTGCTTTTTTTAAGAACAATATTTTTGAGAAATATATACACTTAAGTACTTTTCTATGCTTTTGTAAAAAAAATTGTGAATATTTAGCATTTTTTTCCAAGTTTTTTAAATGTTATTTTTGTTAAAAAATAAGTACCACATCGAGTACCCGTTTAGGGAACTTAGACTATTGATTTTTTAGATCATCTAAAATGAAATTATGAAATTTGCGATCGGTACTGAAGACAATGACACACAACGAAGACAGCCTTTTTTAGATAAATGCAACTCAAATTTATATCCAAATCTTTGATTAACATCTGAATAGAACTCTTCAAATAAATAAAATTGTCGACCAATTTTTTTCAGACCATATAATAAATAATAAATAAATATATGTTTATTGCTCAATAAGCAAAAGGCACAGAATTCAAACGTGTGTTTGTTCTTCCATCTGTCCTATAACATTCACAAACAAGTTTACAATATTTTAAAACAAACCAGTAAAAAATTGATTCAAAGAACCTAAGATTGGTTAACCACCTTATTGCCTTCTACGATCCAAAAGTAGCTTATTTATACTACTTGATAGAGCTTTTAAACTTATTTTATGTATATTGATTTTAATAGTGTCACTGAGTTCGTTCAGATATTTCGGGGCTGAGTATGAAAAGGATTTCTTAAAAGAATTTGAATTAAAACGGGGTGTCACATATATGACATGTCTACTACTGTATTTATTAAGATTAACCTGTAATTTGGTTTTTAAATAATTAGGCTCTTTTGTTTTTAAAATTTAAAAAATGAGATTATATAAATGTAGCAAGCGCCGCTCAGCCATGGTCAAAATTTCATAGCGCATTAAATATGGACTAATATGTTCCCTAAAGGGAATTTCATAAATAAATCTCATACAGGCATTTTGTAGTTTCTGTATTTTATTACGGGACTCAAATGTTAGGGAGCCTCCATAGACAACATCTCCATATTCAATAATAGGAAGAATCAGAGCATTTACCAATCTTAGTTTCATTGTTGGTGTCAATTAAAAAAGACTTATACGGATATAAAACCTTAAGTCTACTAAAAGCAAATCTAAATTTATTCCAGATGTGCTGGTAAAATTTCATTTGCGAATCAAAGGTAACACCTAGATTCTTAGCACTATCTACAATAGGTAAGGCATTTCCATTAATATTTAAAAACAATCTAGAATTGCTCATTGCTTTTTGAACACAGCTATTTGCGATATAAATGACAGTAGATTTACTAGAGTTCAGGGATAAGGCATGGTTAGTAGAGTACTCATGTATAGATTTTTTCGTTGTCTCTCGTCGCGGTCGCACCTTACTTAAGTACCGTAATTTGAACAGTGTTTCATCTATTGAAGCGACTTTCCGAACGCGCGGAATGTATATAATATTAATTAAAGTATTTAGAAAGGACGTCAGAATGGAGAGGAAGGCCGAATACGTAATTAAGGCTAGAATTATAACGAGATGACATATTAAAAGAACAAGAAAGACATTGTTATCCGGCTCTGCATTGGATTGTAAACATGTGCTGTGATAAAAAGCTGCACCCCTCAGTGATATATTGCAGGCAATTTCAATGTGTTGCGCGCCAACGAAACTCTTATATTTATATAATGCGGTCATTTTGTCTCTACTTGATGTTTTTCTGATGCTTTTTTGAGTAGTGATGTCTTCAATTTCGTAGATAAAAATTATTATTTACATATGGAACATATGCAGGCGACGAAATTCTTGTAACTGCATTAATGAAATAATAATTTTAATAAATCGTATCCGTATAATATCAATATAACAATAATATGTTTTGTTTCTCAAAGTGATCGCAAATAACATTACAAAACGTATTTTCAATTATAACGTAACGGAAAGTATATGCCGTACCTAAGTGATGTAATAATAATAATAATAATATTTAAATCAATTAGAATATAACTTTACAAAAGTTTTAAAATACACAAAAGCATAAATTTACACATTACCTAATTATATACAGGGTGTCCCATAAGTCGACGTCCAAACGAAGAGAGGTGATGGAGGAGGTCATTTCCTATCAAAATAACCATAAATGTGGTTATCCAATTGTTTACTGTTCGAAAGTTATTTCAATTTTTGTATTTTTCTCTGAAATCGTGTAGTGCTTATACTAAAAAATTATTTTAAAAAAATTTATAAGTTGTTTGGTTGATTTTTTTTTTAATAGGATCCTGACGAGTAAATAATTTTCATGAGCTCTGTTATCATCTGTCAAATAAAAAAATGGTTTTGTAAACACTTTTCGGTGGCAAGAAAAATAATTTGATTTTAAATTCACGTTGACAGAAAAAAAGTGTTATAAAAAAAATTGGCCAATTATCAGAAAAACTTTTTCATTTAATAGAGATTCTAACGCGGTATAATACAACCCGTTATTCAGGACAGTTTTTTTTTATAACAATTTTTTTACATGCAAGTCGTGTTTGTTAAAAAATACATTTTTTAAACAAATGAATACGTTCTTCTGTCATTCGCTACTTCTATTGTATGCTCGCTATTCGTTTTATTACTAGTAAGCCTCCGACTTGACTTTTCATTTTGTACTTTGTTATTTGGACCTGCGTTTGGTAATTTGAACTTCGATCCTATTTGTGATTTGGACTCTCTTGAAGTTGTACGCATCAAAATGGTTTATATGCTTATTGCATAATATGCCTTACGGCAGAAGTGCTAATGACCTCAGAAGTCGAAGCACATCTTTGTTTTTTGTTTTCCTAAATAAAAAAAAAATGGTTTATTCCCATCGGGAGTATGCAGAAATGCACAATGTCTACGGGTTTTGTAACGGGAATGCTCGGGCTGCTGCAAGAGAATATCGGGCACGATATCCCAACCAAGAACACTATATCCTGACCACAGGGTGTTCCAAAGTATACATCGGCGGTACATAGAAGGTGAAATTCCTGGGAATGAGCAAAGAACTGGAAGACCTAGACTTGACATCGACGAAGATGAAATAATTGGAATAGTGACAGAGGACCCATCTACAAATGTTCGTCGTTTGTCAAGACGTTCGGGAGTTTCGAGGTCCACAGTGCACCGTATTTTAAAAAGGGATCAGTTACTTACATCCATACCATGTGCAACGTGTGCAAGCACTTTTACCCGCTGACTATAACAAAAGGGTGCAATTTTGCCTAGAAATACTACGTTGGCATAGGAAAGATCCTCAGTTTTTTAATAACATTTTGTGGGGTGACGAATCGAGCTTTCGAAGGACGGGAGTATTCAACATCCATAATTTTCACTCTTGGGATTATGTAAACCCTAGAGCTATAAGAAACGACTATTTTCAACATCAGTTTGGGGCGGGAATTGTTGAAGGTAAAATGATTGGGCCCCTTGAGCTACCCAGAAGGATCGGGGGCGATGAATATTTTTATTTTTTGCAAAATGATTTGGGCGGCTGAAACACGTGTCGCTAGAAACACGCCGAAACATGTGGTTGCAGCACGATGGGGCTCCTTGTCACTATGCTCTAGTAGTGAGACGATACCTCAACACCGAATACACAAATCGCTGAATAAGAAGGGAAGGAACCATCCAGTGGCCACCGCGATCACCTGACCTAAACTCCCTAGACTTTGTTTTATGGGGTTATTTCAAAGAACTGGTCTACGCGACAGAAAACAAAAACGAACATCAGCTGCGACAAAAAATAAAAATTGCAAACAATACAATACAAAAAAAACTCGGGTCGCAGTGCGAAACCCTGCCGACAATATAGTGTATTTGCTTTTATAAGCAGTGTGGCTCTATTGTATGAAATTAACTTTGTTTTTGGACAAAATAAAAAAAATTACCCTCTAATACACCCCTTAAAACAACATTTTTTTACTTAATTTCAATACTACATACCAATTCAACATCTGTACCAAATTATATACACCCTTCAGTATGTAAATCCATATCAGTAAACTTGCGTTTTCATAAAACTTGTAAGTCCGGTCCTGTCGGGCCGATTTTATTTAAATTTTAGCAGCACATTTCAATAATTACTAAAGGGTTAAATTTCAAATTTGAAGTGATTCTGAGAATTTTTTCCGTATTTTTGGGCCCAAAAACATTTTTCAACCCCTAAATACCCCCCTTAAAATGGCCCGATCGGGCCCATTTTAAATAGGCTTCTTGCGATGATGGATTCCAACATGTGGACCAAATTTCGTTTCAATCGATTAAGTCTGTCGAGAGTTATCGTGGTCACACATATCTATATATATATATATATATATATTATAATGGCTAGTCGTATTCAGCGGCGCTGGGCGTGGGTCGGAGGGACTGACGTGGCAGGCACTTACCTTGAGAGATGTTAGCGAAGCCAAGGTCACCCAACTACTAAGCTGTAGGTAAAGGGAAAGATGTTCAGAATGGGCGCCAGATCTATATTGACCTTAGCTTGAGTCACTGCAGGATCGATCACTCCTGCAAATAAATCTTAAGGGTCCTGCCAGTAAAAATAACAACTCGAACGTAATGATCAAAAATTTAATAAAATAATTAATAATATTAACAAGAGTGATTAGCATATAAACTTTGGCAAAATGCCCAGAACAGTACGCTACTGATTAAATTAGCGACGATATAAATTTTTACTTCAGTACCGTGAAGCGGTGATCATTAGTTTCCACGTAAAATACAAAGTGATACACAATAAACGTAATAATGGTAACAATTTATCTACAAAAAAATCTATCATTCAGATCGCCTACGGATGAGGTTCGAATTCCAATAATCAATCCGTCAAAACTACAACCAAAACGGCAACACAAACGTAACGCGACTCTAACAGCGACGATAAGACAAACCTCATTCGTAAGCTAAAAACTTATTTCAACAACTCAAAATACAAATTACAACACGTTAAAATAGTTACAAATACAATGTCGAAATATTTTAATTAAATGTTGCTAACTTTATTTAACCAAATGTTAACAAACCGACAAGCGCAGTGTGAAATGAATTTTTCCTTGGAACAGCGCTATCCGTTCACAATATCACAACTGTCAAAAATAGTTCCGCCTGAAGGGCTATCAAACACTGTAATCTAAAATTCAGTTAAGTTCAGCACGCCACTGACGAATTGACATAACACAATATTAAGCTTTATCAACAAATGCGATTTCTCTATGATGGAAACTATGATCCAACGCAGTCTAAGCACAGGTTCAAGAAACAAAATAACAAAATAATTATTTCAGACCGTGAGAATTTATTAATGAAATGTTCGCATAAGGCGGCATGGCAGCATGAAGGCAACGTAGTGACGGGTGCTAGCGCGCGCAAACTTATTTCACAGTTACGACGTACGTCAATCAAAAACGTGCATTTTATTTAAAGTTGAATTTAAGATGCGACGTACGTTTGATAAAGAATTTTAAAATTCAAACGCAAATTATGATTTTAAATTGAACAGTTACGTAATATAGCACAAAACGTTATCACACTACCTGTAGGATGCAGTGAAGGTATTCCAGGACTCGTAGCCCTTTTCCCGAGACAGCTGGACTGGATTCAGCTAGCTGAAGTGATCGACCCAGCAACGCTCCAAGCCTCGTTACAGTGGTTCTTGTCAATGGTAGTAGAATCACAGCGTTTTTTATGCTGAACGGACGCCACGTGCTAATCAGGTACAACTCCAAACACGATAACAATACGCCATTCACTAAAAGCTTTTCCCAACAGAAAAATAACAGGATGGCTCCAATCTTATAGCCACCGTACTCAATAATTTCGAAACCAACGCTCAGAACTCAAAAAAAACACAACGGCAATACGACAACGATACTCTCACAACGCTTGCCGGCAGCCGAATCTCGTATCTCGCTATTCAAAAAATCTTTTCTAGTCGACATTGTCCCTAACCGGACACAACACGTTTTATAACTATTCGCCAGAATCAATCGGGTAAAGGGGTCCACACACACTCAAAATTTTGTTGTGGACTTTTTACCGCCATTTGACGTTGTAAGTTCACGGGAGTGGTCGCTACGCTTAGGGGTCGTCCGGACCTCGTTCTTACGACTAAAGCTAACCCGTTACAATATATATAAATATATATATATATATATATATATATATATATATATATATATATATATATATATATATATATACATATATATATTATAAACATTTCCAAAAATGGTGCCAAACTTCTTAGAAACTTATGAAACGTCGAGAAATTTTGGTCCGACCCCTAGGTCCCGCCATCCGACCGACGCCAATAGTGTAAGTGCCTTATGGCAAATACACTAATAACAAACGGGCATTTCGACTAATAAAAAAAAAATTTATCCGACGATGCCAATATTAGGGCACGTGGTAGAAATTTCGAACATTTGTTGTAACTTTAAATAAAATTTGGCTCATTTGTGTTAGACCAGCCAACTTATATATTGAAATTTTCGAAAATGTATTTTTTAACAAACACGACTTGCACGTAAATAAATTGTTATAAAAAAAAAGCTGTCCTGAATAACGGGTTGTATTATACCGCGTTAGAATCTCTATTAAATGGATAAGTTTTTCTGATAATTGGCCAATTTTTTGACGTGATAACGTCTTATAAATTGATGAATCACCAATCTTATAAATTGATAAAACACCGGCTGCATGTTCGAAAAAGTGTAACGTAACTTTCCTAACGTTCCTAACATTCCGCCTGACCCTGTGCGTGCTTTTTGCTAATTTCTCGCTCAATTTAAATCAGATCGGTTTGAAACCAGTCTTAAACGAAAAAGGAGAACATTTTACATAGATTTCGTATAACAGAATTTGCCTAAACAGTTTTTTTATACAAATTTATATAGAAAAATATTTTATACAAATTTATATAGAAAAATAGCTGTATAAATGCAATGTTGTGTAATGCAGGCGCGACGCGGTCGGTTGTCTTTGTTTGCCGTACATGGAAATTAGAAGCAAACGTATGTCTTGTCTTAACATGAAAACAGCTGCATTTCTAATGTTTAATTCAATTTTTTGACATTAGTATATTGTGAAATGCAAAGCCTTCTAAGTTAAGTATTGGAATAACTAATTATTATTAGAACATAATACTTTGTAAGTTGCAAACGTCACTTTTGACATTTCTTATCATTCCGACACCAAGGATAAGCGGATTGAAACCAAATTTTGGGAGGTTTAGGTTATGTATTACGGAATACGTTATCACGTAAAACTATCGTCCGTAAACCGACTTTACAGACAACCAATTTTTTTTTATAACACTTTTTTCCTGTCAACGTGAATTTACAATCAAATATATTTTTCTTGCCACCGAAAAGTGTTTTTTTTTATTTGACAGATGATAACAGAGCTCATGAAAATTATTTTTGACATGATAACGTCTTATAAATTGATGAATCACCGATCTTATAAATTGATAAAACACCGACTGCATGCACGAAAAAGTGTAACGTAACGTTCCTAACGTTCGTAACGCGTAACGCGTAACGTTCCGCCTGACCCTGTGCGTGCTTTTTGCTAATTTCTCGCTCAATTTAAATCAGATCGGTTTGAAACCAGTCTTAAACGAAAGAGGAGAACATTTTACATAGATTTCGTATAACAGAATTTGCCTAAACAGTTTTTTTATACAATTTTATATAGAAAAATAGCTGTATAAATGCAATGTTGTCTAATGCATGACGCGACGCGGTCGGTCGTCTTTGTTTGCCGTACATGGAAATTAGAAAATAACGTATGTATTGTCTTAACATGAAAACGGCTGCATTTCTAATGTTTAATTCAATTTTTTGACATTAGTATATTGTGAAATGCAACGCCTTCTAAGTTAACTATTGGAATAACTAATTATTATTAGAACATAATACTTTGACAGTTGCAAACGTCACTTTTGACATTTCTTATCATTCCGACACCAAGGATAAGCGGATTGAAACCAAATTTTGGGAGGATGTTTGATATGCAAATATGATGTGGCCTATTGTTTTTGGGGAACATCGGCGCATGCGTAAAAGAATATATCTCTTATAATGATGTTTTATATAATAATAATATAGTTTTTAAAACGGTTTTTACTCTATCTATTTTTACTAGAAATTTTTGTAAATTTTTTGGGGAAAATCGGCGCATGCGCAAAAGAGATACATGCCATAGTTGTTTTTTATATAATAATAGTGTACTTTTTATAGTGTTTTATTTTTCTACTTAATAAAATTTACCTAAATTTGAAGCGAAAGATGCAATATCATAGATTCGAATTATTATAATTATTATATAAATTTAGGTTATGTATTACGGAATACGTTATCACGTAAAACTATCGTCCGTAAACCGACTTTACAGACAACCAATTTTTTTTGGAAAGGCAGACACTTCAGGATCCCATTAAAAAAAAATCAACCAAACAACTCAAAGATTTTTTTAAATTAATTTTTTAGTATAAGCACTACACGATTTCAGCGAAAAATACAAAAATTGAAATAACTTTCGAACCGTAAACAATTGGATAACCACATGTATGGTTATTTTGATAGGAAATGACCTCCCATATCACCTCACTTCGTTTGGACGTCGACTTATGGGACACCCTGTTTACCTACAATTCTTACTTAATATTAAATAAATAATAAAACACTTGAAAATTCTACAAATATTTTCTTTCTCGACGATCGTTTCAGACAATAAGTCCATCTTCAGGAGTACAGACGTATACTGATTTTTTTTTTGCAAATTCAAAAAATTCAGTATACGTCTGTACTCCTGAAGATGGACTTAATATTGTCCGAAACGATCGTCGGGAAAGAAAATATTTGTAGAATTTTCAAGTGTTTTATTATTTATTTAATATTAATCATGTTCTACCAAGTTCCGAGTGAAAAATCAGTGCAAATTCTTACTTCAGTTATTAAAACAACAATAATTAATAATTAATTAATAATTGGTCATTTCATGAAATATCTGGCCAGTTAAATGAAAGCTGACAGATCGACAACTCAAAAACCTGTATTTAAGTTATTAGTCGGTCGATTTGTGGGGAACAGATTTAGTTGATTCCGGTGCGAAGGGAAAATTGCACCCGAGGATATTATTAGTTTGGAGCCCCTCATCCTTATTAATAACTAGTCGAACAAAATTTATGGCGCTTCTGGCGCCTCCTAGAGCCGACGCCCGAGGTTCAGGCTCTGTCGGTGAAACAAACAATTAAATTCTCACCCGTTACTACTCATAAAAATATGCCAGTAGGAAAAACTTTATATGTATATTATAACATCACTCAAAGAGTTCAATGTATTAATATTAAATTTTAAAAAATATCTGTCACTGTCAACACCGCGTATCGGACTTTCGTTTATATATTTTTAGGCGCGAATAGCGTAAGCTAAAGCGCCTATATGTACTCGCTTTGTCTGTGAATCTGTGAATCTGTGAGTCACGCTTTTTGTATCCAGCGTACAGCCCAAACGACTTAACCGATTTTAAAAAACTTTTTTTGTTCGATTTGTCTCCGGGTAACTTAAATCCTAACGTCGCCCGATTTTTGAATTTTTGCTCCAGAGGGGAGCAATTTAGAAAAAACGAAGTTTTTCGCTTATAACTCGCTCAATTTAAATCAGATCGGTTCGAAACCTGTATTAAACGAAAGAGGAGAAAATTTTACATAAATTTCGTACAACAGAATTCGCCCAATCACTTTTCTTATACACATTTATATAGAAATAAATTCAATCTGATATAACCGATAGCAAACATCTTTCGGTTATCTCTCTCTGTTGCACGGTATAACGTGGTAATTTAATTATTGCGTATGTCTGTCTTAAAATAAAATTGGTCGATAATTTTATTTATGACAATAATAAAACAAAGGAGATAGCATTTGTTCAAAAACGGATGCCATTTGAAATATTTATGTAATGCAACGCCTTCTAAGTTAACAATTTGAATAACTAATTATTAGAACTTAATACTTTGACAGAATATGCAAACGTCACTTTTGACATTTCTTATCATTCCGACATCAAGGAAGAGCGGATTGAAACCAAATTTTGGGAGGATGTTTGATATGCAAATATGAAGTGGCCTATTGTTTTTGGGGAACATCGGCGCATGCGTAAAAGAATATATCTCTTATAATGTTGTTTTATATAATAATAATATAGTTTTTAAAACGGTTTTTACTCTATCTATTTTTACTAGAAATTTTTGTAAATTTTTTGGGGAAAATCGGTGACGTCACTCTAAATCCAATATGGCGGACTTCTAAAGATGGCGGACTAATTTTATTATGCTTTCCTACAATATGGGTATCAAATATAAGGGCTTGCTGAGAATAACTCGAAAAATAAAGTGACATTACTCTAAATCCAATATGGCGGACTTCTAAAGATGGCGGACTAATTTTATTATGCTTTCCAACAATATGGGTATCAAATGAAAGGGCTTGCTGAGAATAACTCGAAAAATAAAGTGACGTCACTCTAAATCCAATATGGCGGACTTCTAAAGATGGCGGACTAATTTTATTATGCTTTCCTACAATATGGGTATCAAATGAAAGGGCTTGCTGAGAATAACTCGAAAAATAAAGTGACGTCACTCTAAATCCAATATGGCGGACTTCTAAAGATGGCGGACTAATTTTATTATGCTTTCCTACAATATGGGTATCAAATGAAAGGGCTTGCTGAGAATAACTCGAAAAATAAAGTGACGTCACTCTACATCCAATATGGCGGACTTGTAAAGATGGCGGACTAATTTAATTATGTTTTCCAACAATATGGGTATCAAATGAAAGGGCTTGCTGAGAATAACTCGAAAAATAAAGTGACGTCACTCTAAATCCAATATGGCGGACTTCTAAAGATGGCGGACTAATTTTATTATGCTTTCCTACAATATGGGTATCAAATGAAAGGGCTTGCTGAGGATAACTCGAAAAATAAAGTGACGTCACTCTAAATCCAATATGGCGGACTTCTAAAGATGGCGGACTAATTTTATTATGCTTTCCTACAATATGGGTATCAAATGAAAGGGCTTGCTGAGAATAACTCGAAAAATAAAGTGACGTCACTCTACATCCAATATGGCGGACTTCTAAAGATGGCGGACTAATTTTATTATGTTTTCCTACAATATGGGTATCAAATGAAAGGGCTTGCTGAGAATAACTCGAAAAATAAAGTGACATTACTCTAAATCCAATATGGCGGACTTCTAAAGATGGCGGACTAATTTTATTATGCTTTCCTACAATATGGGTGTCAAATGAAAGGGCTTGCTGAGAATAACTCGAAAAATAAAGTGACGTCACTCTAAATCCAATATGGCGGACTTCTAAAGATAGCGGACTAATTTTATTATGTTTTCCTACAATATGGGTATCAAATGAAAGGGCTTGCTGAGAATAACTCGAAAAATAAAGTGACATTACGCTAAATCCAATATGGCGGACTTCTAAAGATGGCGGACTAATTTTATTATGCTTTCCTACAATATGGGTATCAAATGAAAGGGCTTGCTGAGAATAACTCGAAAAATAAAGTGACGTCACTCTACATCCAATATGGCGGACTTCTAAAGATGGCGGACTAATTTTATTATGTTTTCCTACAATATGGATATCAAATGAAAGGAATTGCTGAGAATAACTCGAAAAATAAAGTGACGTCACTCTAAATCCAATATGGCGGACTTCTAAAGATGGCGGACTAATTTTATTATGCTTTCCTACAATATGGGTATCAAATGAAAGGGCTTGCTGAGAATAACTCGAAAAATAAAGTGACGTCACTCTAAATCCAATATGGCGGACTTCTAAAGATGGCGGACTAATTTTATTATGCTTTCCTACAATATGGGTATCAAATGAAAGGGCTTGCTGAGAATAACTCGAAAAATAAAGTGACGTCACTCTACATCCAATATGGCGGACTTCTAAAGATGACAGACTAATTTTATTATGTTTTCCTACAATATGGGTATCAAATGAAAGGGCTTGCTGAGAATAACTCGAAAAATAAAGTGACATTACTCTAAATCCAATATGGCGGACTTCTAAAGATGGCGGACTAATTTTATTATGTTTTCCTACAATATGGGTATCAAATGAAAGGACTTGCTGAGAATAACTCGAAAAATAAAGTGACATTACTCTAAATCCAATATGGTGGACTTCTAAAGATGGCGGACTAATTTTATTATGCTTTCCAACAATATGGGTATCAAATGAAAGGGCTTGCTGAGAATAACTCGAAAAATAAAGTGACGTCACTCTAAATCCAATATGGCGGACTTCTAAAGATGGCGGACTAATTTTATTATGCTTTCCTACAATATGGGTATCAAATGAAAGGGCTTGCTGAGAATAACTCGAAAAATAAAGTGACGTCACTCTACATCCAATATGGCGGACTTGTAAAGATGGCGGACTAATTTTATTATGCTTTCCTACAATATGGGTATCAAATGAAAGGGCTTGCTGAGAATAACTAGAAAAATAAAGTGACATTACTCTAAATCCAATATGGCGGACTTCTAAAGATGGCGGACTAATTTTGTTATGCTTTCCTACAATATGGGTATCAAATGAAAGGGCTTGCTGAGAGTAACTCGAAACATAAAGTGACGTCACTCTAAATCCAATATGGCGGACTTCTAAAGATGGCGGACTAATTTTATTATGCTTTCCTACAATATGGGTATCAAATGAAAGGGCTTGCTGAGAATAACTCGAAAAATAAAGTGACGTCACTCTACATCCAATATGGCGGACTTCTAAAGATGACAGACTAATTTTATTATGTTTTCCTACAATATGGGTATCAAATGAAAGGGCTTGCTGAGAATAACTCGAAAAATAAAGTGACATTACTCTAAATCCAATATGGCGGACTTCTAAAGATGGCGGACTAATTTTATTATGTTTTCCTACAATATGGGTATCAAATGAAAGGACTTGCTGAGAATAACTCGAAAAATAAAGTGACATTACTCTAAATCCAATATGGCGGACTTCTAAAGATGGCGGACTAATTTTATTATGCTTTCCAACAATATGGGTATCAAATGAAAGGGCTTGCTGAGAATAACTCGAAAAATAAATTGACGTCACTCTAAATCCAATATGGCGGACTTCTAAAGATGGCGGACTAATTTTATTATGCTTTCCTACAATATGGGTATCAAATGAAAGGGCTTGCTGAGAATAACTCGAAAAATAAAGTGACGTCACTCTACATCCAATATGGCGGACTTCTAAAGATGGCGGACTAATTTTATTATGCTTTCCTACAATATGGGTATCAAATGAAAGGGCTTGCTGAGAATAACTCGAAAAATAAAGTGACATTACTCTAAATCCAATATGGCGGACTTCTAAAGATGGCGGACTAATTTTATTATGCTTTCCTACAATATGGGTATCAAATGAAAGGGCTTGCTGAGAGTAACTCGAAACATAAAGTGACGTCACTCTAAATCCAATATGGCGGACTTCTAAAGATGGCGGACTAATTTTATTATGCTTTCCTACAATATGGGTATCAAATGAAAGGGCTTGCTGAGAATAACTCGAAACATAAAGTTACGTCACTCTAAATCCAATATGGCGGACTTCTAAAGATGGCGGACTAATTTTATTATGCTTTCCTACAATATGGGTATCAAATGAAAGGGCTTGCTGAGAATAACTCGAAAAATAAAGTGACATTACTCTAAATCCAATATGGCGGACTTCTAAAGATGGCGGACTAATTTTATTATGCTTTCCTACAATATGGGTATCAAATGAAAGGGCTTGCTGAGAGTAACTGGAAACATAAAGTGACGTCACTCTAAATCCAATATGGCGGACTTCTAAAGATGGCGGACTAATTTTATTATGCTTTCCTACAATATGGGTATCAAATGAAAGGGCTTGCTGAGAATAACTCGAAACATAAAGTTACGTCACTCTAAATCCAATATGGCGGACTTCTAAAGATGGCGGACTAATTTTATTATGCTTTCCTACAATATGGGTATCAAATGAAAGGGCTTGCTGAGAATAACTCGAAAAATAAAGTGACGTCACTCTACATCCAATATGGCGGACTTCTAAAGATGGCGGACTAATTTTATTATGTTTTCCTACAATATGGATATCAAATGAAAGGAATTGCTGAGAATAACTCGAAAAATAAAGTGACATTACTCTAAATCCAATATGGCGGACTTCTAAAGATGGCGGACTAATTTTATTATGTTTTCCTACAATATGGGTATCAAATGAAAGGACTTGCTGAGAATAACTCGAAAAATAAAGTGACATTACGCTAAATCCAATATGGCGGACTTCTAAAGATGGCGGACTAATTTTATTATGCTTTCCTACAATATGGGTATCAAATGAAAGGGCTTGCTGAGAATAACTCGAAAAATAAAGTGACGTCACTCTACATCCAATATGGCGGACTTCTAAAGATGGCGGACTAATTTTATTATGTTTTCCTACAATATGGATATCAAATGAAAGGAATTGCTGAGAATAACTCGAAAAATAAAGTGACGTCACTCTAAATCCAATATGGCGGACTTCTAAAGATGGCGGACTAATTTTATTATGCTTTCCTACAATATGGGTATCAAATGAAAGGGCTTGCTGAGAATAACTCGAAAAATAAAGTGACGTCACTCTAAATCCAATATGGCGGACTTCTAAAGATGGCGGACTAATTTTATTATGCTTTCCTACAATATGGGTATCAAATGAAAGGGCTTGCTGAGAATAACTCGAAAAATAAAGTGACGTCACTCTACATCCAATATGGCGGACTTCTAAAGATGACAGACTAATTTTATTATGTTTTCCTACAATATGGGTATCAAATGAAAGGGCTTGCTGAGAATAACTCGAAAAATAAAGTGACATTACTCTAAATCCAATATGGCGGACTTCTAAAGATGGCGGACTAATTTTATTATGTTTTCCTACAATATGGGTATCAAATGAAAGGACTTGCTGAGAATAACTCGAAAAATAAAGTGACATTACTCTAAATCCAATATGGTGGACTTCTAAAGATGGCGGACTAATTTTATTATGCTTTCCAACAATATGGGTATCAAATGAAAGGGCTTGCTGAGAATAACTCGAAAAATAAAGTGACGTCACTCTAAATCCAATATGGCGGACTTCTAAAGATGGCGGACTAATTTTATTATGCTTTCCTACAATATGGGTATCAAATGAAAGGGCTTGCTGAGAATAACTCGAAAAATAAAGTGACGTCACTCTACATCCAATATGGCGGACTTGTAAAGATGGCGGACTAATTTTATTATGCTTTCCTACAATATGGGTATCAAATGAAAGGGCTTGCTGAGAATAACTAGAAAAATAAAGTGACATTACTCTAAATCCAATATGGCGGACTTCTAAAGATGGCGGACTAATTTTGTTATGCTTTCCTACAATATGGGTATCAAATGAAAGGGCTTGCTGAGAGTAACTCGAAACATAAAGTGACGTCACTCTAAATCCAATATGGCGGACTTCTAAAGATGGCGGACTAATTTTATTATGCTTTCCTACAATATGGGTATCAAATGAAAGGGCTTGCTGAGAATAACTCGAAAAATAAAGTGACGTCACTCTACATCCAATATGGCGGACTTCTAAAGATGACAGACTAATTTTATTATGTTTTCCTACAATATGGGTATCAAATGAAAGGGCTTGCTGAGAATAACTCGAAAAATAAAGTGACATTACTCTAAATCCAATATGGCGGACTTCTAAAGATGGCGGACTAATTTTATTATGTTTTCCTACAATATGGGTATCAAATGAAAGGACTTGCTGAGAATAACTCGAAAAATAAAGTGACATTACTCTAAATCCAATATGGCGGACTTCTAAAGATGGCGGACTAATTTTATTATGCTTTCCAACAATATGGGTATCAAATGAAAGGGCTTGCTGAGAATAACTCGAAAAATAAATTGACGTCACTCTAAATCCAATATGGCGGACTTCTAAAGATGGCGGACTAATTTTATTATGCTTTCCTACAATATGGGTATCAAATGAAAGGGCTTGCTGAGAATAACTCGAAAAATAAAGTGACGTCACTCTACATCCAATATGGCGGACTTCTAAAGATGGCGGACTAATTTTATTATGCTTTCCTACAATATGGGTATCAAATGAAAGGGCTTGCTGAGAATAACTCGAAAAATAAAGTGACATTACTCTAAATCCAATATGGCGGACTTCTAAAGATGGCGGACTAATTTTATTATGCTTTCCTACAATATGGGTATCAAATGAAAGGGCTTGCTGAGAGTAACTCGAAACATAAAGTGACGTCACTCTAAATCCAATATGGCGGACTTCTAAAGATGGCGGACTAATTTTATTATGCTTTCCTACAATATGGGTATCAAATGAAAGGGCTTGCTGAGAATAACTCGAAACATAAAGTTACGTCACTCTAAATCCAATATGGCGGACTTCTAAAGATGGCGGACTAATTTTATTATGCTTTCCTACAATATGGGTATCAAATGAAAGGGCTTGCTGAGAATAACTCGAAAAATAAAGTGACATTACTCTAAATCCAATATGGCGGACTTCTAAAGATGGCGGACTAATTTTATTATGCTTTCCTACAATATGGGTATCAAATGAAAGGGCTTGCTGAGAGTAACTGGAAACATAAAGTGACGTCACTCTAAATCCAATATGGCGGACTTCTAAAGATGGCGGACTAATTTTATTATGCTTTCCTACAATATGGGTATCAAATGAAAGGGCTTGCTGAGAATAACTCGAAACATAAAGTTACGTCACTCTAAATCCAATATGGCGGACTTCTAAAGATGGCGGACTAATTTTATTATGCTTTCCTACAATATGGGTATCAAATGAAAGGGCTTGCTGAAAATAACTCGAAACATAAAGTGACGTCACTCTAAATCCAATATGGCGGAGTTCTAAAGATGGCGGACTAATTTTACTATGCTTTCTTACAATATGGGTATCAAATGAAAGGGCTTGCTGAGAATAACTCGAAAAATAAAGTGACGTCACTCTAAATCCAATATGGCGGACTTCTAAAGATGGTGACTAAGTTTTTGACGTGATAACGTCTTATAAATTGATGAAACACCAGCTGCACGCACGAAAAAGTGTAACGTTCCATAACGTTCCGCCTGACCCTGTGCGTGTAAGCGAGAGCGCAGTAATGTATTATTAAATATGATATTCGAGCGGAATACGTTATCACGTAAAACTATCGTCCGTAAACCGACTTTACAGACAACCAATTTTTTTATATAATAATGGTGTACTTTTTATGATGTTTTATTATTCTACTTTACAAGAAAGTTTTCTAAAATGTTTTTTGAGGGAAAGTCGGCGCATGCGCAGAAGAGGTATAAGTTATAAAGTTGTTTGTATATAACAACGGTATACTTTTCATAACAGTTTATTATTCGATTTATTTTTACAAGAGTTTTGTATAATTTTTGGGAAAAATCGGCGCATGCGCAAAAGAGATACAAGCCATAGTTGTTTTTTATATAATAATGATGTACTTTTTATAATGTTTTATTATTCTACTTTACAAGAAAGTTTTGTAAAATGTTTTTTGAGGGAAAGTCGGCGCATGCGCAGAAGAGGTATAAGTTATAAAGTTGTTTGTATATAACAATTGTATACTTCTCATAACAGTTTATTATTCGATCTATTTTTACAAGAGTTTTGTACAATTTTTGGGAAAAATCGGCGCATGCGCAAAAGAGATACATGCCATCGTTGTTTTTTATATAATAATGGTGTACTTTTTATAATGTTTTATTATTCTATTTTAAAGAAAGTTTTGTAAAGAATTCTTTGAGCTAAAGTCGGCACATATATGTTATAAAGTTGTTTTTATATAATAATTGGGTACTTTTCATAACGGTTTTTTTTCTATCTGTTTTTACAAGAAAGTTATGAATTTTTTTTCTAAACTCATAATTTCAGAAATATTTTGAAAACAAATCTGTTATTCTTTTGTTCTGAAGATGTTAGTTATGTTTAATTTTTGCATGACACAATAACATATTACATAGAGAACCATGAATTTATTAAAATTATATTTTCCTTTCTGTGTTTCATTATTTTCAACTGTTATTTTTACTTAGAATAAGTAAATTAAGTTATACTATATTATTCTCCAAGTGTCGTTAAATATATACACCGATTTTCAAGCAAAACACCGGGGTATATGACGTAAAATTTCGCGCCTTGTAATTCTTGAATTACTTGGGCATATACTCCCACTGGTTATTACTGGAATCTATCACAAAATATTGGTACTATCTCCTCAGGCTGTATAAATAATTTAATAATTGCAATTTTGATAGTTCAAAATTGTTTGAGACCAAAATAAGAAAAAAACTGTGATTACCAAAAATATTTTTTTAATTTTTTGACTATGTACTTCATCATTTGACCACTATATAATATCTGAAGATGGCAAGAAACCTTTTTGCCAAAACGTTAGATATATTTGAAAAGAAAAATATCAAAAGTACGGTATTTAATTCATCCATAAGCTACACTTTCCATCCAATCATTCCGATACAAAGGATCGCAATTTCTACTAATAGTAGTTAGAAGATAACACAATATAACTTTCTAGACAATTCTCTTTATTTTTCCCGAGTATCATAGGTGATATTAAAAAAATCTATTGATAAGCTACAGTTTTCAAGTTTCTCTGTTACAGGGGGCGCGTTGTTCAATTCACAAGCTTTAGACTGTGAAAAGAGTTATGCATTTTATGAACTGTCTAAAAATGTTAGAGTTTTGGTGAAATATATATAAGTTACACTGTTAGTGTTTCAATATTATAACTAGTGGCAAATCTAAGTGTTCTAATACCACGGCTAGCAGCTATACCAACGAATTTTAAAGATTTGAAAGATTACAATTTATATTAAAAATTCCGTTCGGAATAACTATATAAACAAAGTCCAGGAGCAAACACTTAAGATATCTGGCATTCATTTAGAAACATGTTTTTCGCACAGCCAGCTGTATTTGGCTTGCTCTGCACGTCTATCGAATCCACAAAATCTTTTGCAAAAGATGGTAAAACAAAAAACATTGTTTATAAGGCCGCGCCGACTTAAATTAGAGTCTTGCTTGAATTTATGAATTTTTTTATCAATTATATTACGGATTTCACGCGAACAAAGTCGCGGGTAAAAGTTAATTTACGTATATATTGATTAAAGAAAGACCAAAAAAGGTTTCCGTAAGGTACTAAATTCGCAATAACCATAGAACGTTTAAAAAACACAACCATATTTTTCTGCCATCATAAAATTTGTATGTAAATTTTTATTCGCATAATGGTTTAATGTCTTTTATCGCAGTTATAAACTGTCGCTAAAATCGGCTAGCATAAAGAGAAAACTGTGTTTTATTGCATTATTGTTATTAAACGGTGTTCACATTTGCACATGATGTGTTTTCGTCATTGACCAGTGCAGTAGAGCTACATTATTCCACTGACAGATTAGATCATAATTTCAAATCAGATTCTCTGTTAGAAAATCTGATTTGAATTTGACCTCAGGTTGTGGTGACCACACATAAAGCATGAAGCATTGTTGACTAAGCTATTAAAGAATTTCTAAAAATGAATCTAATATACCCATATTTTATTATTGCGGCCCGATTCGAATTCGTTCGAATTTGCGGATTGTTACCATTTGTTCGTTGATTTACGTTGCAAAATTGGTCTCCACGAAAAGCGCTTTTATTTTAACGGGATAATATATAGCCTATGTCCATCCTAAAAGGCCATTTTAAATAAGTTTTGAAATCGAATGTGTAGTTTCGGAGATTACCTCCTACATTCAAATTTACAAACTTTACGTTTTTATAATATTAGTATAGATAGCGTTTAAAAGCGTGAGACACTCGATGAATTAAATGAACTATAGCAGACCCGGCAGATGTCGCTATTTGGTACTAAGCAGTTTTGTTTGTTTGCTTCTGAACTAATATTAGTTCAGAATCTATTCAGTGGTTTCGAAAATTAGAGCGGCCAAAATTGTAATACGGGAATTTCATATAGATATAAGATAGATTAAAATAAAATTAAAACAATGATACACAAAAAACTAAATGCATGTGTTGTTTACATTATATTGTTTGCGTATGAAACACATGTGACGTAGAATTAACAAAATAAATAAAATATAATAATACCACATTTGTTCCTGAACTAATAACTTTGAGCAAATTGCAAGTTCTAACAGATGTTGCTATTTGATACTAAAACAGTTTTGGTTGTTTGCTTCGGAACTAATATTAGTTAAGAAGTAAACAAACAGGTTTTTTGAGAAAATACAGTAGTTTTATACAAAATAAATAATAAAAACTATCGTATAGTGTAAGTTGCACCGAGAAAAACACATTTATAAAGTTTCATTAAAATCTGTTCAGTAGTTTCGGAGATTAGCGTTGCCAAAATCTGCAAGCCAATGCCTGCCAAGAGCAAATAAAACTCTCTATATCAATATTTAAAAATCGAATTAAACAAGTGGGAAAAAAATATGTCAACAGCTTGGTTGATAGTTTCTAATCTTTTTGTGTCTCAAAATATTATACAAATCTTTGATTAACGTCTGATTACAATTCTTCAATAAATAAAATTTTCGACCAATTTTTCAGACATATATATTAACAAAAAATATATAAAATTAATAGATTAAAAAGTCGAACGCGTTCCACATTTTATGTATTAATTTTATATATTTTGTGTTAATATATTTGTCTGAAAAGTTGGTCGATAATATTATTTATCAAAATAATATAGATTTGTATTGAACTTATAGTTGTTACCGTACGCCACTGAGTTTCATTGCCGTCAGAAAATTTTAATAACCATTTTGTACAATTTGCATTACTCTATAGAATGCTTTTATGTTTTAGTTTCATTAATTTTGTCAGAATTCAAGTTAAATTTCAGCTATGCCCTGTGTTTATACCAAATCATCAGGTTTGCCGCTTTCATTTTAGAAATAGCTACTAATAAATAATAATGATCAACACTTTGTTTTATTTTCTATGTTTTTACGTTTTTAAAAGTATATACTACATATTATTAAATTGTCATTTCAGCATTTTATTTTAAGTATAACCAACTTAAAATATATGCTTTATATTATATTTACAGGGATTAAAAAAAGTTAAAGCTCCTGTGTTTCAGTTTCTCAACGTCTATAATTTTTCTAGGCGTAAATTTATTGTTTCGCCTATGATTCGGTTTCTTTTTAAATATATTTGACGTTTACATTTCCTTATTTTATTATAGGTAGGTATGTTCCAAGCAGCTTGCAAACGGACACGAAATCGTCACCGTCAGCGCAGGTAGCTAAACGTGTTCCAAAACCGATACTGTTTCGTTTTAGCTACTGCGCATGCGGATGATGGTTTCGTGTCCATTTTCTGGCTACTTAGAACGCACGTTTATCAAAAATTTGATTTGAGAATGAATTTAAATTGGAACCGTACATATTTCTCTATATAAAGAGCATTGTAGAACTTTAAATCGACCCTGCTCGAAAAATAATTAATTGATCGATTGAAACGATATTTTTTCTAAACTGTGTATACCTACCTACATGTATTTAGCATCGTTTTTTTTTTGTACAATTTTCACTTCAAAACGACGTTTTTCTGCGCATTTTGATCAAAATTTTGCTTGAAAAACAAACTTTTTCTATATACGTAGATCAATCATTTGTTTTTGTGTGAGTACAATCTAATGTTTTAGATAACAGGAAGCTTCACGACAATAAGCTGCGCCTGATGTATGAAAACTGTGAATATACGATCACATTCTAAGGTCATTGTCATATCAAATTTTTCAACCCTTCATTAGTTAGTATCATAAATACCAGATGATAAGGCTGTTAAAAATTTAATTGTTATTATTCATAATGTAACACTAGTTTTGAAATAAAAGCTAATTGATTATTAAACAATTAAAAATACCTAGCCCAGTTTTTTTTTACTGAAAAAGGTAATTCAATCTTACCATTCTTATATATATTCATCGACGTCCAGAACATCTAAATCCCGTCAACCATCACCATCAAACCCGAGCCAAATCCCTAAATATCCTCCAAGTTCCAAAAATGTCGAAGACTTTTGGCCAGAAATACATTACATTCCTTGCTCCCAAGCTATTTAATCTTTTACTAATGGAGTATAAAAAAGTCTCAAACGTAAAAATATTTAGCAGGTTAATCACACGATGGCTAATGCAGGATGATAGCGCACAGATCGCTATATGTAACATAATTTGTTGATTTGTTGACCCCAAAACAGGAAAAAAGAGAGAAAAAAAATAAGAAAGAAAATAATAATTAAATAATATAATAATTAAATTATATTCTCTAAGATTATAACATTAACCTATTTGTTTTTTTTTTCTGTTTTATAATGTTTTATAATGTCCGATCAAGTGTTGAGCTCCCACCCTAGCACTGGCTTGCCAAGTTGGGTGGGAAAATTCTAAATGTTTTGAAATCGCATAAAAATGTAAACACATTTAAAGAATAAATAAATAAATAATAATAATAAATCTTAGTGCTAAATGTCCAGCTAAATATAATGTTAAAATCATGTGATTTAACGCCGTTATATTACTTTTTGTCGGGCTGCTACAAACGAGGGCTTAAACCGATAAAGCGCAAACTATTGACGATCTAAACATCACGTGCGTGATTCGTAAAATTTAGCCTACTTTATGTGGACTCTTATAGAAAATTGGACAGTCCTAGTGCACTTCACCAACGAAACGTTACGGCTATTTACCTGAAATAATTTTCCATACATAATTTAAATGTACTTTAAAATAAACAAAATAATAAGACTATTTCATCCACACATTTTGTTATACAGTGAGTTCACCGAAAGTGGTAACAGTGAATAATTCGTGTACCCAACTAGATATAAAAAAGTTTAAATAATTTTTTGTTCAACTCAATATTTACTATCGGAAAACTGCTATAAGGTACAATTTTTTGTACTTCAAACTCACTCAGAAATGTAAGCATTTGTTTTTTTAAATGGCAACTTATATTTTTTTATTTTCGAAATCTTCATTTTTTTCTATAAATTTGTATACAATTTTCATAAGGTCAAATAAGAAAATATCCGAAGACAACGTTATCAATTTATTTAATTAATAAATTGATAACGTTTTGTTCGAATATTTTCTCCTTTAACCTTATGAAAATTTTATATGAATTTGTAGAGAAAAAATGGTGATTACCGAAAATGTTGAAAAATGAAATGCATGTACACTCTCGGTTGAGTTTAAATTACAAAAAAATATACTTCAGTAGCTTCCAATATTAAATCTCTAGTTGAACAAAAACTATGTAATTTTTTTTTTGATCAATAAGATACACGAATTATTTACTGTTACATACTACTTTCGGTGAGCGCACAGTATTTATTACGTCACTTCTAAAATGGAACTTATGCAATGTTATGGAAGTAAGGTTAACCCGAGACTGAACATGTAGCAATATTATTGATATAGTAATAAAAACATGCGATCTAAAATGTGTTGTTAACTGTTTTGAAGACTACGTCTTCAGTGGCCAAAGGATCCAAAAAGAACGCAATTACTGGTATAAAATTTGAATTTATTAGCTATCGTTTCGAAGGATATACCTTCATCCTCAGAAGCGTTTGTACTCTGAGGATGAAGTTATATCCTTCGAAACGCAAATGCAAATTTCATACCAGTAATTGCGTTTTATTGAATCATTTGGCCACTGTAACCGTAATCTTCAAAACAGTTAACAATTATTGATATAATTAATAAGATTTACAAAAGAGTATTAAATAAATTATATTTGTACATCGACTGTGAAAGAACAGAGTAGTTTTGCATCAAACAAACATTCAACCATAAGTGCATTTCAATTTATATGGAGATAACATTTATGCCCACATACAAACGTCATACACACAAAATACGACTTTTCCGTCACATAAAACAATCGACCATACCGAGTCCTTTTTGTTTTTATTCTGGCTAATACACGTTCAACACATCTGGACGATTTTATGACAAATACATATACGTGAGTTGAGACATATGAATTTAAACGAAGTTCTATACTAGGTACTGTCGAATAGTTCAATAAAGTCGGTGAAAATTTTAATGTCTGTAATATAATGTACTCTGATACGTTTTGTTCGTTTTTCACAGCCGAAAGCAGTGCAAATGAACCGGCGAATTACAATGAAAAACAATTAATAAAATAGCTGCTTTACGTGCATAAATGCAAAACTGATACATGACGCTTTAATTACCTATGTAATGGAAAACAAAACTGGTCGCGCTATACCAATTATTCCTTGGTACATTAATATTTGTCTGTCTATTCTACTTGAACCTAACCTACTAAAAGAAGTAAAACTTTCTTAGAAGTAAACTCTCAAAAATTTTCAATACCTATATGTACTATGACGATTCCTTCAGAAAACGTCATGCGCGGCAGCTGAAACCAGTCGTAGAGAGGGTCGTAAGGACTGCAGGGTCTAATTAAAGAAAACGAAAAAAATTATCCTGTCTATTCAGAGTAATAATAATAAGTGCAATATATGAGGTCCCGAAGAAATTTTGTTGTTGACCTTTTAAAGATGTTTTAAGGGCGCCAAGGACAGTGCACAATGTATAAATGATTCAGGAATTATCTGTCCTAATAATTCTGAAGTAAAAAGACAGGAGTAAGATCAATAAAAAAATTATTAACTAATATAGGTCTATATTTAACAAAATTTAAATTATCAAAAATCGACGAGTAACACAGGTATCGTTTAGGCAATATCTTCTAAATTAATTAATATTAGAATTGAAGCGGTGCACCGTAAGAAAAATATTAATCTAATATAACCTAATGTCATAATAATTAATTAACTTCCCGTAAATTCGAAACTGAAGTAAAACCATTTGTCAGTGAAGGCTGTGTAAGTTAAACAATACAACGCTGGTATGACATTAGATTGAATCCTTAAAATTAACTAGTAGGTATTCAAAATTAAACAAAATTATATGAGCAATAAACAACATCCAGATTTATAAAATTCAAATACGCAACAAATTTTTGTCTATCTTCAATTTCATCACAATTTTATCGCACTGAACGCGCAAATATTAGATACAAGATACTATATTCACAATACAAGTCACTTCACAGTTCAACCATAATAACAAAACAAGCTTATAATCTGAACATCTACAACATGGTACCAATTGACTAATTTCACACTTTAATGAATTGTGACAACCAAACTTAGACAATTATCCAAATATTTATTCCGACTTTAAACCTCACACCTCTTTCTATCCAAAATGCTCTCCTCAACTGAACTTATTATTTTTTTCCGTTGTCCTGGATACTAAACCGTTACATTCCCCCCTTTCTTGGAAGAAAAAAATAAGAAGTTTAATTTTCTGAATTACTTATGGATTCCGAATCTGTTGAATCGGAAGCTGTGAATGGCTTTAAGTCTTTTACGTGCCATCTTCCTACATTAGCCCCATTCTCATCTTCTAACTCGTAGACGAGGTCAGACACCACTTTTACTACAGTAGCTTCTACGTATTTGGGTGCTAATTTCGCAGCATGATGGTGAAATCCACTAGACATGGTGTGATGACGCTTCCAAACTTTGTCTCCAACAGCATAAATATTTGCTGGTTTTTTATTACGGTTGTAGGATCGCATATTCTTTTCGTAAGCTTGCGTTATTTTTCGTTGGACTTCTTTAAAAATATCGGGAAGCTGTTCTAGTTCTCCAGTGTGTAATTGCCGTACAACATCAGGATCCATATCATCTATATCATTAAGTCGGCCATAATATTCGCCATTTGACGGCACATAACGACCATAATTAAGGAATGTAGCTGCGAAACCCGTCGACTCGTTAACAGCTGTTCTCAAGGCAAATGCTATTTTTTGTATACCTTTGTCCCAAGAACGATGATCTGCACCTTCTAGGTATGAGCGAATTGCAGTTCCAATAGTTCTGTTGTAGCGTTCAACAAAGTTAGCCTGTGCATGATAACGAGCAGTATTCCAAATTTTGACGCCATATTGTTGGGCAAGATCTTTGATGGTGTTGTTGCAAAACTCTGTTCCATTATCACAAGTAATAAACTGAGGAACGCCAAACATTAAAAAAATTTCTTCCTCCAAAAATTTAGCAACGGCACTAGCAACGGCTTTACGTAAAGGCCGTAGTAAAACGAACTTGGTGAACCAGTCCGTAGCGACAAGTAAATAGGAGAAACCGTTACGAGAAGGAGGCAAAGGACCAATCATATCTATTGAAACGAGCTGCCAGGGATGAGAAATACGCTTTTGTTTTCCCATAAATCCTGGGCGTCCAGTGGAAGAAACTTTCTGAGCAGCACATATGCGGCAACGAAGCACATAACGTTTAATGTCACCACGCATTTTAGGCCAATAGTACGTTTCACACACACGATTGATAGTCTTAAATATTCCCAGATGACCGGCCATTGGCTCATCGTGGCAATGTCGAATCACATCCGTACGCTGACGTTTTGGTACCACTACTTTCCACTCGGGACCAGCACGAAGACCGATTGCATTGGGAACATATTTATGAAGATGTCCTTCCACAACATCCCAGTCAGGAAAGTTTTCAGATCTGGTAGCAATAAATTGTAACATACGCTGGTACCAGCTATCCTCAGCGCAATAGTCGTCGTTCACTTGTAAAAAACATGAACTAAGAGGAGCTCGAGATAAAGCATCGGGAACAATATTAAGTTGACCTTTACGGTGTTCGATATCCATTTCGTATTGTTGTAGTTTTACCGACCATCTGGCAAGACGACCAACCGGATCTTTGAGTTTATGGAGCCACAAAAGTGAATGGTGATCTGTGATCACTCGAAATCTGGTCCCATCAATGTAAGGTCTAAATTTATCAACACCAAAAAGAACCGCTAAGCATTCTCTCTCAGTCACTGTAAAATTTCTTTCTGCAGCCGTCAATGTACGACTCGCAAAGGCAATTGGAACTTCTAGTCCTTGATCATTTTCTTGGGTGAGAACACACCCTAAACCAACGTCCGATGCGTCACACTGGATACTAAAGATTTTATTAAAGTTTGGACCCGCTAATATTGGTGCAGAAATTAATGCTTGTTTTATTTTAATAAATGCTTCTTCCGCTTCCGATGTCCACTTAATGCTTTGAAATTTCTTTCGACCTTTAATTAGACTTGTGATTGGTGCAGTGAGTGAAGAAAAATGTGGTATGAATCGTCGATACCAGGAAGTCATACCTACAAAGCGTTTTAACTGAGTGGTATTCTCAGGCCGAGGATATTCGAGCATTGCAGATACCTTTTCAGGATTAGTTCTCAAACCCTCGCGATCCACTAAAAAACCTAGATATTTAAGTGCCGGCAAGCAAAATTCACATTTTTTCAAATTGATGGTGAGATTCGCAGCCAATAAACGTCGATACACTTCCTCTAATATTTCAATATGTTTCTCGAAAGTTGGTGTCGCTATAATGATATCATCCAGATATACAAAAACGAACGGATCAAGTTCCGGACCAAGTACAGCATCCATAAGGCGTTGTTGCGTTTGTGGAGCATTGCTAAGACCAAACGGCATAACAACGAATTCATAGAGGCCTTTTCCGGGGACAACAAAAGCAGTTTTTTCCCGTGACAGGTCATCTAACGGTATTTGCCAGAAAGCTGATTTTAAATCAACACTGGACAAAAACTGTGCTCCAGACAATTGATTAAGAATGTGGTCTATTCGTGGAAGTGGGTACGCATCCTTCTTCGTAACTTCATTTAGACGCCGTCCGTCAAAACAAAAACGATATTCCCCATCTGACTTCTTGACGAGCAGTACTGGAGATGTCCATGGGCTAGATGATTTTTGAACTACTCCTAGCTCAAGCATTTTAGCTAATTCATCATATAAATGCTTTAACATAAATGGTGACAGGGGGTATTGTCGCTGTTTAATAGGTTTAGCCACCTCAGTATCAATGGAATGAACTATTTTACTGGTCCTTCCCAATCGAGTACCATCCATCCATGAAAGTGTCTCAAAATTTTTAATCATAGCATCTAATTGTTTGCTTTGAGCAGCATTTAAATCTTGACGACTCTTCACGCCATGACCACAAACATTAGATTTCGACAAATTGCAGGCAACCTCCGGAATTCGAATATTTTTATCCCCTACTAGATATGAATTATTACGGAAATCTATGACGATCCTGAATTGTGTACAAAAATCGCTTCCCAAAATGAGAGACTGACATAAAGATGGCACTACATGAACTTTCACTAATCTTAGATTGTTATCAATACTAATGGGCAACCAGACAAATCCAACAATAGATTGAGCTGCTCCATCAGCGGTCACAAGAGAACTGTCAGTTGACTTATGAATCGGTAGAGAAAACGTTTTAATTATATTTAGACCTTCGCGTCCCAAAACTGACAAATTAGCTCCGGAATCCATTAAAGCAACTACACTCATATCAAAAATTGAAACAGAAATATGCGGACGATTATCATTAGGGCGCGAGAAAAATATAGGGTTTACCTGAGCTTTTCCAACGCAAAATTCAGAAACATGTTGCAACCATGATTGCCAACCAGTTGAATCAAACGGTAGTTTCGAACAGGCCTTAGGTGGACGAGAAGAGTGACGACCTATGAACTCTCTCCATTTCCGTTTCCCGAACAACGCGGACATTTCGGACGAATAACATTAGGTTTACCACATCCAAAGCAATAATTCGTTGTCTTCGGTTTTGAGCAATTGAAACGAAGATGTCCCTCTTCTTGACAATTCCAACATTTTACATTAGATGTACTGGTATTCGAAGTGTTAGAAACATTATGTAGTACTGATACATTTTTCTTTCGACACAAGTCCGTCGAATTTTCTGGAACTACCGTCGATTCCAAAATTACTAAAATATCAATTAAATCTGAAACAGAAGAAATATTTCGAAGTGCTAAATGTGGGCGATAACAAGGCAAAATATTGCGTTTGAGAACGCGAAGTTTTTCGCCGTCCGGTGGGGAATCAGGCAACTGAGCAAACAAATTTTGTATAGTCGAAACAAATATGATGACTTTTTCACCAGGCTGCTGAAATCGAGCATAAATTTGTCGAAGAATCTCTTGGTCGTAATCTGGAGGTAAGAAATGATCTTTAAGTGCTTTAACAAGAGAATCCCAATCATCGAACTTATTTTCACGCATCGACCGGTACCACAATAAAGCATTACCACAAAATAATTCAACAGCCGAATCATATAACGAATGTTTAGACACATGTCGAGCTCGGCGAAGTTCTTCAATTCGTTGCAAAAATTCACTGACTGGACTGATACCATCAAATGTAATTCCCCATTTAAATATTTTTAAAGTATTATCAACTCTAGAAGAGACACTGTTATTAAGTTGAGTTGTAGTATTAATAATTGCATTATTTACAACGTTACCAAACATTTCAGGTGAAATTTCACCCACTTTTTCCAGGAACGTGTCTTCTATAGCTAGTACAGATATTAATCTATCATTTTTAAACGCAATCACAGCATCATCGTCCAACTGAATCCTGGAAAGGCGTCCTTTGACATGATTAAGCCGGCTTCGTATTTGACAGAAAATTTCATCCATGTAATTTCCAGAAAATACTCCTAACAAACTGTCAATGGATGTAATACTTGAATCTATTTCTGCACCGTCCGTTTCTCTGTCAAACGCTTCAATATAATATCTAACTTCTGTGCTATTCAAATCAGAAGATAAAAGTCGTTTTAAACATTTTCGACGTTTAGATTCATCTTCCGAAGCTATAAATCCTCTAATCAAAAGCTCATAATTGATTTCAAACGTACGTAAATGCTCAACGTCAATTTCATATGAAATATCCATTTTCGGATACTAAAATTAATACCTAATAAGTAATAATAACAAAAATTAAGCAAGTAAAACTATAAAGATAGACGAAGTAAATGTAACAAAAATGCACGTTAATAATTAATCAAAATGAGAAAATGTTACTGAACACAAACCACAACTGCACGATAAACAATTAGGCCCCACGTTTGGACGCCAAATTTGTATGACGATTCCTTCAGAAAACGTCATGCGCGGCAGCTGAAACCAGTCGTAGAGAAGGGTCGTAAGGACTGCAGGGTCTAATTAAAGAAAACGAAAAAAATTATCCTGTCTATTCAGAGTAATAATAATAAGTGCAATATATGAGGTCCCGAAGAAATTTTGTTGTTGACCTTTTAAAGATGTTTTAAGGGCGCCAAGGACAGTGCACAATGTATAAATGATTCAGGAATTATCTGTCCTAATAATTCTGAAGTAAAAAGACAGGAGTAAGATCAATAAAAAAATTATTAACTAATATAGGTCTATATTTAACAAAATTTAAATTATCAAAAATCGACGAGTAACACAGGTATCGTTTAGGCAATATCTTCTAAATTAATTAATATTAGAATTGAAGCGGTGCACCGTAAGAAAAATATTAATCTAATATAACCTAATGTCATAATAATTAATTAACTTCCCGTAAATTCGAAACTGAAGTAAAACCATTTGTCAGTGAAGGCTGTGTAAGTTAAACAATACAACGCTGGTATGACATTAGATTGAATCCTTAAAATTAACTAGTAGGTATTCAAAATTAAACAAAATTATATGAGCAATAAACAACATCCAGATTTATAAAATTCAAATACGCAACAAATTTTTGTCTATCTTCAATTTCATCACAATTTTATCGCACTGAACGCGCAAATATTATAGGCCCCACTCACGATCAAACTTCATGCCACAGTTCAGTGTTCAGTGAAGTTGGACAGATTAATCGAAAGACTGACTGGCACCACACACAGTTCATGCAAACTGCTCAGTTTTTTAAATTTTTTGTGTTCAGTTTGGTTCAGTTGTTGGCATACACTCGTCGAGTATAGATACATAAGATATATTATATTATATACACACTATAATATTATACTATAGAGTATAGTTCATTAATAAGAACTAAATGAGTAATTTAAATGGTGAGGATTGGCTGTTCAGAGCTATGGGATTGTATTTAAAACAAAGAAATAAGAAAAAAAAAAGAATATGGGTGAAAAATTGGTTAGAAATGCGTGATTCAAGAAGTCATGTTTATTTGATTAATGAATTACATCTTGAGCCGCTTGATTGCAATAATTATTTACGAATGAATTAATTAACTTACAATTATTTACTGGAATTAGTTACCCTATTTATTAAGAACCAGGACACAAATATGTGAAAATCTATTTCTGCACAAGAAAGGCAGCAACATTGAGATTTTTGGCTTCTGGTTGTACAAAACACAGAACTCCAAAAACTGAACTGAAAAACACCCACACACACAACAGTTTACTTGAACACTGAACACTGAAGTCGTTCAAAAATCAAGATGCATTTGATGAGTTCATGCTTGACTTCAGTGTTGGTTTCAGTGTTTATTTGTCCCACACACTATCATGCTTCACTGAACTATAAGTTTGAACACTGAACTGTTGCATGAAGTGTGATCGTGAGTGGGGCCTATTAGATACAAGATACTATATTCACAATACAAGTCACTTCACAGTTCAACCATAATAACAAAACAAGCTTATAATCTGAACATCTACAACATGGTACCAATTGACTAATTTCACACTTTAATGAATTGTGACAACCAAACTTAGACAATTATCCAAATATTTATTCCGACTTTAAACCTCACACCTCTTTCTATCCAAAATGCTCTCCTCAACTGAACTTATTATTTTTTTCCGTTGTCCTGGATACTAAACCGTTACAGTACCTACACTGAAAGTGAACGGAAAACTAGCTATTTTATGTGCTATAGAATGTAATATATACAGGACGTGTCCAAATGAGCGTTGGCTAACATGGGTAACTTTGTTATTAGTGGAGATAAAAAGTCGGTTAAATGGGCAAAGTAGTGCAGAAAAGTGTGCTCATTAACGTCCCGTCGAAAAAAAAATTGAATTTTGACACCCTATGAATTTATTTAGAAAATAGTGAAAATTGCCGTTTTTGTAAACTGGTCATAACTTCTTTATTTATGAAGATATCTGAAAATGTCTAGTACCATTTTTTGATAACTTTTTAAATTTTTTTCAGTGGCCTGGGTATAATTTCTTTATATCCACTACATAATGAGTAATTGACATGAACTTTAGTTTTTCTTATAGATGCCATTTTGGATTTTTAGATATTCAAATTCTGCTTATTTTTCTGATTAATTTGATATATTATATTCTATATCTAAACGAAAACAAAGTAACGAAACTGATCAAAATAGCTTTTTGACGTTATCTATATTCAAAGTGTGTCGTGTAAAACAAAATTTGTTGAAACAAATGAATACTGACAGTTTAACAATCTGTCAAGCGATCACTGTGGTTTTACTAGTTAGTTTTATTTAATAAGTGATGAGATACTGCTTCCTGATTATTGTTCATACCTAGCAGCGGACCTAGCAAGTAAAATAGCCCCTATTCTGATTTTAAAATATATCTTGCGAGCTAGCAGGCAACTCCGCAGTGACGTCATTTCCAGCTATGTACCCAGCAGAAGTCCAAACAGTGTTTCTAACAGCGTTTCTAGCCTCGTGTGCAGCGGACTTTACATTCGACGTCGTTGATAGGTTTCATTGATGATATTTCTTAGGTATAACTGAAGCAAGCAAACAACTGTCGAGTTGAGCACTGCATTATTGAATGTTTTCAACACGTGACCTTCTAGAAAATTTTGTTAAAAAGAGACTGATATATAAAAATTTCAAGCGCACAAATCAAATTACATACGACGTCATTGATAGGATTCGTTAGTGATATTTCATAGGTATAAGTGAAGCAAGCAATCAGCTGTCCCTGTGAGTGAATGTATTCACCATGTGATCGTCTAGCTACGGAGGTTTCAGTATAAATATCAAGAGCAATTTTATTGAATTAAAGTTACCAGCTAATCACCTATAAACGACCGCACAGTCACAATTAATATACCATATTTTATGTGGTGGACGGGCGGGTATATATTTTATGTGGCGGAAGAAGCGGGTATATATAAATAGTTTAACAAATTGAAAGGTAAAAAAAAAATAAGTTGAAAAGCTAAAATCCGACTACTGAAAAGTATGATTCAAGAAAATATTCTCATCTGAGGAGCCGTGGTCATATGTCACCTACCCTAACAAAACATTACATTTTAACAGTAGTAAGCGATCATATAGCTCTAGGGCAGAGTGCATCACGCTATACATCTAGAGGGGCTACATATATATGAGATGGCATATGACCACGGCTATCCTCAAATGAGAATATTTTTTTGTTTCCTACTTTTCAGCAGTCGGGTTTGAGTTTATGAACCTTACTTATCAAAATCAGATGAATAGTTTACGGATGTTCCACCGTAACGGTGCAACATCCATAAATACAAATATACATACTCATAGCCCTTCCTTTTGGCTTCGTCGTAGTCGGGTAAAAACACTGCTGTTGTTTTTCGGAAAAATATGATTACACGGTTTGTATCAATAGTATGGTTTTATTACAATTGTAAATGTTTCATTGTTTAAAGCAGGAGTGTCAGACTGATTTTTCTAAAAGGCCATTTATAAGATTTAGGGTATGTTAGCAAGTCAGACTAAATTAAAAACTAATAAACATACTAATCTTTATTTATTTGGACCAATTACAACGTAAATACATTTATATATGTAAAAACTACTGTTAATAATAAAAACAATTTTTTTCCATACAGTTTAAAAGTTAATAAAGAATATTAAATCAACAATTTTTTCTCACCATATGCTTAACCTTTATAAAAAAATTTCAATTTGACTATGATATTAGACTGTTTAACTCGTAACACTTCCTTTTGACTTCGCCGCAGTCGGGTAAAACGTGAAACTGTCCAAAAAATGGTTGTGCTTCTCTGCTACAGAATGGCGCGAGCAGAAATGGTAGACACAAACTTAGGTCATAACTGGCTAGACGGCGGGGATCCCGTCTACTTTAATTTTCATATGGACTGACATGGTGTTTACTGTTTATTTTACAATGTCAATGAGTTCATTATTTAAACATGTGTCACTGTTGAAAAAATCCGACTCTCTTCAGACTTTTTAATAAATAGAGAACTGAACTGAATTGAACAAACGTTTTTATAATATGTTGAACTGTCTTCGTAGAGCGTTATCGTTTGAGTTATAGAGAAGTGTACATATGGACTCGTATAACGCACCTGTTACCGATACATTAGGTAAAACACAACGTCAGCCGGCGGTCCGAGCGGGCGCTTTGCCCCAGTTAAAGCTCTCTGCAGTCACCCTTTGACGTTTACATAATATGAGCGCCTGTTTTTGATATATAAGGGTCGTCTGCGATGTAAAATTAAATATTACCTGTGAATATAATATCTATAATGCCAACTCTATAAACATGCACGAGGTGAAAGCTTTGTCTAACTTTTCAAATAACTAAAACGTCTAGTTTCATATGAAATAATTTGCATTATTTAGATTATCTAAAGTGCAATGTCATTTCATTTAATTTAACTTGTTATGACTTATGAGTGACAATCTGTTCATAAACCTGTGTTTATAGAAAAATTAATCGAATATAATTGCAAGCAATAATGGCGGTATTCTACAGGATTAATCTTAAAATTAACACCGCTGTGAAATTTATATCTCACTTTAACGTAGAAAGTGGCAAAATTTAATAACAACGCTGTATTTTTACATTGACCATAAGCACCATAAAATACATTCTTACATCCTGCGATGCATATATGATATACCAAGATTTTCTGAACATTTCTGAGACGATGGTTGATAAAAAATACAGAATTGGAATTAAATCTTATATTAAACCTGCACAATTTGTCTCGACGCTAATGACCTTCGTAATCGAGAATCTGTAATCTATAGTTTATTTCAGAGGAAAAATTCCAGCTAATAGACATTATAAGATGTGTAACATTGAAATTAAAATATGATGACAGCTGGATATGCAACCTCAAAAAAATTGGCAGTCAAATAGAATGAATATTAGGTCAAACGCTTTAGTTACGGCAGAGTTTGTCGAACTATTCGAACTGCCCGCTACAAACATCACCTTACGCGACACACTTTTATGACATATCACCGTACTATTGCAGACATTTGGAATGGAAAGCGCTACTAGAGATGGTACACACAAAAAATTATATTATGTGAAAAATATAGTTTTGTAATATTCAAATAAATAGCTATTGTTTGCTATTGTATTATTATTACTATTAAACTATTATTACTATTAAACTCCCATTGTTGACATTATAACGCAATATCTTTAGAAAAATGTATTATTCAAACATGAAACGATTAGCTTTGGACTTTCTCGGATAAGCTCACGTAATCGTCTCGTAATATAATATAAAATAAATTTTAATAAAATTAATAAACAATTTAAAATATTTATTTTGAATGTTTTATTATAAAATTGTTGTTAACAAGATATCTTATAATGTACACACAGAAAATTTCTGATATCTTAATGTGATTGGGATTGACAAAGTGAAAAATAATCAATTAAACGACACATGCAAAAAGAAATTTGGATCGGTAGATCACCAAGTACTCCAGATTCTCCCTGATGTGGTTTAAAGGAAATATTTCAACACTTTTTCACAGCTTATTTTAATACATTCTATTTCAACCTTTTAAAAGCTACTGCCTTTTTTCAGACAAAACACATATTTTTTTCTTTATTTCACTGCGTCGTTCAACATGCCAAAACCAAAATTGACGCGCGCCGTGACAAAACAAATAGACAAGTACAGTAAATACCCAATTCTAATTATTACCTCTAAACTACGTACAATGTAATATAAAAGTTTTGAATCGTTACATAGCCCCCCCAGCGGTTCATACGAACAATTTTTGAATAAAGAAATGCATGGAGGATGAACCGCTTAAATAAATGAGAATTATGTACTACCTGGAATTTTACGAAGATTTACCACATTGAATAAAATACTAATCTTCGTTCACACGTACTATATAAAATATTAAAAAAAAAACATAAAAATTTCAAAACAATTAAAAAAAATTAGTTAATCAATCTTTTCAACTGAAAACAATATAAAATGTTCGAAGAATTTTCAACTATAAAAAAAAAACAATTGTGTTTATATTTACTGCAAAGTATAAAATAAGGATCTGTGCATTTAGATGTTCAAAGACAAAATTTAACTAAATCATATCACAATTTATGCACAGTCATAGCGCGTCATAGTAAAATTTAATTATGAACTATGACTGTCCATAATTCCGCTTTAAATTCTTTATGCACCCGATAAGAATGCACATTTACACAAACAATTGACTATCTACTTAGTTACTGTTGTTGCAGGGCTTGTTGATTAGCGTAAAAGAGATTAGGCACTGCTGCGCCCGTATTAGGAGCGAAGTTTTGAGATTGCATCGTTTGTTGAGCCATCACAAATTGATTCTGAGGCGGCGAAACAAATGTCGATTGGTTTTGAAAAGCTTGCTGCGGTTGCGAGGAAGCTTGCAAGTTTGTCGGATAAACTGGAACTTGAAATGCTTGTTGCTGAACTTGAAAGCCAGGAATTGCCCCTGTCGGAGCGTAATTTGCTTGAAATGTGGTTTGTTGCATCGGAGCATTGCCGTATAATGCCAATATGCTATCTTCAGTTAATTTCGTCTCTTCTTTTTCGGTCAGAGTCGGTTGATTAAAGAAACTTTCTTCTTCGCTTTGAACTTTCGCGTTTTCGACACTGGATTTGTCGTCTTCTTTATCCCAATTTACTTTTGGCAGTGCCGGAGGCACCCATTCTCTGGCGATATACTATTTATGTTCATATTTCGCGCGCACAAATGACTCTAAACTAGAATCGTTCTGAGAACGCCAGAAATGGTCGGGCAAATTTGCTTCGTAAACAGCCCAAACACGACTGTTGCCCATCTGTTGAGATAATATATGTCCATGTATCCAGATTCACTGATTTTACTTTCAAAATATGAACGCCGAGATTTCTATGTATTCCTGCACATCTTATACATAAAAACACACCTATGTTCCACAATGCCCAACGAGGACCTTTTGTATCGCAATCGACACAATATTTATTATCCTCATCTCTTAACAAATCATTTAGTTAGTACTTGCTGGTATTTGTCCTGAATTTGTTTTGCACGATCTTTTTTTTTCACTTTTTGTAGTCATTTTAATAACTTAAATTTTATAATATATAAACACATCGATTTATAGTTAGTTGATTGATATTGATTTAATAATAATTATTGATATTATTATTAAAATGTCCAAAATGTTACTTGGTGTTAGTCTGGATAATTTCCAAGGTCCAGTCTTTTTTCGGGCGCCAAATGAAACGATTAGCTTCGGACTTTTTCGGATAAGCTCACGTAATCGTCTCGTAATATAATTTAAAATAAATTTTAATAAAATTAATAAACAATTTAAAATATTTATTTTGAATGTTTTATTATAAAATTGTTGTTAACAAGATATCTTAGAATGTACACACAGAAAATTTCTGATATCTTAATGTGGTTGGAATTGACAAAGTGAAAAATAATCAATTAAACGACACATGCAGAAAGAAATTTGGATCGGTAGATCACCAAGTACTCCAGATTCTCCCTGATGTGGTTTAAAGGAAATATTTCAACACTTTTTCACAGCTTATTTTAATACATTCTATTTCAACCTTTTAAAAGCTACTGCCTTTTTTCAGACAAAACACATATTTTTTTCTTTATTTCACTGCGTCGTTCAACATGCCAAAACCAAAATTGACGCGCGCCGTGACAAAACAAATAGACAAGTACAGTAAATACCCAATTCTAATTATTACCTCTAAACTACGTACAATGTAATATAAAAGTTTTGAATCGTTACAAACATTCGTAATACAACAGCAAACTATAGCTATTTACTTGTTTGTTTAAACCTTACGTTCTTGTTCCATAACGAATATTAATTTTCTAAAAAAAATATATATTTTTTGTGACAAAATGTCTCAATTTCTTCACAAACTCTAAACTTAATTCGTTAAGTTAAGAGGTAAATTATATTATTTAAGAGATAACTACAAAGGAAAATTTTAATTTTTGTATCTAAAGTTGAAAAAATGAGATATTTTTAAAAGTAACTCCTCTGCAATTTTTTATTGAATAATGAATTTTTGTTTTTAATGAAACAACAATATTATTTGTTGACAGAAACTATACTGTTGAATTACAGAAAGTATTGTCAAAGATTTGATTTAGCAATAACGAATTTCTCCATTAGTAAAGTATTATGCCTTTTCAAATTGATCTTGCTAAAGAGATAATTAATTAATAGGTATAGATTCCGATCCCAAATAGTTCTAATTAATTGTTTATCCGAGGAATGTAGGGGAACATAAAGGATAGTTAATACATAATAAGGTGAATTAACTCACGTTTCTATTCCACTACATTCCTCGGATCAACAATTAATTATAGAGATAATTTAATGATTGAAGATTTTTAAACTGGGTAAACATCTGTTTTTGTACAACTGCCACTTTAACAGCATTTTCCTGAGAATTAATATCAAAATTTAGCTGAAAAAACGATATTTTTCGGAGTAAATCAATCATTTGTTTTTATGTAAGTGCAGTCGAACATTACTGAAAAGATGACAACATTAGACTGTTCTTGCATGTATATTGATCACAATCTAAGGTCAATGTGAAATCATATTTTTAACAATGCTTACTATCAGCTATAGAATTTTTATTGTTTACATAAAAATTTAGTTTGTAACAGAAATACAAAATATGTATTGCTAATATGAGAAAGCGCATACGAATCAATCAGAAAAGGCAATAATTCACCACACCGCGACGCTACCAGACTGTGCACGTAGTAAATATCAAAATTATTGAAAATTATTATTGATTGTCTGAACGTCCCTTCAGAAGTTCCATTAAATATTATTATAATTCAAATCGACTGTACGTAATATTATCAAAGTTTAGGCCACCTACACCCCGCAGAAGTAGAGATAGGGTATATGCCACAAATGATTTGGCATAATTTTATGATTATTGAAACATTACAGTGTCGTGCTAGTTGACAACTTCTTAAAATTGAAACTAAAAACTTTTTATTAGAGAATACATAGAACATTAAATTGATAGATCTTTTATTATCAAAAAAAGACGAGATATGTCGTGGAATACCCGGTTAGAACGATGTTTTAAATTTTTTCACATTGGTTTTTACTGATCTAATAACTCGTATTTCAGTAATCAGTGCTTTTCTTAAATTACCCCCGTTGTGACAACAAAGAAATTTGTGAGACGACAACCAGCTAGTCATTCTGACAATGAGACACATATTGGTGTGGGAGACAACAATCGACTTGATTGTTGTTCTAACAATATGCGTAGGTAAAAAGGGCTTTGTTGCCAAATTCCAGACAACAATAAAAGCAACAACGGAATATAAACAAGGAGATATCTCACGATCGGAGCAGTCGTCAACAGGCAGTCATCATACGACAGTCCACGGAAACAGTCATCATACAGCAGTCGTCAACACACAGTCGCACAGGGACTGTCATACAAATATTGTAAATAAATATTTTCCACCACGAACGAAAACAGTTTTGTTACACTTTAGTTGACTCGCTATTGAAATAAAATATGTATATAAATATTATATTATTATGTACCGATTTTCCGCTCCTTTGATGTTTAGTTACGGAATACTGATTGGAGTAAAATATTGTGTTATTTTGCGAGCGTACGCCGTAGGAATAACTGTAACATAATACTGAAACATAGTTGCTCCTAAAAAATGTTATAAAATATTACTACATGAATATTTTGAGCAATATTAATTTTTCGTTTACTAGATAAGTAAAAATAGAAATGGGCACAATCGGGATTTGAACCCGGATAAATCGGGAATCATACCCCCAATAACCAGGGGCGTAGCTACCGCCGTATCTGCCGTATCAATTATACGGGGCTCCCGGGCCACGGAGGCCCCCAACGTGCGTAAGCAAAAATTAATAAAAACTTCCCAAATTTTTGTCACTATTGTCCATAGAGGCAGAAACTTTAGAAAAACTAAAGTCATCATCAGCTATAAATGATTTAATAAATCAGTTTGCCGAAAAAAAGGCAAGGAGAGTGTATATTTAATTTGAATTGTTTGTATAAATTTTGGAAAAAGTGACAGAGATAATTATGATGAATAAATATTTCTTTTAATTTTATGCAAAACTTTTTTTTCTTTTGTGAGAAGTCTTTACCCTTCCTAAGGGCCCCCAAACAAATTTTTATACGGGGCCCCGCCAAGGCACGGTACGCTTCTGCCATTAACTCAACTTACATGCATGTTCTACACATTAATTTATAACAAAAAGTGTCGTGGCGGTCGCCATCAACAACGTTCCATAAGGAACTTCGTTACAAAAAATAATTATAAGTTTATAAAGTATTTATGTCATTTAAAGATCGACATAAATCGCTTGTATTTTTACGACAATTTGTTTACTTCTTCTGATAGTCGACCGTAAATTTCTAATGGTAAATAACAGACCAATAATTACCTAAGATTTCAAATGAACTTTGCCATTAATATGACATTTGACGCAATTTTATCAATGACAATGTTTATTCATGATGTAAACCTTCCAACTGGAGGAGGGAATGAGATTTCGCAAGAGGCACTTCTCAGTAACACCGGATAAACTTAGCAAATTTAATTACTGATGTTTATAAAATCTCGTTACTTCGAAGCCAAAATGTTAATGTTCCATTGTCCATTTTTGTGTCATTTCGAATGAAATTAAAATATTTTATATGTAATATGTTTTATAGAACGTGTGATGATTTTCTAAAGATCCATTATATAATTAATATATTTAAATGAATATATTTATTCTATCCGTATCATTCGCTTTATAAACTCTGTTTATGGTTCTCTAGGGCCACATATTAATATAATAAATTATTTAATTAATTAAAAAAAACACGTTTATATGCTTGTCTGCATGTCCGCCTGAGTGTGTGTTGGCAGCACAAACAGACAACTAACTATACTGTTCTATATGTAGTTTAAAGTATGGTCATTGTTGATGTATTTAATTAATAATTAACACATAAACAGTCGTACTGACATATATAAAGCGTTTAGGGCGCGTTCTCTTCAGCCTGTCTACTGAAAACATTGATCCGCGTGCTGAAACTCACGAACTGGTTACCGGTCACCTACCCACCTGTCAAGAATGGGTTAAACAAACGAATATAAACAAAACAACGTCAACTGAATATTATGTATATATTATTGTTTCGATGAGACAAAATAAAAATAAATAAGAGGTTCCTTCTAATAGCAAATATAGAACATGATTACTATATCAATGAATCATTTGTAAGCCCTGCATCATCTCATATTCACGATATAGTTATGAGGAAATGTTTTTAACGAGGCGCGTAAATACTAAATGCATTAATTCAGGAAAATAGTACGGGCGTTGATAGCAATAGGTTACCATTGATAGGACAACCAGTCTGATCATAAAAATTTTGGTCTAGTTATACCGAAAAAAATTTAATAGTTTTTTTTAATACAAAACTTTTAGTGCGACAAACAAAAAATGTAATAACAAAACATTTTCACATCCTTGAAACACATCCAGAGTGTTTTGTTTTAATACCTATCGCCCGATTGCACTGATAAGATAAAATAGTAATTAACTCTAGTGAAGGCGAACATCACGTAGAAAAAATATATGATCACAATGGATTGGGGAAGTTTTCAAAAACATTTTATAAAGGCTGCACTATGTTTATTTTTTTAATTGAAAAAAAATATCTATCACATTTCGGTGCTAATTATTATGATAGACATTGATGCCAGTTGTCGAGCGTCTATACTCCGCAATCTATCTATCTATCTATCGATTATGATAATTTTTGTTTTATACTTTTAAGGTTAGAGTACGATAATTCGATGTGCAAAATATCCCTTGGAAATACACAATTATTATTTTATATAACATAACAGTGCTATTAGTCATTTTAAGTGCGGAAAATTGGTTTTTATAAATTGTTTTTTTTAAGCAGTGAATAGGGGAGGCGTTTGGTGGGAGTTCTTTAAAAAACAATTACGGGGTCGTGTCGATACGATAGCGTATTTTTTGCGTTAGATTTCTTTAAAAACAATTACAGGGTCGTGTATACAAAGTAAGATAGTAATACAGTAATTCTAAACCAGTTGCTATGACGTGTATATTTGATTTCTGATTGGTCACATTCAAAAAATGACAATGAAAGACGAAAAGTAGTTCAATTTTTAGGCGCGAATAGCGTAAGCTAAAGCGCCTATATGTACTCGCTTTGTCTGTGAATCTGTGAGTCACGCTTTTTGTATCCAGCGTACAGCCCAAACGACTTAACCGATTTTAAAAAACTTTTTTTTGTTCGATTCGTCTCCGGGTAACTTAAATCCTAACGTCGCCCGATTTTTGAATTTTTGCTCCAGAGGGGAGCAATTTAGAAAAAACGAAGTTTTTCGCTTATAACTCGCTCAATTTAAATCAGATCGGTTCGAAACCTGTCTTAAACGAAAGAGGAGAAAATTTTACATAAATTTCGTACAACAGAATTCGCCCAATCACTTTTCTTATACACATTTATATAGAAATAAATTCAATCTGATATAACCGATAGCAAACATCTTTCGGTTATCTCTCTCTGTTGCACGGTATAACATGGTAATTTAATTATTGCGTATGTTCTGTCTTAAAATAAAATTGGTCGATAATTTTATTTATGACAATAATAAAACAAAGGAGATAGCATTTGTTCAAAAACGGATGCCATTTGAAATATTTATGAAAAGCAACGCCTTCTAAGTTAACAATTTGAATAACTAATTATTAGGACTTAATACTTTGACAGATGCAAACGTCACTTTTGACATTTCTTATCATTCCGACATCAAGGAAGAGCGGATTGAAACCAAATTTTGGGAGGATGTTTGATATGCAAATATGAAGTGGCCTATTGTTTTTGGGGAACATCGGCGCATGCGTAAAAGAATATATCTCTTATAATGTTGTTTTATATAATAATAATATAGTTTTTAAAACGGTTTTTACTCTATCTATTTTTACTAGAAGTTTTTGTAAATTTTATGGGGAAAATCGGTGACGTCACTCTAAATCCATTATGGCGGACTTCTAAAGATGGCGGACTAATTTTATTATGCTTTCCTACAATATGGGTATCAAATATAAGGGCTTGCTGAGAATAACTCGAAAAATAAAGTGACATTACTCTAAATCCAATATGGCGGACTTCTAAAGATGGCGGACTAATTTTATTATGCTTTCCAACAATATGGGTATCAAATGAAAGGGCTTGCTGAGAATAACTCGAAAAATAAAGTGACGTCACTCTAAATCCAATATGGCGGACTTCTAAAGATGGCGGACTAATTTTATTATGCTTTCCTACAATATGGGTATCAAATGAAAGGGCTTGCTGAGAATAACTCGAAAAATAAAGTGACGTCACTCTAAATCCAATATGGCGGACTTCTAAAGATGGCGGACTAATTTTATTATGCTTTCCTACAATATGGGTATCAAATGAAAGGGCTTGCTGAGAATAACTCGAAAAATAAAGTGACGTCACTCTACATCCAATATGGCGGACTTCTAAAGATGGCGGACTAATTTACTTATGTTTTCCAACAATATGGGTATCAAATGAAAGGGCTTGCTGAGAATAACTCGAAAAATAAAGTGACGTCACTCTAAATCCAATATGGCGGACTTCTAAAGATGGCGGACTAATTTTATTATGCTTTCCTACAATATGGGTATCAAATGAAAGGGCTTGCTAAGAATAACTCGAAAAATAACGTGACGTCACTCTACATCCAATATGGCGGACTTCTATAGATGGCGGACTAATTTTATTATGTTTTCCTACAATATGGGTATCAAATGAAAGGGCTTGCTGAGAATAACTCGAAAAATAAAGTGACATTACTCTAAATCCAATATGGCGAACTTCTAAAGATGGCGGACTAATTTTATTATGCTTTCCTACAATATGGGTATCAAATGAAAGGGCTTGCTGAGAGTAACTCGAAACATAAAGTGACGTCACTCTAAATCCAATATGGCGGACTTCTAAAGATGGCGGACTAATTTTGTTATGCTTTCCTACAATATGGGTATCAAATGAAAGGGCTTGCTGAGAATAACTCGAAAAATAAAGTGACATTACTCTAAATCCAATATGGCGGACTTCTAAAGATGGCGGACTAATTTTATTATGTTTTCCTACAATATGGGTATCAAATGAAAGGGCTTGCTGAGAATAACTCGAAAAATAAAGTGACATTACTCTAAATCCAATTAGGCGGACTTCTAAAGATGGCGGACTAATTTTATTATGTTTTCCTACAATATGGGTATCAAATGAAAGGGCTTGCTGAGAATAACTCGAAAAATAAAGTGACATTACTCTAAATCCAATATGGCGGACTTCTAAAGATGTCGGACTAATTTTATTATGCTTTCCAACAATATGGGTATCAAATGAAAGGGCTTGCTGAGAATAACTCGAAAAATAAAGTGACGTCACTCTATATCCAATATGGCGGACTTCTAAAGATGGCGGACTAATTTTATTATGCTTTCCTACAATATGGGTATCAAATGAAAGGGCTTGCTGAGAATAACTCGAAAAATAAAGTGACGTCACTCTACATCCAATATGGCGGACTTCTAAAGATGGTGGACTAATTTTATTATGTTTTCCTACAATATGGGTATCAAATGAAAGGGCTTGCTGAGAATAACTCGAAAATTAAAGTGACATAACTCTAAATCCAATATGGCGGACTTCTAAAGATGGCGGACTAATTTTATTATGCTTTCCTACAATATGGGTATCAAATGAAAGGGCTTGCTGAGAATAACTCGAAACATAAAGTTACGTCACTCTAAATCCAATATGGCGGACTTCTAAAGATGGCGGACTAATTTTATTATGCTTTCTTACAATATGGGTATCAAATGAAATGGCTTGCTGAGAATAACTCGAAAAATAAAGTGACGTCATTCTAAATCCAATATGGCGGACTTCTAAATATGGTGACTAAGTTTTTGACGTGATAACGTCTTATAAATTGATGAAACACCAGCTGCACGCACGAAAAAGTGTAACGTTCCATAACGTTCCGCCTGACCCTGTGCGTGTAAGCGAGATCGCAATAATGTATTATTAAATATGATATTCGAGCGGAATACGTTATCACGTAAAATTATCGTCCGTAAACCGACTTTACAGACAACCAATTTTTTTATATAATAATGGTGTACTTTTTATAATGATTTATTATTCTACTTTACAAGAAAGTTTTCTAAAATGTTTTTTGAGGGAAAGTCGGCGCATGCGCAGAAGAGGTATAAGTTATAAAGTTGTTTGTATATAACAACGGTATGCTTTTCATAACAGTTTATTATTCGATTTATTTTTACAAGAGTTTTGTATAATTTTTGGGAAAAATCGGCGGATGCGCAAAAGAGATACAAGCCATAGTTGTTTTTTATATAATAATGGTGTACTTTTTATAATGTTTTATTATTCTACTTTACAAGAAAGTTTTGTAAAATGTTTTTTGAGGGAAAGTCGGCGCATGCGCAGAAGAGGTATAAGTTATAAAGTTGTTTGTATATAACAATGGTATACTTCTCATAACAGTTTATTATTCGATCTATTTTTACAAGAGTTTTGTATAATTTTTGGGAAAAATCGGCGCATGCGCAAAAGAGATACATGCCATCGTTGTTTTTTATATAATAATGGTGTACTTTTTATAATGTTTTATTATTCTATTTTAAAGAAAGTTTTGTAAAAAATTCTTTGAGCTAAAGTCGGCACATATATGTTATAAAGTTGTTTTTATATAATAATTGGGTACTTTTCATAACGGTTTATTTTTCTATCTGTTTTTACAAGAAAGTTATGAATTTTTTTTTCTAAACTCATAATTTCAGAAATATTTTGAAAACAAATCTGTTATTCTTTTGTTCTGAAGATGTTAGTTATGTTTAATTTTTGCATGACACAATAACATATTACATAGAGAACCATGAATTTATTAAAATTATATTTTCCTTTCTGTGTTTCATTATTTTCAACTGTTATTTTTACTTAGAATAAGTAAATTAAGTTATACTATATTATTCTCCAAGTGTCGTTAAATATATACACCGATTTTCAAGCAAAACACCGGGGTACCTATATGACGTAAAATTTCGCGCCTTGTAATTCTTGAATTACTTGGGTATATACTCCCACTGGTTTTACATATTTTTGAGAAAATTTTTGGATAATCCGCAAAGTTTTTTTTTTTGGAACGTCAAAATTTAGCGTTTTCTACGACTTAAAAAAAAAGTCAAAATTTGGGCACATCGAGTTATCGTACTGGACTCTATTTTTAAATTAGTTTATAATCTATGTTTTTTACGATTGAAGTTTAAAATCATTCTAAAATAATAACTTTTTTGTCGTTTTTTGGCGTGTAATATGTATTGGCGCCTTTCTTCTATATACCTACAAAATTAATTGACTGAAATGTTATGGAATATTAATATGTCGGGAAGTTTGAACAGTTCTATAAACCGTATCTAAAGCGTATATATACGCTATTCTATCCTCCTTGGTCAGTTGTAATTTTTTTGACGTGATAACGTCTTATAAATTGATGAAACACCGGCTGCACGCACGAAAAAGAGTCACGTTCCGAAATGGGTCACGTTCCGCGCACGATCGGCCCAAGTTTGACAGCTACTAAAATTTAGGTTATGTATTATTAAATATGATATTCGAGCGGAATACGTTATCACGTATAACTATCGTCCGTAAACCGACTTTACAGACAACCAATTTTTTAGGTTATATCAACCATAATATTCGAATCTGAATGTTTTCGCATTTCTTGAGAGTACCGGGGACTAACTTTTTTTATTTACAACTACAACAAAAATTCAGTGTTAAATTATATAAATTTTTCCACTCCCTAGGGTCAAAAAGCCTATTGTTCGAAAATAATTTTGTCAGGGTTCTTTCAAGCTTATGTATTTTGAAATAAAACAATTGAAATATTTAATAACTGTTCTGATGATCACGATGCTTTAACGACAATGTGTAAAGCTATCCTGAATATCGAAAATTGAACAATTTAGCAACAACCAACGTGTCCAAGTAAATCTAAAAATTTTATTTTAAATACAATCACCTGATAATTATTAATTGATAGTATACAAACGACTCAAGTTCAAGTTTTCACAGAAATCAGCGAAAACAATTTCTTTTAGTTTTGATGGCGGAAGTACTTGTTTTGATGGTGGAAGAGACGGGTAAGAATATAGAATAATTTTTTAAATGAAAAATCGTTTCTTTTTTAAAGAAATCAAATTTTAAATATGGAAATCAATGTTTTATTGACTTAATATACAATTTTTAAAATGCATATTATTTTAAATCTTCTATTTTTGCCAGCTAACGTTTCATTACGTGGGTTTAAAACGTTTTTCAGTTCTGGACGCTGATGAATTGTGAGACGCATGTTCAACTATTTTCATAAATCAGTAATCACTTAAAATTACGTTTTGTTTAATAAAGAACAGTTGCATAACTACCTAGATCTGAATACTTATTGAAAACAAGTGTTCAAACTGCGCAGTTCATAACTTACCACAAGAAATTGGTATATTTTTCGATATTTTACTTATACTTGTCAAAAAGCAAAATTTATAATAATCGATACACTATAATGCTCGTTAAAATATGTACGCTCGTTAGAAGTCATACTTTTTTAGCAAACTAATTTATGTGAAGGCCACTGTATACAATGCTGGTTTTGTCGCTGGAATCGTTACTGAGACTATCGCTGCCTGTAAAGACGGAAATGACGTCTACTTGCTTTGAGCAAAAACCAATAAGAAAACAGTATTTTGAGGTGGCGTGGGCGACATGGGCAAACGCACAATGAACGTCAAACTGTCCACTGCGCGCGCACCAAACCCATCTACAAAATATACGCATCGTGTGACGCGAATACATAAAAGCCATCACGAAACCCAGCGCCACAGCACACTTGAAACCTAGCAGCCAAATCTATCAAGAAATCTAGTGGCAAAGTAAGCTTCGACTGCACCAACCTTAAGTGAAAAAATAATCTACCAAATCTTATAAATTTTGATGTAAAATAAAACGCAGAATTATTTCAAATAAACACCAAGCGTATCTCTTGGGAAATCTTATCAACTATAATTCTTGAAGTCTAGCCATATGTCATGACGGCAGTATTTTTTTAATTACAAACTAGGAATAAAGAGCCGATTCGACTTTATGATGCATTTTGTATAAAGTAATAAAGTTTCGTGTCAATGGCTCGTAAATATATCTACAGAAATTTAATTACATATCCCGTAATCAATATTGATGTGTATTAGTGTAATGTATAAATTTGATTAAAAATGGCGTACGAACCATTTCATTATTTTTTTTTTAAACAAATTCAATGTAATTAAAAATTGTGTGCATAAAATACGCCACATAAACTTTCAGACCCCATAATAAGTCGATAAAATGGAAGATCGCCTTTTCTGACATACTGTTTTTTTTCCATTTATTTTAGCAGAGAATTTAACAGATACTGTCCTCTAAAGGGCTTTCATCACATCTTCGTGAACTATAACAAACTCAATTTTATTAATACGACATGCCAAGTTATCGTTTTCAACTGACTTTTAGGGTTGGTTCTTAGAGCCGTTTGTAGTAACCGAACAAGGAAAGAATGCTAGAATGTATCAAATGGCCTTTGTAGAATCTTATACAATCGTACAGACTCCTAAAATTTTCAGAAATTTATTGAACAAATTTAATGATAATGTTGGTGATATCTAAGAATCAACATCAAATTCAATATTATACCGACTGTCTACTCAAAAACTTTCCACGTCATTCGTTGTTATGCTTTTTGAGTTAGAAATTCCAAAGTTTGGAGAGTTGGGTAATTGATAAGAAGATACACAATTTGACGTAAGTATCGAATAAAGCATCTGACTATTTAAAGTGAATGTTTACAAAAATATTCAAGGTGAAAGTTCACAACAAAACCACTACAGAAATATCTATAGTTCATACCATATGAATTAAAATTACACACACATTCACACGATATTTTCCAAAAATGTTCAGAATTAATTTTTTTTAATCAGCCATTTGTGTTCTAATTACTGTTCTTACATAATGACAGTGATTAAAAAATTTATAAGCACTGTTTGCCAATCACTAATGTTTAACATGACATTTAGGTAGTTACTTTGCTTAGCAGAATAAAAAATAATTAAAAGTTATTACCCAAAGTGCTTATATTACCAAACACTTACTAATCACCGTAGGTATGTATTTTCAGTAGAATAGGTCCGAATGTTTTCTCAGTAAGGACTCCAGGTCTCTTGATTATGATTATGATTGTCAATCGGATCAGCGATTTTGGAAATATATATTGCGCAAATTTTCAATTCGTAATGTTTTATATAATAGTTGCCTGGTAAATTCTACTGAAACCATTCATGATTAAAATGATTTTGGAACATAACTATGAAAGAATCGTGTCCGTATGTTTTTATCAAATACTTACTTATTTACTTACGAAACTGTATTTAATTCTTTACGGGGAAGTTGACATTATTAACACTACAATAATATCTTAACGAAAATATATAAAATTATGAAAATACACTAAATATAAATCTGTTTATATAGAAAATTAATGATCCTTACAGTCAATTTACCAAATATCATTGTTCTAAGAAAATTTACGTTGTTACAATCAACCCTGAATTTGGGGAAAATGAAAATTCGCAAGATAATTCAGGTTTCTAAATAAAAAAATGATTTAAAAATAATTAATTGTTTTCAGTTATATTAGCTACGTTTAACGTAATTACCAATTACAGCTAAAATAAACTTGAACTGGTAAATCGTGTTTGAAATCACTAAACTAGAAACTACAAAAATAAACATGGCATTTAGGCAAGACGGCGAGGAGTTTTGGGTGTATTTTTCGAGCACAGGCGAGATTATTATTGAAATCGCTTCGTTTTAGGGTGTAGTTCAACCCCCTAAGTTTGCTTATAAGTTGTTGGTGTGCTTGATTTTATAATTGACAATTAGTGACGAAAATAGTGTTTTTTTCTCTATTTCCTTTAATGTCTCCGTTCCTCTTGACTTTTAGTATAGCATATGCATTGAGAAAGTTGTTCCTTATGAAATTTCCTAAAAAATGAGCATTGACAGATGACGCTAAGTGCAATTGTTAACTTGCAAATAGCCCCGAAAGTTAAAAAATCACGTTTTTTTCACTATTTTCTTAAAAGAAATGACCGCACATAGATGGCTGAAAATTTTCAAAAACGATGTCTATGTTGACCCAAACATGCATAAATAATTATAGCATCATCGGTCAATTACTTCTCGAGTAATTAACGATCACTTTTTTTTTGTTTCTTTAATTGCAAATTGCGCCATTTTTTTCACAAACGGGTTTCGCTGGTCGGACCAAGCCAGAAAAATCACAAATCCATTCAACTTTAGTATCCCATTGGAATTTTTGGAAAAAAATAATTCTAACCGATTTTATAACGATTTCTTTAGCGATACAAATTTTAGACAAACGTATAAAACCATATTCAATATTCAATCGTTATAAAATCTGTTAGAATTAATTTTTTCCAAAAATTCCAACGGGATACTAAAGTTGAATGGATTTGTGATTTTTCTGGCTTAGTCCGACCAGCGAAACATATTAGGCTCATTATTTTAACTTGTAAAAATAGGTGCCGACAATATTCGTGTGTACAGACGCTCGCTAATATGCAGACAGCTGCTTTTTGAAATAAGAATATTCTTTTAGCTCTGGATTCCCCTCTCCAAATCAGCATTCCATATTCCATAAGGCAGTGAAATATGCTGTAGAAGCTGCGTCAGTAGATATGGATTTTTTTATTATTTTTATTGCATAAGTGCCTTCAGTTAGATTACTACTTAGATAGTGTATATGCTTATCCCACTAGGTCAGGTTAAAAAAATACCTAGGAGCTTAACTTACTTAGCTTTATTGGAATTTTTAATTTGAAATTTCATTATTTCGGTCTTATTTAGATTTAATGTCAATTTATTAGCAAAAACCAAGCGGATGTCTGCGATTGTGTACCTATCACCTGAAACATAAAATGTATTTTCAAGTTCATACAGAAACGTTGTGTCGTTAGCAAACAAGAATCTAGTAACATCTGACATTATATCTGGTAGGTCATTTATGTATATTATAAATAAAATAGGACCCAATATTAACCCTTGGGGTACACCATATATAATCATTTGTTTATTTGAGGAGGATTCACAATTGGAATCATATTGAAATCTGTTATTCAAATACGACCTTAATAATATAGAATTTATTTTTAACGTTACTACTTTAAATTTCTAGTTTCGTATTTTACCGATAATGTTGAATCGATTTTAAGTGAAAATAGAAAATATTAGTTTACCTTTGAGTTATTACATATCAAACAACGAACGTTTACCTCGCTTGCAAACTTATATTTTATAATTTGTAACAGAGTTAATTTCTTAAATCTTCATAATAACCGCCAGAAATAAAACAGCGAAAATAAAACGCTGAATATTGCTGTTCTTAATAAGAATACATAATTTAAAGTGCTTTAGATATTACAAATATCATTGTTGGATGCACGCTAAAAAAAAATACAATAGTCTTGAAACAAATTCCACTTTTCATTCCTATAATATTAGAAATAACAAATACTTAACCTTGCCGCCACACAGGTTAAATACAGTAAAAAAATAGTTATCATTATTTTGCAGTGACATTTTTTTATAACCTTTTATAACCTTCTGACGTCACGCTGTATTCACTACGTGTATGTAAATATATTCTATTCTATTGTTCTGTCTAGGTACTATAAATATGTAACATTGGCCGACCACAGGTAGGTGATCAAAAGTAAATGTAGCGTTCCATCTCCTGCTCTTAAAAACTCACTAAAGTTTAAAAAGCAATTCCAAATCTTTTAAAAATAACCAATTTCTACTAAATAGAATAAAAATGCGACTGGCTATTAAAGAAAACGAGTAAGAGTAGATTGAAAAGGTTTTCTTATTAATTTTAATTTAATTTTTCCATTTTCTTCACCGCAAGCTTTTAATGAAGTAGTTTGATGGAAATAAATGCCAGAGTATAAAATTTAATATAAATGATCCGCAAACTTTCTGGTTATATTTTTATGACCGAAAAGTTCTAATTACTTAAAGAAGTTAATTAGTTCGTATATACTTTAAATTATTAAGCTTTTAGTCTATGTTCAAACTTGAAGTGTTTCTGAAATCTCAAGAAGCGGGAAAACGCCGTTAAATGTTAAACAAATGTTACTATTTACATAATAACTAATCATAACGAGTTTATTTTATCACGCGTTTGCATTTCAGAAGGAAAGTGAAAATTTTAACTGTTATTATATTCACACTTTGTTCTTTGGACATTATTTTCCTTGAAAATTAATGAATAATGCAACTAGGGCCATGAATAATCTACTTTAAAAATGCTTAAGGCTAAACAAGAAAGGTGGCATAACAATCAGTTATACAAGTAATTGCTTGAAAAGAATACAACTAATTTCTATATACTTTGGTCTCAGATATTTTGTCTGGTGCTTTGTGACATGAAAACGAGAAACTCCTTCTGAAATCGAAAAAACAATTCAAGCCCAATGTCAGGCTGTTTCCTCCTATAGATTATCCAGCTTTCCCAAAGCTCCCAAATTCTAACTCAAAAAGTAGAAAAAAAATAATTGCATAGAAAGCTCTTGTTTGGAAACTCTATATATTAATATTGACGGTATGTAAGGTTATGTTTTAACTGTAAATAGAGTTGATAAATCTTCTTCTGAAGCTGTGTTGAGTTCCTCTCACCTTTGCCATCCGAGTTCAGGAAAACGCCTATGGATTAACAACAACTTTGTACACACTTGTCAACTTCGGGCGCTTGTCCCCCGGGTGTATATTGGGTACACGTTAGACTGTTTTGATATCGCATCAGGTAAACTGTTTTTACACACCTGCAAGTGTTTAGTAACAATTATATTCACCTTTCAGAGTACACGTGGAGTGTGGATTATTTTTTACAGCAATTTTAAAGGCAGCAATAGACGAGAATCTGTTCAAGGATTCTGAGGGTAAACTGACCTCGGCGAGATAGTATTATAACAGCGCAGGACCTCATATACAATCGAAAGTATATCACCACGATGATGTCTCAATTTTTATGAAAATCATACAGACTACATTTCAAAATGGCAGACATCAAAAAAAATATATAAAACCATATTCCAAAATAATTTTTCACAATAATATTTAATACAAAAAGTGTCATTGGAATATTCCAGAAAATTACTAAACGACGAAAATATCTAAACAAACGTAAAACAAACTATAAACAAGCGATTCCACTTATTTTTGGGAAAATTTGTTGAATGAGCGCTGCTGGGTGTGAGCCTAGCAGTGCCCATTTAAATTTCTTAATAGCTCTTGAACTAAGTCTAAACAAACAATGAAATAGCTGAACAAGCGTAAAAAAACGAAAGAGTGAAATCAATTTTAACTTTTGGTATCGGGCGCTGTCACCTTTGCTGTTAATGAAAAATAAAACTGATTCAGTACAAGTTTATTTAAAATTCTACTATATTAACTTTTCAATTATTGTAACTAGCAAATACTAAACACAATATTCTTTATTCTATATTATACTAGCGGACCCGGTATAGGAAGACGTCCTGCCTTCAGACAAATGAACTTGCTCATGTATTGATGCGTAAGTTAAATGCCACGGATTTAGTAAGTTATGAATATAAAAAAATATTGAATTATAAAATATTGAGAGATGCTGGTAGGCTGAAAATTTGGGATTATAGGTTTTTTATATGAGAAATCCAAACAGAACATGAAAAAATGTTTGGTCGAAAAAAAATCTGAATTTCAACAACAGCGCCACCTACCGGGTTTAACTATAGCTAAGAACCACGCAAGTGACCCGATAGGTACAAAAAAATTCTTAAATATCGAAGCCGTTTAAGAGGAGAAGAATTATTACGAACACACGCACACCTATAGATATATACACGGTTTCCCAGCGAAAACTTGTATACCCATAAAACTCGGCAAAATAAACGTTTTGACAAAAATTCAAAACACATCGATTTTTATATCAAAGGGGATCAATTTCTATGCATAAATCATTCCTGCAACTCGAGCTCCGTGCGGGGAGTGGCAACCCCCCAAACTTTTTAACAGGACGGGGGTCAAATGATCCCTAACTTGGAAGGGTTTTTCATTACTTATACATCCGTATTTGTTTTTTCCAATTCGACCGACTTGTGCTTCTTGAATTTTCAAAGTTAAAAAACCAATAAAAGCATGTTTAAACTATCGAAAGTATTAGAATAGATTGGTCGGAGAGGTGCGATAGAATAGCCAGCTTGATCCCCAGATTTCAATCCGAAATGAACCGTTTACGTCACTCAACCCGAAAATACACAAAAACTCCGACAGAGAATTATCGCCGAATGCCAGCTAAGAACTCCTGAGGTCTTAAAAAATGTAAGATCTGGATTTGAGTCCAGAATGTATTATTGTATTGGTGGAGGTCATTTCGAGCAATACATTCGATAGTTTAAACCTTTTCGTGCTTTTATTAGATTTTAACTTCAAGAAGCAATTTCTTGGTAACAAATCGATCGAATTGAAAAAAAACGGTTGTGTAAGTAATGAAAAACCCCTCCAAATTAGGGATCGTTTGACCCTTCGTCCCATTTAAAATTGGGGGGTCTCTACCCCCCGCACAGGGCTAGAGTTGCAGGAATGAGTTTTGCATAGAAATTGGTCCGCTTTGATATAAAAATCGACGTGTTTTTGGATCTTTGTCAAAAAGTTTATTTTTCCGAGAACCTATGTTTAAAGATAATAATGAGTAAATACTATTCTAGTGATTTTAATTAAAAAATAATTTACCAAAATAACTTTTCTCTTATTTATAACTATAAATGAGGGAATATTGGGTTATTCTCACATCTTTGCCAGACACAACAAAGCAAAAGATAATAATGAGTAAATACTATTCTAGTGATTTTAATTAAAAAATAATTTACAAAAATAACTTTTCTCTTATTTATAACTATAAATGAGGGAATATTGGGTTATTCTCACATCTTTGCCAGACACAACAAAGCAACAGATCGACGAGTGACCCCCCTCACACAAGTGGTTGTGATTATATGCTATAGGTACTCCTTTTCTATCCATCTCTATTGAACTCTTACGTGCACTGACTTTCCACTATTATCTAAAATTCCCCCAAAAAAGATGACATTCGAACATTCGAGGGACAACTTTTCAAATATATCTACGTAAGTCAATAAATAATCGCCGTGTCATTCGCATTACAAAAAGATAATTGAATTAGGCAGTGATGTCACCAAGCTCAACGAGAGGGAATAGGGTCAAACTTCAAATTTTCCGACGGTTTGTCATTATTTTGTGAACAAAGTATTTAATTTTTTTAAAATGTAATTTCTTTGAGTTCGCATTTTTTCAGTATTCTGGCAGTCTCTTTTCACCGAAGGAATAAATTCAAAATCGGATCACTGTTGTGTTTCACGCCAACGAGTAAATGAATAAATGCGGTGGATATTTATATGTATATTATAACATAACCGTGTGTTGTACCTGTTTATTCAAAACAGTGCCCGGAGCTGTGGCGGGCTTGTTTTACAACGGTTTGAACAACGCAAACTACTTGAATCAACCACCTGTGTACACTTGCTTTTTCTCTCTCGCAATTTCTCTCAACAGTGGGCGAAACTGTACTGAGAATTCTTCGCAGTGTTATGCTTATTTCATAAATTGTTAGTCGTAAATTAAACTGTTCGAATAAGAATCCATTTATTACGTCTTTATATCTCCAATTATTATTGTGACATTTAAAGGCAGACCTCCGTGACACACAATCAATAAATGAAGCAATACCGATGTTCAAAATTGAATTTAATCTACTAACGTTTTGATAGTCTTTCTATCATCTTCAGAACATTCAATAAAAGATGATTACAAGAGATATCGAAAATCACTACATTAAGTACAGTTTAAAATTTTTATCATGTGATGGACTTTAACGATTTCTTTTTATATTTCTAATTCCATAAACTAAAAAGTTTACCTATTTAAAATTGTTGCCATTAGAAAATCCATAAAGGAACGGGGTCAATAATTGCGATTATTCACAAATTTCCTCAAAAATACGTAAAAAATGGAACTACTTTTTGTCTTTCACTGTCATTTTTTTAATCAAACCAATCAGAAATCACATATACACGTCATAGAAATTGGTGTAGAATTACTGTATTACTATCTCATTTTGTATATACACGATCCCGTAATTATTGTTTTTTAAATGACTCGCCCCAAAAGCCATCCCCTTTTCACTGAGCAAAAAAAAAAACGCCATATCATCGACAATACCCCGTAATTGTTTTTAACCGACTTCAACAAAAGGAGGAGGTTCTGTGTTCGTCTGTATATTTTTTAAAATTTTGTTATGTATGTTCACCGATTTCTCCGTCAATTATGGACCGATTTTCAAATTTTTTTTTTATTTGAAAGAGTGCACCTCAGAGGTGGTCACATCGGAACGAAGTCATGATCTGATGGTGGAATCCGGAGAAATCCAGGGAAAGTCTCAAATTTCAAAGGCTGTTTTTTATGTATGTTCACCAATTTTTATTGTTAGATTGACACTAAAAAGAGAAAAATAAAATATTTTTAACAAAAAAATTGAACCGACTTCACACTAAAAAGTAAAAAATAATTGCGTATTGAAATGTTTTGGAGTCGATGTCAGCCAAAATGAAATCTATTCCGAGAACTACATCGACTCCAAAACATTTCAATACGCAATTATTTTTTACTTTTTAGTGCGAAGTCGGTTCAATTTTTTTGTTAAAATTATTTTACTTAAAATTAATTTTCCTCATTTAAAACGACTAATAACACTGTTACACTGTTATATGTGATATGACATAATAATAAATTGTGTATTTCCAATGGACATTTAGCACATCGAGTTATCGTACTCTAACCCAAAAACTTATCAGACAGATCCATCTTTAAGCTTCAAATTTTTATTATATCAACGAACGAAAGTGTAAAATTTATTAACTGGAATTTTTATAATGTGTTGAAATTGCAAAGATATTGTTTCACTGTAACTATATAAAATGTATTTATGTCTATGCTGTGTATTATGTCAATTATTCTTTTGATTTATACTTATTATGTAACGACCTTTTATTTCATTTTTTGGTGTAAAAATCCATTATAGATTTTTTTTTGTAATTAAGTTTAAATAAAACAATGAAGATTGAAAGTTGAAATCTTAACAGGTTATGGGCCCAGACGTTCTGGAGTTAATGTTATTTTGAGAAAAAGTGTGAAAGACGCAGTCTATTGAAACACGTGGTGAAAAGTTTTTCATTATCACGAAATATTTTTTTTATATAATGAGTGTATCAACGGTTAGAATTGAACCATTGGGTTCTGAAAATTATGATACTTGGAAGATACAGATGGAGGCATTACTTATCAAGAACGATGCATGGGGATATGTAAATGGAACCATCACAAAACCGGAACCAACAAACGCCATTGGTTCTACAGTTGCTATTACGCAATGGGATACGGCAGATAAGAAAGCTAAGTCAGATTTAATTTTGTCCATTAATGCTTCTGAACTTAAACAAATTAAACATTGTACTACTTCAAGAGATGTGTGGCTTACTTTAGAAAGAATTTATCAATCTAAAGGTCCCGCACGAAAAGCGACATTACTCAAGAAGTTAACTCTTGCAAAAATGAAAGAAGGTGACAACATTAAAGAGCATTTAACTCAATTTTTTGATGCTGTAGACAAACTTGAAGAAATGGAATTGAAGATCAATAAAGAATTATTAACAATTATGCTACTATATAGTTTACCGGAAAATTTTGAAAATTTTCGGTGTGCAATCGAGACCAGAGATGAACTTCCAACTCCGGAAGCGCTAAAGATAAAGATAATGGAAGAGTATGAGGCACGTAGCTCTAAAGAAGAAAACGAGATACCAAATGCGTTCTATGCTGGTAGAAGGAAGCTCAAAAAGAAATACGAACAGTCAAAACATGGAAAAAATAGTGAAAATAATGCAAGTAAGTCTGATCCTTTTAAATTTAAATGTCACAGATGCCAAAAATTGGGTCACCGAGCTGCCGAATGCTGGGCAAGGCTACCCGTAAAACGTGAGACTGCTAAACACATTAATGAGGACAGCGAGCTATCAAGTGGGACAGAACAATCAGTAGACGCTGATGAAACCGATGAAGAGACTATGTTCACATCTGAGGCGAACGTATGCGAGGACTGGTGCATTGACAGCGGATGCACTTCACACATGTGTCCATCGGAGGAGTCCTTCACTTCATTAAAGAAACAAAGCAGGATTTTGAATCTGGCTAGCAAAGACAAAGCAGAAATACAAGGAATTGGAGAGGTAAAGCTATCAGTTAAAAATAATAAATCTATTAAAAATATTAAGCTAGAAAATACACTTCACGTGCCAACCCTCCGAAAGAATCTACTATCGGTTTCAAAAATAACAGACAATGGCTATGACATGCTTTTTAAACGGGAAGAAGCACGCATTATAAAAGGCGACGTCACAGTAGCTATCGCTAATAGAGTAGGCGATTTATATTACTTAAAGTCATTTGATGAAAATGCAAAAATTGCCGAGCAGAAACATTCCACTCTTTCAGATCTTGAAAAATGGCACATACGCATGGGACATGTAAATTTTAGAGACTTAAAAGGAATGTTAGCTAAAAATAAAGTTACGGGTATGAAATTTAATGCCAAAGAGAAGTCACCTGCATGCCACATTTGCATACAAGAGAAACAATCGAGTGACCCATTCCCAAAAACCAAACATAGACGAACAAATGATCTACTCCAGATAATACATAGCGATGTCTGTGGACCGTTTCGCACAAAAACTTTAAGTGGTGCCAAATATTTCGTCGTTTTTATAGATGATTACTCCCGTTGGTGTGAATTATACTTTCTAAGACACAAAAGTGAAGTTCTCAATGCATTTAAAACTTTCAAATCTTCAACAGAAAACCAAACTGGGAAGAAAATCCGTTGCTTACAATCCGACAACGGAAAAGAATACTGCAACAAAGTATTCGACAAATTTCTAAAAGAGCGAGGAATAAAAAGAAGGCTGACGGTTGCACATACACCGCAACAAAACGGCGTAGCTGAAAGAAAAATGAGAACATTGGTTGAAATGACAAAATGCCTACTAAAACAACATGAAACACCAATGGGATTCTGGGGAGAAGCACTTAACACAGCAAATTATATAAGAAACCGATGCTCGACAATAGCACTTGCAGGAAAAACACCTCATCATTTATGGACTGGAAAAGTACCCGATGTAAAATATTTTGAAACATTTGGCTCGACATGTTTTGTTTTAGATAAAAATCCAACTAAAGGAAAGCTCGATTCGAATGCGAAATCGGGAATATTTGTAGGATATTCCACAGTCTCTAAAGCTTACAGAGTGTGGTTACCAGACAAAAGAAAAATCGTTGTCAGCCGTGATGTTAAATTCCTGGAACATCGTCCTCCAATTACAGTGCCTGATGAGACAACGCCAAAGGATCCGCCCGAACTTGAAATAATGGAGTCAGAAACACCTGATTATGTAGAAGTAACCATAAGCAACGTAAATGTTAACGACCAAGTTGGCGCTCGAGCAGGAGGGGTTAAGAGAAAAAGAGGTAGGCCTAAACTCTTACGAACTGGCCGAAGTGGAAGACCCAGGAAAATATATAACACATACACCCCAGGTGTAGAACCTCAGAACAATGAAACTATAAAAAGGCCTAGAAAAGCATTTCGTACATGCGCCTCGAGCATAGGAGACAATTTAGAAGTTACTGTAGAGAGTGATCTAGAAGACGATGTTTTTGCAAACTATGCAAATCCAGATCAACCAGCCTCATTAAAAGATGCACTCGAAGATACAGATTCAGATAAATGGTTGGAGGCTTTACATCAAGAATACGTCGCTCAAGTACGAAATAAAACCTGGGAAATAGTAGATAGACCAGCTAACCGAAGAATAATACGTAACAGACTAGTTCTGCAGACCAAATTCGATGCACAAGGAAGAGAAATAAAGAAGAAAGTTAGATTGGTCGCAAAAGGGTGCTCCCAGCAACCAGGCGTTGATTTCCATGAGACTTACGCGCCAGTAGTCAGGTCCAGCTCCATACGACTAATTATGTCTCTCGCTGTCAGACTAAAACTCAAGGTGCACCAAATGGATGTTGTCACGGCGTATTTAAATGGAAATTTAGAAGAGAAGGTATACATGGAAATCCCAGACCACCTAGAAGATGTCCTGGAGGAAATAATGCAAGAAGAGGGTACAGACGACAAGATTTGTAAGACAGCTAAGGAATGGCTTTCAGAAATAAGAAAGAAGAATAAAGTATGCTTACTAAAGAAGGCCTTGTACGGATTGAAGCAGTCCGGCAAACAATGGTATAAAAGACTAGATGAAAAATTACGAGAGATGAATTTATCGTCATTGATTCACGATCCGTGTCTTTTTGTTAAACGAGACAATGAAACAATAATGATCATCGCAATATATGTAGATGATATACTGATTGCCACGAATAGCGACGAGTGGATGAAAAACACAAAAAGACAGTTAAGCGAATCGTTCGAAATGAAAGATTTAGGGTCTATAAACTATTGTTTGGGCATTGATTTTCAACATGACATGATCACCAATGAAATCACTATGAATCAAAAGAAATATGTTGAAACTATTCTAAAACGCTTCAAGATGGAAGATTGCAAGCCTGTAAAAACACCGATTGAACCGGGAGTATACTTAAAGAAGGAAGAATCTGGAAGTGGGACGTCGACAACTGAATTATACCCTTATCGGCAATTAATAGGATCATTGATGTACCTATCTACTTCTACACGGCCAGATCTGGCTTTTACGGTGAGCCACCTGAGCCAGTTTTGCAACGCCTACGGACACAGTCATTGGAAAGCAGGAAAAAGAGTTCTCCGTTATCTACAAGGAACGAAGCATTATGGACTACGATATTCTTATGACAAAGAACCACTATTCGGGGTGGTAGATGCAGACTGGGGTTCAGATCCTGAAGGACGACGTTCTCAAACAGGATATGCTTTCGTGCTAAACGGGGCAGCAATTAGCTGGGAATCTAGAAAACAGAGGTCAGTCGCCTTATCAAGCACGGAATCAGAATACAAAGCTCTCACCGAGGCATCCAAAGAAGCCACTTACCTGCGAAAATTACTGCAAGAGATTGGTATTGATGAAGGCGCTCCCACACTCTACACTGATAATCAAGGGGCAATAAAGTTATCGCAAAATCAAGTATTTCACTCTAAATTAAAGCATATTGAAATCAGTCATCATTTTGTGAAGGAAGCTTACGACACGGGAAAAATAAAAATCAAATACATACCCACGGAATATATGCCTGCAGATATGTTAACAAAAGGACTACCAGGACAAAAACATGAATTTTGCACAAAAGAGCTTGGGCTACAAATGACTGAAATATGCGAATAGCATATCTTTGAGGAGGGGTGTTGAAATTGCAAAGATATTGTTTCACTGTAACTATATAAAATGTATTTATGTCTATGCTGTGTATTATGTCAATTATTCTTTTGATTTATACTTATTATGTAACGACCTTTTATTTCATTTTTTGGTGTAAAAATCCATTATAGATTTTTTTTTGTAATTAAGTTTAAATAAAACAATAAAGATTGAAAGTTGAAATCTTAACATAATGAATCATAATTTTTAATTATTGAATTACTCTGACGTTAACGTTTTAATAGAAAAGGTAAACGTTAGAAAGTTCCGTGAACGTCTGAAATGATTAAATTGTAAAAGAACAATAAAATAGTTTCGTTTGACCGGCAGCAAAATAATAAGTTTTCGTTGTGTAAACCCAAACACACAAGTATTGTCTATCTATGCTACGTAATGCTTAGAGGAGTTGTGGCCAGTTGCGGCGTCAGTCTCCAGTTCAAGACGACGTGTTGTAGTTGCTGTTCAACATTTACAGGTTTGAACAAAATTCATTTTTGCATAGGTAAAAAATAGATCCCATAAAAAACATAAATGTGAAAAAAGGAGACGACTTCAATATTTAGAATATACGTGGTTGTCGACTTCGCCGACAAAAAAAAAACTTGGCACCCTTTTAGATCTCAATTTTTTTGTCGACAACCACGCATATTCTTAATTTTGAACTTGGCTCCCTTTTTCACATTTATATTTTTTATGGGATATCATTACTTTTTGTAAAGAAATTGTTATTATTTAGCGTTTACGCTGTATAGTTTTCTTTTTCGAACGGTGTTTATAAAAATCGGAAAATATTTCAAATCTTAAAAATTCATTGGTTTCTGATTTTACCCTTTGTAAACACACAATTGTCTAGCTGGACGCCAAATTTCAACTTTCTAGGTCACCTGGAAGAGGGTTAATTTTTTTATCTATAATATGTCAGTGAGTCAGTCAGTCAGTGATAAAAATGTCGATTTTTAGACGTTGAGCTGTATTTATGAGATATGGGGATCTAGTTAATCTAAGGGGTTTTAATAAAAAAAATAAATTTCATGTGTTTATGTTAAATAGATTTAGAATTATTAAGGGGTCAATAGAGGCTGCAAATGATTCGTGTAATATAACACACGGCTGCTGCTTCCTTTTAAGGTGCGATTAGCGTAAGCTAAAGCACCTATAAGTGTATGTGTTACGCTCAAAGATCGAAATCGCTCAGTGAGCGAAAAAATAGCTCACAACGCGTTGTGGTCACAGTAAAACATCCACATCGGAGAAATTCGTGTTATGGCTTTAATAAAAACGCGCACGACGCGTTGTGGCAATCACAGAAAGACCAAATATCGAAATTCTTGTCGTGGCTGACATGCTATTCGATCTCAACGCGTTGTGGCAATGAAGAAAAGCCATGACGCGTTCTGAGCATTTATTGTTTTAACCATATCACGACGGACAGAATCAGAACTAGGATTTTAAGGGTATACACAGAGAAAAGGTTACCGGTATCAATATCCAGTACCAAGATATCCAGTACCAAATATCCAGTAAAAATATCCAGTAATAAAATCTCCAGCATGAAAAATATCCAGCATAAATAATGTCCTGTATGAAAATTAAAATCCCTAATTATAATATTTTGAATTATAATATCAGTGCCGTACCCGGGGGGGGGTAGAGAGGTTAACCCCCCCCCCCATGAAACTTCAAAGCTATATATAATTTTTCTAATATAAGATGCAACGTAAGAAAGTATGCCAACAAAATATAGATTTCGTGTCAAATAATGACTAGTGTCCACTGTCCACAGCATCGTGATTCCTCTAAGTCGATTATTGCAAGATGATGAACTCGATTTATCTTCAGCAGTAGATTTAGCAAATTGTGCTCGAAACGCTCTTGAAAAATAAGAGAGTCGTCTGAATTGCATTTCCAAAAAATTTTTTCAACAGTCTCTACATTTTGCACAGACTACGAAATCGAAATAAGAAAACCTAGATTAGCTAAAAAACAAGTACCTACATCGTAGTAATGTTATATGACAACCGAAGTAGAAGATTACTATAGAATATCGATTTATTTACCATTTTTGGACTCATTCATTACCCATTTGACTGATAGGTTTTCTAAGTATCAAGAAATATTATTAGAATCCAAATCTTTGATTAACGTCTGAATAGAACTCATCAAGTAAATAAAATTGTCGACCAATTTTTCTCAGACCAAACGATATATTGACAAAAAATGATAAAAATACAAATCAATATAACACAAGATGACGTTTCGATCCGGATTTGGATCTTCTTCAGGAATATCTAAAAAATATAAAAAAATTAATTAGTATTAAGTAATAGATTTCACGCAGGATTGAAACTTTGAATGTTTTAAAAAAAATGAAAAATTAATAACAAACGAAATTTATAAACCGTAATCATGGATATCAAAGTACCCATAAAGAAAAAAATTATTTGAAAAAACAAAATATTATTTCAAAATAATATCATAAATATTACTTAAATTTTCCGTATCTAATTGAGCATTAAGAGAGTTTTTATTAGATTTTATATATAACATTTCCGAAATACTTCTTTTAAAATAATTACTTTCATTATCTAAAATTTTTTAACTATCCCAATTAATTTTATGGTCGTAATCAATTTTATGCTTAGTTACGACATTATGTTTATCCGGGAGTAGTTTATAATGTTTTGATGTTCTTTAACACGTGTCAAACTACTCCCTGATAAACATAATGTCGAAATAATATTTTGTTTTTTCAAATAATTTTTTTCTTAATGGCTACTTTGATATCCATGACTACGGTTTATAAATTTTGTTTGTTATTAATTTTTCATTTTTTTTAAAACATTCAAAGTTTCAATCCTGCGTGAAATCTATTACTTAATACTAATTAATTTTTTTATATTTTTTAGATATTTCTGAAGAAGATCCAAATCCGAATCGAAACGTCATCTTGTGTTATATTGATTTGTATTTTTATCATTTTTTGTCAATATATCGTTTGATCTGAGAAAAATTGGTCGACAATTTTATTTACTTAAAAAATATTAGAATCATTTGAAATTTTGTTTTAACAAAAAAAAAGTAAACCTTATGAATATGATGTACAGTAAATTTGTTTCGGTGTGAAAACTTGGTTTACTTAATAACATGTGATCAAATTTTGTTTTTCCTTCAGAAAACAATGATATGCTTGAAAAAGGTGCTAAAAAACTGTATGACCTGTATTCTCCTCTTCTTAATTGTTCTAAGGATGAGCTCTTAAGGTAGCCTCTATTTATGGCAGAATTTTTTGACAAAAGAAAATATTGATTTGAGGAATGCATTTGAGCTGTTAAAGGTATTTTTTAATGTGTGTTTTTGAATTTTCCCATTTACTTCTTAATTTTGAACTATCATTTCATTTTTATTTTAGAAATGTAATAAAAAATCTGGGAACCCGTACACGTTCTCGTAAAACCCCCCTCTTACAAAAATCCTGGGTACGGCCCTGACAAATATCGTTTTATTTTAATTTATATCGAAGAATCTCGCTAGAGATTCTTTTCTGTGCTAAATGCCAACGAATCTCTAGCGTATTCTTATACATTGATTTTGCCTTTGTCCCATATAACGCCGTGTATATGAAGCAAGTTTCCAAGTTTTATAGTTCTGTGACCACGTGACTTTCATAGGACCGATTTTTCGTATCACCCATATATACTTCTGTACCACAATAACAGCTTATACTGCAAAAGTGCCCGTGGACTAACGGTTACGACGTTAGACTAGTAATAACACTAATAACAGGGTCTCGGGTTCGATTCCCGCTGGCATCATTGGAAATTTTTTTTTCTACTCCATTTTATTTCCACTTGATATTTATATATAATCATATTTTTTATTTTTATTTTAAATTTTTTTTTATATTTTTAATTGTTTTTTTTATTTTTACCTAATTTATTTCCTCAATTTTTTTCTCATATACATATTTTTATTTCTTTTTTAATTTTTAATTTTTTTTCTTGTTTTTTGAAAAATACACTTTCGTCAAATTTTTTATTAAAAAATAACAAAATATATGATTGAAGTTAGATTTAAATAATTTAATTTATTAAAAAACATATTCATCATAAAAAGTGCAACAAAAATTACAAAGAGGAAAGTTTTCAAAGTGAAACTTCTTTTTTAATGCAAAATAAGTATTTTACAAATAATATGAAAAAATTTTTGTATTTTTAATGGTTGGCCTTGTTCATTGATTTTTTTTCATGCCTTCAAAATTGGCCTTCATGGAATCTGTGGCCTCTTAATTCTAAAAATGCACATATGTTTATTTTTTGGAGAAAAAATAAAAATAATGTCTCACACTTCGGAAAAAGACGTGAAATCTTAAAAAAAAAACTTCGGAGAAGTAAAAACTTCGTTCTGTGCTAAATTCAAAAACTTGAGGCGACTGAATCTCAGAATTATAACTTAAAAAAAAAGAATTTCGAGGCAGACAAGAAATTGAAATCAAGCTCGAAATTCTGTGCCTAAGACGTCGAAAAAAAAAGAATTTTGAGGCAGACAAGGAATTGAAATCCAACTTCGAAATTCTGTGCTTATAAAAGCTACAAGAGCAACAGCAAAAAAAAGTGCACAGACGGCGTTTTTTTAGTGGTAACTAAAGGAGTTATGCGAACACCGTCTTTGCATTTTTTTGCTGTTGCTCTTGTAGCTTTTATAAGCACAGAATTTCGAAGTTGGATTTCAATTCCTTGTCTGCCTCAAAATTCTTTTTTTTTTCGACGTTAATTATATAACATAATAATTAATGACAAACACGTTATGCAGTGATTTTATAAAATAAAAAATATTTCCTAAGGACATCTACCAAAACGTTTCCAGCCTAGGCCTAGTAGGATCCATATCGGAAAGTAGTGTGCGTCGTAATCAAATAATATTCCATACGCGTCATGGCTTTTCTTCATTGCCACAACGCGTTGAGATCGAATAGCATGTCAGCCACGACACGAATTTCGCTATTTGGTCTTTCTGTGATTGCCACAACGCGTCGTGCGCGTTTTTATTAGAGCCATAACACGAATTTCGCGATGTGGATGTTTTACTGTGACCACAACGCGTTGTGAGGTATTTTTTCGCTCACTGAGCGATTTCGATCTTTGAGCGTAACATATGTACTCGGTTTGTCTGTGAATCTGTGTCATAGAGCAGGCTACAAGGGGGTGTTCGTTTGCAAAAATAGCGGACCGCGAAATGTTTTGTGATTCATCTACCTGGTGCTATCCACATCGTAAAAAGCCATGTTGCCGCGCGCGCGCGCGGTCCTGTGTCATTCAGTCCCCCCCCCCCTTTATCGCTGCTCTATATTATTTTATATTCAAAGCAATGGCACGTCAATTCGGTGTCGGAGAGGCAACCGGATGGCGAGTGGTAATCTGGGCCTATGATTGGTACAGAACCCCCTGGTAGCGGCCAAAGTGACCCCAAATGAACAGGGGCGGCGATATGGGGGTGGGGCAAAATCGAAAAATGTTTGAAAAGGCAACCGGATAAAAATGCGGTTGCATTGAAGGAAATACCCTAATTATACAATAAAATTTTTTTGCCAGCCGAAACACGCTGGCCATTTTTGCACTAGCGAATAAAAAAAAAATTTAAAAAAAACTGAAAAGGCAACCGCTTCAAAATTAGTGAGCATACTTATTGACACCACCAAACGTTGGAAAAAAATTGCCATCCGATCCTGATGGGCAGTTTCGGAGAACAGTCGCCGAAAAACCCTTTTTTTCGATTTTTTCAACAATAAGTAAAAAAAACACTAAAAATTGTTCAAATCGGATGGCACTCGAAATTTATACTGTCCTAAGTACAAATAATAGTGTGTATCAATGCCATCCGATTTCGATTAAATTTACCCCTATTTAGCCACCCCCCAAAACTCAATAACAATAAAAATAATGCCATACGCTGCATAAAATTGTTATTTTCATGAGTTTTGGGGGGTGGCTAAATAGGGGTAAATTTAATCGAAATCGGATGGCATTGATACACACTATTATTTGTACTTAGGACAGTATAAATTTCGAATGCCATCCGATTTGAACAATTTTTAGACACATAAGTACTAATTTTCTAATGAAATTCCATATTAAAACCAAAAATCTTTGTAATTTATCAGTAATATTTGTGATGGAGGGGGGGGAGGGGACCACAAAACTTGTTGGCAACATCTGTTTATAGGCTGTCTGGGATCTATACAATATATATCAGAAGTCAGATTGAGGTCCGCAATGTTTGCAAACGGAACTCCACTGAGAGTCCGAAATTTTAAGAAATATATTGAAATATCGAAACTCGCCATCTTTGATTGCTCCCCCCGCTCCCCCGTGCAATTTTTTCACTGTACGAACTATTGGTTCGTAAACAATGGACTATTGCTAGTTATTAAAAATAATAATCATAAAAATATATTCATTAGTTTTCAATCTATAGTGATTTAAAGTTAACTCGAAAATGGAGCATTATAGTAAATTTTCAAAAAATTCTTAGAGAAAGTGTAAGAAATGTTATAGTGTGCTATATATTCGTGATCTACTCAATAAGCCCTTTCATTTGATACCCCACACGGCATGGCTTGATGATTTTTTTTTTTATTTGTAGTATGCCATTTTTAATTGCCGGGGAGGGGGGAGGGGAACCACAAAACTGGTTGGCAACATTTGTTTGTAGGATGTCTGGGATCTATACAATATATATCAGAAGTCAGATTGAGGTCCGCAATTTTTGCAAACGGAACTCCACTGAGAGTCCGGTCTATCACGCTTTAATGTGTCACGCGTACAGCCCAAACAGCCTTAACCGATTTTAAAAAACTTTTTTTGTTCGATTTGGTCCATTGAGGGGCGCAAACTAAGAAAAAAAAAGTTTTTTGCTTATAATTCGCTCAATTTAAATCAGATCGGCTCGAAATCTGTCTTAAACGAAAGAGGAGAACATTTTACATAAATTTCGTATAACAGAATGCATCTAAATAGTTATTTTATACAGATTTATATCATAAACAAGTTATTTTATCTAATGGCAAATTCCTTTCGGTTGTTTTCGTCTGTTACACAGTGGGATATGGAAATTCCAAGGTTGCGTATGTTCTGTCTTAAAATAAAAAGATTGCATTTGTTCAAAAACAGATGCCATTTAAAATATTAGTCAGTTTTTGACATTAATATTTTGTGAAATACAACGCTTTCTGAGCTAACGATTTGAATAACTAATTATTAATATTAGAACATACCTTTGACAGATGCAAACATCATTTTTTACATTTTTTTACTATTTAACACCACGGATGAGCGGATTAAAACCGAATTTTGGGAGGATGTTTGATATGCAAATATGAAAAGCTCTGTTTTTTTTGAGGAAAATCGGCGCATGCGCAATAGAGCTATAGTTATAACGTTGTTTTTAATACAATTATGGCATACCTACTTTTCATAATGGATTATTGTTCTATTTTACACGAAAGTTTTGTAAAAAGTTTTTTGGGGCGAAATCGGCGCATGCCCAGAAGAGGTATTAGTTATAAAGTTGTTTTTATATAATAACGACATACTTTTCATAACGGTTTATTATTCTATCTATTTTTACAAGAATTTTGTAATTTTTTTGGGGAAAATCGACGCATGCGCAAAAGAGAAATATACCGGCATTGTTTTTATATAATAATAGTATACATTTCATAACGGTTTATTATTCTATCTGTTTTTACAAGAAAGTTATGAATTTTTTTTCTAAACTTAGAATTTCGGAAATATTTTAAAAATAAAAAAATATGATGTTCCTTTGTTCTGAAGATGTTTGTTAGGTAGTTGACAAGCATTCTTTGTTTAATTTTTACATGACGATGATATCGTATTATATAGAGAACCATGACATTATTTACAATGATTTTTTCCATTCTGTGTTTCAATATTTTCATATTGGAAAAAGTGCGTCTAAAACAGTTTTTTGACAATATCTTCTTCCCGACTCATTTCTTCGCGTGTGTTAACCGGGCTTTTGAAATAATTAAATAAAATTTTAAAAACTAATTAAATTTTGAACGACTGTTTTTCTCTTATTTTTTGGACTTGATAAAAAAGTTACTTAAAATATTTGTTCATCTATTTTATTTTTACACGCTGTTCAAAAAGAAGAATCAACCTTTATATACAAGCACAGGGGAATTCCATTTTGTTATATGTATTAGCCACGCAAAATCGTTATATTTCATCGTAACAACAAATCACCGAGTTGACTCTTTGCGAAACACCAAATGTGCCTAAAGAATTAATACTTTAAAAACGCCTTAAGTTTCAAATATAGTATAGAAGATGGTCATCCTTGAACAATGATGGGCGGCAACGGTATGCCGTTATAAAGTGGAGCTCAGATACGGAGTCATCTGGCGCTGATCTCACACGGGCCCTAGCTCTGTGTGCGGCTACTGTAGCTCTGAACAGAGGAGAAGTGCGGTTCCGGTGCTATAGAGCAGGAACAAATAGGATGGGTGTTTGGGGAGAGACGAGTTATTTCCCCCGTAAGAATTAGTGCTTCCAGAGGCAAGAAGAATAGCCATACCGCCCGCGCCGTATAGTGCGCTAGTCAGTCTGTGTTTTCAGCTTGCAAACACTACATTATATCCAGTCCAAGGGAGAGTGTACGGGTATGCAGCGGCGGATACCTGAAATAGTATATTCAGATTAAGTTTGACCTAAAATAAGTTACCCATGAAAAGTTGCCAATTGATATTTGGGTTAGAGTACGATAATTCGATGTGCAAAATGTCCATTGGAAATACACAATTATCATTTTAAATAACATATAACTGTGTTATTAACCGTTTTAAGTGCGCAAAATTGGTTTTTAAAAATTATTTTTCTTTACGCAGTGAAAAGGGGAAGGCGTTAGGTGGGAGTTCTTTAAAAACAATTACGGGGTCGTGTCGATGCGATGGGGTTTTTTTTTTGAGCAATAAAAAGGGGGAGGCGTTCTGAGGGAAGTTCTTTAAAAAAACAATTACGGGGTTGTGTCGATGCGATGGCGTTTTTTTTTGCAATAAAAAGGGGGAGGCGTTCTGAGGGAAGTTCCTTAAAAAAACAATCACGGGGTTGTGTCGATGCGATGGCGTTTTTTTTTTATATATATATATATATATATATATATAAAAAAAAAACGCCATCGCATCGACACAACCCCGTGATTGTTTTTTTAAGGAACTTCCCTCAGAACGCCTCCCCCTTATATTAACACGGCACGCAGCGTTGCAGCCATGGAGCTGGTCTGCCATTATGCATCGACAAATCAGATTGACATGTTAATTATATCTGAACCTAACATAAAACAAGTTTGCAAAACAGGGTGGCTTACCGACAAGTCTAAGGATGTTGCGATCAGAATACTTAACCAAAACATTGCTATAAATGAATTCAGCCTAAACAACGAAGGCTTTATCTGGGTAAAGGTCTGTGGAGTGGTATACTTTTCATGCTATATTTCCCCAAACTGCGAACAAGAGGACTATGAACTGTTTTTGGATAGACTTCAAAGAAGCATTAAGCAACAGAACGACAGCTGCATCGTGGGGGGTGATTTTAACGCAAAGTCTGTAGTTTGGGGTGGGTCAGGAGATGACAAAAGGGGAACAACTCTTCTGGATTGGATGGCAGGACAAAATCTTGTAATACAGAACCAGGGCCAAGAGCCAACCTTCCGGAGAGGTTCTAGCTCCTCAATTATTGATCTTACCATGACGTCTGAAAACGCTGTTAAATATGTAAGAGGTTGGAAAATCCTAGAAGAGGAAACCATGAGCGACCATATGTACATCTACTACGAAGTCATACACACGGCCCAACCTAGGAAAGAAGTTAAGCCATGGAGAACATTGGGATGGAAAATTGGCGACATCAAACTCTTCGAAAAAAACTTCAAAAACGGTCTTCGCACAAGAGAGTTAATGACAGAGGAAATAACCGCTCAGGATCTGGTTGAGGTATGCTCGATGGCTTGTAATAGTTCCTTTGCTGCCAAGGTAATGACTTCTGGCAGACACCCAGCTTATTGGTGGAATAAGGAAATAGCGGACCATCGAACCACATGCCTAAAATACAAGCGATTACTTGTAAGGAGCAACCGTAGCCAGACGATAACAGTAGACCAAAAACAAGTTTACAGCGCCAATTATAAACTGCATAGGAAGGCCCTCAAGACAGCTATCCTAAAGTCAAAACAGGCAGCCTGGGCTAGAGTCTGCGAAGAAATTGACGATGACATTTGGGGAATGGGATACAGGATAGTAATGAAAAAAGCAAACGTTTATCCTAGAGTGAACCTAGATGACGAACGGCAATTCGAGATTGCAAAAGAGCTGTTTCCACGCATGGTTGAAATAGAAGCCAGAGAGCAAATATCACCACATGCCTCTTTTCCTTTGATACAAATAGAAGAGTTGGAATTAGCAGTATCCCAGATTAAAAACAGGAAAGCAGCTGGGCCGGACAGACTACCGCCAGAAATAGTGAAAGCTGCAGCATTAGCAGAACCGGAGACTTTCCTGCAAATCTGTAACCAATTACTCGCTAAAGGGGAATTTCCAGAACAGTGGAAAGTAGCCCAGTTGGTGCTGATCCAAAAAAGCGATCCAAATAAATTTAGACCAATTTGTCTTCTCGACTCATTTGGGAAAATGTTTGAAAGGCTGATTGCTAATAGACTGCACGATGAAGTTAAAGAAAGGCTCTACCTTCACCAGTATGGATTCAGGAAAGGAAGGTCTACTGTCGATGCAATGCAGGAAGTGCTTAAAATCGTAGACTCCATCAAGTCAAAAGCACCAAATAATCGGGAACTCTGCATAATGACCACGCTTGATATTCGGAACGCCTTCAACTCGGCACCGTGGGTAGAAATCCTGAAGGAGTTGAAAAACATGGGAGTGTCGGAATATTTGCGCCGCATCTTGTCAGCTTACCTATCGGATAGGTCCATTGTGATTGGGAGGGAGATGAGGATGAAGATGGAATGTGGAGTACCACAAGGCTCCATCTTGGGACCTATATTATGGAACATCTTCTACAATTCAGTATTAACAACGACTGTACCCAGAGGGACAACGATCATTGGATTTGCGGACGACACGGCAGTGATCTGTAAGGCAAAGTCCCAGCTAGAGTTAGTGAATAATGTAAACTGGGTTCTGGCAAACTTATCTGCAGGGATCAAGAAAAAAGGACTCAAACTGGCACCAGAAAAAACCGAGGCAATAATCCTGTACGGAGGAAACAAGTTTAAAAAGACCGCAATCTACTTGGACAATCAGGTAATAAAAACAAAGGCTCAGTTAAAGTACCTAGGGGTGATCTTCGACCACAACTGCCACATGAAGGAACATCTTGTGGCATGTAGCACAAAGGCAGAACAAACAGTTCTGGCTCTGAGCAGAATAATGCCAAATTTCGGGGGCCCTAAGGCAAGCAACAGAAGAACGCTGGCGAATGTTGCCCATTCAATCCTCTTGTACGCGGCGCCCGTTTGGAATCGAGCTATGAAGTGGGAAAAATATCGAAGACTTCTCACAAAAGTGCAGCGCAGAATGGCGCTCAGAATCTGCTGTGGCTTTCGAACAATGTCAACAGAAGCTGCGTTGGTGATAGCTGGAGTGGTGCCTATCGACATTCAGATCAGAAAGAGATGTCGCCAGTATTATGTATCCAAAGGAATGGACATACGTGGCGACGAGGACGCTCTCGATGAGTGGCAGCAACAGTGGACAATTGAACGCGACAAAGCTAAATGGACCAAGTCTATGATTCCGGATCTTTCTAGCTGGGTAACACGGAAGCACGGAGAGATCAATTTCTTTCTGAGCCAATTATTAAGCGGCCATGGATGGTTTAATAGCTACCGCAAACGGTTTCACCTTGGCTCAGAGGGACTGTGCGTTAAGTGCAATGTGGTGGAGGACGCTGATCATGTGTTCTTCAAATGCGAAAAGTGGATTCACCACAGGGCGCCAGCCGAGGATACAGCGGGTTTCCAACTAACTGCCCAGAACTGCGTGGAGTTTATGCTCCAAAGCGAAAACCACTGGAGAATTGTCGATGCCTTTGTGCGGAAGATTGTGGAAGATCGGAGGAAAGAAGAAATGGGGTAATGCTCAATGGGGTCTCTTTTTCCTGAAGTAATGCTCGCGCGGTTCCGGGAAAAGGAGAGGTGATCGAGAGGAGGTTTTAGTCGGTGCGAGTCCGACACTACCTATTGGTGTGCATTAGCATTTCCTCCTCTCATATAAAAAAAAAAAAAAAAAAAAAAAAAAAAAAAAAAAAATATATATATATATATATATATATATATATATATATATATCATAGTAATACAGTAATTCTACACCAGTTGTTATGACGTGTATATGTGATTTCTGATTGGTTAAATTATTAAAAAAATGACAGTGAAAAACGAAAAGTTTTAACGAATTTTTGAGGAAAATTGTGAATAATTTGCATAGTTTTTTTTGTAACGTCAAAATTTTGCGTTTTCTATGATGAAAAAAAGCCAAAGCCCAAAATTTAGGCATATTGAGTTATCGTACTGGACCCTGATATTTGTGTAATTCTTATATTGAATTAGTGTATGCCCGCCAATTTCACAAACTACCAACGTGTTTTACTAACGCTTTGCTCACCAGAGCTGAGTTTTGATCCCGATTAATTTCGCAAGAAATGGATTCAAATTGTAACTTTTTGAAAAAAGCAGATTCTGTTCTATGAAACAGAATTATTTTTAAATTGATAATTGAAAATCGCAAACAGCCGTTGTAAAACTCTACTGAAATTCATTGAATGTCAACAACGAGGTTACAAAAATATTGAGGAGTGATACTAGATTGATATACTGAGATGTAACTATTTTAATGTTAAACAACCGCAGATCACAGCACAGGTACCTACAAGAAACTCATGTCTAGGCTTTTATGGTTTCAGTACCGTATAATCCTCGCAAAACAAATTTGATTTACTTTACTTTTAACATTTTTTTATAGATTAAAAATTAATAGAGGAGGGGGGGATCAAATGAACACTTAATCTGCTTGTGGGGTTGAACTGTTATTGCTAAAGCAGTAATTTGTTTAAGTTAAATGAACCTAATGACTTTTTAACAGTGATTAAGACTGTAAAAACTGTAAAACAATTGTACATCGAGTTTACGAGAGAGCTCTTTTAGCTTTATTATTTGTATTTTTGCTGCAGGTCAGGAATCTAATTTAAGCAGACAAATTACCGACGCGTTTGTGGGTGTTTGATGTGCTGTGGGACGAACTTGTAAACAGCTAGAGTTATTGCAACTCCTACTGCAGGAATAGCTATCCGTTTTTATTGCGATCAAACTTAAACCGAGAATACTATATACCAAAGCCAATTACGTGGACGTTAACCTCAACTGCATTATATATAAATAATTTAAAATGCAATAAAAAGTGTTTATTTTAAAATAAAACTAATTAAAAAAATTGTTCACTCACAATTAAAACGAAATTTCTGTTAAAATTTCAAACATTACTTATTTTATGTGTATTGCGATTAATTTTAGTTTAATAAGTTATTGTTTATAATGTAGTTTCTTAAACAGTGAGGGTCACAGATAACTGAAAAAATTTAATAATCCTTAATATTTACTACATGTATCCATCACTTTCAATCCTAAAAAAACTCGGACCAAACCTGGCCGGCGTCAAATAAATTAAAATAATCACTGTCGTAACCTAATTATATAACTTAACTTGAACTTAAATACAAACAATTTAAGTTGGGTAAGTCCCAACTTAAATTATTTGTTTCCATACATATATTATTAAAAATATAACAAGAATTCCGAAAGATGGAGACAAAAAAGTTTTATATTATAATAAAACTTTTATAACGTGACCTAAAAACAAAGCTTTAAACGAAAGTTACACGTAAATATTTAGAGCTTTTTATGTGTTGTTACGATAATGCACTTGTAACTTTTCTTTACATGAAGTTTGTTAATACAAACATTTTTTTTAAGTTTACCTGAAATATGATAATTTATTCTGTCAATTACTTAATTTTTATGAAATATTTACTAACATAGTACAGTTTAATTATAACAAAAATTGATGTTTAATTTTCCTAAAGATTTGTATTGCATTCTTTGTTTACATCAGTAATCAATACATTAATTTATATTCTCTGGTAGCTTTTATTGACATTTTATTAAAGGAAGCATAAGTGTACTACCTATGTCTACAGATTCTCAAGTGCGATAATAATGCGCAATAAACGCTCAGTCAAATAAACAAAAATAGTTTGAATTAAAATTCTCTAGGTATCATATAAGTATTTATAAAATATTTGAAAAATCCACAAGAAAACCAAATTACAGACAGATGTCTCGTTACCGTCTTATATTTTAATATGGGTAATACATTTAAATCGATTTAACAAAACCTTCAGAATAGTGCGAATAGTAATGTATCTAGATTGAAATGCATTATTTTACAGACGAGTTGTGACATTATATTAATACGAGCGATCAGCGAGTTTTAACGGTCACACAAGTATCAAAAGCATTTTGTTTGAAATACATATTACATTCTACATTTTTTGCACGTACCTCTTATAAAATACCTGCTGTTCACTCACAATAAATACAAAAAAAGTTATTTGACAGTTGTGTTCAGCCATTATAAATTCTATATTATAATCAACAAGTCGCTTTTTCATCAATGAATAATAATCTTTTTAATCGAAACACAATATATCGATTTTTATTAAGCTTTCGATGTTACAATTCTAAAGAGCTGTGAAAATTATTCATTTACTAAACGAAAATAATATCCAACTTTCATGACTTCAGTAAGCCGACGGCCTTCGTATCATGACTATACTTTTTATTTGCTGCTTTTAAGATTTTTCCTTCCGTAGAAAATCTAAAGTAAAACGTCTTTTAAAATACCCATTTAGTTGTTTTTGAAAGCCCTAAATACTATTTATATTGCCCAACAGTCCATTTTCGGCATGAGTTATTGCTAATAGATGTTGGTAGTGCCGTTCCTAACACTGTTTTATGATTATGTTAAGTTTGTTGCAAACCGGACGTTGTGCTGTCTTCATTCGCCTTGCCCTTAAACGCACAGGACGCAACAGAATGTTTACAACTGACTTTTAGCTTTTTTCGTGTAGAAAATGTTCAGAACAGCAGATTGTATATCTAGTATCGTAGTAGCGTATATAACGGACAAATGGTGACATTATGTTTTAACACACACGAGCGGTAATGTCATTACGCGCCTGTTTTTCAGTTCATTCCAAGTATATTTTCAACATTTTTGACAGTTCAATTGTGTACCAAACTTTACTGCTCATCGGTAGTTCATAAAAATTACTGTACTTTTGTTTTTCATTAGAACACTTTACACATCTGCCAACGTGCACAATTATTAGATGTAAGGCTAAGCAAGGAGTTAAGAAAATTTTGCGACAGCATAGCACAAATATTTAAAACTTTTATTGAGGGCCATAAATCCCTGAAATTTTCAAAAAATCTATATATTTTTTTACAAATTTTTATTCTTTACACTTTTAGGAATTATTCGAAAAAAAAAATTAAGAAAATTCCACTCCATTACAAAGTTGTAGCAATAAATGTGACCAGACATCGGGTTGGGACGGTTACCTGGCTAACTGCCGCGCCCCTCTCGACAGCTACGTTTCTTATTTCTTTTGTTTGGAAATGAGATTTCTTATAAGACCACCTAAAAATATAAAACCACCATAAAATACGAAAATACCGTGTACCGTCCGAAGCTGGAACGGTAAGTGGCGCCGTCCTGCTGAACCACTTGTTTTCGAGAGCAATATCTTCGAATTGAGGCTCAAAAAACTGGGTTATCGTAGCATGATAACGTTCCCCATTTATCATTACTGCATTACCTGACTCGTCTTCGAAGAAAAACGATGCAATTATTCCTCCAGACCACAATACATACCAAAGAGTGACACGTTTTGAATGCATTAATTTCACATGAAGTATTCGTGGATTTTCCGAATCCCAAATGCAGCAGTTTTACAGTTTTCTACTTTTTAGTTTGGTTTTCAATTAACTTGTTGACCATGGTTTTCATCAGTAATACATTTATATATATATATTACATATAATAAATAATTTTATCGACCAATTTTTCAGACAATTATATTAACAAAAAAAATAATTAGACGTTAATCAAAGATTTGAATATTATATCCAAAAAATAATGTTAATATTAAAAAAAAATCTTATAGTTAACAAGTTAATAATTAAGAATTCAAATTCAAATTCAAATTTATTTAGATCCGTGATGCACGCGTGCATGTGGATTCGTCAAAGAATAAAATACATTAAAATACATTAGTGAAACATAGATTACATAATAAGTACGTTTTTTAAAAAGTGTCCCTTAAAAATTCCTCATAATTATAATAGCATTTTCCTAATAAGATTTTTTTGCAATTTTGTTTGAAACATTTGATTGATTTTATATTTTTTATGTCAGCAGGTAAATGATTATAAAATTTGTGACCCCAATATCTAGGTCCTTTCTCATAAAGAGCTGATTTGTGTTTAGGCGTTCTTAAGTCCGTGCCATGTCTTGTGAAATAGTTATGACATGTTATTGTGTTCTAATTCTGTGTAATTATTTTTTATATCTATTAGGCATTGTAATATATAAATGCATGGTAAAGTTAATATTTTAAGTTTTTTAAACGTATCTTTACAAGATTCTCTCGGATTTAGCCTCTCAATTATACGCAAGCTGCGTTTTTGCATTCTGAAGACATTAAGATGCGATGAAAAATTTCCCCAGATAGTGATTCCGTAACTAATTAGTGAATAAACTTGAGCATAATATATTGATATAAGAGTACTAGTAGGTACTTGATCTCTAAGACTGATCAAAACGAAACAAATTGTTTTAAGTTTTTTACATAAATTGTCACAGTGGATACGCCAATCAACTGTGTTTTCTAACCACAATCCTAGAAATTTAACAGATGTTACTTTAGTTATTTTGTTATTGTTTATGGTGAGGTTCAAATTTATTTCCTGTTTATTAATTTTGTTTTTAAAGTGAATGTAATTGGTTTTAGCGATGTTTAAATGAAGATTGTTGGCATTAAACCAGTGCAGTAGCTTATTCATGGTATCTTTTGCTAATTCCTGCAATTCACTATTACTTTTTGCTTTTAGGATGATTGACGTATCATCTGCGTACATAACAATGTTGGTATTAATATTGACTATTTTCATAGATAGGTCATTTACATAAATAATGTACAGCAACGGTCCCAATATGCTACCTTGTGGCACCCCTATTGTAATTGGCAGTTTTGATGATTTAAATACGGTTCCATTTTTAGCGGTCAATGATACATATTGTTTTCTGTTTGTTAGATAGCTACGAAACAGATTCAGTGGCTCACCTCGTATTCCATATTTTTCTAGTTTATTCAATAGTTTGTTGTAGTCTACACATTGGAACGCTTTACTTAAATCGCAAAATATACCGGCTGTAATAAAATCATTGTCCAACGCATTTAAAATTTCGGATAAGAAATCGCAAGTTGCAGTGCTTGTAGATTTGTTTCTTAGGAAGCCATGTTGTACATTATTTATTAAATTATTTTTATTTAAAAAACTTTCGGTTCTTAAATACATCACTTTTTCGATCAGTTTAGAGATACACGATACCATGCACACAGGCCTATAATTTTCCGCGCATTTGGGGTCACCATTTTTAAAAATTGGCTTGACAATTGCAATTTTCAGAATATCAGGAAAAACACTTTCTTGTAAACATATATTAATAAGATATGTTATTGGCTTTACCAATAACTGTTTAAAGTCTTTAAGTAAATTATTACTGATTTCATTTGTATCTATTGTTGCTGAACTATTTAATGAAGAGATTATGTCTAGGCATTCTGTTTCACTTACTGGATAAAAAAATATTTAAATAATGTTAAATCATTTTAAATAACCTTTATAATATTTCTTTCCAATTGACTGTTTTCAGCGCGCAGGGATATGTGAGCCCTTAAGGTAGAATATAACAAAAAGTTTTGGCACTGTTGTAAAAATATATAATTTTGCAAACATATACCACATACAATACACAAGCATTCCTTAGAACTAAAGGCGTTACATTTGATTGTGAGTTCAAATTTGTTTGATATTAATGTAACGAAGTTCTTAATTTCAGGCAATACTCCAAAATAAATATAGGTCGTAGTTTTATTTTCAGGTTCAATTTTTCTGAAAATTTTGTAAAAAAAGATTTTAAAATAACTTTTCTGATTGTTTTTTCATAAAGTCGTCCAGGTAATTAAAACTTTCTGTCACACCCTGTGGAATTCAAAGCGGCCGTTATTTTTTAGTTACATTTGCATTGCTTCCTTCTGGTTTACAGTTTCAAATTTTATTTAACAGGCGGTATTCTCATAACAGTAAAGTTGCTAAATATTAAATTAAATAAATAATTTGTTTTTGGGCGATTATCTTGTATAGAAATATTTATTTAAACAAGCATTTATTGCAACTCTTTACATAGCCATAAATCTTCTAGAATATTTTAAAATGTACACATTTAATTATTATTAATTATACTAAAGAAAATAAACTAAATTATCTGGGGCTCTTTAACGTCTGATTTTCATAAGCCAATTTACGTAAGTATACTGTCCTGAGCTATTATTCAGACCATTTAAATAAAGAATTTAGTTTTTTTTTGTACCGAGTGGATAGCGTAGTGGTGAGAGCACCAGACTCGCATTCAGGAGGTACTGGGTTCGAATCCCGGCGAAGGCAGCTGTAGCTGAAAGTTTTTCTTACTGTCTTTCGCCGAGAAACTGTAAAAATAATAAACTTTTGCTATCAATTAATTGGTGGAAAGTAGGAATGGTCTTAATCCCGTTATATACATGCATATGTAAAGAATAATAAAGTTCGCGTTAATTTTCTGCTTGTGATCTTGCTAGGGTATCACAAAAATCTTGAAAATTTCGGAATTTTGGCGAATAATTTACAAACGACGTGTTAGTCAGAAAATTACATAAATTGAAGTGCGTGAAATTCTGCGTCGAACGATGTTGACAAAGATTTCAAGAGAGATTGAGAGAGAGAGAGTTAATGCAACAAACAGTTGCTATGGTGGGTTATCTAGGGACTATCCAAAATATTTTTGTTTCACCAAAAATGTAAAAAACTGATGTTTTTTTGAACTCACACAGTATCTAAAAAAAAAAAATAAAACATGTTTCTACGCAGAATTTTGTGTACTTAAATTTATAAAAAAGTGAAATTTTCTTAAAATATGCGTTGTTAGTAAGTTATCTACGACAAAACGGGAAGAGGTCCAAGAAATGAGATTTTTGAGATGCTCCACCCATAGTAGAAACAGAAAATTCGGCCAACCTCAAATATGTTTAATAAGATATTATTAAAGTAGTTTCCAATTTTCCACAAATTGACGGCACAGTCCCTTTCGTGGCCTATTATAGTTTCCTGTATACGTCTTGTAGTCCAAGAATTGGCTATGACTCCCAACGAGTGTAGTCTTAACCTTATTCACGTCTATACAACTATCAGGTGAGTCAAAAAGATGATACCGCTTATATGGGATTGGTATGTTTTTAGTTTTAAGTGATAGCATCTTTTTAAATTACATATACATACGAGTATATAATAAAAATGTAAGTCTGTCTTTTATTTCCGAATTGGCTCAAGGACGACTGTTAGGATTTTAATAAACTGCAATCGTTTCGAAGCTAAAACTTCTATACAAGGTCGTAGCGAAGAGTGGAATCACCAGGGTTTGACCTCCTTCCTCCTCGAAATGTTTGCGTATACTAGATTTTTAAAAATTAATTACGGAACCCGGAAAACGCGGTATAGTAAGAAATATTGAGTTTACAAGTCACAACTCCCCTCTAAAGTTTTCTTCGGGTAGTATTAACTAGTGATGTGCCGGATCGTTAAAAATGTATATCCGCGAATACGGATCTGAATACGGATATTTGGTTTCAAGATCCGCGGATATGGATACGGATACGGATCTTAACTTTCTTAGTGTACGCAACGGTAAATATTGCACATCGACCTTTGGAAAGGGACTATCTGTTATGGGAAAAAGTTATTGACCTCTTTAAGAGTTAACTCTCATAACAGATTGTCTCTTTCCAAAGATCGATGTGCAATATCTCATTATAAAGATAGTTTTTAGTACCTTTGAGTTATGTTCTATTGGTATGGTACTCACTACGATAAATGTTTGCAATATAAAGGTGCCAAACACGATTTTAAAAAATAAAAAATAATCTGAATGGAATTTAACAGTTTTTCATTATTACCTAATCACCTATATATTATATAAAATTTCATCTATGAATTGAAAATTAATAAGGTAAAAGATCCGTAATAGATCCGCCAAAAACTAACGGATACGGATACGGGTACGGATCTTTCTTCTCCCTCGGATATTCGCGGATACGGATACGGATATCCGGCACATCACTAGTATTAACCACTTAGTACAAAAGCTCACGACATAAATTTTTATAAATGTGGGCAAGGTTTAGACACAACTACCTATATTTTAACGTTTACACAAATGGGTGAGGAAAACTGATGTTATTCATAACACACTTTAAGTCTTTACTAACACACAAATTTCTTGCACCTATATTATGCATAATTTGTGAGAATTTTATAGAGTAGAAAGTGGTTTCTAAGTGGCAATTAAATATAAGATGAATACAGTATATATATACAATGTACCTACATATTATAGGTACCACCTATAGCTATCAACAATAGATACATTATCCTGTTTTCAACAGTTTGTTTTCAAGTTTTCAAACTTTTACAACATAAACAGCATTACGATATTAATATTTAATTATTAATTTATAGGAAAAATTGTTTCACAAAAACATTTTCCTTTTTAGACCTTTCTTTACTATCTTCGCACTGACAAGTTATTTATTGAAATATATAAAGAATACTTTTTATGACAAAAAGTTGCAAATAACATTACGTTAATGTCAAAGTCAATACTTTAATGTTTAATCCCTGACCTACAAAAATGTTTGCATGTTGTTCAGTCTGTCTGTCTGTGCCATCATAACTCCTCAATAAGTGGACCGATTTTAATGCGGTTTTCTTTATAAGACAGAACATCATTTCGAGACGGCTAAAGGATACCAAAAAATTGGTCAAGTGTAAACTATACTTGCACAATTAGTATTCTATGCCATCAGCCCGTCACTTGTGTGTTATCTAGCCAAACTTAGGTTCTGTAGTTAAAAATAATAAAAGAAATAAAAAAAATAATATACAACGATTCTAAAGCAAACTAAAAAGTATAAAATAGTTTCTTAATAGACAGATTTATAGCTTGTAGGATTTGAAACGAAAAACGTGGGGCGCATTATTCGTTTTATATCGTAAATAGATTTTTTACCCGACTACGACGAAGCCAAATGGAGGGTTATGAGTTTAGCAGTCTATGTATGTATGTTTGTATTTACGGATGTTCCACCGTAGCACCTAAACTATTCATCCAGTTTTGATTAATGAGGTGTCCATCGATTCGTTATAATGGTCTGGGTAACATAGGCTACATCTATTTTTGAATTTTGGTCCTTGAGGGGAGCAAATTGAAAACAAATAAGAAATAAATACATAAAAAATGTAAATAAAAAGAAGTTCAAAAACTAAAACCCGACTACAGAAAAGTATGAAACAAGAAAATATTCTCATTTGAGGATAGTCGTGGTCGTATACCATCGCCCCTCTAGATGTATAGCGTGATGCACTTTACCCTAGAGCTTATGATCGCTTACTACTGTTAAAATGTAATGTTTTGTTAGGGTAGGTGGCATATGACCACGGCTATCCTCAGATGAGAATATTTTCTTGTTTCATTCTTTTCAGTAGTCGGGTTTTAGTTTTTGAATTTATTTTCCATTGATAGCTACTCTCTACACTTCTTATATAATTGTCGCATGCCCCCACGCTTTTCGTTTCAAATCGTACAAGTTAACAATCTGTCTGTAAAGAAATTATTTTATATAGTTCGCTTTAAAAATGTAGTATATTAAATTACTATTCCAGCCCTCACGTGGGGAATGGTACTAGTTTAGGTCAAAAATCACTTTTCAAAATTTTACAATATCTTTTCGTTTTGAGATCCCCTAAATCCAAAAAACATATTATTGGAAAAACTCTGTGCGTCTGTTTGTCTGTGAACACAATACAGGTTAAAAGGATAAGCGGATTGAAACCAAATTTTGGAAGGATGTTTAATATGTTAATATGAAGAGCCCTATTGTTTTTGGGGAAGAGATATATGTTATAATGATGTTTTTTATATAATAATGGTATAATTTTCACAACGGCTTATTATTCTATTTACTTTCTCAAGAAAGTTTTATTAAATTTTTTTTATCTAAACTTTATAGTTTTGGAAATATTTTGAAAATAAAAAAAATCAGCTGTTCTTTTGTTTTGTAGATCTGTAAGAAATAAACTAGTTTGGCATGCTTTGATTAATTTTTAATTGACGTCGAACATATTGTGTAGGTAACCATTGCAACGAATAGTAAATATCATATTAAATACTAGCCATTACCCGCGTCACCTCACGCGATATCAGATATTTTATTATACTAGGTATATCAAATGTCAACATTTTTGGCCCAATTGGCTGATTTTTTTTTATTTCACCAAATTTTCAGTTAAACCTTTTGGTAAAGATTTAAATGGGTTGCTAAAATTTTAATAACAAATTTTATGAATACGCTACATTGCGGATACGAATTTACTTAGTGAAAGTGTATATTGATGTGTATTGATAATAATATTCAAATAAAGAAAAAAAAATAATATTTTAAGCGATGTATTACGGGTTGAGTTTTTTTGTCCAAAAAACAAACTTAAGTTATTAAGCCACACTGCCTGTATTAGCAACTACATTATGTTGTCGGCAGGTTTGGGCACTGCGACTAATGATGTGGGAGGGAAATTTTCCACTATGTTTCTCTAGAAAAATTTAAATATCAAAATTGCAATTTTTTAGTAAATATTTATAGGACATAGTCAGCATTATCATGAAATGTGCTAGCAGAATTAAAAAAAAAATTCATTTATTTTTTGTTGAGAAATTTGCAGTTATTTTAGAACATATTTTGTTTACATTTCATATATTCATTGAGAAATTTTCTAAATTAAATATTTTGTCCAATATGATATTTTTACAATTCCAATGCTACTAATTATTTAGGTAAAAATTCACTTTTCAATATTTTTTCGCTTTGAAACTCCCCGAATCCAAAAAAACTTATTTTTGGAAAAAGTCTGTGCGTCTGTTAATCTATTTGTCTGTGAACACGATACAGGTCAAAAAGATGAGCAGGTTGAAACCAAATTCTGGAAGGATGTTTGATATGCAAATAGAGATATATACTGTAATGTTTTTTTATATTATAATAGCATACTTTTCATAACGGTTTATTATTTTTACAAGAAAGTTTTGTAAACTATTTGGAAAAAATCGGCGAACGTGCAAAAAGGACACATAATGTAGCGTTGTTTTCTTATAGGTATAATAATGGTATACTTTTCATAACAGTTTATTTTACATGACGTGATAACATATTATATAGATAATCTTAATATATAAAAAGTACGTGTCACATCTTTGTCCGCGATGGACTCCTAAACTACTGAACCGATTTTAAATTTGATTTGCACACCGTGTGCAATTCGACCCAGCTTGAAAGATAGGATAGCTTACATTTCAATTTATAGTCGCAATATTATTTTATTGCAAATTATTTGTCTATTCCTTGACAGTCAGTAGATGAATAAGGGGGTTTCTGGGCCACTTGAAAAATAGCTTGAAAACAGCTATTTTTACCCCCTCCACTTTTATAGATTTGTGTACAATTTCTCGAATTTTAAAGTTAGACATATCAAGTTTGGACTCAAATTAATCGGGGATCTGAGACGAGTTCAACGATGGTATTCAAGTAGGGGGTGGCAGCAACCCTTAACATTTCCACCTCTTTCGAATTTTAAAGTACATCAGTTTTTTTGGACTTAAATGAAGCAGGAAGCATGGTGTTCACCGGTGGTGGTTTACCCCCACTCCAGCTGAGTGTAATTTGACACCTGAGGAGTGAGCTCAAACCGGCGTATTATACTACTACAGTCATAATACAACCATATAAGATGGCGAACCTGTTGACTGGATTGAGTGAATATTCAATAGATGGCGCAACGAACTTAACAACCATATAAGATGGCAATACCTATTGACTTGATTGAGTGAATATTCAATAGATGGCGCAACGAACTTAACAACCATATAAGATGGCAATACCTGTTGACTGGATTGAGTAAATATTCAATAGATGGCGCAACGAACTTAACAACCATATATCTAGATCGAGGATGTAAAAAAACTGAATACCGTTTAAAACAAATGCTTTTTTTTCGAGCACGACGGCGCAGCTGGAGTGCTCGACATACACACATATACGCCCATGTATATTTTAAAATAGCTAGCAATTATTAAAATAGATAGATAGATAGATAGATGTTCCAATTAAATGGTTTTATTATTTCACTTTATACGTAGCGAAGCACGTACAGGGCCGCTAGTATTATATAGATAACCACCATGAAAACGAATAGCAAATGTCATAATATTTAATACTGGACGTTACCCGCGTCACAGCTCGCGTTAAAAAACATATTTTCTTTATTATAATATAATATGTCAAATGTCAATATTTTAAGTAGGAATGGTCCCGTATTATATTTTAACTTTTCAGTTTTATACAGATAAGAACTTAATAAATCACGATTCCTATGCTTTTTTAATTATTTAATTTTGCTTTTTTTTGTTAGAAGGGGAAAACTCAAAAGAATCACATCCAGTGTTAATAAAAATACTCCAGTTTTGTTTACTTGTATAGCCTCTAGGGACTAAGAGTTATATTTTACAATACATTATTAATTTAGGAGCTTAGAAAATTATCCAAAAAATAACTCAGAAAATTTTCTGTTTCCAAATTTTCCGAAAAACCCATTACTCTAACTGCAATCCGAGTTTTTTTTTTAATTTACATTTAAAAACTAGTTGTTAACAACTAGAAAGTCGAGCAAGAACTTCCTTAGCTTTGACATCCTGCAAATTTACGGTTTCCACCCACAATTCAGTCTTCCTGTGTCGTAGAATGAACATGGAATATACACAACATACACTACGCGCGTGTGTGTGCTTGTATAATATATTGTGTACTTGTAACGCATACATTCGTAAGTACATAAGCAAGCCATGATATGATAGGCAATTCACATTTAATATACTACGCACATAACATGTACACATTTGGACATGAGTAAACATAAATGAAAATTAAAATTGTGGAAAGATAACATCAATTTACTGTTAAATGAATTAAATTTAGCAAACCGGCCGAACGTGTGTTTATATTTTCGGACACGACACGTCATTAAAGAAAATTTATTTTTGACACATTTTCATCACTTGAAATTATTTTTCTTAATCACGCAAGTTTCCAGTTTTTTTTTTCGAAATTAGGCAATGAAAACAATATTGATATTATTTATACACTTTAACATGTTACTGCGACGGGGCCTATCAATCCAGGGCAACGCTGGGAAATAATCTAATTAATTAAAAAACAACTTTTTATATAGTGCGAGATCCGGTATTAGAAATATATACCTAGTATATACCCTTATCTGTTATTTGATGATGACAAAGATTATAATATGTTTAGATAATATACACTCAGTTACATAAAAAGTGGATCACCTAAAAGTATATGTAATTTCGATTCGTTGTATTTTCAAAATTAATAAGCCGATTTTGAAAATTCCTTTTTTGTTTGATAGAACAGAGTTTTAGGATTATTTTTATGTATGAATTTTGAATTTCAATTAAGGCTTGATTACAGTGGAGACGGAAGAATAAGACAATGTTTTTTAGTCAAGTTTGAAGAATCCTATGGAAAGTAACAGCAGCAGTAGTATTTTTACCTTAATTGCAACTTATTTCTTGGCCTTTTTTGTATCGGTTCGTTTTTGTTTTCAGTAATTATCTCAAATAACACCCGAGTAATAAAGAAAAATTAAAAAAACTGCATTTACCTAATACCTACCCAAATTGCTAATTAGTTTTTTTAAGGGGAAATTCATCGCAGGCTTGTGCATTTTTTAAGGCCGTGCACACTTGTCGAGCATAAACCTTTACAACCAGCACAGCGCACACCTGCAACCTGCACGATGTTGCACAATAGACTAGCATAAACCAGCATATACCTGCACAAACCAGCAAAAACCCGTAAATTTAGTGCATGTTTCGTAATGTGCGGCAGATATTTTACAGTTTCTATGTAGTTTTATCAATGAAAATTAATAATGAAAATGACACATCACTAGCACACTAGATCAGTCCAGCACGACTAGATAGAAATTGCAGGTGACCGACTGATAGTCGTTGCTGGCTGTAGGTTGCTAGTAGCAAATGCTGGTCTAGTGTGCGCTACTCCATTAAATAACATGGGTACCTTCACGAACAGGCATTTTTGCCCCGTGCTTGAGAAGTGTGCGCGGTCTTTTAAAAATAAAAATTAATAAAATTCGATTGTGTTCTCCATATCTCCTTAAACAAGTCTATCATTTATTTTGTTGTGTGAAACACAATCAACACAACGTGACAAAAAGGATCAGAACAAGACGCCTATAGATTCCGTATCCCTCTTTCCATTCTTCATATCACATATTGATGGATTGATCCATCGGGATATTCCACTCCATATCCCCATACAGTACATCATCGTTGCTTTTCCCGTTTACCTGAAAAAAAAATATTTACACTTGACAATGTTTACTTGGGCCTATACATGTGTACACAACACATATTCTCCAGACTCACTTATTTCACTCACTCTTTCATCGTCATCGTGCGACTCGTTCAAAATGAAAAACAGATCTTGTCAACCAAAGACATATTATGTAGATGTTCATTTATCTCATGGCGGTGACGTAATCACGGTACTTAACGACTGTCGATATTTGATCTCTTTTTTACAGTTGCGTCGTTAGAACCATCAAACATTTCGTAAAGACTGGCTTATGGTATAGCAGAGACTCTTAACCTTTTTTAAAGCAAAACTTCTTATCTCGCGGTAACGCAGATATTTGAAAATGATGACGAAAATGAGGTCACGCGCATTTTTAAAAATGTCAATAATGATAATTATATATATAATTAGATTTGAACATAATAAAATTGTCATAACCTTAACAAATTTAATCAAAACATGCAATTCCATAGTTGGTAAGTCCGTTAATGCTTAGAATTTCAAATTAGCCTACAACCAAGAACGTCATTTCTTTTAAAAATTCGAATATTCCAAGAATAAAAGACGTTACTGACCTTGATTATCGAACGTTTATAATGCGCACTCTATAATCATTCTACAATATTCTGAATGGAAACGTAAAAACAGTTACCACGAAAATGACATTCAGTCTATAAAAGTTCATTTAAAGAAATACATTGCATTTATGTAAAAATCACTCAGTGAACGAAAGCTTCAATCCCTATATAATTAAACGAGCTAACCTTGTATCTCCACCTATGTGCCTATGTACCTACCTATGTCCCTAAATATTTTCTCGAAAACGGCCCTAACGATTTGGATGAAATTTACTGAAAAAGGATTTTTGGGGGGCAAAAAATCGTTTTAGCTAGGTCTCATCTCTCGAAAAAATCGTTTTCTTACAAATTTTATCATTATAAAAATCAATTTTTTGACGTATGAAATTACTTAAATATTGTAAGTAGCTTTTGGAATTTTATACAAACAATGAAACAATTGTTTTCAAAATATTATGACAGTTAATCTTTAATTACTATCTAAGTGAGAATTAAAATAAAATACGTATTTGAATACCAGTATTTTATTTAACTTTCCGAGCAAAGCTCGGTCACCCAGGTACTTGCTATAAAAAGGGTAGAACTATTTTGGGCGTGAAACTACTTGAAAATTTTTTTTAAATGCAGTTTTGATCGATGCTTTGGTTTTTTATCTCGATAGATAAATTAGTGAAATTGTTGCGGAGAGTGTGGTGTATTGGTAAGCGTGCTGGGCTTTGGATGGAACTGTTGTGAGTTCAAATCTCACCTCAGCTCATGGATATTTTGTGATGTTATTTAGACCCATCTTTGATATTTAATGATACGGCCAAATACCTTATATGACGGACACCCTTCCCCCAATTTATATTCACTTTTAATTGTGCAATGTGCATATTAAAATAAGATAAGATAAAATTTATTACTTATAATTTTATTTACAATTAACAAAAATTTTTTTGGACAACGTTCCGTTAACCAACTGCATTGTGTAAAAAAAAAAAACAAAAACATGAAATATTACAAAGTATTAAGGCTGTCGGAACGCTCTGAGATTACACATAAAATAGGGCTTTGGCTCCCAATTGATTATTGACTTATTAGTCAACATTTTGCAAAAATTATTTTTTTATAAGGAAGATAAAAGACCAATCTCGGTTCCTAGCGGAGTACTTTTTTAATTAATGAACTAGTGGACCTGATTCAAAACTTTTTTGAAGGTGACTTAACACAGTCTTCTAAGATCAATTTTTGGCACAGGCTGTCGCCAAAAAATTTTTTGCCACAGGCTGTCGCCAAAAATTTTTTTGCCAACACAAAACTTTTTACACGTGCTTTTGGCTTAGTTTTCAAAGATTGGTGTGTTTTAATACAGGCAACTAACCGTTATTTATTTACACAAAACATTTTTGCATTTGTTTTTGGCATAGTTTTTAAAGGTTGGCGTTTTTTGATGCACGTCTGCCAAATTACCATAACAGGTGTACGCGAAACATTTTTGAATGTGTTTTTAGAATAGTTTTCCAAAATCGATGTGTTTTGATACTGCAATGAGTCCAAAAAAATACTCGGCTCTTCGAGCCTCGTAATAATAATTCAAGTACAAAATTCGGGCCTGCGGCCCTCATAATTGTCGTATTTCTAAAACAAAACATGTTAGCATGTGTTTTGGCGTACTTTTCAAAGGTTGGTGTGCTTTGATCTACGCCTGCCCAATTGCCATAACTGTTGTAAGCAAACAATTTTTGAATGTGACTGAAGAATAGTTTTCCAAGATAGATGTGTTTTGATACAGGCTCGCAGCGCAACTTACTGTTATTTATTTACACAAAACATGTTTGCATTTGATTTGGGCATAGTTTTCAAAGGTTGGTGTGTTTTGATACACGCCTTCTCAAATACAATAACAGGTTTACGCGAAACATTTTTGAATGTTTTTTCAAAATAGTTTTCCAAAATCGATGTGTTTTGATACTGATCGAGCTCAAAAAAATACTCGGCTCTTCGAGCCTCGTACAAGTAAAGGTATAAATTTCGACTTTTCGGCCTTCACTATTTTCATATTTCGTAAACAAAACATTGTTGCATGTGTTTTTGGCATATTTTTCCAAAGTTGGTGTGCTTTGATATACGCCTGCCTTATTGCAACAAATGTCGAAGGCAAAAATTCTTTGAATGTGTCTTAAGTATAGTTTTCCAAGATAGAAGTGTTTTGAAACTAATTAAAGAAATCTCTCAAAAGGCTCTCACTTTTTCACTGCGCAAACAGAACACGCCATTGCATCGACACGACCCCGTAATTGTATTTAAAAAAAAAGGCCTTACCATTTTCACTGTGCAAAAAGAAAACGCCATCGCATCGACACGACTCCGTAATTGTTTTTTAAAAAAATCCCCAAAAGACACTGCCCTCTTCCCTGCGCAAAAAGAAAATGCCATCGCATCGACACGGCCTAGTAATTTTTTACAATCCCGGTTTTGATGCTAACAGTCAACAGACGCGCGCAATGATTTATATGATGTCCTTATACCTCCATAGTCTAAGGTTTGTGTCATCTATTTCAACATCTTGTTCATGTTGAATAATCTATTCTTCTTACAACAAAATCGAACAATATTTTTTTTTTTCGATCTGAGACCGAATTTTATGCTTAATACGGTCTTCATCATCATCTCTATTAAAACGCTATATCGTAAGCCGGCAGTATACACGCGCCGAGAGATACCGAAACTGCCCGAACGCGGGTGTGTACTGGAAACGCTCACCTGATCTCTCGCCTCGCTAGCGCTCTTTATAAAGTCGATTTTTCAACCGCGAGTCAAAGGAATCGAGCGGTGAGTGCGAGTGCATTCAGTACACACTCTTCACCTAGTGCGAATTTAAATGTACTTAAAGGTACGATTCCGATCCACGCGGCAGACGGCAGACCGACAGCAATAGCTGTCGGGCTTCAGTTGCCATCGTATAGATTCCGAAGCTGGCAGCAGGCACTGCAGTTACGTCGCAGCATTACTAATTTGCGATGTGTATTCGATATAGTTATGAATAATCAAATGCTGCAAGTTTTATTGCAAGAGGAAGAAGACGACGACGATCTATTATTATACTATTACTTAAGCAGAAAACCTATACTGCCATTGTATTTAAATAGACTGGAAGAAGGTTCTTATGAAACTTTGATAAAAAAATCAAATAAACACGGATGTTTAGACACTAAATTAATACAATTTTTGATTTCTTCGTCTGTCAACACGTCCATAATGTCAAACTGCAACGGCAGTACTGTGTTTTGTATGGTAGTGCAGTCTGCCGCTACGCGTCAAAAAAAGTCACGACATGTCGCGAGGCATTTGCAGTCGTATGTCTGAATCGGCCTCATACAAATGAAAACTACAAAGTAATGCCGTTTGCCGTCGCAGCACATTCCGTCGACGTCTGCCGCTGCCGTCTGCCGCGTGGATCGGAATCGTACCTTAAGTTGTCATTTTTGTTAGTTAAACTCAGTTAAAGTGTAAACTAATAGCGTTTTTAATGATAAATAAATTATGGCGGATAGGACAAATTTATTTTTAATAGGTATAGGTATTATGCGCAATAAGCTGAAACAGCAGCAACACAAACAACGTCCAGATCCATTTAACTGCGCCGTTTAAATGGCCAGTGAAGCCAAGTTACGCCAAGTGTGGACAGTGTACACACACACGCACATACATTCGTAGACGCTCGCTTTATCAACTCTCTCGGCGAGATCTCACGGCAAGCACGCTCGGCGAATGCGTACTGCAGGCATTAGCTTTAAGTTAACCCCAATTAACATGTTCGTATGAATTCGTAAATTGAAATCATATATACTCTTATTTATATAGGGCCTGTCATAAATACGGTGGCGGTCAGTTATTTTGAATACTGCACGTTGAAATAAAAAAACAAAAAAACACGTGTCCAGTATATTCAGCGACACAAAACTTGACCCCCCCGTCCCCTCTCCCGGTGGCGGGGGGCGGGGGTAGCTTTGAAATTTGAAATGGGTACCCCCAATTTTTATTAGAGATTTGTATTGTACGTTGAAAAATAAGACACTTTTGTCTGAAACATTTTTTCGATTTCTGAGGAAACAGTATCTTGTCAGGTAGGCGACATTAACTAACGCCAACAAACCAACATGAGGCCATTCTGTTCAAACAACAGACACATACATTTCTAGACACGTATTTTTTCTCCGTTATTAACAGCGCCAACTACTCAGAATTCGAATAAATGTTTCAGACAAAAGTGTCCTATTTTTTACCGTAGAATACAAATCGGTAATAAAAATTGGGGTTACCAATTTAAAATTCCAAAGTTTAGTGTCTCTGAATAGATCTTTTAAAAATACCGGACACGTGTTTTTTTATTCAACGTGCAGCATTCGAAATAATTGACCGCCCCGGTATTTAAGACACACGCCCTGTATAGTACTCCATACTTATAGCTCCATCACTGTATCTAAAACGAAACTACTTGTATAGGTTTTGGATCTACTGCGCAAGACTGTGGCGGTTCTGTCACAGTGTTCAGACAGCTTGAAACAGAGGTGTAGTGTTGGAATAACCAGGGTAGTAATTCGAAAAAAGAGACGCAGATATCATATTTTCGAAATATTATGTTCCCACGGTTAACAAAACTGTTCTTCTCTCTGTTGCCTGAACTTTTTTAGTCCAGTAAATAAGCCGGAAAATCTGGAAAAGTGGTGGAACATCTCCGATTTCAAAATTTCTTTTTTACTTGATTCCTTAGACCCTCAGGAACATTCATCACCACTAACCTCCGCCTCACTCCGAAAATTGGAAAAAAGCACCCGCCAGTAAAACAGTGAAAACAAACACTTTTGTCTGAAACATTTTTTCGAATTCTGAGGAAATAGTATCTTGTCAGGTAGGCGACATGAACTAACGCCAACAAACCAACATGAGGCCATTCTGTTCAAACAACAGACATACATTTCTAGGCACGTATTTTTTCTCCGTCATTAACAGCGCCAACTACTCAGAATTCGAAAAAATGTTTCAGACAAAAGTATCCTATTTTTCACCGTAGAATACAAATCGGTAATAAAAATTGGGGGTAACAATTTAAAATTCCAAAGTTTAGTGTCGCTGAATAGATCTTTTAAAAATACTGGACACGTGTTTTTTGTTTTTTTATTCAACGTGCAGCATTCGAAACAATTGACCGCCCCGGTATTTAACACACACGCCCTGTATTATGTATCTCCATACTTATAGCTCTGTCGCTGTATCTAAAACGAAAATATTTGTATCGATTTTTGATGAACTGCGCAAAAAAAAACACAGGGTAACGTTCCCGAATTTTTTCTCATGTTAACGGTTGGCGCCATTCACAGGTTAGATCTAAAAGGCTAAAATTTTGTGAGAATTTTTTTAGGTTCAATGCTAAAACATTAGCTTACAAAAACACCCTAGCGTGTATACAATCTACATAGCATTTTCTCGAATTTAGGACATTTCGCGTTATTTATGTCGAACGGTGCGTCGGAGCGATTCGAGCGTCGACTTCGAAAAGATGCGACGGGTCGAACGTGACGATATCCTTTTAGTTTCGATCAGACGATCCGTCCGGCATCGGGGATTTTTTTTTGTTTTCGGAAAATATTTAGACATTTTTTACGTCCACCAGGAGCCTTCGGCCCCGACGGTCGAAACATAGGTTTATAAGAGACCGCCCAAAAAAAATTCCATTAAATTTTCAGATCGATCGGGGGTGCCGTATAGCAGGTGCGTTTGAAAAACCAACTTTCAAAAGGTGTCGCTCTTTTGGAATTTTTTTCAACCATAAGGAAACATCCGAGCGTGTCAGCGGGATAGGACGGCACCCAAGCGAAGGTTTAACAAATTTTTTGGTAATTTTTCCGACAGTAAAAATGTTGCTCCTTCCAGTCGAAAAAGACGTCCGAAAATCGCAAAAACGGTACTTTTTACCCCTTCGAGGGGCCTCCCGCGCTGTGAAATGTTTTCCTCCCCGTCACCAATTCTAATATGTCCAACAGTCAAAATGTCGAAATTCCCCCAAAAAAAAAATCAAGGTAGCCTATTTTTTTTAAATAGCGAATTTCACATAAACATTAATTCCTAATCCTGGAGCCTTAAAATCATCAACAAATATTAGACCCTAAGAAGTTTCACTTCTAGCGCGTTTGAAAATTATGAAAAGTTCTCACGAATCAGCATCGAGAGAACGATGCGTAAATAACTGAAATTTGTTCGTCTTAGAGTTTATCGACACATACGACTGACATATTTTTTATCGTATCGATACGTAGTCTTCGATCGACCTAAGTTATATATTATATAATTGGAAAAGTTGTCGGTTTCGCTATTATATTAGACATAATGAAACATTTTTGAATGTGTTTTTAGAATAGTTTTCCAAAATCGATGTGTTTTGATACTTGTCGAGCGCAAAAAAATGAGCCTCGTCCAGGTACAGGTACAAAATTCAGTCCTTCGGCCCTAAATATTTTCATATTTCGTAAACAAAACATTTTTGCATGTTTTTGGCATATTTTTCAAAGGTTGGTGTGCTTTGATATACGACTACTCAATTGCCAGAACTTTCGTAGGCAAAAATTCTTTGAATGTGTCTTAAGTATAGTTTTCCAAGATAGAAGTGTTTTGAAACTAATTAAAGAAATCTCTCAAAAGGCTCTCACTTTTTCACTGCGCAAACAGAACACGCCATTGCGTCGACACAACCCCGTAATTGTATTTTAAAAAATTCCCCAAAAGGCCTTACCATTTTCACTGTGCAAAAAAAAAACGCCATCGCATCGACATGACCACTTACTACATGCTCGACAACGATTACATTTTGTAGTTTTACTGTGTAAAACTATATAATCTAATAGCTGTCAGTACACACTACGGCGGTTTTATCTCGTTAATTAAAACTGTTAAATAAGAAAGTTATTAAGATGCAACTTTTGACTATTTAAGAACGGACAGCAAGTTGAACCTTCTTTTCCCAACTTTTTTGGTACATTGGACGACGCTCAACGTTCCAAAGAAGTGGGCGAAGGGGGGGGGGGTGCGCCCCGGGTTTCAAGCACCAAGGGGTGAGGGGCTGTTTATTTATTACGTAAGACAATTTTAACCACTTTTTGACCTCCGCCCCCACCCTTTTATACTTACATAAAATCTGTATCTACCAATATGCAAAGAAAAAGTAGCAAAAATATAAAAACCCGTTAGTTTGTGTGCTATAAAAAACAATGTTTTAATATGAATCGGTAACACATGTTTTACTAAAAATGTGAATCAGTTCAGGGGCTTAACAGCAAGTCAGCTAGTGGATCAGCAACTGGAACATCTCTGCTCTGCGTCGGATTCACTGCCTCATTTAAGAGAATAATTAAGTTCACCCATTCAACAATATCAACATTGTTGCGTTTCATGTGGCACATAGCTCCGTACCCCTTCTTAAGTATGCGGCAACAGCGTGTTCTTTTTCAATATTCGAAGCGATGCCATGAGCTTTTTTGTGAAGTTGCACAGCTTTCTTAGGTGCAAAGTACTTTGAGGGCGTTTTGGGGGTGTATTGTCGTTGATAGTTTAAGTATGTTGAATACATTGCCGTACGATCCACGCATGTGCGAGACTGCGCGCGTTTTGCAATTATATTTTTTTGTTTACTTTTGCGATCTCACAATCTAGACCCTTTACCGCCCCTATGTAAGATAAGAATAAGATTTGTTCAGACCCTGTCCCTCCCCAAATCATCTTACGTAATAAACGAACAGCCCCCGACAACGACAACTCACTCGCACAGTCAGTTAATACTTACAGAAGAATCACTCTGCAAAGCCATAATATACCAATAAATAAATGGATTCAGCTACTCTAGTATCTATCTACATTTATTTATATTATATCTGAACATGTATCGCAACTTTATTTTCATTTACTGTCGAATATAATTTCCAAAAAGAAGAATGAGTTCAGGTTGCGCTCGGTCGAGCGATTGAGTAACGCGATGAAAGTAGATACAATATAATATCATACGCGCGACTGAACTGATTCGAGTAAATAATAAATAATTAATAAATCGTACCTACTACAGCAGCGGAATGTACCGCGCCATAGAGCCTCTCATATTCATCGTAAAATGTGGCTATTCTGTGTCTGTTCCGAGTCTAGCACTGTGTCGAAGATATTTTTTTTAACTATTAGTGTGTCGGTGCAGGGACGCCGGCTTTTAAATAACCCTGTGAGTGCTGATGCTCAATTTAATGATTCGTTTAAAAAAACTGGCAAATTGCGAGGAAAGAAATGCACACCGACCGACGTATTTAGACGCAATTTTCACCATTATGTATAATTATCGTGAAAATCGCATCTAAATTCGTCCAGTACAATCAAGTTATATGAGAACAATTCATCATTCTCATAATAAATCTTATTTGCTTTATTATAATTAATGTTGAATTAGTCCATTATGTTATTGTAGACTAACTGACATCCGCCGCGATAGTGGAAGTTTTGGGTTTAAGTTCCAACAATGACATTGTTGTAAAGTATTTTTTTCTCAAAGCCGATTACTGATCAGTTTTGATGCGTCTATGCTCTATTTATCACCCGTGGGTGCTAGAGCCCTCGAGCACCCACGGAGTCGGCGCCCCTGTTTCGGTGGCTTCATATGAAAGAAGTTGTTTTCAAAATTAAAGTTAATAAAATCTTACTTAAGGTCCTGCACAATGAGAGCCAATCTTTTCATTTCATCTATTGAAAAGGATGCAGGAAAGATAATTAATGTATCGATAACGTGATGGAATATTTTAGCTAAATAAAGTTCCGTAAGCACCTTTAGTATTTTGTTGTTTTATTTTAAGAGTGCACTATAGAAAACCGCCCTACAATGTATATAATAATCTATCACAATATTTGATTACATATCTCGATTTAAAATACAGAAACCTGACTGAGTGTATACGGATAATATTATAACCTAATTTTTAGCTGTCATATTACAAAATGTTTAAAATATAATTTTTTATTTATTAATAGGCATAATATGCATTTAGCACGTATTTGTAATACATTTAAAATGATTTGTTAACTTACTAACCTGTATTATTTCTCGTCATAAAATGCATAAAATTTTATGAAATGTATTTTTGATACAAAAACAATTGTTTTAAATTTAAACGTCAAATAAATGTCCAAAAAAAAAAGAAATTCGAATAATGTTCCGTCTCTCTCGAACTCACAGCTCAAATGCTAGCTCCTCCGAAATTACTATTTTGAATAGATCTCAATTAATATCGATTATTCGGTGTCGGGAGTAAATCAGAATATTTTATACGTTTCAATGTACATAATATCGATAACTATTTTCGATTCAAAATCCACAATAGTGCCAAATTATTCAATTTCAATGAAAAATGACAGCTCTAAATTTAGGCAGTCGTTTGTTTATTAATAATTCAAACGTCAAAGTAAAATGAGAGCGTTCAGTTAATCTTGGGCTCGGATGAATCGATAATAATTATATGACACAAAAATATCCGTGCAAAAACGAACAAATAACGATGTATTATCTGAATGATTACTTTTAAAATTCGATAATTTATGACATTTTTATTAGATATCTCGATTTTAAGTCTTTATTTCCACGGTTTATAAAAAAAAACCATCTGTCAGATATCGCTTTCGCTGGAACAGCCGAAAAATCTCTTGAACGCATACTTTTTTAGAACAAAACGCTATTGCTTAACGAATCAAGTTAAATCATGCTATAAATGTTTCATCTCAGTCACACTAATGTAGTGTCGGCGACGTAAATTTAATTAAAAACTCGATTCGTCGTCGCATGTTAAAATCGTATTGAAGTTAGGCTGTGACTTTTTCGAAAATTCTCAATGTACCCAGGCACTTTTACCTAGTCACCGTCTAAGAATTTGGAAAAAAAAGCAATTTTGCCGATTTTGTCGGCGCATAAATGGCTATAAAAAAGTCGTTTTGAGCGTTTCTCTTGCACTTTCTAGTTTGACTTTTTTATTCTGCGTCGTTTGAGACGGGTCTCTACGTCGTCCGATTAATATCGGCCGAGTAATGAGCGATTTCCCGCGCCGGGTTAATCTTATGGAAAATTTTATTTCGACAAAAGTCGGCCGAAATTCGGCCGAAAACCGTCCGCACTCGCACTCGGTCGAAAGAGGTCAAAAATGTCGTCAGTTTCCGATAAAATTCAACCGCGAGCGATTTTTTCTCGATTTTAGGCGAGCGTTTAAAAAATCGTCACCGGGTTAAAAGATACGAATGCAGACCCTCGGGCGAAAAATCACCGCCAAGCCCCCTCTGAAATGCAAGAATCGGCAATGCGACGTTGAGACGTAGAAATATTGCCCCCGGGCGGTGAATTTTTTTCAAAAAAATCCCTCTAAAAATGCACTTTTCTATAAATGTCCCGTTTTGAAAATTTCAAAATTAAGCGTTTTAATATAAGAGAAGATGATTTTCTAGAAAAAAATTGACAAATAATTGCGCGAAAAATGCTAATTTTCAAAGTCACACTACAGCTTTATTAATACTTATTTGATAAAACTGTTCCGTCAGAAACCTAAAGTGAACCTTCCTTTTTCGAAAAAGTTCAAAAAATTTTCGAATATTTCCAAAAAAATGGTGTAATCTATTGCAAGCGGTACCCTTGCAATGGCGTTTTTTTGCATCGTGGTGTAGCGGCAACTAGTGACAATAATTTCAAACTGCTATTTAACTCCGCCTTCGAATGCAATATTACGACAAACGCTTTTGTAAATAGTAGAGGAAAGTGGTGTCAAACATCGAATAATATGTTTAAATTTCTGTATTCAGATTTTATATTTAAAAAAATGTCAATCACGTGTTGGGAACGCACATGCTAGGTTTCGTTGTATTCCTACGACGATAATATATTTATAAAAATATTCTCACGAATAGTTGCAAACTGCTGTAGTTGATATCTGTCAAAATTTGATACATTTTAACATAAAGATTTGCTTGTGTTAAAAAATCCTACCTCAGGACCGTTTTGTTTTCATATCGTGTAATTTTGATTGAAAGTAGTAACTAAAGAATTTTTCTATAATTTTTTGTATGGATAGTTTAGAAATTGGAGGTGGGGCTTTTGGATAAAAAATTTTAAAGCAAATTCTTCGTTTCTTATAACATTTCTATTGCATTTTAAGAAATACACCCCACTCAATTAAACTATAAAGCGGAAAAAAATATTTTGATTACACTTTCAACTCATGAGAGAGGGTTCAAAAAAAAATGTTTGCAAAATATTATCATATCTTTTTTTAAAAACTATAAGAGTAGATAAATATAAAAATTAAGTAATATAATTGAATTAATCAATAAATAAAATTATCGACCAATTTTTCAGACAAATATATTAACAAAAAATATAAAAATTAATACATTAACGTTTCGGTCCGGATTTGGATCTTCTTCAGAACTGATCTAAAATAAATTATAGGAATTAATTAATAATTAGTTTCTAATTGGTTTTTGAAAAAAATTTATAAAAAAATGTTTCTTATTATTTTTTCAATATTTGATAATTAAAAACTTTAAGCGAATTTTATTCAAAAATCAATTAGAAACTGATTATTAATTAATTTTTATATTTTTTAGATCAGTTCTGAAGAAGCTCCAAATCCGGACCGAAACGTTAATGTATTAATTTTTATATTTTTTTGTTAATATATTTGTCTGAAAAATTGGTCAATAATTTTATTTATTGAAGAATATCCGGCAAAACTTCTTTTGTTTTATGTTGTATGAATTGTATATTCTAATTATTTATATCTTACTATTATCGTATTGAAATTTTGTAGGCATATTTCACATAATATTTCGAACATTTTTAAGCAAAAAAAAAAAAAAAATACATATTTTTCCTTCTGAAAATTTGCTAAGTGTGAATAATAAGAATTTGATGTAGGTACGTGTTGCATTTCAACCGATGATTATTGACACAGTGCAGCTATTTGTATGCATTCCATACAATTTGTTTCTTTCAAATCTTATATAATACTTATCATGCGTATACAACATACATATATATTGTGATTGTGTGTCGTATACACACACACACACGCTATAATTACTCAGGTTATACGTGTGACGGGATGCTCGGACTGTCGAACCAATAGGTACATAAAAAATATTGTAATAGCTGCAATTTGCAAATAAAACAATAGTCTGCTTTTAGTATTTTACAATTTTAACTCTGCGAGTGGGCAACGGTACTAATTTAGGTCAAAACTTAATTTTCAAAATTTTACAATATTTTTCGGTTTGAAGCTCAAAAAGATATTGTTCATCTGTACGGTCTGTTAGTTTTATTTGGGCGTTATGCTTTCACGATACTACTAAATAACAGTTGTGGCAGTATTCGCATTGCACTCATTAGGGTCCCAAAGAAATTTACATTGCAAAAAGAAATGGAAGGGTCTTTTGAGATCCTCTTTGATATTAGATCGCGGGCATGTGCTATTGCTAGTTGCAACTAATTTATTAAAAAAAAATATTACCTTATCAGTATCTATCAGGTCATAATTTGTAACATTTTCATTCGTTTGTTCAACAATTACGTCTCCGTCAATTTCCTAAGCTGTATTTAGATAAACCGCCTCGTTCTGGATTTCAATTTCTATATTATTTTAGAAACAGAAGCAAAGTTTTGAACTATTACATTTTCAAATAATTATTTTTTTTATTATAAAGAAGATTTTTTCATGTTTGCTATTTTTTTCTGAGAAAACCTTCCCTCGCTTTCCAAGGAACTCATAACCTGAGTCGTTTTTTATTTCCCCGCCTGTAATCCTTCTCAATAGTATTCTCAGAGCGTTCCATAATACGTAGGTACTAATTCACAGAGATTTTTACTTCAATAATATGATCGTTTTCGATTGCCTATCTAAGTACTAAATAAAATCATATTTCACGGCTTTACCCTATATCATAAGTCCATTTGTGTTGCGAAATGAGACGAGGCGATGTTGGAGAGAGACATCGCAATAAAAGTGTACGCCCAAAATTTACGTTTTTGGTACCTCGTCTCTCACCGCGGAACCCCTGAGAAACTTTAGGAAAGTGATCCAACAGCGTTAATATGGGAAAAAATACAAAATAAAAAAAGCCCATACTGTGCATATTATGCTCTATATAAGGTAACCGGTATTTGCTCGTATTCCTCTCGGGAGAAGAAAATATGATTAATTTGGGCATGGTTTAACCTCTATACTTGGGGATCAGAAATGCGTCATTTTTTTCAAGATAATGACACTTCTGTGAAGAATTTTTATTTTATTTTTTTTTATTTATTGTAAGTTTTCACACACAACATAATATCTATAACAGTAAATTTCGTGGTTTTTAGTTTTAGGAAGATTGGCAAATTAGTAACCTAGTATTTTTTTTAACTCCCAAAATTCTGGTTTTTGTAAAAAGAAAAGCGAAGTAGATTTTCTCGAAAATGATGCATTTTCGACCGCCAAGAGATTGAGGTTGAATCATTCCCGATGAAACTATGACTAATGTGGAGAGAGGAATACGAGCAATTACCGGTTACCCGTACCTATATGTGGACACAGACAATTGGATATACTTATATATACGGATAAACTGAATCTTTACGAGGTAATTTACCATGTTCTACTATTTGTGTTCTAATTACTGTTCTTACGTAACCACAGTGACTACAAAATTTATAAGCACTGTCTGTAATCACTAATGTATAACATGCTATTTAAGTAGTCAATTTGCTTAGCAGAACAAAAAACAAACAAAAGTGATTATCCCGAGCACTTGATAATCACTGTGGTTATCGTTAGTAGAATACGCCTAAATATAATTGGATGACGAGCGTGTATAAATATTAATTCCTATAATGTCTCTTGAATGAACCAAGAGACTATGACGACTCACTTTGAACGGTGTGAACGATGGACGGTTCGCTAGTGATAGTGTCGGTAGAGCGGTGGTTGTTGGTACTAACACTTTTGTGTGATAAAATATTAGTATAAGGCATCATGCTTAACGCAAGAAATGCGAGGTGCACTTTATAGGGGAGACCCTACTTTTTCGTTTACCTCTCAACACTCGGCAGATAGTACTATTCGAATGTGAGTCACGTCATCAAGGTTTAAAAAATTAAATCAATGTGTGTAAGGTTATTGGAAATAATCAAATGATAATTTTATGATCAAATTTTTTAAAGACCATACTGATGTTAATAAGCTTTGATTGGCATCCTAACAAAATGGATATCGATTTGTATTAGCGAGATTTTATACAGGGTGTCCCATTAAGAATGGGACATAGAACAACCGCAGATTCTCCAATTCAAAATAAAACGATTAAGCGAAATATGCTTAGATAAAATGTTGCTCTTTTCCGAAATACGGGGTTGAAGTTGAAAACTGAAAAATTATTAATGTCCATAATTTTTTTAATACACCGTATAATTTTACTCAAATCGGCACACTTGTTAAATATCATAAAATGCACCTAACAATAAAAAAATTAGTTCAGTACGCTCTACCAGTGGCGTACGGCAGGAGTAAGTAATGCTTGTACCTCTTCTAAATGTTACGCCGCTGTCTAAATTTTAATTTTGACTATAATTTTAATTTTTTTGATATTTTATAAGTCAATAATGTACACTTGTTAGTTTGTTGTAAAGTCATTGGTTTTCGAGATATTCGCAGTTAAAGATAGATAGACATGTACTTTTTATTTGTATTATTACCTAATTATTAATAATATTCATTTTTACAATTTTGTCTTAAAACCAAACAAAGTAGAAACTAATGTAATGAAATTTTTAAAAAATTTTTAAAAATTTCATTACATTAGTTTCTACTTTTCTTCTCTCTCTCTCTTTGCGAAGAGTGCCGTGTGCTGTCATTAAAAATCATAATGATGTGTGTTCGAACTTGATCTCCACTCGTGATTCTTTTTACCATTCCAACCCACCAGTGGGGAATGGTACCTACTACATTAGGTCAAAAATCATTTTTTTAAATATTTCATCTTTTCGTTTTGAGGTCACCCGAATCCAAAAAACATATTTTTGGAAAAAAAGGTCAAACGGATGAGCGTATTGACACCAAATTTTGAAAGGATGTTTGGTATGCAAATATGAAGAAATATGGAGAAAATCGGCGTATGCGCAGAAAAGATATATGCTATAACGTTGTTTTTTATATAATAATGGAATACTTTTCATAACGTCTTATTATTCCATTTATTTTTTTCAAGAAAGTTTCGTTAAAAAAACTGTTTTCTAAACTTTATAGTTTCGGAAACATTTTGAAAATAAAAAAAAAAACAGCTGTTCTTTTATTTTGTAGATCTGTCAGAAATAAACTAGTTAAGCATTCTTTGATTAATTTGTACGTGACGTGGAACATATTACGTAGATAACCATCTCACTCGATATCAGAAATTAGATTTTCTTTATTATACTATATAATATATAATGTGAACATTTTGAAGTTGGAACGGTCCCGTCACCTAATTTTTTTTTATATCGTTAAGATACGCATATTATGACCTCTTTTTGCATGGACATATACAATTATTTAAATATAAGTTCACTAAAAATTGAAATAAAAATTCGCTATTTAGTACCTACAGTAAATAATTTTAATTCCTTATATGGTAACGGAATTAATCCGATATGGGTGTATTCGCTTATTCTTGACTATTCTCAAAGGTCTGATAGTTTCGCTCCGTTTCGAATCAAAAATGTGCGTCGATCCTTATGTGTCCTGTTTAAATAGTAAATTTTAAGATATGACATAATCTTCAAACTAACACAATAACAAAACCTATCCAGTGCAGCGTGAAGGTCTTCAATAATTCTTGTGTGTTTTAAAGAATCCGATAGGTCCGTACCAATTTATATCGAATCGAGACGATTCAGCGCGCGTCTTCCTTAATTTGTACATCTAAATATATAACCGGAAACTGTGACTGACTGACTGACTGATCTATCAACGCACAGCTCAAACCATTGGACGGAATGGGCTAAAAAGCACACAGATAGTTATTATGACGTAGGCATTTGCTAAGAACGGATTTTTGAAAATTCAACCCCTGAAAGGCGTAAAAAGGGTTCAAAATTTTGCATGGAGAATTAACGCACAGCTCAAACCACTGGACGGATTGGACTGAAATTTGGCACACAGATAGTTATTATAACGTAGGCATCCGCTAAGAAGGGATTTTTAAAAATTCAACCCCTAAAAGGGTGTAACAAGGGTTCAAAATTTGCATGGCGAAACTATATAAGATAGATGTATCAATTAGAAAATGCGTCGGATTACTCCTGTCAACAAATAAATAAACACGTGTTTAATCCTTAAACCTTAAAAAAATTAAAATTTATTATCTACGTCTAGAAAGGAGTAACTATGTTAAATAATGGGAATGCATCCGTGTCTCATCTCAATCGCGTACAAAGTCGCGGGTAACGACTAGTTTCAACATATGACATTGAACTCCCCGACAAGCCTTTGTGACGTGTTCCAGTTTTAGTTTGGACCGATATCAAACACACGTACATACATACTTACCTATCTACATGAAGAGTAGTAGATTTTATTTTTCTCCATCTTCACACCGTCCTTCGTATAAGCGTGCGACTCCCAGAGATCCGAAACAGCTGGCGATGTACTAAAAGTAGGTTTGGAAGTTCCACACCACACACACACACACACACACAAATATCACACGTCGCAGATCTAAGCTTCATTTTCAGCTCATTTATTCCTATCTCTTAATTATCTAAGTGTTATCTCTTCACACGCTTGATTTATCATTGCTCTTCTTTAGCGCTCTGTTTAATATTAAACATAAAAACACTTTGCGATTGCTAGTTTTGTTTTACGCGAGCTGTTTGTCACCGCTGTTAATGCTATTTCACTGGAAATATAAGATATTAGTAAAATAGTTGGTAAAAATATTACAGTAAGCATGATAATAATAATAATCTTTATTAGTACAGATTAGTGCACTAAAAGAATCAAAGAATTTTTAGAGAAAAATATAATATGTTGAAAGGATTCTTAAAAATGACCCAAACATTGAGACTAAAAAGATTTTTAATAAAATAAAAATATAAAATACTGCAATCGGCCATATTGACTGAAACACTGAATGACGTCACGCCTTCTTAAATCAAAGAGAATATAAATACTTGAAGTAAATAATCACCGTGTCGCTTAAATTTCTGTTGCGATCATTCACTTCTGCATCATTTAAGTAATTGATTTGTTGTTTATTCGTTTTTTTGTCATAGGTAATTTTTGAGGTTAACTTGTAACAAAAGAAAGCCGTACTATTTTACTAATAAGTACCTACTTTTAAGAAAATACGTAATACAAACCATATCATTAATACCTCTGAACCACAGCTGTACACTGATAAATACAACATCTAATGTCAGCTGTCACTGAGGCGTGACGTCACAAGCGTTTTCGCGATTACTTCAAACTAGAAAGATAAAAATTCAATAATTTGCGTTAAAATGTAATTTATTGCTGAAATATTTTTTTTCAGAAACAGTAGACGTCCATTTACCTTATAGAACTGGATTTCAAAATATGTCATCATGAGTTTTTAGCGTTAAATTGTAGATTACAGACGCTCGACAGCTAAGATCGTTTAAGGTTAGAAAATTATGTGTAGACATACTTAGTGAGAATTATTATTAGTTTAGTGTATTTATCGCGTTGAAAATAGAAAAAAAAGTTCTGATTAATTATTCTACAGTAATGAGCATTTGATTTTAAAAGTTCCCACACTGTTACCAAATGTAATCATTCAATGCTATTTTAAATTTTCTTTTTTTAATAGGAAGGTACAGACAATAATCTTAATGATTACAAAATTGCATTAAATTGCAAATTTATAATGTTTTTCTGTATCATAAATATGAAAATAAGAATACAACTACATTTTTATCTACACAGACACGGATCGTATCAGTTCAGCTTTGAAACTCGGAATCTTTGTGAAAATTTATGTTTCGTGGCTGATTAAGCATGTGTCATACTTATGACCAGCCTCTGGTTCAATGTTCGCAAATGTCTACTTCCAACGTTTGCCTTCCCTTATTCCAATCAAGCACCAGCACCATAGGCTGATTGCACCCTGATCTAGTCAAAGTTCATTGATTCGCATTTGCTTCCAGAACACTCTCCAAGGATACTCGCGTTGAATTAACACTATGATTGTTAATTTCCTTTTAATGAAACCCACGAACCATGAAAATTTGAATTCTGGATTTATATGTTATTAATAAATTAGACGGAACAATTTATCTTTGAAATCAAAACTGTACGTACATACATGCACGCCGAAATGTTCAAAATAGTTTTTAAAAGTAATTTATTTAAATACTAAGTTGCAAATGCTTTCTTGTTTTTCTATTTCAGATATATGAGAAATGGTTCGTTGTGTTAGTATTTACATACTAAATGCAAAATATGTATTTTCAAATAATTTTTATTAAAATAAAATTGATTTTGTATTATTATGTATGTTATTATTTTTTAACTATATATTTCACAAACTTTACTAAAGTATATTTGAATAATATGTGTTCAAACAGATATAATCAAGCTGGTGCCTTTGAGTTGTATTAGAGACTGGAAGACACTTACCGTTCTCTTCTATCAACCTTCTAATACCTTCCAGCCTCTTTGAGAATCATTGCCAATGGTGGAGCGGCCATGACCAACCTTAGACTAAACACGAGTGTAACCTTAGCTTTAAGTTGGGTTGACACGGGTAGTGAAACTCGCTCGTGTCTCACGCTTTCAAATTAAACATTCGTGAAAAAGCGCCAGTCTTCAATATGGCTTCGTCCATAGCAGAAGGTTGTGTAGTGGTGTGCGAAATATTAGGACATTATATCGTAACTTACTGATCGTATTGGAGTTATTAAAAAAATAGGAGACGGCGTAGATGGTGGATGAGAGAATGGTTTAAAAACAGAGACCGGTCCGAAGCAACGCATTTGATTGATCAGGAGTTGCAGTATAGCTACTCAGAGGATTTTAAAAATTTACTACAGATGTCCGAAGACGACCTTGTCTTTCTATTGGAATTCTGCAATTCGTTGGGCAGCTGTAGCGCGCGTTTCACTTTTTTAGATGCGTTATTTGTAGGGTCCCATAGTGTAGATTCATTTCTGTAGTAATCCAAGAATTTTAACGTTTCTTCGTTACTCATTCGTAGATTTTCGCCAGCCATTTTGATATACTTTCACCGGCCGACTGCTTTTTCACGACTGGATCTACTGAAAATGGTTCGTGAACAGTCGTGAAATATCAAACAGGTTTGATTTGCTTGCTCCCGATGGTGGCGCATTTCATATCAATTCGTTTCCATTCTTCTTTCACGGCTCTGCTGTTGACATGACGCGCGGTCCATGAAAGCGTGAGACACGAGCGAGTTTCACTACCCGTGTCAACTTCGCTTTAGAAAGCAGCCACCGCTGACTATCTGCTTCTCCTGAACGACACTTTTTTGACTTGTTACGCATTCATTCTTGATGTCAATACATATTACTGATTGAAAAAACGTTTCGCTACATTTTCCGTTTTGAAGAACGCAAGTTATTTTTGAACCACATCCGTATTATAAAGTGAATATATCAGCTTTTTTCGACTGTATACCTCCGTATAACGTCTACTTAAACATTCTTGGAAAGGGAAACAGGGACGAGGGATGTAGGTAGTCAGAGCCGATGGGGGAAGAAACGGGATGTTACACATGTAAATCTTTGAAATCCGATTGATAGATACCTAAGCGATAGGCAAGGAGGTGCATGTAAAAACCGTCAAGTGATGTGTATGTTTACAATACGAACACTCACCTTGTTACAGTTGAACTCCTATAAATGGGAAAGTACGATAATTTTACTAGTCCTAGATACTTTTTTTTAACTGACTTAAAAAAGTTACAAGTTTCACGTGTATTTCTTTGTCTGTGTTTTAGTTTACGTTTATCCTTGCGCAACTTAAACACTGCTTAATTGAGGCGAAACTTTTTGTATAGCTATTGTTAACATCTTGGTCGTATTTAATAAGGGATTAACGATAGTCAGAGTGCCCGTCGGCAAAAATTTTACTGACACATACTCTCCCCAAACTTTTTATGTGGCTAAATTAGACCTAGTCTGACTTGTTTTGATTTTGAGGCGTTTTCCCTCTAAATTTTCCGAAAGATGTTGTTTAGACCACATGTAAAAATTTATAAATAGTGTTTGTTTTTTTAATCGAGTAGCTTAAAAACTTCAAACAAAACGCTAAAATAATGTTCTCTGACAAATAACATGAACCATTTAAAATGTCTGACACCTCGAATATGTCGTACATATTCTAGGTGTCTGACATCAAAAAAAGTCATAGAAGAAATAGGTGTCAGACTAGGCCTAATGAAGCCATATACAAAGTTTGGGGAGAGTATGTGTCAGTAAAATTTTTGCCGACGGGCACTCTGACTACGAGAACTGCATAATTAGGATTAACACCACATATAAAACACCGATAATGAGAAGATTCTAAATTCTAGTAACACAAAAATAAAAAAAAAATATTCCAATATGGCAAAATTTTGAAAAGTGGATTTTGATCTTAAGAATATTCGTCCCTGCAAATACCTCCTGCACCCTTCATCTCAAATCTTTTCCCCTCGCCTAAAAATGGTTCGCGCTCTCCCGACGCTATTTTTAAAGCTAGAGGGTTCTGGTAAACGCCAAATGAAAGACAAAGAATCAGACTACAGATCCTTCAGGCGAATTTTTTGACAAACAGTTTCGCCTACGTGTGAAATATTACGTAACTTATTATTTTTTTTAAAAGGTTGTAAGTTTTTTCAGGAATTTTTTTTCAAAAAATTCGCCTGAAGGATCTGTAGTCTGATTCTTTGTCTTCATTTGGTGTTTACCAGAACCCTCTAGCTTTAAAAATAGCGTCGGGAGAGCACGAACCGTTTTTAGGTGAGGGGAAAAGATTTGAGATGAAGGGTGCAGGGGGTATTTGCAGGGACGAATACTCTTAACTAATACCATTAGTCACTTGTGTGTTGGAATGGTAAAATTGCAACAGTGTTTCAGTCCTATATTATAAACTGCATCCGTCACTAACTTTTGTTTCCAATATTTTCTTTTGTTATATTTTTTCCATTTTATGTAACATAGTCACAAAACTTCAATATTTACTTCCAAAATATAAAAATACATAATAATGTATGTATATTCACTTGACACTCGCAACGTTAACTAGTAACAAACATTGTAACATTTGCGATCACCATAGTACATGAAAAAATGACTATAAACGGTCGAGCACTGTTGCCTTTTTTTCGTATAAACAATTTAATTATTAATTCTGTAAAAACTTTTTTTTAATGAAAAAAATATTTTATTTTTGAATAAAGGTCTTATATGAACTAAAATAAAATATTTCTTCGAGAGTTGTCACCTTGCAAAAAAACAATTGATACATAGTCGGTCTCGAACCTTCTTAAGATTATATTATTATAGAATCAATCGAATCTCTACTGTAACCACAGCGTCAGCATTGCTGCTGTGTGGCGTGCGTTGGTATGCGTGTGTGTATCGTTCGATGTATGCTCAGGATACATACATATTATCATTTCATCGGAAGCTTACGATGGATTTACTCTTGAGCTCAGCAGGAAAAATATAACATTCACTATTTAGTAAAAAACGTCTCAGAAAAATACTCTTTACTAAATGTTCTCCGAAAATAAAGAATAAAATCTTTATGAAAAACTAAGTATCATTTTATAATAGGCATGATGACAAAAAATCACTGAAATAATGATATTAAATAATCAAGTAAATTATGAAGATTTTAACGGTTTTTGTTAGCTTGACTCCGTATATTTGTTTGTTCATTTGTTTATAACTTTTATTTGTTTCAAATCTTCCGACAGCTGTTTTAGATACTTCCCGTTATTCGATTGAGTTGAAATTTTGTACACGTATGTATGACAATACAATATCATAATAACTAATTGACTGGTCCGACTTTTGTCCGAATTCAAATCGCACTTTTATTAAAGCACACTAAAAACTTAAAAAATGAAAATAGGTAAAAAACTTTTAAGTTAAACCGTTTTATTATACAATCGATATGAAAAAAGGACTAGAAAATAATTATGAATCACCATAAGGGGCTTTGAAAAAACTAAAATATGTAATTGAAATAAAATAATGGAGCGCATTTAGTAGAAAACTTTCATTTGTTTGAAACTAGAAATCATATTTTACTTTCAACTGTCTTCTTCGTCCATAATGTAAATATAAATGCCCCCCGATTTTATTTTAGTTTAATCAAAGCCCCCTATGTTGATTCATAATTATTTTCTAATTTTTAGCAATACTCTGCAATACTTACAAATGTTTAACTTAAAAGTTTTTTTACTTACTTTTTAATATTTTAAGCAAGATTAAATTGTATTTTGTTGAAATAAAACTACTTACAAAATACAGCAATCCGCCATATTAAATGCAACACCAATCAGAACGAATTACGTCACGACTACGTAAACACTATTGTACATCATTATATTTCGGTTGAAATTCTCTTGTGTTAGCACTTTCCGATTATCTCTCTTCCAAATTTTTTATTTTGTATTTTGATACTATTCAGTTCTGTGTTTTTAAAATGAAAACCAAGGAAAGTCAGCGATTGAACCTGGGTTCATCAAAGCAAACAGCTCTAATTTGCCTAGAATAGACTTTTGTTTAGCGGAATTTCGAAATGTTTAAACTTCCCTGTAAGAGCAATGGTTAATAATAATCATTACGATTAAATTCCAGTATACAGCACATTTTTAATGGTAAAAATATCAAAAATGACAGATAGGTAATTATATACATATGTAGATCTCCGTTAATGATTTTCTTACAGTTTTTGTTTACGCTTTTTTCTTACGTTTTTTTTTACTAGCCCTCTCCGCATTTATGCATTTATATCTAAAACGTCCCATAAGGAACTTCGTTCTAAAAATTGTGGAAAAAATCTCATATCAGTGTAGTTCAACCCTGTCGATAATTAGTTGATTTCCAGTGGAATTATTTGCTCACAGGCAACTCAACTAACAGTATTAAAAAAATAAAGCTTATTTAAGTTATAAACCCAAAATAAAAAAATTCGTTACATATCGATTTATTTTATATAGAGGTGTTTCAATAAGAGTGCATGATTCAAATGTTCATTTAAACAAGATTTTCTGCGGCAAAGCATTGAAATATTTATTGGGTTATAAAGTACACATTATTTTTTATTAATTATGTATGGAACAACACATCTGGTAAATGCCTCCACGGATTTGCTGGCACATTATCTCGACGGAAAATTGGACGCATTTTACGTACCGTGGCAATCAAAATTTAACCATTTTGATAATAATAGGTAATGTTTAACAATCAGGACGTGTAATGCTCCATGTTTACTAACTCCCACCTGTCACCTATTGATCTGTCATGTCATAATCAATTTGTCATTGTAACAGCCAAAATGGCGCGCAATTCTAATCTTAAACTCTTTTTGAAACATCCTTTATAATGTAGTTTTGTATGTTATAATAATATTGTAGAATGTATATCTACGGCCTAATGACGCTGATTTTGATACGTGTCAAATTTGAATTGCATCCTAGATTCATATTCTATTTTTCGTCTTAACTTCCTAAAAAGTATAAAATATTTTTTTTAACTTGTAGGGTTTGAAATGAAATACGTGGAGCATATTATCCATTTTATCTCATAAATAGTTTTTTCATTGATACTTAGCTACTCTCTACACTTCTTATAGGTATTTTTCGGGCACAGGCGAGATTATTGTTGGAATCGCTTCGTTTTAGAGTGTAGTTCAACCCCCTAAGTTTGCTTACAAATTGTTGGTGTGCCAGAAAAATCACAAATCCATTCAACTTTAGTATCATGTTGGAATTTTAAGAAAAAATTAATTATAACCGATTTTATAACGATTGAGTATTGGAAAAGTTATATGGTTTTATACCTTTGTCTAAAAGGGGTATCGCTAAAGAAATCGTTATAAAACCGGTTAGAATTAACTTTTTTCAAAAATTCCAACGGGATACTAAAGTTGAATGGATTTGTAATTTTTCTGGCTTGGTCCGGCCACCGAAACCCATTTGTGAAAAAAATGGCGCAATTTGCAATTAAGAAACAAAAAAAAAGTGATTGTTAATTACTCGAGAAGTAATTGACCGATGACGCTAAAATTATTCATGCATGTTTGGGTCAACATAGACATCATTTTTGAGCATTTTCAGCCATCTATGTGCGGTCATTTTTTAGTAAAAAATAGTGAAAAAACGTGTTTTTTTAACTTTCGGGGCTATTTGCAAGTTAACAATTGTATTTAGCGACCTCTGTCAGTGCTCATTTTTTAGGAAATTTCATAAGGAACAACTTTCTCAATGCATATGCTATACTAAAAGTCAAGAGGAACGGAGATATTAAAAGAAATAGAGAAAAAAACACTATTTTCGTCACTAATTGTTAATTATGAAATCAAGCACACTAACAATTTGTAAGCAAACTTAGAGGGTTGAATTACACCCTAAGACGAAGCGATTCCAACAATAATTTCTCCTATGCCCGAATAATACACTTTTTAATGTTTTTTCCTCCTCGCCGTCTCGCCTATTATATAACTGTCGCATGCGCCTCACATTTTTCTTTTCCAATCCTACAAGTGAAAAAAAATGATTTTATACTTTTTACACGTTTTAAAAACGTGGCAGATATTAAAAAAATATTTATTTATTTTCTCCTTTTTAGTTAATAAAAACGTGGTAAAACAAAAATAAATCGTAAAAAATAAAAATATCATATGGGGCCATGGGGGTCGAAACCGCGACCTTCTCGTTGTTAGCATGACGCTCCAACGGTAAATAAGTAAGAGTGAATTACATGTTTTTATTAAAATTTCTTTATTTATTTTATTGTTTTCTTCTTTATTTTAGTATTTTCTAGTATTTTTATTTAATTCTGACCTATTTTAAAAATTTCAAGTGTCTATCTCATCACGAAGTTAGTTTAAAATTAATTACAAAGTCCGCCCGATATACACGAAAAGCAAGTTAATAATATAAACGTGGTGAAATAGCGGATTTTATTTTCATTTCTACAATTTTTAACATCTCCAGTAGTCATTTTCTAACTTTGACATTTCACTTGTGTATCCAACTTAGCTTCAATAATGAACAGTTGGTACTATCTATATTACTTAAAAAATTAAGTTACACAATTCTTTTCAATTAATTGAAAAAAACGTTATTAGATCAAGTGCATAAAAACTGAAATAATAAATGAATGAATAAGTGAAAAATGTTGCTGTATTAAAAATGTACTTCCATTACGAGTGCCGTATATTATGTAACGATTAACAACTGCCACCTACTGAATTATTTCTATTATTTAAAATGTAATTTAGAGAGATATAACAGCCAATTTATTTTAATTCTGCTTACATTCAATTTATTTACTTATTTTGTAATCGCTTCTTAGCTATATCTACATAGTCCTAACGAACCTATAACTGCATAATTTTTATCAAGAATTTAAATGTTTTATTTACTGTCAAAATCCTTCAATACTCCGGGCGAATATTTTGCATTATTTTACTTCTATGTTCCAAAAAAATGGAGTCGAGTAATCGTGTCCGAGATAAGGTCAGATTCTGATCGTACTACAAAACATGAAAGCTTGTTTTCCGCATAAAGGCTATGCACAGAATTGAATGATTTTTGTATTGGTACCGATCCCGAGCCTATTTTGGAGCTGTCAGTCTGGTAAGTAATTTTTGGAGTAAAATTACGCAATTTTGTGAGCATTTTGTAATTATGGCAATATGGTGTACCTAAATATTGTATAAGGAATTTATATCAAATTTCAGTATTCTCATATTAATTGTTATTTTGAAAAATTATTTTGGAACACAAGAGTTGGTTCTTCAATACGAAATTGATTGTTGGTTATAAATCTTTTTAAAAATAAATCAAAATAAAAAATAAAGAAAAAAATATTAAAAAAATTCACATTTTTTTTACTCTTACATTAATTGTGAAAGAATGTTTATAATATTTTTAAAAACAACAAAGTTACTCTACTTCAAAGTTTAAATTTGACAATTCTTCGCGCCATGTTGTTTTGAGTGTAGATGACGTCACGCGATATAAGTGTCACATTGATAGTAACAAAGTATATAGCAAGTCATAAAAGCAACAGAGAATAGACAGAGATAGACATGAAAATTAATCTAATGAATGGCCAACCAAACATCGATGAGTCTCGTTTGTGACCTTAGACGTAAAAATTTAAATATCTCCGTTTTTAAAGATATCGAAAAAATTCTTTTAGCATTTAAAAAAATATTCATGATTATTATTGGTATTTTCGTCAAGTAGAAACTTTCTAACTTAATTTCGATCACTTCAGGTTCTAAACTATTCAGGGGCTTAAGGCCTCTTCACACGATGCAGGATTTCGTGCTGGCTAGCTTGCTTGAAGTCCCTTAGTGATCATCGGTTTATATACTTTGAGATCATTAGCAGTTCCGGAATGGCTTGAGAAGAGATAGGGGTTTTTTAGTGGGTGGAAATCCCACACTATCACACTATTGGGTGATGTCCTTAAAAGATTTTTCCCCTATCGGCAAAAAAAGCTTGCTTGAAGTCTTGCAGGCTGCTCGGTGGTTGGTAGGGAGCACTGGTAGTTTCGCTTTACACGCAGCTTGCTTGTTTGCTCGCTGTTTTGCTAGGTTGACACTTGACAGTTATATTTGAAATTTAAATATGGATAAAATAGTTGTGCAAGAAATAATTCGTCGTAGACGAATTGCTACTATGACGTTAATAATGATTGAAAAGCTTCGGGAGAGAAGAGAAAAATCAAAGCAAAAACTTATTTCCTGTCGAGTCCATTTACATTTTGATTTTACAACTTTTGGGCCCATCGCTGTTCACTTGGACGCTTTTTCAAACAACACCAATGTCAAACGATATCACGTGATAAAATACGACTCCATAATTGGTCAAATTCTCAAATAAGCAGCCAGCACTGCATGAAAAATAGCACTGAACCTATCACCCAAATATAGCAAGATAGCGAGCAGCGGACCAATCAGTGACGTCACATCCAACAGCGTAGCGTGCAAAGCTGCCTGCAAGATTCCAAGCAAGCTAGCGAGCAGGAAGTTCTGCATCGTGTGAAAGGGCCTTTAGGTTACTACTAGGGTAGCAAAACCATAAAAGCACTTTGATTTTCCTGTTTCCCATTGGCATTCGTTCAATATAATATTTTGCCTCGTGATAAAGCGACTGCTATTTTTTTAAATACAATCTCACCTGCTTTGAATGATAGAGTCTATTGAATCAGTTTCATTGATCAATCAAACTGAATCGCCTAGATTGAAGGGCTCTTGAAATGTGAAAATAATTAGTCATTAAAAAAATCAATCATGTTTCAATAACCCATCAATTTAATTGATACAATAAAATTGATCATTTAAACGCTAAAAATACATTTTCATTTTGGTTTGACTTTATTTCATAATAATTTAGTGTCCATTAGTCTATTAATTTATTTTCTTTAAGTTTGATAATATATGATTCAAACATGCATTTAATTACCAATGTCTATCATATGTAACAGTCATTCAACAGGATTAAATTATGATTTTGATGTTAATTTGAGTAGCTGATATTGTACTGAAATAATCCATACAATGGTTTTTGGCCTAGTTCTGCGTGAATGCATCATGCATATGCAATGTTTATATATTATTCACCAACATAAATGTAGTATTTGTGCTTGCCAATTAATTCCATTAACTGTCATTTGAAACTAAACATGTATCAATCAGTTCTGAAAACCATATTCAAAGGAGACCGTCGCGCTGAAATAAAATTCACATAACGTCAATTTTGCTAGCGCATAAAGGTCTGGTTTAACGAGAAACCTAGCTTAAATAGATGGTACGCTCAGTACCGGCTTCAAGTAGGAAGAGAGTTTGTGGGCTACCGCTCTTTTCTAATCACTGAACAAAATCGTTGGCTAATCAAAAGTTTACAAACCGCAAGTTTTTATTTATACACTATACCCGCTGCACGTGATTGAGATATAACACGACAGCGACAACAGAAGAGGAGCTTATGGTTCCACGTTTCGAACGTGTTACACTCTTGCTTCACGGGGCTGCGCCCCGCTCGACAGCAACAATAGTGGAGCTCGTGGCTTAATGGTATTGCAACTCACTTGACGGCGACAACAGTAGAGAAAATTGTGGCTTCGCCGTATAATTAGTCTTTCATACGTTAACATCACGTTAACATTACGTATTATCACGTTAACATAACTTTTTCATAACGTTAACATTAGGTTAATGTAGCGTTGGCGTTACATTAACATTATGTACAATGTACATATCGTAAACATTACGTTACTACACCATTAACATAACACTAACGTTACGATGAACTTAACATTACGTTAATATAACGTTAATATAAATCGTCCGTAATATGTATCTTCGAATAAAATGTTGTTCACTTTATTTCGAAGCTTACGCTTTTAAGATGCTCAAACTCGGGTGGTTGGTCGGTTCTGCTGTTCTGACGCCCCCGTCAGTCCCGTGTAAAGCGAGGTTGGCACTCTGACCTCACAACCGAATAAGTTAAAATAAAATTTAAGTGAAAGGTTTTCACTTTTAGAATTGTTTCATGTTCTGTTAGCGGGTTTTTCATTTCATTTCGTCTATAGATTTAGACTTTTTCAAGTACAATTGTACTTGAAAAAGTCTAAATCTATAGACGAAACGTCGTACATTAATAAACCTAATTTGTCCACTAGCCTGCGATTTTTCTTATTAAGTAGCTAAGAAACGTTTACCAGGTAACCGTTGCTAAGCAACGTTTGTCTATCAAAGTATGCAAAGCAGTGGCAGCTAAGCAACGGTTTCCATGTCACGGTTGCTAAGGAACGGTCGCCAGGCAACGATTTCCAAGCAACGATTGTCGGGTAACGGTTGCCTAGCAACGGTCGCCAGGCAATGGCTACTAAGCAACGGTTGCCGGAAAACGGTTGCTAAGAAACGTTTGCCTAGCGACGGTAGCCAAGCAACGGTTGTCTAGCAACGGTAGCTAAGGAACGGTCGCCTAGCAATGGTAGCCAAGCGACGGTAGCCAAGCAATGGTTACTAAGCAATGGTTTCCTGGTAACGATTGCAAAGCAACAGTTGCCAATCAACGTTCGCTATAAAATAAAATTAGAAATGAGCAGAGCCAGTTTACACCAGAAACTTTATTTACTTTCCTTTTTCTCTGAATCGACATTTGGTAATTTTGCAATTTGATCTATCTGTAGCAGCCAAATTACCACATGAATATTATTATATTTTAATATTTTTTCGAAAGTGACATTATTTCTGCGATTTTGCAGGGAATGAATAAGTGTTTCGGTGAATTTTGAATTATTCACGTTTTTTAAGAATATTTTAAGATGGTTAAGCAATGCGATGTACTTGAAAAATCACGTAATAGTTATCCCAATCTGTTATTTCTCCGGTTAGTAAATACTACTTTTTACCGTAGGTGTAGAATATGTTTTTGATAAAGTTTTTTTTGTTATTTTTGATTTAACAAATCTAAAGCACATTTTTACCAACTACTTATATAAGATTTATAAACGTCGTTAATTGTTTTATTTTTATATCCTTCAAAACTGCTCACCTATATGTTATCGGTATTTAGAAAAAGACAAGCGCTTCTCTCTTTTGGATATTGTCTTCACTACATTGCATTAACTAATATATAATTGATATACTATTTCCTCTTTGATTTATACACTACTGACTACACTTTTACAATGTTGCAGTATGTGATTCGTTCATAAAAAAATGAGAATTTATAGACAAAATATAAATATAAGCGATTTTGGCTCCTGGTCATAGATATGCAATGACGATGAGTTAAGGGTTAAAGTTGAAACAGTTGCAACAGTAATTTGGTGTCGGTGTTATAATCACGGATCGTTTGGATGTATCGTCCCTATTATGACAATACAGACAACGCGTCGTATAAACGAACAACAAAAAGAAACTTTGTCACTATCAGAAAAAAGCACCAACATCTGTGTCCCTCGTAAAAACTTTCACGCGCCACTTTCCACACTAGATATACCTTTGTACTACAGCAGCCAGTAGGTACTACCTCTCTAGGTACTTCCATGTACTAAAACACTCTTTTTCTTCTACACTCACAGCTAATTTCGACACTTATACAACTCTGTTTGTCCATAAAATTTGTTTGTGTGTCTGTTTGTACGAAATTGTCTGGTAAACAGAATATGTTTTATAAACTTTTCTTTTTATGTCAAGTAAAACGTGATATCTTTTTTGATCTTATATTGTGTATTTTGCGACATCCGTTTTAAATTCATTGTTGTCTTTATGGTGAAAGTAAAATCATATCATTTGGCTAAATTATTTTTGCTTTATTTTTTAAGATCTCAACAATAAATCCACCTTATGTAAAAAATTCCAGATAATTGGGCGACGGGACCATTTCAACTTCAAAAATGTTGACATTTGATTATAATAAATAAAATAAAATTTCTGATATCACGTGAGGTGACGCGGGAAATGGCTAGTATTCAATATGATATTAACTATTCGTTGCCATGGTTACCTACATAGTATGTTCCACGTCATGTAAAAGTTAATCAAAGCATGCCTAACTAGTTTATTTCTGACAGATCCATAAAACAAAAGAGCAGATGATTTTTTTTTATTTTCAAAATATTTCCGAAACTATAAAGTTTAGAAAAAAATTTTGTAACAAAACTTTCTTGAAAAAATAAATAGAATAATAAGCCGTTATGAAAAGTATACCATTATTATATAAAAAATACCGTTTTAGCATATATCTCTTCTGCGCGTGCGCCGATTTTTTCCAAAAATAATAGGTTTTTTTCATATTTGCATACCAAACATCCTCCCAAAATTTGGTTTTAATCCGCTCATCCGTTTGACATGTGTATCGTGTTCACAGACAAACAGACTAACAGACGCACAGAGATTTTTCAAAAATATGTTTTTTGGATTTGGGGGCCACAAAACGGAAAGATATTGTAAAATTTTTGAAAAGTGATTTTTGACTTAAACTAGTACCTACCATTCCCCACTTGTGGGTTGGAATGGTAAAAAAATCGCTCAATATCAATAGGCGTTGATGCAAGAATTTTTTTAATTTAATTTTTAAAAAACTTCCTTTAAAAAAGCCTTTAAAAGGAGGTAAATAATAAAATTTTGAGGTCGGCGTCAAATTGATTACTAAAACTGTTTACAGATCTACTTTTATTAAATTAGTGCCGATCTAAAATTTTATTATAGTCTTCCCTTTAGTGGTTTTTTTAAAAACATTTAATTTTTTTTTTAAGTTTGTTTATTTTTTACTTTTAGCGACTTCTTTTTTTGATATTTGATTACTAAAATTAAAACTATACGTCATATGTAAAAAAACTGATTAACCGATTTTAGTAAAATTTACGTGAAATTGTTATGTTAAATAGAAAAATAAACTTAAAATCAGTTCAAAATTGGCGGAGATATTTCCGCCTATACATTAAAACAACTATTGAAGCAATTTAACTAAAAATTGATGTGATATTGATTAGCATTATTTAGTTTCGGTATCCTGTAAATATAATTTAAATTGAACAAAATTGCTAAACAAAAAAACATATTGCACATACCGCTAAACTAGCGGTATGTGCTTTATTATCGCTTTGTGCGTCAGAGCTGACTTTCGTTCATATAAGAAGTTATATCTAAGTTAATTTCACACGAAATCCATTCAAATTGAAGCTTTTTGAAAAGAGGAGATTCTAATCTATACAATAGAACCATTTTTAAATCAATTTGAGTTCATAAATACTATTAAAATTGTAATTGAAAATCACAAACAGCAGTTGTCGGTTGGTCTGTACGTATGTACGTACGTATGTACGTACGTACGTATGTACGTCACGACTCTACAGATCGCAATTTTGGTCGGATTGCCTTGGGTTATATTTTATTCACTTTGTTTACTATCAGACCAGAACCCTATTTAAATTCACTAAAATGTGTTCAGTAGTTTAATTTTTATAAACAGTTTTATTTTTTATTATTTTTGACAGCTAAAAGTTTAAAAACAATTTGTAAATATAGTGTAATCCATAAAACAAGTGCTACACCTGTATACCGTGATAACACCACTATCGTATTAGGCCGCCGTGGCGCAATGGTTATGCCGTTGGATCTTCAAGGGCAAGGTCCTGGGTTCGATTCCTTACGAAACCATTGATATTTTTTTTCTTTTTTTTCTTTTTATTTTGTTTTATTTTATTCCACTTGATATTAATTATTATATTATATTATGTATAGTTCTTAATTTTTTTTATTTTTGCAAACTTAAAAAAAAAAATTTTTCTATTTATTTCTTTAAATTTTTAAATCTTTTTAAATTTATTAAAAATATTTTTTAATTGTTATTTTTTTATCATACAGTGGAAAACTTGCGGGATGTGCACTTTTGGTTTTGCCAACTATTTTTTATTTTTCCTCGCCCTAAATTTTTCATAATGTAAAAAAAATGTCAGTCATTTAATAAATAAAGTAATTGTATCTATCAAATAATTATAAACAATTTGTGTTTTAATTGCTTATATCTCTGTGTCAATTGTCACATAATTAACGGTACATAATATAAGGGGTGTTAATTTTTCTTCAATAACAATAAACAAATTTGTTTCTCTGTAAAATAAAGATTAGTTTATTACTAATTACAAGGGCTATTTACAATATTTACAAAGTTACCTGTAAAATAAAGAAACGAAAATTAAGTTTATTATTATCTCTTCTTTAATTCACTCAACGAAATCTATCTTTTAATTTCTTCTATTATCTCTTGAAAATTATTTGTCTGTATCTCCAATTGTTTTTTAATATGTCAATTAATTCCATTTAGTGAGAGTTAATTGAAGTAGGCATATGTAGTGTGTGAAGCGCGGCAGATTCAAATGAAGAAAGCCTACTTTCTATGTAAAGAAAGTAGGCTATTGACAGCATTTGTAGTCTGAGGATGAAGGTAAATCCTTCGAAAGGTTAGTCAATAAATGCAAATTTAATATCTGTAATTGCGTTTCTCTGGATCCTTTGGCCACTGTCGACGTTGTCTTCAAAGTTGTTAACAAATTAGTACTATTGTTACGAATCACTAAGCTTAAACAAACGACAAGAATGTCTAAACAAACGTAACCAACGATAAACAAACGATTTCACTAATTTTTCGAAAAATTTGTTTAATTGAGCGCTGCTGTTGTGTGCTTAGAACCGCCTAGGACGATTTTTTCTTCGATTTATTGCCATATTAAGATTGAACAAAGGATGGAAATAGCTAAACAAACGTAAACAATTGATAACCAAACGACTCCATTCATTTTCAGGAAAATATGCTTTATGGACGCTGCTGCTGTGAAGCTAGCAGCACCCAGTTTTTTTGGTTTTTGGCCGTGTACGGTTCACTAAGCCTAAAAAAACGATGGTAATATTTAAACAAACGATAAACAAACAAAAGAGAAAATTTCAATTTTTCTTTTGCGATTGTGCGCTCCAAGCTTCATATAGACCCAGCTAAAGTTGACAGTACCAAAATTCCGTATGACAAAATTATTGGCAGGAGAATTAAAGGCTAATTTAGTGCCCTATTTTAAAATTTAGGCTCTTGTTTTTTATACGGTGTAAGTACGGGTCACGTATGGTGGAGTGGCGGGCCAAGCTGACATCGCCACAATGCGGAGTCATATTAACGATTGCATGAGATTTAAGGATTATTTAAGGTATAATTTAATTCCTTATTTTTAAGTTTAGGTATCTTGATTTTTTTGCTAAAATATATTATTATCCTCTATAGTCTATATTCTATACGGTGTCGTACGTCTGTATTCCAGAAGTTGATCAGATATTAGAAGAAGATTCTGTGTTATGTGTAGCATCGGATAAAAAAATTTCATTTTCGATCGACTTTTTTTAATTTTGCCTCCAGCCTGACCCGCTTCTCCACCATATCTAACCCGTACTTCCACCATATAGAAGATAATCACAGATTTTAACGAAAAAACCAAAAGCTCTAAATTTAATAATAGGTCATTAAATTAGTCTTTAAATAGCCCTTAAATCTCATGCACTCGTTTACATGATTTCGCATTATTACGCTGTCAGCTTGACCCGCTCCTCCACCATATGTGACCCCTACTTCCACTGTATAGAAGGTATTCAAGGATTTTTCCTAAGAAAAAAGAGCCCTAATTTTAAAAATAGGGCACTAAATTAGCCCTTAAATCTCATACCATTCTTTTCATCACTAGACTCTGTAGCGCTGCAAACTTTTTCTAAATCTAGCACAGTTTTTACTTAAAAGGATTTTAAGCCCTAAAAAAATGGGGCAATAAATTAGCCCTCAAATAACCCTTAATTCTCATGCCAATAGGCAATTATTTTGTTACACGGCATTTTGCTGCTACCAGCTTTAGCTGGGTTTCACGTAGCCCTAAAGACGCATCATTTTGTTAAATTTCCAACAACAAAAATATAGTGAATAGAAAAAAAAATTTTATTAATAAAAATTTAATCACTGATTACAAAAAAATATGCATAAGCTATTTGTAATTTGTCCTACCTTATGAAACCCTAAGCATGTCTGCCACTGCAAACCAAATACTAGGTATATGGTACCTACCTATATACAGAGTACGTTTAAATGATTATACACCTCAGTTTTTTACATCCTTTTGTTGTTAATTTAAACACCCAAATGGAAAACGCATTTCCGCGACTATAAGCTAGTATTAAATAATATATATTCTTATTGCCATCAAAAAATCAATTAAAATATTTTTTGCATGACTCCCTATAAAATAGTTGCTTGTCATGCCTGTATGGCGATAGAAAAATGACCCATTATGCACTCGTGCGTAAAGTAAAACAAAATAAATGCGAATTATAGTCATACTAACATTTAAAAATACGAAATTCAAACGCAGTAAAGACTTACTCAAAATTAAGTTGTATTTTTTTAATTAAGTACAAATCAGCTATTTTATAAGCGGTACGTGCAAAAGATACTATATATATGTATCTCGTACTTTATGATATATGGTTCATGTTATTGCTAAAACTTGCTAACGCTCGTTTTTAACATGTGTAAAACATTCCGTAATATACTCGTATATGTCATCACGCACTAAAAAACTATTATTATTGTTGAATAAACAGTTCTACATTTAATAAATATTAATCAACAAAATTTAAATAACTGGCAAACCAAATTATCATATTCAATTGAAACTTGAAAAAGAAAACACTGTTTTTATAACAGCGTGGTTAAAACGAACTTGTGCTTGTGGCGTCGATTTCCGCCGCTTTCAAGAACTCTTCCTGTAAAAAAATTTGATTTTCAAAAACATGACCCAGGTACCCTGTCAGAGGGGGATTATACATTGTCAGCTCTACTATTAATAGCTAGGCAACTTATACTTCAAGTATCAATACCAGTGTACGCAGGAACAGATTTAGGTTTTTCGGGACCTAGGTCTTATTGAAGTTCAATGAAACCCCATTTTTAAAGTTTAAAACTCATTTTTATTCACATAAAAAAATCAGAGTTGAAACTTGCTGACCTGACCAAATAATTAATAATACTAAAAATTGGCTCAAAAAGTCAAATTCATCCAAAAAATTGTCGAAATTCACCTAAAAAATTGTCAAAACACACCTAAAAATTTTTTTAATTTCTTACAAAAAATTGTCGAAATTCACTTAAAAAATTTTTACAAACGGTAACTGCTCACTGTTAATGGACAAATATTAAAAATGTATGCTAATAATTTAAACCCTTGACATTTAGGGGCCCAGGGCTTAACCCCTATTATTTCCTATGTAGATTCGCCTCTGAGTGTACGTACTGAACAGGTTTCATGAAAATCAGTTCAGCCTTTTTTTTCAACACAGACAGACAGTCAAGTAATTTCGTGTACAGATAGAGTACCTACCCCAAAAATTTACAGATAGAGGTACTATTTAGTTTCTATCATTGCAAATAAAAATATAGTTGTGAGCTCACTGTACGCAGAAATACATATAGATACAGAGATATATAAACGCATTGCGCTCTAGCTTTTGTTTGTAATGAACCAATTGTTACTGGTCGATTACAAGCTGACGTCGCAATGTTCGCTACATCTGGTCTGAAGTTTGCGACGGTTGAAACGAATCCGTTCTTTCAATATGTCCAGAACTAGTTCACTCTTTTTTAAATATTACAAACATGCGTAAAACTATAGTAAGATCTTCAATTTACAAAATATAGGCACCACTCTTACAATCTTGTACGATATTCATAATCCGTTATATTAACTTTTGAGAAACAATGACATTTTTTTAACTTTTCAAAATAACCGAATACTTATTTAAGGTAAATAATTTCACCGACATTTTTAAACTTTTTTCTTTAACTTAACGCTCGTATATTTCGGGAGTGATAGAATTTTCAATCGGGATAACTGTGATTTGACAGAAGGTAGAAGCCATGTTGTTTTGACATTTGTGTTCAGTAAGCATTGACAAATTATTATGGAAAGACTCACACTGTAACAACTCTTAGAAATTGTTGAAATTTATTCTCAAAATCAGGGTTCTATTCGCCTAACTTACAGAGCACTTCGTGAAATTTATGGTTTACATGTTCGTCCATCAGAGCAGTTATTCGTCGAACTATCGATAGATTTCAGGCAATATTTTCTCTACTCGATGCAAAAACAACAACAAGACAAAGAACTGTACGTACAGAAGAAAATATTGGTGCTGTAAGTGCTGGTGTTAATGAAGATCCAAATTTGTCTATTCGTCGACATTCACAACAAGTATCCACCACATGGAAAATTTTGCGGAAAGATCTTGGTCAACACCAATTACAATATCTAACTGGTTCAAGAACTAAAGCCACTTGACCAATAAGCGTCGTTTGTTTGCTGATTGGGCCCTAGAAAAGTTTGAAGTTGATCCACTTTTTTCTCAAAAAATTGTGTTTAGTGATGAAGCTCATTTCTGGTTAAATGGCTACGTAAACAAGCAAAATTGCCGTATATGGATTATTTTTTTGGGAGTTATGCTGATAAACCAGAAACAATAGACGCTTTGGAAGCCAACATATTTCGTGTTATTGATGAAATAAAACCTGAATTACTCGAAAAAGTGGTTCAAAATTTATTTGATAGAATGTGGTTCCTCAAAGGTAGTCGTGAAATTATTTTTAAAATGTAAATGTCATAAAATTATTTATCAAATAAAAAAAATTGGTTTTAATCTTAATTTGATTAAATGTTTATTTCAATTTAAAGTTTAATTACTCTTAAAAAAACACCCGATATATGTTTATCTGTTTCAAATCTTTCGACCGATTTTTCACCTACTTACCATTATTCGAATGAGTTGAAATTTTGTACACTTGTGTAATTCCAATGACAATTTAATACTATAGTAATTAGCTGATCGCCCTAGCATCGCTCGAGTGTGAATGGAATTTTCCAATTTTCACCTACTTCCTGTTACCAAATTGAGTTGAAATTTTGCATACATGTGTAGTTTTGATGGCAATATAATATTATGCTAACTAGCTTACATGCCTGAGTTTCGTCCGGATGCAAATTATATTTTTGAAATTTTTAGCACTGAATTATTTGAAAAATTCCATCCGATCGGGCGACGGGACAATCCTAACGTCAAAAATATTGACATTTGATATAGTATAATAAAGATTCTGAAATCTCAGTTATCGCGTGCGATGACGCGGGTCACAGCTAGTATTAAATTTTATGATATTTGCTATTCATTTGCATGGTTACCTACATAATATGTTTCACGTCATGTAAAAATACAAATACCTAACATCTACAGAACAAAAGAAAAGCTGATTTTTTTGTTCTCAAAATATTTCCGAAACTATAAAATTAAAAAAAAATATAGAAATTTTTTTTGAAAAAATAATTAGAATAATGAACCGTCATAAAAAGTATAACATTATTATATAAAAAATAGCGCATGCGCAAAAAAAATATACTCTTTTGCGCATGCGCTGATTTTCCCCGCAAACAACAGGACTCTTTATATTTTCATATCAAACATCCTCCCAAAATTTGGTTTCAATCCACTTATCCATTTAACCTGTATCGTGCAGTTCATAGACAAACAGACTCTTTCCAAAATTAATATGTTTTTTGGATTCGGGTGACCTCAAAACAAAAAAATATAAAATTTTGAAAAGTGAATTTTGACCTAAATTAATATCATTCCCCACTTATGGTGGTGAAATGGTAAAAAAGAATGACAAGCTTTGTAACTATCAAACCAAAAAACGCTTGGTTTGAAAATAACGCGGTTAAAGTACACCTATTTAACTATAAATGTCGAGCTCCCGTAGCGTTTCAATGGATCGTATAAATGTAATAAAATCTAATTAAGCAAATGAAGCAAATTAAAAATTTTAAAATAAAATAGATTGGAATATCGTTTAAAGTTAAACGTTTTATTGACGTGATAACGTCTTATAAATTGATGAATCACCAATCTTATAAATTGATAAAACACCGGCTGCATGCACGAAAAAGTGCAACGTTCCTAACGTTCGTAACGCGTAACGCGTAACGTTCCGCCTGACCCTGTGCGTGCTTTTTGCTAATTTCTCGCTCAATTTAAATTAGATCGGTTTGAAACCAGTCTTAAACGAAAGAGGAGAACATTTTACATAGATTTCGTATAACAGAATTTGCCTAAACAGTTTTTTTATACAAATTTATATAGAAAAATAGCTGTATAAATGCAATGTTGTCTAATGCATGGCGCGACGCGGTCGGTCGTCTTTGTTTGCCGTACATGGAAATTAGAAGATAACGTATGTCTTGTCTTAACATGAAAACGGCTGCATTTCTAATGTTTAATTCAATTTTTTGACATTAGTATTTTGTGAAATGCAACGCCTTCTAAGTTAAGTATTGGAATAACTAATTATTATTAGAACATAATACTTTGACAGTTGCAAACGTCACTTTTGACATTTCTTATCATTCCGACACCAAGGATAAGCGGATGGAAACCAAATTTTGGGAGGATGTTTGATATGCAAATATGAAGTGGCCTATTGTTTTTGGGGAACATCGGCGCATGCGTAAAAAAATATATCTCTTATAATGGTGTTTTATATAATAATAATATAGTTTTTAAAACGGTTTTTACTCTATCTATTTTTACTAGAAATTTTTGTAAATTTTTTGGGGAAAATCAGCGCATGCGCAAAAGAGATACATGCCATAGTTGTTTTTGACGTGATAACGTCTTATAAATTGATGAATCACCAATCTTATAAATTGATAAAACACCGGCTGCATGCACGAAAAAGTGTAACGTTCCTAACGTAACGTTCCTAACGTTCGTAACGCGTAACGTTCCGCCTGACCCTGTGCGTGCTTTTCTCGAAAACGGCCCTAACGATTTGGATGAAATTTACTGAAAAGGGATTTTGGGGGGCAAAAAATCGTTTTAGCTAGGTCTCATCTCTCGAAAAAATCGTTTTCTTACAAATTTTATCATTATAAACATCAATTTTTTGACGTATGAAAATACTTAAATATTGTAAGAAGGTTTTGGAATTTTATATAAACAGTGAAACAATTGTTTTATAAATAGTATGACAGTTAATCTTTGAGACTTAAATAAATACGAAAGAAAGAAAGTTAATAAAAAAAATTATTTTTATAGGTGGTGAGTAATTTAATAAATAAAATTAACCTAAATTTGAAGCGAAAGATGCAATATCATAGATTCGAATTATTATAATTATTATATGTAGAATTTAGGTTATGTATTACGGAATACGTTATCACGTAAAACTATCGTCCGTAAACCGACTTTACAGACAACCAATTTTTTTTTTGTTTTGTCGATGACGTACTGAAAGCTAGAAAATAATTAATTATTTATCAACAATCTGGGACTTTAATAAGACTATAATGAAATCGTGGGGCTCATTTAGTAATACATGTAATCCAAGAAGACAGTCGAAAGCGGCATGATTTCCGATGTCCATCAAAAATAAATTTGCTGGTAATTGCCCTCTACGATTTATTTTAGTCTTATGAAAGTCCCAGATTGCTGACCCATAATTACTTTCTTGCTTTTAGTACATTATCGACTGTATAATTAAACCAAAAAAAGATCTTACCATTTTTTTAAGAATAAAATGTCACAATTTGGTTATTTCTGGCACTATATAAACATTAAATTTAAGTCAAGTGCTGAGTCGGAATGGTGTGCAAACATTGGGGGGAAAAGTTAGGTTTGAATTTTTCGTTTCAAATAATACCGAAATTTCCTCCCTCCAACGACGTCCGTTACTCCTATGAAGGGTGTATGAAGAAACGAAAATCAAATTTTACTGGATTGTGTGTTTTCTATCAACTTTTATGGCAAAAATCGCTATGTACCTACCTATAATATACAGAATTTAATTCCACGCAAAAAATTGGTACTATTCATTTTTTGATCAGATCTCTATTTCTGTAAAAGTTTCAGTGTTTGGTCGTTTCTTCTGTTGACTAAAATATAGTTGGGTGATAGTTGAAAATCTCTTCAATTTTATGATGAAAAGGTATCGTTCAGTGCACTGCTAGTTTGGACTCTAAATAATATTTTAGACATGCCACCGTGTAAAAAAAAATCTAAATTTTTCGACATTCAAATGCTCGGTGCCTGGTTCTGTTTGTTTAATTACAAATTGTTTCGGACAAGTAACTTTTGATTGATAATTTTTGTTCAAATATAATTCGCAAATATTAATTGAAAAACGTATTTGGCAGCGCTTTTATTTCAACAGGGTCTCACCCTTTCTTTACATTAGTTTCAATTCTAGTGAGTTCAGTTATAGTTATTGTTGTATTCTACCTAATTAATTATTAATTTATTTCCAATCAAAAAAAGATACTTTAGCAGTTTAAGCAAAGCATGTCTATTACTTGCAAACTTAAATTGGTAGACTCCTTTATTTTTTTTATGATTATGGTGTTATTGAGTACGATGCATCATTTGATTATGCTTGTAAACAAAAAAAATCCAACCAATTAGGCAACGACAGCATTCCAACTTCAAAAATATTGACATTTGACAAAAAATCTGTTAACGAGTACAGTGACGCAAGTAACGACTAGTACTAAATATTATGTTATGCAAGGTTTCCACTTAATATGTTATCACGTCAAGTAAAAATTAACCAGAACCTGGTTGTCAGTTACCTAGCTAATTTCTTTTTTTACAAATCAGCTGATTTTTTGTAATTTTCAAAATATTTCAAAAACTATAAAGTCAGGGAAATTTTTTTTACAAAACTTTCTTGTAAAAATAAATGAATTAAAATGTTAAATTAATGTAAAATGAATACTAATATTATACACATTTGCACATAATTATGTATTTTGCAATCAAAATTGTTCTATTGGCTGTGAGAATGAGTTGGGAGGGGATACAAAAAAGTTTTGCAGCGCCCGTAGTGAGCGAGTCGAGAAATAAAGTGAAAAAAAGTTTCATTGCTAAACACTGCTGGCATTTGTTATTTTTCAATTTAATAATAAATAATCAATAGGTAAATTAATCAAAATGAGAAGTGCAACTTGTGTTGTTACTTGTAAAAATAAATCGTATAACAGTGACTGTGCGTTTTATAAATTTCCAACATCTAATTCAAACAGAAGTCAGAAAGTGATCGAAACTAAAGGGTGTAATACGCCGCATAAAGAATTTACAGATGAAGCTGTTGGACCTAATTTTGAGTTTTGTGAAAATAAAAGTGATCTTAAATACTGTTTTTTAAGAGGGTACGAGTCTATAAAAGATGATGAACAATTATCAGACTTGGCAGGTATAACTAGAGAAAATTTTGATATTTTATTAGAATTTATGAAATTTATGTCAGATAAGAGTAAAATCAATCAGAGAAATAGGTTACTTAATTTTTTAATTAAATTAAAGACTGGATTAACTTTTTCTGCCATAAGTGTTCTGTTCTCAATACATAGAACTTCAGTGTCAAACATTTTTCATTTCACTTTGGAAGAACTTTGTGCCGCAACAGCAAATTTAGTATTTTGGTCAGATAAAGCTACTGTTCAGGATGCATGCCAGAGTGTTCTCATCCACTGTACAGTAGTACAAGAGTCATTATTGACTGTACTGAATTTAGGATGGAAGTGCCTGCCAGTATTGAAAATAGAGTATTTTGTTTCTCGCATTACAAGAAAACTTTCACAGCAAAATTGTTCGTAGGAATTACTCCCTCCGGATTTATTAGTTTCAAGTCTAAAGTTGCAGGTGGAAGAAAAGGCGATTGTATGTAAATATCCATCTAGGCTGAAAATTGATTTTAATAATAAATTGAACATTTCTAAATAAGAAAACTTATAATTAGAAAAAACTTCGCATTGCTATAAAACCAGGTAAATATTAACTTCAAAATATGTCACACTACTAGAACATTCTTTTTATTTTCAAATATTTTCAATATGACAAATATTTAAAAATCTTAATTTGTACATATTCTTCTGAGTACAACATTATAATGATATTTATATAACTTGAATTTAATAAATAAACTTTTGTTTACATTTGATTCTGTCACTTTATTTACAACCCTAAAGCAAGAGATGTCGCGTCGATCAATTCTCACAGCGAATAGTGTAGATGCATATCTTAATATCTAATGAATATTTTTTTTTATCTGCGTATTTTGTTTGTATTTTGACTTGTCATATTCAACTTGTATTGACAACATGACCAATAAATATTATTAATATTATTATTATGAAAAGTATACCCATAAAAAACAACTTTAAGTGTAGCATATATCTCTTCTGCGCATGCACTTATTTTTCCCAAAAACGTCTTCATATTTGCATATCAAACATGCTGTCAAAAGGTTTCAATCCACTCATACGTTTGACCTCTATCATATTCACAGACTAACACACGAACAGACTTTTTTCAAAAATATGGTTTTTTGGGTTGGGGGACCTCAAAACAAAAAATTAAAAATTTTTAAATGTAAATTTTGACCTAAATTAGTACCATTGTGGTGTTGGAATGATAAAATAATAAAAGCAATGACTTGTGTAAAGACTATTCATTACCTAAATGTTCCGTTAGAAATCATGTTGATTGTTTGATTGTACAAAGAGTACAAAAAATTCATGCCTGCGTTTTGTTTATGAATTTCCGTACAGAGAGCATACCATGCCATACCTTTTTAAATACAAACTTTGAAACATGTTTCAACGTAGAACATAGCATATAAATAATTTCTCATACTCTAGGAAAGTATCTTTGATTCGCGACCTTTGCGCCATCTCGTGTTCAATTTTTTAAAATCTGGTTCAGTCAAAACTGACAAATACATGAGAATTAGCTTTATTCATAACTATAAAAAAATATTTACGCACAATGTCATTAAAAAAACTATATAAATAATAAACATTTTTTATTTAAAGATTTTTTAAAACTTATTTTTGTTAACAAAATAACAATTATGATATTTTTCATCTATTTAATAATGACTATAGACGTATTATAAAATTTAATTACCCTTGACGACGTACTGCACAATCCATTTTTTTCCTCTCTAATTCATAAGAAAATCCAGGAAAACGGTGGAATTGTAGTTCTGGATTTTTAGTTGGTGTATTTTTACAACGAACAACACAGCACTTCCGATTTGATAGTTTTTTCTCATTTTATTCAACAATTAATCCTTATTAAAATGCACGTTTGAAAAAACAAAACACAAGAGGGCGCAAAAATACTTTCCTAGCGTATACTGTGTGGACCATTTGTAAAAATAAAAATAATTTTCTCAGTTAATATTTGAAGAATAAAGAAATCTTGAAACAGGTTGTTACATAATATTTAAATTACCCTTAGTAATTTCACCCGTCGCTTCAACTCCCTCCGTATGAAACTTACCAACCACAAATTTTCAAATTGGAGGGTAGGCTTATGACACCTCATTTGAAAGACATTTTCAATCTTCTTTCGAATGTGTCAATTATTTTGTATACGCTAGGAAAGTATCTTTTGACACGCGACCTGTGCGCCCTCTCGTGTTTGTTTTTTAATTCTGGTTCAGTCAAAACATTAGTGCCATATGTCTTCAGTGTAAAGTAGTGTTGATCCAGAAGAATGTTACGATGAAGGAAGGTTTTGGTTGAGGATCATAAATAAGCTTTACCAATGTTACGCTAGTGGCCACTAGCTTTACCAATGTTACGCTAGTGGCCACTAGCGTAACATTGGTAAAGCTTATTTATGATCCTCAACCAAAACCTTCCTTTATCTTAGTGTCATATGTTATACGTGCATTTTAATAAGGACTAATTGTTGAATAAAATGGGGAAAAACTATCAAATCGGAAGCTCTGTGTAGTTGATTGTAAAAATACATCAACTAAAAATTCAGAATTACAACTCCATAGTTTTTCTGGATTTTCTTATGAATTTAAGAGGATTGCAGCAGTACGTGGTCAAGTGTAATTAAATTTTATTTTACGTCGGTAATCATTACTAAATACATGGAAAATATCATAATTGTTATTTTGCTAACAAAAAAAATTTTAAATCTTGAAACAAAAAAATGTTTATCATTTATGTAGTTTTTTTACTGACATTGTGCTTAATTTTTTTTTATAAGTAAGAATAAAGCTGGTTTCCATGGGTTTGTAAGTTTTGACTGAACCAGATTTTAAAAATTAAACACGAGATAGCGCAAAATTTGCGTGTCATAGATACTTTCCTAGCGTATTCTGTTGTCTAGTTACGGAGATAATGGCATTTGAAATTGTATGCCATTGGAAGTTTGCACTGTCCGCCGCTCGTCATTATCGGGATAAATTAATTAGTTAACCTTACTAAAATTCTCCTGCAGTCATCTATAAAATGTCTGTTAGTTGTTCAAATATAACCAGATAAAAATGGATAAATGACTCGATATGAGTATGAAAAAAAAAAGATTATTGGTAAATAAAGATTAACCCCTTTCTTGCGATAAAGCCCTACAGATAAATGAAGCACTTTGCTTAATTTTTCTCTAATGTAAATGTCATACTGACGGGGTTGAAATTAAGAGTGAACATTTCATGCTACTAAATATAATTTAAAAATAAAAAATAGGTATGTTTCAAGGTTTCTTAATGCTACAAATATTAACTAAGTAAATTAATTTATACAATACACAATGCGGTTCACACTGTATAATATTCTGAATTTAATATGGAAAATTGGAGCAGCACGTCATGATCATTTCGCACGTTTCTAATTAAGTTTTCTAATAGATAAGACATCAGCGTATCAAAAATCTTTTATCTATTTTACAGCAAATATGTGGAATGATCTACCTGCCCACGATAAAAATTATATTAAAAATATTTTTACAAAATTTAATTGCTAAAAACTTGGGGCAAAATAACAGGAATAGTAATATTACACTCTTATCATTACAACTCTACAAGTGGGAAATTTTAAAATCTTTATTATATTATATCAAATGTCAATATTTTTGCAGCTAGAATGGCCCCGTCGCCCAATTGGCTGGAATTTTTTCTTTAGTTTAAATGTTTTCCTTTTTACTTTTAGGGATTTTTTAATGTTCGGTTTTTTGTTTTATTATTTATTTCCTTTGAAAGCCTTAATCGGCAGCAACAGTAGATATTAACCAAAATTTATAAAAAATAAAAATGAAAAACCTTCCACGGTTCGATGTCGACATTACTCATTAGGGTCTCCTCTCAGATGTTGAGTGTCTATAATCTACAATTAATTCGTTATAGGGTCTCCTCTGATAATTTACACTAATAATAATATAATGAGAAGCCTATATTTTGAAAATTTATTTTAATTTTGAATAATTTTTCAATTGTCTGGGCTTAGCATCTAAAGTTAGTTTAATTAAATTATAATTATAGTCAAGCAAAAATGTAAACGTTTTAACTGTTAAGGTTATATTATGTTTTCAATTCATATAACTTTTTTTGAAAATGTATTTAATATAAATAAACTAATTAAAACTGCTGTCCAATTTAACTTCTAGGATGTACACAAATTTATAAAATGCATTTGATGGAAATAAAATAATATTCCACATTAAAAAACAATTAAAATTTTCAGCGTGTAGAAAAACAAAATAACTTGAATAATAAACGTCGTTTATAATCTGTTCGAAATGATCAATAACTCATCTAATGAGTTATTAAGGTGACCGATGGATCATTTCTGAACGAGCTTGTTGAGCTTTTGCCAAACAGCACTGCCAATCGTGTTCCAAAGCCAGCGGCACTAAAACGAACTACAATAATATGTTCACGATTGCTCCATCACAGACACAAATATTAAATCCCTTGCTGGTTTCCACACAGCCTCCGTCCGCGCATCCCCTGAGCACATCTATCGTTATCACAACATACATACTTCCCGCCTACAGGGTCTTCACCTAAACAGAAATGAGAACGTTTAAAAGTGTAAAATAATTTATTTGTGTCAGTTAAAATGGGTTTTTTGAAGACTTAGGCTAGAGTACGATATCTCAATGTGCAAAATATACATTGAAAATACACAATTATTATTTTATATAACATAAAACAGTGTTATTAGCTGTTCAAAATTTGGGCAAATCGAGTTATCGTACTGGCCCCGAAAACTTATTTTTAAAATACTTAATTAAACTAGTTTTGGTACTTTATAATTAAATTTTTTGCTATATTTTTTTACTATTATTCATAGTCCTAAAGTTTACAAAATTAATGGCAAAGGATTTTTTGCAATGTCTTTAAAAATAACACTCGTTGTGCTACTTCAAAGTTTAAGTTTGATAATTCTCTACGCTATATCGTTTTTAGTACGAGTGACGTCACGAGGCACAAGTGACATTTGTACTACAGTCATAAAGGCCTCAGAAAATTAACATGTAATATCAGTTTTGAAGTTTGAGATATTATCTGAATATATTATCTTAATTATTGACTTACTATAATTTTACTTATCTAGCAACTTATATGGCACATCATGCCGCAGAGCTTCATAATGACCAACCAGGCGTTGGTCAGTCTTGTTTGCGACTCCACGTATAAAAAATTGAATATCTCCGTTGAATTTAAACGTATAACAAAACAATGTTTTCAGCATTTTTAAAATTATCCTTTTAATTAATTAGTATTTACATGTACGTAATGCCAATGTTAAAATAAACAGTAAGTAATAAAAAAAAATAATAATAAAAGAATAAGTAGATAAATAATTAATAATAAATTAAATTAATTAACAGGAATTAAAATTTGCTATTTATATGGCTTATTTTAATTTAATTTCGCATCCAGCTCAATGTCAATTTTTTGTAGCATGATTGAGTAGAAAATTAGTTCCGGCTAAACTCCGCCATAAGTTTCTTTATTATCATTAAGTTTTTTTTATTGTTTTATTGTACTAATATTAGGACAAATACTTCTGATTTTGGCATTTTACTATAAAGGATAATAAATGTATTTATTCTGAACATTTAGAATAAATATTTCTCGACGTGTCTAACGACTGTATTTGTAACTACCTTTGATAGTAATCTGCACCAAATTCACCTCTGATGTGGCGGAAAATGCTTGTTGCTTAGTGCGTTACTGAGCCTTAGTCCGCCTCTGTCTATAACCTTCATGAAACTACGGTAAATCATATTTCATATTTTTTATTTTAACTAAGAAAAAAATAAAAGTCGCGGACAAAACGAAAGTCTACTATACATTTTCAACTGATCTATAACAAAATTTCTTGGAACCCTAAATATTATGTACTGGAGAAGAGAATTGTTGGATTTTATTTTAGCGTTTTTGTTTCAATATGGTTGTAGCTTTTTATATAATTGCATCGATTCGCTATCAACAAACAGAGAGAGTTTAGTTCCATAGCGCTGAGTGCTGACGCAATGTTAACATTGGAGACTCTGATTACAAAGCGAAATAACTCACTGCATTGTGTGCAAACCTATCGATATTATGATATTGTTGATGAAAAACGTTACCTACATACCTCATAAAAACATTTTGCATATCGGAAAATATCTGTGTTTAACAATTTCATTGTACATGCATATTTTCCACCTATTGTTGCTATTAAAACTAGATAATAATTTTGTTACGCGTTTCACTTATTTGTATGCAAGAATGTAACTAAGAACAGAAATAATGCTACAAGGTTGTAAATTAGTTAGTTAATTCTTCAATGTGTAATATGGATAAGCGAATTTGATCAGTTTTAGTATTAATATATTAATCTTATTTAACTCACCGTTTTTAATAATTCAGGTGCATTTTTTTCAAATATTATAAAACAATCATTGTAGTCATTATCTTGCTCACTATTATTGAAGGAAAAGTTCAGTCAGTCGGGCGATGGGAGCATTCCAACTTCAAAAATATTGACATTGAACATATTATAATAAACATAATAAAATTTCTGTTAGCGCTTGCGGTGACGCAGGTAACGACTGGTATTAAATATGATGATATTTGCTTTTCATAGTTATGTATATCAGATCTCCCGAACTAAAGAACAACAGATTTTTTTATATTCAAAATATTTCCGAAAACAAAACTCTTGTAAAAGTAGACGCAATAATAAGCTGTTACGAAAAGTATACCATTATTATATAAAAAATATATTATGGTATATATCTCTTTTGCACATGCGCCGATTTTTTCCCAAAACAACTCTTCATATTTGCATATCAACCATCCTCCCTAAATTTGGTTTCAGTACCTACGCTCATCCGTTTGACCTGTATCGTGTTCGTAGACAAGGAGACTAGCAGACGTAATGACTTTTTCCAAAAATATGTTTTTTGAATTCGGGAAACTTCCAAACGAAAAGCAATTTTGAAGATTGGTTTTTGACGTGAATAAGTACTATTCCCTATTTGGGATGTTGGAATGGTAAAAAAGTTAAATAATTTGGGAATATAGTACTCTGTGTTACTAGGGAAGAAAATTAACGTTTGCGACGAGTGTGAAATTTACCACAATAGCAAAGCGAGGGTAACAATCGCACGAGTTTCAAAAACCAACTTTCTCCTGCAGAGCACAGTACTATATAAAAAAATTGCATTGAAAAAAATAACATCAAACACCTACGAAATCCCCGTAAATTAATATTGTAGGTTAGACGAACTGTCAAATATATCTAGTTTTCAAATATCACGTAGGATGGCGTCACTTTCGACCCGAAAATATTGTCCCAAGGTAGGTACTAAAATACTTTACTTTTGATCTGCGCATGCGCGACATTTATTTTACGCTTTTGGCATGCACAAGTCAACTTTCTTCCCCGTAAAATGTATATATTAAGGCACTACTAATTAGTACAAATTTATTTTTATAAACACGTCTACAATAAATGCTTTTAAAATTGTTCGCAATTTAGAAAAGTACATTAATTTTTAAACATTAATTATAAAATCGTCTACTTCAATAGTTTATAGAAACATATTAAGGTTATAAGTTGGAGTGCACATCATCTTAAAACTTCATAAAAATAATTATTTTTAACTGATTAATGATGAAAGTTTGAGTAAACAAAAACTTTTTCTTTGTAATATCTGAAGAAATAAACAAGCTGTAAGAGTGCTTGACTCGTATTTGAAACGACATGGGATTATTTTCTATACTGCTTATTCAGAATCAATATCTTATGTAGGTAGGTACTATCACTAGCCTTTACCCGCGACTTGGCGTTATTGTGTGTTTTTTTTTTTTGGCTTCAGCAGTCGCCCCTTTTAGTAGAAGCATGTTGACGATGATCCTACGACCTGATGAATAGCAACAACTATATTAATCAAGATCCAAACAAAATAGTTTTTGAGTGAACTCAGAGCAAACAAACTGATTATTTATAGGTACACAGGCAAATTCTGAAATTAGCTAGTTCGGTTTCCTTTTGTAGGGCCTTTAAAAAGCCCTAAAAGTGCCCTGAGTTGAACAGATCTTAATTTTAACTCGGTTACTTAATATTATCTTATATAAATTTTTTCGGGATGAAATTTTATAAAGTTCTAAATTCGACTCTAGGGCCCTATGAAGTACAAATGAGTAGTACTTCATCCCGAAAAAAGTATTTTAGATAATATTAAGTAACCGAATTTAAATTACGATTTATTCAACTCTGGACAATTTTAGATTTTTTAGGGGCCCTACAAAAGGGCATTAAGGTTCAAAATCGTGCTTTAGGCACCTGTGAAGTATCGATTAGTGAAATTTCTCCTTAAAACGAATATTTTAGACCCCGATAAAGCTGGCACCGCCAAAATGTCTTTTAGTAAAATTATTGGCATGAGAATTAAGGGCTATTTAAGGGCTAATTTAGTGCCCTATTTTTAAATTTAGGGCTCTTTGTTTTTTTGTTAAAATCTGTAATTATCTTCTATACGGTGGTAGTACGGATCACATATGGTGGATGAGCGGGTCGAACTGGCACTAAATTAGCCCTTAAATCTCATGCAATCGTCAACGAGACTTATCATTGTGGAGCTGCCAGTTCGACCCGCTCATCCACCATATGTGATCTGCACTACCACCGTATAGAAGATAATTACAGATTTTAACAAAAAAACAAAGAGCCCTAAATTTAAAAATAGGGCTGTTCATTAGCCCTTAAATAGCCCTTAAATCTCATACAATCGTCAACGAGATTTTAATTGTGGCGCTGCCAGTTCGACCCGCCCATCCACCATATGTGACCCGTACTTCCACCGTATTGGACAACGTTTTTCCTAAAAATTTAAAAATAGAGCACTAAATTAGCCCTTAAATAGCCCTTTAATCTTATACCATTTTTTTCATCATTCGGCTCAGTGGCGGTGCTGACTTTTTCTAAAGCTGGCAGCGCCACAGGTTTTGCCTAAAAGGATAAGAGCCCTAAAATTAAAAATGGGGCACTAAATTAGCCCTTAATTCGCATGCCAATATTTTTTCCAAAAGACATTTTGACGGTGCCAGCTTTATCGGGGTATATTTTAGGTAAAAGTAAGCAAATCTGCATTTCAAACTTAGATATTTATTGTACATGGCCTATTTTTAGATCTACATAGGACCCGGGGATTAAAAAAATACTAAGACGTAGGTATTCGTATGTCAAATTTTTCGTTAAATATAAATATCAAATAAAAAGATATAGTTGCTAATTAAAATTTCAATGTTAGGCCCCACGAGACCCTTTTAGGATCCTTGGGCCTAAAATCTAATTGTTCCATTCGATAGACAGGAAAAAGTTATTAAGAAAATCATTTTAATATTTTTAGTTCGGTTAACTCGATAAGAAATATTATGTCGTTCCGGGACTTTTGAAACACTCTGTATATTTAAAATGATATAGGTACGACAATAAAATTAAGGTTACTTTGATAATTATTGATCTACATTTCCGTAATCAAATGGGTTCAAGTGGAGCCCTATTGTTGTGACGCAACTCTGCTGTCTGTTAACGGGATACGATGGAAAGTTGATTCTTTTCATATGTTTTAACGCTGTTGGATCACTTTCCTAAAGTTTCTCAGGGGTTCCGCGGTGAGAGACGAGGTAGATGAAAAGTATATTTTGGGCGGAGACTTTTATTGCGATGTCTCACTCCAACATCGCCTCGTCTCATTTTGCACACATACTGGACTTACGATATAGGGTAAAACCGTGAAATATAATTTTATTTAGTACTTAGATAGGCAAGCGAAAACAATCATATTATTGAAGTAAACATCTCTACGTATTATGGAACGCTCTGAGAATACTGTTGAGAAGAAGGATTACAGGCGGGGAAATAAAAAACGACTGAGGTTATGGGTTCCTCGGAAAGCGAGGAAAGGTTTTCGCAGAAAAAATAGCAAACATGAAAAAATCTTTTTTAGGTATAATAAAAAAAAATAATTATTTGAAAATGTAATAGCTTAAAAACTTTGCTTCTGTTTCTAAAATAATATAGAAATTGAAATCCAGCACGAGGCGGTTTATCTAAATACAGCTTAGGAAAATGACGGAGACGTAGTTGTTAAACAAAGGAATGAAAATGTTATAAATTATGACCTGGTAGATACTGATAAGGTAATATTTCTTTTTAATAAGTGAGTTGCCTACTAGCAAAGGCGCATGCCCGGGATCTAGTATCAAAGAGGATCTCAAAAGACCCTTCCATTTCTTTTTGCAATGTAAATTTCTTTGGGACCCTAATGAGTGCAATGCGAATACTGCCACAACTGTTATTTAGTAGTATCGTGAAAGCATAACGCCCAAATAAAACTAACAGACCGTACAGATGAACAATATCTTTTTGAGCTTCAAACCGAAAAATATTGTAAAATTTTGAAAATTAAATTTTGACCTAAATTAGTACCGTTGCCCACTCGCAGAGTTAAAATTGTAAAATACTAAAAGCAGACTATTGTTTTATTTGCAAATTGTAGCTATTACAATATTTCAGAGCATCCCGTCACACGTATAACCTGAGTAATTGCGTAGCGTGTGTGTGTGTATACGACACACAATCACAATATATATGTATGTTGTATACGCATGATAAGTAGTATTATATAAGATTTGAAAGAAACAAATTGTATGGAATGCATACAAATAGCTGCACTGTGTCAATAATCATCGGCTGAAATGCAACACGTACATCAAATTCTTATTATTCACACTTAGCAAATTTTCAAAAGGAAAAATATGTATTTTTTTTTTTTTGCTTAAAAATGTTCGAAATATTATGTGAAATACCTATGCCTACAAAATTTCAATACGATAATAGTAAGATATAAATAATTAGAATATACAATTCATACAACATAAAACAAAAGAAGTTTCGCCGGTTGTTAAGGGATGATATTTTTCAATAAATAAAATTATTGACCAATTTTTCAGACAAATATATTAACAAAAAATATAAAAATGAATACATTAACGTTCGGTCCGGATTTGCAGCTTCTTCAGAACTGATCTAAAAAATATAAAAATTAATTAATAATCAGTTTCTAATTGGGTTTTGAATAAAATTCGCTTTAAGTTTTTAATTATCAAATATTGAAAAAATAATAACAAACATTTTTTTATAAATTTTTTTCAAAAACCAATTAGAAACTAATTATTAATTAATTCTTATAATTTATTTTAGATCAGTTCTGAAGAAGATCCAAATCCGTTAATTTTTATATTTCTTTTATATTTTTTTATTTTTTTTTTATATTTTTTGTCTGAAAAATTGGTGGATAATTTTATTTATTGATTAATTCAATTATATTATTTAATTTTTATATTTATCTCCTCTTATAGTTATTAAAAAAAGATATGATGATCTTTTGTAAACATTTTTTTGAACCCTCTCTCATGAGTTGAAAGTGTAATCAAAATATTTTTTTCCGCCTTATAGTTTAATTGAGTGGGGTGTATTTCTTGAAATGCAATAGAAATGTTATAAGAAACGAAGAATTTGCTTTAAAATTTTTTATCCAAAAGCCCCACCTCCAATTTCTAAACTATCCATACAAAAAATTATAGAAAAATTCTTTACTACTTTCGATCAAAATTACACGATATGAAAACAAAACGATCCTGAGGTAGGATTTTTTAACACAAGCAAATCTTTATGTTAAAATGTATCAAATTTTGACAGATATCAACAACAGCAGTTTGCAACTATTCGTGAGAATATTTTTATAAATATATTATCGTCGTGCGAATACAACGAAACCCTAGCATGTGCGTTCCCAACATGTGATTGACTTTTTTTTAAATATAAAATCTGAATATAGAAATATAAATACATATTATTCGATGTTTGACACCACTTTCCTCTACTATTTACAAAAGCGTTTGTCGTAATTTTGTATTCGCAGGCGGAGTTAAATATCAGTTTGAAATATTGTCACCAGTTGCCGCTACACCACGATGCAAAAAAAAAGCCATTGCAAGGGTACCGCTCCCAATAGATTACACCATTTTTTTGGGCATATTCGAAAATTTTTTGAACTTTTTCGAAAAAGGAAGGTTCACTTTCGGTTTCTGACGGAACAGTTTTATCAAATAAGTATTAATAAAGCTGTAGTGTGACTTTGAAAATTAGAATTTTTCGCGCAATTATTATCAATTTTTTTCTAGAAAATAATACATTAATTAAAAAAGTACTCCGCTAGGAACCGAGATTGGTCTTTTATCTTCCTTATAAAAAAATAATTTTTGCAAAATGTTGACTAATAAGTCAATAATCAATTGGGAGCCGAAGCCCTATTTTATGTGTAATCTCAGAGCGTTCCGACAGCCTTAATACTCGTTCAGTTTACATCTTTCATATTTAATATCAATGAAGATTTAATAGGAAACTGAATTCTGTTGGTAGGTATTTTTGTTAAACTTTTATTTATTTTATAGTTGGAAATTTTTTATAATTAATATTCACATATTGTCATATTTCTTTTGAATGAACGAGCAAAGCGAGGCCTCTTTTCAACTCAATCGTTTGGAATTTGGTTCTGTAATTAGTCGGCATTTACATTCAACCGAAGTTTGTCAGTCCTTAGAAGATATCAACTTTCAATCTCACCCTGTACAGTGCCCCTCCAGTTCTGTAACCGCAGAGAGGAGAGCTGTGCAGAGCTTCAATGAATAATGCGGCGGTATCTATAGGTAACTACCCTCATCGATATTGGCTTGTCAGACGGAGCTAGTAGCAATCCACTGATATCAGCGGTCTGTCACCAGGAAACCCTCGGCCGATGTACCCCATCTACCATTTTATACCCCACCATCCCACACAAACGCACTACATATGTAGAATGTCATGTAGCTTGTGAGTTATGTAATATGTTTAGTTTGCAGCGTGTCTCAAAGTCAACGAACATAACGTATTGCATGTCACTTAATTACATTGAGTCGCTATAAGATTCACAAACAGAATTGCCTTTGCAAAATCGAATCATTTTAATTGTAGATCAAAGCTCCATGTTTCTAAGTACCTAATAGGTTTAAGGTTAAGAGCGCTATGGATGGAAACTATAAAAAAAAGATGTAATCACTTCTTAACTACAACAATTTTATCCTTGAATGCACATTTCGAGAGCAATGCAACCATCATCAGCAAAAACTAAGCTAAACCCTTTTTTTAAAGTTAAAGGTAATTTTTTATATTAGTAGTAACGAACTTGCACAATACAGAATTTCAAAATCATCATAAAATTAAATTTAATGAATTATATCAAACAGTGGATAGCAGGCGATTAGTGGAAAGCCTGGCGTGTTATTAAGTTAAGAAATTTATGCCACTAAAATTTTTGTCACACCAATAGTAACATTAACCAGAGAACTCGGGACGATTGGTGAAAATTTTGCGCTGTATGTCTTGCTTTGGTTTTTGTAAGCTTTTTGTTCTAATTGGTAACTTAAATATGAAAAAAAAAAACAAGTTAAATGAATAAATTTGCACAACCTATGAGATGATTTAGATTTAAAATTTTTAAACTGATAAATGACTTTCATTCATTGCATTCGTGTCGAAGTAATGTTGTTCAAAGCTGTACACTGCTTTTTAAATGATGCAGCAAACACCCATGCTTTTAAATGTAGGTATTTAGTTTAAATTTAGAATTTATACGAAGAAGAAAACGTTATATATGGACATATGAAGATAGAAAAAATGTGCATAAGCGGTTTTGTTTTTCGGTAACAGATATTTACCAGTAAAACAAATAGTTTATCCAGTTGATTAAATGAATGTTGGGCAGAACTTTCTGTTTTATGTAGATTTGCAAACACATAAAACACAAATATTTAGAACAGAAGTATTTCACAAAGTCATAACATGGATAGAAAAAAGGAAAAAAAATACCTCTTTCATTGGTACTTATCTATTTTAGTAGTGTTCTTTTCTGGCACTTTCCAGGGGCAGTTTACCGTTTTATACTTTCATCAGTTGTCTATTTAGCTTTATATCCTCGGCACATCTCTTTTATGTCCTCCCGGGTGCTTCACCTACTCACCTTCGGCATCACTCTTCTCCGTTCCCCCAATGCCGTGAGACTACGTGTGTCGCTGTGCCGATCTGAAAAAATAAAGAGAGAATGCAGACATTCCCGATGCTGCTCGAATCAGAACTATGCTCTTTTACGCGCTAATACAACTTTTAATCCTAAACTTGGCAAACGCTGTTTCAGGCTGCTCAGAATGCTGCTATCATTTTTATCTTTGATCCATGATGTTCAATAAAATAAAATAAAACTCACAGCTTTTTGGATAATTATAGTGATTTAGTGTTAGATATTAATATTTAGAAAATTTCTTGGGAAAAATAGACTTCTAATGCAGTGTGTTTATTTAAAACATTTTATTTGCCAACGTTTCGACTTAAATCTAGTTTTTTTCAAAGCGCTGTAATATTAAAATAAATTTGTTAAAGAACATAATAAAGCTATAAAGTTCCTGTCTTTTGTAAGATATTAATACTCGCACGACATTTCGTTGTGTCAGCGACTTTTTAGGGTACTGGAAAAAGTCATCATGCGAATATTAATAACTAACATTAAATCACTATAATTATCCAAAGATGTGAGTTTTATTTTATTTGTAAATTTTTTGCTATGATCTGGTAAAGTGTCTTAAAATGCTTTTAAAATGTTTACTGTACGACCGTAGACCAACTGTACGACACATCATCAAATATTAAAAATGAATTCTAAAAAGTAATTTTTTTTAATATAGGTATACCTACCTATATACAGGTGATTCAGACCACCCGTACCGGTCGTTTTTTATTGAAAACGGTTAGTCGTAAAGAGTTAGGTCAAAAATCTGTATTATAAAAGCCCTAATGAAGAATCGAATGGTGATATTTTTTCTCCGGAAAGATCGGCTTCCTTTTAGTTTGCTTCAGAATGTTCAGAACTCCGCAATTTTAAATGACACGATAGGTCAAAACTGATATTGTTAAAAAGATCTTTAAAAAATAAGCAAGTTTCGTCGGACATTTTTTTTTATTACTGCCACCCCTGTTAAGTAATATGCGTATGAAATTATTAAATTGAAATGTCATAAATAACGAACTTAATTTTAACAATTGGTATTTAAAATCTGGTTACCTAATTAAACTATGTCACAATAAGTTTTCAATAATTGCAATTGGTTTTTTTTTTGTCACAAAATGCTCAGAGGTACTCATAGCATATCTAGCAGAGCTCAGCAGTGTTTAGAAGTAAATGGAAAACAGTTTAAACATTTGTGATATTGTTTAATTAGATAACTAGTTTTTAAATGCCACCTTTTAAAATTAAGTTCGTTATTATAACATGTTAGTTTAATAATTTCAAACGAATATTACTTAACAAGGGTGGCGGTAACAAAAAAAAATGTCCTACAAAACTTGCTTATCTTTTAAAGATCTTTTCAACAATACCACTTTCGACCTATCCTGCCATTTAAAATTCTGGAGCTCTGAACATACTGGAACATACTGGAGCAAACTAAGAGGGAAGCCGACCTTTCCGAGGGAAAAAAATATCATCATTCGATTCCTTATTAGGGCTTTTGTAATACAGATTTTTGACACAACTCTCTACGACCAACCGTTTTCGAAAAAAACGACCGGTACGGGTGGTCTGACTCACTCTGTATAATAAACTGTGTTCTCTGGAGATACAGTGTCAAGTTTAGAGTTAATATGGAATGCATCATATTAAAGAAAATACTATTTTTTATTTTTTTTCTGACATTCATGAGCAAAAAAATCCCTTGTAATATTTTCATAGAAAGCCGTGAAAAAAAGGTTTGGCAGTATTTTTTTTAAATATCTCAAACTTTCCTTTTTACTTCTCGAATATCAGAAAAATGAAAAAATTGTGGAAGTCAGTGCGGTTGACCCGCACCTACTATTCATTAATAGTAAATACTTATTCAAAACATGACGCAGATGAACTCAGTTCTTGAGTGTCTATAATCTACAATCTTCTTCTTCGTCTGTACTCCAGTTCATTTTTTCACAACCTCGCGTCAGATTTTTTCAGATTTGACCAACAATTAATTGAAGTATCAAAGTTTCAGAAGTAGAACTTTATCCGAATTGAACAGTTGGAACTGAGTTCTATATGTAGGTGACAATTGTAACGTTTTATAACCTTCATCGATATACATAGCTTATTTAACGCAGTTTCTGATCCTATCTCTTTTCTAGTTCTTTTCATCGTCTCTTGCGTATACGAGACACACATTTATGATAATTACTTATACTTCTTTAACGACATCCAGCTATTACAGATGTATTTCTTGTCTGCAATTGTAGAGAAATTTCATTTTACGAAAACAAATCGAACTAATTCTTTCAAACGAAAAAGTTATTATTTTAATAATTTACTAGCTCTTGAAGGACACTTCTTATGAAAATAAAAAGGTACTTATACATAATATACTCTTATTTTAGTAATTAATATTTAACTCGATATTTCATATACTTATGTCATGTATTATTAGTGAAAACTAGGATCTAGACATGAGTCATCTACGATCCACGAAGCTTTTAGAGGGTATCAAAGATTAAAATAGTTGGCAAAACCAAAAGTGCACATCTCGTAAGTTTTCCACTGTATGATAAAAAATAAAAAAAGAAATATTTGAAATATATTTTAAAAAAATAAAGAACGATTAAACAATTTAAGGAAATAGGTAAATCATTTAAAATTGAAAAAATATTTTTTTAAGTTTGAAAAATAAAAAAATATACATAAGAAATATATATAATATTTAAATATAAACTGGAATAAAACGGAATAGAAAAAAAAAGCAATTATTTCGACAGGAATTGACCCGGGACCTTGTCGTTGCAGATCTAATGGTTTATCCACTATGCCACGGAATCTTGATGGCTATGGCGCTGTTATTATGATATAGAAGTGTAGCACTTATTCTATGGTAATTTACACAGTAATTATTATATTGTTTTTCAAACTATTAGCTGTCCAAAAATAGTAAAATAAAACTGTTTGTAAAAATTAAACTACTAAACGCATTTCAATGAATTTAAATAGTTAACAAAGAGGATAAAATATAAACCAAGGCGATCCGACTAAAATTGCGATCTGTAGAGCTTGGACGTACGTACATACGTACAGACCAACCGACAACTGCAGCTATTCGAGATGTTCAAATACAATTTTAGGATCAATTATGAGCCTGAATCAGTGTAAAACTGATTCTGTTTTTTAGAACAGAATCTCCTCTTTTTAAAAAGCTACAATTTGAATGGATTTCGTGAGAAATTAACCTAAAAATAACTTCTTGTATAAACGAAATTCAGCTCTGAGGCGCAAAGCGATAATAGAGCACACACCGCTAGTGCAGCGGTATGTGCATTAGCGTCAGATTTCAAAATAGCGGCTAAATACTGACCTATTTACCTTAATACTGAAGATCGCTTGCAGGACATAGCTGGAAAAAATATTTCGACCAAGTTAATATTCGGTACCTATGCTATAGACTGAAAAATGTTTGTCAAATGTGAAAGGGATTCATACCTACTATAAAGATACATAATGCAAAAACGTTTTTGCTGAAATACACTAGCGTTTTTAATAACTTCCCAATACATTGGAAAGTTATTGTAATGAGTCCGAAAATTGAAATCAAAATTGTTAACAAATTTTTATGTTTCAAGGTCACTACACTATTTTTGAAAATATGTCACTGTGTGTGTATGGGCCGCCTAGGTGTGTGAGCGTAGTCAATTCTTGTAAAAACGAAATTTCGAAAAAAAATAAATAAAATTGACCACCTTAAGGGTGCCATTCAACGCGAATTAACGTTAATATGATCTAAGAGAAAAAATTCAAAATCTGTCCAGGCGTCCTTTTTACCATTCCAACTCTCTAAAATGGGGAAGAAGAAGAAGTAGTCTTTATTTACAATAATATACTGTTTACAGCTATATATAATAAATATAGGGGTTTCAGCAGTCGTGCTATAAGCCCACGTTAAATAATTTAATTTGACAATTTTAAATTTTGAGTAGTTAAGGTTGGCAAAAAAATTTAAAAAATAACTAGCTATTAAAGTGTGGAATGGTAGCTACTAATTTAGGTCAAAAATTACTTATCAAAATTTTACAATATTTTTTGGTTTTGAGGTCCTCCGAATTCAAAAAACAGTCTGTGCGCATGTTTATCTGTTAGTCTCTTAGTCTGTTGAATTAAAATCAAATTTTGGGAGGATTTTTGATATACAAATATGAAGACCCTTAAATAGGCACATGCGCAGAACAGATAGATGCTATAACGTTGTTTCTTAACTTCCAGCTATAAAAAAAAATCAATTTTTTTTTCAAAAAAATTGGGAAGTTACTGTTTTCACCCAGATTTTCGAAAATCTAGTTTTCGCCAGATTCGACGTTTTGAGGTCCTAGGAAGCTAGATTAAATAAAAATACTTCGAAAATGGTGGTTTATAACACCAAATCTCGTGAATAACAAATTAAATCGACTTTGTTAGGGTACCATTTAAAGCTTATTAACGTCAAAACTATCCGAAAAGAATTTTACCAAAATCGGTCCAGCAATTTTTTAAAAATAAACAGAGAGACTCCAAAAAAAATTGTATTTTAGAATTTTTTGGAAAATATTTTTTCGGTTCTAATTTGTTGAAGACCTGCATATTTAATATTCACTATTAATCTTACTGGTAAGTTAATGGTGTGGAGTCCCAATAAACAACCAACCTCAAAGCTTGTTTGTTTATTTAGTTATGACAACCCTAAAGGGGTATTTGGTATTTTTATTGATTCATATTTTCAATTTTTCATGTAGACTCCATCTCAGCTATACAGGTTTACTATATTATATATTTATGTGAAAAGCTCTGCTTTAGAAATAAAGCTGACAGGCAAAATAAAGAACAACCGCCCGTCATTCTCTTTTTGCATACCAGTCTAGATCGGATCTATTTGTGACATTTGATGCGACATTGTTTTATTCAAGAACGACATTTCTCATTGTGCTATAACGTAAACAGCATATCTTATAACTTGTGTAATGTGCATTTTACAATCAAGTATATTATATTATTTTTTAATTGCTGCTATCATCAAAATTCCTGAGTGCAATAACTTGTGTAGGAACAGTGACAAATTAACTAACTGGAGAGTAGAGTCCCAATTGTGAACTTAAACCCTCATTTAATACTTAGTCCACTGTTTAGCATTAAGCTATGGTGGTAGAGTAGCTACCTCCTACGCAGAGGTCATTGACTAGAATTTGTTGGTTGGCGCCCAATTTTTTTATTATTTTTTAGTTATGATTATTCCATATTCCACCTATAGCCTAGTCAAGAAGTAAAATTCATGAGAAAAATAGATCCAAGTCTCCAGAAATTATGAGCAATAGCTTATCCGATTCGAAGAAATATTCCGAAAAAGACGTTTTTTTTTATTTTTCTCGCCGACAAAAAATGCATTTGTTATTTACAAAAAACGAAAAGACAAAAAAAGACCTCTCAGTTCTTTGGCCATTACTCAAAAACTATAAGCGATAACGAATATTGAAAAAAGATTTTTAAAGAGGAGAAAATTTCTAACAATAAAGTCCCACTCCCAGAACTCTATCTCTATTATTATAGTTTTAATTTAACGTTGAAAATAGGGTTCCGCGCCGCCGTTATAGCTCGAGCGCAACGCCATGTTGAGAGAGTACAATGTACAACACATAAAATATTTTTTTTATAGTATTAAATAACAAATTAAAAATTTGAATAAATTATGGTATCATCTTAACACTTGAGAGTATAAAGTTTCGTTGAAAAAAGTTTTTTGTTTTTTTTTTTTTTTAAAGTAAGGCTATTGTTAACTAAATATTTTTTTTCCGAAAAGCCGTCTCCATTAAAACGCCTGCATACTAACTACAACCCAAAAAAAATGTGCAATGCCTGTGCAGCGGAGATCGTGTCTATAAAAGGGATGTTACACTTAATATTTATTAATACCAGAAAATTCAGTAAATTTAAAATAAATAATTTATTGGCCATAGTTTAAACATTAGCGTAGTATCGCCAAAACTCAACCCGATGCAGTAAATATTTTTCAAAATTTAATTGATTTTTCCCTTTAATGTTATAATATTACGTCTGCTATCAACCAAAACGCTATTTTTTCTAATGCCAACAAATTCGGTTTTTCTTCTTGTAGAGTATTATTCTATAGTCATCATTTTTAAAAATAAATGGAATTATTATCCATTATAAAAAGTGTATTATTATTATATTAAAAAAATGTTGCAGGTCATATTTCTTTTGTGCATGCACCTGTTTTTTCCAAAAATAATAGGGTTCTTCATATTTGCATATAAAACGTCCTCCCAAAATTTGGTTTCAATTTGTTCGTCCGTTTGACCTGTATTATGTTCACAGACAAACAAAAGCACAGACTTTTTCCAAAAACATATTTCTTGGATTCAGGGTACCTCAAAAAAAGATATTTTAAAAATTTCGTAAAATGATTTTTGACCTAAATTAGCACCATTCTTCATTTGTGGAGTTTGAATAGTAAAACTGTCAGTGAATGGATCGTGTGCGTTGACTGTTTAAAAAACATATAGACACATTCATATGCGGCACATACGTCTACATTCCGATAAATGTGACAATACACGCACACATTTATGCCAAATTCAGGTAGTTGATTCTGCAGTGCATTGTGCTATAGGTAATAGGTATATAAAAGAAATCAAAAATTTACTGTCGTGGGCACTGTAGAGTAATATAACTCAGCCAATGCGCAATTAGTTGTTTCGGGTTCAAGTCCGGATACAAACATTTAAATTTTTCTTATATAATATATAAGCCTTCTAAAATATTCTAACGATAATCGTTTAATATTATGCTTCACTAGTTCAGTGAAAAAATATGCTGTATACTGGAATGATTATTATTAGCCTTTGTAATAATAATACAGTAAATAAAATCTTTCTCGCGGTTTATTAGTTTCAAATTCAATATACCTACAACACAAATGTGGACGGGGCTTTAGCTCGAATTTATCAATATTTCTGGCGTTCATCTACGGATACTCTACCTTACATCAACAGTGAACGATGTGATAAGGACACAAGAAAAAAGAATAATATGTCTTTCATTTGGTGTGAGGTAAAAGGGGTAAGTGGTTAGGGTAAGAGGGATGATGTTAACACCGGTGACGTGAACTGCAAGTCGTCGTACTGAATATCTTTCAGTCACCAATCGAAGAGGATAGGTCCCTAGAGAGTTGCCGCATCACCGCAACACAGCTATGTGTGTGGCAGCTAAGCCCCCTGTCTCCGTCTAGTGTTGGCGTATAGCCCCTCTTGTTGTGTGTGTAAAAGGTGTATACGAGTACATATCTAATATATAAACACGTTTCATTCCCTAAAATAGATGAACGGGACGCGGAAACGAATCATATATACAAATTGACTCTGAAAGTGCGAATATTTGTGGCAATACACAGAGTTGCTGTTGCCAGTACTAAAATCAATGCAATAAAGTAATTTTAAATTCATAGTTACTTAATGTTGTTATCGTTCCTTTTATGTGTTTCATAATAATATACTAACGGGAAAATTGAAACTTTTGCCTGTACAATACATTTATTTTTATTGCCAACGTTTCGTCCGCATATTTGAGACTTCTTCAGAGCTATAATCGATAAAAATACATATACCGTATTTTTCGGACTATAAGACACCGGACGATAAGACGAACCTTAAAATAAGATGATTTTTAGAAAAATATATTTGAATGTTACTTTCGAATCATAATTTTTATTTATTTTTATCATAAATTTAGAAACGATTTATTGAAAAAAATATTTTAATGTTACCTTCGGACCATAAGACGCACCTAAAATTTGAGTCCATTTTTCTATGTAAAAAGGTGCGTCTTTAGTTCAAAAAATACAGCCGTGGTAAATATTGGTATATTAAAATACTTGAACATTTAACATTTTTTTCGATACATTACCAAAATGTAGTGTATTGCAGTTAATCTTTTTATCATTAGCCAGTTATTTTTTTCTTTTAGTTCTCTGTATATGGTTCAAATTGTCACTATAAAACATTTTTTTCATATTAAAATGTTAAAAAACGTCTCAAGGTATAAAAACGTTGAAATCATCTCCTGTTCATTAACTAAAAAATTCTAACCTCTCTTAATACTCCATCAATCCATAGACATACCCATTTTTGAACGATTTGAAATTTGAATTTAGAATTAATTGCTCATTTATTTTTCAATCCAGTTTTCTTATAAACAATACTAAGTCATTGTGTATCAATTCTGAAATTGACTGTATCATGTAAATATGTTTCTTATATAAATAATTCGGTTCAATGCCAGTATCGATGTCTCTTCAAATATGAAGTCATGACCATGTTCAAAACGTTCTGTCGCTAACACCGTCTTCTCTTTTTTTAAGTAATTAGATGATTTGCAATCAGTTCACTGTTGTATTACTCTCTTTTTTAGATAAGATTTGACCAATATATGTTTTTTGCATGAACACGGAATGTTGTATATAGCTTTAGAATAAATTTTAAATATCTATTACAACTTTCTAAATATTGAAGAAATTTCAGTAGAATTTTCTTTTTGAAAAGTTTTTAGCAGCACAATTTGGTGGGAAAAAATTTTTCTGCAGACATTACTAAACCTGATTTCAGTACGCCCAAAATCTCTCAAGAAAAATAGTAACATTCAAATACTTTAAGCGTGTTTCCAAATTTTAACAGTACTGGAGGCATGCATGAAAATTCAAACGTTACACTATAATGTTGAAATTAAAAGCCAACATTCAAGCAATAAATATGCCGGCCGTACATGAGATGCCCTCCGGACTGAGTACGGAACAACAGTGAGCACGGGATTGGACAAAAATCATCGTAAGTAGTGAAAATCGCAGGAATGTGGACCAGGATGTTTATCAATTAATACCAATTATTAATTTTGCGACGTTTCGGATCTTTTATTGAGTCTTCATCAGGTTTCAACAAAAAGCCGAAACGCTGCAAAATTAATAATTGGTATTAATTATTAAACATCCTGGTCCACATTCCACCGATTTTTACTAGTTACACTTAAGTATGGATGTAAATAGTTTCAATGAATTACCGTAAACTTACTCTCTCTCCCTCTCTCTCTCCCTCTCTCTCTCCCTCTCTCCCCCCCTCTCTCCCCCCTCTCTCTCCCTCTCTCTCTCTCTCTCTCTCTCTCTCCCTCTCTCTCTCCCTCTCTCTCTCTACTTCTTTCATCCAATGCAATCCAACATTAGAGTCAAAACTGCGAAGTGAGTCCCAGACTCTATCTGTCCAATTTATGAGTTATATTCATATTTTCTTTCAAAAAGACATAAACTTTATTCTCTTATCACAATCCGATTTAAAGCCTAATTTCTTAAAGATGACTGTGCAATAAAATCCAACTAAAAACAAAGTTTAATTCCAGTATTATACGTTACTATATTTTTAAACAAATATGTAATTCTGAAATTACAGATAATAAATTAAATAATTACACACCTATATCGATGCTAAAGCGAATAATTTGTACCATTTTGTATAGAAATAAATACAAGCATTCCCAGAACAGATGAACGAAACGCGGGAAGAGTTTAAATAGATCGAACACAGGAATCTCACCCATTTATTTCTCTGTTCATTCGTATTGTGGTTCAAAGTTTACTTGTTCAGAGAAAAGTTAATACGGATAAACGAGATTAGTTTGTGTTGTGGAAATGTGTACAATGCCTACACCACACACAAAAACAGTACAATGGTGTTCGAAAAGTAATACAACTCCCTGGTATCGTACACTTGCCGTCCAATCCTTCGGTCATTAACTAGCATTAACTACCGCAGTGGCAAGTCAGGCACAGCATATTTTAATAAAAAAATAATGTTTACGCATTCAGGTTTAAATGTAATGAAAACTGCACAAACCCCAGATAAACTATCCGATAGTTTTGAGGGGCCACTTGTTCCATATTTGAGCTAGGACATTTCATCGCGACGTGTGACTGTCCTAAAAACGCAGACAAAATTTGAACTATATCGATCGAATGCTTTGAGCTTTGGGTACGATCATAAGACGGAGAGACATTTTTTCAAAACCGTTTTTTTGGTTTCAAGAGAGAAAAACTCAAAATCGATTTTTTTCATAATCACATATATGGGAATATAATTTTTTTTGTCAGCTAGAGCCAACGAGATATATAACTGACAGTAAAGATTTGCATCACTTCTGTTACGTGCACGACTACAAGGACGCGGAGAAAGTAAGCGCTTAGTCGAATATCTCTTCTTATAAAAATTTCACTTATTATTAACAACACAGGGTGCTTAGAGAAAAAAATTATATCTGGAAAAAAATAATTTTTTTCATTCTAAATTGTTTCAAAGCTATGGGAGATCATTTTTCATACTAATCATTATGTATTTTCTACTAACATGATTAGACTAAAAATATTATACTTTTAAATGTTGTTAAAAATATCATTTTTTCTAACGTTTTTCCGGTTTACCGTGCAAAGACAATTTAAATACTTATACCTTTTAAACAGAAGACTTGAAGAAATGCACATTATTGAAATCAGCGTATTTTTCATGATTTATTTAAAAAATATCTATCATGTTTAATTTTATTAATAATGTTCTTTTTTTCGGAAGTGTCGAAAAAACGATAAAAAATTAGAGTGATGTTTTAAATTTACCATATTTAAAGGCAAAGACGCACTGATTCCAATAAACAAAGAAAACCGTCTATATCTTTTTTGTTATAAAAGCTATAGACATTTAAGATTTTACTAGCTTGTGGGAAACTTTATACATTTCTTAAATCAAAGGAGTTACAGAGAGCATTATCATTCATAAGATACGTCGTACGTTAAAACCGTTTTTACACCCGTTCTCCCACCACATTACTTCACTTCCACCAAGCTACTTCTGGAACAACTGTTGCGTTTGCTATCTTGCATAGAATCTTCTTAATAACACTTCTAAGTAATAGAAATATATGTATAGCGAATATTGTATTCATCTATTTATTAATGTGTTATTACTTATTCTCAATTCTCTCTTCTGCCTATACATTAAGAACTTTTGTCTCGCTCTGCTGCGTACATTTTAGAATAAAGTTGAAACAGGACAAAAAACTAGTTGTAGTAGAAACTGTGCTGTAGAATAAAACGAACAGCAATTTCCAATTCTAATTAATATAGTTTCAAAGCAATTTTCACAAGAGTAGGCTTACTTTAAATATCATTTGTTTTGGAGTAATAACAATACTCATTAGGTACTCCTGATTATTTTATCTAATTCTACAATGCCTAATTGTTATGAAAATGTCTATTACTTATGAATTTACTTATGCAATTTGAAAATAATTTCAGAGGTTTAGGATAATTAATTCTTCAAAACCAGTAGTAAATCATATCTAAAATTTGAACAAAAGTCCCTTGTGCATATGACTCAAAAAATGTTTTTCTTTCTAGAAATTTGGCAATTTCTTTATAAAATAATTTACGCATGAGGCAAATCAAGAAGAGAAGTTTAGAAATTTGTTTCAGTCGACATTGATAAAGTGAAAGAACTATAGCATCTTATATATAATATACTCGTTACGGTCTCGTTTCGTCATTCCAAATTTTTTTCAAAAGCAAATTTGAGACCTTTGCTACAAAAACCATCAATTTCCATGTAAATGAAAAAAGATCAATACTTACATAAAATAATCAAAATATTTTTTCTTCTTTTTATATCCTGAAAATTGTTTTATCATACTTTTCCAAAAATATCGACGGCATATCGTATTGATAATTGTTTCAAAATACCATACCAATATCACTTCAGATAGGTCTCGTCTCGTATCATCGAAACTTCTTTAAAAACAGGAGTAAACCTGTTTCCCTATGTAACGAAATTTGTGTCACGAAATTGTACTAGCAGTAACCCTATATAAACAACATTTCTCTATAAGCATCCGTAGCTCAGTGGTAGATTGCCGGCCTGCCACGCGGCCGACGCGAGTTCGATTATTATTATTATTATTATTATTATTATTATTATTATTATTATTATTATTATTATTATTATTATTATTATTATTATTATTATTATTATTATTATTATTATTATTATTATTATTACCGTCAGGTGCGCGCAATAACTTTTTTTTAATATTTTTTTTTAGGGTTGCAAATCATACGATTAATTTTTTTTAATAATCTTATTATGTATATAAAAAATGTTATTTAAAGAAATATACGACTAATTTTTCAACCCATGGAGTTATTTATTATTTGCAGTAGGTAAACCTGCGAAAAAATTAAAAATATGTTACGAGAACGCATTATAGAAGTGAAACTTCTATGTGGACAAGTGGAAAAAAGAAAAGAAGTAAAGTGGACAAGTGGAAAAAAGATAAGTCCAATGTACAAGTGGAAAAAAGATAAGAAGTCCAAGTGGAAAAGTGGACAAGTGGAAAAAACGTTCAGATAAACTTGTACAGACGAAATATCTGTACGTGAAACTATGAGTTCAATGATAAAAATTAATTATGAATCTTTTCTTCTTACTCTTGTTTTTTTCCACTTGTCTATTGGACTTCTCATCTATTTTCTACTTGTCCACTGAACTTCTTATATTTTTTCCACTTGTCCATTTTGCTTCTCTTCTTTTTTACACTTGCCTACATAGAAGTTTCACTTCTGTAGTGCGTTCTCGTAACACATTTATTTTTATGTTCTATAGGTCCACCTTTCCCGGGAAGTGCTAGGCATTATGAAAAGATTTTTTTCTAAATAGATGATTATACCTAAATAATAAAATTTTTATTTAAGAACAGCAGAAAGTTAAATTATTGTTTGACATTGTTTTTAAAAATACTTTTCAACTTCTATGGAGGTAATAATTCAAAGTTAACTAAAATTAAATTCACAAATAATTAGTCTTAACAGCATGCTCTTGCTGTCATACATACGTGGGCTTAATTCTTTGGGAAGTAGTCACGCAAGCTTGTTATTTAACCCTTCAGTAAACATGTGAATCAAAATAGTGATCCAGTTATCCATTTTCCGCCACAATGAAATAGAAAACAGTCCATCACATTATATTAAGTTCTGTGCCGCAATACGTAAATTACAGGAGTAACTGCAATTATTTGTACATTTTAAATTTTAATAGTAATAATGATGATTCAATTTAACCTCAGCACACTTTCATGATATTCTTCGTGTGATGTAGGTATTAAATTGCAGAGCCCTATAATTATGAAATTATCAAATCAGGGACCAACTCTTTATGAATAATAAATAATCATTATTATTAGGTCTCATAAATTAATTTTAAATTATTACTGCTCTATGTTTCATCAATTAAAAAATAATTATATTTCAAGATAATTATCAATGTAAATTATATAATTAAGAAAGAATGTTATACTTCGCATGAGCAAAAATTCATTACTTTTGTAAATATTTATTTTTCATTCTAATTATAATGACTTAAAAAACGGCATCAAACAAACTGTGATACAAACTAGATGGAAGATTTTTTTTTAACGGATAATGTTCATTACCAGTCATAAATGTCTGTTACTATGTTTCGGGACCTCTCTTTTGGAAACAAAGGCGTACGCAGAATTTTATTTAGAGGAGCATCAAAACTTATGAGAGTAAACATAGACATCTGGTTATCACGCTGCAATTATCTCATAAATGATAATATAAACAAATAAAAAGAGCAAAATGAATTTCCACCCTTAAATTCTAAATCCCGGGGGAAGGGGCAACGGTGCTTGATTTTGAAGACAAGTTCGCACTAGCTCGCACCGATGCACCATGAGAAGTGTATCCACATAGCGACGAAGACGCGTCAGGGGCTGTGCCTTCGATCCAGAGCGAATCGGTAAAATTCAATGTGCAATATTATCTGGTCGTGTCACTGCAGAAGAGCGATTCAATTTTGCCGTCGATAACCGTATAATATGTACTTATACAAATTGCTCAAACGATTTAATTTTTTGTAATTTTTTACCATTCCAACCCACAAGTGGGGAATGGTAGTACTAGTTTAGGTCAAAAATCACTTTTCAAAATTTTACAATATCTTTTCGTTTTGAGGTCTCCTGAATCCAAAAAACATATTTTTGGAAAAACTCTATGCACCTGTCTGTTAGTCTGTTTGTCTGTGAGCACGATACAGGTCAAACGTACGAACGGATTGAAACCAAATTTTGGGAGGATGTTTGGTATGCAAATATGAAGAGCCCTATTGTTTTTGGAGAAAATCGGCGCATGCACAGAGGAGACATATGCTATAATATTGTTTTTACATAATAATGGTATACTTTTCATAACGGCTCATTATTATATTTATTTTTATAAGAAAGTTTTGTTAATTTTTTTTCTAAGCTTTTAGATATATTTTGAAAATAAAAAAAAATCAGCTGTTCTTTTGTTTTGTAAGCTAGTTAACCATGCTTTGATTAATTTTTACTTGATTTGGAATATAATATTATGTAGGTAACCATACCAACGAATAGCAAATATCATTCAACGACAACAGAGCTTAAAAATGAAAACAATGTCTGTAATCGAATTATTTATTTAGTTTTTTACACGTATTACATTAAGAACTGTAGGAAAACGTTCTCTTTCACTGAGAATTTTGAAAAAAGAAAATTTGTAAACGAAGTCTCATATCCAGATGCAGTACGTGATCGTCCGCGGTCGTCTGCGGTGCGTTTTACCGTTCATAAAATCACCCACCGTGGGAACCGACTTTTACGTCAACATCTACAGCAGTTATACTTCACTGATATAATTCTTTGTTTCACAGGTCTAAATGAAACAGCGAGTCTCAAGGCTCCGCGCACCACGACAAGCGTACTGCTGCAACAAATGTGGGTGCCTTGTAGGACCAAATGAATGGAAGCATTTACAGAAATACATGGCGACTGGAGTAGTCAGCAAATAGGCGATGTACAGAGGTAAGCAAATAAGTACAAAATGTATTGTACTTGTAGGTGGTACAACCTGAGATACCCACCACTGTAAATATCATATAGTGGAGTTGAAGGGCTTCACAAACATCAGTTACATGGCTAATAAATACCACAGATTGCCAGCATACAGGCCGTGGAATTATTAAATATCGACATGTTGAATACTTGACATTGCGCATTGATTAAAAATACATTTATTCGATTTTGAAAAACACAATGTAAAACTATGTGTTCATTTTTTTTTAATTTCGTCATGAAGTTACTAACTATATATTACCTATAATAAAGTATCAAGCTTTATTTTTGGTCAATATGCTTTATACTTATGTCTTATACTACTTTATTTAGAGAAGTAAATATTTTGATTAACAGTAAAATCATTTAGTTAGTAACATAAATCAGCTGTAAAATCATTTGGTCAGCGTACAAAGATTTTGTTTGCAATAAATAAGAATCGGGCAGCAATCCATGTGCTGCAAAGAATCTTAATAAGGGTTAGTACTTAAACCATAAGCGGGCAGCTAGCAATATTACGTATCTGCATAATAAACAGTCGCGCAGCAAAATGATTACTTGGTCAGCAATATTTCAAAATTGGTCGGCACAGAAAATATTTCTGTATCCAGTTTATTTCATTGGTATTTGGTATGCATATTTAAAATATGGTTAACAATATAATCAAACGAAATGCATTTGTGTTTGTGGAGTTCTTTAAAAAACAATAATGGGGTCGTGTCGATGCGATGACGTTTTTTTGCGCAGAGAAAAGGGGCAGGCGATTAGAAGGAATTCTTTAAAAAACAATTACGGGGTCGTGTCGATGCGATGATTTTAGTTAAAAAGTATTTTTAAAATCCATAATATAACTTTTTAATTATGAGGTAAAAAAATAAAATAGTTGGCAAAACCAAAAGTGCACATCCCACAAGTTTTCCACTGTATGATAAAAAAATAACAATTAAAAAATATTTTTAATAAATTTAAAAAGATTTAAAAATTTAAAGAAATAAATAATTAATTAAAAATTGAAAAAATATTTTTTTTAAGTTTGCAAAAATAAAAAAAATTAAGAACTATACATAATATAATATATAATTAATATCAAGTGGAATAAAATAAAACAAAATAAAAAGAAAAAAATCAATGATTTCGTAAGGAATCGAACCCAGGACCTTGCCCTTGGGATCATACGTGTAGTGGTGTTATCACGGTATAGAAGTGTAGCACTTGTTTTATGGATTACACTATATTTACACAGCAATTATTATATTGTTTTTTTAAACTATTAGCTGTCAAAAATAATAAAATAAAACTGTTTATAAAAATTAAACTACTGAACACTTTTTAGTGAATTTAAATAGGGTTCTGGTCTGATAGTAAACAAAGTGAATAAAATATAACCCAAGGCAAACCGACCGAAATTGCGATCTGTAGAGTCGTGACGTACGTACATACGTACAGACCAACCGACAACTGCTGTTTGTGATTTTCAATTACAATTTTAATAGTATTTATGAACTCGAATTGATTTGAAAATGGTTCTATTTTATAGATTAGAATCTCCTCTTTTCAAAAAGCTTCAATTTGAATGGATTTCGTGTGAAATTAACTTAGATATAACTTCTTATATGAACGAAAGTCAGCTCTGACGCACAAAGCGATAATAAAGCACATACCGCTAGTTTAGCGGTATGTCAATTAACGTAGTTTTGCTATAAAACTTGTATGCGATCTTTCCATTTATGTAATAAAAAATATCTGCCAAAAATTCAGTTGTGGTTGGTGAGGGTTTCGGCCCACCGGAACCCGCCAACCTATCGAGTTGAGAACGTAAACTTTAAAATAAAGTAAACAACAATCTATTCGGAGATGCATAGTATAACCGTTTTTTTGGGTGACCGGAAGTTACCCCTTTTTCACCGTCCGGCCTACTCTAGCCTACTAACTATTGTATTTTTCTTTTAAGTAGGGTTTAAATTTCCCAAATATCCATGAGCTGGCCTATTCGGAGATCCATAGGGTTTTAGTGTTACGGGCTCTAATTCTATTATGAAAATACCGAAAGAATAAGACGAGACTATGAATTCATTTGAGGATTCTTTACAATATCAAAAATATAAAACTTTATTGTCAAAGAGAAAGGGGGTAAAATATAGTTTGGTTGTCCGTGTCCATAGTAACTACATAGGGTCCATCATGTTTTACTATAATCTAATATATAAAATTCTCGTGTCACAGTTTTCGTTGCCATACTCCTCCGAAACGGCTTGACCGATTTTGATGAAATTTTTTGTGCTTATCCGGTATCTATGAGAATCGGCCAACATCTATTTTTCATCCCCCTAAATGTTAGGGGTAGTCCACCCCTAAATTTTTTTTCTTCCTTCCCCATTCGTTCTTTTGCACCGGGCACGACGGCGCAGCCGGAGTGCTCGACATACACACATATACGTCCATGTATATTTTAAAATAAATAAAATAGATAGATAGATGTTCCAATTAAATTGTTTTATTATTTCACTTTATACGTAGCGAAGCACGTACAGGGCCGCTAGTTAATGTATAATATGTCGCCGGGATATTGTCAAATCCGTGATTTTGTAATTTCACTAGTGAAATTACAATATCACGATTGACAAAGATTCGTGATATTATAATTTCACTAAGTGAAATTATAATATCACGGGTTTGACAATATCCCGGCGACATATATGTATATGTAATAATTGCCGAGAACCGTAACATTTCTAAATTTTTACATTGATTTATTATAAAACCTAATGAAATGAAAAAAAAATTACCACACGCAGATTGTCACCGGTCTGCTATTTGAAATAGTACATACTTCTATATAATTTCAGTCGTGTTAAAAAAGATTATAATTGTTTTTTTTTTAATAAAGACCGTTTTTGCGTAGTATTGAAGAATGGTATTAAATTTGTCTTTGGTATTTTATTCTAGCAATAATTAGCTGACACAATAGGTTAATATCTCAAACCTACGTTGCGTTGTCTATTAATATTGGATTTGACTATTAAATGTCGCAATCCGTAATCTAATATTGTTCCAATATGGACCGAATTGGTTGGGGTGAATTAATAGAACATTCAATCAGAAATGCTTGATTACCTATTTACATTATTATCTAACTATGTTAGACTGACGTTGCATTATATCGGAATGCATAGTGATGAACATAATATTAAAGACAAATGTGTTCGTCAAGGAAGCAATTCCAGTCCTATATTCTTTTACTGACAAGTGTCGGAATGGTACTAATTTAATGGTACAAATGGTACTAAATTCCCTTTTCAAACGCTTACAATATTTTTTCGTTTTGAGACACCGAATCCAAAAAACATAATTTTGGAAAAAGTCTGCGCGTCTGTTTGTCTGTGAACACGATACATTTCAAATGGACGAGCGGATTGATACCAAATTTAGGGAGGATGTTTTTTTATGCCCTGTTGTTTTTGGAGAATTTTTTTTTTATGTATGTTCATCGATTTCTCCGTCAATTATGGACCGATTTTCAAATTTTTTTTTATTCGAAAGAGTTCACCTCAGAGGTGGTCCCATCGGAACCAAGTCAGGATCTGATGGTGGAATCCGGAAAAATCGTGGGAAACTCTCAAATTTCAAAGAAACGCATAATGTTTTTTATGTATGTTCACCGATTTTTAGTGTTAGATTAACACTAAAAAGAGAAAAATAAAATATTTTTAACAAAAAAATTGAACCGACTTCACACTAAAAAGTAAAAAATAATTGCGTATTGAAATGTTTTGGACTCGGTGTAGTTCTCGGAATAGATTTCATTTTGGCTGACACCGACTCCAAAACATTTCAATACGCAATTATTTTTTACTTTTTAGTGTGAAGTCGGTTCAATTTTTTTGTTAAAAATATTTTATTATACCTATACCTACTAATGATATGCTTTTCATAACTGATTATTATTCCATTTATTTTTACAAGAAAGTTTTATTTGAAAATAGACTTTATAATAAGAAATATTTTGAAAATAATAAAATATTTGTTGTTCTTTCGTTCTGTAGACCTGTCAAAAAAATTTAGTTAGATATAGCTGACAAACATGTTTAGGTTAATTTTTACATGACGTGATACCATATTATGTAGGTAACATGCTAGCGCCACAACACGCGCTCTTAGATTTTTATTTTCTTTATTATATTATGTCACATATGAATATTTTTTAATTTGGAATGGTTCCGTTTCCTAATTGGTTGGAATTTTTACTTTACGTCAATGATCTGGCTGATTTAATTAATATTGGTGAAATAATAATGTACATGTAGATGAGACGTTAATGTTATTAACACTGCAAAAAGTTATAAATTATGCCACAATAAAAATATAATTAAGTCAAATTTTAAATAATTTCAACAAACGGCGTCAAGAAAATCCAGCTCATTGTCAATTTAACGAAAACAAAGAACATGATCTTTAATAGTAGTACAAACAATAACGTTGACATAATATTTAATGATGACACTATCTCACATTTCAAACTTTTTCGGTGTCATGTGAATGCATCTTCGTGATAGTTTTCCTATATTGGCGGTGTTTGCAACAAATTAAATAAAGTCTATTGTTATCTAAGAACGTTAAAAAAAGTCTTAATTAGTCTACACTGTTGACTCCACATCATGTTTGTGGTTATAGTACCATAAAAAATTGAATAACTGTAGAGGGTCATTCTGGATAGGTGCTCAGAAGTCGGAGAACTTTTGGTGCAAAAGCGAATATTAAAGCTAATATTTCATATACCGTATAGAGAGTTAGTTGTAAGTCGATTTTTCGGAAATATCAAGTTATGACTGTCTATTTAAAGGCTACTAATTAATATTACACAAAATTTTAATAAGTTCACAAGTGTTGCGGATATGCAGTGATGCACATCACAAATTGAATCCACAGAAGCGACAAAAACAATTCGGAAAAGAGTTCAAGGAATATATATACTTACTACAAAAAACCCATACAGTGATAGTTTGAAAAATCATATATCAACTTCCCAGTATATTGGGAAGTTATTGTTCGAAAATCGAAATAAAAAATTTTAACAATTTTTTAAGTTTCAAGGTCCCTACATTATTTTTAAAGTATTTTTGAAAAGATCCTCTCTCTCTCTCTCCCTCGAATAAAAACTGATATCTACTAAAAAGACGCCAAAAAAATCAATTTTACACAAGGGGACGTTCATTAATTTTACGTGAGCTTATAAAGAGGGTGGGGGTGAGCAAGTTCGGAAAAATCTCACCAAATCTCAGAAAATCAATGTTAATGAAAATCTCACATTAACTTTTTAATTTAGAGATTATATATATTATTATAACATATAACATATAAAAATTAGGGGATGAAACTCACGCGTGAGGGAGGAGGGTCCCGCTACATCTTATCAAATCTCACTAAGGAGGAAGGGACGTCTAAATTTAGAAAAAAAATACCTCACGTAATTAACGGACGTCCTTCAATATCTCGCGAATAAAAAATGATATCGATTTCGTCACGGTGTCAATCGAAGCTTATTAAGGTCAGTATGATCGGAAATAAATGTTATCAAAATATTATTAAACAGAAAAATTGCAGAAAAAACGCATATTTTGTTATAAGTATATCTATATATTTAATATTCAAGTTGGTCGTGCGTATTTCAAGGGTCGCACTTGTAGTCTGTAGATTAAACGATCGACTTCACGGCTTGTTAAATAACTGAATTTATATATTGTCTATAAATGTTCTTTTTCATGTTTTTATTGACTTTTGTATCCACTCGTTTGCCGTCCAAAATAAAAATTTACCTATCTATTAAATCTATTTATCTGTTCGTGCATCCGTCCGTCTGTCTGTATGTCCGTCCATCCATCTATCTATCTATCTATATCAGTTCATAATAATAATAATTAATTTTTTTGCACATTTAAAATGTGTAGGATAAGTCAACAATAATCAATAAAATGCAAATACTAAAAACATGATACAATTAAAAGTTACAATTTACAAATAAGTAATTCACAAACAAAGTACATTATAGATGTGTCATATATAGTTTCTGAAATACTAATCTCAATCACTGAAAAAATCCTCAACTGAACAACAACACTTGTCAATAAGAAATTTTTTACATTCCATCTTGAAACGTTTGGCACCAGAAATGTTTCTTTATATTATCATTCAGGTATGGTTGAATAATTTTTGACCCAAATAATTTGGTCCTCTCCTACTCAGTTCCAATCTATGTTTAGCACATCTTGTTGGGTAATTATGAAAATTTTTATTTCAACAAATGTTGTTAAGCACATAAATATTTATTAACCGACTTCAACAAAAAGGAGGAGGTTCTATGTTCGTCTGTATATATATATATATTTTTTTTTGACGTGATAACGTCTTATAAATTGATGAATCACCAATATTATAAATTGATAAAACACCGGCTGCATGTTCGAAAAAGTGTAACGTAACGTTCCTAACGTTCTTAACGTTCCTAACGCGTAACGTTCCTAACGCGTAACGTTCCTAACGCGTAACGTTCCTAACGCGTAACGTTCCGCCTGACCCTGTGCGTGCTTTTTGCTAATTTCTCGCTCAATTTAAATCAGATCGGTTTGAAACCAGTCTTAAACGAAAGAGGAGAACATTTTACATAGATTTCGTATAACAGAATTTGCCTAAACAGTTTTTTTATACAAATTTATATAGAAAAATATTTTATACAAATTTATATAGAAAAATAGCTGTATAAATGCAATGTTGTGTAATGCATGACGCGACGCGGTCGGTTGTCTTTGTTTGCCGTACATGGAAATTAGAAGCAAACGTATGTCTTGTCTTAACATGAAAACAGCTGCATTTCTAATGTTTAATTCAATTTTTTGACATTAGTATATTGTGAAATGCAAAGCCTGCTAAGTTAAGTATTGGAATAACTAATTATTATTAGAACATAATACTTTGTAAGTTGCAAACGTCACTTTTGACATTTCTTATCATTCCGACACCAAGGATAAGCGGATTGAAACCAAATTTTGGGAGGTTTAGGTTATGTATTACGGAATACGTTATCACGTAAAACTATCGTCCGTAAACCGACTTTACAGACAACCATTTTTTATGTATGTTCACCGATTCTCCGTCAATTATGGACCGATTTTCAAATTTTTTTTTTTATTGCACCTCAGAGGTGGTCCCATCGGAACCAAATCAAGATCTGATGATGGAATCGAGGGAAACTCTCAAATTTCAAAGGCACGCATAATGTTTATTATGTATGTTCACCGATTTTTAGTGTTAGATTAACACTAAAAAGAGAAAAATAAAATATTTTTAACAAAAAATTGGTTGTCTGTAAAGTCGGTTTACGGGCGATAGTTTTACGTGATAACGTATTCCGTAATACATAGGTAACCTAAATTTATATAATAATTATAATAATTCGAATCTATGATATTGCATCTTTCGCTTCAAATTTAGGTAAATTTTATTAAGTAGAATAATAAAACACTATAAAAAGTACACTATTATTATATAAAAAACAACTATGGCATGTATCTCTTTTGCGCATGCGCCGATTTTCCCCAAAAAATTTACAAAAATTTCTAGTAAAAATAGATAGAGTAAAAACCGTTTTAAAAACTATATTATTATTATATAAAACATCATTATAAGAGATATATTCTTTTACGCATGCGCCGATGTTCCCCAAAAACAATAGGCCACTTCATATTTGCATATCAAACATCCTCCCAAAATTTGGTTTCAATCCGCTTATCCTTGGTGTCGGAATGATAAGAAATGTCAAAAGTGACGTTTGCAACTGTCAAAGTATTATGTTCTAATAATAATTAGTTATTCCAATAGTTAACTTAGAAGGCGTTGCATTTCACAAAATACTAATGTCAAAAAATTGAATTAAACATTAGAAATGCAGCCGTTTTCATGTAAGACAAGACATACGTTATTTTCTAATTTCCATGTACGGCAAACAAAGACGACCGATCGCGTCGCGCCATGCATTAGACAACATTGCATTTATACAGCTATTTTTCTATATAAATTTGTATAAAATATTTTTCTATATAAATTTGTATAAAAAAACTGTTTAGGCAAATTCTGTTATACGAAATCTATGTCAAATGTTCTCCTTTTTCGTTTAAGACTGGTTTCAAACCGATCTGATTTAAATTGAGCGAGATATTAGCAAAAAGCACGCACAGGGTCAGGCGGAACGTTACGCGTTACGCGTTACGAACGTTAGGAACGTTAGGAACGTTACGTTACACTTTTTCGTGCATGCAGTCGGTGTTTTATCAATTTATAATATTGGTGATTCATCAATTTATAAGACGTTATCACGTCAAAAAAGTGAACCGACTTCACACTAAAAAGTAAAAAATAATTGCGTATTGAAATATTTTGGAGTCGGTGCCAGCCAAAATGAAATCTATTCCGAGAACTACACCGACTCCAAAACATTTCAATACGCAATTATTTTTTACTTTTTAGTGTGAAGTCGGTTCAATTTTTTTGTTAAAAATATTTTAGGACATTGTTGAATTTGTCAATAACTATTTTCTTTTTCTATATTATTTTATCATATCGAAAATTGAATCAAATGATTATTCATTAATGAAACGCTATGTCTTAAACATACATTCGTTAGTGAAAGTCTCATCGAAATCGGTCAGTGAATTTTCGCTACATGCGCGACCATTTTATCAATTGTAGAGCTAATTGTTCGCTTTATCTAATTTTTAGACGCGTCGTGTGAACCTGTGGGTCATTATAATATTTCAAATTATATTCGTACGGAGCTTTAGCTGTATTTTAAAACCACGCGATTTAAAACTTACGAGTCCATTCAGCGATGTAAGTTGCGGCATCTAGCGTTCGTGTTACACAACAACGTAACGATTGTAGATACAAACCAGCACATAACCGTTCACTATAAACATCGCATAATAGTTGCCCAGGTGCGCCAGGTAATACTTAACGTGGTCTTACAGGTGGTGTTGACTGACACCTGTTTGTAAAGACACTAGATATGATGAAGTTCCGTAATCGTCCACCATTTTAGGGTTTCAGTTACATAAAAAATTTTCGTAACTAAAGAAAATAAGAATGAATTATATGTATCTGTCCACACGGACAGACACACAAGAAACTGAGTAAAATAAAACGAGGTAAAATAATTACAAATTCAAAAATGAATATCGTTGAGAGATAATCAATTGTGAAAATGTTATTGTACACTAGCGGTACCGCCCGGTTTCACCCGGGTGTAAAAGAACGAATGGGGTGGGTGGTACACGAGTACGCACATTCATCTTAGTTTACGGAGATGAATGTTGTATCAAAATTTCATGATTATCGGAGTTACCGTTCAAAAGTTTTTATCGGACAGACAAATTTTGAGTTACATTTTGCAACATTTTTCATTGATGCTCTGATATATGGGTCGTAGCGTGATATTATATAGCCTATAGCCTTCCTCGATAAATGGGCTATCCAACAAAAAATCACAGATTCACAGACGTACAGTTACCCTATTCGCGCCTAAAAATTACCATTATAATGCCCTCTTGCAACCCTATTGCGCATCTGTGAATGAAAGTAAAAATACTAATATCGCTATTAAAAAATACGGGTTGGTGGTAGAACGGTGAAAATTTAGGGTTATAAGTATTTTTTAATGGCAAATCATAAAAAAATTTTAAAAACATTTTTGTCCAAAAAATAAAAAATTTCTGGAGAGGGCTACCCTTACCACCTAGGGGTATACAAAATTGCCTACGACCTATTCTCGGACCTATTAAGTATACACAAAAAATTTCATAAAAATCGGTCAAGCCGTTTCGGAAGAGTTTCGGGCCCAATCGGGTCACTTTAAAGGTGCGTTTTAGGGGTTGAAAAATATTTTTGGGCCCAAAAATACCGAAAAATTTCTCCGAATCGTTTCAAAATTGAAATTTAACCCTTTAGTAATGATTAAAATGTGCTACCCAAATTTTATTAAAATCGGCCCGACAGGACCTGACTTAAAAATTTTATGAAGACGTTAGTTTGTAGATATTTAGTGAAGGGTGAATTTAATTTATTGTATTGACAGTAATATTAAAATTAAGAAAAAAATATTATTTTAAGGGGTGTATTAAGGGCTTAAATTTTTTATTTTGTTCAAAAATAAAGTTAAGTTTATATAAAGGAGCTCACATTGCCTATAATAGCAAATACACTATATTGTCGGCAGGGTTTCGCACTGCGACCCGGTTTTTTGACTTGCAGCCTAAAGTCCATGCTACTACAAAAAAAATTTAAAACCACTATTTTCTGTCAGTCAGCAGTCTTGGGGCAGTTTCGTTGTTATCTCTCTCTAACACATGTTTACAATGGATTGTGGTAAATCTGTTACTTTGCCTGTTTTAAAATGCATCTGATATACCTGTCGTAATGTTGTATTGATCAGTATTCAACAGTAGATCAGTGTTTCTAAGCCATCCGTTCGCGAACAGGTGCCAATATTTTACAGGTGAAAAGTAATAGAGTAAAAAATATTACTCATAGATATGCTTGTTGTGTCATAACGAACTTGGTTTTAGATTTTAATGAGCCAAATGGAATGAATCTGAAATTATTTCATAATCAAGATACTGAACCTACTTAAATTTTAAAATGCAGATAGTCCGGAAAATAACTATAAATTAACGGAAACGTTGACATCAATACTTGAATAAAAAACTATTTGGATGAGGGTAAAGATACTACGTTATATGAAAAATCACGCATAAAACGAACAAAAATCGAGTGATTTCATACGCGTTTTTATGACCCTGAACGTTGCAAACAATTGAAATTTGAAAACTTTGTTGAGTTGCCACATCCGTAAAATTATCTAATTGTGATTTATTTATCGAGGATTTGTTCGTGTTGAAGAGCATTGGCATATAATGTTTTTCCCCTTTAGAAAACAACTATGACGGAATCAAGGGAAGAGGGGATTATTAGTGTATTTGCCATAAGGCACTTACACTATTGGTGTCGGTCGGATGGCGGGACCTAGGGGTCGGACCAAAATTTCTCGACGTTTCATAAGTTTCTAAGAAGTTTGGCACCATTTTTGGAAATGTTTATATATATATATATATATATATATATATATATATATATATTTATATATATATATATATATATATGTGTTAGCACGATAACTCTCGACAGACTTAATCGATTTAAACGAAATTTGGTCCACACGTTGGAATCCATCACCGCACGAAGCCTATTTAAAATGGGCCTAATCGGGCCATGTTAAGGGTGGTATTTAGGGGTTGAAAAAAGTTTTCGGGCCCAAAAATACCGAAAAAATTCTCAGAATCGTTTCAAAATTGAAATTTAACCCTTTAGTAATTATTAAAATGTGCCGCTAAAATTTTAAAAAAATCGGCCCCACAGGACCGGACTTACAAATTTTATGAAAACACTAGTATACTGCGATATGGATTTACATACTGAAGGGTGTATATAATTTAGTACAGATGGTGAATTGATATGTAGTATTAAAATTAACTAAAAAAATGTTGTTTTAAGGGGTGTATTAAGGGGTAATTTTTTTTATTTTGTTCAAAAACAAAGTTAAGCTCATACAATAGAGCCACACTGCCTATAAAAGCAAATACACTATATTGTCGGCAGGGTTTCGCACTGCGACCCGAGTTTTTTTTTCCTTTCAAATTATCACACTATACAGATTAATTTCAGATAAAAAGAATCCCATCATTCCTTGATTTCGCCATAAAGTTGGATCATTTTTACGGTCGTGGGGACTTGGCAAAAAAAAGAGAATATACACTTATTCAAAATGCTTTGTAGCAGTACTTAGTAAACGGACAGGGTCGGTCTGGGACCTAAAAAGTTACCGGAAAAATTGTCAAACGCCTCTATGTGACCGTGTAACTAAGAAGAAAAAAGATCCGAACCGAACCGGACAGGCCCACGGAGGACCGGCGGCCCACCTTGAAAAGTCCCGGTATTCTCTGAGCTGTAACCGGACTCGCGACGGGTTACAAACTATTGTCTTCACAAAGAAACAACAGTTTTAGAAAACACTTTTTTGATGTTTTGTTCACATTTTTACCATAAACGTTTTCGAAAGGTGAAAAACAAAATTCTAAAAAAATACATTTCTAGAGATGAATAAATCCTGACTAAATAAATAAAAATCAGACCATTTTTGCGGATGTGGCAACCTGGTAGTATTTCAATTGTCTGAGAACTTTAGTCATCATATTATTATGCTTTCAGATTACATAATTATTATTACTATCCGATAGTTCGATCACTTGACTGATTTATCATTCGTGCGCACCTAGCAGTGGCGTAACAATAGGGTGGCAGAACGGGCAAAATGCCACGGGAACCTAACACTTATTACAAAATTTGGTAAAAAATATTAATTTTGTATTTAATCAACTAGTTAGGTATGAACTCAAGAATATACACGAATTATACAAATATCTACTTGTAATTAATTACAAAGATGAAACTACAACGTGAATCTTCCTTATATTAAGGGAGGGCCCCATCCACGGGCCTTAGGTGGTAAAGTTACGCCACTGGCATCTAGCCTAAATATCAATAATAAATTAGGTAGCGAATGACTGTTTACTCAAATTGTGAAAAATGCTCTCGGAAAATTTTAAACTGAAGAAAAAATTCGCAGGTTTGTGGACAATAGTTATTGTAGTATCTTGGGTGCAGAATAATTAATAATATTTGCATGCTGCTGTTCCAAGAACTTTTATTGAATTAAATATTTTAAAATCAAAAGTATTTTTAACAAAAAGTATTTACATAAAAGAAACAAAAAAACTATTCTATAACTTATGTAATAATTTATTACAATTTGTGTACAGGGGTGTACACTACATTTCTCCCCTTATAAATTTGGAATCATGTATAAACTAATCTCTCAGGAGGTTTTGTATTTCGTTTTGGTCGTTGCAGTTCAACACTATGATTATTTGTGTTTATTATTTCATTTTCATTTGCATTTACAGGTTGATTGTCATTATCGGTTTTACTTTCAGAATCTTTAACGTAAACTGGAATATCAGAAATGTTTATATTATGTGAATTATCGGCTTTCAATTGATTAACATGTCTTTTACAAAATATATTTAAAGCAGGCATGAAAACTATGTAGTTTCGAGAACCAATTTTCTTTTTAATAAAAGCTTTAGTCCAAAATTCTTTATTTTTTTTATAATTTTTAGCTAATACCTTGTCTCCCTCTGAAAAAGAAATATCTCTCGCGCCATTATAATATTCTTTTTGATATTCTTGTTTACGTTTTACATGAGATTCGACTGAATTATTTTTATTATTTGTATCATTTATTGTCGGTTTAATTAAATCTAATTTAGTTCTAAGTTGACGCCCAAACATTAACATTGCAGGACTTTTGCCTGTTGTCTAATGTTCAGAATTAAGGTAATCTAATAAAAATCGATTTATTATAGCGTTATGATCTTCGTGTTTGTTTTGAAAGACGGCATTTTGTATAGCATTTTTAACAGTACGCACGGTATTCTCAGCTGCTCCATTAGAGGCTGGATGATACGTAGCGGTAGTAACATGCTTAACACCATTAAACTTTAAAAAATTTTGAAATTCGACAGAACAAAATTGTGTACCATTATCTGAGCAAATGGTTTCTGGGATTCCAAATCTAGCAAAAAGACTTCGCAAAATATTTATAGTCGCTAAAGACGTAATATTATTTAATTGGAATACTTCGGGCCATTTTGTATGTGCATCAAGCACTATAAAATAATATTTATTAAAATACGGACCCATGAAATCAATATGAAGTCGTTGGAACGGCTTTGTTGGCCAATCCCATGACCTTAATATTGATTTTGGAGGCGAATCCTGTGCTAGCAAACACGAATTACAATTTTTAATAAAAATTTCAATGTCTTTTGACATATTAGGCCACCAGACGTAAGATCTCGCCAATGATTTGGTTTTTACTATCCCTAAATGGGATTTATGTAACTCATTTAAAACATAAGATTGAAACTTTTTTGGAATTACAACCCTATAGCCATACATTAAACAATCATTTTCTAAATTTAAATCTTTTCTTATATTGAAGAATTGTTTGAATTCTTTACAATTTTCCGGCCAGCCATTTTTGACGTAATTTATAACTTTTATTAAAATTGGGTCAATTTTACTTTCATTCTTAATATCATCGCAATTTAAAACAACGTGTTCATTTTGTTCAATATAATTTAAATAACCAAAATTTTCGAATTTAGATTTTATTTCTTCCGTACTATTTGACTCAATCGGCAAACGGGAAAAGAAATCAGAATTGTTATTTTTAGATTTTGTATACTGAATATCAAATTGAAAACTTGACAAAATAAGTGCCCATCTTTGTAATCTACTGGTGGCCAATTGAGGGATGCCTTTCTTGGGGCCCAAAATTGACACCAATGGTCGATGATCAGTGATAAGTGTGAATCTTTTGCCATAAAGATATTGGTAAAATTTTGTGACAGCGAATATTATAGCACAAGCCTCACGATCTATCTGTGAATAATTTTTCTCGCTTGGTGTCAAGGTTCTAGAGGCATAAGCTATAGGCCTATCAACACCAGGCGAAATATTATGACTTAATACACAGCCTAAACCGTATGATGAAGCATCACAACTCAAAGTGATCTTTTTCGCAGGATCGTAATGTACCAATACTTGTAAGGACGACATAATATCTTTGATTTTATTATAATGAGTTTCACACGTTTTCGACCAAATCCATTGAGTATTATTTTTCAAAAGATCATACAGTGGGTGTAATAAATTTGTTGCATTGGGTATAAATTTATGATAATAATTAATTAACCCCAAAAATGATTTTAATTCTGTAACATTTTTTGGATAGGGAGCGTTCCTGATTGCTTCGATTTTCTCTGGGGAGGTACTTAGACCTTCTGAATTTATAACGTGTCCCAAATAAGTTATACTATCTTGAAAGAAATTACATTTATCGACTGCAATTTTTAAATTGAAATTTTTAAAACGTTCTAAAACAGATTCTAATGCTTGAAGATGCAATTTTCTAGTTTTCCCGGTAATTAAGACGTCATCTAGAAAACAACAAACGCCATCTATACCCTGCAGAACATTGTCCATTATAAATTGAAATTTAGCAGGTGCAGATGCAACTCCAAAGGGAAGCCTATTGTACCGAAAAAGACCCTTATGCGTATTTATAGTGACTAATTCTTTTGAATCGTTATCTAATTCTACTTGCTGATATGCGTTAGATAAGTCCAATTTAGTGAATTGTTTCCCGCCATTTAATTTACTGAAAATCTCTTCTATACGTGGTATGGGGTATTGGTCTATCTCAATATGAGAGTTTATAGACACTTTATAATCACCGCATATCCGAATTGTTCCATATTTTTTTAAGACTGCAACAATTGGACTGGCCCACTGGCTGTAATTTACTGCGGTCAACACCCCATTATCCACGAGTTAATCCAATTCTTTTTCTATTTTCGTTTTAATAGCAAATGGAACTGGACGAGATTTAAAAAATTTTGGTGTCACTGATTCGTCTTTTAATTTCAAAACTAATTTTACCGCCATTAAATAAACCTAAATTTGGCAAAAATACCTCTTTGTACTCATTACATAACGCAGTGATATCTGTATCAAGTGACTTATCAATTATATTATTAACGTTCTCAGATAGACCAATGTTTAAAACAGACAACCAGTCCCTGCCTAATAATGGAGAACTACCATTCTTAATAACATAAATTTCCAATTTATAATTTTGATTTTTGTACGTTACATAGGCATCAATTACTCCAATAGGTATGATTGTGTGACCGGTATACGTTTTTAACTCTTTTTTACATGTTTTTAGAACATTATTTTTAAAATGATCATTGTAAAATTTTTCCGAAATAGCCGTTATACTAGATCCTGTATCTACTTCAAAACAAATTTCTGAACCATTGACAACTAATATCTTTTTAATTGCGTCAGTATTACAGTTAATGTTATATAATGTCTCGGTTTTAGATTCTAAGTAATTATTTGATTTAGTTTTATCTTCTTTATCAGTTTTAGCCTTATTCCGACATACTTTAATTAAATGTCCTTTCTTACCACAAAAGCTGCAATATGAATCACGGAATCGACATTGATCTGCTGTATGATTTGTCCATCCGCAGACCCGGCATACTTTTGACTGACTTTGAACTGACTGCCTATTTCTCCGTCTGTTTCTTGACCGTTGATAATTGACTTCCGCTGGCTCCGTCTTCACTCCCGGTACATCCAACTTATAATTTTGGCTTGAAGACTCCTTGTTTGTTGCCATCTGAACTGCCTTATTAAGAGTCAGTTCCGCCACATCTTCTTCAAACAACCGGTCCATAATGGGTCCTGGACCGATCCCCATTATGAATTTGTCACGCAAAATTATGGACAACTCGTCGGTGAATTGGCAGTGACTTGCTAGTCCCTGTAGTCTTGCTAACCAGTTTGTTATGGAGTCATTTTTATCTTTGACGGCATTATAAAATTTGTATCTCGCCGCAAAAACTGCTGTTGCTGGACGAAAATTTTTATCAAAATGTTTTATAAGGTCGTCGTAAGCAACATCTTCTGGTGCTTTCGGTATGCACAGACTGTGAATTAATTGATTAGCTTCCTCATTACAAATATTTAGTAATATAGAGCGTTTCTTCCCTTTGTCAGTAATGTTGTTTGCTTCAAAATAATTCTTCAGTCTTGCGCTGTAGATAGTCCAGTTACATGTTGTCGGATCAAATTCCCGTAAATGGCCAAAACTTGCCACATTATGTTCTGGTAATTGTTGAGGAACCGCTGGATCAGGCATTTTCTTAATAATAAGCGAGGGTAAATTTTATTTATCTCGTCGCCACTGTAGTATCTTGGGTGCAGAATAATTAATAATATTTGCATGCTGCTGTTCCAAGAACTTTTATTGAATTAAATATTTTAAAATCAAAAGTATTTTTAACAAAAAGTATTTACATAAAAGAAACAAAAAAACTATTCTATAACTTATGTAATAATTTATTACAATTTGTGTACAGGGGTGTACACTACAGTTATATTTATAATTGTACAACGTTTCGTCTATAAAAGACAAATTGAAAATTATTTAAAACAATAATTATAAAAATAAACATTAATTACTAACCATAGCAATTAACAAAAGATACATAAGATAAAAACATGGCAACAAGTTTATGTATAAATTTTTAAACAATAAAAATTAAAATTAAAAATTCGAAAGTTAGTTCAATTTCATAATATAGTTGTACTGACTACTTAAATTTTGAGTGTCTGTTCTATAATTAATAGAATTGTTTTTTCTAATAAAACACATTTCACTGATATTACGTTTTAATTTTAATTTTTATTGTTTAAAAATTTATACATAAACTTGTTGCCATGTTTTTATCTTATGTACCTTAACTTTTGTTAATTGCTATGGTTAGTAATTAGATAATGTTTATTTTCATAATAGGTCATATGCATAAAACTCCAAATTGGTTAAAATTTTTATTTCGAAATATACTTTAGTTCTTGATCATAACGTAATGGTTATTTTATTAATTTAATCACTGAAAAAAATACAAATAATAAAAAAGAAATGTAGAAAATAAGCGCTATTTTCGAATTCTCAAAACGCATCGTGACGTCAGAGTATATATCAACAACAGTTTCCATGACGACGATGTCGTCTCACAGTAAGATTATGTCAGTTATTTAGAGAAAACAACAAATAAACTTCATTTAGAACATTGATAATTTGACATCAAGTTTGACATGCATCGTATATCATGACGTCACATAAGCCCGCGAACATGGCCGATTGTTTAAACTGTCTATTTTTGAATGTGGAATTTAATATTTTTTTTCTTATGATAATATTACATTTTTAAATGATTATCAATTTTTTTCCGTATTATGTTTGACTAAATAATCTATTAAACATATAAAAAAAATCATGCATATGACCTATTATTGTTTTAAATAATTTTCAATTTCTACTTGAAAAAGTCTAAAATAGACGAAACGTCGTACAATTATAAATATAACTATTGTCCACAAAACCTGCGAATTTTTTCTTATTAACTATTATCGATGGACACGATATCTAATATATATTTTAAACTGTGGTAACTACTATTTTTATTTGCTATGATTTTAAATGTTTTAAAAAACACATTTTCTTATCCTTATAAATGTATAAAAAAACGTGATATTTGTCAATATTTAATATGAGATTTCATATTACGGAGAGCCTAATTAACAATTTAAAGTTTTTTCGTTACGAATGCGTATGTTAAAAATACTCAGAAAATTTGCTTGTTCGATAATTATGTTAAAATTTATTTATTTCTATATATGTAAAATAATTTGTGTTTTGCTATTATTGTGATTTTTACCTGTTTTTAAATAATTTATTTATGTAAATAAAATGAAAAAATCTAGCTCAAAGTTATATGGGATGAATGATACATATTTCAAGTTTATTTTGAAAGCATTTTCATTAAAGATTGAATAAGCTTTTTATAGAAATTAGGGGTTTCCGGAACATATTTTATATAATACTAATGCTGAATTGCGGAAGGGATAGTCAAAAAATTTGATTTAACAATGACGATAATATATTGTCATCATATAATTACAGTTTCCATACATCAGGTGCAGTCTAATGTCGTATTCAAACTCCCTGTCATCTAGAACATTATGTTATACCCACACAAAAACAACTTACTAGCGATGCATCCGATACCGATACCGATATATCGGCGATATTTCGGGCTAACCGATATATCGGTATGGACGATATTTATATGACCGATTCAACGATACTTTTTAATTTAAAAATGTGTCATTCTCTCAAAGAAGAAATCGAGAGATACCTAAGGTCTCCCAATATATCGAGAGATGTAGATCCATTCGTTTTCTGGCGCAATGACGTCTTATACCCAAACTTGAAAAAAATTGGGCAGAAGTACTTTAGTTTCCAAATGAGTTCGGTCGCATCTGAGAGAATATTTTCCAGCGCAGGTCTTATTCAAAGAGATTTGCGAAATCGCCTTTCTCCGCAAAACTTAAATTTACTTTGTTTTTTAAACAAAAATCTTATCAATGTTAATTTTAAAATCTTTGATTAACGTCTGAATAGAACTCTTCAAATAAATAAAATTGTCGACCAATTTTTCTCAGACCAATATATTGACAAAAAATTTAAAAAAATAACAAATCAATATAACATAAGATGACGTTTCAATCCGGCTTTGGATCTTCTTCAGAAAAATCTAAAAAATATTAAAATTATTAGTATTAGTTATATAATATTATGTAACAGAATGCACGATGATTTGTTATGTTTTAATTTTTTGTCAATATATTGGTCTGAGAAAAATTGGTCGACAATTTTATTTATTTGAAATGTTAATTTTAATTACTAAAATTTTTAATTATCTAATATTAACCTATGTCTTTACTTTTTATATTAATAAAAAAAAAATCTGACTTGTGATTTATTTACTATACCTTCATTTTTGAATTCACAATAAGCGTATCGGTATCGGTATCGGTATCGCCGATATTTTTATAAGGTATCGGTATCGGTATCGTATCGGCGAAAAGGAGTATCGATGCATCCCTACAAATTACTGTTCTGTATAGAAAAAGATCGCTTTTCAAGCTAAATTTTGATCAAAATGCGTAGAGAAACGTTGTTTCAAAGTGTAAACTGTACAAAAAAACGATACTAAATACGTGTGTACATAGTTTAAGAAAATCGATGAATTATTTTTTGAACAGGATCCATTAAAAACTCTAAAATGCATTTCATATGGAGAAATACTTATGTTCACAATCTAATTCTAAGTTCATTATCAAGTCAGATTTTCTGACAACGCTTTCTGCAACTGAGCATAATTAGGTACTGGACCGTGTTATGCGACAACCGTTTACTGTTCTATCAGGCTTCATCCGGTTTAGAATTTCAGCGTTTCTAGTAATAGTTACCAATACTATTCTCTCGAGTGTCGAATATGTATTTCTTGTTTTTCCCTAGTTTTCTTAAGCAGATTAGAGATGCGCATGTCGCATACCTTTAATCGATCCCCGTTTTCACTTCTAAGCACGCACTTATCGAAAATGTATAGAATACGTATCTCCTTTTGACAAAGAACATTCGTGTCAAATATCGTGTTTCGGAAAATCCTATTTTATAATTCTCTTTGTCATCTCTTTGAATAGTGCCTCCATTACGCCACTACGCCCCCCCCCCCTATTGAATCTTGTACTTCTAGCCCTTTAAAAGACTGTTATAATAGTACGCAACTTTTGGTGTGTATTTACCTTTAGAAATAGTAAGTTAGAATAGTTCATTTGATATTATTTTTTGTAAAAATATTAAATTCTTACTTGTAAAACTGCTTTCAAATAAAGAATCTAAAATAATTCAGCAAGTGTCAATTAAATACATTACAACTTTAAATATAAATTATAAAACATTTTTAAAAAATCAATTTTTTTTTACTAATTTTGTGTTCATGAACTATAAAAGCAATATAGTTAATGATAAATGGTGCTGCCGCAGCGAGCTAGTTAAACCATGACAGCGTAAACAGATTTGCGTGTGAACTAGTCCAGTATTTTTACAATAATTACCGCCACTGCAGTCATTACACATGGAAAATACAGAGACGTACTTGAAGAAGACATCTTAGATGTTGGAGCATGTTGTTAAAAAAACTATTAGTTAAAAAAGTATGACCATTTTTATCATAGCGAATTATTTTTGGTTTCAGTGCAATGTATGATTTGAATATACAGTAATTATGGAAGTCTCATTCCTATCATTTTACTATTGAGGTAACGCTGCTTAGTCAAAGTGTAGTCTAAGGAGTATAAACAAATTTTCAGTTTCAAATACTGGAAAGGCGTTAACTATAATGTTAAAATGAAAATAAATGTTTTTTTTATTTACCACGTTTTTAAAATGAAGTAAAAAGTACAATTTTTTTAACTTGTATGATTTGAAACGAAAAACGTGGGGCGCTTAATTCGTTTTTCTCATAAATAGATTATTTCATCGATAGCTAGTCTCTACACTTCTTATATAACTGTCGCATGCGCCCCACGTTTTTCGTTTCAAATCCTACAAGTTAAAAAAAATATTTTTTACTTTCTAGTTCATTTTAAAAGCGTGGTAGATATATAAAAAAATTTCTTTATTTATTTTATTATTTTCTTCATTTTAGTTCATAAAAACATGGTAAAACAAAAATACATCGTAAAAAATAAAAATATCATATTATGTACCATGGGGGGTCGATTTTGCGACCTTCGCGTTGTTACCACGACGCCCAAACCAACTGAGCTACGACCGACGATTGCAAGGCATTTTACAACGGTAAATAAGTAGGAATGAATTATAATATTTATTATGTATTTATAAAAAATTATTTATTTCTTTTATTATCTTCTTCATTATTTTAGTATTATCTCGTATTGTCGTTTAATTCTGAGTTATCTCATCAGGAAGTTAGTTTAAAATCAATTACAAAGTTCCGCATGACATGAGCGAGTTTTAGCAATCACACGAGTCGTCATATCAATACGTTCGAGATACATGTAAATAAGAATAAAGTTCCATCTAATATTTCTATACAACAAAGCAAGAGCATTGTAAACTATTTGCTTATCAAATGTCTCGCAATCCGTTCATACTAAACAATTTAATATAGATTCGTGTCACGTCAGCCATCCATTTCCTATAGTTTTTCTAGCAGACGACATCTTCTGAAGACAAAGCGCTCTAAGCGAGCATATGAAAGCTCTCGGTTACATGGGAAATACTGGCCTGATAGGCTGTGCTATGATCATTATCTTCATACATAAGCAAGTTTTCCCTTATTATGGGCCATCACTTCTGTGTAAAAATTTAATTACAAGTTGTTTATTACTTATACGTATACTCCACTGTCTATATATCGTTATTATCGATTGCTTACATCCACTTAACATACAGACTGTTACATTATAAACTGTTTGTGTCCTGTTTGATTAAGAATCGCGGTATGCGCTAAGGTTTCACATTAAAGTTTACAGAAAGGAAATCAATGTGTAGGGGAGATTTGGCAATTACCGCGCGGTTGATAATTCCGCGCCTCAGTATATTACAATAACTAAATCCAAGACTACTGACAATTAGACGATTAGACTAGTGATGAGCGAACCAAGACCAAGATTGATAGTCTTCGTCTTGCTTATTCGATCTTGATCTTGTTCTTGCTCAAATACTTCTGGTCTTGGTTTCGCTTATTAACTCTCGATCTTGGCCTTGCGTATTCAATCTTGATCTTGCTCATTTAACCTGTTACTTTACGTCTTTTTAATAATTTTTCTAAATACTATCAACATCAAGGTTTTTTTATAGGTATAAATTATAAATTATTTGCAATTAATAGGTCTTGGTCTTGCTTATTCGGTCTTGGTCTTGGTCTTGCTTATTCGATCTTGTTCTTAATCTTAAATAAGGTCTTGGTCTTACGAAAAAGCAAGACCAAGACCGATTTTGCTCATCACTAGATTAGACGACTTAGCGAACGCATCTTAATTCGTCAATATTCAAGTTAATCTTTGTAATTTCGTAAATTTTGCATTTCAATAATGTAGCCAATAAAATATCCTATATTTTAATGGTGATACTGCTTTTCTAAGACACATCAGAGCTTAGGTATAGCCACCGGGCCTTAGAGGCTCTGTATATGCCGACTCTGCCCTTTTTCAAAGTACATCTCGTGGTGAAATCTGTGTATTTAAAAGAAAAGGTTTACGATGTAAAGGCAGTTGCACACGAGTCTGGTTTTGCCGTTAGAATCACTACTAGGACTTGTCAGTGCGGGCAGGGTTGGATTTGATACCTTGGCTGCCCTAGGCCTGCGGAAGATTGCCGCCCTCCCTACTCCCTGCAAATGACTTTTTTTTAACAGCTAGCTTAAAAATTTTGCCGTGTGCACAATTGAAGAGCAAAAAAAAAAAACGAATGACCCTTTTTTTTAACAGCCTAACTTCTTGGCAAATTTTATCGTGTGTCGGCACAAAATAGGAGAGCAGATCCTTTCATTTCCACAACAAAAAAGTCTTTTTTCGTTTGTTGTAGCTGGGTGCCATTGGATATTAAAAAGTACTAGAAAAAAAATCTCACTAAGTTTTGCCGCCCTCTAAATTTTGCCGCCATAGGACCGGGCCTACTTGGCCTATAGGGAAATCCGCCCCTGACTGCGGGCTCGCGTACGATTCATAATATGGATTTCAAAATTAAAACCGGAACTATTTTTCTTGCTAGTTTTGAGCTTGTCTTGAGCAAGAACCAATCAGGGAACAGTATCTTATCACGTGGGCGACATGAACAAACGTCCGCAAATAAACACGGCGTCATAATGTGTGTTCTGTTCAGAAACAAAATGTCCACTTTTGTTAACATTCGAACTATCACGGTGCAAAGACATCTACAAAGCAAGCTTCAATACACGCATCGTGTGAAGCGAACGCATAAAAGCCATCACCAATACCAGCGCCACAACACGCTTGAAACCTAGCAGTCAAATCTTGCAAGGAATATAGCGGCAAAACCAACCTCGTCTGCAGCGGCCTTAATAGGGTTAGTGAAACGTATAGCTACGTTGAGAAAAATGTCTTACGTGGTTTAATATTTTGTAGATATTTTTTTTTTCATATTAAGTGTCTTTATACCAAAAATTTCTCAAGACATTCGTGAAAAGAAAATGTCTTTTCTTTCCACTGGAGCGATATTAAATATTATTTCAAAGAACGCTCGGTATACACTCGTTATTGACGATAAATGCTACACTTTTGTCATGCAATATGCAAACACATTTAAGTAGATATTCAGTATTGCATTATTTAAGGTCGACATCTATCTCAATATTTTTATACTTATCACTCAGTTACTTTGTAAAGTTGTAATTAAGATGAATGTAATTATATAATTGTATATTATTTACACACTTTTAAAAATTGCCCTTTTTCTTCACAACCATTTAGAAAAAGCAAAGAAACTTCAGTAGATTGGTATTTAGTACATTTTTTTTTTTAAATATAAATATTACATTTCAATTTTTATAAATATTAAATATATTTCACGACACGATAAATAGATTGTAAATTATAAACGTTCAATAGCTGAGGTTATCAACGTCTATGTCTGTATTAGAGAATCTGCAAGTCGGCATACACAAACTGACTGGAACGACCTCTGGTTCATGGGAGCGCTAATTCCCAAAAAAATATCGGAATGCAAACTATATTTCAATATTCCCCCTGAGGGGTGACGGATAGACAGATATACAATACACATTACACACTCATACAAAAAACCACCAAACACAACGCCCCTTTTATAGTGTTGAGAATAAAAAAAAATTTCAACTAGGTGTGTTGCCATTAATTGACAACATAAAAGCTTATAAAAAGTTTGCATTTAAAAAAATTACTCAATAAATAATGTTCGAAGATAACTCTTAATAAAAATACCATAGAAGTAACCTTTTTTTCAGCTGCAATTCTAAAAATAGCAATAAGCAATAATTTTTTTTTTCAAAATTTAATTGTAAAATTCTGACTAATTATTATAATAAATATATTGAAAGTTAGATCGCGTTTTATGAATGAAAAATACACATTTTTTATAACTAAGTAAGATGTTTTGTTCTTGAAAACAAAGTAATAAGTCAATTCGTTTTCAAGGTCGTTTTGTTTAATAGCATTTTGATAGACAGTTTAATTATGACCCACGTACTAGCCGCCTCTTTGCAAAAAAGTAATTATATCAATCGGATTAATGAATAAATATTTATCAATATAGGACTTTTCTTAGGAAAGAATAAATTAATAATAAAAGTCAAAGCTTGCTTTTCGTTTTTTTTTAACTGAACTGTTTTGGAAGTGTATACAGGGTGTTAGAAAAGTCCCGGAACCCCGAAAAATCTCGTAGACGATGCATGGAATCAAAAAACGTGAAAACACGTAAAAAATATTCTTTCATAGCTATTTAATGAGACCACACATGAAATAGCTCTCAAAAAAATATTTTTTACGTGTTTTCACGTTTTTTGATTCCATGCATCGTCTACGAGATTTTTCGGGGTTCCGCAACCTGTATATCTTCATGTGTCGCAAAAATGGTGCAAATAATTATCTCTTGTATTATATTGAAATCTGAATATTTATGCATAATATGAGAACACCGGGCAATAATTGTAATTTTTTTAACATCCAAAACTACAATTTTTAACTCACAATTCTGACCGATTCAAAAATAGCTTGCAAAAAAATATAATTATGGTTTACTTGCTTGGCGAGACTTGCGAAGCTATTTTGACCGATATAGTATTAACTATAAATCCAAGCGATATCTATAATATTGGATCTCTAATTTATACATATATAAATGTGAGTGGCGTATGTAATACATTATGTTTAATGTCCTTTTTCTTAAGGAATGATACTCGTAGAAAGTAATTTCGATGGATAGTGTAAGAAAAATATTGTAAAGTGAAAAGAACCAAACCAGAATGCGCTAATAAATATTACAAATGCCTATTACTAAGTATAATTAGATTCGCGTGTATAATGCTGTTATAAATCAAACTAGAGTTTAATAGCAATTCAAGCAAATTCAATTCGGACATTTATTAAAGATCAAAACCTTCCCGAAGAAATATGTATCGAATGGTAAAAACCGCATTCAAATTTATTTAGTACATTTCGAGTCCATAAAACTGTTTATTTAATTTGTCTAAAAAGTGCATTCTGCACTATAAAATTTAAAAAGCTTCTTTTTAAATTGTTTCTCAACCAAACTTTCCCTCAACGATTGAAAGACTATTAATAGTTTTTAGCGAAATAATACCTAACTAAATAAATATCAACACACTTTTTATCAATTCGTCTTTAATAATTTCAATCACATTAAAGATTCTGAATGAATACACAGCTTCAATGTGTATCTACATAGGTTAAAATATACGACATTTGATAAGTCATGAAAAATGTCCAACCATTCATATTAAGTTGACTCTGAATATTAAACAAGCACCTATCGTATGTATGTGGAGGTATATTGGATTTTACAAGAGGGGGACAATAATATATTATATAATATATGATAAGTAGACTTATAACCTATCTATGTATATAATACATCACTACAAATCGACATTTTAAACAAATTATTACATACATTTTTACTGAAAAAAATAAAAAATATTAATTCGGATTCCGGTTAGTTAATAAATCTGAAAAGTTGTTCTCCATAATTGATAAGAATAAAAGAATTTGCTATGAATTTCAAAAATTTAGAAATATAATTCAATTAAATAGTTAGCTTCTTTTATGTAAAGTTTTTTATATAATTTTATTTTAATTATCAGACTGGGAACTCCACAATGTATGAACAAAATGTCTACTCTATTTTTTTTTGAGTTTACTCCTTAAGAAACGATTTTGAGTTACATTTTTTTGTAATTTCGAACACATTTACAAGTTTCTGAGACGACATCTTGAATTATTTTGTAATTTTCAATTTAATGCCGACTGTCAGTTATATTTCGGCGACTTATATTTTTATTGTTTAACTTTAGATCTCAGTAGTGCTCTGCATTCCGCAAGGTCTCCACAACGACACCCGAATCTACGTCCTAGCTAAACTAGTTAATTCCACGCTATAGACGCTATACATTATTTTTAAAACTTTACACAAAGCTTATTCGTCACTATCACGCGCATGCACCTGCACTCGTACGACGACGTCACGGGCCAAACAAATCCTGCGCGACAAACACGTACATATTTAATCTATCCGCTGTGGGCTTAACCATTGTTTCGTAGTTATTAATGTCATATAGAAAAGTTTGACCGACCGTCATTGTCGAAACCTCTCGTGTTTTTGTGTTTTGCAGAAACTTTTGTGATTTTTATTGAATTTTTGTGGGAAAAATCTAGGAAAAAGATGGAAATAGGACAAAGATGAGATAGTTATCTATGAGACGTTTGCTCTTTTTCTACCCATGTAACCGAGACAAAATTTTCTAAAGATTTCATTTTGTTTCGTCTCGTAGGAATATCTTGTGACAACTGTAGAAGCTAGCGATTTTCTGTTACGCTGTGTATAAATCCGATTCAGTAAGATATATTATAAAATCGCTCCACCAATTTAAAAACCGCAGATATATGCGCATATTTGACATGAGATCATGGCTCGATGCTAGTCATGTATGATGTATTCTACACACGTGTGCATCGTTCATAAAGAATGCCGATAATGTAGGAAATCTGAACAGTATGTACAGTTTGAATGTTTGACGTACGTAGCCGATGAATATGTGAAGGTGTAAGGAGGCAATCCATTGGGGTAATTTGCCACCTAGGGCGGCGGTAATCTGACAACATTCCTGATACTTATAGAGTATCCATCATACAGTTTGGGACGCAGGCGCGTGACGTGTGGAATGCAATTTGCATAAATCTTTTATCTAATGTCCGTTTAGACGGAAATTATTTGTATATAAAATTGTAAAGATTACGCGACCATAAAAAATAGAAAATGTTATGGAATCCTAATATGAAAAGTACTATATCTGGAAGAAAAAAGATTAGGATTCAAAAATTTCAAAATTCTGATAAATAATTATTTTTTATGCTGAAAAGTAGATGTTGAGACATTTCTATGGAATGAAATTTTCTGCAAAATTAGTTCCTAAGGACTCACTTCTCCCACAATTAAGCAAGAGCCAGTTATTTCAGCTGGAGGTGCGACCGTCCTGAACAATGAACACGTATACAAAATTTAAGCAATATCGAATCAGTCGTTATTAATACATTTTTAAAACCAATCTCTAAGTTGAGGGAACTTGAAAACGTTAAATTCGCCAAAAATTAAAAATTGATTTTATATTAGATCACAGCACTTCCTTCGTACACTCATTGACCACAAAATGATTTTTGTGGGGTAGGAGAAACCTGTGGATCTACGATCACTACTAGTCTAAAGTTTTGGGGATCTGAAAGCTATTTTTGTACCCTCCACAGCACTCCATCACCCCTTTTCATCGCTAATGTGCAGGGTGGGTAAAATATGAATGTGTTCCAGTTCCTGTTACAATGTTTTACTTAAATGATATAAGAAAGATAAAACGTTAATTAAATATACCAAATTGAAAATTAATTTATTAAGAGAATGGCCTCATTAAATGTACTTTGGTTATTAAAATTTACATATAGGTATTATACTAAAAAAAGCCGCGTTCTGATCACAACTGCTGCTCGTTAACTACTATACGAAGATGGGGGAGATGTGTACGCATAAAAAACTACACTAACCACCACCTTGTCGTTCTTAACTATATAAATAAAAATCACTTTTTTCTGATCCATTTTTTTTATAAGTTGACTTATTTCCTTCAAAATATCTGTTAATATGTCATTTGTATACAGAAGACATCACCTGCGCCATGTGAAGAAATTTATTTTTTTGGTAATTTTATTTTCTGTTTTACCTATTACCTATACCTATCGAAAGTCTTGAATGATTGTATTATGTAAAGGCCCATTTAAGTATTACAAAAGCACCAAAGGGGGAGGGGGTCTTTGCTTAGCTTATTTTTGATGACATGGGGGGCGGGGGGTGTCTAGATGGCGATAACGTCAGCAATATTTATTTATAACAAAGAAACTTGAACAGATTTAAAAAATATATACCAATATTTAGGGAGCATTAAGAGCTTTGCTTACTTTTGCTGACAAGGGGGAGGGAGGGGTCAAAAATTACTAAAATTCTGCTTACGTAATAGTTGAATGGCTCCTAGTGAATGAAAAAAATAAAATGGTTATAAAGTGTTTAGTACCTATTTTTGAAAATATCGTCTACCGTCATTCGCTGAAAATGAAAACACTGCTCTCGAAATTACCCAAATTTCTAATATTGTTGAGGTTAAGAAGTAACCACATTGCTAGACCAGTACGGTAATGTGCTCTATTATCGCATTGCACGCCAAAACTAAGTTTCGATAGTTATACCTAGGTTATCGAATAAAATTTCAGCTTCCAGCTTCTGTTCTTTCAAATGGAACCATTTTTAGATTGATTCGAGTTCATAAATTGTAATTAAAAATTGCGAACAGCAGTTATTAGTTGATCTGTACGTGCTTCCGAGCTACAGGTTACGATTTTTGACGGATCGCCTTGATTTATTTTATATTTTATGTAGGTACCTTACTTATTATCAGACTAGAACCTTATTAATTATTCACTGAAATGTGCTCAGTTGTTGAATTTTAATTTATTATTATATTTGACAGCTAATAAGTTTCAATTATCTCAATATAATATTATTGTACAGTATATATAGTAGGACAATTAAGTGCTATACTGACAATAAAAGTAGTTAAACATCCTATGGTCAACGGTCTTGCTAAGTACGGGGAAAATCGTCGGTAATTAATTTTTTTACAACTATTCCATATTCTTACGCTTAATATACAGGGTGTTTGGCACATGAACCGACACAATTTTTTGGGGGGTTCTCGTGGTCATTGTGATCATTTTAACCCCAATGACTTTTGCCCTAAGTGTCATGGTTATCGAGATACGATTTTTTTTAGTTATTTTCGAAAATCGGCCTAAAAATTGCCTTCAAAAAATCGTAACCTGTTTGTTTTTGGTACTAGAGACATGAAAATACATTTATTGAGTTCGCGAATGACTCCTTGTTCTAAATGAATCATAATTTTATGCAAATAGTATCAGGAAAAAGACCCTATGGACTTTTAAAGTGCCTGTATTAATAAAAACTAGTAGAAAAAAATAATTTAAAAATCATTAAAAAAAAAATTAACGGGTATTTAGAAATTAGTTTTGTTTAGAAAAATACTCCACTTTATCCTCTTTTCAACGATATGCCACATGTCATATTTATCATTCAGAATGTAGCCAAATTAAACATTACCAGTTTGCAAGAGTCAACTCGTGCGCCAAAAAATATCAAGTCAGGTAGTCAGCCGTTATGGATCTAGGATGTAAATAACAAAAATCTTATTGGGCCGTTTCATTTACCCCAACGCTTAAACGGAGATGCATATTTGGAATTTTTAGAGAATAATCTCCCAGAGTTATTGGCAGAAGTACCTGTGTACGAAGAAGACGTGCCGATAGTGTTTCAGAATGACGGTTGTTCGGCACATTACCAACGATCAGTACGCGAGTTTTTAAATTATTCTTTCATCAATTCGTGGATTGGAAGAATGGGCCCAATCCCGTGGCCCGCGCGATCCCCAGACCTGACACCTATAGATTTTTATGTCTGGGGACATGCTAAAGATCTAGTACTCGTATACGCAACGGAGGTACCCAGCAGAGAAAATTTAATAGAAAGAATAGATACTGCATTTGAAATTATGAAAAGGGAAATGCTTTTGAGAACAACAACTGTTGAAATTAAAAATAGGTGTCGTGCTTGTATCCGATGTGGAGGGGCACAATTTGAGCAAATTTTGTAACCATTGTCTACCTGTTTAACAGTCAATATCGTTTAATGAAAAGTGAAACAAGACTTGTTATTTACATCCTAGATCCATAACGGCTGACTACCTGACTTGATATTTTTTGGCGCACGAATTGACTCTTGCAAACTGGTAATGTTTAATTTGGCTACATTCTGAATGATAAATATGACATGTGGCATATCGTTGAAAAGAGGATAAAGTGGAGTATTTTTCTAAACAAAACTAATTTCTAAATATCCGTTAATTTTTTTAAAAAATGATTTTTAAATTTTTTTTTCTACTGGTTTTTATTAATACAGGCACTTTAAAAGTCCATAGGGTCTTTTTCCTGATACTATTTGCATAAAATTATGATTCATTTAGAACAAGGAGTCATCCGCGAACTCAATAAATGTATTTTCGTGTCTCTAGTACCAAAAACAAACAGGTTACGATTTTTTGAAGGCAATTTTTAGGCCAATTTTCGAAAATAACTAAAAAAAATCGTATCTCGATAACCATGACACTTAGGGCAAAAGTCATTGGGGTTAAAATGATCACAATGACCACGAGAACCCCCCAAAAAATTGTGTCGGTTCATGTGCCAAACACCCTGTATATTTACGTAATTTTATTTTTTTTTATTTTTCAGTACTTTTTTTTCAATTTTCATCGTAGTAAAAAACTTAGCGGGGTATGTACTTTTGGTTTTGCCAACTAATTGTTGTTTTTTATATCGAAATTATAAAAAGGTAATTCTTAAAAAAGTTTTTGTTGATCCTCATAGGATACCTATTTTTTTTTAAGAAAATTATTTACGTAGGTATGTCGATATTTTATCTATAATACCTTGCTCAAAAATTATAATTATTCAATAATTTCTGAAAGTGAAGAATTATGTGGTGAAAGATGACATCGTGGCCTATAACACTGTATTTTTAAATAACTTAATTTCGAGTTAATAACTTATAACCAATATAATAACACAAATACTTGACCATATTTTAATCCGGCAATAAAAATAATTTTTACCTTGAAATTATCATCTTTATATGCCTAGTCACAATAGATGTGATGAGTAGTCGTTTACACCTAATATCTATATATAAATGCTGAGCTTTACACAACTAATGCCATTCAACTTTGTCTCTTTAAGATCCTATCCGACTTTAAGGGCCGTTGCACACACATTCGACAAACTGTATCTCGACTGCATCGAGATTTGACAATTACTCAGCTCGTCTTTAAGCCCTGTTCATAATCCGAAAACGTAGAACCTAAATGTTTACATATTAATAATTTATTAAAAATTATAAACAGAAAAATATTTATTAGGTAGGTACCTATATACTCTTCAAACAAATATTTTCTTTTCAGATATCAAGACATTTTATTCAATGTTATTTTTATCAAAATTTTAACATAATTTCACATTTATCAAAAATCATACATTAAAATCAGTTCACAACTGGCGGGGAGATATCGTAGAAGCATACCTACTTAAAAAAAACTACTGAACCGATTTAAGTAAAATTTAATGGTATCACCCTGAACGGTAAGCCTAATTAAATAGATAAAGAATCATTAAAATCGGTTAAAAATGCTGGAGGTATGAGGTAACATAAGTAGGTATATAAAAAATATTCTTTTTGAAGTCAATTAAAAACGACTGACTGAGTCGGGTCAGTCGTTTTTAGACTGACTGATTTTAAGAAAAGCTATATGGTACCAATCCGAATATTCTGAACAAAATGGGGTCGAATTTTTTCAGTCGGTTCACAACTGACGTAAATATCGTGGAACAAAACAATAAAAGAACGCGTCGAATTGTGTAACCCCCTTTTTTGAAGTCGGTTAATGATATAAACAACAATATTAACCAGTAACATGCGAATAATTCAAACTATAGTTAGACTGTTCACTCGTATGCGAGTTATAAGTTGGGACTCGTCTTATGTGCAACAAACCTAAATTGGCATTAAAGTGTAATACAGAAAAACAACAAATCCGTAGTTATTATACGTATATTGTCGACAAGCATACTGGCAGTCATAAAGAATCCACGTCGTTGACATTCGATGCCATTTCGATTTGAAATATTAGAGAATTCGATTGTAGACTTGTATAAGAATTCCCCGATTGTGTTAAGTTATGGCGGGATTATAATAAGGAGTTATAATGCGCGGCCGTGTATCAGAGCTGCGCTATAAATCCGTTCATTCGACATTAGGGACAAACTAAATCATCTACGAAAGGAGCCCGTTTCGTATATTTAAATAGGCTCTTTATTACATGCATGCAATCTACAATGTACGTTCTATACCGACTGTTCTCTCTTCCAGTTAAGTTTTCACCATGACAACTAGTTAAAATCTATTTTTGTTTAAATTTTACTAAAGGCCCGATCCGGCTTCGCCCGAATTTGTAGATTGCCAGCGTTAATTCAACGACTTATGTTGCAAAATTGGTCTCCACGAAAAGCGCTTTCATTTTAACGCGGTTAACTATAGTCTATGTTTATTCTCAAGGTCTATTTTAAATATTGGTGAAAAAAATTTGAAATTGAATGACTAGTTTCGAAGATTATTCACAAACTCGCAGAATTCGCATTCTCTCTTTATAATATTTGCATAGATTTTATGTATTTTTGAAAATTGATATCCGTTTGCAATGGTTTCTTGCACATTTTTAATCTCATTTAAATTTCATATTCGGTTCCCAACTCAAAAGTTTACTGATAATTTAAGTACTAAAACCTAAAATTTTAGTAAATATGAAACGACGAAGTTAACATGGTACCACCTAAAAAATTAAGTTCCGTAGTATATGAATGTGGTATAGAGAATAGCTACATTTTTTAACGTTTCGAGAATTCTGACAATACTTTGGTATGTTAAGGTCACTGTACACGGGACTGGTTTTGCTGCTGGAATGCTATATTTGGCTACTTATAGGTTGCAAGCGAGCTGTGGCGCTAGGCTTCGTGATTGCTTTTATGTATTCGTCTCTGTTTTGAAGCTGAGTTTTAGATAGTTTTGGTGTTTTGGTGCGCACGCTCGCGCTGTGGCACTTCGAATGTTAACAAAAGTTTGTCCATGTCGCTCACGTGACACGATACTGTTTCCTGATTGGTTCTTGCTCAAAACAAGCACGAAAAATAGTCTCGGTTCAAATTTTGAAATCCATCTTGTGACCACGCACGCGAACCCGCAGTGACATTAGATTTGTTCCAAGCAGTCAGAGAACGGTAATAGAACCGTCACAGTCTTGCTATTGCGCAAGACTGTCATGCGTAGGAGCTCAAAAATTGATATAAATAGTTTCGTTTTAGCTACTGTGTAAAGCTGTGACCGTTTCTGTTAACGTTCTCTGGCTGCTTGGAACAAATTTATTATTTCCATCTTAGCAGTCAGCGCTTCAGCTAGAACAAGTGCCAGCAGTGATTTCAGCGGCAAAACCAGCCTCGTGTGCATCGGTCTTTAATTATTTGATTTTTCTTTTGAAAAAAATTCCTATTAAGGAAACGATACCAAAATAAAACTGCTATTTTTGTTTATCACAGAGACTTAGTATTGATTCAAAAAGCTCAGCTCTTGTGAAAACCGTGCAGAAGAATTTTTTGTAACTGGTCTTCTGATTTGGATCTCCAAAATATTTTTTCGGAATATTAAATTATTGTATAAATTTTTATATTTAAAAAAATTGCTGAACTCTATTATAAACTAGCCTTTTCTAATAATTTGTGAAAATTTTCAAATTAAATTAAAGGTCAATTATGTAAATTGTAGATTTCTTAATTCTATACTTGATATAAATACCCAGAAATAAAATAAGTAGTCGATCATTAAAATTTTAACCAAAATCTGTACAGTCGTTATATTTAATCAAGAATTATTGGTAGCTTTACATTTTATTTATACCATCCATTGCAAATAAATAAGCCGTAAAAAAGATTTTGCAAGGCGAACTTACGCGAGCTTAATCACGCAGAAATTATTATGTTACTGAATAATTGTATTTTTATTTATAGGTAGATACGTTTGTTTTCAGCTTTATATTTTTATACTTTTTATTATACAGTGCATGCCTTGTCGTTCTCCAGTCTTTACTGAGTATATAAATTTTTTACATAAGCAACCAAATACACAAAAAAGGATATCAATTTTTTGTGAAAATTATACAATCAAACTGTAGGTATAGGCTCTTTACAGAACAACTTTTTTTCAAAATGCGGTCCGTATAATTGCATTGCCTAATTGTTAAACATGGTTACGGTTGCGGTACGTAAAAATATAGGTATAATACGGTTACAGTATGGTTACAATACGGTTACGGAACTGTTAGAATACGGTATCATTACTGTTACGATACGGTTAAAAATCGGTTACGGTACGGTTACAATAAGGTTTCGGTACGGTAAAGATATGGTAATAGTACGGTTACAAAATGGTTACGATACGGTTACGGAACGGTTACAATTCGGTTACATTATAGTTGAAATACGGTTACAGTACTGTCACGGTACGGTTACAATACAGTTACATTATAGTAGAAATACGGATACGGTACTGTTACGGTACGGTTACAATACGGTTACGGTACGGTTACTAGACGGTTACGGTACGGTTTAATGCGGATACGGTACTGTTACAATACGGTTGCGGTGCGGTTACAATACGGTTATGGTACATTTACAATACGGTTACTGTACGGTTAAAATACGGTTACGGTACGGTTACAATACGGATACCGTACGGTTACAATACGGTTGCGATACGGTTACAATACGCCTGCGATACGGTTACAATAAGGTGACGTAACAGATACAATATGTTTATTATACGGTTACAATACGGTTACAATACGGTTTCAGTACGGTTACAATACGGTTACGGTACGGTTACAATACGGTTACGATACGGTTACAATACGGTTGCGATACGGTTACAATACGGTTACGTAACAGTTACAATACGTTTATTATACGGTTACAATGCGGTTACGAAACGGTTACAATACGGTTTCAGTACGGTTACAATACTGTTACGGTACGGTTACAATACGGTTACGATACGGTTACAATACGGTTACGGTTCGGTTACAATACGGTGTGGCGACAATTAATTAAATGTCCTACGGACAGCGTTTAGTGTAGACAATGTGTTAAGGGGAAATCGCCACAACGGTTACGGTTCGGTTACAATACGGTTGCGGACGGTTACAATACGGTTACGGACTGTTACTATACGGATACGGTACGGTTACGGTACAGTTATAGTACTGTCACGGAACGGTTACAATACGGTTACATTATAGTAGAAATACGGATACGGTACGATTACAACACTGTTGCGGTACGTTTACAATACGGTTACGGTACGGTTACAATACGGTTACGATACGGTTTTAATACGGTTACAATACGGTTACGGTACCGCTACAATACGGTTACGGTACGTTTACAATACGGTTACGGTACGGTTACAATATGGATACGGTACGGTTACAACACGGTTGCGGTACCGTTACAATACGGTTACGGTACGGTTACAGAACGGTTACGATACGGTTACAATACGGTTACAATATGTTACGGAACGGTTACAATACGGTTACGGTACGGTTACAATACGGTTACGGTACGGTTACATTACGGTTACGATATGGTTATTAGACGGTTAACGTATGCTTATATTACGGTTGCGGTACGGCTACAATACGGATACGGTACGGTTACAATACGGTTGCGGTACGGTCACAATACGGTTGCGGTTCGGTTTCAATACGGATCGGTACTGTTACAATACGGTTGCGGTTCGGTTTCAATACAGTTACGGTACGGTTACAATACGGTTCGGTTACAATACGGTTACGATATGGTTACAATATGTTTACGATATGGTTACCATACGGTTACGGTACTGTTACAGTACGGTTACAATACGGTTAGGCCAGGTTCACACGGCATGTACTGCACGTTTTTTTACAGTATACGTCTTACCGAATAATTAGTGGTGCATACATTGTACATAGGACCATTCACACGTCGTTTGTGCTGCAAAAAATCGTACACCGTTTATACGGTTATACTCAACGGACTTGTCAAGCAAATCGAATGAACTTTAACGTATTGGGTGCAGTGGCAAATAATACAGCTCTGTGTCCTTCATACGACGCGATGTTAATACTTGCTGGCGCCTTCGAATTTCAATACCAATATAAAAGTACAGCCAACTGCCAAGCGTGGATCCATCACTGACGTCTGCTCTCTATGACAACAGTATGAAAATTTCGGCTATTCGTTTTTACACGAATGAAAATTTACCGTATGAACACCCGGCTGATTAAAAAACCAAATACAAAAAACGTGCAGGACTATGCCGTGTGAATCCAGCCATACGGTAGGTTATTAGACGGTTGCAGTATGCTAACAATACGGTGGTGGTACGGTTACAATACGTATACGGTACGTTACAATACGGTTACGTAACGGTTACGATACGATTACAATACGGTTACGGTACGGTTAAAATACGGTTACAATACGGTTAAAATTCGGTTACAATACGGTTGCGGTACGGTTACAACATGGTTATGGTACGGTTACAATACGGTTACGGTACAGTTACAACATGGTTATGGTACGGTTACAATACGATTTCGGTAAGGTTACAATGCGGTTACGGTATGGTTAAAATACGGATACGGTACGGTTACGGTACTGTTACGTTACGGTTACAATACGGTTACGGAACGGTTACAATACGGTTACGGTACGGTAACAATACGGTTACGGTACGGTTACATTACGGTAACGGTCAGTAAAAATACGGTTACGGTACTGTTAGAGTACTGTTACGATACGGTTTAAATACGGTTACGTTACTGTTACAATACGCTTACGGATAGTTTCAGTACGCTATCAATACGGTTACGGTACTGTTACGATAATAATAATAATAATATATATATAAACGAAAACGAAACGTTGCGATTAAAAATATATCTTTATTGATCTATTATCCTATGAAAAATAATATACTAATAATAATAATAATAATAATAATTTATTCCTCTTAAAGAAAAAAAAATACATTTTATACAAAAGATTGATTTGGAATTTTCCAACCCTACTTGGCTATTGCCAGTGCTAGGGTTACGGTACGGATACAATACGGTTACCATTCGCAGAGAGGTTGGAACAGAGCTACTGTTGCCTTATCAAGTACATACTCACTTATGTGATACGTATCATACGATACGTATTAGATACTAATAAGTTTAGTGCAACGCGCTCGCCGAATGCGGATGCCACTTGCTGCGTGTCTCGCGAATGTTCTCGTGAAAGTTACCGCGAATATTTCTAGAACTCGCGAGGTATTTTATAGGCATGCGAATATTTCGGTAAGTAAAGTAATTTTCGTGGTAATCATCACGGTAACATTCGACTTTTACAACAATAGTTATGGTACGGTTAAGCTACGGTTATGGTACGGTTACGGTACAGTTACGGACGGTAACTGCACGGTTATGGTACGGTTAGAACGCAGTTTCGGTAAGGTTACAATGCAGTTACGGTATGGTTATTTACGGTTACAATGCTGTTACGGTGTGGTTGCGTTTCGGACTCGGTATTGTTACCGTGTGATTACGGTGCAATTGCGCTTCGGTTATGGTATGGCTATGATACAGTTACAATGCAGGTTCGGTATGGTTACATTACAGTTACGGTACGGTTTTTGTACAGTTAATGGACGGTTTCGGCACAAGTACGGTACGGTTACGGTTCGGCTACGGTGCCGTACGGTACGGTACCTTCTCATAACGAATACGGTACTGTTACAATGCAGTTACGGTACGGTTTCAGTACTGTTACGGTACAGTAGCGGTACGGTAACGTTACGGCTACGAGTCAATTACGGTATGGTTACAGTGCGGTTAAGGTACGGTTACGGTACGTTTACTCTTTGGTATTGGTACGGTTACGGTATGGTTACGGTACGGTTACAATTCAGTTACAATAAGGTTTTGGTTCTGTTGTATTTAACAATACCAAAACCGTATTGCGTCAGATTTAAAAATGGCGGCCAAGTTCCGACCTAATTACCTATACTGGACATAGCTGAGGAAGTTATGGAAACCATTAATGTATTATTGAAAACTCATATTTTATATGTTGCGTCTAAAATGAAATTCACTGTAGATTGAAAAATGTGTGGCAAATGTTAAAATGGATTCATAATAAAGATACGAGCAAAGTTTTGTACGTGTACACTGGTATTATCTATGTATATAAAAATTGCGTGTCACAGTGTTTGTTATCGAACTCCTCCGAAACGGCTAGACCGATTTTTATGAAATTTTTTGTGTATACTTGATAGGTCTGAGAATAGGTCATAGGCTATTTTTATACCCTTAGGTGATAAGGGTGGCCCTCTTTAGAACTTTTTTTTATGTTTTGACTTTTGAACAAATTTTTTTTATTTTTTTTATGATTTGCCATTAAAAAGTACTTATAACCCTAAATTTTCACCGTTCTACCACCAATCCCTATTTTTTAAAAGCGATATTAGTATTTTTACTCTCATCCCCAGATGCGCAATAGGGTTGCAAGATGGCAAATGGCAATATAACGGTAAATTTATATTTTTTAGCCCAGTGAAAACAGAAAGTGCGATTGTTATAATGTCGTCGGTAGGAGGCAATCTCCGAAACTATTCATCCGATTTCAAAATTTGTTCCACAAATATTTAGAATGGACCTTCAGAATTGTTACAGGCCATATTACATTATCGCTTTTCGTGGATACGAATTTTGCAACGCAAGTCGACGAAAAAACGGCGACAAGCTACAAATTCGGGCGAAGCCGAACCGGGCCGCTAGTAATATATAAAAATATATCTTACATTCAGGACTTACTATATTATTACTACTAATATCTTGTGTCGCGTAACGTTATGATAACCCCACGCACAAAATATTTAATATCTCTTTTGAATTTAAAGATACTGTAATAATTTTTTAGCAGTTTTAAAATAATATTCTCCATTATGTAACACTAACTTTATCTGTAATTTTGTCAAATGGAGATTTCTTAATCATGATGCTTTCTGAAGGACGTACCTTCGAAACAATTAATTATCAAACTGTAACGTAATTTTTATTATTAATTGATTCTCATCTTAAGTCATTTATTGACGGCTAAACGTTCAATAATTTACATTTAAGTAGGTAAATAATGTATACATATGTGCATACAAGAAATACGTGCGTCTTCACGGGTCATCAGTATTTTAAACACCTGTCGTTTGCGCCACACACATTTCTACTCACGCGTGCGACGGTCTATCAACTAGCGAAAAAAAATCTCAAAAAAAAACATCCATCCATTAAATCAACATCTAAAAAATAGAACTAGTAATTTTAATATAAAAATTCAAATGAAGATGCGTCAACCACTACTTTGTACACCGCGTCTTATTTATTTCCGTTTAAAATAAAACGCAACTAGGCCGAGCACTTTCAATAAAATCCGATTCGCTTGTTAAAAAGGAGTATTCTATTCCGAACTCTCCTTTTTTAACATAATATTATAAACAATATGAAAAAAATAGTTCTGTAACCTCAAAGTTTCAAATAAAAAGCCGAAAGAAAACTGTTTATATGTTTTGCTAAGATTGATCTTAATTTTTATAATAGGTGTTCCAACAAGAGCTCCGGATTTAATTTTAAAGAAAACACATTTATTTTTTGAATTAAGCAAACATTTTTTTTTCAACATAAAGAAAAATAGTTCCGATTAAACGTGAAACACAACATCAGGCAAATGGCCACCACGAAACCTCTGGCACAGGGTTCTTCTTTTGTTGAAATTTGGAATAACGCTTTCGCATAAATGTGGCTGTATTTCACCAATAACGCGCCGTATTTCCTCTTTAAGATGTTCAATTGTTTCAGGCTTATTCGCATACACCTTTTTCTTCACATAGACTCAAAGAAAAAAGTCCATCGGTGTTAGATCGCACGATCATGGTGGTCAACGTTGATCGCCAAATCGAAAAATGACACGGCCTGGAAACTTGGCCTGCAGTAACACCATTGTTTCAGGTGCTGTGTGGTAGGTCGCGCCGTCTTGTTGGAAAAACGTGTCCTCCACATCAATTACATCCTATTCGGGCCACAAAAACTCTGTTAACATTTCGCGATACCGCACACTATTAACAGTTTTCCAGTCGCATTTTCAAAGAAATACAGATTCCCTTACTGTGGCTATATTTCCGAGTGATCGACAAGGACGACGACGAACAATGATCTTCTGATCCATCAGCGTAAGTCTGGTCTCAAATTTTGTAATTAAACGCCTCACTGTTGATTCATTTGGGGTATAACTGCGACCGAAAACTTGACGTAATTGGCGAACTGTTTTCGCAAAACTTTCACCGTTTTTGTAATGTGTTTTATAATAATTAATTAAACGTTCTTCGTTTGAATACTTCTTCATATTCTTAAATCGCGTGGTCTGTACGTGACAACTTTCAAAAAAATATCACCCTACAACTCGTATTAACAAAATGGCGGCAAATTTAAATCCGGCGCTCAGATACGTATCTGCTGTAATGAAACAAAATGACTTAAGTGAGATTTTTGATAAAATATGATTAATGAGGATTTAATTACAAAGATCGCTCAATTAGTTTTTCATTTTTTTTTCAGCAATTAAAAGATGCATTACTACCAGGTACCTACTTACATATGGGTGTCGCAAACACCGGCTTAGACCAAATTATTTCACCAAAGTAGGTTTTAAATCTTAAGAAGGACCATACGCGTTTGTGACCTCGTGTTAGTTTTCCCCGTCGAGTTTCATGCTGATACTCATATTTATAAGTTCCATATTCTTCTTATGTCCTGTTTTATAAGTGTATACAAATTTTGTTATCTTCAGTTAGATTTGTTTTATGAGCTTGGAGAGTGGCTGAATACTAGTGATGTGCCGGATATCCGTATCCGTATCCGCGGATATCCGAGGGTGAAGAAAGATCCGTATCCGTACCCGTATCCGTTAGTTTTATGACGGATCTTTTACGGATCTTTTACCTTATTAATTTTCAATTCATAGATGAAATTTTATATATATAGGTGATTAGGTAATAATGAAAAACTGTTAAATTCCATTCAGATTATTTTTTATTTCTTAAGATCATATTTGGCACCTTTATATTGCGAAAATTTATCGTAGTGAGTACCATACCAATAGTACATAACTCAAAGGTACTAATAAAAAACTATATAATGAGATATTGCACATCGATCTTTGGAAAGAGACAATCTGTTATGAGAGTTAACTCTTAAAGAAGTCAATAACTTTTTCCCATAACAGATAGTCTCTTTCCAAAGGTAGATGTTCAATATTTACCGCCGCGTACTCTAAGAAAGTTAAGATCCGTATCCGTATCCGCGGATCTTGAAACCAAATATCCGTATTCAGATCCGTATCCGCGGATATACATTTTTAACGATCCGACACATCACTACTGGATATACAAAAGTAGAAAGGCCAAAAAGTTAGAAATTAAAAAATCTAAATAAACTCGAAATAGAGCAATCCTCTGCTTGTACAAGTCTGTTAAAATTTAAAATGTAATTTTGGAATTTTTAAATTTAATAGATAAGGAACAGTATTTTTGCATATTTGGACAATTTATATGACCTTTTCGTGGGTTTTTAGATTTGTACAACCGGTCAATATTTTAAGTCCATCAAAAAAATGTTCACTTTTCGCCACAATTAACAACGTAGGACCTATTCTATAGCTACTTAGGTCATGCACATAGAGAATATAATTTATACGTTCTCCTTAAAAAGTAAAAGAGACTAGTGTTGAATGAAACAGAGTAACGTCTAATGGTATGTCGTATAACAATTAAGAACAGAATAGATGACATGATCTAGTATAAAAGCTAATACAAATACTCTTTGATAGATAGCTCTGATAGGAACGGGTGCTGCTTTTATGTAATTACGGAGGACAAATTTGATTAAAAAAAGAAAACTGAGGAAGGGTTAAAATACAAACGATTCACATTTCTTAATATATTTTTCCTTTTCCAAAAAATATTTAATGTAACTATAAGTATTGTAAAATTTACAATTACAAGTTTGTAAATGTTATTAAAAAAGTACATAATCGCTCTCTTTTTCTTCCCACATTCACCAGAAAACACATTTAATCTTCATTAAAAATTGCTAAATAGAAAGCAAAATATTATGTTCCAAAGTAAACAATATTTTTGTTGTAAAAAATTTGTTAAGTAATTAATATTTCTATTAACTAATAATTAACAAATATAATTGTGTATAGAAAGAATCAAATAATAAGGCCAAGTTTAAACACAAAAATGATTGTAATTCAATCAGCTAATTGTCAACTTATAAATAATTCACATAAAATAGAGATAGATTTTTCGAATTTTCGTTTACTTGCTGCTTAATATCTAGTGGATTTTTTATCTGTGTCTCTGTGCCGTTATCACTCGAGAACGACTGCACCAATTTTAATGTAGTTTTATGCGCTTTGTTCGAGAAAATATAATACCGATACGAACACTCCGGTAGCTCTGGATCTCTTTCCACTATTTGACAGCGCGAGCATGTTTGGCATAACCCATGTTATTAAAGTATGAAGCTATAAGCTTCGAAAACTACACGTTTAAAATTTAAATCTCATATCTGATTTATGTACTTATACTAAGAGAAGAATAGATGACAAAACTAAAAGTGCACATCCAGCAAGTTTTTCACTGCATGAAAAAAATTGAAAAAAATCGAGAAAAACAGTTAAAGAAAATTTTTAAAAAGATTAAAAAAATTTAAAAAAATAAATAATTAAAAATTGAAAAATAAAATAAAAACAGTTAAAAAAAATTTTTAAAAAGATTAAAAAAAATAATAAGAATACATGAATATCACGTGGAATACAATGAAATCGAAAATTAAAAAAAAAAATAATAATTTATGTCGGTAGAGATCGACCCGGGACCTTGTCACTACTAAGCTAAAGCCATATCTACTACGTCACGGATTCCAACGTCTGTGTGGCTACTGTCATAGTATAGAAGTATAAATCTTATTCTACGGTAATTTAGTACAGTAATTATTATATTGTTTTGTTTTAATTTAATAATTAGCTGTCAAAAATAATAAAATAAAACGGATTATAAAAATTAAACTACTGTACGCATTTCAGGAAATTTAAGTATGGTTCTAGTCTAATCCAACCAAAATTGCGATCTGTAGACCAGATCAACTGACAACTGTTGTTCGAGATTTTCAAATACTATTTTTAGAGTAATTATGAACTCGAATCAATCTACAAATACTTCCGTTTTACAAAAAATTATAGACATTTGAATGGATTTTGTGCAAAATTATCCTAAGTATAACTCAGCTCTCACCCTCTAAGCGATAATAGAGCACATACAGCCAGTGTAGCAATATTATAAAATTCAGACAACAATTATAAAATAAAGATAAAATATTTAAACTGATAAATCTTTTCAAATTTTATAAGGAAGCAGAAAAAGAACTGTGCAATAATGATTATAATAATACATTAGAGTTATTTTATTGAGTCCTATTATTCTTCTCTTATTGAATTAATATCTTCAGATTGTAAATTGAGACCAGGATATCAAACCACCCTATACATAGCATAACAATAGCGGAACGTATGTGGGTAGAAAAAATAATGGAAATAGGGTGGAATGGCATTTAATTTAAATTAATATTTTATGAAAGCAGGTGACATTGTTATATTTGATGACAACAAAAAATTTGTTACACATTTCTGTTCAGCTGTACAGTCCGCAATCGGATATTTTTACAGCGATACATATTTTAATGTCTTCTTTCTCAATAGTCATTATGTATAAAATTATATGTTTGGTACATTAAAATCGTTCATTTATTCTTTTTTTGTAGATTGATTTGAGAATATAATTTATTTTACGAGTGTCATGATTTTAAGAGCCGCTCTCCCATTGTTTTATGGCGGTATTAAAGCTGAGTCCTCATAAATAACGTCACATTTGCTTCCGTGGTATCGCCGACCATCAGACATTGATATAACAGAATTATGTGTTGTTGCCGCTTTATATACTCCAAATATGTAATGTTTAAAAATATTATTTTTATTATTTTTACTTCGAGTAGTTACTTTTCTACAAATATCCATCAATTTTAATCAAACTCCAGTTCTTGAAACTTTCTACACTATGACTAATGTTTAGTTTCCGATACACCTTTCAGCGTTAAATTCTACTTTAACAAAACTTTCTGCATTCTATTAACAAAAGTTATTCTATTTCTATCTTAACTCTATTTTCAAAGTCAAATTGTCATAAATGTTGTTCAGTTATAATTGTTATAAATACACAAGTAAATAGCTACAGTTGGTTATTATCTTTTTAAACACCTATTGTAGAAGCTGCAATGAACCGAGCGGGGTGGCGTAGCGGTGAGAGCACTAGACTCGCATTCGGGTGGTACCGGGTTCGAATCCCGGCAGGGGCAGATGTAGCTGGAACTTTTTCCCACTGCATCTCGCCGAGAAACGGTAATTCCTGTGCCGGCCATCTTGTTGAGGTTTTCCATGGTTTCCCTCAGTAATTCCAGATAAATATCGAGATGGTTCCTTATTCAAGGCCATGGTCGATAACCTGTCAAACTCCTATGCTTATTAAATTTGCCTACCTTATCGTAATGTCCTAAGATTCCTTCATTCTCCCATTGCTATTAATTAAGTGAAAGTTTAAAAAATGAGAAAATAACGGGAAGTATGATAGATGGAAAATAGTAAAGGCGTCTGTTGATAACTCATTTAAAAATCGAAGGTATGTTGCCAGTTGGTCATGAGCCTATGCGGATCTAAAGTATACGTCGTTGAAAATACAAAGTTAAACATATGATTTATGGTTTTCTTGTCAACCTGGAGGGATTGTAAAGTTTTTAACGTCAAATCAATTATAGGTTTAGTTTTGCGTAAAGGATGAAAACAATGATGCGCGTTAAAACACAAACAACACCAAGCATCAGTGCATTTCTGTGTTACAGGACCGAACTTACAATGCTCTTATTCATATTTCTGTGTGAAAGCGCGGATACACCAATGGAACACATAGTACGAACTAGCTAGTAATTACAAGTGTTTGAGTTTGTTCACTGTTTTTGTTTGCCATTTGCCCACACTCAAATTTGTTTTTACAAATTTAGGTAAGAATTGACAGTCTATACCTGCTGAGCACGTGAACGAGTCCATACATGAAAAAAAGTTAGTTCCCGATACACTCAAGACGATGTGCAAATATTCAAATTCTACGATGACAGCAAAAAAAATTGGCATTAAGAAGATTTGACACGCTTTAGATATATAACAGAGCCTGAAGTCAAAGAAAAAATATTACAATGACATAAAATCCTATAATGGAGTAATGACAATTTTCAATCAGTAATAGTTGCAATTTGATTAAGAAAGTTTGTTATACAGATCAATTAAGTTATTAATTATACCGATTTTTAGGTTAATGTTTTCACATAATTATTTGTGTCTCAAGTATTGTGTAATAATAACAATAGTTATGATGTAATTTTTCTTCGTTATCTGTCTAGTCAAAACATAAAAAAAATTATTGTCTTTTTATATAAGCGAAATACCATACATTGATTCACTGACTCACTAACTAACTCATCACGAGTTTTGCACCCGGATGAACCGGGGCTTTCCACTAGTAATAAATAAAATTGTAAAGGGACTTCCTTCTGTATAGTTTAGTTTCTTTGCGAATGTTTCGATATTTTTGAGTATTTTATATGATATCTAAATAAGGGATAGGGTGTCCGAATTTTTGTTTGTTTGCCTATTTGTATAAAATGATTTAATCGAATTTGATTTGAAAACTTGGTATAGAAACAAGTATAGGGTACAGTTTTATCTTTTAAGTTAAGAATCCTCGTCAAAACCGATACTAACAGGAATCAAGTATATTGATATACCGACAAATATTTTGTTTATTTATTGATAGTCGCTTTTTTTGTTCGTTTCGGAAGCGAAATATTAGAAAATTAAATTGAAGGTAAAGTTTATACCTTTTAAATTTCAGATAAGCTTGCTAGTATTTTATACCTATTTTCTCACAGAGGGGTGCAATAAGACTTTATTCACAAACTAGAAAATTATTTTATTTTATTTTGAAGTAGACAAATTTAGAAATTCGGATTCAAATAATAAAAAGTAACATAGAAGACCGAAAAATAAAATAATTGTTACCATATGTATTGGTTAAATACATAATATTATAGTTACGGTATAATGTACAAGTGGTGTAATAATTTTCAGGAGTCAATTATCTTATGGATTGTTGACTGTAGATGTTTAAATCATCGCCGGCCATAAAAAGGTGCATTTGCCTCGTGTATGTTCTCAATTATCAGCCATAAAATGTAACAACTTATTTGCAACCGTAGTTATAGCCGAAACCATAGAGTAAACGAGTTTATAAAGGCTAAGCATCTTCAAATAGAAAACACAAATATCAAATTCCCAACTTGAAAAATCCTGAACAAATTTTATCTTAAAAACAATCATTGACATTTACGATTAACTTATTAAACATATTAAATACTAGCAGTCCGTCCCGGTTTCACCTGGGTACAAAGGAACGAAGGGGTAGGGGAGGTACATGAGTACGCACGTTCATCTTAGTTTACCGAGATGAATGTTGTGACCAAATTTCATAATGATCGGAGTTACCGTTCAAAAGTTTTTGTCGGACAAATTTTGTAGGTATATATATTTTTTAAAACTTTTGGTTATATTATTGGAATTTTCGTGGGGATCCCTAATTTAACTCTATTAACAATATAACCTATGTTACTCAGCAATGATGTAGCACTCTATTAGTGAAATAATTTTTAAAATCGGTCTAGTAGTTTCTGAGTTTATTCATTAACAAAAATACAAATCTCTTCTCTTTATATAATATTAGTAAGATTAGTATGAAGGCTAGCTTATTCGTGGCTTCACTCACGTTAGTGTAGGTTTTATGGGCTCCCTTGAAGACACAGTTTATGATTTTATCTATCTGTATTGATAAATCTATTTTTGCATAATTAATTTATTATACTTGTTATAACAATCCATAAATATTAAAAATTGCTTTTAAAACAATATGTACCACGGTCACTATTTATGGAAAAATATGGCTATTGAACCAATTCAACATTATTTTCAAAGAGTTTTCTATACATCTATATAAAAATAACATTGAAGTGTTTGTTTGTATTGTTAAAATAACAACTTTTCATTAAATTCATATGAAAGTACATACGGTACTTACGGCAAAAAAATTTTGAAGTTTTTCTCTGTCTGTCTCTCTGTCAGTTTGTTTCGGCTAATCTCCGAAACGACTGGACCGATTTTGACGGGACTTTCACTGAGAGATATTATAAGGAGAAACTTAGGCTATTAAAAAAAATAGGGAAGTCTTCGTAAATTCTGCGAACTGAATAAACAAAAATTCCACGTCGACGAAGTCGCGGGTTACAGCTAGTTACACAATAAAAATAAAAATTACCAAATGAACTTTAGTAAGTATATTAATTTAAAATACTTTATAGAACTCTAATTCATATTTTGGCTATCAGAAATCTTCACATATTTAGTCATATTCTACTATTTGTGTTTTAATTACTGTTCTTACGTAATAAATCTATAAGCTCTGTTTGTAATACTAATGTTAACATGCGATTTAGATAGTCATTTAATAACAAACAGACAAAAAGGATTACGCAGAGTGCTCATTTTGCTGAGTACTTGACAGTGAGCGTGATTATCGTTAGTAGAATAGACTAATTATCTAAAAATAGAAAACACAAAACGAAACATTTAAAATATTTAGTACTTTTGATAACTAAAAAAAATAGTAATGTCTTGATAAAATATAATTTACTATTGAAAAGTCAAAAAAATATTTGTGGAAGCATATGTTTTGTCCAGTAGCCATCAACATCGTGTATCAAAAAATTACAATTAAATTAGAATAATGGTCTCTAAGATATCTTTATTTTTTTCTGTTACTTGCAAGTTTATTATCAAATAAATGTTAAGTTATCTACTCAGTATTTTGTTATGAATCCCAATAATACTTAAAGAGTCTTTTTATTTTTCCATAACTACTTTATTCTCTTTTGCTGCGCACAAAAGACATAAATATAGTTGTAAACAATGTAAATAAAGTTATAGGTACCTGCATAAGTACAGCTTAACTTAAGTGCGTGAACTGTGTAAATATTTATTTGTTAGCTTTTATAATTTATGTATGTTGTTTACCTTACAGATTGTAAGGTTAAACGTTTTCATTAAGTTGTAGCATTTTTCATTTCAATTACCATAACTATCAGGGCCTGGTACCAGCATTTTCAATTTATTAAATGCAATTGATATTTTTGAGCAGTTTTAGATTCAAACCTAGAAATTGGAAACGTATAATAGTTATATTTACAATGTACACTGTATCAACAAAAATATTCTTAATTTTTTAGTTATAATTGTTCGGGACAATGAAAACCATTGTATTCACTCAATCAGTTTTTCATGTACAGGATACACTTATTTTTTCCTGGTAAGCAATTTCTGCAATTCTCAAACCCAGTCGAATAGTATGAATTTTTATGTATCTTCGCGTGTACAAATTTTAAAGTCGTATAAAATGGTAAAAGTTGTTGATATCGAAAAAGTTTTTAAAAATTTTAACAGTTTTTTGGGAGGGGACGTTTTTGTGATCTAATATTTAATTTTCTGAGGACACATCGAACAGTTCAAGCTTAACTGGTTTTTTTTAATGTACCGCGGTGATACGTACTTATTGAGATAAATTAATTATTTGACCTATAATTTATAACAACTTTATTTCGAACACTATATACCTATATAATAAGAAAGAAAAAAAAATGAAAAGTAAGTGGGAAAATAAAAAAATCTATTATATGTAAAAAAATCTATATACAGTGTGTTCTACTAAAGTAATAACAGTGAATAATTAGTGTATCCTACTAGATACAAAAAAGTTTATACCGTTTTTTGTTCAACTTAAAGTTTACTATTGAAAACTGCTGAGGTATATTTTTTATATTTCACCCTCAAACGGTAATGTAATTACATGCATTTTTTCCTCTATACTTTCATATAAATTGTCATAAGGTTACGATAGAAAATATTTGAGAAAAACGTTATCAATTTATTAATTAAGCATACAGTAATAACTATTTTTTATAACAGTCCACACATGTGTAAATATTAATAATAAATAATAATATTACATACTGTTGGTTTTAATTAATAAATCAAACACGTTTTTCTTATATTGTTATAATCTTATTGTTAGTAGAAGTTTTCTTCCAAAAATATGTATTGAAGGAGATTTATTTGGTTGAGGAACAATTGAAAAATAAGCTTTACCAGAGTATCGCTTGTGGCCAACGTTTCGAAAAATATATTTTCATCTTCAGGGCATCAATGCAACAGTTATAATCTCATGACAATTTTATATGAATGTATAGAGAAAAAATGGAGTCTCGAAAATGCCATTTAAAAAAAAAAGACGGGTTGCACTCCGGGAGTGCCGGCAGAAGTGAAAACTTGAATATTAACTTCTTAATTTTTTGCATTTAGAAGCATTGTTTATTTATTGGCAACACTTGTAAATAAAATGGTTTGTATCATAGATTGCATTTTTATGTACGATATTTCAATGCTAGATGTCTAACGTTGTATAAAAATAAAATGGTTTGTATCATAGATTGCATTTTTATGTACGATATTTCAACGCTAGATGTCTAACGTTGTATAAAAAGTATCTGGCAATTACTATCACTTAGAGAGTCTCACCCAGTTCTTACTTTTCCTGACGTGAGTTTAACATTTTTTACCCATTACAAAAAAAGTGTACAACGCCGCTAAAGAAGTTTTCACTTCAAAAATGCACGTACACTTGAGTGTGAAATGCCAAAAAATATATCTCAGCAGTTTCCGATAATAAATTTCGAGATGAACAAAAAATTATTTAAACTTTTTTTGTATCTAGTAAGATACACATATTATTCACTGTAACCACTATCAGTGAACTCACTGAACACACTATATAGTTACGTTTGAGCTATACTCAAAACGGTCTGAGATTTTACCTAAAACCGATTTTAATTTTTCATTGTATATATTTTTCTTCTTTCCGCTGGCGCTATAAAACAACAGCTTAACTGACGTCTGTATTATCATTAATAAAATATATACTTTGTCAGGATGCAATAAATCAGAACGCTGATTAGAATTGTACGCGCCTTAATGAATGCCAATAAAATCTCAAATTTGAAAAAATCTCTAAACATACATCTCGTGCTACGAAACATAAATTATCCACAATATACAAGGTGTTCGTAATATTACTGGGAATATCAAATTTTAGTTGTTAAAGAAACATCAAAACAATATTTTGGTTTGAAATCTTTGATTAACGTCTGATTATATTCTTTAATAAATAGAATTTTCGACTGATTTTCAGACACAATTAATTAATACCCAATTAACGTTTCGAAACTTTAATTGGATATTGGATATTGTATCTGAAAATTAGTTTAGGTTTCACTTGATACAAAATAAAATGTGTTATGTTAGGGCTCTATGTCTCCCACTCTTTCATAGGTAGATTACACCGATCTGATCACAAAAATATAGTACCTACTTATTATATCAACGACGTACATGTTTTTTGTTTCTATGGTTTTTTCCTTTTTTAAGCTATGCACTTTGTTTCGTGGCCGCTCTCATAAATCGCTCGTTCGTTTTTTTTTTCAATTGACGCCTCGTCCTGGGGTTGCGTTAAGTATCATAGCTTCAAATGTCATTATAGGTGCAATGTAATTTAGTTAATCTTAGAACATTTTATATTGTTCTTTTATGGTGAATTTGTAATTAATTGACTAACTCTTGGCAAGTCGAATAATACAATACAATCCAATAATAATTTCTGTGCTCTGTCAAATAAAACTTTATTTTTCACTTTTGATGTAAAAGCCGTTTTAAAAATTACAGAACGGCTAGTCGTTGAATAAAGGTTGATATTTTATATGTTAATCAGAACTGGTATCGCCTAGCATTTTCTATTTTTTTTAAGAAAATCCCTCTGCTTCGCGAGAAAATCTACCCCTGTGAAATGTTAGTGCAAATTTTTGGGCTCCATCACCCTTTGATCTCTAGACTCTCTCATGGATCATCTCTATAACTGATTCAAGGTTAAAAATATTGTCTGAAGACACAAGTAATTCAAGAATTACAAGGCGCGAAATTCTATAAAATAAACCCCGGCGTTATGTTTGAAAATTGTAGTATATTTTTAACGACACTTTGAGCTTAATAATATAATTTAATTAACTTATTCTACGAAAAAAATTACAGTTGAAAATATTGAAACACAGAAAGGAAAAAATCATTTTAATAATTTATTAATAATTAGTCACAACCAACTTTTTTATAATTATTACCCTAAATTATTAAAATAATTATATTTCCATTTTGGTACATTTCAATAAAAACTTTCTTTTTATTATTATTTTATTTTTCTTGTAATAACATATATCTCTGATGCGCATGCGCCGATTTTTCCCGAAATAAAATATAAAAATTTCTTGTAAAACAGATAGAATAATAAGCCGCTAAAAAAATTTTACCATTGTTATATAAAAAACGTTATAGCACATAATATCTCTTGCGCATGCGCCGATTTTCCCCAAAAATAAATTACAAAACTTTCTTGTAAGACAGATAGAATAATCAACCTTATGAAATGTAAAGCATTATTATATAAGAAACAACGTCATAGCCCATATCTCTTTTGCGCATGCGCCGATTTTCCCCAAAAAATTTACAAAACTTTCATGTAAAAATAGATAAAATAATAAGTCTTTTTAAAAACTATATTATTATTATATAAAACAACATTATAAAAGATATACTCTTTTACGCATGCGCCGATGCTCCCAAAAAACAATAGGCCACTTCATATTTGCATATCAAACATCCTCCCAAAATTTGGTTTCAATCCGCTCATCCGTGGTGTCGGAATGGTAAGAAATGTCAAAAATGACGTTTGCGTCTGTCAAAGTATTATGTTCTAATAATTAGTTATTCATATTGTTAACTCAGAAGGCGTTGCATTTCACAAATATTTGAAATGCCATCCGTTTTTGAACAAATGCAGTCGTTTTAATTTAAGACAGAACAAACGTAATCTTTATATTACCATATTAAACCGTGCAACAGAGAGAGATAACCGAAAGATGTTTGCCATCGATTATATCAAATTGAATTTATTTCTAAATAAATTTGTATAAAAAACCTGTTTTGGCAAATTCTGTTGTACGAAATTTATGTAAAATTTTCTCCTCTTTCGTTTAAGACAGGTTTCGAACCGATCTGATTTAAATTGAGTGAGTTATAAGCAAAAAACTTCGTTTTTTCTTTATTGCTCCCCTCTGGGGTCAAAATTCAAAAATCGGGCGACGTTAGGATTTAAGTTACCCGGAGACGAATCGAACAAAAAAAAGTTTTTTAAAATCGGTTAAGGCGTTTGGGCTGTACGCTGGATACAAAAAGCGTGACTCACAGATTCACAGACAAAGCGAGTACATATAAGGCGCTTTAGCTTACGCTAATCGCGCCTAAAAACCGGCACTTCTTCACAGAGAAAATGATAATAATCAATCAAAGGTAAAATGGCATTGTTAATAACCTCGGAAAACACTTTGATTGTTGATGTTTTGCCTATAAACTATAAGATGTGTGAAAAATGGCATGAAGTATTTACAATTGTATCATTATTTATGGTTACGACTTGCTGTTATAAGTACCTTCTAAGTATCGTGCGCCGCGTTTAATGTTTTTATTTGCGTTCAGATTGTCTCTTCAGTCTTTAAGTATTTATAATTATTGTAACAAAGTGGCTAGCAGCCTAGCAGTAAAAGAAACTCTGCGTTATTTAACTTTACTGGAGTGGATTGGGAAAAAAGCCTTGAATTTGGTTTGGCTCGAATTGAAATTTTTTTCCTACAAAAAATGTAGAGTGGAACTCCTCCGACATTTTGATACAGTCTGTGACTGATTGTCGGAGGGGGTAGGGTATAAGTCGCTTTAAAGTTCCCGAAAACCCGTTTGGCCCTATAACTCGGCCATTATTATCGCGGTGGAGGGGGCAAAGTTCCAATAAAAGTTGTAGCGAAAAAGTATCTGCGTAAGCTCGTTCCAAATCGTGTCGGATCGGATACCCCGTTAGCGAGATATTGCGGTTTTAGTGCGCAAAATTTTTTCATTGCCGTTTTTTGGCACCAAGCACGAGGGTGGGGAGGAAACATTTTTCGCACAACTTCTATCTTCTCTTCGCAGCTTTCTCGCCCGCATTCTATAGCATCTATTGTTTTCTCCGTTTTCTCTCGTCTCGTGGCCACTACTTGAGACGGGATTAACATCATGCAACAGCCGTCGCGTCATGCGGCGGTTGGGTTTGGGATAAAATGTTTTTTTTTCACTTGTCACATAAAAGTAAATAAAAAAACGAAAAAATAGCGTCGGTTTTAGGTTGATAAGTCAATTAGATTCAAAGCTATGAGAGATTTCAAAAAAAATGTTTTCCCCCTCTCCTGCCGGTTCTAATTGACCCACCGCATCCAGCCTCCAGTGCAGCAAAGAAGAGGTATTTAGTATACCTTTGTAACAAAAAAAAATAATGAGCTTCTAGCTGCAATTGTATTAAAAAAAAGCATTTAATTTTTCGAAATTTCGCGCACTAAAATCGCGATATCTCGAGAACGGGTGTCCGATCCGACTCGGTTGGGAACAAGCTTACAGGTCGTTTTTGGAAATAACTGCTGGATTGGTAAAATCACATTTTTTCCTTTTACGCACTAGTACGAAATGGATCATTTTACTACTAAGTATACTATTCTATGGGCAGAAAAAGTAGCTACTTTATAGGGGGTATGTAGAAAAATATTCAAACCACTAATAGAAAATTAAACTGCGGGTACATCAGATTTTTAAAAACTAATCTTACAGAATATTTAGTTACCTAAAAAGGTAAAAAAATATGTTTAGAAACATTTGACCTATTTGCAAACAGCAAACAAGTGCATTTTTAGACCAGTCATGTAAACCGTTTTTTATACAAAGCTTTTACAAAATAACGGAACGGTAGTTTAGAAGCCTAATTGACCATAAATCTATAAATTTACCCTTGTTTTCTAACATTTGGAACACCCAAATAGTTTGTTTTCAGGTAAAAATTAATAAATAACACCCCGGAAAAATTATACAGTTGTTCTGAGGCTACCTGTTGTTAATGTAATGCTATACTTTATTTGAATACTGGAAGCTGTAGTGTAATAGGTAGTTCTTTGTAACATGACACCTACATTTGTTTATTGCTTTGTTTCTAAAGTTGATGGAGAAAGGATTTTTTCATAATTATTATACAAAGTGTTTATATAAATAGGTGCTAAACACTTAAGAGTATTCGTCCCTGCAAATACCCCCTGCACCCTTCATCTCAAATCTTTTCCCCTCGCCTAAAAACGGTTCGCGCTCTCCCGACGCTATTTTTAAAGCTAGAGGGTTCTGGTAAACGCCAAATGAAAGACAAAGAATCAGACTACAGATCCTTCAGGCGAATTTTTTGAAAAACAGTTTCGCCTACGTGTGAAATATTACGTAACTTATTATTTTTTTCAAAAGGTTGTAAGTTTTTTCAGGAATTTTTTTCAAAAAATTCGCCTGAAGGATCTGTAGTTTGATTCTTTGTCTTTCATTTGGCGTTTACCAGAACCCTCTAGCTTTAAAAATAGCGTCGGGAGAGCGCGAACCGTTTTTAGGCGAGGGGAAAAGATTTGAGATGAAGGGTGCAGGGGGTATTTGCAGGGACGAATACTCTTAAGGTAGTTCACTCACGACAGTCGTAAACAAAAGTATAGCGTAATAGTAAGTACCTACCTTAGAAATTCGCCGTGCGTTTTTGTAAGAGGCTGTACCCAACACATCTAAGCTTTAATATACAGATATACTCCTAAACAATAACAATCGCCAGTACAATAAAAATATTTTTATTTAAAAATCATAATTTTTTAACAAATCGGTAAAAAACTTCAGCTTTTTTCAAAAAATTTATAATTGTTGCAGTTACAATGCATTAGTTTTTAAGAAATATACTAAGAACCGATTTCAAGATATTCTGAAATGTACTCGTTTTCTTTATACGTGGTATACCTTCAGCATGCTAATTATGCACATTTTGATTATTAATATCTCGTTTTACAGACGGTGAAAAAAATTCATTGTTTTTATTAAGTAAAATATATAAAGCACTTTTTTTAACCTATAGTATACTTCTATTTTATTAAATGCCTAAGAAAAGCCGTTTCACAAGTGAACTACCTTAAGAGATAATTTCTTATCAAAATTGAGATAAGTCTTTCATATAAACATATACAGTATTGTATCTCTTCCTGAGAAGTTAAACATAAATACATAAACTAAAGGCAAAACAATGTACCAATATGACAACCACCAGGTATACATATGTAAATTTTCTGCTAGTGAAAAACGCTTATCAAATTATTTTTTTAACTTTTCCAGAATTAAAAAAAAGTAAAAGATTCATACTGTGCTGTATATAAGAAAGACCCGCTCCCCTTAATTTTGGCAAGAAATCATCTCCTAAGTTTTTCAAACTTATTTAGAAACATTTTGCATAAATACTTTCTAATTTACAATAATGAAATGTTTATATACGTTTTCAAATTGGTATATTTTTGCTGAACTTATCGGATGATCTTTACTTTTTAAAAGAATTATTAACTTCATCGCGAATATGTTTTTTCGCCCCTATTATACTTCCATTTTCTAACAAAATAATAAAATAATAATAATACACTTAAAATATGAATAGATATTAGACCTATAATACTGGTAGCAGTGGTCTTGAAAATAAAAATAATCTCAATAAAATGAAAAAATAGAAACTTCCAGACATTAAATTAAACTTGTATTAAAACGGTTCGATTATACATAATGAGAATACAAAAAGACGCTTTAATCGATCTTGTCCTCTTTTATCTGCACATTTAATATAATATTGTTACAATGTGTTCAACCCAGAGGATGGCCGCACAAGGTAAACTGCATATTATATATATAAAAAGGTCGGCTATGTGAAGCTGGCAGCGCCCAATCCAAAAAGTAAAAATTAAATTATGCTTTTCGTTTGTTTATCGTTTGTTTAGGTTTGTTTAGCTATTTTCATCGTTTGTTTAGACTTAGTTCAAAAGTTATTTAGAAATTTAAATGGGCGCTGCTAGCTTCACACCAGCAGCGCCCATTCAACAAATTTCGCCAAAAATAGGTGGAATCGTTTGTTTATCGTTTGTTTACGTTTGTTTAGCTATTTTCGTCGTTTGTTTAGGTTTAGTGATCCGTACGCGGCTAAAAAAAGTGGGCGCTGCTAGCTTCACACCAGCAGCGCCCATTCAACAAATTTCTCCAACAATGGGTGGAATCGTTTGTTTATCGTTTGTTTACGTTTGTTTAGCTATTTTCATCGTTTGTTTAGGCTTAGTGTAGCCAGAAATCGAAAAAAACGTCCTGGGTGCTGCTAGCTTCACACCAGCAGCGCCCATTCAACATATTTCTCCAGCAATAGGAAGGAACGTTTGTTTAGCTGTTTTCATCGTTTGTTTAGCCTTAGTATAGCGTGAAATCAAAAACAAAGTTTAATACTGGTTTTTCAAAAATGAGTAGATTCGTTTGTTTTGCTATTTTCATGATTATTTTAGTCTTGCGGATCTATACAATCGATATTATATACGCGTATATAATATAGATTGGCTAACTGACTCATCGTGAGATCTGCTAAACCAGGCGTGGCAAACCTATAGGACGCGTGCCACAGACGGCACGCGACGGATTATAATTACAGGCACGGCATTGATTGAGGCGCAAATCAAAATAATTAACAATATGCTAGATGTCGAAAAAACAATTATTTATTTATTTCATGTACAAACAGCTTCAAAAATTTAGGACGAGGAAAATAAGAATTTTTTTTATTTACCAATTTATGTTGAATTTAATTACACTTAGATAATACTAATAAATATCAATCTTAAAATTAATAACGACTTAAAGTTAACTTGTGAAAAGCTATATTCGGTTGACAACCATAATTGAAGTGAAAATTTTTAACTTCCCGCTTTAAAAAAAAAACTATTTTTTTCAAAAATCGGGAAGTTATTGGTTTCACCCCGATTTTCGAAAATCGAGTTTTCGCCAGATCTCGACGTTTTGAGGTCCTAGGAAGCTATTGAAACTATTTTCGCGATGATGTCCGTAGGGCTGTATGTGTGTGTGTGTATGTATGTAAACCTTTTATATCTTTTGAACGGAGTATCCGACTGAAACGCGGTTTGCGGCATCTGACGGGATCTTGGTGAACTTAGACTTCCTGAAAATTTGAAACAATTCGGCCCAAAAAATTTTGAGAAATCTTAAAAAAACAAGTTTCAAAAATTTTTAAAAATTTGTTTTTGGAAAATATTTTCTAAACTACTAAGCCGATTAATTCCAAAATCTAATCAGCTCTTCTCCTTAGCCAACTGCGTCGATTTCCGCAAACCGCATCAAAATCGGCTCATTTGTTTACGAGATATCGCGAACGAAAAATTTGTAAAAAAGTGTTTTTTTTAAATTGCTCGTAAAATTCCGATGAGATCGATTTTTCTGTAATAAATTACTTTTTTAGGTTAAAAAATTGCGTCGACTGCCGCAAATCGCATCAAAATCGGTTCGTTTGTTCATGAGATATCGTGAACGAAAATTTCAAAACAAAGTGTTTTTTTGAGCTCGAAGAGCTAAAAAATAAACTTCTTGCTATATTTTATATATTTTTGAGCGTTTTGAACTCGAAAATAGCGGGAAGTTACAAGGATGGCCTGCAGGGTCAAACTTCTTTTCAAATTTTTTTAATCAGTGTCATGTTTTATAGTTTTGACTCTTTCTTTATACTCTAATACTGCTGCATAAATGAGCATGTGGGGAATAACTTCGGGTGCTGGTGTGAAGCTAGCAGCGCCCACTTTTTTTAGCCGCGTACGGATCACTAAACCTAAACAAACGACGAAAATAGCTAAACAAACGTAAACAAACGATAAACAAACGATTCCACCCATTGTTCGAGAATTTTGTTGAATGGGCGCTGCTGGTGTGACGCTAGCAGCGCCCAGGACGTTTTTTTCGATTTCTGGCTACACTAAGCCTAAACAAACGATTAAAATAGCTAAACAAACGTAAACAAACGATAAACAAACGATTCCACCCATTGTTGGAGAAATTTGTTGAATGGGCGCTGCTGGTGTGAAGCTAGCAGCGCCCACTTTTTTTAGCCGCGTACGGATCACTAAACCTAAACAAACGACGAAAATAGCTAAACAAACGTAAACAAACGATAAACAAACGATTCCACCCATTGTTGGAGAAATTTGTTGAATGGGCGCTGCTGGTGTAAAACTAGCAGCGCCCAGGAGGTTTTTTTCGATTTCTGGCTACACTAAGCCTAAACAAACGATGAAAATAGCTAAACAAACGTAAACAAACGATAAACAAACGATTCCACCCATTGTTGGAGAAATTTGTTGAATGGGCGCTGCTGGTGTAAAACTAGCAGCGCCCAGGAGGTTTTTTTCGATTTCTGGCTACACTAAGCCTAAACAAACGATGAAAATAGCTAAACAAACGTAAACAAACGATAAACAAACGATTCCACCCATTGTTGGAGAAATTTGTTGAATGGGCGCTGCTGGTGTGAAGCTAGCAGCGCCCACTTTTTTTAGCCGCGTACGGATCACTAAACCTAAACAAACGACGAAAATAGCTAAACAAACGTAAACAAACGATAAACAAACGATTCCACCTATTTTTGGCGAAATTTGTTGAATGGGCGCTGCTGGTGTGAAGCTAGCAGCGCCCATTTAAATTTCTAAATAACTTTTGAACTAAGTCTAAACAAACGATGAAAATAGCTAAACAAACCTAAACAAACGATAAACAAACGAAAGGCATAATTTAATTTTTACTTTTTGGATTGGGCGCTGCCAGCTTCACATAGCCAAAAAGGTCAGTCCAAACCACCACCATATAGCTAGATTTGTATCGGTTTCTCGTCTGAATTCGCTGTCACTAAAAAAAAATAGTTAGCAAAACCAAAAGGGCACAATATGATCAATTTGAAATAAAAAATTAAAAAAATTATTCACTACGCCATGGAACTCCGGCGGCGGTACCGCTGTTTTCATCTATACGGTAATTTACTTTAGTAACTAATATATTGTCTTTTTTATAAAACTAAAATTAAACTACTGAACGCATTTCAGTGAATTTAAATAAGGGTCTAGTCTAATAGTAAACAAAGTGAATAAAATATAAACCAAACCGATTCGACCAAAATTGCGAGCTGCAGAGCTCGGACGTACGTACGTACAGACCAACCGACAACTGATGTTCGAGCTTTTCAGATAGAAATAAAAGTAATTATGATTTCGTTTTTATGGAACAGAATCTTCTTTTTTCAAAAAGCTACAATTTGAATATATTTCGCGTGAAATTAACCTATACAAGTTATATCTAGGTTAGTTTCTTGTATGAACGAAACTCTGACTCTGAACTCTGACGCGCAAAACAATAATAGAGCACATACTGCTAGTTTAGCGGTATGTGCAATATATAGAATCTCACTCAGATATATTAATGAAATAAAGTGATAACTAGTTAACATTCAAACTTACTAATTTATATTGATACCACCTCACTCAGTTCCACATTTATCTTCATTTCACACAGTACCTACCACATGTTGATGTATTTGCAACCCACCCGCGCATATAGCCTCTTGATCAAAATGTAGCCTCAAACGCGATCTTTTTGTACGTAGGACATGTTTTTGTGTGAGTACAATCTAATTTTCTGGATGACAGGAAGATTTGAAAACAACATTGACTGCTGTAATTATATGATCACAATCTAAGGTCATTGTCAAACAAAATTGTTGGCAAAACTTTCTGCAACCTAGCATCAATTAATTAAAATTTATGATTGAATTAAAGAATTGAAAACACAGAAAATTAATTATATCTAAAAAGAAATCAAATAAAATGAGTAACGTTATAAAGATAACATTCATCGTGGCTATCTAAATTCACAAATTATTATCCTGATTTTTACATGAATTTTACATACATTAGTCTTACTAAACTCAATGGCACGACCGATTTGATTTTTTTTTGTTTTTTTCCCCTCAATACTAAGGTGGTTTTGAAAAAAAATTAGGAAAGTCCCAAGGAACAGTCGAAAAATCGAAAAAACTCTTACTCGGACTATCACGAACATATACAGAAAATTTCGATATTTTCGATTTTTCAGCTGTTCCTTTGGGACCTAAACCACGCCTGTATTGAGGCGAACACAACAGAAAAAAAATTTCAAATCGGTCGAGCCTTTTCGAGTTTTTGCGAGACTAACGCACAACAATTGATTTCTATATATACATACTTATATAGATTAAACGTGACGTCACAAAGAAATTTTTCGTACGATCGCCTTACTTAATGGTGATAGCTGATGAACCTTGGTCTATAGAGGTACATTATTTATTTGTTGCAGAGTCAGCACTCACCTTACAGAGGTGATATGTAGATGATAGTTGGTCCTGATGGTGGCACAGAACCGTGAAACAGCTGTGAAATGAAGCATCACGCCCTGTGCGGTGTTGTAGACGCCAGCACCAGCTAAATGTATGACGGTGCGAAATGAGACGCTCTAACTTATTGCAGATACTTACCGACAGGTAACAATTCACAACGTCTTGTTATTTTAAATATCCCTTAACACACTTCTACTGTAGCTACTTAAAATTAGCTAGGTAAAAATCTGTGACCAAATATTAAAGGATGAGATAGCTAACTAAGCATGTGAAGTACGCTTTAACATTGTTTTGTCTTAAATAGAGATCATTGTGAGTTTAATTACGTTTAAAAGACTGAACATTTGTCAAACATAAACTTTACACGGAGCAAAAAAGCCTGTTCGTGAAGGTACCTATGTTTTTTAACGGAAGAGCTCACATTAGACCATAAAAAATAGGTTGCAGGTTTGTACTGTGCAGGTCGTGTAGGCTTATGCTTAACAATGATATTAGTGTGCGCGATTTTTAAAATTAGATTTTTAATAAATTAAAAATTTCTTAAATATTTTTATAATTGAATCACGCTTATAGAAAAAGACATGTTAAGTCCAAGGGGAACATCTGTATTTCTTTTGGTTGATGACTGTTGACAGTTTTTCATAAACAAAAAAAAAATAAAAAATAGAACGACCATAGAGTCTCAACTAAACGAGATACAGAAGTTTACTAAAAATTGAAAAAAGCTTATTTGAAAAATATTTGAAAATTTAAAAATCGATTGTTTAATTAATAATTAGTTTATTGTTGCGTAGAAGGCATGTTAAAACCTTAATCTCACCACAGACAGACTTACGACAGTTCGTCATTCAAAACATTGCATTTATCTACATACCTGTATGAAAAATTTGTACGCGCATTTTTGTTGCATATGTACATGCGCAAATTCGTTTGCATTTTCACGAATGCCTGATTCACACATTTGTCTCAAGATAATAAAGTATTCACGTGTAGCGGACCAAATAAATTCTATGGTACGGCTAAACCACAAGACGTTCTCACTCAACTGTATCGTTCGTCAGCAACTATACTTTAGGCTGGAAACGTGCACGACAGCGCGTACGTCGGTCAGGTAGTTAAATCAATGCAAGTGTATTACGCGTTCAGTGCAGCGCTGACAATTTACTATGCGTGTATAGCTGCGTCACGCTAACAGGAATCGTCGGTCGAGCTCGTCGGTTGAATTGCGTCGATCGACCAACGAGCCATAAAACTGTATGAACGCATTTAATACGGCGCTGAACGAGTACGCGCGTACGTACTTTTGTACAATACAAACAAAATTTAACCAATAAATGTCCCTCATCTTCTCGCAATTTTGAAAACAGTGTATAGAATTCGCCTTCAATTAGCCGTTCTGCAAGTATTGGATGAACATGATATCTTCTTTCCCAATTGTATAAATACCATGCAAAATGCACATATAGATTTAACTTACACAAGCGACTTAGTTTTTACCATCAGTTGAACACTAAATTCATTTTCACATCCGACGATCAGCGCGTACGGTACACGCTGATCGTCGGTCGAGCACTGTTTCCAGCCTTATAGATTTTATCAAGCACAAATCGGCAGACTACTCTTATTAGAGGAAGTAGGATAATATAAAGACCTTGAGGAATGCTCAAATAAAACCCAATATTTATAATAGATTCTGTTCTGCTAAACGGTGTGTACGACAAGTTCCTGCGCAACGAATATATAGACGGATGGACATTTAAAACCGATTTTATCGATTTGTAGGGACCACAAAACGTTTAAATCCATCGATATCACGAATTAAAATTTTTGCATCATTACAAGACTTAGGTACTTCTATTATCGCTCGAATGTAAAAACGCTAGCTTGAACACTATAGACATGAGTCAATGAAAACGTGAAACAGTTACATGACAGGATAGCTACAATTTTTGATTACAAATTCATATTTAATGAACATCAACACCTTTTACTCTATTTTATAACAGTAATATTACTTGAGGCTAATCACAAAACGTATACCTATATGTAATTAAAATAAACCGCGCTTATGACATTGCAAATGATTTATTAGACCTTATAGTATTATTATAACAATATTTGAGTTACCTTTAATTGTTTTCCGGAATTGTTAGTTATTTATTTAATTCCAAAAACGCGATTTGCAGTGGTTATCGTGTTAGCATTTGTATCAGACAGTAGACTGGGTCCGAAATTTCACTCATAGATGTTTTGATACTGACAAAGCAATAGCTAAATAACTATGTCATAAGATATCATATTACCATTCCAACTTCACAAGTGGGGAATGGTACTAATTTAGGTCAAAGTTTACTTTTCAAAAGTTTACAACTAAAATTAGTTTTGAGGCCCTTTGAGTCCAACAACCATATTTTTGGAAAAAGTCTGCTTATTTGTTTGTCTGTGAGCAAGACATACTTCAAACGGCTGATGGGATTGCAATAAAATTTTGGTAAGATGTATTTTATTTCTTTAGACAATCCGTCAGCAATCCTCAGTAAACCGATTGACACATTTTTTTTAAATTAAAGTCTTTCGTCCACAGATGTGTCATCACCGTTTTTCTATGTTATCATTTATTTATCTGAGATTCTGACGGTTCAAGTTAAATCAAAAGAGAAATAATTGTACCTAAATGACAACTAATGCAAGAGTAACATTATGTCAAAGCATCTATTTTTGAAAACAATTATATAAAGATATTTACCTAAACTAGTTCTATTTATTTTTCGAAGAAATTTTTGTCATTTTTGTCAAAACTTTATAGTTTAGAAAATATTTTTAAAATAAAAATAATCACCTGATGTTCTTTTGTTCTGAAGATCTGCTAAAAAATTAATTAGTTATCTGAAAAGCATGCGTTGATTAATTGTTACGGAAGAAACCATGTAACGTAACCATGCAAATGAAAGGCCAACCTCAATTACTTATTACCAGCCGTTACCCGTGTCACTCCATGCGTTAACAAGAATGTTATCTTTTTAAACGCTTTATATTAGTTTGGGTTGTAAATATGTATGTATGTATGTAACTAACTCCGTAACGGAATCTTTGAGCATAATTTTCACCAATTTCCCGAAGTCTGATTAATTTGAAACTTTGCATACGTATCAAGGACCGATGACAATGCAATAATTTGATAACAGTTTCCCATTATCCTTATTAGGACCCCCAGGATTAATAAATTCTTTTATAGATCCTCTGTAGTAAACGCTTTATTTTCACCAATTTCCCGAAGTCTGATTAATTTGAAACTTTGCATACGTATCAAGGACCGATGACAATGCAATAATTTGATAACAGTTTCCCATTATCCTTATTAGGACCCCCAGGATTAATAAATTCTTTTATAGATCCTCAGATTAATTTGAAACTTTGCATACGTATCAAGGACCGATGACAATGCAATAATTTGATAACAGTTTCCCATTATCCTTATTAGGACCCCCAGGATTAATAAATTCTTTTATAGATCCTCAAACTAAAAAGTGAAAAATAAAATATAGTTTAAAAAAAACTAAAAAACACGCTTTATATCGCACTAAAAAGTAAAAAATAATTGTTTTAAAATAAGCTTAAAAAGCGTTGGGCGCTCGATGTACGAAAATGTGGAACAAAGCGCCCCACGCTTTTTAAGCTTATTTTAAAACAATTATTTTTTACTTTTTAGTGCGATATAAAGCGTGTTTTTTAGTTTTTTTTAAACTATATTTTTTTAATATGTTACATGAGTATCTTTGAAGATGCAATGATCCTGTCACCTAATTGGTTAGATTTTTTAAATTTTATGTGGAAACTTGATAAGCTCTAAATATGATATAATTATGCTAGTGATATTTCTATAGAAAATCAAAGACCACAAATTTTCTAAACTAATTTATATTTTTACATTATAACTCTGAAAACGCTGAAAAATGATTGCATGGCATCAGAATATTTTCAGTTAATTTTGAAAAAAATAAAATATTGTTTTTGTATTTATTTTAAATGTGCAAAAGTTAACCTTGACGAGTTTCTCGGTACAGGAATAACGACTTCTTGTCTAGTGGCAGGAGAAAAATTTTCTAGCGACATCTGCTACCGCCGCGCCGCCAAAAATCGAACCCAATACCTTTCAAATATGAGTATATGCTCTCATCACTATGTCAATCACGAGATCGCATAAATATCAAAACATGTCAACGAATAACTCTAACTGAACATAGATTAAATTCTGGGTTTGCGAATAGCCGATTCTTTAGAAAAGCCGTTTATTTGGCCTTTCTATGTGACTTCTCCAGTATAATTATAATTCGCGAGTTCCCGAGTTTTGATCCATCAAATTGGATTTTCAATTTATTATTACAAAATAATAAAATTTTAAAATATGTATAAGTTAATGGATGACTGTTGAATGAAAATAAATAATAATATCTCTATTTGATTCTATAAGATATCATTTGTAAATAATGACCCTTCATTAAATACTGACAATTTTTTTTTGCAACAACAAATTTGTAACAACACTGTATAGAGGCAGATGGTTAGTATTTTAATAAATGGATAAATGAAACAAATAAATAACTTCAAGTAGGTACTATAAAATAGACCAAATATATAATTTGAACATGATATTATGATATTGCTGAAGTTTTAATTTTATAATGTATACACGTATACAGGCTAATAAAAAACGGTGCTTACAATAACTAAGTTTAGAAAAATTCCATGCCCGCTAGTTTTTCTATAAAAATTCATAGTTTTCCAGGTTTGGTATTTTTTTTTTTCAGAGCTGTATTTAGTGTTTGTTGTTCAGTATTTAAGTATGATACGTGTATAATAAGCAATTTTCGTTTCAATGAAGTCTGGGTGACTTAAGAATTAGAAGGCATTCAAGCGTAGTCCAATAGACGTATCTCTAAAATGTTATATATTTTTTAATACTTATCAAAATGTTCAAAATATTAAAATCAAGTTTTCTATCGGTGTTTTGGGACTCCTTCTATAATAAAGCACTTATTGCGTCTATGCGGCTACTACGTATTATACACAAAAATATTTTGTATTTTTTATCATTTCTGTGCATATAAAGCAGTATGAAAAATTAATACAAATGTAGAAATTGACTTTTAAAGTTGTATGAACTGTATTTCCTTGTTTGATTTTTTACGTTCCTGTAGATACAATTGCTCTGTTCCAACTTTTCTGCGGACGGTAATATTATCGGCATAGTCTTGAGCAGTAGCTTACAGCCTTGCGCAGTAGTAAACCGATACAAACAGTTTCGTTTTAGCTACTGCGCAAGACTGTGATAATATTACCGTTTGCAGAGAGGCTGGAACAGAGCTAATACTGCTTAACCCCTTACCGCATGACTTTTTTTATTTTATAAAAAAAAAAATATAAGATAGTTTATACTTTAAAATATATTAAAAAAATATTGAAAAAAACATTGGGCCTTTATTTAACTAAAAAAAATGAAAATTTTGACATGTGCCAAATTTGGCACAAATTGTAAAACAAGAAAGAAAAAACAAAAATATAACTAAACTTTTTATTCAGTAATTATACAAAATTATTCAAAAACAGGTTTTATTAGGTATTAAATCTATAAAAGCAATTACGGTCTTTATTTAGGCATAGAAATACTTTACATTTGCCACAAGAAATTTGGGATTTTCCCTTACATTCTGGATATTTGCACCTTTGTCTGTCCTCATTCACTATCGGTAAGTGATTTAGGTTATCAGTCCTTATCTCCTGGGCTGGTATTTGAGAAAATGGATATTTTCTCTTTTTCAAATCCAGTGCAGTGTAAGGAGGTACTTGGCCTTCCCCTTTTTCTCTGTATACTATTATTAGATCTCGTCAATACTTCCGCAAGGGCGAGCTTGAACTATAGGTTTTGTGACAAACATCAATTCATTTTTCCGATGGTCATCATCGGATGACAAATTTTCATCGTTGCTGTCATCAGTTTTTGGAATTCGCACATTTTTTCTACCATAAAACTTTCTGCTATCCATCTGAAAAAGTATATTGCAATAATAATTATTATGTCTATACCTGATAGTGTTCCAAATATGGCACAAGTAAACAAAATCATTTTTTACCATCTTTACGTCAAAGTATTATAATTTATATTATTTCAGTAATAACACTAAATACATACCTTTACAACAATATTTATTTCACAACAAAATTTGCAACAATAAACCAAAGACAATCACCGATAAAATGTACTGGACAGGTTCTTACACGCTTCCAGTCAACTAATTTCAAATGGCGCGGCAGACGCGTGAGATTCGTTTGTAGGGGGGGTATATATTGTCAGTATCATAGAAGCGAACGTGCCAGATATGGGACAAGTTGAGGTATGGTCATAAACTGCTTGAGCACTTAGAAAAACTGAAATAAATTTCACGTGCCAAATATGGGACAGTATGCGGTAAGGGGTTAAGGCGTTTTAACACTAAAAAAATAATGATTAAGATATATGAATACGCTAATTTATCGAATAAGAAATCGGAAATTATTAGTTCGTATTCACAAAAACATGAGGTTGATTTATTATTTCAATTTTAAAATTGAAATTTTAAACATGTCCAAAAACACTGCCTGCCATGATAGTTTGAATTATGACGTCAGACTTGTAGTGAACGCACAAAAATTATACCCACTCGTATATAAACACACGACACACAAACGTGAGTACTGAGTAAGCACTAAAAGAATCTCGTGTAATCGATACCGAACCTTGTATACTACAAGAATGACCTCACAGTAGGTAAACAGGAGTGCTCTTGTTTTCGCGCCAACTTGTATATTTAAAATTTTGACTGCTATTTTATCTCATAAACCGATTACATTTAAGGAAGTTCTCGCGGAACTCTCTAGTCATAACAACTCTTCAATTTTTTTAATTCTTTCAGTTATTTAAAAAATATGTAAAATCATAATTTAAGATTACAAAAATATATGAATAGTAAAAAATTATAAATAATCTTTATTAAAATAAAAAAGTAACTAAATGACTTTAGTATTTTGTCAAAAAGCATTATCTTTTCGTAACACAATCAGCTATTCTATAGTGTTGCTTTATAATTTTCTCTATACGAGTATGGTAAATTAAAAATGAAAAAAAGTTTGAATTCATTTTTCATTTTTCTTTCATTTTGTAATTCGGTAACAACATATTTTACGCATATCAAAATTTTCGGAAAATTTTCAATTTATTTATACATATTTTTAACTATAATTATTGATTGTCAAATCTCAAGAAAAATGCAAAAGTCACGGGAAACATGTGTCCGCCATAAGCGTCCGTATATTTTCATCAATTCTACAAGCATATATCTCCGACAGTTCATCGATAACTGGTGTTCAAATTTCGAGGATAGTTAAATAATATATTTTTCTCAACATTTGCAAAGTTTGAAAACAAAAATCGATTATCAATTTTAACGTTAGTATCGAGCGAACTTCCTTAAGCGATATAATAATTCCTTCAGACTAAGTCTATGACATGAACATTTTAAGACAATTTAAAAGGGACAGACAGCGTAAACAGTCTATATACAAAGATAATAGAATAATGACTATAGATTTAATTCTGTTAAATAAAAAACAATAAATTAACAACACCTCCAATATTTAAAATGTGCGCTGCATTTTGCGCTGACATCTTGAAATTTAATTATTATTAATATCAACATTATTAATATAGTTTATTTTTGGTGTCCCAATTGTTCGTCGTTTGACCACCGGACGCGATCTTGATGCTGCGCCCATTTCTTTGACGATCGTAAAAAATAATATTCTTAATGACAATCAGCGGAATAAATAAAGAACGCACATATTACCGTGGTCATTTATTAAGATATTACAGCGCTGGTGTGGTAAACACAAGGCTCAACGCTAATGCTTTTAAACTATATGAGAAAAAATCTAAGTTCTTTTATAATAGTTAACAAACTTACTGCAGAAAACATATTACACAGAAATCATACAAAAGATAATAGGTATGATCCAAGCAGTCAGAGAACAGACACGGAATTGTCACCGTCTTTCGCAGTAGCTCAAAAAACAACACAAGCAATTTTATTTTAGCAGCTGCGCAAGATGATGACGGTTCTTGTTTCTGGGTTTTTGGTACGACTTTCAACGCAAAAAGTACTTTTATCACCGCATTACCATGGAGAGTACGAGCATAAACGAAAAAATGAAAATTCAATATATAAATTAGTCTAAGAAAATTAGTTTCAGAATCGTCGATCAGACCAAATAATTCCTGTAGTTTTGAAAGTTGGTACAGTTATTTCTTAAGGTGTCCAGATGAATATACTAAAAGCCCCCGAGGGAGGGACACAAGCCGGCGGTGGGGGAGGGGGGAAAGGTCTCTTTTTCAAGGTTTTTGCTTGTGACTCGAAAACTATTTATAATATCTCTTTAGTGACTTCTACATTAATTATCTACATTAAATTTCCTACAAATTATGTCTAAACATTTTTACTGTACGATCAATACTTTAGGAGATACAGAGTATTAAAGGTGATAAAAATAAGAAACAACATTGTTAAAGGTACTTTGACTAAGATGATAGATAAGTCGCGGCACAAAGATCCATTCGCTGTTTGCATCGCCGCATAGCAACTGGCAGGCTTAGCCCCTCCTGTGTCACGTTACCGCACCCCGCGAGCCACACCGCCCGCGTGCCCCCCGACAAGCGCCGCGCCGCGCGCGCTGGCCCCACCACACCAGTACTTCAAAGAACTTCAAACACATTCATTTTGTGGTTCTATTCTCTTTCTGCATAGTTTCAGTGGGTGTGATACAACCTCAGCTATTTACAGGAAGGGCAAAACATCAATTATCAAGATTTTTGACCAAAAGCCATTACTAAAGGAAATAGCAACTGTATTTTATGACCCAACATCAACTCCGGATGTTATAGCAGAAGCCGGAGAAAAAATGTTTCTTGAAGTATACCGAGCGCCTTGGATCCTCCTGCTCCTGACGCATTCATAAGTTCAATTTTTTGCCGATGTAAAAGTGGTTGTTCTGGAAAATGCAGTTGCCGAAAAGCGGGCATTAAGTGTAGTCTTATCTGTAACGGCTGCCTAGGAGCTTGTACTAATGGAGCCCCCATCGATGTTAATGATAGAGATGACGAAGATGAAACACAATTTGATTGATAAGTCGGCATACTCGTGCAAAAAAATTTTGTTTAATTTTTCAGAATTAAAATTTGTAAAACGATTTAGCTTCATTAACATCGATGGGGGCTCCATTAGTACAAGCTCCTAGGCAGCCGTTACAGATAAGACTACACTTAATGCCCGCTTTTCGGCAACTGCATTTTCCAGAACAACCACTTTTACATCGGCAAAAAATTGAACTTAACAACGCGTCAGGAGCAGGAGGATCCAAGGCGCTCGGTATACTTCAAGAAACATTTTTTCTCCGGCTTCTGCTATAACATCCGGAGTTGATGTTGGGTCATAAAATACAGTTGCTATTTCCTTTAGTAATGGCTTTTGGTCAAAAATCTTGATAATTGATGTTTTGCCCTTCCTGTAAATAGCTGAGGTTGTATCACACCCACTGAAACTATGCAGAAACAGAACAGAACCACAAAATGAAATATCGTTTGGTCTGAGAAAAATTGGTCGACAATTTTATTTACTTGAAGAGTTCTATTCAGACGTTAATCAAAGATTTGAATTTTTACATGCTACTTATATGTAATAGTATTATAAGTCTATATTTATGATGACAGACATTTTCTCCAGTTACAACATCCCGGCGGACAGCGAAACCTTCTCCATGATAATATAGTACTATCGCATTTATTCTAATCCTAGGTAAGATTTCACTGTCTTCCGGGATGTTGTAACCGGAGAAAATGTCTGCCATCATAAATATAGACTTACAATACTATTATAATAAGTAACGTAAAAATTTCAGATTTGCAAAAAGTATTAAAAATTTCATTTTTTGCGCTTTCAAAAGTGTTTGCCATAACCTCTTAACAGTCATAATCTTCTGCCATATCCAAATGGCAGCTTTGGTGATATACTTAAGTTCATCTGATTTTTATACCTGACACAACTGAGCGAGTCCATACCTACCATTTCCGAGCTTAGTCCCCACCTCATGTATAGTAGGTATGAGAGAGGAAGTGAAGAAAATTTAAGGTTTGTTGAAAAACTTGTTGTCTGCCGGCCACTGTCTTTTAGCCTATATGTATTATATTACAAACTGTGTTATTAATTTAGACTTTTGAGGAGGAAATCTTTACGGCCACCCGCAACCGCGGGTAGTGTGGGGTTAACTTACAGCAACACCCACTAAAACCTCCTCCTATTCTGTCATGTCGGCCTGGAACCGAATTTAGACAAGTCAATGTCATTAGGTATGTTCCAAGCAGCCAGCAAACGGTAATGAAACCGTCCCCGTCATGCACAAGTCGCTAAAACATGTTCCAAAACCGATACAAACGGTTTAGTTTTAGCTACTGCGCACGGGTGACGGCTTCATTACCGTTTGCTGACTGCTTGGAACATACTTATATAATATCCTTCTACTGTACGTAACTAGCAGAAACTTTGGGAAGGGAATCAGTAAAGATGCTTTAAAAGTACAATTGCCCGGTGTTTACTTGCATACTTTAATACCCGTTTAACAATACGTTTGCCACTTCTGTAATTAATAATTTGCATAAGTGCGTCTATACAGTGCTGTTACAATCATTTTTGACGCCGTCTGTGGTACCAAAACACATGTCTTTCGTAAAAAATATAAGTCATAGTTTAAAAATATGTTCACAGATACTTTGTATATTTTATGAAGACGCCGATTATATCGCTCTCATAAATTAATTTTAAATATCAATTTGTCAAGTGAAAAAATATGTATGTGTGAGAGAATTGTTATTATCTAATTTTTTAATATTATAATATCACTATTATTATCTGTATTTGCATAATGGTAAATGTTATAACTTTTAACGGGTTGTTCTTCTTTACGGGTTGAGGTATATTGACACGCTTGTAAGCTGTTCAAAAAGCAGGACGGGTTTCAGTCAAAATTGGGCTGCATTATTGATTGTCGATTACAAGCACTCGACATATTAGATGCTATTTTCAAATAATTGTAATTTATGTATGTATAAATTTTTCTATTTTTTTTTCTGGCTGAAGAAGTATTTTAGACAAACCTTTAAGTATGCTATCAAAGTTTTTTTTTCAATAAATGATTAATCGAATTTTGTTAAATAATAGAAAACCTGCGCAGTGCTCCAATATTTGTTAAAGTACTTTAAAAAAATTTGTATCACACGTAATACTTCAAAAAAATGATAATTTTTCATCTGCAATTGATTTCATATCATTTGCTTGTCCCAGTCAAAAGTTACAGCCATTTTAGTACAGCTCGCGCTCTTCCACAAGCCTATTCTAATGTAAGAACACGATCGACGTGTGTCACTTTGTGACCTTAGCTAACAAATTACTGCTCGCTCGAATTTCATGTGAAAAAAGCATGTTACACGTCACGTTCCCTTCGTAAAATTTTCCGTTCTTTTCAATGGCGCTATTTATATTTTTCTAAAAATGAGTCGGGAAGGAATTAATGTCAAAAAACTGTTTTAGGCCCCATTTTTCCAATATGGCGGCGCGAGCGGAAAAGATACGAGATGGCAAAGTAGAAATTCGGAAAGAGCACATCGAAATCTATAAAATCACCAATTTTCAAAACTCCCGGAAAACTTTCCAGGTAACCTCTTTTATCGGCACCAAATGACTACTACTAATGCGCATTATCAACCCCGTGCCAACACCGTTGCTGCGTAAATAACCCTTGGAACCGGGTGACCGTTATGCACACCTTGCTATAATGAGCAAGTGGGCGGTTGATTTTATAGACAAGTTTTTACCACCTTTAGAAAATTATTTCAGAGCGCTTGTCAGCAACTTAATACCACTCTAAAAGTGCAATCAAATCCTCTATTTTCTCGATTCCAAATGACAGATAAATACTTTCTTTATACATAGAAATCTGTTACTGCATGCTCTAAATTCCATTGCTATGTAAAGGTCACTGCACACGAGGCTAGTTTTGTCGTAAGATTCCTTGATACCTTTGACTGCTAGGTTTTGAACGTGCTGTGGCGGTGGGTTTCGTGATAACTTTTATGTGTTCATTACACACGACGCATGTATTGAAGCTGACTTTGTAGATGGGTTTGATGCGCGCGAGGTGACAGTTCGAATGTATATAAAAGTGAACGTTTATTGTCTCGGAACAGAACACACACTATGACGCCATGTTTAATTGTGGGAGTTTGCCCATGTCGCCCACGTTTCTTGATTGGTTCTTGTACAAAACAAGCTGACAAACCAGCACGAAAAATAGCTCCGAAACTAATTTTAAAATCCATTTTGGGCACGCGAGTCTGTAGTTTAATCATTTTCATCTTCGCAGCCAGCGTAAGTACAAGCGGCAAAACCAGCCTCGTATGAGGCGGCCTTAAGTGGCGAGTGGTGGATTTTCCAGTCGAGTCGATAGTATTTAATAAATACTCGATTTTAGGGTCTAATAGATCAGGGAGTTTTTTTTCTCTGCATTGGTCAACAAACTCGAAATACAAATTTGTAAGCTAGAAATTCCATCAAGGAAACAGCTATTAATTCTTTTTCAGAATTACTAAACTAGAACTTATATAGAGTTCACTTCGAATATTTATCGGTCTTCTGAAAGGACAGACTTCACGACATTATGAATTCTGTTAGCCCGTTACCATAGTATAATGAATGGTAACTATGACGACAACAATCTGTACCATCGTGAAGCTTTTCAGAAGATGAACATTATATTCTTGCAGCTTGGGTAGCAAACAAAAAAGATTCTTTACTTCCAAAACTCGACCCGAATATTTTTGAGTATTTTTATCTACTTGACTTGACCTTCTAATACTTTTCTTACTTGTTTCGTACTCGATTTTTCAGGTAGGTTGGTACTCGCACTGCACTTTTATTAATTAACAGTTGGTAGCAGTTTTGTTCGTATTTTAACATAGAATTTGTGGCAGTTGGGACACTACAGTTGAGTTCATTTTAACTCTTCTTTTACCATTCCAACCCACAAGTGGGGAATGGTACTAGTTTAGGTCAAAATTCACTTTTCAAAAATTTTACAATATCTTTCCGTTTTGAGGTTCCCCGAATCCAAAAAACATATTTTTGGAAAAGCTCTGTGCGTCTGTTGGTCTGTTTGTCTGTTAGTCTGTAAACACGATACAGGTCAAACGGATGAGCGGCTTGAAACCAAATTTTGGGAAGATGTTTGGTATGCAAATATGAAGAGCCCTATTGTTTTTGAGGAAAATCGGCGCATGCGCAAAGGAGATATATGCTATAACGTTGTTTTTTCTCATATTTTTTCATGACGTGGAACATATTATTATGTAGGTAACCATGGCAACGAATGTGAAGAACCTCATTGTTTTTGGGGAAAATCGGCGCATGTGCAAAAGAGAAATATGCTATAACGATGTTTTTGATATAATAATGGTATACTTTTCATAACGGCTTATTATTATATTTATTTTTTCAAGATAGTTTTGTAAAAAATTTTTTTTCTAGACTTTATAGTTTCGGATATAATTTGAAAATTAAAAAAATCAAGTCTTCTTTTGTTTTGTAGATCCATTCGAAATAAACTAGTTAAGCATGCTTTTATTAATTTTTACATGACGTAACCATGGCAACGAATAGCAAATATCATACTGAATACTAGCCATTACCCGCGTCACCCCACGTAATATCAGAAATTTTCGTTTCTTCATTATACTACATCAAAGTTCGAATGGTCCCGTCGTCAAATTGGCTGGATTTTTTTTTTTATATAGAAAAATATGAGCGACATTTATAGACAAAAAAGCATGAAACCTTAGCAGTTAGACAAAACTGGTATTTTTGGGAGCCATCTGTGTTCCTTTTCCATCCTTCTCAAATCCCGTAAAATGTGATTATTTACAAAAATTCGCCAGTTTTCAGTTTCTTTTTTGAGACCTATAAATTTCGTGTATTGATTGATCTAATAATCTGGAAAGGTACGAGATATGGAATAAAAAAAATCTGTTTCAGCACACATTAAGTTTACTATTTTTTTTTTTTTTTTGGGCTACTAAATATTTTTTAAATAACTATATAATATTGCAAGTCAGTGAATAAATTATCAGAAAGAATGTACACGACCTAGTTTGATAATTTGAAATAAAAATTTGTACTGAATATGCAATTAAAAATACTAATTACTTCAAAATAATTAGTGATATTTAATATGCCGCATTTGCACATTTGAACGATACCAATAAAAATATTGTATTTAAGATACCGGAAAGATATTTTACAGATGAATATATTACATATACATTTATATTTATAGATTTTTTGCGGTCGTAAATCGTGGAAACGTCTGTATTTTAAGGGCCAGGTGGGTGACAATTGATCGGTCTGATTGAAATGCCGCGCCAAACAATTGTTATGAATATTAAACAGTTTAGCCAACTATGCAATATTTTATGCATTCGACTGTTGAAACAGCTTCTGTTTTTTTATTAAAAAAAAAATAAATAAAGAGGGAAAACCGTTCAGGTATCAGCAGTCTACCTTTAGGATGCGATGGTGTGTTCAATTTTGAATTTTAAATTTTCAATCAGAATATTCTCTTTTTCTAGCAAAGTGCATAAGCAATATAAATTTATTTGATCAGCACTGACAAATAAAATAATAATTTCGTGTTCTTGCGAACTTTTCAGAATTTTGAGACATCGCAGTAAACACTTCTTTAGAACCTTTGTAACATTTACGTCTCAAGGAACAAGAAAGAAAATTAGTTTTTTCATAACCTTTTTCTAATTATAAAATATTAGTAACAACCATAATAAATTTTTAGAGCGTTTAAATATAGTAGCGCTAGGGGATCTCTAAATGTCTAGTTCCCCACTTTTTAAATGTTAGAACGAAATTCCAATCTGTCTGTCTATTTGGTTGTATCAATAGCCGCTAATAAAACCTGGTACACCCAAACTTAAGTCATAATTACAGCGAATTTTTTGCTCCGTTACGATAAAGTTTCTCTTAGAATCGACAGAAACGCGAGTGAACAAATACTTGTAGTACTATGCGAAAAAAATATTGTAAGCTCACTTTTTAAATTAGTTTAGAGTTTTTTGAAATTTAAAATATTTTTAAATGTTACAAAAATATTACGCGACCAGATACATTTTTACATAATGCATGTAGTGATCACCAAATTGTATACCTGAAATTCTAATAAAATTAATTGGCACCATGAGATAAGCAGAAATGGTTTTTCTTCTCGGAATGGAAATTTGTAGAACCCCCGTGTACAAATAAAAGATGTAGTACTTATGAAATTACTAAATCCAATCTGCAACTCTCTTAATCTGCTCGAAGTAATCCTTTTTACTTTTCGTTTTTGGGATGTTAAAACTTTCACGAAATCAAGAAATTAAAAATATATAAAATAAAAAATTATATAGTGCAAACTCGTAAAGTGTAAAATGATTATTACCGTTGAAACAATAATTACAGATATTTAAAAACAATCAACACCTGATTTCCTGAATCTATAATAATAATAAATGGGAATATATTAAAATTAATCAAGAAAGGGAAAGTGATATAATCTCATTGAACGATAAGTTGTTAGTTGCAAATTATATTCATGTTGTTTTTGGACACGTTCGCCAAGTGTCATAATATACGCGTAAAACATAATGATCAGCGATAAAAATTAGCCTAATTTATCATCATTATAACGCGAATAATATTCAATTTACTTTACATATAATCCGAAACCAATTAAACGAATCTAGGTCACTTCATAACTTGCATACATAATGTGTATGCAAAGTGTGTTACTAATTTTACTCACTACGTGTGATGATTTGATTTGTGAAGTGCAAAAAGTTTAGGTACCTACATTAATTGTGACTATAAGTTTTCCTCCAGATAATCTACCTTGGTCACATCACTAGGTAACGCAAAACCGATAGTTGAATTTTGGATAATTTTTTTATGAACCTATCCTGGGTTGCAGAAAGGATTGTCAAAAAAATTAACTAGACAATGACCATCGATTGTGTACATATATTATATTTCCCCATATGAAAAGCATTGAAGAGTCTTAAATCGATTGTGCTCGAAAAATAATTGATCGATTAAAACGATATTGTTTTAAACTGTTTATATCTACATGTATTTAGCATTACTTTTTGAACAGTTTTCACTTCAACACAACGTTTTTCTACTAATTTTGAGTCAAAATCTAGCTTGAAACTCGTACTTTTTCTATGTAGAACAATCATTAATTGTTTTTGTGTGAGTGCAATCGGATATTATACATGAATACGACATTATACTGCTACTGATGTATAGAAACTAATAATTATATGATCACAATCTACGGTGATTGTCAAATCAGTTTTTTGGACATTTCTTTCTGCAACCCAGCATAAGTGAACAAATGAACAAAGTAATTGGGCCCTGTTTTAACAGGACCGTTGAGCATTTCATTGTATTTCTTTATTACCCTTTACGGTCAAATGCGTGCACCCATCGTGATGAAATTTGGCAAGAACTTTCTTTAGGTGGGGGTAGTTGAGTTTTATAAATGCAGGAAATTAACAGAAAACAAATAATTTTCAATATACGGTTTCCGTCCAATGTTCTACATCTCTTGTTTTGTGCCAATAAGCTTAAAGGAATTTATTATTCTCCAGTTAAAAAGTCCCAAAAGTTTTTGCCCAGACGTATATTTAAAGAGATTTCTTGTATGTAATATCCAATCACACAGGTCGGGTTTTTTCATTGTAGAGACGTTGGTTGTGAATTAATCTGTTAAAAACAAGAGAGTTGCAAGAGCACTGTAGATGGCGCGTGAGTACCACTGAATGGCAGATGCTTGCATCTCATTTCATTATTGTTGTGATCCAGTTAGCAGTGGCGTCGTCGCACTGATTTATAATAATAATAATCATTTATTGAGATGTCACTGATATGGATACAAACGTCAAAATACATAAAAAAAGATCCTTCAAATCACACAGTATTAGAGAAATATTGTTTTAATTTTTTTTTTTTTTTTTTATTTAGAACAAAAAAAAATAAAATGTACTTCAACCCTAGGGTTATTAGCACTACAATAAATATATAAGGTAAGTAATTTTTACATTGTTACATTTTGATTAGTATAAAAGTAGTATCATAATATGGTATTATACATATAACTATAATAAGTAAGGTAAGTATTTAGGTATTATATCTTATTTAGTATTTGTGATGCTTCTAAGAATGTCATTAATTTATTTACGTTTGTTTCAGAATTGTCTAGGATGCTGCTGAGGTTTGATGCTAGGTCCGCTTCTATTCTAAAAGTCTCGTACAAAGGGCATTCAACTAGAATATGTTTTACGTCTAGACGGGTTTCACATATGTGACAAATCGGAGGTTCTTCTTTGTTGAAAAGGTAAGCGTGTGTTAGTAATGTATGTCCTATCCGTAGTCGAGTAAGAGCTATTTCCTGTTTTCTAGATAATTTAGTAGGACTTATCCATTTTTAACTTCCCGCTTTAAAAAAAAAAAAAAAATTTTTTTTTTCAAAAATCGGGAAGTTATTGGTTTCACCCCGATTTTCGAAAATCGAGTTTTCGCCAGATCTCGACGTTTTGAGGTCCTAGGAAGCTATTAAAACTATTTTGGCGATGATGTCCGTAGGGCTGTATGTGTGTGTGTGTGTGTGTGATAGTGTGTGTTGGGGTGTGTGTGTGTGTGTATGTATGTATGTAAACCTTTTATATCTTTTGAACGGAGTGTCCGACTGAAACGCGGTTTGCGGCATCTGACGTGATCTTGGTGAACTTAGACTTCCTGAAAATTTGAAACGATTCGGCCCAAAAAATTTTGAGAAATCTTAAAAAAACAAGTTTCAAACATTTTTTAAAATTTGTTTTTGTAAAATATTTTCTAAACTACTAAACCGAATAATTCCAAAATCTAATCAGCTCTTCTCCTTAACAAACTGCGTCGATTTCCGCAAACAGCATCAAAATCGGTTCATTTGTTCACGAGATACCGTGAACGAAAAAATCGTAAAAAAGTGTTTTTTTAAAATGATTCTTAAAATTGTTATCAGATCGATTTTTTTGTAATAAATTACTTTCTTAGGCTAAAAAACTGCGTCGATCGCCGCAAACCAGATCAAAATTGGTTCATTTGTTCATGAGATAACGTGAACGAAAAATTAGGAGAAAAGTAATTTTTTATAATTACTCGTAAAATTCTTATCAAATCGATTTTTTTGTAATAATTTACTTTCTTAGGTTAAAAAAACTGCGTCGATCGACGCAAACCGCATCAAAATCGGCTCATTTGTTCACGAGATATCGTGAACGAAAAATTTGTAAAAAAGTGTTTTTTTTAAATTGCTCGTAAAATTCCTATGAGATCGATTTTTCTGTAATAAATTACTTTTTTAGGATAAAAAATTGAGTCGACTGCCGCAAATCGCATCAAAATCGGTTCATTTGTTCATGAGATATAGTGAACGAAAATTTCGTAACAAAGTGTTTTTTTTTTTTGAGCTCGAAGACCTAAAAATTAAACTTCTTGCTATATTTTATATATTTTTGAGCGTTTGGAACTCGAAAATAGCGGGAAGTTACAGGGATGGCCTGCAGGGTCAAACTTCTTTTCAAATTTTAACTTCCCGCTTTAAAAAAAAAAAAAAATTTTTTTTTTTTTTTCAAAAATTGGGAAGTTATTGGTTTCACCCCGATTTTCGAAAATCGAGTTTTCGCCAGATCTCGACGTTTTGAGGTCCTAGGAAGCTATTAAAACTATTTTGGCGATGATGTCCGTAGGGCTGTATGTATGTGTGTGTGTGTGGGTGTGTGTGTGTGTGTATGTATGTATGTAAACCTTTTATATCTTTTGAACGGAGTGTCCGACTGAAACGCGGTTTGCGGCATCGGACGTGATCTTGGTGAACTTAGACTTCCTGAAAATTTGAAACGATTCGGCCCAAAAAATTTTGAGAAATCTTAAAAAAACAAGTTTCAAAAACTTTTTAAAATTTGTTTTTGTAAAATATTTTCTAAACTACTAAACCGAATAATTCCAAAATCTAATCAGCTCTTCTCCTTAACAAACTGCGTCGATTTCCGCAAACCGCATCAAAATCGGTTCATTTGTTCACGAGATACCGTGAACGAAAAAATCGTAAAAAAGTGTTTTTTTAAAATGATTCTTAAAATTGTTATCAGATCGATTTTTTTGTAATAAATTACTTTCTTAGGCTAAAAAAACTGCGTCGATCGCCGCAAACCAGATCAAAATTGGTTCATTTGTTCATGAGATAACGTGAACGAAAAATTAGGAGAAAAGTAATTTTTTATAATTACTCGTAAAATTCTTATCAAATCGATTTTTTTGTAATAATTTACTTTCTTAGGTTAAAAAAACTGCGTCGATCGCCGCAAACCAGATCAAAATTGGTTCATTTGTTCATGAGATAACGTGAACGAAAAATTAGGATAAAAGTAATTTTTTATAATTACTCGTAAAATTCTTATCAAATCGATTTTTTTGTAATAATTTACTTTCTTAGGTTAAAAAAACTGCGTCGATCGACGCAAACCGCATCAAAATCGGCTCATTTGTTCACGAGATATCGTGAACGAAAAATTTGTAAAAAAGTGTTTTTTTTAAATTGCTTATAAAATTCCTATGAGATCGATTTTTCTGTAATAAATTACTTTTTTAGGATAAAAAATTGAGTCGACTGCCGCAAATCGCATCAAAATCGGTTCATTTGTTCATGAGATATAGTGAACGAAAATTTCATAACAAAGTGTTTTTTTTTGAGCTCGAAGAGCTAAAAAATAAACTTCTTGCTATATTTTATATATTTTTGAGCGTTTTGAACTCGAAAATAGCGGGAAGTTACAAGGATGGCCTGCAGGGTCAAACTTCTTTTCAAATTTTTTTACATGTGTTTTTATCGTTTTGAGTTTGTTGTCCTGTGTTTCTGCCCATATGTTTTGCCATTCGCTGTACAATTTATTTTTTATGTAATTTTTATGATCCAATTTGGTGATGGTATTTTCTTCAATATTATTTCCTAAAGATAGCGCAAATAGGTATAAAAATCTTCTGATTTTTTAGTGTATTTGCCATAAGGCACTTACACTATTGGCGTCGGTCGGATGGCGGGACCTAGGGGTCGGACCAAAATTTCTCGACGTTTCATAAGTTTCTAAGAAGTTTGGCACCATTTTTGGAAATGTTTATATATATATGTATATATATATATATATATATATATTTATATATATATATGTGTGACCACGATAACTCTCGACAGACTTAATCGATTTAAACGAAATTTGGTCCACATGTTGGAATCCATCATCGCAAGAAGCCTATTTAAAATGGGCCCGATTAAGCCATTTTAAGGGGGGTATTTAGGGGTTGAAAAAGGTTTTTGGGCCCAAAAATACGGAAAAAATTCTCAGAATCACTTCAAATTTGAAATTTAACCCTTTAGTAATTATTGAAATGTGCTGCTAAAATTTAAATAAAATCGGCCCGACAGGACCGGACTTACAAGTTTTATGAAAACGCAAGTTTACTGATATGGATTTACATACTGAAGGGTGTATATAATTTGGTACAGATGTTGAATTGGTATGTAGTATTGAAATTAAGTAAAAAAATGTTGTTTTAAGGGGTGTATTAGAGGGTAATTTTTTTTATTTTGTCCAAAAACAAAGTTAAGTTCATACAATAGAGCCACACTGCTTATAAAAGCAAATACACTATATTGTCGGCAGGGTTTCGCACTGCGACCCGAGTTTTTAGTGTATTTGCCATAAGGCACTTACACTATTGGCGTCGGTCGGATGGCGGGACCTAGGGGTCGGACCAAAATTTCTCGACGTTTCATAACTTTCTAAGAAGTTTGGCACCATTTTTGGAAATGTTTATATATATATATATATATATATATATATATATATATATTTATATATATATATATATATATATATATGTGTGACCACGATAACTCTCGACAGACTTAATCGATTTAAACGAAATTTGGTCCACATGTTGGAATCCATCATCGCAAGAAGCCTATTTAAAATGGGCCCGATCGGGCCATTTTAAGGGGGTATTTAGGGATTGAAAAATGTTTTTGGGCCCAAAAATACGGAAAAAATTTTCAGAATCACTTCAAATTTGAAATTTAACCCTTTAGTAATTATTAAAATGTGCTGCTAAAATTTAAATAAAATCGGCCCGACAGGACCGGACTTACAAATTTTATGAAAACGCAAGTTTACTGATATGGATTTACATACTGAAGGGTGTATATAATTTGGTACAGATGTTGAATTGGTATGTAGTATTGAAATTAAGTAAAAAAATGTTGTTTTAAGGGGTGTATTAGAGGGTAATTTTTTTTATTTTGTCCAAAAACAAAGTTAAGTTCATACAATAGAGCCACACTGCTTATAAAAGCAAATACACTATATTGTCGGCAGGGTTTCGCACTGCGACCCGAGTTTTTAGTGTATTTGCCATAAGGCACTTACACTATTGGCGTCGGTCGGATGGCGGGACCTAGGGGTCGGACCAAAATTTCTCGACGTTTCATAACTTTCTAAGAAGTTTGGCACCATTTTTGGAAATGTTTATATATATATATATATATATATATATATATATATATATATATATATATATATATATATATATATTTATATATATATATATATATATGTGTGACCACGATAACTCTCGACAGACTTAATCGATTTAAACGAAATTTGGTCCACATGTTGGAATCCATCATCGCCAGAAGCCTATTTAAAATGGGCCCGATCGGGCCATTTTAAGGGGGTATTTAGGGATTGAAAAATGTTTTTGGGCCCAAAAATACGGAAAAAATTTTCAGAATCACTTCAAATTTGAAATTTAACCCTTTAGTAATTATTAAAATGTGCTGCTAAAATTTAAATAAAATCGGCCCGACAGGACCGGACTTACAAATTTTATGAAAACGCAAGTTTACTGATATGGATTTACATACTGAAGGGTGTATATAATTTGGTACAGATGTTGAATTGGTATGTAGTATTGAAATTAAGTAAAAAAATGTTGTTTTAAGGGGTGTATTAGAGGGTAATTTTTTTTATTTTGTCCAAAAACAAAGTTAAGTTCGTACAATAGAGCCACACTGCTTATAAAAGCAAATACACTATATTGTCGGCAGGGTTTCGCACTGCGACCCGAGTTTTTTTATATTTTTTATTGCATCAGGCAATTTATAGAAAATTTTGTAACCTAAATACAAACGACTTTTTTCAAAAAAAGTCGTATTGTGTTTTAAAACAATATTGTTGTTGCGAATGTTAAAATTTTTTTTTTTTTTATTTTCTGAAAAATACATTTTTAAGTGCATAACTATGAGCAGCTCAAGAGCAAAAATCCCGTAAAATGTTAGTAGCTTGTTTTCTTCCTATACAGCAGTAATGATCTATTGTTAACGTTTTACAATTAATGTTAAAATAGAACGTTTATTTGAAAACTATTATTTCGAGTCCAGATGAAAAAAAGATTAATATAATTTTGGGGGTTCATTTATGCATTTTTTTAATTAATAATTAATTTATGATTGCCTATCACCACCGGCACTGTTGGCATAAAAGCACTCCGAAAACACCGCCCTATCTGCTTTAGATTTGTGATTGTGCAGGTGGTTGAACGCGGGCGACCATGTCACGTGTCGGTCTGTCATAAAAAAAGCTAGAGTACATCAGAAGACTGGACTGAAGAAGCAGTACCGTGCACAATGCATCTGCATTATAAAATACAGTATTTTAAATAATTTGTCTTTTCTTTACTTTTTGGATTTTCACCAAAATAGCATTTAGGTACTGATTGTGTGCAAAATCAATGTACAGCAGAACTCATGTATTTTCATCCTGTCGGAATTTATCAACTCATGCATTTCAACTTCTACTTCATCCTCACTTCGAGGCAGTTAAAGATCAATCAGAAAAAAAAAACATTATTAATTTAAGGTTAGTCGTTGTCTAACGTATTTTTGAAAAATTCACAAAATTAAAAAAATACTTGAAACTGTTATATAACTTCTGTAGAAACTGTGCTATGCTACCAATGAAACGCTGTTTGTTCGTGATGGGCCCTTATTTTTTTTTATTAAAGTACAACAGTTTCTATTTGAAATCGTATATTAGATCTCAGACAGATTATTACAATTACATTTAAAGTTAGGTTTTAAATGCGAATTTTATATTTAATTAGTGTTTTTCAGTTTTAATGTATAATTCTTCTAGCAATTTAGCGTAGTCATCCGATATTTAATTATTAATATTATTATACTGTCATCAACGACTATTAATTGTTTAATAATTTATATTTAAACTAATTTGATCGTGTACAGAAATATTAAACTATAATATAAAAAGAACAAATCGTTGGTTTTTAAAGTTAGAAATTAAAACCGATACTACTACAGATTTTCAACGGAATGCGATATTTATAGGACGATTATATAATTTACTAGAAAAATTATGACACAGTGTTGTTGGTATTAAAAGGATCTACAACTTTTATGAATATAATTTTTTCACATAACCTCAAAGATTCAGAGAAAAATCGAAAAAACCGTGTTTTTCGTTTTTAATTTTTTTCTCCTGCAAAAATGATCTTTTTTCATGAGATTTTTAGGAGACTTACCTTTCTATGCTCTAAATAAACTGTAATTTTTTCGAATAAAAAATTAATTTGCCAATGTTATATTAACAAAAAACCGAAAAATTACCCATAACTTCAATCTAAAAAAATAATGTAAAAATTTCAGGTTTTCAAAAATCGTAGTATGGAGTTTTCTTCGTTAAAATGTCTACTTTCATACGGTGTATGGATATCTATACACCATCTGAAATTAGACATTTTAACGAAGAAAATCCCATACTACGATTTTTGAAAAACTGAAATTTTTTTTAAAGTAATGTAAAAATTTTAGAATTTAAAAAATCGTAGTACGGACATCCATACACCATCTGAAAGTAGACATTTTAACGAAGAAAACCCCATACTACGATTTTTGAAAATCTGAAATTTTTTCATTACCTACTTACTTAAAAAAAAATTCCGATTTTCAAAAATCGTAGTATTGAGTTTTCTTCATTAGAATGTCTACTTTCAGACGGTGTATGGATATCCATACAGCGTCTGAAAGTAGACATTTTAACGGAGAAAACTCCATACTACGATTTTTGAAAATCGTAAAGTTTTACATTACTTTTTTAAGTTGAAGTTAGGGGTAATTTTTCGGTTTTGCACATACCGGTAAACTAGCGGTATGTGCTTTATTATCGCTTTGTGCGTCAGAGCTGACTTTCGTTCATATAAGAAGTTATATCTAAGTTAATTTCACACGAAATCCATTCAAATTGAAGCTTTTTGAAAAGAGGAGATTCTAATCTATAAAATAGAACCATTTTTAAATCAATTCGAGTTCATAAATACTATTAAAATTGTAATTGAAAATCACAAACAGCAGTTGTCGGTTGGTCTGTACGTATGTACGTACGTACGTACGTATGTACGTACGTCACGACTCTACAGATCGCAATTTTGGTCGGATTGCCTTGGGTTATATTTTATTCACTTTGTTTACTATCAGACCAGAACCCTATTTAAATTCACTAAAATGTGTTCAGTAGTTTAATTTTTATAAACAGTTTTATTTTTTATTATTTTTGACAGCTAATAGTTTAAAAACAATATAATAATTGCGGTGTAAATATAGTGTAATCCATAAAACAAGTGCTACACTTCTATACCGTGATAACACCACCTCATGTATTAGGCCGCCGTGGCGTAATGGTTATGCCGTTGGATCCCCAAGGGCAAGGTCCTGGGTTCGATTCCTTACGAAATCATTGATTTTTTTCTTTTTTTTTTCTTTTTATTTTGTTTTATTTTATTCCACTTGATATTAATTATATATTATATTATGTATAGTTCTTAATTTTTTTTATTTTTGCAAACTTAAAAAAAATATTTTTTCAATTTTTAATTATTTATTTCTTTAAATTTTTAAATCTTTTTAAATTTATTAAAAATATTTTCTAATTGTTATTTTTGACAGCTAATAGTTTAAAAAAACAAAATATAATAATTACTGTGTAAATATAATGTAATCCATAAAACAAGTGCTACACTTCTATACCGTGATAACACCACTACATGTATTAGGCCGCCGTGGCGTAATGGTTATGCCGTTGGATCCCCAAGGGCAAGGTCCTGGGTTCGATTCCTTACGAAATCATTGATTTTTTTCTTTTTTTTTTCTTTTTATTTTGTTTTATTTTATTCCACTTGATATTAATTATATATTATATTATGTATAGTTCTTAATTTTTTTTATTTTTGCAAACTTAAAAAAAATATTTTTTCAATTTTTAATTATTTATTTCTTTAAATTTTTAAATCTTTTTAAATTTATTAAAAATATTTTTTAATTGTTATTTTTTTATCATACAGTGGAAAACTTGCGGGATGTGCACTTTTGGTTTTGCCAACTATTTTGTTATTATTACATTAACAAATTAATTTTTTTATTCGAAAAAATTTCAACTTGTTTAAGGCATAGAAAGGTAAGTCTCCTAAAAATTTCATGAAAAAAGAATCATTTTTGCAGGAGAAAAAAATTAAAAACAAAAAACACGGTTTTTTTCGATATTTCTCTGAATCTTTGAGGTAATGAGAAAAAATTATTTTCATAAAAGTTGTAGATCCTTTTAATACCAACAACATTGCCATACAACATTTTTTGATTGGAGGTCAACTTTCGCCTAGATAACAAAAAAACACGATTGACCTCTAAAACGCGCCCCCGCAGCCCACCGGCCCTTTACGCATTTGAATTTTTGGTTTCTGTATTTCTGACGGCAGTTTCTTCCCTTCCTCATCATTCGTTTTATGTTATTAATTTTGTCCCTTTTTGACTTGATTTAGGGCTAACTGGTCTACAAATTTGGAATAAAATAATAGAAGTGATTTTTGGAAACTATATTTTGCCTTATTATAAAATCTTTAATTTAGTTTTTGTTTAAACAGATGTTCAAATAGATTGAAATTTGGCGAGAAATATTGTGATGAATATAATATAATATTTAATATAGTCAATTAAAATAGACATTAGTATACCATTTATGAACAAAATCTTTATATAGAGGAAGTAATATATTTTTTATTCATTTTTTGATATTAATCTTACAACTAGAGACGCCCTAGGCTACACAAACAAACCCAGTAAACGTTAAATTTTAATGAAAAAAAAAGTTAATAAACATACAAAAGTTGAAATCATTAATAACTACATATATGCGCATATTTCAAAAAATACTTATAAATATACATCAAAATTCATTTTAAAGTTATTTTGCTTTTAAAGTAAATGTTTTTACTGACGCGTCAGCTTGTAAGAAAATATAGGACGATTAAGATGTTCTGCAGACATTTTATTATACAAATGAGAGAAGATTTAAGTGTAATTATCTTATTTTAACGATCTATCAGGTGTTTAAGTTAAATTTTATTAGCGTCTGTAAATCGCATATTTGAAGCAAAATGTGTTTTAAAAGCCTCATTTTAGAATTGCGCAACAATTAACGAAAAAATAAATATATTGATTTTTAAATAATAATAATAAATTATCCTTATTATAGAATCAAGAATGGCCGTAGTCGTTTTCATTAACTCTGTTCCAACCTCTCTGCGAACGGTAATATTATCGTCACGGTCATGCGCACTACCTAAAACGCGTACCAACTGAGATATGGACGGTTGTCAAACCGTCCTTCAAGCATTCCAACCGACTTTGTGACAGTTTAGTGACGGTTCCGAAACTATCATTTCGGTACATATTCTAGACATGGAACTAAAATGAAACTGTGGCAAATGACATGCGCCTACAACTATTTCTTTTTTGAAACCGCATTGTTCTGAGCATTTTTGTCAAAATTAAACTTGAGGAGCGATTGTAAGTAAAAATCTAATATATACATAGAAACTTGAATAACAATCTTAAACTGTTTCTACTTATTATATAAAAATTCTAAATATGATGCCCAAACCTAAAATCATTGCTATAACGGAATGTCTCAATTTTCTAAGTTAAAAAAAAATATATAAAACCTGGAACACAGTTACCTGTAAAACTATTATTTTTTCAAAGCTTATAAACCTCTAAATTCCCAAAAAACTGACTTAAGTAGTTCGTGTTCACTGTATATAGTTACATAAATAAAAAAATAGTTTGCTGGCTATACTAGCGGCAACAGTCAGCACAGTATAGGTTTGGTCATACTGGACGGCACACTTTATGCAATTTTTAAAGGTAAAATGATTGACCACCGAGTGTCGGAACAGTATGCCATATCATATTTTAATAGCACCGCTGTGTATTGTCAGTCAAAAGGAGACCGGCTGTGTAAATGGGAAATTCATTTACACGTAAAGAAAGATAATATGCTAATTATTAATTAGAACAAGTGCCGACACACGACCACTTGTAATGTACTGAGCCTGTGTAATTAGTGATTACCCGCAGGTGTGTGTGTGAGGCGGTAGTGGTGAATGATGATGGTAAGTGTAGTGAGTATGGCGCGTACCGAGTGTGCCAAAAACTTACTTCCTAAACATTTATAAAGTACAATATCGTTGCATATGGTGTGTACAGACAGAACCGTAGTGGAGTTTTTTTTTCTTTAGAAATAAAGTTACTTATTCATCACTGACTAAAGCCACAACGGTAGTGTTTGGTGACAGAACTACTCGTCGGATCGATTTGGTGCTCCACTAACGAGTGACGTCAGATTGCAAAAATTACCAAGTGGCAGGAATGCCGAATTGGGCCATAACAAAATATGGTATCACGAAGGGCTACTAAAAATGGAAACGGACCACATGATCCCCAAATACACATTTAACAAGAACTTTGAGGTAAAAATCACGGATCAAAGAGAATGGAATAATCTGGATTACCGGGATACGCTGGTATACAACAAATATACAACTGGTATACAGATGTATCCAGAACCGAGCAGGGAACTGGAGCCGGTATATATAGTGAAATAAGGAATTTTTAATTCAACATTCCACTTGGACAATATACTACAGTCTTTCAGGCTATATTGCAATGTGCATATGAAAAAATAGGACCAAATACAGAAATAAACGGATCCACATTGCATCAGACAGTCAGGCGTTACTGAAGGTCATTGCTAACTCAAAAACGACACCAAAGCTGGTTTAGGAATGCATACGAGAACTTAGAGTTCTGGCAGAACACAACAAAGTGACTTTACTGTGTGTGCCGGGATATTCTGGAATCGAAGGCAACGAAGAAGCTGATGAGCTGGCGAGGAAAGGATCGTCAACTCCATACATTAGCGCAGAACCTGCCCTGGAAGTGTCCAAAAGCACAGTACGGGGTAAAATAAGGGAATAGATAAAAAATCAGTGCAAACATACTGGAATCAAATTTTCGGGCAGCAACGTGGCAAGACTTTTATTAAAGGGCCATTCCAAAAGATGAACGAAGAACTAAGTACTACAATTCAGTTGGAACAATATTCGTCTTGTGGTAGACCTCCTGATAGGACATTGTGCCCTGAAAGGACACCTCCTTAACGGGGACATAAAGTGCAGACAGTGCAATAAGGAGACGGAAACAGCGTATCATATTCTGTGTGAATGCGAGGCTTTGGATCGTAGATGACAGATAATTTATGCACAATGTAAATTGAGTCCATACGATTATATCAATCACCCAGTCCACAGACCGCACAAGCTAGTGCAAGGAACGAGAGTACGGGATCGAGTGATATAAGAGATTGGGAGATAGCACAATAAGACCTAGAGGCTGCGATGTTCCCGATGGCAAGCCGACTCCTGTTAATTTAAAAAAAGTGAAAAAACCAGAGCTTATAGCACTTATGGCGCAAATTGTAGGTTCGACTCGCCTTATCGCACATTCGAAATTTATACTGTCCTAAGTACAAATAATGGTGTGTATCAATGCTCTCCGATTTCGATTAAATTTACACCTATTTGGCCATCCCCCAAAACTCATGAATATAACAATTTTTTGCAGCGTATGGCATTATTGTTATTTTCATGAGTTTTGGGGGGTGGCTAAATAGGGGTAAACTAAATTATTAATTTTGAAGCGGTTGCCTTTTCAGTTTTTTTTTTATTCGCTAGTGCAAAAACGGTCCGTGTGTTTCGGTTGGCAAAAAAAAAGTTATTATATAATTAGGGCATTTTTATCCGGTTGCCTTTTCAAAAATTTTTCAATTTTGCCCCACCCCCATATCGCCGCCCCTGTCGATTTGGGGTCACTTTGGCCGCTACCAGGGGGGCTCTGTACCACTCAAAGGCCCAGGTTACCACTCGCTATCCTGTTGCCTGTCCGACACCGGATTGACGTGCTATTGCATTCTTATTTTCATAAATTTTTAAGCCGAAAAGTCTCAGACGTCAAAAGTTTCGTGGAGGTATTTACGTGATTGCTAAAAATAACTGCATATGCAGAATTTTGAACCACACGCTAGATTGACGTGTGTCTTGCAGTGGACAGTTTCGTCAAAAGTGAAAGGCGCGTCAAATTGTTATGTCGGAGTTTAGTCTTCATGTAGGTACAATTAATTAACTGTTGCGATTTGATGCGAAGCGCTGTGATATCAAGTGCACATGTCTTTAAGTGGACACAAAGTGATTCGGAAATAGGATCAGTGGTCAAATCACATGCATTGATAGGTCTTGTACTATCAGTGCCAATTAACCTATAAACATATTAAGCAATTGCTTAGGGCATCACGTCTCAGGGGGCACCAAAAATCAGAACTCAGAAATGAAAAGTACCTCACCAGACCATGTCAACAATTTTTTTTTCTTTTTGTCATGTTTTCAAAAATTTGATCTACTGATATAAAAACTGACTTAGGAAGTATAGAACTTAAAAATAATAATTTATTTTGGAAAATGAAAACTATTTTTTTTTCTTAAGATTTTCAATAAGAGCATGATTGTAACATTCAATTTTTTCCCTAAAATTCCATGCTTTTTAACTTTTTTCTATCAATTTGAAGCATGTGACATTCACAATTTGACAGATAGGTAGATAATATTAGAATTAGACAGTTGTTAGAAATGAAGGCCCATAGAGAAGAAATGCTTAGGGCATCATAGAGTCTTAATCCGGCACTGAGTCAAATAGTAGGTATTTGATAGTGTTATTTAAAATGTAAAAAATACCAATTTAATTTCTAAGAGTACGACAGGAATCAAAAAGCCTGTAAAAATAAAATATTGATTAAAAATGATTTTATTTTAATTAAAGATAAATTCACTTAAATAATTAAAATTATCGACCAATTTTTATTGACAAAAAATATAATCCAATAAAGTTACGTTTAGGTCCGGATTTGCACCTTCTTCAAAATTGAGCAAAAAAATATAAACATTAATTAGTAAATAGGTTCTAATAAAATTAAGTTTGAATTTATTTAAAATATCAATAATAATATTATAATGTTTATATTTTTTAGCTCAATTGTGAGGAAGGTGCAAATCCGGACTTAGGGGTGGGAGGGGGAATGGCGCTCACTGGGTAATGGCGCTCACCTCTGTAACTCTGTCAAAAAGAAACGTAGCGACACGTCACGTCGCGTGAAGCGTGAGGGGAGGGGGCCTCTAATAGACAGCGTTGCAAACGGACAGTCAGCTCGCGTCATGTGACCGTGAAGAGCGTTTCTTCGTTTGCGGCCGCACTGATCTAATTTTTAATTAGGTGTTTTTTGTCGGTAAGTCCAAAACTTTAATGCTTATTTAATTACTAATTTTACTTTTCTGCCAATAAACTATTCCATTTTGTGATATTGCAGTCAATTTTCAACAATCGTGTATGCTTTTTTTAAAATTTCAAATTAATTACAAAACGACCAGCTGGGGTTATACCGCTCATCTGAGCGCCATTACCCCTTAGTGACTTATTTTTTTATTGTTTTAGATAGATATGCCAAGAAATCGTCAAAGGACCACCGCTAAAGCGGCTTGGAACGAAGAAGCCCGTTTTCTACCCAACAGCAAGAAACTGAAATTGCTGAACAAGTTAAGTTGCTGGGCTCGCTATATTATGGACTCAATGTTGCAGATTTGCGTAAACTTGTTTATAAATTTGCTGAGCGCAACAATATCAAAAACAATTTTGATCAAAGCAGCAAAACAGCCAGATTGGATTGGGTACACTTCTTTATGAGACCCTGAGCGGCATTACCCAAAGTCAGGGGCAATGCCGCTCAAACATGTTTTTTTAATAATGTTTTCCTACTACTAGTAGGTGAAAGATATATGCTTTTGTTGTTAAATTGTTGATTACTCAATAATTAAAGACTTTGTTACTCTTGTTAATTTTGATTCATAATAAATAATTTAAAAAATACACCATGTTTTCCTTAAGTGAACGCCATTCCCCCGTTCTACCCTAAACGTAACTTGATTGAATTATAATTATATTTTTGTCAATATAATTGTCTGAAAAATTGATCGATAATTTTATTTATTGAAGAGTTCTAATCATTCGTTAATCAAGGATTTATATCTTTATATTTTATATCTCTTTTAATGAAAATATTAATACTCGATTTCAGGTAAAACTTTCAGCGCTGAATCCATTTTTGAAATATTTTAGCATTGAATTACTATGGAAGCCATGACAAAATAAATAATTTTAGTATTATAAACATTTTTCAACCCGGTTATTTGTCGGCAACAGTTACAAAATAACTTTTATTGTTATTTTAATCATCACTAAAACATAGTTTGTATGGGCAACTGTCAAACTATTTTGCAGTTTTACGAAAAAATTAAATAATTCTAGCTCTAATAATATACAACACTGTATATAATATATTTTCGCAAAAATTAAGAAATAGATAGATACAGGTTGCTATTATGTTATGAAACACCCATTGTTGACGTTACAATGCAATATTAGAAAATTGTATTATTCAAAAAATGCCACTGTCGAGACTCAAACTCAACTATTTCTACTATCGCGGCGGCTGTATTATCATTTTCTCTATTGTGACATTTCCAAACAATCAATCTGTCTCATATTAAAGCATATTCGTAACTACTGCCACGACAGAGGGAGATACGGGTTTTAGTTCCGACAGTGACATTGTTTGAATGATAATTATTACCATTCCAACCCACAAGTGGGGAATTGTACTAGTTTAGGTCAAAAATCACTTTTAAAACTGTTACAATATTTTTTCGTATTGAGGTCCCCCGAATCCAAAAAACATATTTTTGGAAAAAGTCTGTGCGTCTGTTTGTCTGTGAGCACGATACAGGTCAAACGGATGAACGGATTGAAACCAAATTTTGAGAGGATGTTTGGTATGCAAATATGTAGACGCCTATTGTTTTGGGGGAAAATCGTCGCATGCGCATAAGAGATATATGCTATAATGATGTTTTTTTTATATAATAATGGTATATGTACTTTTCATTAACAGCTTACTATTCTATTTATTTTTTCAAGAAAGTTTTGTCAAACATTTTTTTTCTAAGCTTTATAGTTTCAGAAATATTTTGAAAATAAAAAAAATCAGCTGTTCTGTTGTTTAGTAGATCTGTCAGAATTAAATTAATTAAATTAATGTTTACATGACCAGGAACATATGTAGGTAACCACTAACCATGGAAACGAATAGCAAATATCATATTTTCAAATAAATAAAATTGGTCGATAATTTTATTTATTTGAAGAGTTCTATTCAGACGTTAATCAAAGATTCAAATATCATATTGATAGCGATATCAGAAATTTTATTTTCTTTACTGTACTATTACAAAATGGCAAGTTTTAAGTTGGAATGGTCCCATCACTCAATTGGCTGGAATTTTTTTCTAGTAGGTACATAATGCATTGTAACGGTGGTAATGGGTGTTTCATAATATAATAGCTAACTAAAGTCATCTATTTTTATATTTAATACGCTTTACGTATTAACCATAATGGAAATTTTTAATTAAGAATAATAGCGCCAGAGCCGTCGATCGGATTTGCTATGTTTCGAAAATCTAAATCACAGATTTGCATGCATAGAAATCTGTGAATTCGATACATATAGGTAACCTGGCGGTAGAATCTCCGTCTTTTGTATGGTAGAGCCTTAATGTCACAAACTGCGTGAACAACATTAATAATTTAAACAGAATTGGATCAGATCAGTTTAATAATTAATTGTAATAACATATCACGCATGTTTAAGAAACAAGCGTGCTGTATATAAAGTTGCATCTTGCAGAAACATAATATGCTAAATCGACTTATAAGCCATAGCGTCAATACGATTAACGAATGATTTATGTGATACGTAATTGGTCTCTGATATAATGTGTTGTGAATACTAATAATTATTATTGATTTTTTTATTTAATCACTTCATTTGTATGTTTGACACAAATCAATTTCGCTTCAAATACAAAATTTAAAAAACTCTAAACTTTGACTCTTCCGGAAAATTATAATTTTGAAAGTGCTATTTTAATTTAATAGTTTCTCAATTTAAAATGGCAAAATATGTAACGTCACACCAGGAGAGGGGGGGTCACACAAATGTGATCACCTGTGACAAGGACGGATGGGGCAAAAATCATGAAATTCGTGTGACGTAATTTATAGATGGACCCAAATGTCCCAAAATTGGTAGCAATTGTTATACGAGATATAATGAAAACATTATTTTATATTAACATTTTTTTTTAAATAAATATTCATATTTGAAAATTTTACGTCGAATTTTTTAAACATTTAAATTTTCTGAGATAAATACGTCAACATAAAATTATTATTGCTTTAACAAAAACAAATTCCAGCCAATTGGGCAACGGGACCATTCCAACTTCAAAAATGTTGACATTTGATTATAATAAAGAAAATAAAATTTCTGATATCGCGTGAGGTGACCCGGGTAATGGCTAGTATTTAATATAATATTTGCTATTCGTTGCCATGGTTACCTACATAATATGTTCCACGTCATGTAAAAATTAATCAAAGCATGCCTAACTAGTTTATTTCTGACAGACCAATAAAACAAAAGAGCGGTTTATTTTTTTTATATTCAAAATATTTCCGAAACTATAAAGTTTAGATAAAAATTTTTTTAACAAAACTTTCTTGAAAAAATAAATAGAATAATAAGCCGTTATGAAAATTATACCATTACTAGCGGCCCGGTTCGGCTTCGCTCGAATTTGTAGATTTCCATCGTTGCAAAGTTGGTCTCCACGAAAAGCGTTTTTATTTTAACGCGATAATATATATATATATATATATATATATATATATATATATATATATATATATATATATATATATATATATATATATATATATATATATATATATATATATATATATATATATATATATATTCGAGCACTCCGGCTGCGCCGTCGTGCTCAATACCTTAATCTCAGCAACACGTGGTGGTTATGCTATTGAATTGTAGCTTATATGAAACGTTGCGCCATTTATTGAATATTCACTCAATCCAGTCAACAGGTATCGCCATCTGTTAGAATCCTTTGAAGCTGAGCACTCCGGCTGCGCCGTCGTGTAGCTTATATGAAACATTGCGCCATCTATTGAATATTCACTCAATCCAGTCAACAGGTATCGCCATCTGTTAGAATCCTTTGGAGCTGAGCACTCCGGCTGCGCCGTCGTGCTCGATACCTTAACCTCAGCAACACGTGGTGGTTATGCTATTGAATTGTAGCTTATATAAAACGTTGCGCCATCTATTGAATATTCACTCAATCCACTCAACAGATAATTATATTTATGACTGTCAAGGAATAGACAAATAATTTGCAATAAAATAATATTGCGACTATAAATTGAAATGTAAGCTATCCTATCTTTCAAGTTGGGTCGAATTGCACACGGTGTGCAAATCATATTGAAAATCGGTTCAGTAGTTTAGGAGTTCATCGCGGACAAACATGTGACACGTAATTTTTATATATAAAGATTATATAAAAAACACCGTTAAAACATATATCTCTTCTGCGCATGCGCCTATTTTCCCCAAAAACAATAGGGCTCTTCATATTTGCATACCAAACATCCTCCCGAAATTTGGCTTCAAGCCGCTCATCCGTTTGACCTGTATCGTGTTCACAGCCAAACATATACAAACAGACTAACAGATGCATAGAGTTTTTCCAAATATATGTTTTTTGGATTCGGGGGACCTCAAAACAATATTGTAAAATTTTTGAAAAGTGATTTTTGACCTAAACTAGTACCATTCCCCACTTGTGGGTTGGAATGGTAATTCCCCACATTTTCAATCCAAAAACAATTGTATAAAAACATTGACTATACAAGACAGAGTATAGGAGCTCAACTCAAAAATAGGGACTCAATTTTTTATATCCTTCGCATATACGTGCTCTGATTACATTCATGTTATTATTATCGATTTTTAAATTGCCTCTCAAGTATTAATTTTTCTTAATAGTTTAAACTTTAGAGTTTCTTGCTTCTTAAATAATTTTACACCTGAGCTAAAAATATATTAAAAACTAGGTTACTTATTTAAAATGTCAATAAAAAATCGAAACTATGTTTTTCTTTATATTTTTCTCTATATATTAATTATTTATCTATCAAAAATATCTGAAGACTGCAATAATTAATTAAAACATCTGAATATGATTGCGTAACGAAGTACAGATGCAACATTGAATCACAAAATATCGTTTTCATTTTGATTACAGCTGAGACCTGCAACTGATATCAATAAGGCATAATCTACGTCACAAAAAAATATTAAAAAATAAATCACTTTTTTTAATATGCACGTGCTATTGCAGTCTAAAAAAACAACAGCTGATAGATTTTTATAGTTTTAATAATATATTTAATGCGCGAAATCGGATTATACTGTAGATATAATTGCCCTAATTATAGATACGTATTTTATATTACAGGATTATTTTGATGTAAATATTGTCGTAAATTAAAATATTAGTTACAAAAATTAAGTAATCTTTTACTTACACTAATTACTGTATAAGAAAATGCTAATAGTTTCTACAAATATACTTATAAACGTTTCTACTTAATTGTTTAATAGAACTAGCATTTTATCAAAAAATGTTACCCAGACTTTCGTCTTCTTTTGCTATAACGTTCACTGATCATAATCTATGAGACATTGTGTAATTTTAAACTTCCCGCTATAAAAAAAAAACAAATAAATCGAATAGTAAGTTAGTTTTCACCCCGATTTTAGAAAATCGAGTTTTCGTCAGATATCGACGTTTTGAGGCCCTAGGAAGCTATTCTGACTATTTTGGCGATGATGTCCGTAGGGCTGTATGTGCGTGTGCGTGTATATATGTGTGTATGTATGTATGTAAACCTCTTATATCTTTTGAACGGAGTGTCCGATTAAAAGCGGTTTGCGGCATCTGATGTTATCTTGCTGAAATTAGATTTCCTGAAAATTTGGAATGATTCGGCCCAATAAATACAAGTTTCAATTATTTTTAGAAATTTGTTTTCTTTTCCTTAAAAAACTACGTCGACCGTAAACGTAAACCGCATCGAAATCAGTCCATTTGTTCTCGAGATATCGTGAACGAAAAATTCGTAAGAAAGTGTTTTTTTTTTTTGAGCTCGAAGAGCTAAAAAATAAACTTCTTGCTATATTTTATATATAGCGTTTTTAACTCGAAAATAACGGGAAGTTTCAGGGATGGCCTGCACGGTCAAACTTCTTTTCAAATTTTTTGAGTAAAAAACACTCAATTTCTTTTGTATTACAGACCGCAGGTTTGTTCATAAAAGTGTGAACAATCTTCGTGAAGATATAGAGAAGAAATTCCCAACCTTATTTGGAGATATTGCCCTTTTTCAGAGAACAATTCCGATCTCAATCTTACATTGGAATAGGCGCGCGCTGTACGAAAATGGCTGTAACTTTTGACTGGGACAAGCAAATGGTATGAAACCAATTGCAGATGAAAAAGTATCATTTTCTTGAAGTATTACGTGTGTTCCAAAAATGTAACAACTATATATATAGCTCTACATTAGAGCACTGCGTAGGTTTTCAATTATTTAGCAAAATTCGATGAGACATACCTAAACAATTTGTTGAAAAAACTAATACTTGAATAGCATACTTAAAAGGTTTATCTAAAAATCTTCTTCAGCCAAAAAAATTAGAAAAATTTATTTTTAGAAATCCAGGCCTTTGAAGTTTGTCCAATTTCGAAAATAGGCGTTTTTCGCTAAAGGCACCTACCTTTGATTGTCAATATTGCAACTTTAAAATGTGATATTGACATTTTATAAGTAGTCACTTTCAAGCTTAAGATAATATGTACCTATTATAAGTTACAATATTATTTATTTTGCGCTATATACCTATATACGTTTTAATAGGTTTTTTAAATCAACTAAGACGAACTTAACACTCTCGAATGAAAGCAACGAAAAACCGCGTGTAGGAAAAGGTAAAAAATTTAGAAAAGAATTTTTTTGGCGCTGCCACCTTATGTAGGTGGTAGATTTGCTGAATATATTTGAAACCGCATGTTGAAAATGTTGTTACGTTTATATACAGGCTAAGACATTTAAAGTGTTACAGAGCGTAATCCAAAAATGTTTCAGATGAAAGTTATATTGTTCTAGAAGGCCGTCATACTGGACAATCCTATTTTTTTAACTTCCCGCTTCAAAAAAAAAAAAAAAAAAATTTTTTCTTTTCTAAAAATCGGGAAGTTATTGGTTTCACCCCGATTTTCGAAAATCGAGTTTTCGCCAGATCTCGACGTTTTGAGGTCCTAGGAAGCTATTGAAATTTGGCGATGATGTCCGTAGGGCTGTATGTATGTGTGGGTGTGTGTGTGTGTGTGTGTATGTATGTATGTAAACCTTTATATCTTTTGAACGGAGTGTCCGACTGAAACGCGGTTTGCGGCATCTGACGTGATCTTGGTGAACTTAGACTTCCTGAAAATTTGAAACGATTCGGCCTAAAACATTTTGAGAAATCTTAAAAAACCCAGTTTCAAAAATTTTTAAAAATTTGTTTTTGTAAAAAATTTTCTAAACTACTAAACCGATTAATTCCAAAAACTAATCAGCTCTTCTCCTTAACAAACTGCGTCGATTTCCGCAAACCGCATCAAAATCGGTTCATTTGTTCACGAGATACCGTGAACGAAAAAATCGTAAAAAAGTGTTTTTTTAAAATGACTTAAAATTGTTATCAGATTGATTTTTTTGTAATAAATTACTTTCTTAGGCTAAAAAAACTGCGTCGATCGCCGCAAACCATATCAAAATTGGTTCATTTGTTCGTGAGATATCGTGAACGAAAATTTTTTAAAAAAGTGTTTTTTTTAAATTGCTCGTAAAATTCCTATGAGATCGATTTTTCTGTATTAAATTACTTTTTTAGGTTAAAAAATTGCGTCGACTGCCGCAAATCGCATCAAAATCGGTTCATTTGTTCATGAGATATCGTGAACGAAAATTTCGTAACAAAGTGTTTTTTTTTGAGCTCGAAGAGCTAAAAAATAAACTTCTTGCTATATTTTATATATTTTTAAGCGTTTTGAACTCGAAAATAGCGGGAAGTTACAGGGATGGCCTGCAGGGTCAAACTTCTTTTCAAATTTTTTTTTCGGTGGAAACGCTGAAGCTGCACCTCCACTTTTTTAACTGGAAATCCATATTTTTTGTCTCGGTTAATATAATTGTCTGAAAAATTGGTCGATAATTTTATTTGTTGAAGAGTTCTAATCAGACGTTAATCAAAGATTTGAATATGTTTATAATCATATAAACTGACAAATAAGCCATTCATAATTTCAAAAATCTGATTTCAGCATATACTCAAAAACGTTAGTATACAGATTTTTTATCGATTTATACTCGAGATATTTCATTTTGCAGCTTATTTATCAATTTGTCCTTAAAAAAAAACAATTTGCCGACAAAACTGGAAGTGGCATTTTTTGTTAACACAATTTAGAGGATATTGCAATTGATTTCTTCAAAAATTATGTAGGGGAGAATTATAATTCTGAATAGGCCTGTTTTTGGCTAATTTGACTCCACTATGCGCGTTCCAACGGGACACCGATGAGAAATATTAAAAAAAAAATTAATTCACAATTTCTCTCGTCTCTCTCGTTAGCATGCGGCCTAGATAAAAAACTTTTATTCAAAAAATTATTTTTTAAATGATTTTTACACTAGTACAGGCACTTAAAATTATTTTGATTTTTGAATTTTCAAAATTTTTCCAAGTGCCCGTACTACTGTAAAATCATTTTACAAAATAACTTTATGAGTAATAGCCCAGTGCATTTAGGAATTGACCCAAAAATTTCAGATACATTTTTTCTTTTGTTGCTCATTCGAAAGGGTCTTCGATGGAGACCTTAACCCTGAATTTGCGCATTCCTCAAATTGCCCCGTTCGCCGCCATCTTGGATTTTGTTTTTTTTCTTCAATTGCTCATATCTCGCGCTCTAATGATCCTACAGCAATCGTTCTAGGATCGTTGGACTCGTTAGGATTTACTCTTTAATTGAATGTCTATCAAGTAAAACTCTCCAATGTACTGGAAAAAAGTTATTAGCGTCCAAAGTTTAAGTTCTTTTCCAAAAGTTCTTGCGCCCGGTTTTTCCGCGCGCATCTCTTTTCAGTGCATCTGACACCCCCACTGACAGTTTACTATTTAAAGTAGACTCAATTTCCAGTATTTAAAAAAAAAAATCATCCCAATCGGTTGATCCCTCGCCCACCAATCCACGATCAAAGTTGCGCTTTTCATTTCGTGCTATTTTGAAGCCTCTAATACTCGCACTTCGCGCTGCATTTCTCGCTTTTGTAACAAATATAATGCAAATTAATTAAGACCAACGACATTTTTGTTAAATCTGTGCTAAGAATACGCGGTTTACATTAATTTTTTACTTAAATTTATAACTCAGATCAATAGTAGAGTGTGTGAGTCGGATGACCATGTAAATATTTTGAGCCGAAACGGGATTACCTCCCCCCCATTTTCGAGGTTGCGAAACACGGTGGTGATATTAAAATTTCAGTTTAGGGTTGAGCAACCCTCCAAAACGGACAAAAACCACCCTCAAACGGGGTTAAACGCGCATTACGTTATTCCCTTTCCGAAAGAAATGTTTTACTTTTGTTTTTGAGGATGCTGAGCATGGTGCTGGTGTTGAAAATTGCCGTCGATTCTCACCAACCCCTTCACCTCTGATCCCAAAAACGGGTGATTTTTTTTTCATATCACCAGCATAATTGGGTTATCTCCCCGTTTCAGAGGATTCTGAGATTTGGCCGGCGAAGGGGTTGGTGAAAGTCGAATGCAATTTTCAACAACTCCACCGTGCTCATCATTCTCAAAAATAGGTAAAAAACATTTTTTCGGAAAGGGAATAACGTAATGCGCGTTTAACTCCGTTCGGGGGTGGTTTTTGGCCGTTTTGGGAGGTTGCTCAACCCCAAAGAGAAATTTTAATATTACCACCATGTTCCGCATCCTCGAAAAGGGGAGGGGGGTAATCTCGTTCCGGCTCAAAATATTTACATGTTCGTCCGACTCACACACACCACTATTGATCTGAGTTATAAATTTAAGTAAAAATTTATGTAAAAAACGTTTTCTTAGCACAGATTTAACGAATATGTCATTGGTCTTAATTAATTTGCATTATATTAGTTACAAAAGCGAGAAATGCAGCGCGAAGCGCATGTATTAGAGGCTTCAAAATAGCACGAAATGAAAAGCGCTACTTTGATCGTGGATTGGTGGGCGAGGGATCAACCGATTGGGATGAATTTTTTTTTAAAATACTGGAAATTGAGTCTACTTTAAATAGTAAATTGTCAGTGGGGGTGTCAGATGCACTGAAAAGAGATGCGCGCGGAAAAACCGGGCGCAAGAACTTTTGGAAAAGAACTTAAACTTTGGACGCTAATAACTTTTTTCCAGTAGATTGGAGAGTTTTACTTGACAGACATTCAATTAAAGAATAAATCATGACGAGTCCAACGACCCCAGAATGATTGCTGTGCGATTATTAGAACGCGAGATATAAGCAATTGAAGAAAAAAAACAAAATCCAAGATGGCGGTGGACGGGGCAATTTGGAGAATGCGCAAATTCAGGGTTAAGGTCTCCATCGAAGACCCTTGCGAATGAGCAACAAAAGAAAAAATGTATCTGAAATTTTTGGGTCACACCTATAAAATATTTCTAAATGCACTGGGCTATAAAAGTTCTTTATCTAGGCCGCGTGATAATGGTACAACATGCAAATTTTGACTCTTTTCAATATTTCTGAATTTTCAACATTTTTCCAAGTACCCGTACTATCGTAAAAAATCATTTTACAAAATCGCTTCATTAATAAAAGTTGTTTATCTATATATTCAAAGCAATGGCACATCAATCCGGTGTCGGAGAGGCAACCGGATAGCGAGTGGTAATGTAGGCCTTTGAGTGGTACAGAGCCCCCTGGTAGCGGCCAAAGTGACCCCAAATGGACAGGGGCGGCGATATGAGGGTGGGGCAAAATCGAAAAATGTTTGAAAAGGCAACCGGATAAAATACGGTTGCATTGAAGGAAATACCTTAATTATATAATAAAATTTATTTGCCAGCCGAAACACGCGGGCCGTTTTTGCACTAGCGAATAAAAAAAAGAAAAAAAAACTGAAAAGGCAACCGCTTCAAAATTAGTGAGCATACTTATTGACACCATCAAACGTTGGAAAAAAATTGCCATCCGATCCTGATGGGCAGTTTCGGAGAAACAGCCCCTCAAAGTCGCCGAAAAACCCTTTTTTTCGATTTTTTCAACAATAAGTAAAAAAAACACACTAAAAATTGTTCAAATCGGATGGCATTCGAAATTTATACCTACTGTCCTAAGTACAAATAACAGTATGTATCAATGCCATCCGATTTCGATTAAAATCCATCACCGCACGAAGCCTATTTAAAATGGGCCCAATCGGGCCACTTTAAGGGTGGAATTTAGGGGTTGAAAAATATTTTTGGGCCCAAAAATACCGAAAAATTTCTTCGAATCGTTTCAAAATTGAAATTTAACCCTTTAGTAATGATTAAAATATGCTACCAAAATTTTATTAAAATCGGCCCGACAGGACCGGACTTAAAATTTTTATGAAAACATTAATTTGTAGATATAGATTTACTTAGTGCAGGGTGAATTTAATTTGGTAAATTGATAGTAATATTGAAATTAAGAAAAAAAATATTATTTTAAGGGATGTATTAAGTTAAAATTTTTATTTTGTCCAAAACCAAAAGGGTTAAGTTCACATAATAAAGCCACACTGCCAGTGTAAGCAAATACACTATATTGTCGGCAGGGTTTGGCACTGCGACCCGAGTTTTTGTTATTGTTATTGAGCTTTGGGGGGTGGCTAAATAGGGGCAAATTTAATCGAAATCGGATGGCATTGATACACACTATTATTTATTTACTATTTATTTAAAAAATTGTGAATTTTGAATTTTTTTTATATTTTTCGTCGGTGTCCCTTTGGAACGCGTAAGAGTACTACATTTTTTCTTAATACATTTTTTGATTGCAGTTAGTGCTTCACTTGTGCGAGGTTTTGAAATATTGAAATTGTGAACTTGGCACAGCGTTTTTTAAGTACGCTAGATTTGATTGGCGTGCTACAAGTACTCTTATTTTATTTTTTTTTTTATTTCCGTACTTTGCTGTGCTCAGCTCACAGACGTGTAGTTTTTTTGTCGAGCGTCTGTTATTCACAATCTTCTCGTTTAGGAAATAGAGACATCACACTATACCTATCTGTTTTTTTCTGAAATTTTAAAACGAATTTTGGACATTAACATGCCATTTTCTATTTCTTTACGCAGTTAAAGAACAATTTACAATTTCTCGCTGTCTGTGAAATAATATTGACGAATTTGTCTTATTTCAATTTTTTATGGAAGATCTTTCTATTGTTTACTTTTCCATTAACTTCACTTGCTAGGGTTAGAGTCTCATATCTTGTAATCTAATTTTGAGATTCTTATATTTTTGCCTATTTGCACGAGTCTAAATATAATATTTGTAAATAATTCACTGAGCTACAAAAATGACCTTAATGAAAGTTAAATGAAATTGAATAGGTTATTTTGTATTTACAGTCTGTAAATAATAATCTGCATTTTTAAAAAATATCAATCACCACAGTTTTTTTTGCAACAGCAGCTGATTTTTTTTAATCAAATATGGTTAAAACTTATACCTAATGAAGAAAAATAACTAATATTTTACTTTTATTCAGGATTTTAGGGAATATTTAGCGTCAGGTGCATCTCTTTTAAGTCTCCGAATAGTATTCAGCTAACATGTTCGGACTCCACTCGCCTTGGTACCGTTTTTCCATGTTGGATATTTCCTGATGGCACCGCTCACCGTGTTCGTCGCTAATGGCCCCCAAATTGTGAGAAACAAATTCAAATGCGACATATTGCATCCCATATCCTTTTAAGTTGTTAAGAAGTTGCTGACCAACTTTTTACAGCTTTCGGCCCTATGGTTTCCATAAAAATTTTGAACAATATTTCGAAAATATGTCCATTTGGATTTTTCGATCGAATTAAGTTTTTATTCAAACTGTTCATCAGCCAGTAGATATATAATTTGTGGCCCTACAAATATTCCCTCTTTTATTTTAGCATCACTGACTTTTGGGAATTTCTGTTTCGAGTAACAAAAACAATCTCCATTTTTGTCCATAGCTTTGACAAAGTTTTTCATAAGTCCGAGTTTGATGTGCAATGGTGGCAATATTATACATCTTCAGGATTTATTAAAGGAAGTTGAAGAACTGACTCTTTAATTTCGCTTGAGCCTATGTGCCCAATGAGTGAATTGAGGGAACTGGTCGCGAGACAGTACTACCGTTGCTTAGGGAGTAGCTCTTGCGGTTTGCTCGAGATGTTTACAGGCGGGTGCTATGCCCGTGGGTATGCTTATTTTAGAGTCAGCCAGTTAGGGCAGCCTGGTCACCCTAGTTGGTCTGAACAAAACTAAGTATGAGGTTTTATATACGGGTAGATATAAGTAGTAGTGTTTAAAAAGCAACTCTATTTTGTTTAATAAAATCATTGTTTACCAGTGTAATCAGTAGTAAAGCATATTTTCCCAATTATATTTTTTCTTTTAGGTACGTAAGGAATTTCAGCACTTTAGATACAATAGAATCGTCGTCCATTAGTATTACTTCAAGTGAGTTCGATAAATTTACACAACTTCTTTCATATATTTAGGGCATGTTATTAGGATATGTTCATTGTTCAATACTGACCGATATATAACATTCTTCGCAATTTAGGAGATTTTCTTTTTTCCTTACATACGAATGGGTACGGTTGGTGTGTACTATTCTTAGCCTGGTCAGAACTATTTCAATTCTTCTAAGTTTCTGTGAATAGGTAGACAATTTATTTGTGTGACATCCTTAATTCCACCTATTATCCGATTTGCATATGTAAAATAAAATACTCTCATATCTTCGACTTGCTGATGTAGTCAGGAGATACCTCTCGATGACGAATGGTAGATAAAAGTTTGTTAAAAATATACAAAAAAACTTATTTGAAACTTTATATCCTTATAAAAACAGCAATATGAACTCAACAACCGCAGTTATGCATCTTTTTCGTCCTGAACATAAAATCTGGAGCTTTCAAATTTTTTCTTTTTTTAACTGCTGTAGACTTTTGGATTTTGCGTGTTTTTTTTTTTAATTATGCAATTCGAAAGCATATTGAAGAGCTTGCGTCATTTGACAAAAATCGACAATCATGCCTTATGCATTTTAAGTTAAAAATAGTAGGTCCTACACCATCCAACTTACACGATTAGGTTATCTACCCTATATTATGTACAGACAAATCGCAATTAATACACAAAAAAAGTGTTGACAGTGGTTGTAAACTGGTAAGCTCTTGTGACGAATTAATTAAAATAAGTACTTGAAGCGTAAGTGAACGAGTTCTAAACACTAGCACTATTTTAATATAAAAACCGTGGAGATATGGTTAAAGCCATTATGCTAACTAGACAGGCGTTAATGTACATTAATTTAGTGCATATACTTCTATAAAGGTCTGTCCATCAAACCAGAAAATTACATTGTCGCGTTCTGTATCAACCATCGCAGGCATGGACAACGCGAATAGAGTATTTCATTTTAATTAAAAAAATGCTACCGACATAAATTTTTCTATTTTTTACAGGCTTTTATTTAGTTTCACCTGTCCTAGTGTCTGTCTGCCTGCCTGAAATCGAATCTTGCAAATTAAATTTGACCCACTTCCCTTTATCCGATTTTGACCTGAAATTTGGCATACGTATGTAGTTCCGATGACAACACAATATTATAATAACTAACTTACTGTTCCGGATTTTTCCCGATTGCAAATCGCACTTTAAACTACTTCCCGTTGTCCGATGGAGTTGAAATTTGGCATACTTATGTAGTTCCAATAACAATACAATATTATAATAACTAACTGACCAATCCGGCTTTCGCTCGGTTGCCAATCGCACTCTTAACTACTTCCCGTTATCCGATGGAATTGTAATTTTCCATACGTATGTGTAGTTCCGATAACAATGCAATATAATAATAACTAACTGACCGGTCCGGTTTCGCACTTTTAATAAAGCACACTAAAAACTTAAAAATAAATAAACGAAAGCACTTTTTTTAAAAAAACAAGCTTTTATTAGTTAATAAAAATGAACTAAAAAGTTAAACTAAATTTTTTCCTATTAGAAATAAGTTGTTTTATACGTACTTATCACTGTCTTAAGTTTTCAAATAAAAGCGTGTTACATTTTAATAACAAGAGAGAACAAAAAGACGCTGTAACACGTTTTTTTTGAAAACTTGAGATTGAGATAAGTACCTACGTATAAAACGACTTATTTCTAATCGGAATAAAATTATTTTTGACTTTTAAGTTCATTTTTATTAACCAATAAAAACTCGTTTTAAAAAAAAAAATGTTTTGTTTCATTTCACTTTCAGCTTATTCTCATTTTTCATAATAAATTTAAAATCTACAGTCCATCCTGTAATAGAGTGGAGTGATAAGTAACTTTGGTTTGAAATTTTTTGGCAGACTCCAGTGGTGCAGTCTTTTCTTAAATCATTTCCAAATTCAGGTAAAGACCTAGTGAAACTTTTTTGCATGTCTGTTTATATTAATATGAAGTTATTTTTACATTTGGCAAACATTTTTCAGTCTATAGTACAGGTACCAAATATTAACTTCGTCAAAGCATTTTATCTCATCGATGTATTACAGTCATCTCCAACATAAATAATTAAGCCAGAATTTGGCCGTCATTTTTAAATCTAACTCTATTTTAATTTTTTGTATCTTGAAACATTTTCGAAAATCGATATTTAAATAATTTGGTGGCTGCTGCAAGACACAACTGTCAAGAAGTGGAGTCATAACAATCACGAAAATGGGCTGTTGACAGTTGATAAAAATACGTATAAAGTATTGCGAACAAATACATTGAAATGGGTAAACTTGTCTGTGTCTAAATTATTTATTTTTTTAAATTTTTTAAACTTTCTTTATTTTTTTAAAATAGGTAAGTACTTTTTCAATTGTTTTTTTTTATCATGCAGTGGAAAACTTGTGGGATGTGCACTTTTGGTTTTGCCAACTATTTGTACATATATACGAAGAATAAAAGTGCGTGTAGGCTTTCACGGCGGGTGTTGTTCTAAATCTTCTTGGTTTTCGGGCTTGTAGGCAATGGTCTATTGGTATTTCTACAACTGCGCTAGACATTATCAAAGGCAATATGGCAGCCGGCGAATTGTCCTTCTACACGGCTTACAGGTAAGCGTGTCGACGACTGCTATTCCTCCTTGTTTCGTGAGGATAAAAGAAGGGGGAACATCACCTGTGAACCCCCAAAAGGATACTTTGCTCACTGCCACATCGCCTTTGATAATGTCTACTGCAGTTGTAGACGAAGCGTCATGTAGAAATATCAATGAGCCACAGCCTACAAGCCTGGAAACCAAAAAAAAAATAATAAAGACAGTTTTAACATAAAACTAAATTATTTTTAAAATAGTACAACTTACAAGCAACAACTATTCTATAATTTAAAGTATTATTGGATATGAACATTATGCCGAATTATAAATTAAAATTTGGGATACACATCCCTCGTCATAAAAAATACCCGAAAAATTCAAGAAAATAAACTTACCGACAAAGATCCCACCTAGTTTCTTGTATTAGAATTAATTAATAAAAAGACTGATAGATCACGGATCAAAGTTTCTCCATGCCTAGTTTAACACTAACGTAACAGTTTATCAGTTAAGACGGTGCTTTAGTGTTAACCGGTTCTTATACTGCAAGAGTACAGTCTAACAACAGTGGCCCGTTTAAAAGCTACTGGGCTCACAAACTATTAAATTTTTTTATGCTGCATCACTAAAGAATGTTAACATTTGATTTTCAGCAATTTGATACGACCGTGTTAACTATAATATTGTTCTTCTTCATGTGTTAACGTGTTCTAAGGATCTGTTAACAAAAATAAAATATCGATTTCTTTTATACCTTTTGTTAATTCTATTCAGATAAATTATTGAGTGTGAAATAAATGTATCACATTTTTTTTAACTAATATTTCATTTATTGTTTTAAATATAGGAAGCTATTCTAATTTTTTCACTGTCTTCTACGAATTGAGTATAAAATCGGTTTGCCTTTTAGCGACATAGATATTTATGTTGATGTTCGAACAAAAAAAAAATAGCGGTGTAGGAATAATAACAATAAATAATTCGAAATATATCTAATAGTCAATTAAAAAAGAAATCGTGTGGCAATTTTTGTGTAGCGTTTTCTTGACTATTATATGTTCCAAATGAATTTTAAATCTCAATTAGATTTTTAATTCATTATAAAAAGTAATTATTTGAAAAAATGAATTGTTAAAAGACTCAAATAACTTTGGTTGAAATTTAAAAAATGAACGATTAGTTTCTAACAATTTTTATAAATAATTTAGATCGGTAACAATTTCTTTAGCACCATTAAACATCAGGGCATTTTTAATTGAATACTATTTTTTGTACTGGATTTTCCCAGTATTGAATTTATTGACTATCATTATCGTCTTCTGTATAGATGGTTAAAACACAAGTATTATATATCCGTCTGTATTATTGCCAAAAATTAGCTAAAGGCTGCTGCACACGAGGCTGGTTTTGTCGCTTAGACTTTCGCTGGCTGACGTCACTGCAGCGGGCTCGTGTGCGTGGCACAAGATGGATTTCAAAATGAGAACCATGGTTATTTTTCGTGTTTGTTTGTCTGCTTGTAGTGAGTAAGAACCAATTAGAAAACAGTATCTTGTCAAGTGGGCGACACAGACAAACGCCCACAAACAAACATGGCGTCATAGTGTGTGTTCTGTTCACAGCCAATAAATGTTCACTTTTGTTAACATTCGGATTGTCACTGCACGCGCACCAAACCCACCAACAAAACCAGTTACCAGCTTCAATACACGCATCGTGTGAAGCAAACACACAAAAGCTGTCACGAAACATTGCAGCCAAATCTAGCAAGGAATTTAGCGGGAAAACCAATCCCGTGTGCAGCAACTTTAATGTAACGTTATTGTTAGCCTTCCGGTAAAAGCAAGTATATTAGGCACACTTTAGAGAAACAGCTGTATATTTTTCTCTGCAATAGCGTCCTAACGTTTTCGGCAGTTTTATTTATATACCAAAACGACTGTTCACTATATCGTTTGCGTCACTTCTCTAATAGTAAGTCTGTAGTCTTCAAGTATTATCTGCAATTTGACAGATTTCTACTTCAATAGTTTTAGAAAAACACACATAAAAATCTTAATCAGTTGGAATCAGTTCAATATAAATTCTGTTTCGATAGACCGGTTGGCATTTTAGGACCGCTGTATAATATAGACTGACATGTCAGTAATCAGCTATAATAAACAGCGGTCATGTTTCCCATCATCGTCAGTCCAATATAAGCGAATCCGCCCTCATCAACTCACACAAAAGCACCCAATAATCTTTTTATAACGTGTATTGTGATCACAGTGGCCGTGGAATCTGTCCACGCAGCGGGTGATCTCGCCTGCCTCTTGTTATAAATATTAACGTCTCGCCTTCGTCTTCGTCCTTATTCACAACCCTGTTTGTTGTTTTTAGGTCAGTGATTATTCTTTGTTATAATCAACTCTCCTCTCCGTATAGCAAATAATAAGTTACTTTATGTACGAATGACCAAATAATTGTCTATCATAATATGAGATTAAATACATCTGATTAAAAATTAGGTATTGTTATTATTATTATTATTAATTAAACGTATATTTCATTCCAAATTCAACATTCAGAGTTTGGTATATAGCTCTGAATGTTGTTATTTTATACTGAGTGTTATCTGTTTGATATTTGGTTTAAGGTTAAAATCATTAGCCAATCAAAACAAATAAATGAAATCGGGACGCTGTCTGTATAATAAATTGTAAGTTATTAACGAAACTAGTTACAAGATATAATAAATCATTTTCATAATTTTCGATTATCTATCTGTTTTGAATTGATCAAAAAACTACTGAAGCGATTATGAATTAATAATAATAATTTGGACAGGTTGTCAAAAACTATCAAAGCGAGATCTGTGCTTGAAAAACATCCATTACTGCCATCGAAATATTTAGTATATGACTTATTATTAAATACTTGTATTCTATTATTAATTTGTCACAATATTCAAGTCTTTGATATTAAAATTTTGATTTTGCAAGAACATCAATTTTAATTTTATTACACACTAATTAGTCACTTATTAATTTTTGAATTTTTTAATATATTGTTTGAAAATTAGTCGCATATTATATTTGTTATTAATTTATAATATAGTGGCTTGTGTGAGTCGGAAAAAACGCGAAAATGGTAAATATTTTGAGCCGGAATGATACTACCTCCCCCCCTCGTTTTCGAGGATGTTGAACACAATGGCGGCGGCAGAATTTCTCGTTGGGGTGGCCCAACCCCTCAAACCAGCCATAAACCACCCCCGAGAGGGGTTGAACGCGGTTTACTAGGTTTCCCTGCAGAAAGAAGTACTGTACCCCCGTTTTCGAGGATGCTGAGCACGGTGGTGGTGTTAGATATCGCGACCGACCCCTACCAACCCCTCTACCGGCCAATACTCACCCCCGAAAGGGGTGAATTTTTTTTCCATTATCAGCGGCAAATATATGTATTTTTCCCGTTTTCGAAGATGCTGAGCACGGTGGTGGAGCTGAATATCGCGTCCGACCCCTACCAACCCCTTCCACTGGCCAACACTCACGCCCGAGAGGGGTGATTTTTTTTTTGACAATATCAACAGTAAATATATGTTCTCCCCCCGTTTTCGAAGTTGCTGAGCACGGTGGTGGTGTTGAATATCGCGTCCGACCCCTAGTAACCCCTCCTCCGGCCAATATTCCGGAATGAAAGACCATTACAACCAAGAAGAGAAGTACGATTATTTTTCCCATTCTCAATATCCTCGGAAACGGGGAGAAATGTGTTTCCCGGTGGTAATAAAAAAAATTCACCCCTTCCGGGGGCGAGTATTGGTCGGTGGAGGGGTTGGTAGGGGGCGGACGCGATATCCAACACCACCACCGCGCTCAGCATCCTCGAAAATGGGGTTAAAGTACTTCTTTCTGCAGGGAAACCTAGTAAATCGCGTTTAACCCCTCTTGGGGGTGGTTTTTGGTCAGTTTGAGGGGTTGGGCCACCCCAACGATAAATTCTGACGCCACCATCGTGTTCAGCATCTTCTAAAACGGGGGGGGGAGGTAGTTTTATTCCGGCTCAAAATATTTACCAGTTTCCAACTTACACACGCCACTAATATTTGAAAGCTCAATGATCAAAATCAAAAAATATATGCAGAAAAAATGTAAATAATTTACTAAATATAATTAAATTCATAACTTATGTAAATTTTTAATTTATATGTATTATGTTGCTACCAGATGTGATTGGAGAGTGCATGTTATTATTAGATATTTTAGATTTGTAAGTGTTAGAACGAAGGTGGTGAAATGTTATGCTTATATCAAACAAGATTAATTTATATTTTGTTGATTTAAAGATATAATATAGAATAGACCTTGTTAATTGATTAATTCATGGCGAAATTATATCCTACTTTGTACTCTTCTCATTAATTTATTATTGGAATAATTGAATATTTACTCACAGAGCAGTGCGGCAGATACGGACCAAGTCAGAAAAATCACAAATCCATTCAACATTAGTATCCCGTTGGAATTTTTGGAAAAAATTAATTCTAACCGATTTTATAACGATTTCTTTAGCGATACCAATTTTAGACAAACGTATAAAACCATATAACTTTCCCAATAATCAATCGTTATAAAATCGGTTAGAATTATTTTTTTCCAAAAATTCCAACGGGATACTAAAGTTGAATGGATTTGTGACTTTTCTGGCTTGGTCCGACCAGCGAAACCAGTTTGTCAAAAAAAATGGCGCAATTTGCAATTAAGGAATAAAAAAAAAGTTATCGTTAATTACTCGAGAAGTAATTGACCGATGATGCTAAAATTATTCATGCATGTTTGGGTCAATATAGACATCATTTTTGAGAATTTTCAGCTATCTACGTGCGGTCATTTTTTAGTAAAAAAATAGAGAAAAAAACGTGTTTTTTAACTTTCGGGGCTATTTGCAAGTTAACAATTGCATTTAGCGACCTCTGTCAGTGCTCATTTTTTAGGAAATTTCATAAGAAACAACTTTCTCAATGCATATGTTATACTAAAAGTCAAGAGGAACGGAGATATTAAAGAAAATAGAGAAAAAAAACACTATTTTCGTCACTAATTGTTAATTATATAAAATAAAGCACACCAACAATTTGTAAGCAAACTTAGGGGGTTGAACTACACCCTAAAACAAAGCGATTCCAACAATAATCTCGTCTGTGCTCGAATAATACACTTTTTAATGTTTTTACCTCCTCGCCGTCTAGCCTATAAAGCTTGATGACGCGATTCTGTAACTTTTGTTGAATTTATACAGCGCTGTTAAATTTGTGTCTCAATTTAACTTATGTATTTTTAAATTAGCTAAAAAGTGACGAAAAATGTGCATTATTAAAGCGTCAATAGGGATGTTGACTGATTTTCGGAAATGTTTTTATTTTGTAAATAAACCCTTTATAAACACTAAAAAAATATTTTAATAACAAAAAATGTCTAATTTTGAAGAAAAAATAGAAAAATTAAAATTATTTTCACATTTTCCGCTGAAACACTCAACTGTCAATGAGTCTGACCTACGTCACTAACTTCTATCTATCGAGCTTGCTTACGCCAGTAAATGTAAAATGAAGATGATTTGACCCTAAACATTTCCACAAAATCGCAAAAGGGTGCAAAGAGGGAACATTTATATAAGTTTGATATACAATCTGTCAAAAAAACACCTTCGTGCGATGACTGGAACTTATTAAAAAAGGTTAAACAAGAGTTAAAAAATTGTGTTTCATCAGTTTTTTGCTTGTGTCTTGTCAAAATTCATTATTGTATCCATGGAAAAGTTCTTGTTATTAGGTAGATAATATAAAACTATTCAAATCTTTGATTTACGTCTGATTAGAATTCTTCAATAAATAAAATTAGTGACCAATTTTTCAGATAAATAAGTATATTACCAAAAAATAATAATTAATATATTGAAGTTTCGGTTCGGATTTGGAGCTTCTTCAGAACTGATCTAAAAAATATAAAAATAATTAATAATTAAAAATTAATTATTAATTACTTTTATATTTTTTAGATCAGTTCTGAAGAAGTTCCAAATCCGGACCGAAACGTCAATATGTTGTTATGTTTTGTTAATATATTTGTCTGAAAAATTGGTCGATAATTTTATTTATTGAAAAATAGAAAACTATACTTACAAAGCCAATTTAACGTTTTTAAGTTTCGCTGAACAATAATTAATCCTAGTTTCTGGCAAATAAATTTGCCACCATCAAAGAGTCTATCCTTGGTAAGCTAGAACTTACTGTCTTCGTTGGAGAATCCAATGCAATTATATATAAACAAGAAGGTTTCAAAAACGAGACAGAGATATCTTTGAAAATGACATTAGCGGGCTATGATGTCATGCGCTCCGATGACTGTTCGCAGTCACGTGATGAAGGGTATAAATTTATGGCACTTTAAATTAAATTTGTTTTATTTATTATAATTAGTTATGCGTAAGAAAAAATATTTTAGATATTATATCACCATTCATCGTTTAAACATAAATTTTCATGAAATTATAACTAGTGTCAACATCCCTATTATCAAAAAAATATTTTCCTCAAACACAATGTTTAGAGTTGTACTATCAAGAAAGTGGACTATTTTTATTTCAATAGTACGTACGTATCATATAAATAAAAGATAATGACGAGCTAAACTACCTCCAAGGCTTTAGTGTAGCAAATACAGAAGGGGATAATATATATCTTTTAGGTTTATTCATAACTATTTTTATTTTGTGGATATAATTTGCATTAGTAGTCCCTGGAAGCGAATTTAATTTATCAAAAACTTCAAAAAATTATGTTTATTGGGCAAACAAAGAGACGCTATTTTAACAACAAATCCAAGTCTGAAATTTGTATTTATACAGAGCTATCAGCGTACAAAATATAACTGTACAGCGGTGTAACTACCATAGGGAAAAGTTCAGAAAAATGCTAAAATTTGTATTTTGTATTTTAATAAAAATAATATAGATTAGAGAGCCCAGTTTATTTTTTGTCCCGGGGCCATTGAACATCTGGCTATGCCACTGAAACTATACCAAAAATCGGAAAAAAGATGTGTGCATATGCGTGTTTTAAAATTTCACATCTGATGTAGTATAAAACATTCGACTGTACAAATCAAAAGATTTCCGCCACGACTTACGCGACAAGCTGTACATAAGAAGTAAGTTATATATTTGCATATTAAGAATAATATACTGAAAATACAAGCTGTTTTCATTGATCATAAATAGATTAACATTTTGCAGTCCAATTCAATTTAAAACCGACACATTCAGCTGTTCACAACGTCCATATTTAAGTAGTTATAATCGTTTAGATTTTTTGTAGTCATTTTTTTTATGCAACTGGACAGTCAAAAATCAAAGGCAGATAATTTCAAATTATTTTAATATACTTCACTACTGACGGGTGTTGTGGGGTGATAGGATGCTAGACTTATTATACGGAGGACCAGGGTCTTTTGATAGTTTTTTAATGGTTTTAAATTACCATCCACAGGCAAAAATATAAATTCATATTTAATACTGTTATCGTTCCTCTAATGGCCATATTCACCGAACGTAACTAGCTATTTATTCGCTTCATTTGTTCGTCAGGTAACTATTCTTCCAAATAAATAGCGATTTAATTATTTAATTCATCAACCACAATTATGGTTTACTGCAGGTATCAATCTATTCTGTCTTACTTCCTGGGTATAAATATTTATTCGTCTGATAAAATAATAATGGCGGCCACATAGATCATATTAATACCTAACCTAGACACGTGGAATATTATATCTAGAGTTTGCACTTGTGAATTTATTTATGTGTTGTTTATTAACCTTTTGTGAAGTGTTTAGTTGTAAAACATTAAAGTTTTGTGTGTAATTGGGTTAAGATAAAACATTATTATTTTGTGAAACTTTTTTTGACGTTTACATTAACGCCATCGGTCTGATTTTTGGGTGAACATCAAAATATTCAACAAAAAAGCAAGACGTACAGTGCAGTGTATATTTATTCTACAACTCCTATCTTTAATAGTGTTCGGTAAATATGGGAATTAGGTGATTTAAATGATATAATAACGGAAAAAATGGAACCTTAGCCTGTACAGTACCTATATTTTTATTGCCAACGTTTCGTCTACAATTTTAAACTTCTTCATATATTATAAATAAAAATACATGATTAATATTATTATCTGACAAAATTAAATTTTGAAATTAACAGCATGATACTAAAATCTCTATATATTATATAATTTATTGCACATTCGTCTTCTTTACCAATAACCAGTTACTTTTTCTTGTTTGTTGATAACCCATGGTTTAATTTGTAACAATAAAACATTTTTTGACGTGATAACGTCTTATAAATTGATGAATCACCAATCTTATAAATTGATAAAACACCGGCTGCATGTTCGAAAAAGTGTAACGTAACGTTCCTAACGTTCCTAACGCGTAACGTTCCGCCTGACCCTGTGCGTGCTTTTTGCTAATTTCTCGCTCAATTTAAATCAGATCGGTTTGAAACCAGTCTTAAACGAAAGAGGAGAACATTTTACATAGATTTCGTATAACAGAATTTGCCTAAACAGTTTTTTTATACAAATTTATATAGAAAAATATTTTATACAAATTTATATAGAAAAATAGCTGTATAAATGCAATGTTGTGTAATGCATGGCGCGACGCGGTCGGTTGTCTTTGTTTGCCGTACATGGAAATTAGAAGCAAACGTATGTCTTGTCTTAACATGAAAACAGCTGCATTTCTAATGTTTAATTCAATTTTTTGACATTAGTATATTGTGAAATGCAAAGCCTTCTAAGTTAAGTATTGGAATAACTAATTATTATTAGAACATAATACTTTGTAAGTTGCAAACGTCACTTTTGACATTTCTTATCATTCCGACACCAAGGATAAGCGGATTGAAACCAAATTTTGGGAGGTTTAGGTTATGTATTACGGAATACGTTATCACGTAAAACTATCGTCCGTAAACCGACTTTACAGACAACCAATTTTTTTTACAATTTACTTATTTATTTTGGCAATATATAGATTTTTAGTAACACGCTGTTAATTTTAAATTTTAATTTGTCTCATAATAATATTAATCATGTATTTTTATTTACTTATTAATTATAGAGCCCTGAAGAAATCTAAAATTGTAGACAAAAGGTTAGCAACAAAAATAAAAGTATTGTACAAGCTAAGGTTCCATTTTTTCCCGTTATATAGGTATAATTATATACATAATACGATATATCATTTTCTATATTTCAGTCAGCGGTAATCTAGGGTGCAACTTATAATGACAGAATAGAATTGATGACATAAATATTATAGTAAGAACAAATCAGGAAGCCACTCAAGTGTAATAGGAATTTTAAAAACAATTAATATAATTCTTACGATCGTGATTTGACTTACTAAACAAAAACGTAATTTTGAACAAAATCAAGAATCGAACCATGTACCTTATTATTCAACGAGTTTAAATGAATGGCAGACAATTTCAAAAAGGCGTCTAATAGAGCTGGAAAGGACTACAATGTTATAAGGTTGATGATCTGTCGGTAGTAAGCAAGTTCTGATACACAATAATTAATCATACCACAACAATTGATTGAAAATTAATCAAAAGTGTAACGAGACAGGTGATTGGTAATGATTGTTCACACTATTCAAACTTCTGAACGCGTCGTAAGTCGTAACCACGGCTCATAACTATACACTGTTTCATCAATATTCTGGTTCACATCTACTTACCTCAAATATAGATATATGTTAATAGGAAAGCGTTTTTTTGTGCGGCAATCTCCTTCTAAACTACTGGATCGATTTATTTTGAAAGGGCCCGACGTACAGATAAGGTGTCAGAATTGTGATAAGTGGATTTTAAGGATTGAAAATTGATATTCATACAATCGATTTTTAACCTAACAAAATAGGTAATATTATACTGGAAAAACAATTCATATTAGATATTATGTCAAAATAATTACGATTTACTGTAAATCAATAATTTAAACAGCATTTTTTTTATTTTAAAGAAATTTTTTGGTGCAAGACACTTTAATCTGAAGAAAATTCAAAATTGATGAGGTCAACTTTGCATTTAGTTTAAGTTAAAACAAAGGAAAGCCGTCATATTTCTTATCATTGTGTAGAAAAAAGTTGCATTAATAAATTTGCTCGACTTTTGAGCAACAGAACGGCTAGTATTATTTATGATAGCTACGAAAACGAAGCATTTCATCAAAACTTAGGTTTCTGATATAACCTAAACATTTTTACTTGTATACTAACTATAATTAATAATATGGAGTAGATTTTGTGAACGATTGCTACACAATATTTAACAAAAATCATTTATTTCTATTTACTTTACTTGGCCAAGATATCGTTCAATATTCATAATTAATTGATTGCTTAGGCAAAACAAAACCACAATTTTATCAGGGATTAATTTTACAGGTTTATTCAGAAAGTAACCGTTGTGACGTAATCTGATTTTCAATTCAGTCAATCGAAGAATATGGTCAGCTGCTGATTTTTGTCACTTTTGTTCGGCAGATATTACGGCCTACTTTTTTCTAATTTTAAAATTAAGGTATGTAAATGTGAATATTTCTTATACCTAGAAAAACTTTTTCAAAAATAATTATTAAAATTCTTTCTTATTAGCACTTTAGACCAAAAAAACATTCATCGTCAGAAAATAATTTTAATAAATATTTTTGGAATTGTTTTTCTATAAAAATTATTTGCAGTAAACCTGCTAAAAATGAAAAATGTGTTACGAGAACGCATCACAGAAATGAAACTTCTAGTTGCAAATCATACGATTGCATTTGGACAAATGGAAAAAATGTGTTACGAGATAAGTTTCACGTTCAGATATTTCGTCTGTACAAGTTAATCTGAACGTGAAACTACCTCGTAACACATTTTTTTTTTCACTTGTCCGAATGCAATCGTATGATATTCAACTAGAAGTTTCACTTCTGTAATGCGTTCTTGTAACACATCATTAATTTTTTCGCAGGTTTACTGCAGACATTGTTTTTTTAGCTCAAGTATTATTCTGATTAGTCCAAAATTTGATAATAAAAAAAATAAATAAAAAACACAAATTGTTGCACGCACTTAAGAGTATTCGTCCCTGCAAACACCCCCTGCACTCTTCATCTCGAATCTTTTCCCCTCGCCTAAAAACGGTTCGCGCTCTCCCGACGCTATTTTTAAAGCTAGAGGGTTCTGGTGAACGCCAAATGAAAGCAAAGAATCAGACTACAGATCCTTCAGGCGAATTTTTTGAAAAACAGTTTCGCCTACGTGTGAAATATTACGTAACTTATTATTTTTTTCAAAAGGTTGTAAGTTTTTTCAGGAATTTTTTTTCAAAAAATTCGCCTGAAGGATCTGTAGTCTGATTCTTTGTCTTTCATTTGGCGTTTACTAGAACCCTCTAGCTTTAAATATAGCGTCGGGAGAGCGCGAACCGTTTTTAGGCGAGGGGAAAAGATTTGAGTTGAAGGGTGCAGGGGGTGTTTGCAGGGACGAATACTCTTAACGGTAATTAAACCCGGGTCGGCCGCATGGTATGCCAGCATTCTACCACTGACCTACCAATGCTTACAAAGAATTTTATTGTTTATATAGGGTTAATAGTGAAATTTCGTGACAAATTCCGTTACATAGGGAAATCAATTTCGTTACAAAAGGAAACGAGTTTACCCCGTTTTTAAAAAAGTATTCACTTCAAAATTTGACATGTATACATTTGAGATGTGTCCAACTTTCTATAATACGTACAATATTTCTTTGATTATGACAGGTAATTTTGATTCTGAATTCTAAAAGCACAATGACGTACGTCAAATCTAGTTATTGTAGAGAAAAATGTTACACCAGTGGCAATTTTTTATACATAATTATAAGTGTTATAGTGTTATAGGATTCGATATTCCAATTTATATGAGCACTTCACATAAATAAGGTTACAATAAAAAGGGCGATAATAATTTGTAGACTATAATCAGTTTTCTCTAAATAGGACACCAAATTTTCAATTTATGCTTAAATATGCCTAACATTCTTTTTGAAGAACGATTTCTGTGATTAATGTGCTCGAAACGGTTCATTTATCGAGCTACTCACTTAAGTGCTGGAGTGTCAGAAAATGAACAGTAGATTAATGCTCAAACTCCTTGCATTGTCTGACGACCACCCAAACCTTTCATATTAAAAATGAAACATAAATCGAAAGCAAACTTTTACTAAATATTTCTTCTGAAAAATACGATGGAGTTGCTACCAGCTACCTACACTAGCTTTTATCCGCGATTTCGTCCGCGTATAATCAGTGTGTAAAATTGATATAATTTATTAAAAAATTAATAAAGTCAAGCAAGACTCTAATTTAAGACGGCCCTATAAACAATGTTTTTTTGTTTTACCATTTTTTGCAAAAACATAAAGATTTCGATACACGTGAGCAAACCACATACAGCTGGCCGTAAAAAAAATGTTTTTTTCTAAATTAATGCCAGCTACCTTAATTAGTGTTTGCCACTGGGCTTTGTTTATAGTTATTCCGAAAACAGTTTGTAATGAAAATTGTAATATTTTAAATTGAAAAAATCCGTTAGTATAATTGGCATTCGTGGTATAAAAACACTGTCTCCATTAGATTTTCCACTAATTATAACAGCCCTAACAATATTTCTACTCAGTTGAGAAACTTATAAGTGTGTACCATTACACAATTTGGGCGTATCAAGATTTCACATTAAAAGTACCGGAACAACCACTTTTAACCTTAATTTATGAGAAAGCATTTAAACGTGTTAGGGGTTGATTTTTGAAAAAAAGTAGTTTATGTTCTGCCCCGGAGTTAAATTACCTACCTCCATATATTAAATTTCATCTAAATCAGCCAAGCGGTCTGGCCGTGAAAGCGTAACTTCATACAATATTACAACTCTCACTTCATCCCCATAGAGGTTGAATTTTGAAAAAAGTAGCCTCTGTTCTTCTCAAGGCTTCAAACTATCTCCATATTAAATCACATTACAATCGGCCCAGCGGTTTGGCCGTGAAAGTGTAACAGACAGACACAGTTACTTTCGCAATTATGATATTAGTATGGATTAATTCTTTTAAATAAGTTTGTGGTATTAATTTGAGTTGATTGATGTCACAAACTATTTAAAAAATTAGTTAAAACTAAAGCACTTAAGCTCACCAGCTGTTGAAAAATCTTACCAAAGCATGGGTTTTTCGATGGATAGGCACTTCCAAGCGGGAGGGGAAAAAGTAGGTACATAAAATGTTACTCTTCTATAAAAAACTATAATAATCCATTAATCCACAAAAGCTGTACCTCATTTAAAGGAAATTGCGTTTTGTTTTTTGTGTAATAGCAAACATACTTACTTGTACGGGTCCTTTTAACTCCTTTATTAATTGGATTAACAATTTGCACATTAAAATAAAAAAAAACAAATAATTAGGCTATAATTTAATTTCCTTGGCGTAGATAAGTTCATTTATAGGTATTAATAATAACATCCAGAGTTAATTCTTGCAGTTCCCAATCAGAAGGAAGACCGCGAAAAAGAAGCAACAATCCCAAGAAAAATAATTAATTCATGTCCGTTAATAAATTCCCGATCGTATCTATCAGTTTTTATAGTATATTATAATTCCAATAGGCGTACAAAACGCACCATTATATCTGTTATAATTAGAAGTAATTTGTTTTGGCATAATACGAGTGAGTGAAGTGAGAGAAGTAGCGGTGAAGCTCTTTCAGTCCATGTATATTTAAAGCGCGATGGTACGGTAGTGCGAGAGAAGCGCAAGCATCATTCAGGACTGGTGCTGGGCGCTGGGCCCTGCAGCCCCCGCTGAGTTGTTAATCAACTAGACGAATAATAGAACAAGACTGACTTGCAATAAATCCTATGATGATATTATAGTCCAGAACAACAGCACTACGTTGTTTATATGTGCCTACCTATACACTAGTAATATACGAGTATGCATACCTTTACACGTCATTTCTTTCATTCTTTCTTGTACTCATTCGCGATTTCATAAAAATACGTGTCAGATAAAGAGATCAGTGTTAGATATTATCTTAAAGGGAGCGAATAAAATTGTACATTACAGGCGCTCAACAATTTAAAAAAGTGTAAGTTTTACACACACTTAAGCTTACGAAAGTAGTGAAACTTAGATTTAATAGCTTGTTTCATAAATTCATTTTGAATTACCAATATTTCTCTTATACGCCCGCCACTGAATCATTTCCCCTTTAGAAATACAGAAAAATTCAAATAGATATGTCGCAAGCGCAGTTTCATTTAAAAAACTATACTATGTCCAATGAATCGGTGTGGTATATCAATAAAACTGAGAAAGCATATGATAGATCGTTTGAAAGTCTACACAGCAGAACAACCAATCAGATACTTAGTGCATCCTAATCAAACAGGTGCTGTTCACGTGGTAACTATATCTGTTGGTGAGAAAGACTGTAGATTCCAAATTCAGATACGTATACTCATAGATCAAGTATGGCGTCCATTTTTTCCTATTTTTTTATGGATATGATAGTCATTCTTGTTTGCAGAAAAGTTCTGTAAAAGGTTGTATCGTACATATTTGCAAATTCTGTTTTTATTTCTCTTCCTTTATTGCAAGTTTTTCACATACCTAGATGATAAAAGCATTTCCTTTGTATCGGCATGACCCATAAATAGCCGAAATCAAAGTCCAGAGCAGCAAGGATAATCTAAGGTTTCCACCAAACGTGAGAGTAACGCGTAAAATACCATTACCTTATTCAAGAAATAAATTCAAAATTGCACGCATTTACTCCTTCTCGGTGATATCAATCTCTCAACTAGTTTATCTTCTCTACGTTTTGGGTTCACATGAATTACAGGTCGCAGCCACCAAATGGAGCTAACCACTGTTGTGGGCTGTTAAAATGAGCGACGTAATTACAACACGGATCATTTAATTCAAAATACTCTTAATTCAAATACAATGTCAGTTGTAGACCAAAGGTTAACAAGCTATCTTTTTAAAGTAGTTTTTGCCAAGTACGGTTAGATATAATATATATATTGGGACGAAGTTCCTTATGGAACGTTATAGATATAAATGGAGAGGACTAGAAAAAAAATCGTAAGAAAAAAATGTAAGAAAAATCTGTAACGAAAATCTACATATTATATAATTACCTATTGTCCGTAGACATAGAAAGTTTTTTGGCACACTTATAATATAGAGCATGGGACAGATCCTAACGGAGCTGGATTTTTTAATTTTGATCCCAGAGGAGAGCAAATTGAAAACAAAAAGTTTTTTGCTTATAATGCGCTCAATTTAAATCAGATCGGTTCGAAACCTGTCTTAAACGATTGAGGAGAAATTTTTACATAGAATGATAGATTTCGTATAACAGAATTCGCGCAAATAGTTTTTTTATACATAAAAAACAGAAATAAACACTGTATAAATTGGATTTTTTCTAATATATCACGCACGCGGATCGGTTATCCTTTTCGTTTACACAGCGTGTTATGGACATTTAAATATTGCGTATGTTCTGTCTTAAAATAAAATGATTGTATTTCTTCGACAACGGAAGCCATTTCGAATATTAGTCGGTTTTGTGCCATTAATATATTTTGTGAAATAAAAAAAAAAAAACCTATATAAATAGCGATACGTAGCTAGGCAAGGTCTATGGTTCAGTGGTAGAATACTCCCGGGCTCCATTCCTGAAGCGCAACAAATGTTATTTTTATATTTTTTTTAGAGTTGAAAATCGCACAATTCAGTTTTTGTTTAATAACAATATAATATTATAAATAAAATTATCGAATAATTTATCAGACAAATTAGTAAAAAAATTATATGATACATAATAAATAGCGAAAGAAACTTTGCTTCAATCGGGTGTTCCACGACACCTCTCGTCTTTTTTATACAGGGTGTCCCATTAAGAATGGGACATAGAACAACCGCAGATTCTCCAATTCAAAATAAAACGATTAAGCGAAATATGCTTAGATAAAATGTTACTCGCTCTACCAGTGGCGTACGGCAGGAGTAAGTAATGCTTGTACCCCTTCTAAATGTTACGCCGCTGTCTAAATTTTAATTTTGACTATAATTTTATTTTTTTTGATATTTTCTAAGTCAATAATGTACACTTGTTAGTTTGTTGTAAAGTCATTGGTTTTCGAGATATTCGCAGTTAAAGATAGATAGACATGTACTTTTTATTTGTATTATTATTAATAATATTCATTTTTACAATTTTGTCTTAAAAAAACTGCGAATATCTCGAAAACCAATGACTTTATAACAAACTAACAAGTGTACATTATTGACATAGAAAATATCAAAAAAATTAAAATTATAGTCAAAATTAAAATTTAGACAGCGGCGTAACATTTAGAAGGTGTACAAGCATTACTTACTCCTGCCGTACGCCACTGGTAGAGCGTACTGAACTAATTTTTTTATTGTTAGGTGCATTTTATGATATTTAACAAGTGTGCCGATTTGAGTAAAATTATACGGTGTATTAAAAAAATTATGGACATTAATAATTTTTCAGTTTTCAACTTCAACACCCCGAATATAATAGAGAATATAAATAAGTATACCTAAACTAAAAATGAATTTTTTTTTTTTATAATTAAAAAATTTTTATAATTAATTTCCTATTCTGTCAGATGTGACTAGAACACGAGAAGTCAACCTAATATACTAGGGTGTTTTTTTTTTATTTTTTATTTTTGGTCTTACTGGCTAATTTTTTAGCATTGGACCTAAAAAAATATCCTAAAATTTCAGCTTCGTAGATCAAACCTGTGGACGGCGCAAACCAATTTTGGTTCACATTTAATTAACATGGGAAAAAGGACTTTTTTACTCAAACATGGATAGCTGGTAGATTTTTTTTTTAAATTTTTGATAGCAGCATTTTGTAAAGAATTAAATTTCCCACAAAAAAGATCCTTAAGTCCGTGAATTTATTATTTTCATGAATTCACGGATTTAGTACTAAGGACCTTTTTTGTGAGAAATTTAATTCTCTACAAAATGCTGCCTTCAAAAATAAAAAAAAAAGTTCTACCTGCTATCTATGTTTGAGTAAAAACGTCGTTTTTCCCATGTTAATTATATCAACAGGTTTAATCTAGGAAGCTGAAATTTTGGGAGAATTTTTTTAGGTCTAATGCTAAAACATTAGCCAATAAGACTGAAACCAAAAAATAAAAAACACCTTAGTAATATACCCTAAAATATAACGAAACATTCGATTGGTTTCAACAATCAATGTTTAAGAGTCAACTGGAATATGCGAAAAAGATATAATCAAGTGATACCTTTCCATTGATATCAACTTACATAGTCAAGACAAAATGACTTTCAATAAAAACGTTTCTTACCTAAATGTCAATCCATCAGCATATTTTCACCTATTTATGATGTGTTTAGCAACATCCAGGTAAGATTTTTACAGAAACTCGTAATTATTAATTTATAAACGATTCGTAATTATAAATTATAAAAATGATAAGTTCACGAAGCTGATTTTTGATGGAAGTATTATCTGATCAAGATGTCAAGATACTTGAGACAATAGAATTCTTAATTTATTACGAAATAATAACCCCTTGCATCTAATAATTTTATCTGTTTAATATTTGGATAGTATCCAACTTTGATTAACCAGAATAATTGATATTACTGATTACTACAGCTGATGATATCTTATATTAATACCAGATATGTATTATCTTCTTATTTTTGTAACTTTTATTTATTTATTTTTTGCTAATCTAAACGTATTAAAACGCATTTTGATGGGTTATAGAAATTTAGCTGAAAACCCTATAGGAAATACCTTACATACATTATTGTAAATAAAGACATCCTTCGTCTTGATATCAGTTCTGCAGATTCAGCACTCAGCTATAATCAGAATCATAAAAATTGGTACCAATTCTAGCATCCGAATATATAGTTAGTCCCAAAATAATTGGTAGATTTGATGTCATTGATTCTAGCCGACAATCTCTTCCACTGACACCAACTCTACAGAAAGCCAGCATCTAACTAAACTCAGAACCAGATTTGTTGCATGTGAGTGATATCTTTCGTTGGTGTTGAGTCCAGCATCCGGCTATGGTTAGAACCAAAATAATTTGATCTAACTAGCTAAATTACATCTTCCGCTGATATTACAGGAATACCTCATCCAGGTATGGTTAGAGTCAGAAGATTCCAATCCGTTAATACCAACTTAGATTCAATGTGAGGCAAGACTTAGTGATGATTGTGTATCAATCAGTTGGGCTATAGCTATAATCAGTGGGGTCGATGTAATCTGATGTTATTGAGCATCCCAACTGATGATACCTTTTATTGAATCTCTCCATATCACATTCTACGTACATAAGTCCTACATAATATGTATTATTAATACACGAATAACAACGGCACCAAGCAATCAGAAAATCTTAATTATATAGTGGAAACTATTAACAAGTTAAAATCAATCACGGCCCGATCCTTTCAATACAACAGTAGCAACTCCGATCTAATAAATTGATAACCACGCTCGGCCAGCTTCGCTCGAAACCGGAGATCATATAAATAATATCAATAAATGCTCGAACATGTATGTGTGTATGTATGTGTGTGTGTGTGCATGCGCATTTATATGGGCACCTATAATATTATAACCAACAACTTTAACAATTTTTATTTCGATTAAAAATATAATGTGCTAAACCATGACGTAGCAAATTCGTATATGGCTACTGAACAGGGCTGCAGACTTGAATTCTGATTGCTGATTAAAACGCAATAATATTACACCAAATGTTAATTTGATACTCTAAACGAAAAGTCTTCATGAAGGATATCTTAGTAGAGTGAATCTCGTTTAATGTGCAATCTATACATGAGTTTTGTAGATATGGTAGCAATGGAAATCATTAGCGCATTACAAAAAATCATTCCACGACGGTTCGTATGCAGTTTAAGTGGAACGATTTTTTTATATTGAATTAATGATTTCCATAGCTACCATAATAAAATTTACTGTATGCAGTGGACCTATTTTTTTTAAGTTTTCCATGGAAATCAATCGGGAAAAAAAAACAAGAGGTGTCGTGGGATACCCGGTTGGAACAAAGTTATTTTCGCTATATATTATTTTTTCTCTCACGATATATTCTACATTTTTGCGCATTGATTTTACCATTCCAACCTACAAGTGCACCTAAAATGGTGCCTACTAGTTTAGGTCAAAAATCACTTTTCAAAATTTTACAATATTTTTTCATTTCCAGGTTTCCCGAATCCAAATAACATTTTTGGAAAAACTCTGTGCGTCTGTTTGTTAGTCTGTTTGTCTGTGAGCGCGATACAGGTCAAACGGATTAACGTATTGAAACCAAATTTTGGGAGGATATTTGGTATGCAAATATGAAGAGCCCTATTGTTTTTGGGGAAAATCGGCGCATGCGCAGAATAAATATGTGCTATATCGGTATTTTTTATACAATAATGGTATACTTACTTTTCATAACGGCTTATTATACTATTTATTTTTTCAAGAAAGTTTCGTTAAATTTTTTTTTCTAAGCTTTATAGTTTCGGAAATATTTTGAAAATTATAACAAATCAGCTGTTTTTTGTTTTGTGATCTGTTAGAAATAAATTAGTTAAGCATGCTTTGATTATTTTTTACATGACGTGGAAAATATTATGTAGGTAACCATGGCAACGAATAGCAAATATCATATTGAATACTAGCCATTACCCGCGTCACCTCACGCGATATCAGAAATTTTATTTTCTTTGTTATATTATATCAAATGTAAATATTTTTACAGTTGGAATGGTCCCGTTGCCCAATTGGCTGAAACTTTTACTGATATAATAACTTGTAATTCAGTAATCAGTATATGAACTGATTTTTTATGTTTAATAGTAACGGAATACTGTAGACTAAAATGTTAACAAAACAAACAAACTAAAAGAATTTCTCGTATATAATGGAAATGAAATAGAAATAATGTAACAAACAAAACAACAACTTCTAAGCAATAAAAATAATACAAAATCACTATAGGTACACAGAAATATATACAAGAAATCTTTATGTAAGCGCTCTATAAAATTTATATATGAACACAATATTTTATGTCTAGTGGTGTTAGTATTGCACTACGGTTCGTCTTACACAGACTGACTGTCCAAATGTGTTCTCACACCATCTCACCATTCTCACTGTGTCTTATATACCGCTGCTGCCGCGTGATCGAACATTCTGGAGAAAATACCTGCGTCGATATTCTTCTACGCAATTCTAGGAAGTTCGGGATTTTGCTACCTGCTTCCACAAAACTCTTCTACATGCGTGCAGTGTCGGTGGCGGGCGTCACAATATCAAGTTTGAAGTCGCAATATTGTTTCTGTGGGCAAAAATGAAATAAGTGTAGTGTGATATAACCTCGTGGGAATTTTGGGATAGCATATTCAGCATACTTCATAGCTCAGTGATATTATATCTAATATGTATTTATTGTTTTCAACAAATTAATTGCACCCTAATATATTTCTTATCCTAGTTGCATAAAAATAGGAACAAAAATTAATTTGGAAGCCCTGGATTCAAGTGTCAGTAAATTAATTCCAAGTCATTTTAAAAGCAAATCTTTTGTCATTAAGGGCACTGGGTCCTGTGTATAGCCGTTACCATTATAATATTTTATTGTTGTCATAACAACTGAAAAACAATTAGGTTTCTTTAAGAGTTTACTATTGTTGTCTGTAAACTATAATATTATGTGGTTGAACCTAATGTAGTTTTGTTGTGGTTGGAATGCAGATAGTCCATATGAAACTGAAAATCGACCAAGTGTGTTGTCCGAATGCACTAATCTGTTTACCTACTAAAAATTGTTAAACTGAACTATTCTACCCAAATAAACCGAAAATTTCACGTGGTTAAATAATATAACAATGATTCACATGCGGCTCTCTGCAATTTAATCAGGGGTTTTCATTTAAGTTTGTTGAGTTATAAATGCAATAATTCAAAAAAAAATTAGGAAAAGACATTCATTTTGCACAGTAATGCACATAATAATATAAGGTTTACGGCTATCATCAATGAAAGTAACGTGGGATCATTTTCTTGTGAACAAGAAAAAAAAGAGGAAAGTGAAACAGTCATGATATTTTATTACCATTCCAACCCACAAGTGGGGAATGGTACTAGTTTAGGTAAAAAATCACTTTTCAAAAATTACTATATCTTTTTGTTTTGAGGTTCCCCGAATCCAAATAACATATTTTTGGAAAAACTTTGTGCGTCTGTTAGTCTGTTGGTCTATGAGCACTATACAGGTCAAACGGATGAACGTATTAAAACCAAATGTTGGGAGGATTTTTGGTATGCAAATATGAAGAGCCCTATTGTTTTTGGGAAAAATTGGCGCATGCGCAGAACAGATATATACTATGAAGATGTGTTCTATATAATAATGGTATATTTTTCATAACGACTTATTATGCTATTTGTTTTTTCAAAAAAATTTCGTTACAATTTTTTTTTCTAAACTGGATAATTTCGGAAATATTTTGACAATAAAAAAAATCAACTGTTCTTTTGTTTTGTAGATCTGTCAGAAATAAACTACTTAAGCATGCTTTGGTTATTATTTTTACATGACGTGGAACATTTTATGTAAGTAACCATGGCAACGAACAGCAAATATCATATTGAATACTAGCCATTACCCGCGTCATCTCACGCGATATCAGAAATGTTATTTTTTTTATTATATAACTATATCAATTAATGTCAACATTATGAAGTTTGAATGGTCCCGTCATCCAATTGGCTGGAATTTTTTAAAAATAATTTCAGAATCTACAATTGAATAAACGCCAATTTTTATAACTTCATTAAATAAAACACTTTTAAATTCATATATTTAAAAAAAAATTCCAGCCAATTAGGCGACGGGACCATTCCAACTTCAAAAATGTTGACATTAGATTATGATAAAGAAAAAATAAATTCTGATATTGCGTGAGGTGACGCGGGTAATGGCTAGTATTCAATATGATATTTGCTATTCGTTGCCATGATTACCTACATAATATGTTCCACGTCATGTAAAAATTAATCTAAGCATGCCTAGCTAGTTTATTTCTGATAGATCCATAAAACAAAAGAGCGGCTTATTTTTTTAATTTCAAAATATTTCCAAAACTTTAAAGTTTAGAAAACAATTTTTTTAACAAAACTGTCTTGAAAAAATAAATAGTATAATAAGCCGTTATGAAAAGTATACCATTATTATATAAAAAACACCGTTATAGCATATAGGTATCTCTTCTGCGCATGCGCCGATTTTCCCCAAAAACAATAGGGCTCTTTATATTTGCATACCAAACATCCTCCCAAAATTTGGCTTCAATCCGCTCATCCGTTTGACCTGTATCGTGTTCACAGCCAAACAGACTAAAGGACGCACAGAGTTTTTCCAAAAATATGGTTTTTGGATTCGGGGGACCTCAAAACGGAAAACTATTGTAAAGTTTTTGAAAAGTGATTTTTGACCTAAACTAGTAATATTCCCCATTTGTGGGTTGGAATGGTAAAATACATGTCGAATTGATAACATCTTTTTTTTAAGTCTTTTGAAAAGAAAATCGGTATGTAGCGTCGACATAGCTATTTAAGGACACCTTGTATAGTGCAGAAAAAAATATGAGAGCAGTCATCTAGTTGTAATGTGAATGATTTACGCACCTTTGTATGGTTTGGTACAACAGTTAATTGAACTAAGGTGTATACTACAGAGGCACGCAGTAAATTGAATGTTTGGATATTTGGAAATTATTTTTGATATAAAAATAGAATTTACATTTAAGGTAGTTGTCGTGCAAATTAAATGTCGGCTGAATTTCATAAAATTTTAAATAATATTTTAAAATATTCAAATTTACTTCTGAAAATGTATACACAACTTGCAACTTGGGAACCTGTCAGAAAATAGTAGGCCACGTCCCTCCTCCCTTCTACTATTCTAACCACATAGTAGCTAAAAAAAGAACAAAAAAATTAAAAGAAACATACCCACCTAAAAATTTTTAGCTCCCTTCAAAATTTGTTTTTTGTAATGTAATAACATACTCATATATTTTGAATCGAAAGTTTTATGTTTTTGTAATCATAATTTCACAATCTAAACTATGATTTAAGACCAAATTTTTAAGCGTTTTTCGACAAGAATTCCTCATTAGGTTAACTGAGAAATATGCTGAAATATTTCAACTCTTGAACAGTAATTTCGTTCGTTTAATGTCTTACAAAGACAAATTAGCAAACATTTAAAATATGAACATCATTCAGTGTTTAGTTTTGAATATAATGTAAGAGTGAGGTCCGCATTTCGAGTTCACATGAACTGAAACGATAGTTGGTTTGTTTATTAATATATCATTGTCTTTCAATAGGATTAAATCACTTAACAACCATCAGTGGTTTGTAATTTGACCACCGAACACGATCAAACGGACCGACCGACATTAATTATTAAATTACCGCGATTTCAACTTTAGCTACTTTGTATTAATTAACATTACCGCGCATACCGTTCACATTAATAATGCCCGATATGTGCAGTCGAGTTACATTAACTTTGCATTAATTGACGTTTTTTACGACGGTACCGGCGATGGTACCATAATTTTATAAATGGTGACACTATGAAAACTTTACCAGTGCCGTTACGATCTTACGTACCTATCTATTTTTTTAGAAGATTAATATTTAGCGTAATAAAAATACGGATAAAGTTCCGATTAGGGGACACGCCAGACTTAGACTAAATTTGCATGTTTACTTACCTCGATTAGTGATGAAAATTCCTAACGGGATTTTTAGCGGAAATGTAGCATAATTTTTTATATGGGTTTTAAGTTTCAATAATTTTTAGTACTTTATTTTTGGCAATTACACCAAATTATGTAATTAAGTTGGCCTTGACTACCTATAAATAACCTCCAGAGTAGGTTTAACTATAGATCAATATGACATCTTTTAGTCCGGTAAAAATAGACAAAAAAATACAATAATTTGCATAGAGCTGAAAATTGGTACATGTCTTAAGGCCGCTGCACACGAGGCTAGAAACACTGCTAGGAGTTGTGCTAGCCGGTAGGCTGGGTACGAAGCTGGAAATGACGTCACTGCGGGCTGCCTAGCTAGCTCAAAAGATAGGTTTTAAAATTGGAACAGGAGCTATTTTCCCTGCTATTTGCTGCTAGGTATGAGCAAGAACCAATCAGGAAGCAGTATCTTCACAAGGCCACTTGAACAAACGCCCACATGGCGTCAATCTGCTCAGAGTCAGGCAACAGACACGTTTTGCTCTGTGTTTATATTCGAACTGTTACTGCGCGTGCACCGGATCTATCCACAAAACAAACTTGAAAAATAGTCTCGTGTGAAGCGAGCACTTAACAGCAATCAAGAAAACCAGCGCTAGAAAACTAGTAGGCAAATCTAGCAAGGAATCTAGCAGCGTTTCTAGCCTCGTGTGCAGCGACCTTTAAGTACACTATTACAAATGAAATATTAAAAGTCCCCACCGATTCTACATTTGCTAAAAAAAATATTCAAGGTCAAACGTCAAAAGTATTGGTTTTTTGCACTTTTCTCGTAAACGTTAAAATGTTATCTATTAATAGGTGAGACACAAGTTGTTGATCCTACAATTGTCTACAAGAATTGTTCTCATACTTTTTTCCCTACGAATCGCCATTCTTTTGAAATGATTTCATACATAGAAAATACTAATATGCATATTAATATTTTCCGTTATTTTTGATAAATACGTTCAATACGTACATAAACGTTTTGGTCCCAAATCTTAGAAATAGTGATTCGTAGGAAAAAATTCCAGCCAATTGGGCGACGGGACCATTCCAACTTCAAAAATGTTGGCATTTGATTATAATACCGAAAATAAAATTTCTGATATCGTGTGAGATGACGCCGGTAATGGCTAGTATTCAATGTGATATTTGCTATTCGTTGCCATTGGTTACCTACATATGTTCCTCGTCATGTAATAATTAATCAAAGCATGCCGAACTAGTTTATTTCTGACAGATCCATAAAACAAAAGACCGGCGGATTTTTTTTTATTTTCAAAATATTTCCGAAACTATAAAGTTTAGAAAAAAAAAATTTAACGAAACTTTCTTGAAAAAATAAATAGAATAAGCCGTTATGAAAAGTATACCATTATTATATAAAAAAACACCGTTAAAGCATATATCTATTTTGCGCATGCGCCGATTTTCCCCAAAAACAATAGGGCTCTTCACATTTGCATACCAAACATCCTCCCAAAATTTGGTTTCAATCCGTTCATCCGTTTGGCCTGTATCGTGTGCGCAGACAAACAGACTAACAGACGCAGAGTTTTTTCAAAAATATGTTTTTTGGATTCGGGGAACCTCAAAACGGAAAGATATTGTAAAATTTTTGAAAAGTGATTTTTGACCTAAACTAGGACCATGGTAAAAATATAAGAACAGTTTTTGTAGACAATTGCATGATCTACAACGTTTGTCTGACCAATTTTTAGATAATATTTACCGTTTGCGAGAAAAGTACAAGAAACCGATACTTTTGACCTTGGACCTTGAACAATTTCTGAAACAGATGTAGGATCGGTGGGGACTTTGATATTTTATTTGTAAGTGTACTTAAGACCTGTACCAATTTTCAGCTTTATGCGAATTATAGTAAATTGAAGTGTTTATTTTGACTGGACTATTTATGTCTTTTTCAAATAAAACGTGGTTATTTCTGTAAATGTATTTAATTTAATAAAAGTATTGATGTATGGAATTAACGATATCTAATAGCTTTAATATTAAAATTACGAAAGTTTAATTTTAAAATTAAAACAATATAACGTTTTATACTATGTATAGCTCAGTAAGGTACGAGTATTAGTTGAAAAGGTGTGTCATTACAACAGTAAAATATCTAACATTCACGGATGCCCTTAAAATAATCAAGAAGATTATTTGACAATATGAATGATATTGATATGCTGGAATTTCGTGTTTAACCAAAGTCACTTTGTACCGACAATCTTCATTTGACGTTTACAAATTACCAATTACATTCTCTGTAATTTTTATTGGGAAAAAACTTTAAAACGATATTCTTTGCGTTCTCATGGAAAAAGATACCACATTTATAGAATACAAAACTGTTAATTGGACATAATATCAAAAGCGAATATTTATTAAGAAATGTATCATATAGTATGTATCAATAGTAGTTTATATATTTAGATTGTAATGCATTATTTTATGCATGAGGTGTGACATGTCATACAAGCATTACAATCGAGATACCTATTACAGTTTTTGTACGTACCTGATAGACCAGGCGCTGAAAAAAATCCCGTTTAAAAAACTCATTCCGATTGATTTAAGTTCAGAATAACTTAAAGAATGAAATTCTAAAGTTTGCCGGATAAAGTCGACGCGCTATTTAACCAGATTATAGGAATTACTGATAAAATTGCCTTGCATGTTTGTTAGTTCGCTAAAAACGCGAGAACAACTGAACAGATTTTAATACGGTTTATACCATTGATGATTTAAGTTCAGAAAAATTAAAGAATGAACTTATGAAAGTTGCCTAAAAAATTCGAGCAAAGTTTTTGTTTTTTAACCGGATTATGGGAATTATTGATAGAATCGCTTTGTACGTTTGTATGTCCGCTAAAAACGCGAGAACTACGGAACGGATTTGAATACAGTTTTTACCGTTTGATAGCTTATTTCTTGGGAAAAGTCTAGGTCTATAGTAACTGGCTGACCCGGCTTCGGTCTTTTTTAACTTAAATCGGGATTTTTCAAACGGGATGTTTTTCAGCGCCTTCACTATCCTATAAAGTATAAAGTAGCTGATTTTCACTTCATATTTACTGCATATTTATATATTTGATAATTCAGCTATATTGGCAATTTATTTACAAAGACCAAGTCTACTTTGCTTCTCTACCGTTCAACTATTGAATTGGTATAAAAAAGGGTCATTTTGCTACCGCATGAAAAGCAAAAAATGTTGTATAATGTATTTGCTACAATTTTAATTTTATAAAGCTGAAAACAGAACGTTTTTCAAAATTTCCATTATAGACCGCGAACTCAGCTTCTGAAGAAATGCAGTTTTAATTATATCAATTAAAATGATCAACCTTTCCTAATTGGCTGGAGTAAAACACATAAGCTAGAATTAGAAACATCCAATAATAGCATGTTCTATCTGCAGTAATTACAAGAAATTATAAACCGTAATTGTTTCATATATCTGTGCTTGTACATAATATTAAAAATCCCTAACCACAAGGTTAAATAGCTTATGTACAATTTTTATTATATTAAAATTAACAGCGATAGATATGAATTAAGATTCAATTACAGTGCAGTCAAATAAGCTAAAAAAAGAGAACAACCTCGGAATGAAACGGAATAACCTGAATTTTTGTACAAACCTTTATTTTGGTATTATAAATGTTGTCTCAAAAGTCTCATAAGGTCACATGTGAGCGTCCTTAAATATTCAAGATCAAAGGTCGCAAAAATCAGTTTTCTAAACATATCTCGCTTCCTTTGCCTCAAATCGTATTTGCATTTATTATAAAAGTTGTAGAGTATGAAATTCTCTACAAAAGTACTTAAAATACAATTATTCCTAATAAGAATGTTATTAAAATATATTTAAATTTTAAAATAATTTACTTAATTACTTCATTATTGAAAAAGGTAAGTAATATTAAATGACTATTTGATTTATAAGTAATATTTATAAATATAATGTATTAAATAGGTAATTAACTAATATTCAAGATTGACTTTCCGTTATGGCATTTATGGCTACGCGCTCTATCTCAAAAACGGTTTAAAAATTATTTAAGGCGAAATTTGTAGAGAATTTTATACTCTCCAACTTTAATAACAAAAACAAATACGATTTGAGGCAAAGGAAGCGAGATATTTGCCAAAAAGTGATTTTTGCGACCTTTGATCTTGAATTTCTAAGGACGCTCACACGTGACCTTATGAGACTTTTGTGAGAACATTTAAAATGCCAAAATAAAGGTTTTTACAAATATTCAGCTTATTCCGTTTCATTCCGATGTGAAACCCTAAGATGATTAGCCCGTGATTTACAATAATAATATAGGTACCTTACACATTTTTTGCGGGCACCATTCTTTCACAATGCTGTGCTGTAACAAAACATTTTAATAACGAACAATTTTGTTTTTAAGTGCTCAAAATAGTATTTTTTTTTTCGGGATTTTGAAGTGAAAACTTCTATAGGCACACGGTAGGCGACTTTTGGATGAGTAAAATTTTATGAGTTCGCGTCATAAAATTTCCGTTATAAAAATTGATATTATTTATTTTCTTAGTTTTCACTTCATTGACTGCCTATTTTTTTTTTCAACAATCCGTAAGGTATTTTAAATATAAATCATATTTCAAATTTGTTAGGGAAATCTTTGTCCAATATTTTTCGTGATAGCCTAGCAATCAGCAGCAAAAATGTTGTTTGGAGAAAAACGCGTTTAGAGAAGTTACAGGCACAGTTAAAGAGAAGTGTACATTTTCAGTATGTTATGGTACTGGGGCAATAAAGGACACTTTCTCTTCGTAAAACTCATTTTGAGCCATCTGCTTCTCTTTAGAAGAACTTAAAACAAAATGATTTTTTAACGTAAGAAAAATTTCGAAATAAATACATCAGTTTATGTTTAAATTATGTTTGCAGAAAAATTAAATCAATTTTATATTTAGGAATGGTGATTAGCGTCCATAATGTACATACACACAAATTGGTAACGGGAATTTGGACAAAAAAACTTTTATTATTTAATGCTCATCTAATTATTGTACAACGTTTCGTCAAGTAGGTATCTTAACTTTTTAAGTACTCAATTAGTTCATTAAAAGTCGACTGTAAGTTTAAATCATTGAAATTAATAATGTAGATTCTTTTCAATTTCAGTGATTACAACTTACAGTCGACTTTTAATGAACTAATTGAGTACTTAAAAAAGTTAAGATACCTACTTGACGAAACGTTGTACGATAATTAGATGAACATTAAATAATAAAAGTTTTTTTTGTCCAAATTCCTGTTACCAATTTGTGTGTTTATATTATAGTATTATTCCAAGCTTAGCGGATATGTATATCTATCTACAATATACAAATCCTATAACTTAGACAAAGTTTATTTGTGACGCTTACTGACTAGCCACGCTCAGCCTAAAGCAACTGAACTGTCAAAAATTTTGAAAATATGAAATGAAATGAAAGCAGCTATTTTTAGGAGCTACGCGCAAAAAATGTAGGTTATATCACGGGTATAATTATATTATTACTCGTACGTATTATATCTTATTGCGCTACTAGATATAAAATAGTAGTTTGTATACTTAGTCTCGTAATGGATTATTTTATGATGAGGTGTGACATTACAGGCTAGATCTCTAGTGTATTATGGCTCACTTCATAAATGCATGTAAAGCTGTTATTTTTTAAGTAGGCACTACCAAACATTTGATATACCTAAACCACTTTGCGTGGGGGCCACGGATATGTAGATACGAATTAGTATTTAATTACTACCTGATTCTCTAATTACACATAATTTTTTCAGAAAACGCAAACCGTGCTCAGCAATTATTCAACATTGCTTGCGCATATTCTAAGAAATTACATTACTTCCACCATCTTAGGCCAAAAAAATGTTTGTACATGGCTTAAATTATTTAAGAAAATTATATAGCTATTAACAACATTATTTTAATTACGTCGTTATTTACCTGTTTCACATTTTTTTGTTAACTGTTAAAATATACTAAATGAAACGAAATAGTATATTGTATACTTACAATGTCGTAACGGGTTATATTATAACGAATTGTGATATTACTTTTAAAACGAGGATCAGCGAGTTCTTACAGCCACACGAGTCGTAATACCCTTACGCACGAAGTATATAATATATCGGGCTCTTTTGTACGTACCTCCTATAAAATATCTGATTTTTACTTTATTTTTCAAATTTTTGACAGTTAACTTTTTAACAAACGTCAACAACTGACAGACAAACAGTGATTTACTATGAAATTGGTATTGCGCGACTAGCTTTGTTCTACCTTACAGCAATGGTCGCCTGGGTTAGTACAAAAATAAGTTCTTACTTTAAATAAATAAAACGCTAATTTCTTACTTTAAATCAATAAAACGCTTTAAACTTGAATTATAAATTAATTAAATAAAATTAATTTTGGCAATATTACATTAGGTGAGAGAACGAGAGAGAAAGTTAATGTAGCAATACTTGCTACAGCACCTCCCCTGCGCTTGGGAAAAATTGAAAAAACGAGATTATTTTCCAAATCAACTGCAAAAACCCACGCGCAGAAAACAAATTATCTATTCTTGTTTATCTATCTTTATACATCATTGTCAATTCTTCTTTATCTATCTTTAGACATTCTTCTTAACCATCTTTATCAATTCCTCTTTACCCATCTTTATCTATTCTTCTTTATACATTCTTCTTTATCCATCTTTATATATTCTTATCAATTCTTCTTTGTCCAGCTTTAACCATTCTTCTTTTATCCATATGTATCCTTTCTTCTTCACCACCAAATCCATTTTTCTTTATCCATCTTTATGTATTCTTTTTTCTATTTTTCTATATCAATCTTTTTCCATTCTTCATTATCCATTCTTACTATTTACAAGTTTATCATTGTTCTTGATCCATTTTTTCCATTTTAGTTCATCCATCTGCATCCATTTTCTTTTCTTTATCCTTTCATTTTACATTCTTCTCACTCCTTCTTTATCCATTCTTCTTAATCCATCTTTAGTCATTCTGGCGTGCCAGCTTTTATGAAATGTGTTTTTACATCAATAAGTTTTTTTTTTTGGAACTGCGTATCTAACAAAAATTCCAGCCAATTTGGCGACGACATCATTCCAACTTCAAAATTTTGACATTTGATATCGTATAATAAAGAAAATATAATTTCTGACATCGCATGAAGTGACGCGGATAATGGCTAGAATTCAATATATTATGCCATGGTTACCTACATAATATAATATGTTCCACGTCATGTAAAAATTAATCAAAGCATGTTTAACTACTCAATTTCTGACAGATCTACAAAACAAAAGAACTGCTGATTTTTTTTTAATTTTCAAAATATATCCGAAACTATAGGTAAAGTTTCGAAAAAAAGTTTTAACGAAACTTTAAAGAAAACATTTTTTGGTTATACCTTTATGACTTTCTTGCGACGAATTGTTTTGTTTGGACACTGTCAACAGCTTTAAGAAAACTGAACCTCTCTCAAAACTTTTCATAAATACAATAAAACTTCTGTCAAGGAAGACGCCAAAAAATTCGAATTATAGAGTTTTCGACTTATGAAGGATTTCGACTTAGGTAGATTTTGTAAGTATTCGACTTATGGAGGTTAAGATTAATTCTAACTAATTTTGAGTTGCTATAGTCGAAATAAAGAGGTCCAATTTAATTTTTCGAGTTGTGGAAGGAAAATATATACCGAAATAGCTTGTAGGGATTCATTGATTATGTTGACCTATAGAGGGTTGCGATTTCGAGTAATGGAGGTTTTGGGACTTGAAGGGAAGGGAGTTGTAGAGTTTTCCGATTTATCGGGATTCGACTAAAAGAAGTTCTACTGTATAAAGGAAAATATATCTAAAACATTACTATTATCAGTTTTCTCTGGATTTTGGAAACTATTAATTATCGTCCAAATGTCACAAATGCACGTAAATTATATAGAGAGGCGGTGTGCACGAAGCCTGCTAGCGCCGCTATTGGGTAATAGAGACTTATTGAACTCACTTTTTATGGAAATCGCGACATGTTTCTATGGTGATAAGTCAAAAACTTTAGTCGGCCATGATGTGTCAAAAAAAAATCTGAAATACCCCTCTCACAGTCCACCATTTTCTAATCGAATGCGAAGAACACTCCGACCACAGAAAACAGCTGAAGATCTCCTGCAACATAAAAGAAGCACTAGACAATAAATTAGAAAACATCTTAAAAATAATAAATTACTTAAAAATAACAAATATATATATAACAAAGTATAAATACCTATAATATACTTACCTATCGTTAACTATTACCATACAGTCTTATTACTTACCTTTAAACAATTTGTACTTTATATACTAAGTATATTTTGTCACTTTTGTAGCGATAACGGCCACAGATGCCAAATCGCGTTTTGTTTTTCTTGTCAAAAAAAAAATGTAATAAGGAAAACTGATGTTAATTTTATATAGGTACCATAAGATTCAGATTGTAAACCATTATATAAATAGTATAACATAAAAGGTACGTGAGAATTATTTACTTATCAGTTATGACGTACAATATATAAATAATTAATTTGCTTACACTGACAGCGGAGCGTCAAATTATGGCGCCAATAGTCTTTATTTTACTTAATTCGCCATCAGCGCAACAGCCCGGAACACATCAAACATTTTCAGATCGCTTAGTTTTGCCCATGTTTTCTTTGTAATTGAAAAACTTCACAAATTTAAACTATAATTTTTACTTTAAATTAACATTGCTCACTGACATACTGAAAATTTGAGGTTGAAGTTTCCCCTAGTGCTCACCACAAGACTCGCATCGAAAAATTTGTAACTCCACCTCCTTGCACATAGCCCTAGAAATATTTTAAATTTACGTTACAATAGACACGTTTATAATAAAAAAATGAGTGTATTTACTTTTGTAAATTCTTTAATAATTTTAATACTAACATATAATTTTAACGACCCATCGTTAAATCTGTTAACAAAATGATAGTTAAACACCATTTCTCACCATATCCATTTCATGTTCAACGTAGTTATTAGAAAAATAAGTTTAAAAAGGTCTTTCAAGAAATCGCATGACAATTTTCTACCAACCAAATTTTTATAAATAAATAAATATTTAACACAAAGAGTTTAAGTAAATGCATTTTAAAACTGTGTCATCTTTTTTGGTATAACATTATCTCGATTCTTTCATTTTTCCTTCTCATCTTTTTAATGTACACCTTTATTAACTTACCTAAGAAATTGACAGTTACATAGATAATTTGTTGTGCAAATACAGTAAAACTTCTAAAAATAACTATCCAAACAAACGTTTTATTTAAAAAATATTCCTTTAACAAAACTGTTTTAATTCGTGGTGGAAAATGATTTATTTACAATAGTGAAGCTTTAACGAAACAATTAAACAAATAAACAGAAGCACTTCTCAATAGCGTAACAGAAACAAAACAACAATTCTAATCGATAAAATAATAGAATAAGTATTAAGTAATGAAGAATTCAAAGTCACTATACAACTATATACACAAGATTATTTACAACACAGGAGCACACCAAAATTTATCTAGCACAGTTATTTATCAACATATGTTGTGTTCTATGTTCGTTTAATAATACAATTGAATTTTTGAAGGGTAATCTAGGACTACTTAGTGCAGTTAATTATTTATTCCACCAACGTTTCGATCGATATTCGATTTTTTCAAGGTTATTTATCAACTATATTCAGTTTTATTTATTTCGTACACTATTATTTACACAGTTCATTTATTTATTTATCTACAGGAGTTTATTTATGTCAGCAGTTACCTCAGCATTGTTTACTGACTGTTAATTTATCTCGAATTTATGTATTACTCGATGAGGGACACTGTATGAGTTATGACTGCCCCTGTGTGACTGTGTCCGTGTGACTGTTCCCGTGGACTGTCCCTGTCGGAAAGCTCTTTCCTTTGTTGTTTTCTTTGTTGTCTGGAATTTGACAACAAAGCCCCTTTTACCCACACCTATTGTTGGAACAACAATTAAGCCGATTCTTGTTTCCCATAACAATCGGCGTGTCTTTGTTACAAATTACAATGACGAGTCGATTGTCGTCTCACGAACTCATTACGTATTTTCAAGCTGATTTAACACCAATAAAAATCGACTTGCTGCCGGCAGCGCCCAATGGGTTAGAATGGTAAAATATTATAATAATTATTATTGTAGTAGGTACCTATATTATAGTACAGCAGCAAAGTGTTACACTTCATACCATGGAAATGGTTAGCTAGCCGTGGAGCTCTGTGGAGTAGTGAATAAGACGTTGCCTTAATACGGACAAGATCGCCGGTTCGATCCCGACCGGCAACATTGACATCAAATCTAATGATGCTGTTCTGTTTGGTTGATGTAAGAATTTACAGTAATGTTAATTTGTTGACACTTTCTAACAAATTTAAGATAAAATTAATTAAAAGTCGGAAATTTAACAGCACTGTCAATTTTAACATTGACCAGACGTAATAATATATCAGGTTTACCTAAAACTTAAATATTCCTACCTGTTTGTTACTTACTGAAAACAAATGAAATATGATTGAAAACAATAGCGTGTCTGAAATATGTCGTGCAGACAGCTGACCTCGAAAGATTATTAAATGTTCGGCTAAAACAACCTATTCATTTTTTATATAAACCTTATTTTATAGGTAAACATACAAAGTGTTCAAAAAAAATAGTAGGTGTATTTCTAGCGCTTGATGACATATATTATGGCGAATGTGACATATTAAAAGCGTGCAAAATAAAGTTTTAGCAGTCACATGAGCCATAATATAAACACGCATACTAGATACATATAGTACTTTTTACACGAAGCTGATTTTCATTTGTTGTAGGCTGCGTTGAATTTTCATACATTCTCTATAGAAATGGTAGTACGTACGTTTCGCATTTTTTTGTTTTACTTTACTCACTAGTGTGAAATACATTATTTTACTACCGCTATACAGGTATGAAAAGCAGCTCTTTTAGTCGTACAAAAAGATTTTTAAGACATTTTTGAAGAGTTTGGAAACAGCTGTATTGGTTATTTATGTATATTTGTTTGAATTAATGGAGCATTGAAATATTGTATTGAAAGAATTTTTACTTTGGGTGCCGCCTGACTCCCAATGGCTATATCACCCGATCCAGATTCTCGTTCCTTGTACTAGCGTGCGCAGACCGTGGACTAGGTGGTTGATATACTTTTCGGGAGTACTTCTCGCTTGTCTATAAATTACCTGTTTTTTTGTGATTCAGAGCCTCGCACTTAAAGTCAGCATTAAACAGCCCGATTCTTTGTAAGTGTACTTTTAGGGTACCATGTCCTGTTGGGAGGCCTACCACTAGACGAAGATTGTTTCTGCTAATTTGTAATGGTTCTTCAGTCATCTTTCGGGATGGTCCTGTAATAAAAACCTTTCCATTTTGTTGTTGTTGCCTGAAATCTGATTCCAGCTTATGTGTTATACTGATTTTTTTTTCATTTTAAAAAACAAAATAAGCGAATCAGCAACTAATAAGACCATTATCGCAAACACAAATTCATAATACGGTAAGTATAAATATTAAATAAATAACAACTTCAGTAATTGCAGATTACAGGAAAATACCAATTTATATGATGGCATGTATATTAATTTATTATTATCTATTTTCAGTTTTCTATTATATTTCTTTATATTTGTTTATTTCTTTTAGATATTTAAATAAAGCTGTAATGTTCTGTGGTTCCTTTTTTAAGATATTCTTCAGATCCTCAGGAAGATTAGCAGACATCCGATGAACATCGAATATTGGACAGGAAACGAGAAGGTGTTCAACAAACAATCGCTCTCTACAGATTTCACATTCAGGTGGAGGGTTTCGTTGCAAAAGGTAAGCATGTGTAAGTTTAGTATGTCTTCTGGTTAGTGTGACTGGTGCTTTCCATCTTTCTATAGTTGGCTTTGTTTTTTCTAAATTTGTTTTCTTCACATTGGCACCAAATACTCTTCCATTTTGACTATACTGTTTAAGTATGTTTTCAAATTATTGTACATGATTACGTTTTCTGTTACCGGTGTTCCTGATTCCGCAGCGTCCTTTTCGTTTTTGTCTGCAAGTTCATTTCCAGATATTTCTGTGTGCGATGGGATCCACACAAAGGAGATGTTATTATTATTATCTTGTATTTGGTATAGATATTCGTGAATTTCTATGATGTGTGGGTTAGTCGGATATTTTTCTTTCATTGCTTGCAGTCCACTTATCAAGTCGCAGTAGATGACAGCGTTTTTTTTTCCCATCAGATAATGTTATATGATTTTTTAGGTAGAATTTAATTGCGCATAATTCTGCCGTAAAAATGTCGCTCTCTGTTATAAAAGAACATCCAACTTGCTCTTCTTTTGTTGACCCATCTGTGTAGATTTTTTTGTAATTAATGTATTTCTCATTGATTTCAGCCAAATGTTTTCTTAAAGTTATGGGGTTTGTTAATTGTTTCTTGTTTTTTTCATTTTTACTGATTTTTGATCCGTTCCCTTATTTGACCCTGTGCTTTTAGACACTCCCAGGGCAGGTTCTGGATCAGTGTATGGGATTGACGTTCTTTTTCTCGCCAACTCATTAGCTTGTTCTTTGTTCTCGATTTCGGAGTATCCCGGTACCCACATTAATGATTAATTATTGTGATCTGTAGGAACTCTTTGTTCTCTTTACATTAAGTGATAATGATAAGAAAAAGATTAAATAATTCAAAGTAACCCTGATGCGAATGTTTCCAGACAGACTTTACAAATATAAAAGACAATCCAATATCGAGATAATAATAACGATAATTTTCCTCGTATGATACATTTCGACATTATATATTTAATATGTGGTTAAGCTGCTCGCTGTCTTCAGTAATTAGTTTTAACTCTCTAGATGTATGTATCTGCCTAAATGAAGGGCATTCAGAAGCAAAACGCACATATCTTTCAATTACAATCCAGACAAGCTCGCTTTCCTGTAACGTGCTTTGCTTCGATATAAAAATAAAGCCAATTGAAAAAGTATTTGTAAATAAATCAGTGTTTCAACGAGTATGCATAACAGCAGACAAATTCAAAAATTTCACTTCATCTCAGAAATGTATTATGTAGTAGTATTAGGATCAACATTTATGATATCCTTGTTAAACAGTATCTAAATTATACATAGTATATAGACTTTTAAGATTAAAGTTAGAATAATTTATTAAAAATACAATAGATGAGAGAATATACTTTTCATGGTTTGGATTCAAAATGTATCGTTTTTATAACTAAATCACTTTCTAGTAAAAATCTTAAATAACCACTGCATTCGATAAAATTTTATTTTAAATCAAAACTGTTAAATACTATATTACTGATAAGTTTACAACCACAATTACTTATCTTGATTTAAATTGTCTTTCATGCGTGGAAAGACATGCGGAAGTATTTTTCTTTCATCCTTTCAGTTTATTCCCTATAGTTTATGGTATATTTCATTTGCCTATATTCACCGAACACTATTAAAGATAGAAGTTACTAATCTTAGAACAAATTTATCCCTTTGAATAAAATTTACTTTCAATTCGCCAAGCACATTATCTGTCAGAATAGGGAATAAACTGAAATGATGAAAGAAAAATACTTCCGCATGTCTTTCCACGCATGAAAGACAATTTAAATCAAGATAAGTAATTGTGGTTGTGAACTTATCAGTAATATAGTATTTAACAGTTTTTATTTAAAATAAAATTTTATCGAATGCAGTGGTTATTTAAGATTTTTACTAGAAAGTGATTTAGTTATAAAAACGATACATTTTGAATCCAAACCATGAAAAGTATATTCTCTCATCTATTGTATTTTTAATAAATTGTTCTAACTTTAATCTTAAAAGTCTATATACTATAATTTAGATACTGAACAAATATACACTTCACTGTACGCCTTGCTCTTTTTGTTAAATATTTTGACGTTCACCCAAAAATTCGACCGATGGCGTTAGTGTAAACGTCACAAAAAAGTTTCACAAAATAATAATGTTTTATCCTGACCCAATTGCGCACAAAACTTCCACTATGTACCTTTAATATTTTACAACTATACACTTCACAAAAGATTAATAAACAACACATAAATAAATTCATAAGAGCAACTGTAGATATATGTAATACTCCACGTTTAAGGGTTGGGTATTATGATCTATGTGGCAGCCACTATTATTTTATCAGGCGAATAAATATTTATATGGTCGAAAAAGGACAGCATAGCTTATTCTGACGATTTATATCTCTAGTAACTTAATTCCGTTTGGTGAATTGAATTATCGCTATTTATTCGGAGGAATAGCTACCTGACGAACAAATCGGCCAAATAAATAACTACTTACGCACGGTGAATATGGCTATTAATCAAAATAATGTTCGGTTCATTAATTTTGGGAAAGAAAAAAACGTTTATATGCCAAAGGAAAGCTGCACAGCTACATTGATAATTCAAATTTCCCGACGCGCCTTTCTTTGCAAAATTACTTTCAATTGAACACTTACAATCATCCATTTCAAATGAGGAAGACGTTAAAGAAACCTCAGAATTCATAAACTGCATAATATATTATTACCTATAGGTATTTATAATAATTTAATGTCGTGACATCGAAATGTTGCGTGTCTGTTAGTTAGTTACACGAAAATTACATTCAGAGATGCTGCTCGCCGCTTTTTAAGGCTTTATAGACAATCAGAGTTTGCTATAAGAATCAATCAATCAAAAATTCAATACCAAAAATTCTGGCAAAATATTTCACCCCAATAGAGTCACTCACACAATTAACCCTAAAAATTAACAGGCGATTCGTTACTCGTTAACAATATAATTAAGGTGGTAATATCTGGTATATAATTATAATTGCAAAGCTTGTAGAGATTGTAAGGAGTCAACTGATGTAAACGGGGAAGATTAAATCACGAAAACATCATTTTCCTCATTTTCTATTCTAGAAACTAGATGACGATAGATAGATGCGGTTCCGGTGTAGTGTGCGAAGAGGGGGGTGAGGTTTTGGTCAGTAGGAATCTAACACTACCCGTTGGAAGACCAACGGGTGTCCATGATGGATTTCCTCACCTCCGCAACAAAAAAAAAAAGATGGATAGATAGATTTTATTTAGCGCATAATAGTACAGGTTGTACATGTGACGTCAAAACATAAAAAATATAAAGATTGCAAGTAAATTATAGAATATTGTTTTTTTTAAATTGATAGTTAAAAAATTCATCAATGTTATAAAAACAGTTTGCAGTTAAAAATGATTTCAATTTTTTTTTTTATTTTCCCATATTTAAAATTTTGAAATCAAGAAGTATTTTATTATAAAGCTTAAGGGAAACATATGTAAAATGTTTTTGTACGATGGATAATTTATGTAGTGGTAATGTTAACGAATTTTTATTTCTCGTTTCATAGTGATGAAAATCAGAATTTTTTCCAAATCTTTTATTTCTTTTTTAACATATATACATATTTACATATTTTATTTTGCCCAAAAACCAAATACATGATATAAGCTCGTCACAATTAAAAGAACATTAAGATACAAAGTCACTAATAGAATAAAAACATTTCTGTAATAAAAATTTGCGTAGTTTATTTTTAAAAGATCTAAAGTCACCAATGCATTTAATATAAGCCGGTAAAACGTTATACAAAGTGGCACAGAAACAAAACGGCCCTTTAGAATATAATGATAGGCGGTATATGATATTATAATATATACGTAACTGAAAGTGTCATTATTTTGTTGTTTACAAAAATAGGCCTACAGTGTTCACATCTTTCCACTCCTGCCAATACTCGAACCGCAGCTTTCTGTAAAATGAAAATTCTTTTAGCAGCAGGTACGCCTACTGAAACACAAGTCAAATACAGATACGGCATTTATTTTAATGTGTGATACATATAGAAAATATATTAGAAAATAATATTTGGAAAAATAAAATTAGCTTTTCTAATTATATGGACAGTATTTCGCATGTTAATTATAAAAAAAAATCTTTCGGAGGTTGTATATAAAATACTAGCGACCCGGAAAGGCTTCCACCGTTGCCACCGTTTTTTCGTCAACTCACGTTGCAGAATAATTGGTCTCCACGAAAAGCGCTTTTATTTTAACGCGATAATATACAGCCTATGTGCATCTTGAACGTGCATTTTAAATATTGCTGAAAACAATTATGAAATCGAATGAGTAGTTTCAGAGATTAACCTCTTGCATCAAACTTACAAAGTTTACTTCTTCATAATACTAAGTATAGATTGATAATATTTTTGCAAAGTTCTAATAATACTTTTCTTTTAAATTCAAACGAACCAAACCAAACAAAATCACTATATATATGTGTCGCCCTTTAGTTAAATTTATTATAAGTATAACTAACCATTCTCACCGTTTATCCGTATAGGTCAAAAATTATATTGGATAAAAAAAATATGTATCGGTCAACAATTTATTTCATAATTATTGATGTCTGAGAATTCATAGCATTGAGCTGTTGTTCACACACAAGGATTTTTTTTCATCTTTGTGTGAATTGTTATTTATATTCGCCATGAAATGAAACACACTAAATTTAACGCAAACTTCATTTTTATAACTGAGCTTTAAATTAATTTCTCATAAAGAATGTTTTTCAATTGTTGACATATTAATTATCAAATAATTTAATAACTACATATAACACTGTTTAACGCTCGTTTCTCGACATAATATTATAACAGACATCAGTCGCACTGTTGCAGTCTTCCATTTATCATTTTTCCATTATTTTAGATATTTTTAAACTGTAACTTAGTTAACAGTAGAGTGGAGGAAAATTAAGATATGGTAACTGGCCATAGCCATTTATAGATAATTGGTATCACAGCGATATTTAATATTTATCCGAATTCATTGAGGCAACCCATAGAAAACTTCAACAAAATAACCGTTCCTTTGTTCTCTGCGAGTAGAAAGCATCTATAGCCTCTGCCGGGATTCAAACCAGACCGTAGAATACGAGTCTAGTACTCTCACCGCTTCGCCACTCGCTTGGTATAGTATATAAATAAATGAAATATGCGTAAATAGCGAATTTATTTATGCTTTCTACACAAAATAACAACAAACTTCGCAAACGTTTATTTTTCTCATAAGTTTTTTACATTATTACAGAATTTGACAAAAATTGTATCTATATTTAAAGTTGGAGTACAAATCGATAGCGTACCAAATTTCATGAGAATCATTTTAGCCGTTTTTAGTGCAGTCGCTACAAAAATATACAACAAGATTTCAAAAATATGCTATTTCCCTTCTAAGGTTACACTTACATTGAATCCATATTTCTCCCAATTTTATTCGATTTTCGTATGATAGACAGAGTATTTTTACCGAATTAAAAAAAGGTCGTTATACAATTCGGCGCGACATTATTATACATATATAGTATACACTAGCGGTCCGTCGCGGTTTCATTCTGCAAAATGTACCTATTTCATTTGCAGCCCGGAGTCTGAACTTATAGCTTTGAGCGAATTCTATCATTTGTCACTACTTAGTAGGAACTAAAACAGTTTTTCTTTTGTGATGAGCGGAACTTCTTTATAACTAGTGAAATGTTATGTATTATGTAAATAAGAGATAATCCACACAAGATAAGAATTGTTAAAAATTTTCTTTTGTTTGCTTCTGAACTAATAGCTTTGATTAATCTCTATCATATGTCGTCACATGTAATTAAAACAGTTTTTTTTTTTCACAAAACAGCGTAATTTTGTACAAAATATTTAATAAATACTATCCTGTAGCATAAATTGCACCAAACAAGATACATTTACAAAATTTCATAAAAATTGATTCAGTGGTTTCGGAGATTAGCGCGACCAATTTTGTGATTCGTGATTTTTATATATAGGTATAGATATCCTACTTTTAGTGATATTTTTGAGGAACATCATTTTTTTTTAAATTTTTTTTATATAGTTACGATTATGAGTGTAATGAACCAATATATAAAAGCAAATTAAATGAAAAGAAATGATGTAGTGCTTGGTATGTATCTGACAAAATTACTATTTAAAAATAATTAAATATTAAGCGGCTGTTTGTACCTACAAAAGTAATCTTCAAAACTTAATCGTCCATCATGGATGATTATATTAATAAATGTGTTAATATAAAATCTTACTTAATCGGTATTTAACAAAGTAGTGACTTAGTCTTTAATAGTTTAAAAACTAGCCGATAAATCTGTAGTTTATAGTCAAAAGCGTGTAATCGTCAAGTAAATAATTAACACAATATGATGAAATCATTCATCAACGTATTATAAATCGGAATATGGTGAAATACAAAATGTTGTTCCACAAAATATATTACGATAATTCCTTACTTTATTAAGAATTATAGACGTATTTTTGTTGATGCATGGACTTTGTTCCCAGAGAGTACTTTGTTCAGTCTAGAATCGATCTGTTAAGTACGACGCTAGTCCGAACGGAAATATTGTCTCGGTACCAATATAGTCTTATCTATGGCTAACTCGTCCTTTCTCATGCAAATTCATTAAGATATCGTATTAGTCGTCGTTTCACAAACAAATCTAAGATTTTTGGTGCAAAATATGTAGGTACAGTGTGTTCACCAAAAGTGGTAACAGTAAATAAATCGTGTATCCTACTGTAGATACAAAAAAAGTTTAAATAGGTTTTAGTTCAACTCGAGATTTATATTTATTTATAAAACTGCTGAAGTATATTTTTTTGTACTTCACACTCAACCGTAATAAGTGTATTTGCATTTTTTTTAAATGCCTGCATATACTATACATATTTTACATTTTCGATGTTTCTATTTTTCTCTCTATAAATTGAATGTTTCAGAATTGACAACAACATTCAATTTTCCTGCGTAGCTAAAGAAAAGTAATTTTGACAATATTACATGAGAGAGAGAGAGAGAGTTATTTCGCCCACCAGCAGTTGAGTTTGGGAGAATTTTTTTTTTCACTTGTCACATAAAAGTATAAAAACACGAAAAGAATGGTGTCGGGTTTAGGTCGATAAGTCAATTAGAACCAAAGTTGCGGAAGATTAAAAAAAATCATTTTCCCCTTCTCCTGCCGGTTCTAATTGATCCACCGCGTCCAGCCTCCGGTGCAAAAACGGGATCTTTAATACCTTAGTAATAAAAAAAAGCTCCTAGCTGCAATTGTTTTTTAAAAAACGGCTATATACAAAGGCTATATGCGCGGGTGGGAGTGCGAGAAGTAAAGTAAAAAGTCAAGTAAAGTAAAGTAAAAAATAAAAAGTAAGTATACAATTTTCAAAATTTCGCGCACTAAAATGGCGATATCTCGCGAACAGGTCTGGAACGAGCTTACGCGGATTCTTTTTCTCTACAATTTTTATTGGAACTGCCTCCCCCCAATATTGGCCGAGTTATGGATCAAAAACGGGTTTTAGAGAACTTTAAAGCGGCATTTCCACCTCCTCCTTCGATAGTTGGTCACAAACTATACTAAAATGTCGGGGGAGCTCGACTCTACAGTTTTTGTAGGAAACATTTTTCGGGTAGAGACATACCGGATTAAAATTCCCAATCCACGCCACCATGTGTGTATAAAAACTGTTTTTGGATCTAGCACGACACCCGAATAGGGAATATGCATGTGGTTTAAATTTACATGATTTTTTTTTCAAGAATCTTTATTGTCCGGACATTATGCCTAATAAATTATTTTACTATTTAGTTCGCTTTTAATTGTAAAAAATATTAATTAAAAAGTGCAAAATAAGCGAGGGAAATTCAATTTTGCGAAACGCATCACTATTGGTCGAAACAAAACGTGACGTCACATGGCACGTCACGTCATCTGATTAATATTTAAATTTAATTTTCGGTAGATGGTATAACTGGAGTATGTTCTCGCGTTTGGTTTATCGTTCATGACAGCAGTCATAACCCAAACAGTGCATTTTTAATCATGAGTGAATGTCATCGTTATTTGACGTTACAAGCTACTCCTGTCAAATTAATAATCAAAAAACTGTCATTTAGACTTCACGTTTCTCGAGTTATTGATGTTGCCATGGTAACTTTTTTTGATATATGTTTCATAGTTTGAATAAAAATAATAATATTGATTACAAATATCTTTGATTTAAATTTTGTAATTCCCGCCAGTGCCATTTTAACCCATAATAAACCCTCGTCTTTATTATTGGTAGAATAAGTTGCAGCGTTGACAAATTTGTTAATGTAAATTGTAGTTGCGTCCAATTTATACAGTTATTTAGTCCAAAAAATGTTAAATATAAATTATTTAAATGGTCAATAAATTTAATTTTTTTTATGTGTAAATAAAAAGGTTTTTTTAATCTATTACAGTTATTTTTATAAAAAAATCTTTATTTAAACATAAGCAAAAATAGGTTTAAACTTTAAAGACAAATCGTGTACTGATTCTCTATATCTACCGTGTTAAATTTCTATTTTTCAAGTATTAATATTTTAAAAACTAAGCGGTCAAAAATTTTCAAAAAATTAATTTAGTTTACATACACTATAATTATGATTGCATGGAAAAAAATTTATTGAAAAATCTTTATTTTTTTCATGCGCTAACCTCCTTAAAACTGAAAATTGTTATAAAATAACTGTAAAACTATAGTAACAAACACTGAACTGACAGAACGTGCCATGTGACGTAACACAAGACCCGCGAAAAATGGCGGCGTTCAAACAAGTCGAATTTTATCGATGTTTTAAAATTTGATTTAATAATTAGTTTGAACATTTCCAAGAGTGTTTATATTTTTTATGGTGTTATAATGATGTAAAAAGTGAATTAAAAATATAAAAAAAATGCATGCATATACCCTATTATTCACTGTTACCACTTTCGGTGAACGCACTGTAGGTATAAAAAATTAAAATGATAAATCAAATAAACAATTACGTTTTTACTCTGGATCCTTCAGTCAACTTGAAGACATCGCGGTCAAGAACAATTTTAAGTGGAAAAAAGGTGAGAAGTCCAATGAACAAGTGGAAAAAAGTAAGAGTAGGAAGAACAGATTCATAATTAATTTTCATCATTTAGCTCATAGTTTCACGTTCAGATTAAACAGTTGTATTTGAACGTGAAACTATGAGTTAAATGATAAAAATTAATTATGAATCTTTTCTTCTTACTCTTACTTTTTTCTACTTGTCCACTGGACTTCTTATGTTTTTTCCACTTGTCCATTTTGCTTCTCTTCTTTTTTCCACTTGTCTACATAGAAGTTTCATTTCTGTAATGCGTTCTTGTAACACATTTTAAATTTATTTCGCAAGTTTACTGCAAATAATAAATAACTCCATAGGTTGAAAAACTATTTGTATATTTTTTTTAAATAAAACTTTTTTTTTATATACCTACAATAAGATTATTAAACAAAAATTAATCGTATGATTTGAAATTAAAAAAAAAAAATAAAAAATTAAAACAATAGAAATTGTTGTGCGCTCTTGACGGTACTCGAACTCGGGCCAGCCGCGTGGCAAGCCGGGATTCTACTCCTGAGCTACGGATGAATTTCCTGACACAAATTTTGTTACATAGGGAAATTGTTTCGTTACATAGGGCAACGGGTTCACTTCCGTTTTTAAAGAAGTTTATACATCAAAAAAATTGGTTGTCTGTAAAGTCGGTTAACGGACGATAGTTTTACGCGATAACGTCATAAAGAAACATTTGAACCATACTCGTAAAGTGTTTAAAAATAACTTTTTTTATTTTTCACATTACACGTATACGTTTCCAAACATTTATTTTTACATATTTAAATAGTAAAATTAGAGTTCTAACCAACTGTAAAAACGGTTTTTATATATAATGAACCATTTTCAAAATACACGCAGTTTTAATAAACGGACGGTCGGGTGGTGTGGATTTTTCACTCCCTGTAAGTATATATACGAGCGAACTGTGGCAAACTATTGGAAGTTTGTGTCTTGTGATCTTTAGTAAATAAATTTTTGTAGCTGTCAAACTTGGGCCGATCGTGCTTCTCTATCGCTTATACTGCGCTCTCGCTTGCACGCACAGGGTCAGGCAGAACGTGACACATTTCGGAACGTGACACTTTTTCGTACATGCAGCCGGTGTTTCATCAATTTATAAGATTGGTGTTTCATCAATTTATAAGACGTTATCACGTCAAAAGTGTTGCTTCAATATTGACATTCAATTTTTAACCAGAACATTGAAACCAATTAACATTTCTCTGTTACTTATCAAAACATTTTCCTGTTATTTTCGTCAATTTCTGTGATTGTAGAACTCTTAATTAATTTTACAATTAATATAACTCAATAACATTAAAAATATCTGGGAGCTCGACACACTACAGGTTCATAGTTCTAAAGAATTTATTTTGTTGACGATCAATACTAATAGTAATAATATAAAGAGGAGGTTTGTATATTTGGTTCCGACGAGTGATCCAAGAACTACTTCTTCCCGAGTAACATAGCCATGAATTTAAAATCGATATTTTCAGAACTAATAGTAGGAATAGTTTCAGTTCCTACTATTCGTTCTGAAAATATCGATTTTAAATTCAAACACTGAGCAATTGATATTCTTTTAAAGGATTCAAACCTTTGACTGACGATGTTTCCCCCATCGGTAAAGTGACTGACGAGTATTTTCACGTTTAATCATCAATTATTTACAATCTAACAAATTTTCATCAGCAGATTTATCACTTTTTTTCATAGTTTTTCCGACGAGTTTCACAGACTCCCACGCCTACACCCACCGCGGTCGCGCTGACTGACTTTCGATTTCGAACAGAGTATAATGGTTAAACTCTTCAATCAATTACATTTGAGTCGGAGATAAATCATTGATAAATTTTGACACCACCTCCCGGACTATATGTATCATTACGCTACAACAAAAAAGAGATGATCAGTGAGCGAAAATGTAAAGCACGTCAGGGATTCCGAACGCGATGTCTATACTAGATATGTAGATCCTGGCTAAGGTATAAGAGATACATTAAAATCATCAGACGAAGCCAGGCTGGAAAGCTAGTAAACTTACAAAATATTTTCTGTATCTGGAAAATTTGTGTCATGCACTACAGAAGTTCATTCCAAACTCGAGAGTGGAACAAAGGTGTTTCTTTAAATTGTGTTCCTTGAAAAAGATAATATAAAAGCTCACAATGTTTTATTTTGTCCCCAGTTGTAATTTATTACCGGTATTAATATCACTGTCCGACACTAATGGTTCTTGACTGAGCACGGATTTCTCGCCTCGTTTAATGTGTTTCACAACTTATCTATTAGATTCTCATTATTGTTGTACTAATGTATTATAGTCAATCACATTATTAAGTAAACGAATCTGGATGAACTTGCTGTTCTTTCCAGGTTCACACGAATATTGTGGTCGCCAATAATTTTTAAAGGATACAGCATGTTCTCATCTAGGCAAACACATTCCCTCTCCGTTCACCCGTTAGGTTATTTTTTCGAAAAACCGCCAAACCTGTACTTTTTTCTTTTAGCATATTTTCCCCGGCTGTTGCATTTATAGCTAGAGTAAGTTCAGAGATATGCGTACCCTTCAAGAAAGTTTAGGTACACCAGCGTCTTTAGCCCTTGAAACGAGAATATCGAAAACTCATCGAACACATATCTCTTTTACTTCAACAAGCAAAATTCATATCAAATTTCGTATCTCTTACTCAGACGATTTCAGAGTAGGTAATAATTATTATTCAAACGAATTGTTTTGTCTGTCTATGAACACGATACATGTAAACGGATGATGAAGAGCCATATTAATTGTTTTTGGGGCAAATCAGCGTATACGCAAACGAGATATATGCTTTAAGATTGTTTTTTATATAATAATGGTATACTTCTCATAACGGTTTATTATTATTTTTTTATAAATTAACAGTGATCAGCAACTAAGGCTATATTCCCTGTGATATAATAATGTGTTATCAGAATATAAGGTACCCAAGTATATAATGTAAGGTGCCTGGTAACTACACATGTATAAAGTAAGTATGTATAATTGAATAAATAGTATAACGGTTTATTATTCTATTTATTTTTTCATGAAACTTAAATAGTCCATTGAAATGTTACATTTTTTTGAGCTAAAATTACATTTGTCAGAGGACGCAATTTTATTTTTTAGATATCAAGAAGGGGTTAGTGTAAAGTTAAATTCAAGTTTGTGGGGTCACAACCCTTGTCCCACGGCCGCCATCTTGGAAAAAGGGGTGCAAGTGGTTTCTATGGTTTATCTCACGAACTATAGGTCTCACAAAAAAATTTTTTAAACATTTTTTGTAGAAAATGTAATTTCCTTCGACTTTGGTTCAGTAACTTTTTGTCGTAGTATTCCCAATAGGCTTAATCCACGGTCATTTTCGAAATGACATAATTACTCTGTCCTTGCTTTTTTTGATGGACCAGGCTGTGGCTCAGGATCTTGTATATGAAAGCCAACATTGTTTACATTTATAGGATCTTGTTGACCTTGTATAGGATCTACGACAAAAAGTTATTGAACCAAAGTTGTAGGTAATTATATTTTCTACAAAAAACGTTTAAAAATTTTGTTTGTGAGACATATAGTTCATGAGATAAACCATGGAAACCACTTGCACCCCTTTTTCCAAGATGGCGGCCGTGGGACAAGGGTTGTGACCCTACAAACTTGAATTTAACTTTACACTAACCCCTTCTTGATATCTAAAAAATAAAATTGCGTCCTCTGACAAATGTAATTTCAAATGTAACTTTTCAATGGACTAAAACTTTGTAGTTTCGGAATTATTTTGAAAATAAAAAAAATCAGCAAACCATTCAAACTAATATCAAATATAATAATTTTTAATACTAGCCATTGCCCGAGTCACCGCACACGATATCAGAAATTTTCTTTTCTTTAATATACCATATCAAATGTCAATATTTTTGAAGTTGGAATGGTCCCGTCACCCAATTAGCTGAATTTTTTTTTATTAAATTATTTTATGTCAAAAATATTTTTTTTCGGGTACTGGTCATTTTTCTACACTTCTGGAACATGAAAATTACCACGTTTGATCACTTTCTCTTTTATTATGCCCCCCTCGCATTAGTGTACTACAAATAATATGTACAATGATAACATAATTCAGTGTACACGAATTCCTACGTGACTTTTTATATTCAAGGTGTGAAATAGACAATATAAACTATTTTATAGTTATCAAACTAAAAACTGGTTGCCAATAGTATAGAAATATTTGCAATATATTATGTTCATGTGTTGGCTACGTGAATTGATGAATATAGTATTTTATTTTCTTAAAAGAACATGTCCCATTAAAAATGGTAAGAATAATTTGTTTAACGGTCGTTTCTTTTTCTATTTATTATCGTCGATAAAGAAGAACTAGGTTCAATGGCTTGTTTCGTTTGAATTTCCTATAAAATTACAACATCCATTGATGCTGCAATTAAATAATTCATACAAAATATTTTTTTATATTATTATAGGTGATCAAAATACTCCAGTTGGAAAATCTAAATATGCTATTAATCCTCAAAAATATTCGACACAAGCAATCTTTAATGTGACGTACTCGAGTATGTTCTTTCATTCTTATAAGTCGGTGAAGATTTGTTTTTTTTTTTTAATTAAAGAAAACAGTGTGCAGCAACTACGGCTATCGGTGAAGATTTAATCGCCAATAATGCATTGAAACAATAATTGAATTTGCACTCTCATTAAAAAAAAAAAATATTTGCTAATTCTGATTATCATTTTTAATTCAAAAAATTCGAATTAAAAATTGAATTAAAATTTTTTTTTTATTTTTAATTAGAACATTTGAATAAAAATTTAATTTTTAATTCAATTTTTTTAATAAAAAAAAATCGCAACCCTGGATATAAGTGATGATTGCTTGAAATAAACACTTAAGAACGTCTGATTTCTACAAAATCCATCTAAAACCTTTTTTTGAAGAACATGTGGAAAAATGCTTCAAAATAACTCGTCCTAATTTGCATAAATAAAGAAATTCGCCATACAAAGCTCACGATTTGTTGACGGTATCTATACTCCTACAGTCGGAGTCATGTATTTTAAACACTATCTATTTTCAACTGATTTTTCCTCACGTATTTTCATGTTTTTATTCCTTACTTCTCACGCAAGTGTTTCCTGCTCAACCAATGGAAAAATACGTTTGACAACGTTTAATCCCAAATTAATAAAGGTTTCTTCTGATTGGACTATAACTGCCACGAAGTAAGAATGGAGGAGAAGTTAAAAATGCATAATAGATAGATAGATAGATAGATAGATAGATATATCTGGGGTTGGGCCGACCCTGTGGAATATACAGTACGACGGCCTGCTAAACATGGAATTACCGGAGGGAGCAACTTTAATAGGCTTCGCTGATGACGTGGCCTTGGTGATAGTGGCAAAAAACGAGCAGCTGTTGATGAACCTAGCAAACTACACTCTACAGAAAGTGGAAAAATGGATGGATCGAAACAAACTTCACCTGGCACCAGAAAAGACCGAGGCAGTTTTACTGACCAGGAAAAGGAAAATAGCGCCAGTTCATTTCGAAGTAATGGGTACTAGGATTGAAGTAAGTAACGCCATCAAATACCTGGGAGTATGGTTAGATACCAAAATTACCTTCGCAGAACATGTACACCGGACTATCGAAAAAGTGGAAAAATCAGTGTCTGCTTTATCCAAGCTGATGCCAAATGTCGGTGGACCTAAGGCATGCAAAAGGAAGGTACTCTTAGGCGTCGTACATTCACAACTTCTGTATGCTGTATCAGTATGGCACCCAGCGATAACTAACAAAAAGATAATACAAAATCTTAATAGGATACAAAGACGAATGAATATCAGAACTATAAGTGCCTACAGGACTATCTCAACGGAGGCAGCTGGTGTAATAGCAAGTGTCCAGCCTATAGAATTCACAATACGTGAAAGAACCGAAAAATACTACGGAAGGTGGACCAGGGAGACACATGAAAACTGTATCTCAGATTGGCAAGAAAGGTGGGAAAGAGCAACCACTGGCCGATGGACATATAAACTAATACCTAACATACGAAAGTGGAAAGACCGGTCCTATGGAGAGGTAGATTATTTCTTAACACAAGCTTTGTCAGGACACGGTTGCTTTAACAAATACCTATACGACAGAAAGAGAGCCATAACAGATAAATGCAGATACTGCGATGAGGTAGACGATGTAGAGCATACCCTGTTTGCATGTACCAGGTGGGGGGCACATAGACTTAAATATGAAATTCAGGTAGGACATGAGTTTAACGATAAGAATATGATGGCTGACCTATGTGCGTCTGAAACAACATGGAAGCGTGCATATGGCACTGTACGGAATATAATAGAAACTAAGGAAATAGAAAGCAGATAGAAAGTGAATGTAGACGAAACCAGACAGCCCTCGCACCGAAGTAATGCGAAAGCGGTTCCGGTGTGAGAGTGCGAAGAGGGGGGTGAGGTTTTAGCCAGTAGGAGTCTGGCACTACCCGTTGGAAGACCAACGGGTGTCCATGATGGATTTCCTCACCTCCGCAAAAAAAAAAAAAAAAAAAAAAAAAAAAAAAAAAAAAAAAAAAAGATATATCTGGGAGTCGGCTAGATACGAAAACTACCTTTGCCACACAAGTTAACAAGAGTGTCCTAAAAGCCGAAAAGACTATAACAGCGTTGGCCAGCATTACGCCTAATATCGGTGGACCCAGAGCGTTTAAGAGGAAAGTAATGTCATCTGTAGTGCATTCTCAGATGCTGTATGCATCTCCTACTTGGTCCTCAGTAAGGAATAACAAGAAGCTCTTAAGCAAACTGCCCAGCGTTCAACGAAAAATGAACATTAGAATCTGCTGTTTATATCGAACGATATCTTCAGACGCATCGGGAATCATATCCCCCAATAGAACTCCTCATACTTGAGAGAAGGAACAAATACCTAGGGGTGGACGGGCAAACTGCACGAGCGGATGTCATGGCTAGGTGGCAGGAAAAATGGGACCGCAGCACAAGCGGGCGATGGACTTACCGCCTGATCCCGAATATTCAGGCGTGGCTTGATAGGTCATATGGGGAAGTTGACTACTTCCTGACGCAGGCGCTATCTGGGCATGGCAGTTTTAGGAAGTATTTGTTTAAATATAAGAGGTCGGAAACAGCTGAGTGTGCGTGTGTAGAGACGACGATGATGCAGAGCACACTCTGTTCTGCTGTCCGAGGTGGAACGAGACCCGAGGACAATACTTCAATGTAGCAGGAATCCCCTTCAACGCAGAAAATCTCATGAGAGACCTCCTTGGATCCGAGGAAACTGGAACCGTTCCTACATGGTAGTGAGAACAATAATGGGGACAAAGGGAAGGGATGAGATGAGAAGAGTGAGAGTATAGACGGCCCTCGCATTGAAGTAATGAGGAAGCGGTTCCAGTGCGAGATGGCGAGTAGAGGGGGTGAGGTTTTAGTCAGTAGGAGTCTGACACTACCCGCTGGACACCCAGCGGGTGTTCAATGGATTTCCTCACCTCCGCAAAAAAAAAATAGATAGATAGATAGATAGAATAGATAGATAGAATAGATAGATAGATAGAATGTTTTTATTTCTGATTTGCACAAGTGCATAGAAAAATGTCATACCAAAAATTACAATTTACAAAAAGTCTTTGATATTATAATGACACTGATCATTATAATATCAAAGACTTTTTGTAAATTGTAATTTTTTGTATGGACGATTAGTCCTGGATGAAATTACTTTATGTGGAATCGATACGAGAGGTACTCAGCACGTGAATGAAGACTCGAATCTTAACTATGTACTCAGAATATATCATAACAAGGTCTCTGGCTTATACACACACTCATTTATTTTTTTGTCATTTCAATTATTATTATTATCAATGATCAATGAAAAGTGAACACCGTAAACACGTTACAAAAAAGGATTGTCAGAAAAACTGGATTGACAAATAATTCCATCTAGACAGTTAAAATAGAAATAAAAACCGTTTCAGCTATTTCCAATTTTTAATTTTATAGTATATAGCGGTCCCGCCCGGTTTCACCCGGGTGCAAAAGAACGAATGAGGGGGAGGGACATGAGTACGCACGTTCATCTTAATTTACCGAGATGAATATTGTATCCCAATTTCATGATGATCAGAGTTACCGTTCAAAAGTTTTTGGTAAACGGACAAATTTTTGAGATACATTTTGTTACATTTTTCATTGATGCTCCGCTCCTATTGGTCGTAGGATATTATCTAGCCTATAGCCTTACTCGATTAATTAATGTACTATCCAACAATTTTTTTTCTAAATTCGAACCAGTAGTTCCTGAGATTGCGCCGCGTTCAACAAAACAAACAAACTCTTCAGATTTATATATAGATAGAAGATAGGTACAAGAAAATATAAACAGACAAAAGTGACGAAAACTGAAAATTCGCTCTAGGAATCTTTAAAACTGTTCAATTACAGACTAAGTTACGATTTTATTTGAATTAATTGAGCTAATAGTCAGAGTGCTCGTCGGCAAAAATTTTACTGACACATACTCTCCCCAAACTTTGTATATGGCTTCATTAGGTCTAGTCTGACATCTATTTCCTCTATGACTTTTCTTGATTCTGGGGCGTTTTCCCTCTAAATTTCCTGAAAGATGTCGTTTTGACGACATGTAAAAATTTATAGATACATATGTACTGTTTGTTTTTTTAATTGGATAGCTTAAAAACTTCAACCAAAACGCTATAATAATGTTCTCTGACAAATAACATGAACCATTTAAAATGTCTAACACCTCGAATATGCTAACATATTCGAGGTGTCAGACATTTTAAATGGTTCATGTTATTTGTCAGAGAACATTATTTTAGCGTATTATAAAATATGTATACACAACCGAGTAAAATTAATATTTGATTAATCAATTATTTTTTTTACGATTTTAGATTTCTAGAATGCTTCTAGTATGGAATAAAATGACCATCACTTTAGCCTACTGTCATCTCTGACACTGCTTGAAACCCGGCAGCAGACTTTCCATAATTAGCAATTTACATAAAATTGATTAATATTTTTGAATTAGCAGAACTCAATTATGTTTTAAATTATAAATTAGTAGCTAAGTGCATTTTTCATATTATTTATGTAGTCTTCAAGATCAAAAATAAATCAGTAATAAAGATTTAATTACCGGTTGCAATAAATTGGACATTTATGTTCAGTGAATGTTACAATGTTGTCATAATATTGACCCCTGATTTAACGAGCGGCTGTTACTACTTTCCTCTACGTATATTGCCTATACCTGACTCCGCGTATTTAATTTGTGCTTTGTATCTGAACTCCTCTTTATTCAACTTGACATTGACGTTCCGATTTTCGGCATTTAACAGCACAGATCACCTACCATAGAAAAATAAAATATAGTTTAAAAAAAACTAAAAAACACGCTTTATATCGGACTAAAAAGTAAAAAATAATTGTTTTAAAATAAGCTTAAAAAGCGTGGGGCGCTTTGTTCCACATTTTCGTACATCGAGCGCCCAACGCTTTTTAAGCTTATTTTAAAACAATTATTTTTTACTTTTTAGTCCGATATAAAGCGTGTTTTTTAGTTTTTTTTAAACTATATTTTATTTTTCACTTTTTAGTGAGGATCTATAAAAGAATTTATTAATCCTGGGGGTCCTAATAAGGATAATGGGAAACTGTTATCAAATTATTGCATTGTCATCGGTCCTTGATACGTATGCAAAGTTTCAAATTAATCAGACTTCGGTAAATTGGTGAAAATTATGCTCAAAGATTCCGTTACGGACATACATACATAGTTACAACCCAAACTAATATAAAGCGTTTAATAATAAGGATAATGGGAAACTGTTATCAAATTATTGCATTGTCATCGGTCCTTGATACGTATGCAAAGTTTCAAATTAATCAGACTTCGGGAAATTGGTGAAAATAAAGCGTTTACTACAGAGGATCTATAAAAGAATTTATTAATCCTGGGGGTCCTAATAAGGATAATGGGAAACTGTTATCAAATTATTGCATTGTCATCGGTCCTTGATACGTATGCAAAGTTTCAAATTAATCAGACTTCGGGAAATTGGTGAAAATTATGCTCAAAGATTCCGTTACGGTAGTTAGTTACATACATACATACATAGTTAGTTACAACCCAAGCTAATATAAAGCGTTTAAAAAATACTGCCTAGTTAGAAAATATTTAATGATTTTAGCGTCCTATTTGGTGTGGTTGTGAAGATATATGTCAGCGAATCACGCTGTATCCTAACCACAGCAAATAGGATACTAATTAGTTCTTCAAATACTTTTAGTGTTCCATACAACCGAAACACGACGAATTACTTCAATGTTCGTCCGTCTGTCACAAGCAATTTCCTCTGAAAGTATTTAACGAAAAAAATTGAAGTTTCGTACAGAGATAGAGTGTGGTAACCCAATCACAGACGTGAAATATAAAAGTTGACTTTTGATTTTGTGGGTTAATTTCAGTGGGTGAAATGGGAAATGAAAAAAAAAACTTGTATCAAGGGTATTATGTAGCTGTCATATACTAGCTTATGAAAGCACGAAATCAATAATATATTTGTTGGATTTTTGCTTTATCATTTTTAAATGATTTTTGACAAAAACGTTTAAAAACTGCTGTCTTCTACCTGATATCTTTTAAAAAAAGTTGAAAGCCTAAACACAACAAAAAATCATTAGTATAAAAAAATTCTGGCGTTTTCAATTGTTTTAAACAATATGATTGTTTATTTCTTTATAACTGCAGAACCAAAATTTGACTATAGAATACACAAGTGGCAGGTTGATGGCACGGAGCACTAATTGTGCCAACATAGTTTCCATTTGACCGACTTTTTCCTCACCACTCAATTTTCTATCTATAATTAACGTATGGCTGATTTACTTTTAGATCAGATGCATAAAACACAACACTTTTGTGTTTAGTACTTCTAATCCATTTTCAAAAAAACACTACTAGCTTTTGTCTGTGGCGTCATTTTCGTGAATGTCGGTTTTGTCTGAAAATTCGGTCGCACCATTGCTGTCAAAAAAGTACATTATATAAGTTTAAATAGTAATAATAATGTGGGTTTGCCAAGGTTTCCTAAAAATTGGTTTACATGAGATCGAAATATCAAGGTTCCGTTACTATTCTTTACGTATTTATTACTGGGGTGAAGAAAAGTGAGCACAGGTTCAATCCTAATGTAAACAGAGAACACGTGGAAGTGATTTTCTAACCGGTTAAGCGGTTGCTGGAAAGAGAGATAAGCTGTCCTTTAACAACTTGAGTGTATTATGATAGCTGTAAATCAGCTGGATTTTATTGAGCGATCACAAGCCTTTACGAACGCCTTTTATTATTATTAGTTAGTTGTTATGAAGGTACCTCGTATACTTTAAAATTATTTAATTTGAGATTTTTTTAATGGTGTCCAGTCCAATCTCGTGTTTAAACAGTCGATGATACAATGGAAACATTGCTCAGACTAATTACCTTCATCAAATAACTTGTTTATCACATTTATTATACTAGAATTATTATTATCAGTGGTCGCCAAGTGTTCGAAATTCGACCGTAATTCTTTAAAATTTTAAGTTTGAATGTTATTGTTATATGGATTTCTCCTGAATCGATTTTACCTGTGTTTATTGGTACACATCGTGATGAAACATATATTGTGAATTTTCCCTCATTAAAACTATGTATGTTTCATCAGAATGTATGCGAATTAACACACTCAAATCAGCTCCGCAACTTTTTTCCATCCCGTATTTATATATTATATTAAGCATTAGGTACTTTGTAATGTATGTAACTGAAAATTTAAAAAAGTGAGTGACGCGGTATGTCAACATAGGGATATTGATTTAGTTCGGAAAAAATATGCGAGTTTTGAATTAAACTACCAGATAAACGAAAATTTTATAGGCCAGTCGATAAGCCGCTTAATGTGGCTGTCAGCGGGAGCAGTTCCGGACAAGCTGGAATTAATTTTAATCTATTTGCTTACTTCTGAAATTGAATTTCCTAGAAAGCCCTGAATACTTTTTTGTAAATATTTCGGTTAGTATCAACTTGAGAGTGAAATATATGGTTATCAAAATTGAAAGAAAGTAAATAATCTAAACAAAATGTTCTATACATTTTTCTCGAGCAACTACCCGTTTCGAAGTTATAGACGTCCAAAGATGGTGTGGAAGCGATAGCAAAATAAACAACATAATTTCTTTACCTAGCTATTTTAAGGCTATTTAAGGCTTTCTTTATATTTCTTCATATTTGTTATGGTGTAATCTGTTACTATGGGTTTTTATACCTGTTGATTACTATAATAATAAATAAATAATAGAAATCGTATATGGCACCGATTACTTTATTATGAAATATTTCTGAGTGAACACACAATTAATCTTAATATAATCAGTTGTTATAGAATCATTTCTCAAAGCACAAGTCGACAAAAAAGAATAACAAATAAAAAAACTAAAATCTTTTAATAAATACACCTATAGATGCGCCACTGAATAAATTTCTAATTAAAATAATTGTTTTATAATAACTTTATTACATTTGGTAAGTTTATAGTTACATATCTAACAATTGACTGTAATTCAGAATAACAAAATTTTTAAAATAATTTCATAAAAACATACCTACATAGATTTTAATTTTTAATGCAACAGTGAACGGCTACTCACTAACTAGAAGCTCATTGAGAAACTAGAAATTTCGGTACTCGTTTTTTATCGAGAACTGGTAGACGTGTTCATTGCAGGATACTCATAATAAATTGAAAATATGAATTGGTATTAAGTCAGACTAACCCTAGCTGTTTGTGACATTAAAAACAAAAAAAAACTCTATATGGTTGACCGGTAATTGCTCGCCTTAGTCTCGGGAGAAGAAACTATGACTAATTTGGAATGACTTAACATTTATCACTTATGGGGATCGGAAAAGTGCCATTTTCGAGAAAGTCTATAACGAATTTTGGGATTTAAAAATTAAAAAAAAATATTCTCACTTTTTGGCTTGAATTTTTCCATGATCTGATAGCTTACTAATTGGCCTACCTTCCTAAAGCTAAAACCCACGAAATTTACAGTTAGATTTTATGTTGTGTGTTAAAACATATAATAAATAAAAAAATAAAAATTCTTCACAGCAGTGTCATTATCATAAAAAAATTATGCATACCCGACCCCCAAGTGAGACAGGTTAATCATTCTAAATTAGTCATATTTTCTTCTCTCGAGAGGAATACGAGCAATTACCGGTCACCATATATAAACTGAAACTAAAGCTTCGCGCGAGCCATGCTTTTCAGTGTTGATCCAACGAAACCAAACCTAACCTATACGTGTGTAACAATAGTGAGTTGAAACCGAGACGATATTTCGAAAAAAGACAAAATGAAACAGGATGGAATGACCATCATCAATTAGTTGATACCGAAACCAAAATTATACGAGATTGTCATTAATGAGATGAAACCGAGATCAAACCGATATTGTCATTCAGAGGGACTATTTTTTTTTTAATTTCCACAAAATTCTACATTTTCTTCAATATTTGTCTGTGCGGTTCTTGACTTACGATAGTTCTCTTTTACAATTTTTCAATTGATTTTAATTAGTATTAAATTATTACACGGTTAATACATTAAGATTCGACAAGAGATTACCATTCGTAAATTAGTATGTTAAAAAACAAACTCTATGAAGTTCAGTTGTTTCCATTATGCAAATTAATTCATTTAAGTAACTAATGAAATCATGCAATAATAATTAAAAACTAATACCGAATTAAGTTGTTTAGCTGGTTGTATTTAATGAGAGGCACACAAATTCAATTCAGAGCTTAACATGCATAATTGATAATATTGGATCCAGTTTCATTTATGGCTTGAAAACAATTTATATTTTAATTAGATTATTTTACATCACAACTAAAACAACTATGTATATTATATTGTATGCGTGACAACGTTTTATTGATTAAAATAATTGTTTAATTTATTATTACCAATATCTTAAGAGTACAACTTGTGCTTAGCGCTTTTAGCATTCTAACACCGTAAGTGGGGAATCGTACTAATTTAGTTCAAAATTCACTTTGCAAAAGTTTACAATATTTTTCGGTTTGGAGTCACCCGAATTCAACAAACATATTTTTGGATAAAGTCTGTGCGTCTGTTTGTCTGTGAACACAATACAGGTCAAATGAATGAGCGGATAGAAACCAAATTTTCGGAGAATGTTTGATATGCAAATATGAAGATCTCTATATTGTTTTGGGGGGAAATCTACGCACGCGCTAGAGATATATACGCTATAACGTTTTTTTTTTTAATATAATAATGGTATACTTTTCACAATGGTTTATTTTTCTATTTATTTTTACAAAAAAATTTTATTTCTAAACAGTAGTTTAGGAAATATTTAGGAAATAATAAAAAACAGCTGTTGTGTTCTGTAGATCTGTTAGGTACAAGCATGCTTTGGTTAATTTCTACATGACGTGATAACATAGATATAGGTACCTTAAGATAACCGTGAAAATGAATAGAAAATATATCATGTACAAAAACGAGTTCCGACTTCCGAACCATTCAAATATCAGCATAGTTTTAACATGCTTTTCCTGTTTAAGGAAAGAATACATATAGTGTACAATCGAAAAAAATCGATTTTCTTTTTATTAACTTAAAAAAAATCTCCTGTCCTCCCGAAACAAAATGCGGGCATTCCGAGCTACAGACATTAATAAACGAATCGTCTGAAAAGGGGCGTTTCCTCTCTATTGTTGTGTGAATCAGCTGACTTGTGCTCTTGCTATCCCCTCCTATCTCCCTCCGACAAGCCCGCAGGAAGGCACAGGACGATGCAATCGACGAAAATGGGCTGTTGTATTCGGACTGGTAAGAATTTTTTTTTAAGTTATTACCAAAATAACCCGTTTTTTTCTTTAAATGGCTTCTTTCGAAACACCACTTTTCAATATGGCAGGCACTCTCCAGAGCGTAAAAAAAGATATTTTTATGCGGTTTTCGGCAAACGACTTCAAAAGAACCTTATTGTCGTGTGAACCACTAAAATTTGGCATTTTTTTCTCGGAAATATTTTTAAAGCGTTCTAAAGGTGAAAAAAACTAAATTTTTTCAATTTACAGTTTTCTAAAATTTTTAAAAGTCACAAAAAAATGTTGGGATCCTCATACTGTGGTTCACACAATAATGAAAAGTAGGTACCCTGAGTATAAATATTATTCAGTTTTTTTTGTTTTAAGTTACAGGATTGTCTTTACCGAGCCACTCAGTGGAGAAAATTGATTTTTTAATAAAACGAATTGTACCGAAAAGCATTAATAATAAATAAAATAGCTTAATAATAACCCATAATATTAAATGCTCAGTTTTATATTTCAAAAACGAAGCTGTTTTTTAGAACACGTTTCAGCTACTGCGCATGCGGTTGGCGGTTTCGAAACCGTTTGCTGGCTGTTTGGACATAATATTATAGTCAAAAGGGCGACGGAACCATTGCAATTTCAAAAAAATTGACATTTGAAATAGTAGATAGATAGATAGATAAAGATCTTTATTTTATTGGTACAAATGTACATAAATAGCATCAAAACAAAATAATTAATTATTAAAACTCGTCCAATTAGTAATAAAGAAAATAAAATTACTGTTATGGCGTGCGGATACGCGGGTAACGGCTAGTATTAAATATTATGATATTTGAAGTAAAATATATAAGTATAAATTGTTTATAAGAATTGCGTTCTAGGCAAAGTTAAGCCTTAAGTATACATAATTCATGTATACTTATTTTAGGTCCCTAACTCTATGCACAAAGACGGACGGTGCCGCTATGCGATGTATAAATATCGGATTGGTGCGAAGGCAATAAAATTACCAGAAATCGAGAACTTCCTCTCATTATCAACACCTTTATATAACTAATTACAATTCAGGATGTCTGCGCGACAACTATTTCTTTTCACCATAAAAACTAGAGATTATTCTTTTTATTCTCACACTAATAAGGCGTTACGTGCTCACGTCTAATCGTTAACCAATCCAAATCTCTTTTTTTTAATCAAACGATTTTAAGATTTAAAGACGGTCACACAACAGCGCGACACATTTCGGACAGAAATGTAAACAATGTAAAATTATTCTAAATGCGAATAAATAAAATTACTCATTTGTCCCGTACTGCCAGTTTTTAGATTGTAGATTTTTGGATTGACCAAATCGTGTTTGTCAGTTTGTTTATTCCGAGTTATCTCGAAAACGACTAAACCTATTTTGATCAGATATTATTATATTAATTTTATAATTTTTTATACATTAACAATATAATCGAAAAATATTTATACCGACTTTTTATTAAAATATGTAGATTGTACAACGAGATAAAAATTGTATTCTTTTCGGATTCTTTTTTTTTTTTGAAGTGACTACAAATTCAGAATCTTTTGTGTCATACTGCACACAGTAAACCTATAATCAATGCTGGATTTATAGGAAGAGAAGAGGGGGTGCATCAGGGCGGTCGCCTTGACCCGCCATTCAATCAGTGAAGATAAAATAACGCCATCATAAAACAAGAGAAAAATTAAGAAAAAAACTTGTTCATTCTAATTATTTTCAATTTTTTAATCACATAACTATTTTATATTTAGTATAAATTCAATGTTCTATTTTTTAATTAAATATTATTACTAGCCGCACGCACTTGAGATGAAACAGTGTTTTATAGCTTTTCACGTAACTATTTAATTTTGCTAATATGATATAATTTTTAAAACTACTACATTATTTTAAACGTATTTAAAACATGAAGTACACTCGGTTTCCGGAAAAAGCTTCGCTTAATTAATTATTGCAGTCTTATCTTGCAGTGGGGCGCGCGCTCTGCAGTGACAACACTAGTGAAGCTTTTGGCTCCACCGTATTATTAGGCACGGGTAGACAAGTCGAAATTGCGTTAAATATTGCATATCACAGCATACTAATATCAATTTACTATTTAGGGGGTCACCCCATGTGATAGGTTGAAAAAACATTTTTTTTGCATAAATTGATTCCTGAACATGTTTAGAATAAGTATGTTGGTAAAATGATTTTATAAATATTTGAAGTTATTGGAAAGATACAGCTGTTAGAAGAGGAGGTGTTCGAAGCACTCAGTTGAGCAGTTGGGCACCAAGCCTATTGTCACGTGTCGGCTTGTTACTTGAAACTTTCTAAAACAAATGAGTGATAAACATGTAAAACCCGAAAAATCCATTTTTTTCGTTTTTGAGTTATATACCACTTCTAGTTAATTTTGGCGGGCTTTTTGCAGATTAATGGTGAGTTAAGATTTCATAGTTTAAATCGTACTTGAATCTTTAAACGTGTTTTTCTCAAAACTGTTTTTCTATTTTGTCTTCATGATATCTCAAAAACGGTTTGACCGATTGCTTTAAAATTTTAATGATAGATCAACACAATATGTATAGTCGTAGGATGAAGTAGGATCTTTTGAAAATTTCGAGTGGTTCTATTTTTTCGACGTAAAATTATCGAAAAAATCATGAAATTCACAAATTAATGTTCAAAAGTCTGTCAATTATTCAATTTTCAATATTTTCGAATAATCCTCGTTCAACTTATTGCCACAAGCTTATAGATTAAAATGTCGGTTAATTTTTTTATTTGACATAAGCCAATCAGTCGGAATCATTTTTTTCTCTAGATGGGTGTTTTCGGAGTGGTACAACTCATGTTTTTGTGGAGACTTATGCTTGAAAATTTTTTTATACACTACTGAAATATTAATAAATATATCATAAAGAGTTCAAAGTTTTATCTTTTTAAAAATTCCTAAAAAATGTCTTAAAAAGCGGCCATCACATGGAGTGACCCCCTTAAATACAGAATATTTCAACAAAGAAAATAAAATGATAACTAAATTCAACAGAAAGTATAAAAAATATTACATTCATAAATCGCAAATTTTAAAATAAGTTAAACTAAATCGAAACACGTAAATTTTAACAGAAAGCATGTCACCTGGCTGTGAATTCCCTTTTGTGACCACGAATCCAAGTTAGGTTTAGTTAATAACAGTGTTGAAAGTCGTAAACGTAAATCACTAACACACATCTTTATCTCTGCTTGTACCGGGTGCGTTAAAACACTATACTTGTCAAACTCTCGCGCTTGACCTTGATCTTGCTTTAAATACAGACTGTTAAAAAAAACTATTAACTCAGACTGTCATAAAATTACGAATATTTATTTAATGACAAATTAGTGGTCACTGTTATTTATGTCATTTGAATTCTTGTTGATGTGTTGACGGTTCACATTTTTATTTTATTTATGTTGATTTACAAAATATCAGTTTCCAAAGATATATAATGAATAATGATTAATGTGTAATCCATTTGCATATTTTATATACAGTCAAACCTGAGTGAGTGAGAACTGGATAAGCGAGAAAACTCTCTAAGTGAAAGTAATTGCCAGATGCCGTCTTTGTCACCCTCTAAAACCTCTATAAGTGAGAAATAAGCCTCTATAAGAGAAAGACGTTTTTCACTCATGGACCTCTAGAACTGAGACTACTACTTGCCTATACCTCTATAAGCGATAGTCAATATTAATAGTTCTACGAAATTTAAGAACAAGTCACAAATAGCTGAGCTAACTAACATCATACACAATATACACAAAATATAAAATAATGATAATAAACACAAAAGGTAAAAACAGAAACTCAGAAGAAATTAACGAATTTTTTGAAGTGAAAACTTCTTTAAAAACGGGGGTTAACCCGTTTCCCTATGTAACGAAATTTGTGTTACGAAATTGTACTAGCAGTAACCCTATATAAACAGTAATTCTCAGCAAATATCAGTAGTTCAGTGGTAGAATGCCGGCCTGCCACGCGGCTGGCCCGGGTTCGGCTACCGTCAAGTGCGCGCAACAATTTGTTGTTTTTATTATTTTTTTTTTTAGAGTTGCAAATCGTACGATTAATTTTTTGTGTAATACTACTCTTATATATAAAAAAATTATTTAAAAAAATATAGGAATAATTTTTCAACCCATGGAGCTATTTATTATTTGCAGTAAACCTGCGAAAAAAAATAAAAATGTGTTGCAAGAACGCATTACAGAAGGAAACTTCTATGTGGACAAGTGGAAAAAATAAAAGAAGTAAAGTGGATAAGTGGAAAAAAGTAAGAGTAAGAAGAAAAGAATCATAACTACTTTTTATCATTGAACTCATAGTTTCACATTCAGATTAACTTGTACAGACGAAATATCTGAACGTCACACTATGAGTTAAATGACAAAAATTAATTATGAATCTTTTCTTCTTACTTTTACTTTTTTCAACTTGTCTATTGGACTTCTTTTTTTTTTTTTTCCTTTCTTAGCATTTATGTTGAATTATTATCTATGTCGAATAATACATACATGTTTGTCACTAGGTACATATTTGCTGTATTTTTATAGACCTCTATAAGTGAGAAAGGCGACTCCTGTACCTCTATAAGCTAGAAACCTGGGTTAGTGAAAAACCTCCATTAGCGAAAAAGAGATCGCGATCCCTTGAACTCTTGCTTATCCAGGTTCGACTATATTGCACATACCGCTAAACTAGCGGTATGTGCTTTATTATTGCTTTGTGCGTCAGAGCTGACTTTCGTTCATATAAGAAGTTATATCTAAGTTAATTTCACACGAAATCCATTCAAATTGAAGCTTTTTGAAAAGAGGAGATTCTAATCTATAAAATAGAACCATTTTTAAATCAATTTGAGTTCATAAATATTATTAAAATTGTAATTGAAAATCACAAACAGCAGTTGTCGGTTGGTCTGTACGTATGTACGTACGTAAGTACGTACGTATGTACGTCACGACTCTACAGATCGCAATTTTGGTCGGATTGCCTTGGGTTATATTTTATTCACTTTGTTTACTATCAGACCAGAACCCTATTTAAATTCACTAAAATGTGTTCAGTAGTTTAATTTTTATAAACAGTTTTATTTTTTATTATTTTTGACAGCTAATAGTTTAAAAACAATATAATAATTGCTGGGTAAATATAGTGTAATCCATAAAACAAGTGCTACACTTGTATACCGTGATAACACCACTACACGTATTAGGCAGCCGTGGCGTAATGGTTATGCCGTTGGATCCCCAAGGGCAAGGTCCTGGGTTCGATTCCTTACGATATCATTGATTTTTTTCTTTTTTTTTTTCTTTTTATTTTGTTTTATTTTATTCCACTTGATATTAATTATATATTATATTATGTATTATAGTTCTTAATTTTTTTTATTTTTGCAAACTTAAAAAAAAAATATTTTTTCAATTTTTAATTATTTATTTCTTTAAATTTTTAAATCTTTTTAAATTTATTAAAAATATTTTTTAATTGTTATTTTTTTATCATACAGTGGAAAACTTGCGGGATGTGCACTTTTGGTTTTGCCAACTATTTAAATATTTCTCCGCATCGATAGAGTATTATATTAGCGGTAAAACTGGAGATTTAAAACCATAACATAAAGAAGTCGGGTATGTCGAGCTCACAATCGATAAAAGCAAAACTTCTTATTTAATATATTTTTCAATAAATAAAATTATCGACAAATTTTCCAGACAATATATTAACAAAAAAAAAAAATATAATTAATGCATTAATGTTTCGATCCGGATTTTAATATATTTTTATTATTGTGGATAGGTACATATCGACGTCCCACTAAATCCGGGACAAAATATTTTTACATATGGGGTTATGGCATTTTAATATTATATGCTCCCTATTAAATATTTTTGATATTTTTTTAACGAACTTATTCTAAATATACTTAGTACTTACTAATTAATTTGTGAATATATTTTAAAAATTTCTTTTAGAATATTAAAAAAATATTTTTTTGAAATTTTAACTGCATTTGGTATACCAGTTTTAAAGGCATCGGGTAAAAATAATTGTTAGCACAAAACCTCCCAGGTTCAAATCCCGAATTAGACTGTTCGTTTTATTTTTTTTTTTTTTAATGGTCGTAATATTCTAAATAACAATGTATGATTGTATAAATAATATAATTATTAATAATAATCCATGTTATTAAAAAAAACTAGAAACATATTAAATAAATTTTCGCCCGGCTTTCCGAGCTCCTGATTGGTATCTTTTTCTATCGTGAAGCTGCTTGCGATTCCTCGAGCAATTCGAGCCATATTCTGGCAGTAATCTCACAAGGATATATTGAGAAAATTCGCGACGCGGGAAGCGCGTAAGTGATACATGAATATAAAATTTGTTTTCAGTCATAAACATAAATAAAATAATACAAAACCAGCATTCATCTGAACAAAAACGTCGTACGCACATTTTTAAAACACGTAACATTTTTTCCAAACACGCTGTAACTGTGGTGGATACACAAAGCTCTGTTAAATGAAGACATAAATAGTGGTGCCCGTCATTCCAGCGCCATCCAAGACCACTACTGTGTATCGCTATGTGACAACTGTGTTTTACTCTGTCACTGTTTCCACTGTCCAGTCTATATGGCTATTATATACTTAACTCTATACAGTGTATGTCAGAACTCAGAAGTGTTAACCACACTAGCTAAAATAGTGTTTTGTACCATTTTTAATAAACGTGGCTTTCTTTTGAGTTTCGTTTGCCTACGCGCTCCTCACCGCCTTTACCCTTTATTGTCACCTGTTATTAGGAAGAAAATATGCTTTATCATCAAACTAGCTTTTTTATTAGTTTTTAGGACCGCTATAACCGGATGGCGTATTTCCATTTACCTCCACAAAAGCACGGTTTTGTAATGCAATTAATTTATGCTTGTTTGAAGGCTATAGTGGCTTCTGCTGACTACGCTTTTGTAAATTATTGATGCATTACAAAACTGTGCTTGTTTGGAAGCAACAGTGCCTCCTACTGAACACGCAAGCTGAAATACATAAACGAGCGCGCAGGGCGTGCAGTCTACGCGGGCGGAAAATCATAAACATTTTCCTCAATCTAAACTTATTATTGAAATCAAAGAAATAGGAGATGTTGGACGACTAATTCAAGACTACACTCAGGTGCATACTTAGACGGCTAGCGGCAGGCCTTCTTGTTTTTTACCCACGACGGAAAGGAGCAGGTATATGCCTTTAGCCTGAGAGATTGTTTGTTAGTTTGTTTGTTTGTGCGTCATTTATCTGGAAAACGGTTTGATCAATTCAGATGCGGTTTTAATAATATAGTAGATGTTCGGACAGGCTTCGCACTGTCAATTCCCATTTTCCGACATAAACTCCGTAAACTAAGATGAATGTGCGTACTCATGTCCCTCCTACCCCATTCGTTCTTTTGCACCGGGGTGAAACAGGGCTGGACTGCTAGTCCTAAATAAAATAGATCCTATCTATTTTGACGGTAGTTTTTAGAGTTTGAAGTATGTTTTAACAAGAATTCATTGAGTAAAAATGGCCACTGTTAAATTTTCTACATGATAAATAACGAAAATATTTTTTTACATAAAATGCACATCATTAACTTTTTGATTATTATTAGTTTGTCAGAAAAATTTGTTTTAGAGAAAAATTTGTGTATATGATATAAAACCAGCTAATTAGATCGATAGGTACAACTGTTCTCGTATACGGAGGGGGGTAGTATATAAAAGTATAAAAGTTTGATTTCCTCCAAGAGTAAAGAGAAACCAAATTTTAAGCTAAAAGTTTTGGGGAATATTTAAATGCACACCAAATTAGAAGCTACGCACACTAAGATTGTCACATTCCGCACGCCAATACGTGTATATTTTTTTATCTTTTATTTATTTTTGGAATTTTCTATTTTTGTTCATTAGTAAACTACTCGTATTTAGGGGTGTAAAGAGAAAACAAGAAAATCTTCTTGAGGAGTCCCTTAAAAAACTTAAGTTCACAATTTGATTTCAATGCGTTGAATGGTGAGTCGCCAGGCCTATTTACTCTTGAACCAAATCAAACTTTCCTTATACGAGAAGAGATATATCGATTTTAATGAGTGCATTTTAGGTTTTAAAGCCTAAACAAATTTTTATCTAGAATAAATCTTTCTGACAAATGAATTCATTATAACTAAATGACTTATCATGTAGAAAATTTTAGGAGTGATCATTTTTAATTCAATGAATGTTTACTATAAAAAATCAGAAGAACTGGAAATTGCATATTTATGATTTTTATTTACATCTGAGTAGACCACCATCCTGTCAAATAAAATGTTCTGCCAAAATTTTAAAACAATTGGCCCAACAGCACTGGATTTACAAATTTTATGAAAATAGTAGTTTTGCAGGTCGAATTTACTTACTGAAGGGTGTATTTAATTTAAAAATATTGTAAGGAGTATACTAATAAAACAAACTTAATTTCACAGTGCCTGTGTTAGCAAATGCACTATAATGTTGGCTGAATCTTGGTACTGCGACTCGAGTTTTTAAAATTATTATTATACATAAGTGCATACATTTATAAAATTTTCCAAAACTGTGATGAAGTTTGATTTGATTTTTTTCTAGGATTTCTCTAAACTTTATTAATAAAGTGTACTTAACTCGATTGACTTACATTTGGAAAGATCAACTTCGGCTCCAAAAATCGTTCTCAACTTAATACATTTTTTAATAATTGGTACTTTTTCACGAGTATGGAATTTTATGCAGATTGTTGATACTAAGAACTCAAACCACGAAAGACTTGTAAATTTTCGCTCAAATTATTATTAATCCTTAAGTGTAAAAAAGAGATAATATTATTACCTTCTATAAGAGAGCGTTTCTATTTTTCTTTATCAATTTTGCAGAAATAATTTGAAAGCAAGTAGCAGATAGACATGCAAGTTAAATTGAAAAATGACGCAATAGGCTCGTTGGGTTGTTCGCAGTTTATCTAAATGTCTGTTCTTTATTGGAGTTAGTTCCATAGCCGTTATCTGATTCTGTGTTTCATTTAATTAACATATCGTACGTTGGATTTGTTTGACATCGCGTGTTGGCAATTGGAACCACTTTGCTGCCAAATTCTTTTTTACTTGACATATCATAACATCTTTTTTATTTTGCTTGTTTTTAGACACTCTCAATGAAATTTATTTTTCGACAAATATTAAACATGCCTACAAATGTAGAAATTTATTATTTGATCTAATTGGCCATTTCTATTTTTGTTCAGCTACAACGTGTATCTTCGACTATAATCTTTGTGACACCAACTCATTTCAGAATCATATAAAATACATTGACATTAACTTCTAGGGGTGAACGATATTTAAAAATTGTAACTAATTAAAAAACATCAATCGATAAACTGATTTAGAAATATGAATACATGATGTACTGCCGTAAAAAGGCAAAAGGCAGTAAGTGACCAACTTATGAATTTGAGTAAATCAAGATTAACTAAAAATATATTGACCGTCCAGAATTTTAGATTATGGAAACCAAAATATGGAGGAAACATTTTTTAAAGACAATAAAATTATTGCTGCAGCACTTACTGCTGTCGTTGGTTTCAGTATGAACTCATTTTTCAACAAATGTCACTTACTGCCCTTTGTCTTTTTAGGGCAGTATAATAATATAATATATATTATAATATTGTATATTGAATATCGATACATTAATAGTATTCAATTGAGAGCGGGTTTAGTGAAATAAAGAAGGAACATTAAAGCTAAAAAACTTTATTATTGAAAACTGGAATTTTGCATCATAAAATTTTAAAATGAATAAAACCGTAGGAGTGGAAACAAATGTAAGGTTAACTACATTGATATATCGTCATATCAAATTATCAACATAAGATTTTTTTTATGAAACAGATCGTAATTCAATATAGGTATTGGGTACCTATCGATTATTATCGATATAATGGAAAACAGCCCAGCCCCGTTAACTGCTGCTATATGTTACTTAATATGTTAATAAATATTTACATTAGAATGTTCTTATTCATACTTGAATACTCAAAAAACTACCTCGTTCTGTTCATACTCAATATCATTATTACAAATTAAAGTTAATCTTCAAGTTCAATACTGAAAATAAAGTCGTAAAGCCTAAGGCATCCCGTAAAATATTTGTTAGAAATAAAATTTGCAAATACAGGGTATTACCACTTATACTTTTTTTTAATGTATGGTTTATTGGCCTCTACATCTTCTGACATAATCAGCCATGTCAATACATTCGGAAGAATTCCAATGTAAGAACAGAAGAAAAAAATAATATTTAAATAAATAATTAATAAATAAAATAAAATATAATATTAAAAAATTATCATATTGGTATCCAAAGGTAAGTTATTTGCTTTTATATGTGTATAGTATTTCCCCTTAATTATAAATCTTACCTATACTATTTCAGCGCAGGGACACATAAGAAGGATGGACAACAGGACATATGATGAGGACAATAGACAGCACCGGCCGATAGAGCAGGGTTTGCACAACACATGAATGACAATATACTTTTTTATGAAGATTGTCTACAACAAGCAATCGATTACTTTTGCTAGGATATGTTCTTAACAGATTCATGCAGACTTTTGTTGACACCATGATTCCTGGTATTCCACCTTGTAGGTCATCAACAAATACATTCTATAGACGCTGATGACCTCAGCTGTTGAGCGTCTATAATTCACAATCGCTCAACAAATACATTAAATTAAATTGTATTAACCTTTTGTAATATCGGCTTCATTGTTTTCTATGCTTTGGGCGTAGAATTTCAGGTCTTCTAAATTTGGAGTCTTCAAATTTTCACTTGTTGAATAATCGGAAAATACACTAAAATCAATTGCACACTACCTTGTCCAACCGTTCTCGGGTTGTGCTGGTAGACGCAGACAGACTAAAATTCTGGACACACGTTTTCCTGTCTCTGACAAAAAAACTCGTAAGAAAGCGAAGCTGACGTTTGAGAGACCTTTTTATTTAGTATTGATTCTATAGAGTTACGTAACATATCACCCGACGACATTTCACCCGCGGGGCCGCGGCATTCCACCCACAAACCAGTTCACCTACGACAATACACCCGCACGTCAACTTACCCACGACATTACACCCCCAATGAAAATTATAATAAAACTGTAATAATAAAAAATTTTAAGCATATGAAAAAATGGAAATATTGTGTTTTATTTTTTATATAAAATTATAAATAGAAAAGAACATGCTTATTACAAAATTTCCCGTTTCACTGCGAAACAATTCGCATACCCCTTTATCGTTCACCCCGGAATTGTTTTTTTTAAAAACTACCCCTTCCCGTTTTACTACGAAACAATTATCATACCCCATTATCGTTTACCCTGGAATTGTTTTTTTTTTTAAGTCCTCCTCTCCCCCTTTCCGTTTCACTGCGAAAAAATTCGCATACCCCTTTATCGTTCACTCCGGAATTGCTTTTTTAAAAACTCCCCCTTTCCGTTTCACTGCGAAACAATTCGCATACCCCTTTATCGTTCTATAGTGAAATAAGCAGCCACTAATATGCACCCCGGAAAATACTTCTTCAAATCATTATAAACTAATTATTGTCGCAGGCGATTTGACTTAAGGGTGTATTGTCGCAGGGGATTTGGTTTAAGGGTGTATTGTCGCCGGGGTATTGTCTCCGGTTGAAATATATTCGGGTAAAATGTCGCCGGGTGAAATGTCGCGGGTGAGTTGTCGTCGGGTGAACAGACGTTCCACGATTCTGTAGATAGGTTCGATAATATATTATCTAGGAACCATTTTATCATAAAAGAAAATATTGAAGTGCTATTAATCGAGGCTTAGTCTGACAGTAGTAGATACATACAAAATTGTGTAAAACTTTTGCAAACGTAATATATTAATAACAGTATTAATTACGTATATATCTTAACTTTCAAAAGAAGTTCCCACGAGGCTGTAAAAATCACAAACGTAATTGTTATTATAATAGGAAATGTTTGGGAAATATTGTATAAATGTACATCACACAAATAAATGGTAAAATGACCAGTTTTATTTCAGTTCAATAAAATTATACAATAAGCATTCAAACGCCATAAAAATAATCAGATTGAAATAAAACCATTAACTTTAGGTTAGAATACCCACTAACCAGTATCTACCTAGTGATGTGTTCATTCACTGTTTAATGTAAAAACATTCGTTTTTAGCTAGGTTTACATAGATGATTTGATCTGAACAGAGCATATTTTGATTAAACTTCACATCAGACAAAAGAAAATGTGAAATTCGTTTATGCAGATCTTAAACTATGTTTCACAGACCCTAAGAAAACCACGTCGTTTAAGCGAAGGACCTTGTCAATAGGGTATTTGACACTATAAAAATCAATGATTAAATAATATATTATAAATTATCGGGTTGTCTTCATAAAAACACGAAGCAGATTTAATCTTGCAATTTTAAAAATTCATTTTTTTGCATGTCCCAAAATGCTGTCCGCTTTGATGGTTTGAAGTGTGACGTAAGACTTGTAGTAAACACATATCTGCACAGATAAATAAAATTAAAGTGTCTGCCTGTCGCGCAGGCTCAGAAGAACGCGCGAGCGGGCTATTGCGGATAGTTGTGTCTCAACTCGCGCTTTAAAAAAATGTTTTCTAGCAGTTAGATCATATTTTTTTGTTAATATGTATATTTTAACCTGAAAAATAGGTCGATAATTTTATTTATTGAAGAGTTCTAATCAGAAGTTAATTAAAGATTTGTATAATATATATAGCCGAAAGCTTCACTACTTTTGTCGCTACTGTGTTTCATCACAATCGCGTGCGGAGCCGCTGGGAGCAGCTAGTATGCCTATATAAATACACAACACACACACATGAGAAAACGCTAAAAGAGTCTCGTTTAGACGATACCAAGCCTTATTTGCACTTCTTTGTATTACTACAAGAATAATGTTACAGTAGGTAAACAGCGCGGTCGTGTTTTCGCATCAATTTATAAATTTAAAATTTTGAGTGCTGTTTTATCTCATAAAACATTAAGGAAATAAAAATTTCTATTGACTAATGCTACGATACAAAAATTTTAAGAGAGGACAGCGTGGTGTAAAGGTCAGCGTGCTGGCCTTTGGATCGCACTGTATGTTCTCTGGCACTGTCGTGAGTTTGAATCCCACCTCTGCTCATGGATACTTTGTCTTTGTCGTTTAGACCTAGCTTTGATATTTAATGATACTGGCCAGATACCAAGAGGTAGTGCCATCCCCAAGTGATATTCTCTTGTATATGTGCATATGCTCTATATATGTGGATATATACAATCGGATATACCTTTTTAAAAAAATAAAATTAAGACATTATGAAAATAAGTGTAAAATAGAGAAATTTGGAAATAATTTTAGTCTCCCTACCTCCTCCAAAATGTTTAATAGTGAACTTTACTGGGGGTGACACAAATGGAATGCTCGGTTTATTTATAAAAATGTTCTTCAGACTATATTGCTCGGTAAAAAATATCTATGTTGCCTCAAAAGAGTACAAGTTCTCACATAAAAGAATGGTTTCATACAATATATTATACTAATCTTAACTTTTAACTGTCACCTATCGAATTTACAGAACCATTTAATATAACCGGTGATTTCTTCCATTTGGCAGCCTTTTTAAACGAACTGTTCTAAATGTATATTTAACAAGTTGGGATAATAAGAAATATTGAAAATTGATTACAATTTGTTATTCTCGAATCTCGATCTTTGCAATTTTATTATTTGTTATCCTTCAGTATCATTTCATTCGCTTTTGTTATAGCAATATGTAAACCATGGTTTAGATACAATAGAGTTATAACAACACACTCTACGGAGGATAAAGTATGTACAACAGATATAGCCTCTCGAATACCCTACCTGTTATATACACGTACCTGTTTTTTCAGTTTATCGTAAAGCAATATTTATGATCCTTGCTAGAAAGAAATCCGTTTTTATTTGTTGTGCGTGGGATGCTGCTGATATACGAAGTGGTGAAAGGTATTTTTTTTAGAATCAATGAACAAATTACATCTTCAGTGTGATTTTTTTGTATAAGTTTTTTTTTATATTGTATACATAGCTACATATATGTTTTGAATTTTAAATATATGTGACATTGCGTCACAATCGTTAGAATGAAATTAAAAAACTTAATTCTATTAATTAAAATTTTCGGTCGTGGAGGCCTATGTCAAATCAGAGACATTTCAAACTGATCAGAATATCTTAGTGCACAGTGAAAAAAAACTGAATTAGTTTTTTATAACTATAAAATATTTTTAACAAAAAAATTGAACCGACTTCAAAAAAGGCACTAAAAAGTAAAAAATAATTGCGTATTGAAATGTTTTGAAGTCGGTGTAGTTCTCGGAATAGATTTCATTTTGGTTGACACCGACTCCAAAACATTTCAATACGCAATTATTTTTTACTTTTTAGTGCCTTTTTTGAAGTCGGTTCAATTTTTTTGTTAAAAATATTTTATAGTTATAAAAAACTAATTCAGTTTTTTTCCCTCGATTTCTCCGGGATCCACCATCAGATCCTGACTTGGTTCCGATGGGACCACCTCGGAACTGCACTCTTTCGAATAAAAAAAAATTGAAAATCGGTCCATAATTGACGGAGAAATCGGTGAACATACATAAAAAAAAAATATACAGACGAACACAGAACCTCCTCCTTTTTGTTGAAGTCGGTCAATAAAAAACTTGACGATAAAAAAGAAGAAAGTGAATTTTCAGTGGAAGAAGAGTTTTTTTCTGGAGATATAAAATAATATTATCTAGGAGCCATGTCGTTATTACTACTCGTTAAAAATGTCGCTTATTCAAATAGTTCCTCGATTCATTTAAACATTTTAAACATTCCCTGTTATTTCTATTAACTTATTTAAAAAATATTTGGTTTAGGAAATAAAAATGTTTAAAGTACAATTTTTCAATGACATACTTATTATTATTACATATTTTGTACACACTACTGACGCACTTACTTACCATCTCACCTTGTGTCGTAATCATAGAGATATAAGTAACTGGAGTATGCTAGTTCGTGTGCTTGCCATAAGTGAAACTGTCCTCAGTTGAGAGAGAGAACGCTTAAGAAAACCCAGAAAACCAGATATTTGTTTACTCAAATCAGCATTGTTTTGTATCATTAGTCACCATAGAGATAAGGAACTATATTCTCTCTCTGAATTGTAGACACTTTCACGGCTCACTCGCGTACTTTAGTCTAACATCTCTATAGTCGTAATACTCCACTTAGAATAATTTCTAGCTCCACCTAACTATAGAGTATGAATTCAAAATCAACCGGAAAAGGGTTAAAATATAATAACAAAAAAAAATTAAATACTAGATTATAATACCAAACTAGCTATTAAGCCTGTCTTCGCCAAGCGGAAGATAACGGAAGCTTTGAAAATGCGTTTTAGATTTTAGATGGTAAAACAGAGGATTTTGTCAAAATTGATTAATTTTCTATACTATAAGTGAGCAACGTTTCTGTTCCATGGCCAACGAAGGGTTTTATTCGAAAAATTCCCAATTTGTGTCACCGGGAAGAAAATCGAAAATCTGATCGTTGTTAGGTTTTGCCGCGTGCTTTCTACTATAAATTTTCAAAGTTTCAATTTTCTAGGACCCAAGTTAATAATAGTTTTCGTATGGATGTTAACTAATTAAAAAAAAAAAAATAGCTGCATATATCCTCCCCGAGGACAGGCTGCGTTAGGTTCTGTCAATCTGTCCCGTGTCCTGTACTAGAAGCGTGCTAGGTTTCAGTCTCCTATAGGTCAACTGAGACCTTCTGAAGGGCCTGAAAAGACAGACAGGCATCCGGAATTACATTAGGAAATGATATATGTGTAGATGTTTATAACCACTTTCCACAAAACGTATTCACCATTCGTGAATTACAGTTTTCAGGCATTATGTTGCGATTTGGCAATGAAAATTGTTAAAAATGGATTAAAATTGATTGAAATTAGTTTTAATTACAATGACTATATACAAATATAAATGACAAAATCCTGCCAGGTCGCTCTCTCGGCAGTAGTATGCGACTACGATGCAACCGCGAGGACTCCGCACCAAAGATACCGAGATGCCAATCTCATTGTCCTCTGATTCCGATAAGCCACTCTCATTTGGATATCAACATGGCGTTGATCTTGCTGTTTACTAGTGATAATTTGATAATTAGATCTCTCTAGTGAAAGAACTTTTATTTGAAACAGGTAGTAGAAATCTCGATTTGACGAAGCGATGCAACGCCATTTTTAGTCGTCTATTATTGACGGGAGAGCAGCTTTCTGGAAGCTTTCTCAATTCTGAACAAATCTGAACGTTGTTTGAAAAAATAAAATTTTAAAGGATTAATAATTTTACAACATAGAGTTTAATTATAAAAACCAATTATCTTATTATCAGTCATAAAGTTGTTTGCTTGTTACATAAATTAATTATGGAGTTAAATAATATTTAAACGTAACTACAATGCACACTTATCCAACTCATCACCGCCATTACAGATGATAATAATATAAATACGGAAATACCATAAACAAATTATTAATGTTGTTAAAAATTAATCTTTCTTACGAAATAATGTAATTGATGACTATTAACGAATTTATTGAAAAAATGATATTAATTTTTGTAAATTTTATGTACATTTCGCAGTTGCAAAGGCAGATCATCGTACAGGTAAATAAGCGCGCAGAAACCTTAAAAACACGAAACAAATTTAGATTTACGTAAATGTCAAATTGGTGCTATTTGTGACTGTAATGAATAGATGAAATCATATGTAACCGGGCGTGAACAGTGAATAAAAATAAACTTTCAGGTAAACAAAGAAAATGGTCAGGTGCGAACCGGACTCGCGTACCGAAGGTTTCGTACAAACTCGTAGGTATGTAAATAGTTCGCCCATCATGGGAATCGCTTAGTATATAGGTACCATACATCGATATAGGTTGTAGTCAGTTTATTAGTTTACAATCGCAAAAAAAAATTGTGATGTAACTACAAGTTTACGCTTTTCGGACTTTTTCCTTTACTTGTTCTATAAGACATTGCTTCTTGCCAAATTTCATAATTCTATGTCAACGGGAAGTACCCTATAATAGGTTTTGATTCACCTGCGAGTGTCAAAATATGCGTCATAAACGGCCTTTGATTGCGTTAACTTAGAAGTCTGATTTTTTCACAGCTCCAAAGGATTGCAGACCTGAGAATTTGATATTCATTTCAACTTGATACCCCCACGCGTTCCGGAGAAAAAGGGTCTTGACAGACAGACGGACAACTAAGTGATCCTATAAGGGCTCCTTTTTTTCCTTTTGAGGTACGGAACTCTAAAAAGCGTAGACTTTTAGCCGAACTGCAAATATATTAGATAAAGATAAATTTTATAAGACCCTGTACTAGGACCGCTTTAAGTCATATAATATTAATGATATTTCTCAAGGAATCCATAAGAGGACGGTGCTATTCGTCAATCATACGTCGTTATTTTTTCACTGTAAAAATAAAGAGACACATATTGATTAATAATAATTCTTTCATAGACTTAACAAAGACTCAATTTTTGGTTCGAGTGATATGAGAAAAACAAAGTTTTTAACTCTTTTCGATGTCTCCTATATTTATCGCGCAAACTCAACTCAAATTTAGAAGTAAAATCTCAGCATAAAAAATAATTATTATCTATCAGGCATATGGCGCTTTGACTCGTTTCAAATAAATAAATAAATAGTTCCAATAATTTTGGCTTATTTGCCGTTTCGGTTTTTGCTAATCGAACAACCGACGTAAATATTGTTCCTCTATTTGCAATTTGACTCGTTTTTTTTGGATATTTTTTCTACTTGACCCTACTTGCCGTAGATTTACAACATTACTACAAAATGTGTAAGGAATTTAGTTTCCCTGTGTGTCTCCTAACCAACCCACAAGTGGGGGGAATGGTATTATTAGTTTAGGTCAAAAATCACTTTTTAAAATTTCACAATATGTTTTCGTTTTGGGGTCCCCCGAATCCAAAAAAACATATTTTTGGAAAAACTCTGTGCGTCTGTTTGTCTGCTGGTCTGTTGGTCTGTTAGTCTGTGAGCACGATACAGGTCAAACGGATGAGCGGATTGAAAGCAAATTTTTAAAGGTTGCTTGGTATGCAAATATGAAGAACCTATTGTTTTTGGGGTAAATCGGCGCATGCGCAGACAGAAAAGATATACGCTATAACGTTGTTTATTATATAATAATGGTATACTTTTCATAACGGCTTATTATTATATTTATTTTTTCAAGAAGTTTTGTTAAATTTTCTTTTCTAAGCTTTATAGTTTCGGAAATATTTTGAAAATAAAAAAAAATCAGCCGTTCTTGTAGATCTGTCAGAAATAAACTAGTTAAGGCATGCTTTGATTAATTTTTACATGACGTGGAACATATTATGTAAGTCACCATGGCAACGAATAGCAAATGTCATATTTAATACTAGCCATTACCCGCGTCACGTCACGCGATATCAGAAATTTTATTTTCTTTATTATACTACTAGTGTTCCGGTCCGGCTTTGCCCGAATTTGTAGATTGCTACCGTTTATTCGTCGACTTACTTTGCAAAATTGGTCTCCACGAAAAGCGTTTATATTTTATCGCGATAATATATTGCCTGTGTTCATCCTGAAATATTACTTAGAACTACTCACTGAAAATATATTATCCTCTCTTTTCCTTTCAAATCAAATAATTTACAGTCCAAATTGGTGATTTGCAGTGTGAATCGTAATTATTTTGACGTTTATAATATACACTGTTTTTCTAGGACCTGCAGCTCGTAATACATAATTTATTTTGTTAGGTTCCCCCTTCGCATACCTGAGCCTCTCCCGCGGTGGCATCTCCGGCACCGTAGACCGCTACCAGAATTATTTTGTCAAATAATGTTCCGAATTAAATATTTAAAATAATAAACAAATTTATTTAAATATAGATTATTTTTTTTATCAAATTTGAAAGATAAAAATGGTTTATGTGAGTTATTCTTAGAAGATAGATATACGCTGTCGCGGACTTTTTTTAGAACTTTTCCAGAGGAACAATTCAGCCATACATTATTTTCGTATAACTTTAGCTATTCCCGCAGCGGACGCCGTGGAAGCTCTCAAGAGGCATGACTTTTTCTGACTTAGTTGACGAATACCATCATAACTTTAGCTAATTTGCACATAATATATAAATATAGCCTATGTTGGTCAGGAGTAATGTACCTTTCAAACGATGAAAGAATTTTTCAAATAGGTGCAGTGGTTCCGGAGCTAACCCTCCACATACACACAAACTCACAAAGTTTGCTCTCTCTCTCTCTCTCTCTCTCTCTCTATAATATTAGGATAGATATCAAATGTCAACATTTTGAAATTGGAATGATCCCGTCGCCCAATTGACTGGATTTTTTTAATGATTTAATGATTTATTCAAAAAAAAAAATAAGTAGGTATTAATGAGTTTACAGGCGAAAGCCTAAGAAACTCAAAAAAAAAATATATATACATAAGTAGTAAAATAAAAAAAAGTTATAACAGTTTAAAATAATATAGTTTTCTCCGATTGCCAAGGTTTACATATAAAAGTATAAGTACGTTACTTTTTCCAGTATCCTGTGTGCACTGACACCTGTAAATAAAGTATCAGCTGATATGTAAAAAGTTATGGACCGGAAATACAACGGAATATGATTGAGGAAACGCATCTACCGACAACAATAATGAGGAACAACCATCAAATACATCGTTTATAAACAATGAATAACGTTTATGCAAATTGGATTCGTTCTTAAATAATTACACATCTTATAAATGTTTAGTGCGATGCAGTGATGACGATGCTACATTCTGATTTATTCCATTTATCGGCATAATTGAAAGACGCAATTTTTACGGATCTTAACTAGGTAGGCATAGAGGAACAATGCTCTAGTTCTACTTTAAAAATAGCTCTCAGACGTGGCTCTACCATTTTTTTGTACTTGAGTTTCTGATGCCGTATGTACCTACTTAAAATTTCTTCCTAGCTGCAGTTCTACATGAATATAGATTTTAGAAAATGGGTATGCATTACATATTTCAACAATGTACTAAAATTCCAGCCAATTGGGCGACGGGACCATTCCATTTGATATAGTATTATAAAGAATATAAAATTTCTGATATCGCGTGAGGTAACGCGGGTAATGGCTAGTATTAATTATGATACCTATTTGCTATTCATTTGCGTGGTCACTTACATAATATGTTCCACGGCATGTAAAAATTAAACAAAGCATGCTTAACTAGCTTATTGCTGACAGATCTACAAAACAAAAGAACAGCTGATATTCTTATTTTCAAAATAATTCCGAAACTATAAAGTTTAGAAAAAAAATTTTTTAACAAAATTTTCTTGAAAAAAAAATTGAATAATAAGCCGTCATGAAAAGTATGTGATTATTATATAAAAAACAACGTTACAACATAAATCTCTTCTGCGCATGAGCCGATTTTCCTCAAAACCAATAAAGCTTTTCATTTTGCAAACAGACGAACAGAGTTTTTCCAAAAATATGTTTTCTGGATTGACAGGACTTTAAAACAAAAAAATTGTGTAAAATTTTTAGAAGGTGATTTTTGACCTAAACTAGTACCTTTCCCCACTAATTGTAGGTTGGGATAATAAAAATGGTTTTGTGAAGGATAAAAAAATTTTAATCATAATATCCCGGAAATGTCCGTTTTGATGTGAAAACGTCTATTCGCTCGTTAAGTACAGTGATAGCCAGTCTAACTTCCTTGCGTTACCAAATACCCTTAGATTACAATCGCTGCGGGATTAAAAATGCGTTTATAATGATTGAGCCCACGAGTAAAGCGTATATATCTGTACGGTTTCGTCGCGCAATATTTGTTTTCCTGTGATGTCACGAGTGTAGGCACATGCGCGTGATGGTCACTAACTAACTTTGTGTAAAGTTTAAAATTATTTTATTTCGGTGTCATTTGAAAGAGCTGGCGGAGCTTACTAGCTAAACTGAGACAACAAAAATAGTCGCCGGAATATAAATGAAAATTGGAATTAAATTGAAAATTACAAAATAGTTCTCATATATGATTATCAAATTTGCTCGGAATTATTAAAAAACGCAGTCAGCTAAAAGCCCGCGTCGAGAATAATACACTATTAGCCTAAAAAGTCCAGTATCGAACGAAAGTAAGAGCTACGGCAGCGGCGAAAAGGAAACGAATAACCCCAAGCCTACGGATCATGTGCAAGCTATACAGAAAACAGTGATATTCGACACTTTCACGAAAAATTTACGGTGCGTATTCTAACTGCGCTTTTCTTTAGTTTTTTTTATTTATCCATTGAACACGTCCCATCTTTAAGGGTCAACGCATGCTACTCTTTATATCGAAAAAGCGCGTTTGGAAACAGCATCGCCGTTTGACGATTACTCAGCTGACAGCTACACTAAACTCGTTCGATCGTGCGATTAAGTAAACGAATAGACTCGATCGCACTTTCGCTCGACCTAGCGATCTATGGGAACCTATACGCGAACCTGCTACGTATTTTCGACAATCGCTCCTTTGTGATGTACACGCGTGGATACATGATTGCGTTAAGGGAATGGGGAAATTTTGTGTGGTTTAACCTATTTTCCAGAAAATGAGTTCTGAACAAAAAATTTGATGATTTAAAATGCTGGATTTGAGGCCAAAAAGGAAACAATTTTTGTTTGCTTACTTTATTGATCAACGTTTCGGCATCTAATTGTGGCTTCTTAATTTAATTTAAGTACCTGAAGAAAACACAATTAGATGCCGAAACGGTGATCAATAAAGTAAGCAAATACAAATTGTTTTCTTTTTGGCCGAAAATCCTGCATTTTAGATTCATTGAAGATACCGAGGTGACACTATAAACAAAAAAAAATTGAAAAGAAATTTGACTCTGCAGGCCATCCCTCAAAAACTTCCCGCTATCTTCGAGTTCCAAACGCTCAAAAATATATAAAATATAGCAATAAGTTTATTTTTAGCTCTTTGATCTCAAAAAAAAAAAATCTGACGAATTTTTCGTTCACGATATCTCGTGAACAAATGAACCGATTTTAATACGGTTTGCGGAAATCGACGCAGTGTTTTAAGAAGAAGAGCTGATTAGTTTTTGGAATTAATCGGTTTACTAGTTTCGAAAAGATTTAAAGAAAACAAATTTCTAAAAATATTTGAAACTTATATTTTTGTGATTTCTCAAATTTTATTGGGTCAAATCATTCCAAATTTTCAGGAAATATAAGTACAGCAAGGTCGCGTCAGATGCCGTAAACCGCGTTTCAATCGAACACTCCGTTCAAAAGTAATAAGAGGTTTACAATTATACATACACACACACATGCAGCCCTACGGACATCATCGTCAAAATAGTCAGAATAGCCTTCCTAGGACCTCAAAACGTCGAAATTTGACGACAACTCGATTTTCGAAAATCGGGGTGAAAACAATAACTTCCTGATTTTTTTGAAAAATTTTTTTTAGCGGGAAGTTAAAAATTTGATTAAATTTTAGTTTGTTATCCATGTAGTGATTCAGTCGTTAGTGAGGGGTGGGGGAAATTGCACTCATTGCCGCCGCCCCCTGTACCTGGGCCCGGCGATACATCAGTTGTATAGTTCAGTCAGTTATGTACGAGCTTACGATAGTGGTAACTGTGTCTGACGATTTACAAGCAACTAAATTGGACAATCATAAAACAACATGCGAATGTCCTAAATCGTGTCATCAGTTTCAAATCTAAACACAATGCCTCTAAATTTACGTCAAATCTATAATCAAATGATAATTCGGTATGATAATATTTCGCATTTTTCAACAAGAAGTGGATCAGTGACTCCACACAAATACAATACAATCAACAAGCCGTCACCGTTAAATAATTCAGCGACACAGTGGAAAAAAGTGTTATTATTTATACAAAACATGTCAAATAAGTTAATTAATTCATGTTTACATAATCAGGTTGTATCACATAAATGCGGAAACACCAGTCCCTTCACGTTGATTGCAACATGTTTTTATGGTCCACCTTGCTAGATTCGTTTGATAAATTTAATATTTTGATTAGTAGTTCATATGTGTTTGCAGCATTCCGATATGCGTAATAAAGACGGTCTTGTTGTGATATTATTATTAAATATGTTACGTTAAAGAGAATTTATGCACCTTGTAATGGGCGCCAGTGCGCCACTAATAAAATTTCCAGAGGAGAAGGACAAAAATTACACGATATTAATATATTAGTAAACTAGGTGCTCCTCGCGGCTCCGCACGCGATTGTCATGAAACGCGGTAACGACAAAAGTGGAGCTTTTGGCTATATTATATATTATATATAGAGGAACAAATAAAAAATGCCTAAGCAAATAAAAAAGTTTGATCGAACTGCAAGAAACAATTTTTTAAAGCGCGCATTGAGACACAACTACCCGCAAAAGCCCGATCGCGTGTTATGAGTCCTCGCGACAGGCAGCCTTTGTGATATTAAGTCGTTGGAGGGGGAAGCGGTGAGCGGAAGTTTCGGGTTAAACTCCCAACAGTGACATTGTTGGAAAGTAAATTTTTCTTATATAGTACTGTAACTGTAACATCTAATTATTGATTTTAATTTTTTTTTCAATGCGAATGTATTTTGACGAACTACAGTTTTTAATAGCCTAAGTTACTTCTTATAACATTACCTATCTGCAGTGAAAATTCCGTCAAAATCGGTCTAGTCGTTTAGGAGATAACCCGAAACAAACAGACAGATAGACGGACAAAAACTTTAAAAATTGTTTTTTTTTGTTATAAGACCGTATATACTTTCATATGCATTTTCTAAAAAGCTGTTATTTTGACATTACAGACACTTCAGTTTTATTTATCTGTATAGATGATATTTTCAGTAATTTCACATGATATTGATATCAGTGGCGGGCGATCCTTAATACGACTTACGAGACCCGGGACGACTTTTCACTTTAAGCGTCGAGGCTCATTAAAAATGCAGGTTTTTTCAGGTCGAAATAGCATGGAAATTTTAATATATACCGTGGAAGAGATCCCCCCCCTCCGAGAAGGTTCGGCGTGGGCCGACTCCACCCCCGTTAGTTCACCACTGGTTGATGATTGATACATGTCGGTCATTTTCAAACTTATTTATCGTCAGTTGTGGTCGCGAAGACTATATATGCCTATCTCCCCAAATATCGATGTTTCTAGGTTACATATTATATAGTTTCGAAATTCGATACCAGGATACACAATATTTTGTGGTTCTCCTATGTCACCATTTTAGACTAAAAAATATAAACCTTTTCGAATGAGTATTAGTGAATTGTCTGAAATCACACAGATACCCACGTTGCATCTTTATAAACTGACAACATATTATTTTGTTAGTTATTAAATAATATTATAGACCTACCTATATCATTTCAATTTCAGAATTAATTTTCAACTTGAATACGATTCTAAAACTTGTATTTGGACATCTCCGCATTTCCATTCATTGTAAATAAATTCGATTTGAAACCTTGCTTACTTTTTCACCTCTAAATTAGAGCAGGTGTGAGTTACTACCTGTTCAATAAATCAACAAATTATAATTTGTTATGGTTTGAATACCATTCAATTAAATGAATACCATAAGTAGATTTATAGTTCGTTCGCGGGGAAGTAAATTTTTTCATAAAAAATACGTAGCAGATCTGTAGTAGTTTATGTATCTAGAATGTAATGCATTATTTTATGTGCGAGTTGTAATATTATGGAAAAATGAATTCAGCGAGTTATAACAGTTACATGAGTCATAAAAGCAACACGTACGAGATACATAGTACATTTTTTGCAGGTACCTCCTATATAATAACAGATTTTCACTTCATAATAATAGTTCTGACAGCTGGTGTAAACTCTATTTGAAATCATATTGTATTTAATTTGTTTACGAAAACTACACCTATTTTGTGTCTCTGTTCATCACTTTTGGAAATTACTGTTGGATTGATAAGATCGCATTTTTGCGTTTTATTTTACACACTAGCTCGAAATACGTCATTACACTACCGCTATACAGATATAAAACGCAACTGTTTTCTGGGGGATCCGCAAAAAATTCTTTATTTCTCTTGGCACATGTTGCTAGTAACAAATCCAAAAAAAACATGTATTGAAATATGTCTACAACCTACCCTAACCTAATAAATGAATATAATTGAAATTTATAGGTAGTACCTACTTACCGTCTAATTTCTGCATCAAAAAGTATGTTTTAAAGAAAAGTAGAGTGACGGACACAGCATTTTAACATTTTAAGATTCCTCCCCCTTCCATATTTTTTTATAAATTAACAAAACAATAAATATAGTTTTTTTTCGAGGCCCAAAAGCTTACTTCTGGGCTGTGGCGTAACTATAGGGTAGCAGAACGATCAAAATGCCACCGGCCTCTGACCTGAAGGGGCCCCCGATACAAGAGGACAGGAAGAATATCTACTTTACTTTGTGATTTATAACGATGAAACTACAATTTGAAGCTTTTTTATGTTAAGGGAGGGCCCCATCCGATGAATCTGCCACGGGCCTCATGTGGTATAGTTCCGCCACTGCTTCTGAAGCTGTGCGGTAATTGGGCTATTGGGTACATCAAAAAGAAATCTTTTGTATTTAGTAGTAAAATTGGTGGCAATTTTATTAGCCACGATAGTCTAATTATTTTGATGTTATAATGTTGCACACACCGTAACCTTCCATTTAATCGGTATTGGGCAAGTCAACGCTTCTTCTCGCATTTAGCACTTCTTCTACTGTTTACGCCAACGTTCCGTTTTAAACAGTATGACACGTCTTTAGGTACGTAGAATACCTAGTAGACATTTCGATTGGTTGTGTGCACAAGTTACGAATTATAAATAAATAAGGAAACGGAATATAATCATTTATAAACTGAAATGCTATTTCATATAAAAATAATTCGTTCTACAAAAATTCTTCGAAAATAATGCAACTTACCTGGACAGTAACACATTTTAAGATTACGCCTGCCTCATTTTGGATGAAAACCAAAATATGCCTAACAGTTCAACGCCTTTTGATAAGCACCAACGACACATTGTACTTAAAGCCAGATGGAGTTATCGATATTTCTTTCATTCTGATACCAAATCAAATAAAATAGAATTAAACAATTTTCGCAAACCATAAATTCACAGAGGCCTAGGTTATAGTTTCTACACTGAACACTTTCTTCCATTGTTTTGGCTAAGTAATATGACGACAATGACATAGAGAAAGGGGTACTTCCATATTATTTTCTTGGAGTGTAAAACAATTTTCACTTTATAAAAAACGATATTTCAAGCAGGTTGAGGAAGATAATTGTAAAAAAATTAATTTAAACAGCGTAACGCTTTATTTAACAAAAATATATATCTTTCGGAAAAATTATAATATCCAAAACAATTATAATAGTTTTATCAATAATCGGGAGCTGTTAGGAATACATAATAGTTTCCACTATAATAATTGATTAATCTTTAGAATCAATATGTTTACAGAATTGATTTGACCTTTAACACGTCATTATACGTGCCTGCGTATAAATGTAGGTACATTTTTTATTCGTTGACTGTAATCTTTAGGACGATGTTTTCTTATTGGATCTGTCAATGAAGAATGGTTACACTGGAGATAAATGAGTGTTAGCAGAGGTAGAGAATTTTAATCAAAACATATTAAATACAGGTGTAAATATTTGAAAGTCTAAGTGCTTTAGAATTTATTTAACTTGTAATCAATATTAAATTATATGTGTCATACAATACTTATTCAATATTGATTAACATTTTTTAGAGTAAAGCTAGTTTACATTTAAGTGGTCTTTTCGGTTTCGAAAAAAAATATAAACATTTAAGCAAGACTTAATAAGCAGTATCATTATTATTTTAATTTTTCTTTAAATTTACGAACAAAACTGACCCGAAATATTTGTTATAATAACAATTTTGATTTGTTACTTTTGTTCCAACTATATGAAATATTTCAAAGTTTTTGGAAATTACTTCAAATAATGTATTTTTATTATTAGAATTACAAAAAAATGTTTAATTAAAGAAATATATTTTTTTATAAATATAACATATATCCTGTTTCCATTTATCACCTTCGGTTCTAAACGATTGTAATCACCGAAGACAAGTAGTGATAAGGTTTAAATAACGTCATATGATCCATTATAATGTAACGTTGTGATTTAAAAAATTAAATATTTTTTAAAAAAGATCAAACTGAATTAAATTTTGCATTAATTAAATCTTGCAGAAATGCTTTCAACAGTCGTCTTTAAATAGAATATGAATACTGTACAGGTGTACACATTCTTTAAACAATTAAATAATAATTATATTTACACATCGTTTGCACTAATATTGCTGAAGTGCACAAAGGAACATTTAAACAAAATTCTGGATTTGTTCACAATTTAAATATTAATAGCGACAGTTTCTTAAATAACTCGATATATTTACATTTTGATTATTAATCAGTTCTCAAAATCTCTAGACGGTCACTGGTATAGCACATTTGTTTTACTTTGGTAGATTTTAAATTAAGTTCAGTCTAAACACACTCAAGATCAACGATCGTGCTTTGTCAATTGTAAAGGTTGACACGAATTGTTCATATCTTTAATTGATTCTTCTTCACCAACACTCAGAGCTGGGCTGCTCGATTCAGATCTGTTTATGTTCAGTCGTTTGTGATTCTCTTCAATGTCCGACTCGTCATTAACAATAATCTCTTCGTCGGAGTCCGACAGCGCAATGTCAGAATCGCCGCCGTTCGATTTCAGATGCAGCGCTGTCGTAGCGGCTAGAAGCGCTGCTGAAGTCGGCACCAAAGCTTTGAACGCACTATTTTCGCCGCCCATCTGCAGTAACATTGAGGAAGCCGGGCCTGTAGTAAGGTGGGTGCGAGTGGTAGTAAGGGGTGATCCAGGGGTGGAATCTTGCGGGGCCACCGGGTAACGTAGTCCCGCCGCCGATGGAGGTGGCGATGGTGTCAGAGGTCCGGCGAAATGCTGACCGGGACCCGGTGATTGGCGTGAATGACGAGGCAATGGGGAAGAGCGTTTTAGAAGATTCATGCGTTGATGACGTCTCCATTTTGCTCGTCTGTTGGAAAACCAAACCTGGTTAACAATGCAGGGTATTAGTATACAAGCAGGTTATTTTCTATATTGATTTTGTACTTAAAGATCGAATTATTAACAAATTAATCAGCTAAGCAAAACTAGCTTATCCTAGTTATGTGTAGTTTCGTTTCAGTAAATGCTTTTATTACAGTATTTTGTAGAAATAATTTAGAGACACAAGCACAACGATTGAAACTATCTTCTAAAAATGTAAATAGATAAAAATATAAAAGTGTATTTGTTTTTCTGGGAACCCAAGTTGGTACATATTGATTTGCGCAGTGATCCGTCATTACTGCAGAATAATAATGATTTAAGCTATTAGCTAACAGTGTAATAATTATGCTTCAGAAATATTTAACTTGCAAAATCTGAAAGAATGCTTAGCTGATTCATTATCTAAATAGTCAATCTTAAAGTGCAAATTGGATGCAAATGCAATGTATTTCTTTGCTTAAACAAACAGTTGCAATAATGCGATATTTTATCCACTTACAATTTATATTGGATAATTAAATCAGCGATTCCCAACATGCATACCACGACATATTTATGTATCGTGAATTATAATACATACTGTGTCCATTTGAAAAACACGTAGATCTCTGTATAAAGGAGACACTAACTAGGTATACAATTCGCATATTGATGACATGAATTTTTAAAACTTTAACAGAACCAGGTTACATGATTTTTAGGGATTCGCAGCAAAATGTACAAAAATATAATCCTTACGGTTATACTTCATTGTCCGTCCGTTTGTCTGTTTGTCACAGGCTCCTAAATCCTTTATTACGATTGGACGTAGGTAGGTATATAGTTAAATTATTACAAAAAAATACGTTACCCGCGACCAATAGAGTAAACAATTCAACCAAAAAAAGTATTTATTAAGCATGAGGAAATGTTGTAAAAAGTTCACCTTGAAGATACTAACTATATAAGATATATGCACCATTTCTTCTTTAACGAACAGTGGCCTATGCAACATTAAATGGACATCCCTTGAAATGTATTATGATCATGTAACACTTTGAGAATCGATTTTTAATTACCTAATTTTGAATTAAGTTATCAAAGGGTTATCGTGGATTTTCAAGCAAAACTCCTCTCCTCTTCTGTTGGAATTTTCATTTAACTAAATATAAAAGTTAAGAGCTATGTTGTTAGTATTAAACTTCGGAACATTAAAAAATGAAGCTGCTCACCTGAACTCGTGCTTCCGATAAAGAAGTTTTAGAAGCTAGACGTTCTCTTGTCGAAACGCAAGGATAATGACTTTTCTCGAACTCTTTCTCAAGCTCTTCTAATTGATCTGGACTAAATGTGGTTCGATTTCTTCTGAATTTTGGTTGTTCGGATCCATCTAAGCTTCCTGAATCGTCTTTACTGTCTACATCTGGAAACAAAAAGAAATCATATGATAGGTAAAGAGCGTATTTTTTACGTACATTAGTTTCAACAATTAATACATTTAATTTCATTTCTGTAAACAGAAAAGATAGACGACGCCTATAACAGATTGATAAACAATTTACCGTGACGTGTCCAGGTGAAAGTTTCCTAGTATTTTTTTTATTTTTGAAAAATATAACTGAACACTAAATCAGATATTAAGTGATTTGATTTGGAGAAATTCACAATTAAAAAAAAATTGTCTTCCCAAATTTCCTTGTTTTGGTTATAGACACGGTGATGTTAATTATTAATATCCGTAAATAATGTTACACAAGTATTTCTATAAAATCTTAATTTCAGGCAACCAGGTCATAAAAAAAGGAAATAATAATATACACACCTAAAAGTCTAGGCATTCCGAGGTCACCTTGCGATCCGAGTAATCCGGATCCAGTAAGATCATGATGATGAATAACCGATCCCGGTGAAGCGGAAGAGCTTGGCGACCCAAGCACCGACGTTCCAGGAGTCGCCGCGCCTTGCGGCAGGCCGATGCCGGCCGCCGTTCCCGGCCATAAATGCGAGTGCCACGGGAATGCTGCGGCTGCAGCGGCGTAGGGATGCGGATGGTATAAACCGTAACCGGCTGCTCTGGCAAACTCTGCGGCTGCTCGTTCGGCAGCGCGGTTGCGCAAGATGCGATTTATGCTGCTCACTGACGGCGCAGTCGCGTTAGTGCAAACACCTGAAACAAAACATGTCAGTATTTAGTAAACATATTACACTTTTCAGAATGTCTCTTACTTGTGCATTAAAGTCTCCTTGGTTAAAATATCAATACATCTATATTCTCTGAAATGTGTTAATAAATCGAGTATACGCAAGTTTTTCTTTCATAATGGGTTCAAATGAAATCCTTATGATTGTATCAAACAAATAACTAGATAAAAAAATTGAGATCCACACCTCGCCACTGTACTGGGGTGGTCAACGCTGAATTATATTAACACTATTCCAAATTACAAAGTTAAATAAAAAATACTATTTTTTATCTTATCTTTTAAAGCACACCGAACACTGACTTGCTGACTAGTATATATTTTATTTACAGCCTAAATACTAGCAAATCTTAAAATAGTAACCTTTACAAAAATTTTGAAATTTATGACCACGAGCTCTTGGCTATAAATTATTGAGCCAATAAAATTTATTTTTAGTTTGTTTATTCAAAAAGTCATTCATTTTATCAACGCGAATACTACTTCAATCTGTTCAAATATTTTATTAAATTAGAATGCTTTGAAAACAAATATGTACCTATGTCCAAATTAAAAAAAAAAAATTACAAATTTAAAAAACATATTTTAAAGTAATAATACCAATTTAGAAAGTTGTTTGTTAAATATTTAACGATCGTAAAATTCATGATCTTCAAAAAAATTGTATAAAATTTGAATTTAGTTTTCAATTAATCAACCGCATAATTAAATATTTCTACAGCAGATAAAGTTTGCCGCGTGGACATAAAACTATAATATTTAAATACCAAATTTGGTTTGCATTTAATGATTATAATAATATAGTATTTTCTTAAATAAATAATAAGAAATGAATAGAACACGTGTTACAGATTTACATTAAAAATTGACGTCGATTAGAGGGTTCGGCGTGTCGGTAAAAGCAGCGACATATGAGACGTCCCACGCGCAAATTACCTCACAATTTAAGTAGACATTAATGATCCATATTATGTCCGCGAAGATATCTATCAGGAAACCTAACTGACTGGACCATCAATTTCACTGAATTATTCAGTCCCAACTAACTGCTGGTGTGAATACCTACACCTATTTTAGAATATAAATTACTGTGCGCTGTCAGCCAGTGGCGCAACGAATTATTTCTTATTTTTATCATTAATTTTTTTGGCTGTCGAATCTAACAAACAATATATCAATATAAATATACTCGAGTCTTCTTATTTATAACAAGCATGCGCCAATATGTTTCATTCATAACAAGCTGCCAATCTGTCTTAAAAATATTCACTTTCAAATTAAATTAAAAAAAAAATATGGGGTGATAACTTTTGGCTGTCGAATTTTCTGTTCACTGCCGCGATATAATTTGTTTAAAATTTAGATAATTCCCTATTTGTAATTACGACAAAAAATATCATACTTATGATAGGGCCAGGCTAAATGTTTAATAGTATAATAACGAAAAAAAATCAAAAGAGCGTAGATACAAAAACAAAAAATAACAGGTACATAGATGCCTACTGATGAACATTTCTAGTCATTTAAAATCATCCCCGGAATCTTTAGATTTTCAAATCCTAAAGATGAGCCAATGTTTTTTTGTACCAACGATTCCGAAATGTGTTTTTATAATAATCAAGTCAAAAATACGTATAATCTAATAAAAAACAGTTGTGTGGTTTTAAGAAACCACGACGCAAGTGAAACTTTTATTGGATTGTAGGCGTTGGATTGTAGACACTTATCCATCACGATTAATTATAAACAACAATATTCACATGAATACACGAATAAAAACATGTAAACACTGTACAGCACTTGCCCGCATGACAGACTGACTATGTGTTATACATACTACACGGTCAGCTGATGCTAACCATGGGCGCCGCCATATTGGCCTTGACTGCTCTACCGAGCGCCTTTCACTTTACCCCTACTCCGGGGCCGCCTGTAATGCGACATGCAACAGACGGCCAGAAAAATTCGGGGCGATAGAAGAAAAGTATCACTTTAAAAATATTTAATTTAATTTTAAAAGTTGCAAAGAACGTATACGCATAATGATATTTTAAAAATGTTACCAGAATAATGAGTTGACAGCTAAAGCTGTTTCATTGTCAGTTAATGAATTCGACTGTTTCATACGTCGTAATGAGCGGTTAGGAATTGTTTTTAATGTTTTTCAAGTTTGTGATCACAAAAGATTACAATAGTAAACCAATGAAATTTTAAGTCATTTTTCTAATAGAAACAGACTAATAACGGCAAGATAATCAGACCCCATCAAATTTTGCTGTTATTCAGTACCACAAAATAATGTCAAAATTATTAACTTATTAGATAACGATAATTTTTTAAAAAAGAGAGATGGTTGGGTCTTATTGAGATAACATTAATACTCTGCATTGTCGACCACAGCGTTGTCTTATGTGCTGCGCTTAAAAAACAAACAAGTTTAATTAAATTTTCAATCTTGTAGGTAATCAGACGTATGTAGACGTCGTCTTGATGAAATTAAAGTTGATTGTTTTATTTATTTACTTTTTATTTTATATAAAGATCACATTGATCATCTCCATATCAATAATCTATTAATAAATAATAATAGATAACAATAAAATCTGGTCTTATACAGAGACATAATATGGAATGTTGTTAACAAAGTGAATTTTTTTACTTCTTTTTTAAGAATTCTTTCTACCAAAAAAAACATAATGATGAACAAAAAAGTGTATTTTTGTTTATGAAATACGAAAAACACGTTTTCGATTTTCTACGTCTATCGCGGACAACACTGGCGCCACCTCTCAAACATTTCACCCATTTGACGCGTCGTCGTTGTTATTGTTGTTGTATGAATTCAATTATGAACAACAAGCCTGCTGATCATGACACTTCTGCGGTCTTCACCTAGGAATCACTGATCTCTAATTAATGGACTCTGGTTAGGCGGCCTGATTTAAGTATAAGACGTGGGCAAGTAAACCTATTTGAATGACAATTTTAGCGGGAAATTTGAATTATCAGAATAACTGACGCTTGCTACGTTATAATATTTACTTATAATACTAGTGCTCAGTTACAGAAAGCACTTTCAGAAAATCTGATTTGATAACGACCTTAGAGTGGGAACATACATATTCCTCCATATGAAAAACATTGTAGAGTTTTAAATAGATCTTGCTTGAAAAATAATTGATCGATTGAAACGACGTTTTTATTTAACTATGTATATCTACATGCATTCAGCACCATTTTTTGTGCAGTTTACACTTCTAAACAACATTGTCTACGTATTTTGATAAAAATATAGCCTGAGAAACGATCTTTCTTATATTTTGAACAATCAATTGTTGATGTGTGAGTACAATCTAATATTCTAGATGACAAGAATTTTGAATGGAACATTAGACTGCTCCTGATGTATGGAAACTAATTATTATTTGATCACAATCTAAGGTCGCTGTCAATTCAATTTTTTTGACAATTATTTCTGTAACCCGGCATAGATTTGTTTAGCGAGCTGAGTACCTACGGGAATTATCTGTATTTGATTTTCGTGTGGATAAACTAGGATATTTAGACGTGTATATTTTTTTGAACAGGTCTCTAAAGAGTCACTCACCGTAGTGAATTTACCAATAAACCGAGTAGCCATTGAACCAGAGTGACAGATTTGGGTGACATTATTACAAAATCTGGTATAGATATATGCAATAGTAAATGATTTTTGTAGAATTTGCTACGGGAAGAAAAGGAAGAAGCGAGTGGGCTAAAAAAGTGTAGAGTGTATTTGAGACTGTGGTGAATAAAATAGAAAAAAAAAATTGGTTGTCTTTAAAGTCGGTTTACTGACGATAGTTTTACGTGATAATATCATATTTAAAAATACATAACCTAAATTTTAGTAGCTGTCAGGCGGAACGTGACACATTTCGGAACGTGACACTTGTTCGTGCATGCAGCCGGTGTTTCATCAATTTATAAGACGTTATCACGCGTCAACAAATGTTTAAGAGTAAATTATTTTATCTACAGGTAATTTAAGAAGTCTTTATAATAAGAGCTATCCGTACATTAGAGATCAATGTTGGGGAATGTGATAACCAAGCACACAATATAATCCATTATACATTACAATGTGTAGTCCTATGAGATGCGTAACAAATCGTTGGTCAGTTAGCTTCAACAACAGTTATTGTTATGTTATATATGTAAATTGTTGCTTATAACAGCCTTCTTAACTGTACATGTTATATTAACTAGATGAAACATAGCAACAAAAAATAATTATGCTGTACATCAAACTGGCCTATAATATCATATTTTCAATTTACTTTTTTATTTAACGATCAAATTGCATTCTTATTTTTTGTTAGATCAAATTTTAATAGGTAAGTATTTTGTCAGCCTCGTCACTTTAATTGTACAGTTGCGAACTCAATATACTTAGTTAAACTTTTATATATATCTAGACTTAATGGTTTTTTAAAATATGCATCTGCATATTGTAATTAATTGGCTTTTGATAGTAGTGTATCAGTTATTTGAATTACACCCGAAAAATTCAATAAAAAATATAAAAATATATACATTTACCTATATATTTATTAACATATTATGTATGTTAAAACATATATACCTATTAAAGTCAGTATGATCCAGAAGAAATGTTATAAAAATCGGTTCAGCCATTTTTTGTTTAAATAAAATTATTCCGAAAAGTAGATTTTACACGGAATTTCGCGAATAAAAAATGATCTCCAAATCTTTGATTAACGTCTAATAATCTTCAATTTTATATTTTGTCAATATATTGTCTGAAAAACTGGTTTATAATTTTATTTATTAATAAAAAATTATATTAACTTTGTTAGTGTTCCATTCTAATCTATAATCTAATCTAAGTGTCCCAATCGATGCTTATTAACATCAGTATGATCTGAGAGAAATTTTATTAAGATAAATCCAACCTTTTTTGAACAAAAAAAAAAACTACAAAATGCATGATTTTAATACTTTTAAAAAAACATTTCTTAGATCTAATTTTGTAAATAACATCTTTAATATTTAATATTGATCGTACTGGGAAATTGGTCGTGTGGACCTCAAGGGTCGCACTTGTAGAATCCCAATAAACGACTCGCCTCTCACGGCTTGTTAATATTATTGTTTTGTACAATGAACTGAACATCTAATGGATACTTTCCTCATATCAGAAACATGTTAATGTTGATTCTAAAACTAGAACCTATTATTTTATTATGAATTTCAGTTCAGAATCATTTAACACAGTTTAAAATGATTTCCAGCGTGAGCTATAGCTATTAGTCTATTACAATTACTCCCGGTAAGTACTATCTACCATATTTAATACAAATAAAAATATTTCACTATAATTTGGTAATTCAGATCGATAGATTCAATTTTTTAGTTTTAGCTTCACTTTAAGGAACCGTACCATCTTTCAAAATTAGACAATTCTTTCGATTTCTATATTATTTAAGAAATAAGAGGTGGTATATAATTGAGGAGCAACCATGCAAAACCTGATAAATCCATTTGTTTTTTAGTTTTATATCAAGTCTAGTTAACTTTGATAAGCCCGATAAAGCCCATAAAAACGGGTGTTAAAGTGGAGACTTTCAAGCAAACTCCAATAAATCCAAGATTCATGTAATTTAAGAGAAAATATAATTTTATTTTTACTACGTAGATACTGAACTTATGTTATAATATTATGCTTGTATTTTATTATTATTTTTTTTTTAATTTTACTAAAAAAAATTAGTTTCAAAAATTTTTTATATGCCGTTTTTATTTCGAAAAATTTACTTTTTTTTATTCGATGTTGTAATAATAAACATTTTGATATTCATAGGTACCTACTTATATATTTGATTTGCGAAAAAAACCCCGATAAAATTATTGTTTCACCCGATAAATCCCAACATCATTTTTTTTTTAATATACTAATATTTTTTCCTAAAGGTAAACTCATCTGTGACCTATATGCCACTGATTCGTAAAATAAAATTAGCTAATTATCTAAAGGATTCTGTGTGACAGACTTATCGAGTGTTGCATGGTTGATCCTCAATTAGCGTATGCCAAGTGTCTCGATTTGCCACACTGACTGTATTAGCAAATACAATACACTATACTGTCAGCAGGATTGGCATTGCGAGTCTGCGACCCGAGTTTTTAATCTTACTACACTCTCGATTTGTCTTGACAACTTGATATCTTTTATTTTTGTCATTCAGTTTGCACTTACGAACTTCAAGTTTATATTGTAAATGTTTTTTTTGAGGATTCTGTTTACTTGACTAGATATGTAAAAATTACAACAGTATATTTAATGAATATCACGTTCAGATGCTATTTTTAACTGCCTAAATTTTTAACTTTATATACCTATCAAGTTTAAAGTACGTAAAAAATAAATAAAAAAAACTGTTAAATTCTAAAGAACTGGACTTGGACTTTTTTATAACGATGATTTGTTGGTGCGTAGTTATTGTTGTTGTGTGGACAACAGAAACTTCTGAACTAAAGAATACACTCGCTGCAATCAGCCACGCGCAGCAGGATCTAAATGCACAAACAGCGATTCTTGTTAATGGATACCTTTTAGCATCCAAATTAACTACATTTTACAAGACGTCGATCTTTGATCTTTTTTTATACATTTTTGTAAGTAACGTTGACTTAAAATTTATGTTCCGACGTTTGCTGCTATTCAAAAATCATACAAAACTGATTTCGTGCAGAAATAAGTATTTCTCAGCACACTCAGTACAGAAAGCCCTTATAATTTTGTTTTATATCTAGGCACGAGTCCGTCATAAGCATGTTTAACTCTGTCGCCTGTAAGTTTATAAAATACAGTAGAATTTGAAGCAAGTGTTCAAGGGACCGCGCCTTCTTTTTTCGCTTATGGAGGTTTTTCACTAGCCCGAGTTTCTAGCTTATAGAGGTTCAAGAGTGGTCTTTCTCTATACATGTATTCGACATAGATATTTCGACATATTATTATGCTAAAAAAGAAAACAAAAAAAACAATGATACAAAAACTATTAAGTTAGTTCAGCTATTTATGATTTTTTTTAAATTTCGTGGTACTATTAATACGTTGAACTATCGCTTATAGAGGTACAGGCAAGTAGTAGTTTCAGCTATAGAGGTCCATGAGTGAAAAACTTCTTTTTCCTATAGAAATTTCTGTTTCTCATTTAATAGAGGTTACAAAGACGATATCTGGCAATTACTCTCACTTAGAGAGTTTTCTCGCTTACCCAGTTCTCACTCACTCAGATTTGACAGTAAATAAAAATTGTGTACGCTTTACATATTGGCTGCATATGGTCGACATCAGACATGTCTGTGCTTGGCGCATAAAATTAAACATGATTTATTAAAAATGAAAATTTTATTTTAAAATAAAATTGCTAAATCCTTATTTTTTGTACAGTACCTTCGGCCGAAGGTAAAAAGACTCGAAATTTGGCTTTAGTTGAAAAAATCACCTTTGGTCGAATTATTTTTCCGTGCAATGTGATTCTATTCCTATGATAAATATGACACAACCTATTTTATGCAATAATACTAAAAGACCATGAAAAAACAACAGGAAATCGAATTGTTCAATAGTTACTTTTTACCAAGACTCGACCACCGGGCTTTCCGATTAAATATAATTTATCCGATCAAATTTTCGGAATTGACGGTAAAAAAACAAGTTCGGGACGTCATGCTAGTGTGACAAATGAAACTGAAACTAAACGTTAACAAGATTGCTTAACGGAGCGTGCTTCACTTGTTCAATAAAACAAAACAATGCCGAGCATGAATGTCATCCCGACTCATTTAATATCAACGCCTTTTAACAAGACTACACTCTGTTCCAAAGACATCCGCTTACCGCTGATTGTTTGAATGGTTAGTGCGCGCTTTTATGTCCAGACAACTCCATACATCCGTCTTTTCAAATCCGATAACAATTGAACTAGAGAAGCTGCACACTTTACCCGTTATTTACCGGAAAAATTGTTTGCTATTACAAGCAAAATAAACATACTATCAAATTTTATCACAAACTAGCCGTTACCCGCGGCTTCGCACGCGATTGAGACGAAACACGGATCCATTTCCATTATTTGGCATAGCTACTAGTTTCTCGACGTAGACCCTCCTAATAAATTTCGAAGTCGATGACATTCCCGTGATCAACGTCCCGACAAACCTTGAAAATGACACCCATGTTGATTTTTAGACTATTTATCTCTTTTCACCCTCTGGGGTTGTTTCTGAAAAATCACAAAACACGTGTTTATTTATTTGTTGACAGGAGTAATCCTGCGTATTTTCGAATTGATTCATCTATCATACATGATTTCACCATGCAAATTTTAAACCCGCGTAACATCCTTTTAGGGACTGAATTTGCAAAAATCTGTTCTGAACGGATTTCTACGTCAAAATAACTATCTCTGTGACAAACTTCAGTCCAATCCGTCCAGTGGTTTGAGCTGTGCGTTGATTCTCTATGCAAATTTTGAACGCCCGTTACACCCTTTTAGGGGAATAATTTTCAAAAATCCTTTCTTAGCGGATGTTTAGATTATGTTACTGTTCTAAAATGTTTGTTTTTTTATTATTCTTAGTTAAAGAAAATTATGCCATTTCATAGCTTGGTTTTAACTGGTTAAATTCCAGTTTTACAGAAACTGTTTAATTTGAAAAGTTCATTTAATTTTTAAAAGTAATTTTAATACCAGCAGGGGATTCCATTCAAAGGTAAGTTGTGTAGCGTGTTTAACCTTCAATAAATATAAATTACCACTCCGTTCATGTCACAGGACGACATTTATAGCAAAGTATTTACTATAGGTGTGAACTAGTGCAATCAGTTCCTTAAATCAGTGTTTCGTAAACTGTGCTAAGTGTACCGCCAGTGTTTTTTTGCGAAGAATTTTAGGCGGCAATACAAAATATCAACACTTTTATCATACACAGTGCGTAAGTTTAGAGTAAGTCGTTCAATAGGACTCTAAAAGTGCTACCCTTGAGAACCACACGACCCAGTGTGATCAATAATAATTATAATGCGTTTAACGTCTGTTTATCGTTTTTATGTCATAACAGACGGCATTCGCACCATTACTGTTTTTTTCCTACCACGCTTCCCGTTATTTTTTACAATTTTTAAACTTCAACTTAATAGCAATGGGCGAATGAAGGATTTTTTTAGGAAATTAGGATTTTTGGATTGACATCCTAACGAAATCGATATAATTTTTTATTCCCGAGATATTGAGTAAAATCCACTTTTTGGAGTTTTTTTGGGTCAAGAAAAGAACAGCAGGACCGATTGTGAAAACATTCGTTTCAGATCATACTTACATTTATCCGCGTCGATTGGCACCATAAAGTAGTCGATACCATTTTTTATTCTCGAAACGTCTTAGAAAAAAATGACCACGTACGTACATACACAGACAGAAAGAGAGACATATTTCCAAAATTAGTTTAAAAATAGTGTAGTGGCCTTGACACATAAAAATGTTAAAATTTTTTATTTCGATTTCCGGACCCATTACAATAACTTCCCAATGTAGGTAATGGGAAGTAAAAATTATGAATTTTCAACAGCTCATTTGAAACACCAACTGACAAATATTAGTTCCAAAAACAAACACAAAAATCAAACTAATTGTTCAAATTGGGTCCATCTACTGTTTGGCAGCTATATCTTGAATTATTGCTTTCACTTTAAAAAATTATCTCGGGAACTGTCAATGCAAATATCAATAATACTGCTATATAATTCTGAAATCAGTATTTGATAATAATCTATCCCAATCTAAAGACGATTACGTCAATCCGAAAAAAGGTGGAGAGAAAAAGGATGATCGTAAAAAAAGAGACCGCTGGGATCAAACCTACGAGGCAACATCTATTCCTCTCGCCCACTATAGCACAATGTTGTACGGCCGATTTTTATAGTATATGATATACCGGACCACAAGAATTTTTACTTCCAAAAAGAATAACCTGGCCGCAGATTATTATTTGATTTTTTATATGGATTGATCTATTCAATAAATAAATTTATCGACCAATTTTTCAGACAAATATATTAACAAAAAAATATAATTAATACAATAACGTTTCGATCCGGATTTGGATCTTCTTTAGACTGATCTAAAAATATAAAGATTGGATTGATCTATTATAAACTTACGAACTGTATTATAATATACGATACAAAAATAAATAATTATCTCATCCTTAAAATCACTAGCAACATTTTCTGAATAGTAAACCTAAAAGTACCACCTAAAATCCATCACATTTAAAAATTATGTTAATACCTAAGAATACAAGTGTCTCGAATATAAAAAATATATAATACGTCGTGTTTTCTAAAAGGTATTATGTTATTATAAATCGAGAAGGCATGCTTTAATTTAAGATACGTATCATTGAAGATAATTATTATATACTCATCCTAAATAAACACAAAAACTCACTGATTTTTCATCGACAGTCAAAGCAAATGCTTAGTCATTACAGTTAACACAACGAGGTGTGAATGATTTTGGCGTTTGTACAGTTTAGTTGTTTTAAAAGTGTTATCGTTACAAAACACACAGATCAATTAAAATAATAGAAAAAAATGAAAATTTGGAAATAAAATTTCACTCATATTAATTTTGTTTAATATTTATCAAGATTATTAACATGATCCAATAATTAAAAAGTGCTCAATTATGACTAAAAATGATCTCTTTGAAACCATTTTTAAGCTTCGAGTATATTATTGGAACAACTAAAAATATTACTTTGGAAGATAGCAAACGGGTCATATTTACTGTACAAAAATATAATGAGTAAAAAGCTATTAGATCATTATTAGGGAAGTGCCTACATACTAAAGCTCAAGTGACAAATCACGGAGTGTAAATGCGACAATATTTTTTTCTGATCTTCAAATCCTACTAAAGTCGTCTTGTTAATGCCCATATTCACCGAACACTATTAAAGATTGAAATTACTAATCTTGGAACTTTATTCGTTGAAATAAAATTTACTTTCAATTCATCAATAAAATTATCAAGTAGAAAAGTTAGTTACTTACAGAATAAATATACATTGCACCATACTCATTGCTCTTTTTGTTGAATATTTTGACGTTCACCCAAAAATCCGACTCATGACGTTAGCGTAAACGTGAAAAAAAAAGTTTCACAAAATAATAATGTTTTATCCTAACCCAATTGCACACAAAGCTTCCACTAACTTTAATGTTTTATAACTATAAACTTCACAAAAGTTAATTAACAACACATAAATAAATTTACAAGAGCACTGTAGATATAATAGGTACCCCACATTTGTAGGTTATGTATTATGATCTATTTGCGGCCATTATTTTAATATTATCAGGCAAATAAATGTTTATACCCTTGAAGTAAGATATAGATTTATACCTGCAGTAAACAGAATTATGGTTGGTAAATTGAATTATCGCTATTTATTCGGAGGAATAGTTCCCTGAAGAACAAATGAGCCGAATAAATAACTACTTACGTTCGGTGAATATGGCCATAAATCAACTGTATTTGTTTTTTTTTTTCATTTTAAATTTCAAACACATTTCTTTATGGTTAACTTCTGATTTTACAAAGCTGTTTACTTTTTTTGAAAATTATGTTGTTATCATCAACAAACTGAATCATGAACAAACCAGTTAAATGATAAATTCGTTGCAAAGCTTTTTACTGTCGTAATTTATTATCAATATTTTGGTATTTACTTTAACATTATATTTCATCAAACGTGAATTATATTATATTATTATTAATATTATGTATAAATTCAAGCGTGAGAATATAAGTTACTGTAAGTAAATGGTTATAAATGCTACATTATCATATTAACTACTCTTTAAATGTTACACGGTCAATTAACTATAACAGATAATTACATCATAAACATAATATAAACATGATTATTTATATTAGCGCAATAATAATGAACATTTATTCATTTGCGTTTGGCACAGAGACGTGGTAAGTCGAAGTTGGTATTTTTTTGTGAAAAACTCTATATTACTCAAATGTAATAGTTAAACAAAATCCAGCCAATTGGGCGACGAGACCATTTCACTCCAAAAATATTAACATTTGACATATTATAATATAGAAAAATTAATCACATGCTTGTCAACCACGAAGTCTGTAATCAGAAGACCCACTTCGAGCGTAACGGTGGACCGATATCTGTCGCATGAAACAATGTGGCGTCAGCTACCGGATAACGCACACAACTTTGGTAACTATGGCCAAAACAGGTGGAAATAACCGAAGTTTGTCAGGTAACAGCGCCATTTCGCGTACGCCAGAAAACGGTCCGTCTTGAAACACAGCAAGCATAGGAAGCAAGGCCTCCTGGTTACAGACTTCCTGTTGTCAACTACTAAACTAACAGATCTACAGAACAAAAGAACAGTTTTTTTTTATTTGCAAAATATTTCCAAAAGTATAGAAAATAATTCATTTACAAAACTTTCTATGTACAACAAGATAGCTAGATATTGAAAATTATAGACGCTTCACAACAGAGTACATAAATTGATTATGCTCAAAAAGAACTTATCATTGCATACCTATTATTTCAAAAACAAATACATTGAGAGTTCCGAATCTTCCAAGCGTACGTAGACGCTGATGACTTCAAATGTTTATCGTATACAGTCTACAATTCTTCTTCTCTGATTATTACGCACCGATATTACACCTTCACAAATTCACGTTTGCGTTACAAAATTTTATTGATACGTTATCAATTTCAGATCTAGTTGCGCGTACCTCCAAAAATAATTACTAAGCGGTTCGTATCCGTTGAACATCAAGATTTATTTTGTCACTTGATATTTATCGCCTTTTCGTTATTTATCTTAATTGACAGGAAATGTTAAGCAACCCATGGATATGTTCAAAAAAATAACAAAGTATGCATTAAGTTGTTTGGGTTGACTCAATTTAAAAGTAAATTAATTATTGTTTGTTTAACTAAATAACGTGTTTTGAAATAGTGAAGAGGCATTGCGAATTTATGTGACGTAACATAAATTTCCTTATTGTTTGATTGATTGCTAGCAAGCAATTAATTTTCTTATAACAGACAACGCTTTAACAAAACTAAATGTAATAGAATAATGATTATATTTAAATATTCGTATTCAAGCTAACATCAGACTATAGCTGTGCTACCCTTAAAACGTAAAGCATAAATTTTTCAGATTGGCGACTGTTGATATGTGTGTCTATCTATGGAAGTTGAATATTTTTTTTAAGATTCGCACGTGTAATATTAGAAAATATAAAAAAAAACTCGGGTCGCACTGCGGAACCCTGCCGACAATATAGTGTATTTGCTTGCACAGGCAGTGATGCTTTATTATGTGAACGTAACCCTTTTGTTTTTGGACAAAATAAAAATGTTAACCCCTTAATAATATACTGATGGTCGGTCGAACTTTATTGTGTTACAAAATACCGTCAGATTTTAAACGCTAATAACTACGACACTAATAATCCGTTAACAATGGTTGAGCCCACAACGGGTAGAGCATGCTTGTACGAGTTCATCACGCGGGATTTGTTTCGTCTGTGACGTCATCACACGAATGTAGGCACATGTGCCTGATAGGCTTAAATTAGCTTTGTGTAAAGTTTTAAATTAATATAGCGTGGAAACGCGTTCAGCTAGAACGTTTATTTAGGTGTCCTTGTGGCGAACTCGTGGAGCACTACAATGACATAAAATGAGACAATAAAAAAGTCGTCGGAATTTAAGTGAAAATCAGTATTAAATTTAAAATTACAAGATAATTAAAGATGTCGTTTCATATGACTTTTGAATATGCTTGGAATTACACAAAACGCTAGTCAGCGTAAAGCCCACATCAAAAGGAATGCAGTAAGAGCCACGGCAACGTCGAAAAGGAAACGAATAAACCTAAATGTGCACTTGATTTTACTTCAACGTTTTCACGAAAAATCTACGACGCGGCCCGGAACTGCGTCTTTAACTTTTTTTACTTTACAGCACAAGTGGTGTAATGGGTCACTTTACGTACATGCATATATGTATGTACAGCAGGAAAAGTAATCAGATAGAAACATGTTTATTGTCATGTCAATATTTGTAGTGCGTTTTACCAAAATTCCAATAGTTCTGTGCCAACCTATCTGCGAACGGTAACAGAATTGTCACAGCCATGAGCACTAGCTAAAACGAAACATTGTATCGGCTTTGGAACACGTTTTAGCAACTGCGCATAACTACGACGGCACGGCAATGACGCAAATCTCATGTAAAATTAAGAATCGACACGATACCGAATTTCATTCAGTGTGAAAAGATTCTCAATTTTATTTAATATTTGCGTCCACCGACATTGTAGACATTGTCGTGCCGATGTCGTGTCGGCAAGTGTGAAAACGCCCTTACCTTACTACTTTTCATGATACATAGTATAATTTAAATAAAAAAAGCTTGTTTTGTGTTTCTCTATTTAATTATTCTTGTTTTTAAATAACGATTCATTCAGCCATTTAGTCTTATATATTTTTTTTTAATTCTGATACATAGACTTTAAATTCTTGAATGAGTTCTTCTTCAAATCATAATAACAACAAAGTTCACACAAACCTGATCTAACATCAAACCTGGCAATAGCCGATTCTCTACAATTATCTTGTCAGAGATTTATACATATGAATCAATCCATAAGTTTATTGTTAAACTTTATTCATCAAAATTAACGAAATCATTTTTAGTAATTAATCGATGAAGTATTTTTAATGAGCGGTGTGTTCAATTGATTCATCTTAGAATAGAATCAAATAGTCAATTGTGTAGTCACGGCTGGGTTAACGATTTGTTCTCTTTTTTATAATTGTTACTATTAACAATAGACTTTTGTCACCTAATTAGGGTTCCGTACCCAAAGGGTCTAAACGGAATCCTATTGTTGTGGCAACGTTGTACACTCGACCGTCCGTTTGATAGAGGTTTCTAAGGTCTAAACGAAATGAGAATTAAACTTTTATTTCATAAGTAATGTGTATATTGAATATCCTTGACTCAAAGATAAACATAATATAAAAAATGTCGAGCATTTTATTCTAAAGGGGAGTTCCATATATGTAAAAAGGAGTTTAAAAAAAAACATTGTTTAAGTAGAGTACGACTATGTTTTAATTTTTTTTTAAGAGGTCGTTAAAGTAGCCAATATTAGGTCGTCTTTGTTAATAGTAGAGATATGGCGACAGAAATGGTCAAGGAACACTGGATGATAGAAACGTTCTCTTTCGTGTAGTCTGAGCCTCCCTCTACAAATCCCCTTGGTGGAGTAGGGGTCAAGTGCGTTGCGGTACGCCGTTGAGGCGCTTAAAAAACGGCAAAATTCAAAAGTCCTCTACGAAATGGCAGAAAATGATTGAACATCATCTGGAGGATTTCCTAGTTGCAGGAAAATTTTTTTTTGCCAATTTACTTCCTTCAGAAACTTTCAAAATCAATAAGAAAATTTTAAAAAACTTGACGGAATGGTTGATTCGGTGGCCCAAAATACGAGCTAAATTTTCGTGGCTCCAAGTGACCTCACTTCCTTTCGACGATTCTTCAAAATTTTCACAGGCAAAAATTCGTAAAATCTTCGCGCGGTGGCAGAAACTCTTACCAGGCTTTCTATTATTAGGTACCTAACCAAAAAGTTTGTAAAAAATATTATCTGCCAATTTTGCCACTGCTAGATCACAATTTGCCAATTTAATGTACTTGTCATTAATGCTTTGACTGAATACCATGTTAAGCTTTCCGCGAACATGACGCGTTTTTGCAAGGTCGGTTTTGGCAGAAAGCTACCTCGGGATTCCCTACAAGAAGACGAACCGTTTGAGCTCGGTTTCACTCACCGAGCTTGTGTTTATTTATTTTGTATTTATTATACTGACAGTCTCTGGAGAGGATAAACTGGCAGAAAATATTTTTCCTGCAACTAGGAGGTCCCCCAGAAGCTGTTCGGTACCGAAACGCGCTAGACTCCTACTCCACCGAGCGGATTTGTGGAGGGGAGCTTAGACTACCCGAAAGAGAGCGTTTCTATCACCAAGGGTTCCTTGGTCATTTCTGTCGCCATCTACCTAACTATAAGGCTCTATGGCAGACATTTCAAAACCTAGGGGGATGAAATTTATGTATGACAGCACACAAACAATATTACACACATCAATATTACAAAAAGATAAATATTTGTAAATAAAATTTTGAAATTTACTTACATATTGGATATTATCAAACTGTTCAAATTATTCTTAGAAATTATTCATTATTATTCATAGAAAAATGTGCTTTGGCAAAACCTTATGGCTTATAGTGTCAAAAGGATAAAAATTATCCATCGAAAACTATAATAAAGTCGGTTGTGCGTTTAGTTGAAAAGACTTTCTGTTCACAAGTTGTTATTTAAGCGTCAATAAATCAATAATATATCTGAACATAATATCTACATTTTAGCTATCGTGTAACACATCTATAAAAGTTAGTTCGCTCTCCATTTGTTACCGAACACAGAATCGATTGATCAAATCGATAAATCATAATATATTTATTAATCGTTGATCGTTCACACTGTAATTATGCTTGTGTTTTTAAGTTAGATTGCCTTCTGGCTTTGAAAAGATCGACTCACAATCATAGAATAACGAGGTGCAGACAATTTTTGAATCACACACGCCCTCTATTTATATCACTGAATGTGTAACGCCCTTATTAAGGCCCCTTTCGGCACTCGAATAATCACCATGGCCAGCTAATAAATTTATTCGTTTAATGTTCTTTGTGATTATAATGATAATTCATTATTCCTCACGACTACACTCAACGGTTTTATTTTATCATAGATCTAAAGCGACCTAAAATTCTGCTACTTAGTCACGTTTGAATTTACCATTGATTTAGAAAAATCCAGTGTTCTAAAATTAAAAATGACTAGAAATGTAGTAATTTGGTCGATAATTGTATTTATTGAAGAGTTATCAGACGTTATTCAAAGATTTGACAAGAAATGTAGTGTTATATCGTTTCCATTTTTTTTTTAATTAAAAAGAATCAAAAAACTTTACGCATAGTTCTATTTTCGTATGAAATCAAACCAAAAACGAATACTGTGCTGAATTGCTATCTCACTTCACCTGATCTGACGCAAAATTTTCGATAATTTTTTCAACGAAAAAAAAATTTAAAAATTGAACCTCCTTCAAAAACTTTAAAACTTCAAAACTTTATTATATTATATTATCAATGAAGGAGGTTCAATTTTTTTCAAGCTTTTTTATTTTTTACTCTTATTGGCTTTCAATTGAGTTTTTTAATTCAAATTTAAAATGCTATAAACTAAATTATTAAAAAAAAATTGTGGCACTACCTGTGTACAAAGACATGTACTATACAATTGATCTTGAGAGCGAAACATGAGATATAATTTGAATCTATGTTGCACAATTTTCATTTATCTAGGAACATAGGCGCCACAATATAACATTTCTTATCTTAAATTAAAGATCGAATTTTTTCCCTTAAAACGAAATATTTTTTTCACTTAATTTGACACATTTGCGACAATTTAAAAAAAAAACGAATGTACCGTACAGTAAAATAGCGACAACACTTAAGATAATAACGTGTTATATTCTGTATCCTGATACCACCCTTATAGAAACGTATATAAAAGAGTTTTTAAATTGCCCTAAGGGAAGGAAACTTATTTGCAAGAAACAAATGCCTAAGTACAAAGGACTAACTATAGGTTATAAACAGAATTAATTCAGAGCTATTATATAATACCTGCACGAGATTTGTGGTCATTTTTTTACATTGAATTATTTTATTAATGCTTACATATCTAAATTGAGTTCAAGTCAATGTGCTGTGTCACGAAAGCATAATTTGTACTGAGTGAATATTTTCCACAAAAATTTTTTAATAAAAAAATTACTGAACAAATTTTTAAAACAAAAAACTTTCAAATGGAAATGAAATGCTAATTAAAATTTTATTAGATTTTCCGTTCATTGGACAAAGTTAACCATAAATTAATAATTGAAATTATAGAGGATAATATTTTCTTAACAAACTATTTTGATATTATTGGGCAATTTTTTTCGAAATTTGGAACGCCATTGTTACTATTAAGTGGCGCCATATTCTATTTCATAATTGAGAGAGAGAGAGGAGGAGAGAGTGATCATTCATTCAGAAAAATATCAAAGTTTATAAAAATAAAAAAATCTAGTTCGACTTGAAGGTTCAAAATTTAATATTGTATAAAAAGTTACATACGCGATTTATTTAACTAGACTATCTTAAGATTTGACTTCTCAAAGGTGTACCTGGAGAGTCACTAAAATCCTCTTTAGTGCGGACATTTTTTAGATTGTCAAAGACGAGACTCTTAATTTGAAACTACTGTCATATATTTGATTTTTCTATAGCCAATAAATTGGTCAACATTGTTAAGTTTGTGAGGCCGTTAAATAGTAGAGGATGGCGACAAAAATGATCAAGAAGCACCCGGTGGCAGAAACGCTCTCTTTCGGGTAGTCTGAGCCCTCCTCTACAAATTCGCTTGGTGGAGTAGAGATCTAGTGCGTTGCGGTACGCCGATGAGGCGCTGAAAAAAAAGGCAAAATTCAAAAGTCCTCTACGAAATGGCTGCAGAAAATGACTGAACATCATCTAGGAGGTCCCCCTCCTAATTGGAGAAAAAATATTTTCTACCAATTTACCCCCTGCAGAGACTCTCATAATCCTTTCAAAAAATCGAAAAAAAGTCAAAAAAATAAAAAAAAACAAATAATTGAATTTGAAGTTGAAACTTGACATAATGGTTGATTCACAATGGCCCGGAATACGAAAAAAACTTTTCGTGACTCCAAGCGACCTCAAAATTCTTCAAAATTTGCACAGGCATTAAAACTTTCCGCGTTTTTGCAAGGTCGATTTTGCCAGAAAACTTTACCTCGGGATTCTCTACAAGAAGACGTACCGTTTGAGCTCGGTTCAACTCACCCAGCTTTTTTTTAAATATATTTATTTTGTATTTATTTATTATACTGCCAGTTTCTGCGGGGGGTAAAATGGCAGAAAATTTTTTTGTCTGCAACTAGAAGATCCCCGATGCTGTTCAGTCATTTTCTGCCACTTCGCAGAGATTTTGATTTTTGCCGTTGTTTAAGCGTCTTAGTGACGTACCACAACGCGCTAGACCCCTACTCCACCAAGCGGATTTGTAGACGGGGGTTTAGACTACCCGAGAGAGAGAGAGAGTGTTTCTGCCACCGAGTGATCCTTGACCATTTCTGTCGCCATCTCACAATACTACCTAAAAAGACTCAACGACTAAATACATAATTTGCGGTTTTTAAAAAGGTTTTGGTAAGCTATATTTCTGTTATTCTTTCCACGGCACAATGAACAAGCTAAAGACATTTTTCCTTTCAAGTTCACTCAGACAAATTATTGTCACAAGGAAATATATAAACTGCAATTATGTCAATAAATTGGCGGTTTTTTAAATCTTACCTTCAGAAATAAGTCGTTCTCTTATTTCCCATGCAAATATTGTCGGATTTTCACGCTTGTATTGTTCAATTTTTGACACAACCGCAGGTGTCGCTACTTTTGGTTTGCTGCCTCCAATTAAACCAGGTGGCCTTAATGTTCCTAAAAATAAAAGAACAAAACATTAAAATTATATTCTTGAAGCATAAGTATTACAAAAATTGAAAAAAGACGTTTGTCTCTACAGGCCATCCTTGATACTTCCCGCTATTTTCGAGTTCTAACGCTCAAAAGTATATTGGTATAGCGCAGGCCTGGGCAGCGCAATTTTATTCGGCCCGCGAAGCATTTTAGAAAATTTTAGAAAAATAGTAGCGGAAATAGAATGTGATGACCTTTTTTTTTTGCTCTCCAAATGCGGAAATACAATGTGAGGACTTTTTTTTGCTCTCCAAATGCGGATTTAGAATATGACGATCTTTTTTTTTGCAAATTTTTGGCCCGCGGTGAAATTTTCGTCAGCCATCCGACCCGCGGTCAAATTTTCATCAGCTATGTGGCCCGCCGATCAAAAGATTTGCCCGCCCCTGGTATAGCGTGATCAATTTTGTTTTACTTTACAGCACTAGTGGTATAAAACATGTATGTAAAGCAGCTATTTTATAAGGAGTAGTGCAAATACAAACTTCGGCACTCTGCATCGGATTGATTCGAGCCGATGTCGTGTGCAGATCCTAATTTACTAGTGTTTTCTGTAATACTCCAGTAACAATTAGTACATGTCATGTCGACCCAAATCGAGTTGATTCAGTCCGCGCTCTACTTGACCTTAAGCTAAATCAGGAAATTTGTCCGGAAATTTTTTACGTCTGATCATAAAATTGTTGTTGTCAAAATATTGTATTGAATAACAACAGGTTGGGGAGCTAAGCGATAAAGGCGGACCCCTAGTAATTTATAAACTAGTAGTCCGGCGCAGTAGCGCTGAGGCATAATATATTTTGATTAAAAACAAACGAATGGACCACCCACCATTGTTTCAGTGCGAACAGTAAAGATAATAACAACACTTTGCAAAACACTGTCGTTGCCTGCAGAAATATATTTGCACGTTGAACCTGCTGTCAGTTATTATATGTGTGTGTGTTATCAGAAGCTTAATCTGAATTCTGAATATACACATTATATTCTTCAATAATATTCATCAACAGTGGACAAAGTGGTATTAATTCAGTAAAATCAGCATTAGAAATTCTATCCAATTAGGCGACAAAACCATTCTAACTTCAAAAATATTGACATTTGATATAGTAAAATAAAGAAAAGAAAATTTCTGTTATCGTGCGCGGTGACGCGGGTAACGGCTTGTATTTATAAATATTATAATATTTACTATTCGTTTACGCGGTTACCTACATACCTAATAATATTTTCTTCAAAGTGAAAAAATATAAGTTTACAGCTATCATCGTTTAAATTCGAGTTACTTTGTTAATCGATGTCGATTTACTTATAAATAGTTTCAATTTCTGTAAAGTTGTTCTGCGTGAACTGTGTATTAAGATAAAGAGAAAAGGAAGTTATATTATAGTTAACCGGTAGAGTTTAAAGTAGCCTAACACATTGTTTGAATCGGAGGCTGCTGTTTTGAAAACCTTGCGACACGGTTTGAGAAACACAATTCATTCACCGCACATAACCACTCGTAAATACCGTTCATAATATTGTTTAAAAACAATAAGCACCTACAGTACCTACCTATTTCAGTTACACTGTTACTCGTCTAATTAGCACTCTCATGTATACGGTTATTAAGTTAATGTATGGCCATTTTCTGAGAGCGCATAGGTACCATGTACGTTACATACAGCAGCACGTTATATCAAAGGTGCCTTTATATAAGGGCAAGGAACACCCCCAGATTTTGGTGTAGTCAAACGTTTTTCACATGATTTTATTAACTTTATCTGTACGCATATTATGTAGATTTCAAGTATGCATATGTATGGTACGAAATATTTCAAATTAATTTTCACCCACTCCCAGACGTCTGAATAATTTGAAACAGTATTGAAACGTATTAAGAACCCATAATATTCAAAGCAATGGCACGTCAATCCGGTGTCGGAGAGGCAACCGGATGGCGAGTGGTAATCTGGGCCTATGAGTGGTACAGAACCCCCTGGTAGCGGCCAAAGTGACCCCAAATGAACGGGGGCGGCGATATGGGGGTGGGGCAAAATCGAAAAATGTTTGAAAAGGCAACCGGATAAAAATGCGGTTGCATTGAAGGAAATACCCTAATTATATAATAAATTTTTTTGCCATCCGAACCACGCGGGCCGTTTTTGCACTAGCGAATAAAAAAAAATAAAAAAAAAACTGAAAAGGCAACCGCTTCAAAATTAGTGAGCATACTTATTGACACCACCAAACGTTGGAAAAAAATTGCCATCCGATCCTGATGGGCAGTTTCGGAGAAACAACCCCTCAAAGTCGCCGAAAAACCCTTTTTTTCGATTTTTTCAACAATAAGTAAAAAAACACACTAAACATTGTTCAAATCGGATGGCATTCGACTGTCCTAAGTACAAATAATAGTGTGTATCAATGCCATCCGATTTTGATTATTTTTACTCCTATTTAGCCAACCCCCAAAACTCAATAACAATAAAAATAATGCCATACGCTGCATAAAATTGTTATTTTCATGAATTTTGGGGGGTGGCTAAATAGGGGTAAATTTAATCGAAATCGGATGGCATTGATACACACTATTATTTGTACTTAGGACAGTATAAATTTCGAATGCCATCCGATTTGAACAATGTTTAGTGTGTTTTTTTACTTATTGTTGAAAAAATCGAAAAAAAGGGTTTTTCGGCGACTTTGAGGGGTTGTTTCTCCGAAACTGCCCATCAGGATCGGATGGCAATTTTTTCCCAACGTTTGGTGGTGTCAATAAGTATGCTCACTAATTTTGAAGCGGTTGCCTTTTCAGTTTTTTTTTTATTTTTTTTTTATTCGCTAGTGCAAAAACGGCCCGCGTGGTTCGGATGGCAAAAAAAATTTATTATATAATTAGGGTATTTCCTTCAATGCAACCGCATTTTTATCCGGTTGCCTTTTCAAACATTTTTCGATTTTGCCCCACCCCCATATCGCCGCCCCCGTCCATTTGGGGTCACTTTGGCCGCTACCAGGGGGTTCTGCACCACTCATAGGCCCAGATTACCACTCGCCATCCGGTTGCCTCTCCGACACCGGATTGACGTGCCATTGCTTTGAATAATGACAACACAATAATTTATATAAATTTTTGTAAAATAATTACTTAACTTGAAAAATTTCCCTAAACAGGCTAACAAGCCGTACAATTACGTACGTTTCGTTGCCTACTCCGTAGGCATTTAGACGCTGATGACCTCATAAATGTTTATTGTCTATCATTTACACTTCACTCATTCCGTATAGGCATATGAAGCGTGGTTTTTAGTGAGATAATTAAAATTATAGTTTCGAAAACTAAAAAACACGCTTTTATAGCAACTGCACTAACAAGGACAAATTAATTTGTAAATGCAAAGATTTTGTTCAACAGCGATAGTAAGCTCCCCAATTCGATATAAGTGATTTATTTTTGAATGATCTAATCTAATTTTAAACTTATTCGAATAAATAAATTATATCGAGTAACTGTCAACTTGCCGGTTCGATAAAAAATACTTTTTTATTTGTAAAATCGACAACTTAAATAAGGAAGCTTCTGCAAGAACCAGCATGCCAATTAAAGTTTATTATAGTGCCAGAAACCCTGCCATAAAAGAGTGAAATGGTTCACTTAAAAAAGCAGCGCGATAAATATCTGTTGAACGTTTGAAGCGATACAAATTTATAGACAGGCTAAATTTCACGTGCGGGTTGCGCCTGATTTATCGCCATTGTGATTTAGCAACGTGTATTGGTGTGTGTATGTGTGTTTTATATTGTTAAAATGATGTGTTTTAGCTCAGAGCGTGCCTCCTGTACAGCTGTACTTGTGTATGGCCACTACATTGCACTATAAAACGTTACATTTTATTTTTTTTAAATAAGTAGGTATAGAAACACACGATCAAATAATATTTAGTTTTCTTGAAAATTTTCAAAACACAAAATTTTGCTCACTTTAAGAAATATTTGTACATATCTTCACAATTTTAACTTATATAATGTTGACGATCGATAAGTCAATGTTACTGCTTGTCTATCTATCAGTCTACCTGCAGAGTTTGGCAGTGCTGAGAACTTAGTGCTTGCAATAATGATTTAAACACTTAGGTATAATGCTTAAAACACTATGTTTAAACCATTTTATAAAACATATATTTGATAAGATTTCAGAAGTTACTTTAAAATGCTTAATGCTTGACGATTATTTTTTTAAGCACTTTAGTAAGTTCTCGACGCTTTTGAGCATTTTTGAAAATGAAAGGCCTTGTTACTTGAACAAATCGACTATTTACTTAGGTTCGGTGCTTTGCCCAGCTCTGTCTATCTGCCTGTTTCACTTAATAATACGAAAACTAAAAAATACAGGAAAACGTTTCGTAAAAAAGTCTTCTTTTAACTCAGAAATATCTACTGAATCAATTTTGATATGATTTTGAATATAGTGATGTAAATAATAGGGTATAAGATATAATCGTATTTCCATAAAAGGGGACAAAAAACCAACAATAACTCGCAGCAAATTAAACATCAAATAATCAAGCTTTGACACCAAATCTCTCTTTCACATCCCTAAAAAAATCAGCAGCAGATGTATAAGTCAATCGTCTTGATGAATTTAAGGGTTTAAATGGCAATGTTTCAATTGACAGCTTTTACAAAAAAATATTGTTGTGCAATGGCTTTATTGACAACTAGCAGGTGGATAAGACGCAGTCAGTCTGTTGTTCACATTACAATAAGTTCATAAATAAACACTTTACTAATTTATAGCCTTCAGGCTGAAGTTTGCAAAAATACTAGGAGTTAAAAAAGTTAAGAAATATATACATCACTAATGTTCGATGTTAAAATGTCTATATGTACGGTTTATTAAATACATAACGATTTAGAGGCGATTGTTCAACTAAAAGAAGGTATTACATTCTGTAGTCCAAATTAAATCACAATTAAAATTTAACGTTTGGTTTGTTGACTCATTTGAAATCGTCAACTGCTAGATTTATATGCACCTAATACATTCATGTCAAAAATAAATTAATATTTTATCAGTTGAAACATGGAGGTTTACAAGGAAGCTTATATGTATATACAGTATGGTTTTTTAAAAACCGAACACCCTTTTTTTTTTAGAGGAAGGGTTTTCGAAAAAAAAGTTTCGGACAAAAGTTACAGGGAATCAAGGGGGAAGAACAGTGATGTAGTTTTTTTTCGTTTGGTGGAGGTGTCTCCAAAATATCAAGGTCACCTACACTTTCTTAAATACGACCCTGTATTTTTTATCTAGGATTATTGTTCTTTGGGTCAAAGAGATCAACTCTTGTACCAAACATTTTTGGATTTGATGCCATCGTGAACCGCTGTTTCATTCTCAATGCATCCCGTTTCCTATTTTAGTGGATTGTGCGAGTCGGAAAAACCCCTGAAAAAGTTTTTCCGACTCACACAATCCACTAAAATAGGAAACGGGATGAATTGAGAATCAAACAGCGGTTCACGATGACATCAAATCCAAAAAAAGAAAAAGAAAAAAAAAACAGCGGTTCACGATGGCATCAAATCCAAAAATGTTTGGTACAAGAGTTGATCTCTTTGACCCAAAGAACAATAATCCTAGATAAAAAATACAGGGTTTTAAGGAAGTGTAGGTAACCTTGATATTTTGGAGACACCTCCACCAAACGAAAAAAAAACTAAATCACTGTTTTTCCCCCTTAATTCCCTGTAACTTTTGTCCTAAACTTTTTTTCCGAAAACCCTTCCTCTAAGAAATAAAAGGGTGTTCGGTTTTTAAAAAACCATACTGTATATAAATAAATACAAATTATTCCTTCAAAAAAACATTTCCTAATTTAATTTTTGTTTTATTTTAGGATGGTTCTTTTGTATTCCAAGGTTTTAATCTTACGAACATTTTTAATTTGGCGGAAAGTTACAGACTAAGAAAAGTATAAACCGTTCTTATTTTTAATAAAACTGAATGAAAATTTAAACAAAATTTTAATCACGCTAGAAAAAATAATTATTTTTTTGTATAATAAACATAAAAAAATAAAATAGTGTCTATCCCTTTTATGTTAATAAACATATCAATGACACTTGAAATGAAATTAGCGCACTTAATTTTCCAGCGTTTTGTGGGCGGACTGCTTAAGGTGTATACAATTTAATTGGTGTTTATAAATTTGTATAGTGTCAGGACATTGCAAATTTTAAATTAAGATGTAAAAAACAGTACGATGTTGTGATCTCAGAAAACCAGTTTTAGAAAATTATTGTACGGATTGATTTTTTGGGCAGTTTATATAAAATTCTGTTTATACAGTATACATATTTTAGGTACCAAAGTACCGATCAATTTTGTTAAAATATTTACTAAATATTAAAATTCCAGAATAATATTATACAAACACAACTTAAACAAGTAATACAAATTAATTTTCACGAAAGAAAAACTGTATTTTAAATTACGATTGAGGTAATCAATCGAATATAAATAATTTGTTTTCAATCAATTGCACATACCGCTAAACTAGCGGTATGTGCTTTATTATCGCTTTGTGCGTCAGAGCTGACTTTCGTTCATATAAGAAGTTATATCTAAGTTAATTTCACACGAAATCCATTCAAATTGAAGCTTTTTGAAAAGAGGAGATTCTAATCTATAAAATAGAACCATTTTTAAATCAATTCGAGTTCATAAATACTATTAAAATTGTAATTGAAAATCACAAACAGCAGTTGTCGGTTGGTCTGTACGTATGTACGTACGTACGTCACGACTCTACAGATCGCAATTTTGGTCGGATTGCCTTGGGTTATATTTTATTCACTTTGTTTACTATCAGACCAGAACCCTATTTAAATTCACTAAAATGTGTTCAGTAGTTTAATTTTTATAAACAGTTTTATTTTTTATTATTTTTGACAGCTAATAGTTTAAAAACAATATAATAATTGCTGTGTAAATATAGTGTAATCCATAAAACAAGTGCTACACTTCTATACCGTGATAACACCACTACACGTATTAGGCCGCCGTGGCGTAATGGTTATGCCGTTGGATCCCCAAGGGCAAGGTCCTGGGTTCGATTCCTTACGAAATCATTAATTTTTTTCTTTTTTTTTTCTTTTTATTTTGTTTTATTTTATTCCACTTGATATTAATTATATATTATATTATGTATAGTTCTTAATTTTTTTAATTTTTGCAAACTTAAAAAAAAATATTTTTTCAATTTTTAATTATTTATTTCTTTAAATTTTTAAATCTTTTTAAATTTATTAAAAATATTTTTTAATTGTTATTTTTTTATCATACAGTGGAAAACTTGCGGGATGTGCACTTTTGGTTTTGCCAACTATTTTATTATTTTAGCTTTATTATAGATGGTTCAGGGAGCTCTTATGGTAAATTGCGTCAACAGTTGCATGTTTTGAAATATAATCAAGATTACAGTACAGTAGAAGCTAGAACTCATATTGAATTTGCAGCCTGTCGGGACTAATCGACTCTTGTATTTTTTATTCGTTCTTCATCTTCATTTCGTGATAGTGACATACCAATCAGAAAAAAACCTTTATTCATTTAAGACTAAACATTATCTAACGCATTTTTTCATTAGTTGAGCAGCGTTGGAGGAGACTCTTTGCGTAGTAGGGACTAAAAATTTCTTCAAACAGTATGAGAAGTAAAGAAATCCGACACAACTATCAATAAAAATCCGATATCCTTGGGAAACTAAAAAATAATATTTCTAGTATTTATTATAGCAAATTGAATAATTATTATACAATGGTGATATCATAACATTAACAAAAGAACACGACACGGAACTTGGATCTCAAAATAATGAATAATTTATAATTTTATAAATATTTTAAATGTCGAAATATTATGATAATTATAAAATCGATCTCCGATCAAATAACAAACATCAGTGATCAATAATTATAATGATCATTGTCGTTTCAGTCCCGAAAGCTAAAAACGAGATGTTTAGTAGTTCACTTCACAGAAAAACACTTGCATGCAATAAAATACAAACGATCTTGCAAAACAATTATTATCATTATGCTATCAAATAAATCAACCTAAACTCTATTTGTCCAACCATAAAATAATCGCTGTTTTCAAGCAAACGTGACACTTGATCACAAAAACGCACTGTGTCAGTTAATTAGATTAAGTACACAAATAATGTATTCTCAACAATCATTGAGGTATTTTGATCAAAAAAATCCTATAAAAGGAGTACCTAAGTTGACAAATCAAGAAAATAAGCACAGTTTACTTCGTCTATTTTAAGACAGCATGTCATTTATTAGGATAGCATCAGCTATACTTTGCTAACATTAATGTCGAATTTGACAAAAGCCTAATCTTCCCTGTTACTATGCATTAAATAGTCTTTATTGATGAAAAAACTGAAATTTTATCAAAAGGCATGAATTCAGCTTAAAGCTGGTTTTCAATAAGAAAAATAAGTTATTCAAATTCTGCAAATGTGAGAAAAAACGAGCAAAAATGTGACAAGAACTGACATTTAGTAAATATCCATAGACATTCAGAGTACGATTAACTTATAATCTTGATTGCAGAAGTATCACAGGAAATAACAAAAGTTGAATTTATGCACAATTAGAGCGAAAAAAATTTCTTCTTATTTTTTATTTTATTGTTTTTACGCCAACACGGAACTGACGGGCAGAACTGCATTTTTAACTAAGATATCCTTTATAAAAGACTAGCCGTCACCCGCGGCCATGGTGCTATAAATAGCTTGCACTTGATATTCCTCTCGATTGACAACAATCGACCATATTTTCTTCACCTGAACTATTACTACTGGACATGTTGGCGTTTCCACAACTATATAATTTAAATAAATAAAATTATCGACCAATATTTCAGACAATTATATTGACAAAAATTTATAATTATAAATCAATAAATTTACGTTTCGGTCTGGATTTGGTTCTTCTTCAGAATTGAGCTAATAAATATAAAATTAATTAGTACCTAATTAGTCTCTATAATAAAATTCGATTAATATCGATATTAAAAAAACTTAAACCAAATTTTATTAGAAACTAATTAGGTAAGTACTAATTATTTTTTATATTTTTTAGCTCAATTCTGAAGAAAATCCAAATCCGGACCGAAATGTAAATTTATTGATTTATGATTATATATTTTTTTGTCAATATAATTGTCTGAAAAATTGGTCGATACTTAATTTTATTTATTTAAATTATATAGTTGGGAACCGCAAACATGTCCAGTAGTAAAATCTCAGATGAAGAAAATATGGTCGATTGTTATCAATCGAGAGGAATATCAAGTGCAAGCTATTTATTGCACCATTTGAATCAAACGGAGATAAAGTTTATAGCATTTAACAGAACGCTAAAGATTCACACCTAGTTTTGGTAAAGATGGTTCGCAACAACGTGTAACCATGCAACTAAAATTGCTTCTCGATCTGCGCACACGACCAGTTTGAAACTAGTTTCAAACCCCTCGTGTTTCTGTCGACTCATGTACGAAAGGTCACAAAACGATCGCATCGTGAACCGATTTGAAGCTCAAATTGCGCAACAGTCGACCCGTGAGCAGAAGGCCTACTATTTTAGAGTCAAATTGAAGTAATTCTTTGTCTCGAAGTGTGTACCCATCCAAAGAACGTATTTGCGGAAAAGGAGTGAAACTGCAAAAATTCTGTGAAACCATTTGCGATTATCGACAAAGTAAAAAACTTTTAAATAATATTTTATTAATATTGGTAGAAATGTATCAACGCATTTTTACCTAAAATTACGCAAACCTCTACAACATATCTCGTCAATTACACGTTCCCTGTCAATTACTCAAACGCCGTAACACCACTAGCACTTCGCTTAAATGAATCAAGAGCCTACATTAACACAGCCAAATATATTGCATAAGAAATGTCCCAGGCTACAATTTAAATGTATCTAGGCTACTGGAATGTCACAATGTGACAGGAGTATTTTGTATAACTTAACACATATTAGCTAGATTGTTTGCTTTCCCTAAATAAAGGCCGCTGCACATGAGGCTAGAAACGGTGCTAAATTCCTTGCTAGATTTTCCTACTAGTTTTCTAGCACTGGTTTTCTTGATTGCTGTTCGAATATAAACACAGAGCAAAACGTGTCTGTTGTCTGACTCTGAGCAGAATGACGCCATGTTGGTTTATGGGCGTTTGTTCAAGTACCCACGTGACAAGATACTGTTTCCTAATTGGTTCTTACTCATACCTAGCAGCAAATCTAGCAGGGAAAATAGTCCCTGTTCTAATTTTAAAACCTATCTTGTGATCTAGCAGGCCAGCCTGCAGTGACGTCATTTCCAGCTTCGTACCCAGCCTACCGGCTAGCAGAACTCCTAGCAGCGTTTATAGCAGCATTTCTAGCCTCGTGTGCAGCGGCCTTTAGGAACCCAATGCACATTTTTTGGTTGGATGTATATTATATTAATCTAACAGGCATGCGGAGAGATGATGTCACACCAGTAAATGCTGTCCATTTAAAATATCAATTTTTTCTTAAAAACTCATTTATTCGTTTAATGTCAACGGATAAAAAAAATTCACGAGTAATTACGTTTTGATCAGCATTTTACAATAAGCAAACTTCTCTATTGAGCAACAGCGTGTGAGTAATATTCATGCGAGATGAACTATGGTTCACGTGTTGAGCGTGCAACAAAACGCTGTTGCATGCAAGAAGACTGTCGGGATGCGCCGGCGGCCATCGGCTACCTGGAACACGTCTCACCACCACAAACACCACGTATGTGACTCTCTCTGTGTGTGTCTACTTATAATACCAACAACACCCCAAGACATAACTACACTCCGCCGCCGCTGTGTTAAGTTTAAACAGTCGTCAATCGTCATGCAACGCTCAAGTATTTCCCAACGAATTAAATTATATAGAGTGGTTATTTTCAAAACTCACTAATCTGTTTCTGTGGTCGACAAAAGTAACACTTCCTGTAAGAGAAAATTCAAGCAAGTAACTGTTTTTGTCTGCTAAAAACTGGGGAAGTTTTTCACACATGAGTTGCAACCGATGGAAATTCCGTAAGTTTTTTTTTTTTTTTTATTCAAAAAAATAAAAAAAACGAACCACTTTGCTGGATATTCGGGTCTTCAGTCAGCCCATATATTTTATAATTAGCAAAAAACAAAATTCGAAAGAGAATTCCTAAATAAATCCCAGTCTCGAAGCCGGGGAAAAAAAAACACTGAAATCATAAAGTGACTACTTTGAGCTACTGACTACTGAGTAACGAAAGGTAACCGTCAAAACAACATCCATTTGAAGGTGAACTCATTATCTCATATAACTATACAGTACAGAATTATGAGCGCTTTCTGACTGCGTATAGTTAATCTAGTCCTAGCAAAAGTGAAAAAGCTTGTTAAGCAAGACTTGTCACTTTTGCTTGCGCGAAATTGCATAACAAGTTCATTATTATGAAAATGTGCGAACTGCTTCATAGGAAAACATGCGATTGTCCATAACATTTTCTTTTCGAAAAAATAGACGCGTTTCGTATTTTCAATTATTTTTTGCAGACTCCCCCTCATAAAATAAATGATTTTCATGCCTTTACAGCCATTTCACATTGGTGCCTAAAGGAAGAAAAATAACCGCTATTTTGCCAATCCAAAAATAATTTCCAAAAGTAGCCATTTAAAAAATATATGACAAACACAGACAGCAAAGTAGGTATACCTAGTTTGCCTAAATAACTAACCCAAATGAATTCCAATATGGCTAAACACTTAGATATCAGATACACTATACATATAGGTATAGGTACTTATTATGAGGTGAAAATCAGTTATTTTTAGTGTCCGACCGAAACCGACTAATCGGTTATTGCCACAACCTTCGGCCGAAGCCGAAGACTTAAAAACCCTAAGAAATTCATTTCAAATTGACTACAACTGCTACAAGCGACAATTAATAATATAAATGGTTTTAAAACTTTTAAATTAAAGGTTTAATCTGACTATATAATATATAAAAAGGTAATTTTAATTAGCTCTAAAAATCGCCACGTCCATCGCGCTCTCGTTCAATCGTAACAGTTTGTTCAATTTCGGTGCTTGTTAGAAACCTTTGGCTTCGGCCAAAACTTCGTCCCATTCTGGCCAAAGCCAAAGGTCTCGCCGAAGGTGGGATTTTTGGCCGAGGGTAACTGAAGCCGAAGCCAAAGATTCGGTCGGGCACTAGCTATTTTATAGGAGAAATGTACAAAAAATGTGGTAATTTTGCTCGTATTTATATATTAATATATTATGAATCGGATGACTGTTGGAAGTCGCTGGTCGTTTATTTTAACATAATATTATTTCTTCGGAGCATTTTAATATTTTTTGAACAAATGATCGAAAAGAACCAATTTCAACACGAGTAAGCAAAAAGCTATTGTGGTTAAAAAAATATGATATAACGCTTCATTTTGAGTAGGTAAGTGAGGATTTAGATTTTGTTGTCATCTGTATCTTTACAATAATACATAATTATTGTAATATTATATTTATTTAAATAACATAATATGTAATTGTACAACGAATGCAAGTTGTGTAAAGCAAAAATACAGCTACCAATTATGTTCAATTCATGCGTTGCTCTGGGTAACTACATTGAGCTTTCAAACGCACTACGCCGCATTGGAAAACGGAATACTAATTTGTTCACGCAGAGTTTTGAGCTAACTGCAGCTCAGAACGGAATGCTAAACTGAAGTATATTAATATTTCATGGCATCTATTACAAAAACTCAAAATCAGTATAGAAGCCAAAATTATTATTCATAATTATTTTCAATACGATATATTTCAGTGGAATTTGCGAGAAAGTCCTTATGCCAATCGCATAAAATATCGCATAGTTATTTCCACAACCAATAAATCGACAAAAATCAATCCGCCTACGGTAAAAGAACAGTAATTCTAAAATATTTATTATAATTCATTCTCATTGTGTTACAGTTCATTTTCGCACTTTGTATGTCCCATTCATTTAAAGAAAAAGGTCATGTAAACATCAAAGAAACTGCTGAAACAACGCCACTTATAGAACTTAAACTACTCGATTTAAATGTTTGGCTCTAAAAATTAACAATAAAAAATAAATGCACACCAAATGCATCATTAATTATGACAATAGACGGCCTCAGTGATTGGTTTTTAAAAATGATTGAGATGAATGGTTTAAAGAACATTGTGAATATGAGATAAAATGAGACTGCAATTTTGAACTTTATTCATTAAGTTATCTGTAGGAGATAATATTAAAAATTTAAAAAAAAATTAAAAACGCTTGAAAAAAATAAACAAAAATAAACAAAATAAATAAAAAAAATATATAATAAGAAATACTTATATATAAGTGGAAAAAAATGGCATAGAAAAAAATGATATCGGCATATGTATATGTACAGACCAACTAACAACTGCTGTTCGAGATTTTCAATTACAATTTTAGGAGTAATTATGAACTCGAATAAAAAACAAATGGTTTCGTTTTATAGAACAGAATTATCTGTTTTCAAAAAACTACAATTTGAATGGATTTCGTGCGAAATTAACCTAGATTAACTTCTTGCATGAACGAAAAACAGCGATGACCCGCAAAGCGGTAATAGAGCACACACTGCTAGTGTAGCGGTATGTGCAATATTACAATTTTCAAGTTTATTATTTTTTTTTAGTTTCAATTGCGCATCTCTGTTTTTTTGATTTTTATTATATCGATATTCCTATTCTTGAAAGGACAGAAACGACAAAATATTTCCTAATATTAGCAGCAGGAATTTCACTTTTCAGCGACTTTCAACATGCATGTCCTTCTTTAAACGTAATTTCTTGTCCTAATGGTAGATTTGAATTTGAACCCAGTCTTAAACACAAGGAGTAAAGCTGTTATAAAATGCAACAAAAACAGTTAGTGGTTTGCATGGGCTTAACTCCTTCACTGTGACATGCGAACATTCATTTGCCTTATTAACATTTTTTTTCAGTTGCTCTTTTGACAAAACAGCTTTTTATGTTAAGAAATTTTCTCCCTGCTTGCGTTTGAAATACGTTCTGCATATTATACAATAATCCCTCGCTAACAAGGAACATTTGGCGCTATCAAAAAACCGTATCGAAACGTAAATTTATTGAATTATATAATTATATATTTTTTTTCAATATAATTGACTGAAAAATTGGTCGATAATTTACTTTATATGTGTTAGTACTGATAGAACCCTTAAAAATCACCATAGCGCAGTTTTCAAAAATTTACCGCAATCTTACAGACCGCACATTCATACATATTTAACAAAAAAATACGCTCAGTTCATGTAATCATTATTAACATTATAAGCTATATTATGTGTCTATCCATAAATGGCTCAGCGCAAAGCTATAGATTAAAAAATAGTAAATCACAGTAGGTACAGCTGCAGGTAATTATACATAATACTAAAAAAATATCAAAATGGGTCAGGTGGACACCGTTAAAAGTTCCCAGACTAAAAAAAACGTTTTGTTTTAAATACGTCATGATGAAAAGCAACATCTTAGAACCAAAGCTTTTATTTAATATATAAAATTAATGCTTCATTTGGTGGTCAATTTTCATGGAACCATTAACAAAACTAAGCGAGGGATTACTGTAGTATAAAACTAAATATGCAAGTTCTACATTCGAGAGCTATAAAATTATGCAGTCCAATTTATTTGATTGATGAAAACGAAGCTCACAGTCGTATATCAGTTTGGTTCTCATAATAAATAATTATGTAAACCGCGAATATAAAACAGTTTAAAATGTTTACTGAGTGTATAACTGATGTTCAGTCGCATAAAGTGTACTTAATTAGCTTGCTTGAATCACACATCGATCTGTCAATTTATCAACTTAATAGAAACTGAAAATAATATAATCAGAACAAAGATAAAACTACGAACTATCGCATTTCTTCCAATTCGTCAATTAAAACATCATTTTAAATTTTTAGTACTTATAGAAAAAAATTTATTCATTCATATTTACTTTCGAACTGGTAACTTTTTGGTATTAGATAGTGCTTCCCTAGTACCTTATACCGTGATATAGTTTGCAGTACCTACCCATATTATTCTTTAAGATAATGAAGATATAACGTATAGTGCTACCGATTTAAAGTCAGTAAATATCGATTCTTAAGATTATTTTGATATAAAACGGCAGGTATCGTCACCACACAAGGTATCTAGTCTACGTATGTTGCATCATATATCCGGATATAAATAAAAATAATTTAAACCCTCTACGTTTTGTACCATATGTGGGTTTTAACGTTCTGACTTTCAAATATTGTAATATTGGCCCTAGTATCACTACAAAAATCTCTTAATGTAAAAAAATAATATAAATATTGAAATAAAGAAATTAATCATCTTATTTATCGTCGATAAAGTGTGTGTTTATATTTTATATATATGTTACCGGCCAAACCCGATTTCAGGACAAACTAGTTCAGCCTAGGCCAAACTAGTTTGGCCTAAGCTCGATAGGACAAACTAGTTTAGCCTAGGCCAAACTAGTTTGGCCTAAGCTCGATAGGACAAACTAGTTTAGCCTAGGCTGAACTAGTTTGTCCTAGGATAACCTAGTATGGCCTAATCCGGACTAATGTTGCCGAATCGAATAGGTATAGAAAGACAAAGATAGGAAGTGTTTTTGCAACAAAAGAAAGTTTTAAGGTTATACACCCGATAGAGCAATGTATAGAGTATACGCTGAAATTTTAATATGTTAATTATGGATATCTCATAATTCAACTGCATTTTTTAAAAAACCTTGGCCGTCTAGTTTTCTAGTAATTAAATAGGTATTAAAAATGAGATTTTTAACTCAATGATAAATGAGGAAAATAAGATTAAACCAAATTGGCTATAGAAAAATAAAAAAAAAAATTGGTTGTCTGTAAAGTCGGTTTACGGACGATAGTTTTACGTGATAACGTATTCCGTAATACATAACCTAAATTTTAGTAGCTGTCAAACTTGGGCCGAAGCATACTGCGCTCTCGCTTGCACGCACAGGGTCAGGCGGAACGTTAGGAACGTTACACTTTTTCGTGCGTGCAGCTGGTGTTTCATCAATTTATAAGACGGTATCACATCAAAAAATGTTTATTCGAAAGTTTGACTCTTTTAGATAACGTAAAAATTTAAAAAAATTTTGGAAAAATATTAATTAAAAATTTTCGAAACAACTCACAAAATCTCTATTTTCTAGATTTGAATTATATCACCATGAAAACCAGATAATGTACACAAAAAGTTTTTCATAAAAATTTTGTTTTTATTAATAGTATATGACATCACAAGGGCCGAAAGTTGAATTTTCGGCCCTGCGCGTCATTACGCGTAGGGCCGAGATTTCAACTTTTAAGGCCCGTGTGGTGTCTACGATTTTTCTTCATATCCGCTCAAAAGTACGTACTTTCGTCAGCAGGGATGAAAGATTGACATTAACTCCTAGTGAGAACGGCGGGAGGAAAAAATTTCTTATGCGTATTTATACTCGTAACTAGGGTTACTGCTGTCATTTAATATAATAAATAACAGGGAGGAAATTTCAAACTTTCGTCCCTGCTATAAGGGACTCAAGTCCGTACTTTCGATCGAGGTATGAAGAAAATATTTTTTTTGACGTTGCTTATAACTAAAACTTGAAAATTGGATATTATCTCATTTACCGTATATTAGAAACTGAATTTTTAATATCCAATAACTCAAAAACTATACGTCTAACGGCTCCAAGGTTTTTAAAAACGAAACCGTAAGATAAAATCTTTCATGTACATTGGGTTTAAATTATTAAATATACTGCTGAAATCAAAACTTTATGGTATATGTCAAATTTGCCATGTCAATACATATATAGCTGTTTAATGATTGTTAAAAATAATATGAACAATTTTAATGACCGTACTGTGATTCATAATCATGATACTAGAAAAAAGTTAAATCTCTGCCTACCATTACACAATTAATATGCTAAGACTACATACATACCAAATTTTTATGGTATACCTACAATGTTTTAATAAATTACCACTCGAAACAAGAATTTTAAAATCAAGAAATTTTAAAAGAAAAGTAAAGAAATTTGTATTAGAAAATTGTTTCTCCATAGCATAAAAGAATTCTTTGACTGTCAACATGTACATTAATTATTGTACGAATGACAATAAACTTTATTATTATTATTTTAAAAAATCATGATTATTTTCCAGTATATTATTTACTTTACCTTGAAATTAGTTCAAACTAGCTAGGCTATACCAGTTTATCCTGGAGTTACATATTCATAATAGGACAAACTAGTTTAGCCTAGGCTAAACTAGTTTGTCCTATCGAGCTTAGGCCAGACTAGTTTGGCCTAGGCTAAACTAGTTTGTCTTATCGAGCTTAGGCCAAACTAGGTTGGCCTAGGCTGAACTAGTTTGTCCTGAAATCGGGTTTGTCCGGTAACATATATATGTCATAGTCAAAGGTCAATATGCAGCCTCTTCGAGGAATGACTGTTTCGTCCTAGGTTTAACCAACACCTTTCGGCAAACCCCGAAATATATTCTAAATTCAGCTTCTGACAGATATATTTTTGGTCAAATATCTAGATGTACTTAACTTTTTAGTCATACGTTGAAAGTAAAATAATCTGTTTCGGGTTTTGCCTAGTCTAGTCTAGAAGCGACTAAGGCTCAGATAAAATTAATGACTTTCCAGTCCTACAAAGTAAGGACGAAACACAGAATAATAATACACTTTTTGCTAGGAATCAGATATAAAAAGACATAAAAAGAGAAATTTCTTAATTTTAAACATGTGCCCGACGTTCAGCTATCTAGAAGGGAGGTCTCATGTCAGTACAAAAGTTTGGAAGCCAAGGCTTTATAAAATGCCATTGTATTCTGATAATTTGTCAACCCATTCTTACGGTATTGGAACAATAAACATTAAAAATAAAAAATATGCTTTTGTTATACCTAACCTAACAAATTAACACATTCCTATATATATATAAGTACCTAATTTAGGTCTGACTGGTCAAACCCAGATTTAAATAAATTAAGTTTGGGCGTTTGACTATCCAAATTAGTCTCTCCTAGGATAAGATAAAAATTCGTTAGTCAAAGGTAGAAAAACGCTATTGGTTTGGACTTTGACTAAGACTTTATGTCAGACCTGAGGTTTGACTAGCCAAACCTAGGAGCTTCAGATCTGCGATGTTTGACAATAATATATATACGGATTTGTTTAATCTATTTCATAGATAGAAGCATTACTTGCCGATACAATATTACAGGGCAAGTAAAGAAGCCTGAAGGAAATCGCCACTATCAGCTGTGCTGTATATTCAAATGAATGCAACACATGTTTAATGTAGCCTCTGAAACCACAAAGGCTCCAGAGCTTGGAATTATTACGATTCTACTGCTGCCCACATATTGATTACACTGCGTCCCGTTTAACACTCCATTGAAATTGAACCAAAATAAAATAGTTCAAAAACTTTCTTAGTCAAACGGTTTTATTGTACAACTGATGATGTACTAAAAGCTAGAAAATAATTATGCATCAGCAAACTGAGGCGTTAATCACACTCGAACTTATTTAGTGCCTAATATTAAGTAGCCGAGCGAGTAACGTATTGGTAAGAGCACAAGACTCGCATTCGGGAGGTACCGGGTTAGAATCCCGACGGGGGCAGGTGTGGCTGGGACTTCTTCCTGCTGCCTCTCGGCGAGAAACGGTAACTCCTGTACCAGCCATCTTGTTGAGGTTTTCCATAGTTTCCCTCAATAATTCCAGATAAATATCGAGATGGTTTCTTTTTTAAGCCCATGGGCGATTACCTGTCAAACTCCTATGCTCAAAACTCGCCTACCTTATCCTAATTTCCTAAAAAATTCCTTCATTTTAATCGCGATATTTTCAAAAAATAACATTTTGGTTTGATAGCTACAAAGCATTTATACATCAAGATCAGTTTTCAACTTTATCAGTGCCTCGTTATTGCCAGGCTATTGATGTCGTTGAAACTACACTGCACGTGTGTAAAATTTCATTTAACGGGAAATGGGTGAAAATTCAAAAGTGTTATATATATGCCAATGAAAGCTAGGCCGATCATCTAGATGCCAGAACATTATATTGTCATTGAAACTACACGTCATGTGTGCAAAATTTCAACCCAGTCGGCTAACGAAAAGTAAGTAAAAATTTAAGAGTGCGATTCCCACCCGGAGAAAGTCGAGTCAGACAGCTAGTTACCATAATATGGTATTGTCATCGAAAATACATATGCGTGCAAAGTTTCAACTCAATCGGATAACAGAAAGTAGGTAAAAAACCGATTGAGAGATTTGAAACAAACAAATATACGGAACGTAAAGTTAAATAAAACCGTGCAATTATAATAAATTACTACCAAATAATTGTTTATATAAACGCAAGTCAATTTAAGAAGTTTTAAAATTTTCGAATTGTTTAAGATTTTATAAATTCCGATATCCATTTTTATCAAATGCTCCCAATTGCCGATGAATCTTGGTAAAAATGCATCATTCTACCCACCTGGCTATGTCAATAATCAGTAATCCGTATGAAACAATTAGTGGATTGCAGTTCTGTTTCTGAGTCGTTTTTGTGCAGTAATCGTTTAGTGATAAAGGAGACGAAGTCGATAAAGGTGCAAACAACAACAACCATTAATGAAATTACTAATTAAGTGTTAATTTATGCACAGCGCATACTTGGTATCTAACACCTCGTATATGTAAGCACTGTATCGAGCGAGATAACAATAAACTATTAATCAATGATCATAATATACCCTTTGAATCAAATAAAACACTGAGCCGTATCTCATGTGACTTCTCCGCCTACTAGGGCTGATCTAACTAAACTCCAAGATGATATACGAAGCTAATCACTGAACAGTTTAATGACATACATTTTTTTAAAAAGACCAGAACACAATCTCTATCTATTAGTAGTCTTCAAAAATTGTTATATGAATGGTGTTGATTCAATTATTGGCAAAGTTACAGTATTTCTTATTCTAAAATAGGTATACATAAAAAGTTTGTTGATTCATTTATTAGATTATTTTTTAATAATTTTGATAACAAATGTACTATAGACTAATATTAAATATAAACAAAGACATATACAAATATTAAGAGCATTGTGGTTAAAACAAAACTAAAAAATAAAGAATAGTTACTTCTTACCACAACAATTTTATTAGCGGATGTACATTTCGGGAGCTATGCTCTCATCATCAGAGTTTAGTGTTTGCTGAGGATGAGTGCATAGCTTCCGAAATGTACATCCGCCAATAAAACTGTTTTGGTAAGAAGTAACTATTCTTTATTTTTTATTGAAGTTTCTGTCTTAAATGTTTCATACGGCTTCTAATTTTCGATTAAACATTCTAATCTTCAAACAACTTCATTTATTGACCTTAATCCCTAATGCCTTGATAAAATATAGTGAGTAAAAGAAAACTATAATTTTTCTTTTTTTTTCTACCGGTTGAATTCATGCTTGATTATAACCAAATTATAATCACAAAAAAGACGCTTAAGTTTAAACGTATAAAACGTATAAAAATGTGAAGTTTGAAACCTAAATTTACTCCATCCTTTGTATTCTATATCAAGATTATAAGATCTTGACTGAGAACAACTACTGTTTATTATTAACAAATGTTACGCTGCATAAAATGCTAATTATCTATAAAACTTCAGGCTAAACGTACCAACCGATAAGATCTTTATTATTATTGTCTATGCTTAACTCATTTTTAAGCGCCTTTGATGTATTTATAACAATTTTTTATACGAAAATAATTATAACTACTTACAACAATTCTTCCCTTCACTGTACATATACAATAAAGCGACGATTATCCGTACGGCATGTAGGATTTTCGATTTGATTAACTTATTGAAAAACAAATTTAAAGTATTAATACATTCAAAACTTACTCCATTGAGTAAGGAATCTTTAAATAGGTCTCCAGAAATGTAACAAAAAAGTGTTTTAGAACTTTTTGTACTATAACCCTTCAGATATTTGCTTTCAAAAACGTTATCAAAGCGCTCCCCTCCGACCTCCTCACATAATTTCTAAGCTATCGATGCAAAATTTCTGAGAAAATTCCTGAATGTAGCATTTCGTCAGAATATTTTCAAAAAAAAATAATTATGAGCACTGCAGCAAAAATAATTCATGAAAAATTTAGAAATAACTATAGATTCCATGTTAGTGAAAATGACTAACCGCGCTTAATTGTCTTTTTATATAATATAATATGTTTGATAACTTTTTTATTCATTCATTTACCTATTCAATTATCAATTCAGAGATGCTACAGTGAACTAATAAGGAAGTTGCATGCATTTTTTTATCGCATTTTTATTACGAAACATTAAAATATTAGTTAATTTTAATACAATTCTAAAATCTAAAAAACATTGAATAAAAAATAATTCGTGCTAAAAAAATGTGTGTGGAAATCGTTTCTACAGAAACGTAGCTTCTTGGTTTAGTACTATATCAGTAGAGAAAAATGCTTTTCTCAAAAATTATTTTTGACTTTATTTGAAATCAAAATGCCTAGTGACTTATGTGTAATTTTGTTCAGAACTTGCTGCTCTATTATTATAACACAAAAGAAAATTCGGATCCAGTACGATAACTCTGTGCCCAAATTTTGACTTTTTTTAAGTCTTAAAAAATTATACATTTTGACGTTCCAAAAAAAAAAAACTTTGCGGATTATTCACAAATTTTCACAAAAATACGTTTTTTCTTCTTTCACAGTCATTTTTTTAATCTAACCAATCAGAAATCACATAATATACCCGTCATAGCAACTGGTGTAAAATTTCTGTATTACTATCTCACTTTATATACACGACCCCGTAATTGCACCATCGCATCGACTTCGTAATTGTTTTTTAAAGAACCCCCCCCAAACCCCTTCACATTTTCACTGCGCAAAAAAAAATAATTTAGAATGTTATACAAAATAATAAGTGCAGTGTATTTCCAGTAGATTTTTGCACATCGAGTTATCATACTCCAACCGAAAATTCTATGCAAACACCGTATTGTGCGAGCATTATGATTTTATGATAGAAGGCTAACGCATTCTTTAGTTTTGCAGGTCAAAGAGATAAGTTCAAAGATCTTGGTGTGAAATGCATATTTCCTGATGTTGAAAATATAAAAGCAAAAATCAGATCTGTATCAGAAATTGTTCTGAGTTTGCGTAGTTTATAGCGAATATTAATTGTCAGAAAAATATCAAAGTTCCGCCGATTGTTCAGAGTCAAACCGTGACGCAAGGCAATGATTACGGTAAACGGTTTTGATTATAATTAACATAATATGTGCAATCGTTTTCAACTGCATTATGTCTAAAAGAAATGTTGTTCACGAGTTTATGCAGATTTTGTTATACTTATAGCTGCATTATTTATTAAAGTTATACTGTCTTAAACATTCATTTGGTTAAATGTTTAATGTTATGGAACACTGAAATTCCGTATTGTCGAACATCTACAATATCCATTAAGGGCCAACGCACACGAACTACTTTTTATAACAAAAACGCGCGATTTTCAAGTCGGAATCATGATGGTGATCTCGAAACGAGTTAATCTCAAAATCATGCGACAAAGTGTGTCATGTGGTTAGTACAAACACTGAAATTATGTTTGAGAGAGACAGGAGATCGGCTTCCTACTCCGTGGTGTTTGTTGGGTGAGGGGCACAGAACATATTATTGGTCTGTGGGTGAGGGGTGACGAGGATAGTTGATCGATTGATAATTAATTGGTAAGTTATCGACCACATTATAACAATCGCACTGTCTGTTTTCACTGGGTTTTTAATACATAAAAATTTACCGTTATATTGCCATCTTGCAACCCTATTGAGCATCAGCTGTGGATGAAAGTAAAAATACTAATATCGCTATTACAAAATAGGGGTTGGTGGTAGAACGGAAAAAATTTAGGGTTATCAGTATTTTTTAGTGGCAAATCATAAAAAAAAATTTAAAAAATCTTTGGCCAAAAAAAAATTCTGGAGAGAGCCACCCTTATCACCAAGGGGTATAAAAAATAGCCTACGACCTATTCTCAGGCCTACCAAGTATACACAAAAAATTTCATAAAAATCGGTCAAAAATAGGCTACAAAAAACGAATAATAAGCGCTAATATTCCAATCATTATTTGGAATAGAACTAAAATGTTTTTTAAAAAATAATGATTCTAACATTTGGAGCACATTAGTATTTCAATTTTCCTAAAAAGTTTAACAGAATTACGATTGAGGTAAGAACACAAACTCTATAAACGCAAGGATATTTATGTTTTTGCACGAATCTTTCGAGTACCGTTTTAGTGTGACTGGGGCAACTATGTAGGTATTTGTTTGGATTTGAGGAAAATAAATGTTTAAAAAACGAAATAAACGTATTGGGTTTCGATAGAAAATCTGCTTTGTGATCTGAATTTAACCCTTAAATTCATGTTGTAGGATGCAGCCGACATAATATTCTAATGGCTGAATATCATGCGCCTTTGACTTAAAAAAAATACTATAGTGTAGGTTGCATCCGAGAGAGGCAAAATGGAGAATTAAACGAACTGAAACTTCAAAATATTTTATATTATTTTTCCAGTAATCCCCATACCCTGAGTAATACATACATACTTTTTTAAATATAAATTAAAAAAACATGCATTTAAGAGTTAAACAAGTTTCCTTGTTTTGTAGTAAAAAAATAAGTCAATTTTTGGGTAGAAAGTATTGACGAATAACCGTCGCTAACTTGGACACGTCGACGTCTACATGTTACATCTCAAATATGATATCGCTATGCCTGCGTACGAACATTTATATCGATTTTTTAATTCGTTTTGTATTCACCATTTCATGTTAAACACAACTAACATAATAAAACTTTTTCCTAGTTTGTCCACCATAATTATACACCAGCCATTGGTTCATATATTGTGCTAATCAATTTTTGTTCGTTTCAAATGGTGTATAATTTTACCGTCTACTCAAATAAATACATGAAGTTTTTAGTATTCACTTTGACATTTAAAAACGTCCACAGTTTTATTTTTTTCATACAACTTCACCGGTTCTGAACAAGTCTATAAAGATCTTTATTTAAAATCTATATAAGAATAATTGCATACCTAATATAATTTTACTTTAAGAAACGTCTGTCCCCTTGGGTCCCTTCCTCACTTCTGAACTTTATTACACGACCCCGGTCGTATTTCTCAATGGATAATATAGAGCAAGAATAGATACCAATTATTTTTAGTGGTCAGTATATTTTAACGTATACCTACCTACAATTAAACTAACCAATTAATTGACACGAATTATCAATTATTTTAGGTACTACTAATTAATAAACCCGGTATCGCCCGTGCCCCCGTGACCTAGGCTCTAGAGCATTCTCAGGATATTGCTCTATAACCTATACGACCGTGAAAACCACATTCAAACTGATCCAAATGTTTTCAATTTATGTAGTTGACGACATACAGTAAGATAAACAGAAAAAAAGATATATGGTAATTTTTTTTTTCAATAATATTCTAGAATCCAGTTACAACTAATTACTAAATATAATAATACACAAGAAACAAAACATTAGTTATAAATGGAGACTTACTTAAAATTGCGTTATTGAATTACAAGTAACATGGTCAAGCAATGATTGATTATTTTAAGGTATACTAGTATTATAATCGGAAGGGGCCAGGACGTGGCGTTATTAGCGAAAAACAATAACTGATCGTCAAAAAAAAGAATAATAAAAATACAGAAAAGATGACCGAAAATTTGAAAATCGTTGAGTTATGAAACTACTCCACCGTCGAGTTGAGTAGAAACAACACTCGATAAAATTAGAGTTCGATGAATAGACTAAGAAAAACGTTTAAATTGCATGGATATTCATGAATTAGATTTGTTAATTATAGATGAGCCAAAATGACTTGGTATAACTCTCTTAAATTAAGTCGAGTATAGTGCAAGGAGAAAAACTGGAAAAAGTTTAAAGGTATTTAATTGACCAGATTTTTAAAGAATTTCAGATTGCCGTTTTATTGAAGTGACGATTTTTTCGAGTCAAATAATTTGGACACAGAAAAACGTTCCAAAATACCTATTTTTTTTATTGACACGCAGCAGCTAAGCTATATGCGTCGAAATGTGTCGAAATCCGTGAGTAAGTAATATAAGATATGTAATGAAGGTAAGCAATATAAAGTAAGTAACCTATACGGTGGAGATGTACTAGAAATTGTATATGAGTTAATGAGTTAATTTTTTTTTCAGGTTCTAGTTGTTTGTTAACTGAGGTGAATCAAACTACTGTCTTCAAAGAAACTAAGAAGTTTTGTAAGGTTCTGTTGACAGTCTCCATATATCGGGTAAGTTATTGGGTACGTTAGTTGTAATTCCGCTATTGCTGTAGATGGGACATGTTAATAAGACAATATTATGTTCTAATCTTTGATTAACGTCTGATTAGAACTCTTCAATAAATAAAATTATCGACCAATTTTTCAGACAATATATTAACAAAAAAAAAATTAATAATATATTGTCTGAAAAATTGGTCGATAATTTTATTTATTGAAGAATATTATGTTCTATTGTAATAGTTATATTATTGCATGGTTGACACTTAAGTGGAGGTTCCCTTTTAAGGAGGTATGCATGAGTTAGTTGGGTATGTCCTATACGTATTCGAGCTATTGTGGCCTCGTGCTTCCTGTTTAAATTTTTGCCATTATTACTGGATTTAAATCAACTCAAAATTCAAAAATCGATTTTTTTCAGTACTCGTCTTTAAAAGAAACTGACTATACCTACTTGAACAATACACCGTTAGTGATGTCTGTCACTTTTTTCATTTTTGTCAGGCGAGTTCAATAAATTAAAATTAAGTAGGGGTCAAAAAGGTGTACACTACGTTGTAGTTTATCCAAAATGCTCATACCTTCTCTGTGCGACAGCCTTGTAGGTGAACAGAGCTTTCCTTCACCTTATTGCGCTTGATGTAAAGATAACGTGGCCATTTATTTTTTTCCTCAAAGCGGGACACTCTTAAATTAATTATTATTGTTAATTGAAATAACATATCAGCAGAGTATGAAGACTTTGGTAGTGAGACTGAATCAGGACCTGTCAAAACTGACTATAAGCAACGAATTTGTGCAAGCGTTACAAGTAATTTATATACTTTTTGTAAACTTTTTGAATCTACTGTTTTTTTAAGATACCAGATAACATTGACTATGCACGTGCGGGCGACAAGACTTGATTGCTGCTACGTTTTTGTTTTGTCAAAGCGGGACATTTCACGTATTTTGGGGACAGCGGGACACTTAGCTTAAAAGCGGGACGTGTGGTCACCTTATGTAAAGATCACTCCTGAAAAGACCAAACCTGTGAAGATTTTTGTTAAGTATCCTGCTCAGTCACCGTTCTTAAATAGTATTTACTGAGCTGTAGTGCTTCTACAATTAATTTCTTTAAAGATTCTTCCATAAATGCCTTTAATCCTATTTGCTTTGGGATTTTAATTCAGTACAGATTGTGTTGTTTCATGAGCCAACTGTTGGATCCTTCCTTGTTTAATGAACCAACTGATCCATTTCCCGGAATATTACTACATCTAAGTACTCAAATTAGGTTAATTCTGTTTCTGTTGTCAGTAAAACGTTGTAGTCTTGGGTATCTGGAATTTTTTTACCATGTTTGAACATACTCTGTTAGAATGGAGAGTTTTTAGCGTTACATGACTATCAGAAATTGTGTTAGTTGTTTTCCCAGAGTATTTCACGCTGTTTTCTTGTGGGTCGAGTCTCTTCCAATTTTAATACTATACAAACGCGTTTGAAGCCATATAATGTGTCGATAAGTAAAGCTTCATAATTTTAGACTCACAAAGGTATCTAAGAAAACCATGACAGTTTGACATTGAACTGTAATTAAAAATTAACATTTACTCATACGTACTTCAAAATATAAATGTACACTTTGGGACATCAATTCAATGTTTTATGTATGATTATTCAAAAGATTTTTTAGAATGTTTTGTACATCCACAAAATATGTGAAAATTGCAAATATTTACTAGTCAGTTTTTCTCAAAAAAATGAAAAATTTTAAAATAAATTAGGAAAGAAAACACTGAATCCCGGACTCTAGTCCAAAAATTTTACAATTAGTGACTACCTACCAATTCACGTAAGGAATTTCTTAATTTAATATAGGAACCATAACCTTTAAGTAAAAATAATATTTCTTTTTCAGTATTATTATAATTAAGATAATAATTACGACAAAAAATATATGTTCTGTTAAATTCAATTCCTATACTTTTAGAATGACCGGCAGCGATATGTGCTCTATTATCGCTTTGCACGCACAGAGCTGTTTTGTTCATGCAAGTAGGTATAATAATATCCAGAATAATTTCCCAAGAAATCGAATCAAAGTTCAAACTGTAGCTTATTGAAAAAGAGACCCTGTTCAATAAAACGAAACCATTTTTAGATTGATTTCACTTCTAAACAAGTCTCAAAATTTAACTAGCAGGTTTTCGATTGTTGTGTACGTACGTTTGTATGTCCAAGATCTGCAGGTCACAATTCTTGACGAATCGACTTATTGTATTTTATTAAAGTAGATCCATAATCAAATTCACAAAAATACGTTCGGTAGTTTAATTGTTATAAGCAATTTTTTAAGACAGGTTAAAAAATCAATCAAATTAAAAATGGTAATGGTAGCATGTTAATCAATAAAAATTAATATAGGTACTACAACAATAGTTAAGAGCCAATGAGAGTTAGCATTTCCTTATTCGTTAGATAGTCCTAGTAGCAAGTTGGATATAGAGAAATAAGGCATGCTTTAAACTTTTAGAATTTTAATGTTTGTGTTTGTGCCTTGTGGAACGTTTTTCTGTAATGCAATTAATGAGTTTTATCACTACCTCTGAGTTCTGACCAAATCTATTATGATGAGCGTCATAAATAAAATTTACTCTAGGTACATATAACCAGTACTAACACTCAATGGACATTGACGTATACGTCGCTTGCCAATGGCACTATCAAGTGGCAAAAAGCCTAGTATAGCTCTCATTGGTTTTGTAAAAGTAATGAACATCACATCTGTTTCGTATGCAGAAAAGATCCTCGATTCGATCCCGACCATCACTAATTCGTATTTTAAATTTGTAATTATTTTGGTAAAGTCAAAATACTAACCGTTCTGAGATTAGAACTAACAATCTATTTTTCTTAAGGAAACCGCGCACATATAATTCCGGATAATAACTTCAATGTATTTTCTGACATTAATTTAACAATTTTAACGTAAGTTTTCATTTACACGAAAGGATGATTACATTTTCACATAATAATTCAATTGTGTTGTTAAGCAGGCATGTCTAAACAAATTGTACGTGATGTTTTTTTTCATAATATATAATGCATAAATACATGTTACTTGAATTAAAAATTGGCATCTACTCTGGTTAAAGGTAGTGCATGCACATTGCACATATTACGTATACAGTGGAATTCATTTTAAAGTAATACTTACACAATATTACAAGAACAAATTAGTATTATCAAAATATTGAATTTAACGTTCATTTCTCGACATAGTATCTTATATGCTGGCTTGCAGAAAGGGTTGTCAAAAAATCTGATTACACAATGTCCTTAGATTGTGATCTTACAAATTACATATATTACAGTTTCCATATGCACCCGGAGCAGTCTAATGTCGTATTCGAACTCTATGTCATTTAGAACATTAGATTGTACTGAAATAACAATAAATGATTCTACATAGTTACATAGAAAAAGGCCGCTTTGATAAAAATGCGTAGAAAGACGTAATTTCTAAGTGAAAACTATACAACAAAAAACGATGCTAAATACATATTGTATACACAGTTTAAGAAAAATATCGTTGCAATCGATCAATTATTTTTCAAGCAGGGTCGATTTAAAACTCTTCTATGCTTTTTATACAGTATGTAAACGCGTAAGGTGCACATAGGAAAATTAGCATTGGGAAAAAATACTTGGATCAGAGTTATCCATGACAGCATTAATTGTTATTTCTATTGAATTATCGTGGTAATCTTGAGGATTTCTATTTTATTTTCATTTATTTTTATTTTACTTGGCTTCTTTAATAATAAAAAGCTCTTATAAACCATTATTTTAATTTTTTTGTACAAAAATAAAACAAAAAAGCAACTCCATCTGTTTGGAAACATTTCATTCAAAAATTGTCTGACTGGTATGACGTATGCGCGTCGGTAAATCAGTGACCCACTGTCTTTAGGCTCAACACGAATAGGCGGAGATATTTGATCTCGCACCATATTTAAGTATTTTTGGGAATTTAATGTCCCATTAATAAAAAAAAGTCCGATTATGTTGTAATCATTTGAATATTTTCTTCGGTAGTATACACATTCATTTTGCAAAAGAATATTATCTGTCAAATTGAAAAACAAGATTTCAAGGCTCACTCTGATCCAGTCATTTTTCCCAATGTTAATTTCCCTATGTGCACCTTACGTGTTTACATAATGTATATAGAAATATTATGTATGTTCACAATCTAAGGTCATTGTCAAATCAAATTTTTTGACAATCCTGTCTGCAACCCAGCAATAGATTCGTAACAAACTCCACTCGCGCAATTACTATTTTGTTCCCGTTATTTGCAGTTCAGTTAATAACAATCTGCGCAAGCGAGGTAGTGTCTAGAGAGAGAAAATAGGTAGACAAAAATTGGTTGTCTGTAAAGTCGGTTTACGGACGATAGTTTTACGTGATAACGTATTCCGCTCGAATATCATATTTAATAATACATTACTGCGCTCTCACTTGCACGCACAGGGTCAGGCGGAACGTTACGGCGGAACGGAACGTTACACTTTTTCGTGCATGCAGCTGGTGTTTCATCAATTTATAAGACGTTATCACGTCAAAAAAATGTTTAATAATCGCAAAGAAATAATTTCATTACATCAATAACTCCTTATACAAGTAAAACAGTTTATGATCCACATAAATATTCTTGATTTTGATGAAAACATTCAGACCATTTCGTTTAACTAATGTTTGAAATATAAAAAAAAATTTCTTTGCAACTATTCTAAGAAAAGTGTCTTCGTTTTAACTGATTTTTTGATTATAAAACAAAAATTTTTCACTCGCTGATTTTCTTAGCTTGGGGGTTTGCTTAAAAATCTGGAGACGATGAGGCCACGCAAAAATGTTCAAATAGAGAGATATAAGAGAGATATTATGTTATAAAGTTCGTAAGTTCTGTTAATTTGGCGTCCACTGTAGTCATGATCAATTCAATTCCATATGTGTGCAATGTGTATGCCCTATGTACGTATTTACGTGTCATAGCCACTCGAGATTCATGTGTGCCGTTGCACACGGCCGCCATTTTGATACCTAATGTATATTTACCATATCACGATCCTGGCATGCGTGAATGTATGTATCTCTTCTCAGGTCTGTATGTATGTACTTATAATAATAAATAACTAGTTATTTGTTATTTAAAACAGCGGTCGCCAAACAATGGTAATTTATTTAATGAAAAAAAAGACTCAAATATAGGTCCGCTAAAGTTTGTCTTTCATGATGGAGGTTTACCAAATTAGGTAGTGCTCCCAACTGAAGGACATTGAGGTGTGAATTTATCAAAATAACTATTTAAAATTTATGTACTTATTGTAAACAATATAGAAAAAACGTTTTTCGTAGTTTCTCAGTTAGGAAGCGTCCCGCTTTTTTACTCTTAGTAGGTCCAAAGAAATTGCAAAACTGGTAAAAGAGGTTTTTTAGTGTCTTTCAAAACAACAAAGATGTTCGACTTCAAAGTTTAAATTTGATAATTTTAGGCGCTATATCGTTTTAGGTGACGTCATGGGCACACGTGTCATATTTATAGTAACAAATTATATTATAGCAAGTCGAATAGATTTGAAAATTAATGTAATGTCAATTAAGAAAGACATACGTAATTGAGTAATATCTTAAATTCATGATTTATTACATTAGTACTGACATGTGTGCCAAGTTACGTCATAAGGGCCGATCAGACGTCAATCAGTCTCGTTTGCATCCTCTCACGTACAAAAAATGTAATATTTCCGTTAAATTTAAAGAGATCGAAAAAACTCTTTTAGCATTTTTTAAATCATCTTTATTACCATGATGTGACACTATCATTATTAGTATTTTCGACAAGTGAAAACTTCCTGACTATTATTAGGTTTAGCGCTTACTTTCCCCCAATAGAAAAAAATGACAATAGTACTATAGTTAATAGGTATTAGGAAAAACAAATCGGGTAAAAAATTAAAATGATTCTCAATTTATTCCTAGATAGATGCTTTCTTTCAACCCAGAAAAAATGACACTACACAATAGTCAGTAAATATGGAAAAAGACGATGTCAGCATTGAAGTCAAACAAAACAACTGTGATAGGTAAAAAATAAAGTTAGTGCCCGAGTTCTATGAATCTTCTGGTATTTTTGTTTATCACGGAAACTTCTAAGCCGTTTTCAAAATATCTTCATTATTAGCAGCCTACTTCCTCCCGAGTGACACAGGCTATATACATATTGTATAATGATACGACAAAAGAGATGAGAAAAGTAAATGAAAATCCGGACCATTCGAAATTAGTTTTCTTTTTTGTTGTATTATTACAGTTACTTGTCAATAAACTAATATCTTGAAAAATAATTTTATACAGGCGTTAAATTAATATTATTTGTTATAGTCTATAAAAATTTTTGTAAAACCACTGTTGCGATTTTGAAAAGTTTAAGCTACTCCGTCGGCCGTAATGTATGTTATCAAAATTATTATATTTATGGTTAATTGAGACTCGAGGCAACAGAACTGCAGCTGTTTGGTATTGTCATTATATAAATAATAACAATGCAGAATTGTTGGAGAGCAGTCAACAATGACAATGAATACACTTTATATAGGTACTATTTAATCGGTAAATACATTAACAATTATTTATTTTAATGTCCTTCAGACAATAAAATTAATATTCTCGGAGTTTATTCATTAAAATAAATATATATTTTATGCTGTGTCGAATTTATTATCAAAATATCACAAAACTAAAATATTTTTAAGTTGCAAAATCAGAAAATTATTCTATTAGTTCGGTGCGAACAGCTCCTTCAATGTTTTTAAGTTAAGGAATTTTTAACGGAAAGGAATTTTGAGTTACTTTGACATTTTATTATTGCGAATCCAAAGTTGGAATATAACGACATATTAAAACTTATTTACTATAGTTATTTCCATTTTCTGCATTAATGAACCCTCGAACCGTCTTTGATCCAAGTCTTGGGATCAAACAATGTCACTATTAAATTTGGTTCATAATCGGTAAACAGTCCAACAAACAAATAGAATTTAATTAGATTCTAATTGATTTTTGGCCAGTATATAAGAAACAATTCAGAATAAATTCAAATTTTTGTTTTTAACCCTTCAAGCATCATACTAAAAATTAAAACTATTCATAATTTTACTTCCATATCTTAAAAAATACTCATTTTTCAATAAATAAAATTTTATCGACTAATTTTTCAGACAATATAGGTATCAATTTTATTTATTGAAGAGTAATCAGACTTTAATCAGCGATTTTAATACTCATTTTTGTATATATTATTTTCTGCACTTTAAAAAATCCGTTACCGAAAAGATCTCAAGCAAAAAAGTCAATGTTCTTATGACAATTTTTTTTTATATTCAACCGATTTTTTCACTAAAAGTTTTTATACGTCTGTCACAATCAGCAGAGCCTAGAGGATTAATAATAGCTCCACATTTTCTATACTTATAAAAATTAGGTTAAAACTTAAGACTCACCAAGAAGTTTTGAAACAGCCCCTTGTTGGGTGAGCATATGTTGAGCAAGGTCGTAATGACGCAAACCAAATCTGGACAGTTCCAGCAGCCTTTGCTGGGACACCAGGTTGGCAAGGGGATGCGCCGGATTTCCAGCGGCACTTGCAGCATACAGTTCCCGTAACGCTGGAGGCGCTAAGGGAGGAACATTGTTCGAGGACGATGTAACCACAGCCGCCGATGAGATTGTTGGAGATGTTGCAACTGCAAAATCAATGAATTTATTATATCATCTTCATTTTTTTATGAAACATCGATGGGGTGACATACAATACGATATAGATACGTAGCCAAATTTCAAAACCACTAGGAAATATCTTAACCTAAGTGAAATAGTCATTCGTTATAATATGTTAAAAGTACTCTAATCCTGAACTGTATTTCTCAGTTAAAGTTAAAATAGATGTGCACTGAATCGAATCAAAATATCCTGTCTTGAAGACTGCATCAGATCTGTGTCAAATAAATCTAATAAAATGCGGGAGCCAGTATTTATTGAAAATGACACCTATTATATTGCTTCCATTCCAGAACAAATCGCATCAATTCAGTGCTATTGTCGCTGCTATATACAAACACTAGCTTATGTGCACATGCCTTCGTGAAGTTAGATTTTACCCGCAGGTTAATGACAAGACCTGTACGTGATCTCGAACAAGGCCGGGTATAAAAAATATCCTATACTTTAGGTATATATCAATGGATATAATACCAAGGTTAATCAAAATCAGTCGATCCATTTTCGTGTTTTTCCGGTAAAAACAGAAAAAAATCTAGAAACAAATTCACCCGTCTAAATATTATAATACTCGAAAAAACACACCAGAAAACGAATTTGCATAAAAATATTCGTTGCAATTTGATTTTTATCCATTGATTAAACTGGCAATTAATGATTGGTAATATTTCTACTAATATATTGGGTGTTTTTTTAGAGTGATAGAACTTTCGATCGGGATAACTGTGATTTGACAGAAGGTAGAAGCCATGTTGTTTTGACATTTCTGTTCAGTAAGCATTGACAAATTATCATGGAAAGACTCACACCGCAACAACGTTTAGAAATTGTTGAAATTTATTTTCAAAATCAGGATTATATTCTCCAAACTTACAGAGCACTTCGTGAAATTTATGGTTTATATAATCGTTGCAAACTCGATGCAAAAACAAGAAGACAAAGAACTGTACGTATAGAAGAAAATATCGGTGCTGTAAGTGCTAGTGTTAATGAAGATCCAAATTTGTCTATTCGTCGACGTTCACAGCAAGTTGTACTCTGTGCGTCCACCACATGGAAAATTTTGCGTAAAGCTCTTGGTCTACACCTATACAAAATCCAACTGGTTAAAGAACTAAAGCCACTTGACCATAATAAGCGTCGTTTGTTTGCTGATTGGGTCCTAGAACTGATTGAAGTTGGTCCACTTTTTTCTCGAAAAATTGTGTTTAGTGATGAAGCTCATTTCTGGTTGAATGGCTACGTAAACAAGCAAAATTGCCGTATACGGATTATTTTCTTTGGGGTTATGTGAAGTCATTGGTTTATGCTGATAAACCAAAAACAATAGACGCTTTAGAAGTCAACACAACTCGTGTTATTGGTGAAATAAGCCCTGAATTACTCGAAAAAGCGGTCCAAAATTGGTCTGATCGAATGCGGTTCCTCAAAGCTAGTCGTGGTGGACATAATGTCGGAAATTGTTGTTAAAACTTAAATGTCATAAAATTATATTTCATATAAAAAATGGCTTCAATCTTAATTTAATTAAATGTTTATTTCAATTTAAAGTTCTATCACTCTAAAAAAATACCCGATATTAAGTAAATTAATCAATTTATATAGGTAGGTACCTATATACAACTAACAATTTCGTGAAATGTCACAATTAAATGATTTGTTAACCTTAACATTTGAAGTTGTGAACAATTCTATCGATAATACTGTAACCACTAATCATATAAATACCGAACATAATCCTCTTTATGTTTTTTTTTTTAATTATCCGATCTGTTAAAATCGGCTTTAAAACGTCTCACAGGTGTGAATTAATGTGAATTATAATATAGTGTGTGTTTGTATCGGCCCTCCTAGGGAGTGCTACCTGTTGTTTATACAAATTATATAATAAAAAAACAGCTGCATCCTGCGAGCCTGTAGACATCTATGTTTACTTTTACAAAACGTTTTTGTATCTCACATGTAATCAATACCAATTACAATTTTCTTAAATCAACAGTCACTAATCTCAATTATCAAATTTCCGTTTCAAAATTTATGTAAAAGACATGTTAAATTAACATCCATGGTGATAAAGGAATATAATTAACTAGTTAAAAACCATAAAATTGAATTCACTTTGTGCTTTATAATTTTTACTTTTTATTAGAGCGTAGTGGGAAACTTCTTATACCTATTTGTTGTAGATATTTTACACAACGATATCTTACAGAGAGCCACTCTATATTTCTTAAGTGGCACCCGTATAAAATGAAAAAGTTTCAGTAAATTGTGGGCCACTTAAACTTCACTGCGGTAATAAATTATTACGAGTTTGAATGAAACCAAAAAAATGTATAGTGCCACCATTTTCTGTATAGTCTAGGGATCCGAACACATAGGTATATGTAAGAAAATCCAAACAAGTTCATAACAGCTCTAGAGAACATTTCAGAAGAGAAGCCCGCACTCTTCTGGAATAGTTACTAGAGCCATAATGAACCATTTCTAGCGTGACTTCATGGTCCGGATACCGCCGTTTTTTTTTTTCAAAATGTTAGCTAACATTTATTTCAGTTAACGCTCCTAATTTAGCCGTAATCTATAAAGCAACGGTTATTTACAGAACGGGCTCAAATTACTGTTTAAAACATTTGTTGTAACTGTAATTTTTGCCGTCTGTTTTTGAGAAAATTCGGAGTGTTGCCTGAAATAAATGTTGGCAGCAATTTTGAAAAAAACAAACTGACGTTATCCAAATCATGTCACCAAGCCAGAAAAAGTCTAGAAACATTCACGAAGAAAAAATCGTATACGATGATTTTCTTTGTCTTCATATTTTTTGTAATTTCCACCCCTAATTTGCTAGGATGTACAAAATATGGTCAAAGATTTAGTTTGGTAATAACCTTAGTTGGCGACCGGAATAATCCTTTATTAAAGAAAATATTTTAAAGTTCAAACCGATCACGCTCGACAAATAATCGATCAAATGAAACGTTTTTTTCAAAATCAGTATTTTTCTACGCATTTTTCTCAAAATTTTAATAAAAAAAACGTTTTTTTCTTGTGTAGATTTTTCATTTGTATTCCAATTAGTACATAATAGGAACTACATAATGAAAAGTTTGACAACGATTTCAGATTTTTCTTACATTAAAACAAGTAAATATTTGGTCACAGTCTAAGGTTATTGACGGAGATTCCAACGTCAGATTTTTTATGTGAAAACGATACCTCGCTTGCTTAGATAGCTGAGGTGAAGCTGTCGCCCATTTCACCCCTTACCAACACCCCCAAAGAAGGGTGAAGCGTACAGCAAAAAGTCGGGTACTTTTCAGGTATCATTTAGATCAGGGGCGGGCAAATATTTTGATCGCCGGGCCACATAGCTGAGGAAAATTTGATCGCGGGCCACATAGCTGATAAAAATTTGACCGCGGGCCAAAAATTTGCAGAGCAAAAAAAAAGGTCCTCACAATCTATTTCCGCATTTGGAGAGCAAAAAAAAAGCTCCTTACGTCCTTTTTTCGTCTGTTCTGGCCCTTGCTACTTATTTACTATTTTTCTAAAATTTTAAAATGCTTCGCGGGCCGGACAAAATTGCGCTGTGGGCCGGATCCGGCCCACGGGCCGCCATTTGCCCAGGCCTGATTTAGATTGATATAACAAAGCTCTGTGCCAGAAAAAAAACTTTGCTTTATAATTATTCCGAAGACACGCCCTTTTTTTAGTTGAAGATATTGGACTTAAAAAATTGACGTTAAAATACCTATCTGTATCAAAGAGTACACTCGGAAAAGGTCAGAGTTCATCTTGCAGCAACCCCTTGGTAGTCTCAATTTTTTAATTCGGCAGAATAAAAACAAATGCGTCAGTGCATTCGATAGAAAATCCGATTCCAGAATTTCTGTTTTCTTTTCAATAAATAATAGCTAGGTAGAGATAAGTTGATATAATTTTGAATAAACAGTGATCATGTTAAAAATGCGAACAAATCGTTTCTCACAACCGACCTGTCCTGTCGTGGCCATAAAATAATAAATGTAAATTTATTTGGCTTTCGTACGTATCAAGATGCAATTATGTCGGCATTTAAAATGTGATATTTTACGATTTAGTCGTGCTGTGAATTGACAACTAAGTTGCACCTCTGTTTTTGGTCTCACTTCACAATAAAACTTGACTGAGCCAGATTGCATTACTGGTACTTATTTGTTTCAAAGAACTATAAACAATAATTATTGCAAATTAACTAACTGATATCATCAGTTTACGAACTACTTGTTTTTTTTTAAACCATTAATGAAAAAATGGCCCAATTAAAAATTTTAACTATATTCCCTATATCAAAAACTTATCATAAGAAACTGGAAGGCTGTATATTCAAACCAGAAAAGTAAGTTTCCACCATGACATTTATATTTTTTTTAAATTTTTTTTTCCTCATGTAAAAATATCATTTACAACTGTTGGACAAAAATCATCTTATTTAGTTTAAATCACTAATGCGGTGTTTTAAGCACAATTTCAGTTAAAACTTTCTTAAAACCGGTGACTGATCAGTGGCAGATTAAGTCAAGTAAGGATCCCAAGCGGTAAAAATGTTGAGGGCTTCAAACTAAAGTATGAAATACCTAGTAGTAACATATAACTAAGCGAGATATTTGGATATGATTATGAGCTTCTGTCATATAATTCGCTTTATGTTCATACATTACTTTTGTAGCGGTCCCGCCCGGTTTCACCCCCCGGTTGCAAAAGAACGAATGGGGGAGGGAGGGACATGAGTACGCACATTCATCTTAGTTTCCCGAGATGAATTTTGTGTCCAAATTTCATGATGATCGGAGTTACCGTTCAAAAGTTTTTGTCGGATGAACAAATTTTGAGTTACATTTTGCAATATTTTTCATCGATGCTCCACTCCTATTGGTCGTAGCGTGATATTATATTAGCCTATAGCCTTCCTCTATAAATGGGCTATCCAACAAAAAAAATATTTCTCAATTCAAATCAGTAGTTCCTGAGATTAGCGTGTTCAACCAAACAGACAAACTCATCAGCTCTAGATATAGATAACAAATAATAAAATATTTTCTCTCTCTATGACCGTTTCGGACAAACAGTTCATCTTCAGGAGTACAGACGTATAGAGAAAATATTTTGTAGGATTTTCAAGTGTTTTATTATTTGTTACTACCCAGAAGTGTTCATAATAGAGTAATTTCTTTCTATTATACAGCTTTATACATAGACAATGTGTATGCCGTCTATATTAATTAAACATTATAGAAGTAGCCAAACGTACGCTTTATATAAAATAAAAAAAAAAAACAAAATCCGTTATTCGAACAATTATTTTTTTAGAGGCCAGTCCGTTCATTGTGCACACATAAAACAAATAACAATCGAGCATACTGATAATAATCAATTTTCATCACGTTCTTCCAAATGGCTGTTGCCAAAATAAAGGTCAATAATTTGTCAATATGTACTTGCGATGTGGTTGAATGGTGTTTTTATCAAAACACTGTCGAGGAATGACAACAGTCGGATGCTGCAGAGTCCGTTGAAAGAATGCGTAGAATGCCCGCGCCGCCGCTCCTTTATCAATTACAATTTATAATTAAAACTATCTCACCGTATCACGGAGAATTGTATATACGGAGATCATTACGTGGCCCTTTACTCAATCAAACACAATTAAAAATGTGTTACGAGAACGCATTACAGAAGTGAAACTTCAAGTTGCAAATCATACGATTGCATATTTTGGACAAGTGAAAAAAATGTGTTAAGAGATAGTTTCATGTTCAGATTAACTTGTACAGACGAAATATCTGAACGTGAAACTATCTCGTAACACATTTTTTCCACTTGTCCAAATGCAATCGTATGATTTGCAACTAAAAGTTTACTTCTGTAATGCGTTCTCGTAACACATTTTTAATTTTTTCACAGGTTTACTGCAAATAATAAATAAAAAAACACAAGCAATACTGACTGCAAATATTGTTTTTTTTTTTTATTTTTGCCGGTTTATTGCTAATATTGTTTTTTTAGCTCAAGTATTATTCTGATAAATTAGTCGAAAATTTTATATATAATAGGTATACTTAAAAATAACTTTAAAAAAATAAAACTAACAAATTGTTGCGCGCACCTGACGGCAATCGAACCCGGGCCGGCCGCGTGGTATGCCAGCATCCTACCACTGAGCTACCAACGCTTACAAAGAATCATTGTTTATATAGGGTTACTAATAGTACAATTTCGTAACAAATTCTGTTACATAGGGAAATCAATGTCGTTACATATAGAAACGAGTTTACCCTTATTCGGCTGAATATTTTTTTAGGATTGATAGGCACTACCAGAGTACCTACAATTCTCGTTTATTGCTCGATATTAATGTCGTAAATCTCACTCCGAGCTTAACTACTTCTAATAACATTTAATTTTTAATTGGGCGTCTGAGGTTTAGTTTCCAAGAAATGGATATACATTTAAAATTATATTTTTTTAAATAAACGTGGCAATTAAATTAAGACAATTTATCCCGTTACTATTTTATATAGGTATTATATTGTATATAATAGCAGCCCGGTCCGGCTTCGCCCGAATTTGTAGATTACCACCGTTTTTTCGTCGACTGACGTTACAAAATTGGTCCACATTGGGTTTTCATGTTTTTTTATGTGACAAATCAAAAAAAATTGGAAAAAATTTGGTCGGAAAAAATATGAATCTAGACAACAACGCCACCTCCCAACTATAGCTTAAAACCATCCAGGTGACACCATAAATACAAAAAAAATCATCAAAATCGGTCAATTAGAATTACGAACACACGCACACCGAAATTTTATATAATAGGTATGTATAAATATTAATAATTGACACTGCGATTGTTCCTTTGTTGGCTTTCATAAACCGATTAGAAAATACAAGACAGATTTTGAAAACTAATAGCAAAAAAAATCTTAAATTAATAGGTACGCTTCTAATAATAGCCAGTGAGAAGAAAACTCCCTATAAAAAGAGTATAATTCACAGAAATGAATAGGTACATACAAAAACTTACTCTTATTCATCTAACTGACCAAGGAATAATGGAACGAAGTAGCAGTTGTTGTGAAATTGTTATCGAAAGATTTTGTTACAAAGGTAACCGCTACTAAAACAGCGTGTAAGTTCTGAAAACAGTATCTGTTCTCTGTTCCGTTACCTGCGAATTTTATCATCTCTGCATAAGTAATTAGATGTTCTGCATATAAGCACAATCTAGTTGCCTGACTTAGGACACTGCTCAACAGATCGAAATAAAATTTTAGATTTTCGGGGATTTTTTCAGATTTTTTTTAGTTATTTTCCCCATATTTCCCCCAAATAAGGATAATTTACTAATAAAAGAAAATCTAAAATTCAGATTTTCTAGAAAATTTGTTCATATCTCATAAATCAATGTCATTCATGACTCTAAATATTATGCCACCATTAATTTGTTTCGGAAAAATCCAGAAATGGTAAATAATTTACCAATCAGTTCATATTTATTCAAAATCTATAGTAGGAACTTATAGTTTGATATATAACAGATTAGGTGGCACATCTATCAGGTGATTGGGCTAACAAAATGCCAGGGGCTCCCAATACTTGCAGTAAAAAACCCTTAGGAAGATGAGAACATTATCAAAAGATCAACACGATATGATACGTGTTAAAACAGGAGCGGGCAAATCTTTTGATTGCCGGGCCACATAACTGATGAAAGTTCGACCGGCGGGCCGCGTATAGCTGATGAAAATTTGACCGCGGGCCAAAAATTTGTAGAGTACATTCTATTTCCGCATTTGGAGAGCAAAAAAAAAAAAGGTCCTCACATTCTATTTCCGCATTTGGAGATTCTTTACTATTTTTCTAAAATTTATAAAATGATTCGCGGGCCGGACAAAATTGTGCTGCGGGCCGGATTCGGCCCGCGGGCCGCCATTTGCCCAGGCCTGTGTTAAAGGGTCTACCTCAAAAATATTTTTAGTAGCGTCACTATATTGGTACGTAATCATTAAGCCGAGATGATTTGATTTGATTCTCTCGACCTACACATCTTCTCTACGTTTGAAAGCGTGTTCCAACATTGCTTCATATAACAAGCTTGGCGCGGTGAAACAAATTGAACGAGACTTTTTGCCCAATCCGGTGATACATTACAAATTATAATTGAGCGACTCGGTACATAAGTTATGTGCATAAGTTGCAACCGGTGCAATCCGTGCTATTGACAATAAAAACTCGCCAAATAATGAATTTTTATTAAATCATTTTGTAATTGCTTGATTGTTCTGACGATAACGAAACAACACAAGTACTTTTTATTACATTTTTAAGATCAGATATGCATCGGTCGAATTTATACTTCCGCAATATAAAAATCGGAATATTAAAAATAGAACCAGTTTTAGGGCTTGACAACAGCCGATATTGTAGGGATACTGTTGTTTACTGTGGACTTACAATGTTTTCCAGGATTTCTAATCTTAATTTTCGCAGATTATAGCCATTTATTATCTGATTAGACAGAGATTATCGTTTTTTTAACGTTGCTATCAGCGTTATCTCAATCTAGTATCTATTATTTTTAGTAACAATTCGAAAATTCATTTGATTTTTTTTTACCACTATTCAAATTAGATCTAAAAATTGTAAATTTGTTAAATGTGAGTCATTCAAATGCCAACGACATCACCATAATTATCCCTGTACTCAAGCCTGATTTTCAAATTTCATTTAAAATAATAGTCAACTGAATGTATGAGTTGTCACTAGATCCTGGCCATTGATGACCTTAAAAATGCAAATTATACAATTTAATTTTTGCAAAAGAACTCAAGTGCAATGGCTGATCGAATCTTTAATGGATTAAGCTACAGAAGAAGAAAAAATAACTTAGACACCATTAAAATTTTTGTTTTATCCAAATCGTAGCAGACAAGGTGTCTGAAAATGATATCGTCCAACTCCGGGAGGTAATTCCTTTGTTAATTTTAAGAAAAACCGTTCCTATAGACGATATCTTAAGCGAATAGTTACGGAATTGCAGCTTTCTAAACATTTTGATTTTTTATGCGTCACCTCTACAGTGGGGTAGGTGCTTGAACTTTTTTTCTTACAACAAATTGATATCGCCTAATACTATAATAAATAAAATGGGATAATGGGAACTTTGACTAAATAACGCAAGTGCTAATTTTTGTATAAATAAACTTTATGGTGATTTATACACCAGTTAATTTGGTAATTTCATATTTGCCACTGAGATTACTATTTTTTATGGATGGAGTGAACTGTTGACAGTTCATTAAATCAACCCTTTCTGTCGTCACAAAAGAAAAAAAAACTATAAACTTGTCAAATTTACCGTATTTAATTCTCATTACCCTACTATTTATTCTGTGAAATGAGGTAAATTATGTCAGTTTGTATGTAAGTAAAATGCAGAAATATTATATACCTAATATTATAATTATATAATATTATATTATAAATATTTCCCTAAAGTCATCATGGAAAGGATAAATAATTAATTACTATAGTGTCATCAAATGTCAACAAATATATTTTAATAAAATTTTTATAAAAAAAATATTGAATTGAAAAACCGTCCGACTAGAACGGGATAATTTTTTTATTTATTTATATTTAAATTTTAATCATACACTTATAGTTCACGATGTGATATAAACGGCATAGTTGTATGCATGGGACGAGTACGCTTTATATTGTTTAATTTCTTTGCCACACCATTAAGCCAACCGTACTATAATGACAACTAATCATTAAATTTTGGTACCTTAACCTATACCTAGTTTTTAATAACTGATGATTTCTTGGATGTTAGTTCAGCCTTTTGTGATTGATTTTACACTACAAATTGTTGTTTTAAGTATGTTTTCAAACTGTCAGAATCTAAATAATTAATTAACTATGACCTTAAATTGTGACCATGCAGTTATTTTATTTTCAGACAGGTATTTTTTTTTTAATTTCATCAATATTTCCCAATTTCACATTTTTACAATTACGGAATACTGACTTAAACTTCTTATAGGAAGCGAAAAAAATTTTAATTGGTTCATTAGAGATAAGCAAACAAATCAAGGTTACTCCTTGAAACAAGTTATGTACGTTGTATAATTAATGTATATTATAATATGTTTATATATATAAAAATATAATTGTACCATAGATTATATAATTCATTAAAGCTAAATTTTGGCGAAAATTATATTAAAATTCGTGTTTTCTGGTGGCCTATTCAAAAAAATACATTCAATTTTCAAAGTGTTCGCCAATCATTTTTTTTTCTTCATAAAGCTGCATATTTTAAATTCTGTTTGTTGTTCCTTGAAGCGTGTTTAAATTCATAATTGACAGACGTCACAATCTAGGTAAACTTATTAAAACAATGAGAAGTTTTAAAAATTCCGGCATCGGTATTTTTATCAATTAACAAATTACAAAATCATGTCAAAGTTTCAACCAAACTAATCTGTTAGAATTATTTTATATTGTAGAGCATTTTTAAATCTAAGATATTTTTAAATATTTTTTTGTTTATAGTAGCTTTATTGATTCCAGTGCTACAAAATAAATTTTTTTTTTCAAATTTTAACATATTATCGTGAAAAATTTGTTAATACTAATAGGATCAATTTTCAATTACTATTAAAGGAGGTACTGCTATATTTGTAATCTAGACCTAGAAATATTTTAATCTAATCTGCATATTTTAAATTTGCAAATGAATCTATTAACGTAGTAACAAAATTAATCAACTAAATTTGGTGTTTATTTTTCCCTACATTTAATTTAGATATAAGCTAATGATATTGGAAAGAAAATCATGGTAGCGCAATAATAACTTTTATTAGTTTAATTTCAATATCATCGACGCACACAATTTAAGAAAAAATTTTGAAACAAAAATTTCTAGCATTTTTATGAACAAAAGTAATCGGCTGAAAATGTTTAATCAATGTTGATATTTAATAACAAATAGAGAATAGGTAAGACATGTAACCCTAAGGACTAGATTATCCCAATATATTAACACAGACATTGTTTACTAGCAAGAGTCATGGGCAGTTTCTGTGAATTTCTCAAAATCTTAATAATTTGTTAAAATATATATATAACAGCCTGTGAAAAAAAAACATTGTGTCCCCGCCGGATATGGTCTTTCAGTAAATGATTAGTAGACTAGGAGTGTATAACCTACCAGAAGGCGAAGATGATATTGCCGACGGCACAGCACCAGACGCCGCCGAGCTTGGCGTCGCTGGTGGCGGTCCTACAACTGGGTCCATCTTCCAGTTAACCACCTGACTACTGCGGGCTATTGGGGCAACGGGGGGCACAGGACAGCAACTCCCTGACAGCACTGACAAACCTGTGGGGAACTCACTGCTCGCGCCAATTGCAGGGACCCCACTTGATATTAACATATTAACTCTGGATTCAATTACAAACAATTTAACAAGTCGCCTTCATTACTTTTCAAGCGATTTTCATTTAGTTACAATTCAGAGTTTTTCTTCTCGACTACGGCAGTTTTTATTTGCACATTTTACAAAAAAGTATTTAAATTTCACCTTGTATTTTTAAAGATGACATCACAACTATTATATTATTATCACAGTCTTTCTTAATCAACAATAGAACGTCATTTTTTATTTGATTGTTTTTCGTTTTGTTGTAATTTATTACACTCACTTATTTCAGAAAACAAATTAAATCAAAATACGCTTCCTTGTTTAAGCAATAAATCCGTTTTAAATCATCAACTTAGGCAAGTTTTATAGCATAAAATTACCCAAATATTTATTACTTAATTGTATTCGTTTTGTGAACAAATCTAACGTCTTAGAAATAACACACAGTTCACAGACACACACTTGTTTGTGACGTCACCGAGTATAATAATAATTATTTTGTTTATTTTATATCAGTCTTTCGAAAATTGAAATGTAAATACACTTTTTATTAACTCTTATAATATTAACTAATATAATAGGTGGATTCACGGTCGAGTTCGTTGCGCGTTTGTCAAAAAAACAATTGAATCCTGATCCTTAGAGAATGGAGGTATGGGTATTTTGTATTAAAGTTCAGTGAAACAACAGAAGCGCGACCGTCTCTGATCACAACAGTGAATGACTGATCAGAAGCGGTTTGCAGCTACCTGTCAGGTATTCTATGCTACCGCTTGCTCGTAGCTTTGGTTGGCTACTTCACACTAGAAGACTACCCGATAGGTAGGCTTGAAGCGCCGCACTGCTCCCCTTGCCTTGAACAACTCGCGGAGGGGAACATAATGTGCTCATATTTGTGTGAATAAATTAACGACGTCTACATGCATTTATCTTCGCTCCTTTTTGCTTTTTTATAAATCACTAACATGTAAGACGTTGTGTTTATCTTTAAAAAATGTCTAAAAAAATATCAACCCAGCATCGGCTAACACCTGGATGTTAAATTGATATTAATTTAAAATTTATTAATTTGTTGCGGCTTATATTTGCACAGTTCATTTACAAGGTTATAAAAAATAAGTGTGATAATTTTAAAGTGCTCCTAAAGTTATTTGAAAAATATTACATATATATAAATGTACATATAGTAAGTACATATATAGTACATTTACGAATCTCAAAAATGTTCTCTATAAAAGTTTCATAAAAATGTTAAAAAAGTATTAAGAACTATTTTTGTTATGAAAAAATTATAGTGCAGGTAATTAAATACATATGGCGTAGGTACGATACAACTTCTTATTTTCTCCTGATGATTTTTTATAGATACAGGTGTCTCGTTCTAAATTTATTAAAAATCAGATTGCTGTTCGTTTTGCTATTCAGTCCATTTATAAATTTTCGCGTTGATGGTTGTTTTTTGGACCCATTTTCTTACATCTAAAACAGAATATTTTCAAGTACCTAATACGTTTTTCTTGTTTTTATAATTTAGTTAGCGAGAATATTTTTAAATTTTAGAAATTTATCTTTTATAGGTAATAATAATAATCGTACATTACCACTCGAAGTAGGTATACAGCTGTTCCCTAATATAAATTGTAAAAATTTAATTAAAGGATATCTTTGATACAAAAAATGTGTTTACTTTTTATGCATGGCTAAAATCATTTTTTACTAACGTTTTTTTTCATGAAAATGCTAGTTTCATAAACACATTAGCATAAAGTAAGCTTCTAAATTTTAATTCATTTTGTATTATTTAATGAAAACGCGACATAGGTACTACCTACCAAACAACACAAAAATTTCTTATGCGATCAATAATAGATACCTATATCTATACTAATATGTAAAGCTGAAGAGTTTGTTTGTTTGTTTGGTTGAATGCGCCAATCTCAGGAGCTGGTTCGAATTGAATTTTTTTTTTTGCTGGGTAGTCTATTTATCGAAGACCAATAGAAGCGGAATATCAATGAAAAATGTTGCAAAATATAACTCAAAATTTGTCCGTCCGACAAAAACTTTTGAATGGTAACTCCGATCATCATGAAATTTGGACACAACATTCATCTCAGTAAACTAAGATGAACGTGCATACTTATATCCCTCCCCCCATTCGTTCTTTTGCACCCGGGTGAAACCGGGTGGGACCGCTTTATAAATACTAGTATAAAGTACCAAAATAGCAGAGTGAATCATCATTAGAGTACGCTTTTACATATTGGAGCGGCAAATGAATTTATAGTATAGAGACTTAATTATAAATTTACACGTCAATAATAAATAATTACTGTACAAAATTCAGATAAAATTAGCGTTAAAGATATTAACCTAACCATAATTAATTTTTCTTACCTATATACTTATACGGTTCACCAAATTTAAAACAATGAACGGAGGACAACGACCTATGTACATTAAAATATTCATTTTATATTTATATTAGACAATACTGCTATTTCGCATGATTTTATCATTGTTTATACCATTATTGCTCCCATATTTTCGAAAAAAATGCTATAAATGCATGAAAGTATTTAACACGTTACTATGATTTAAAAACCAGTAGGTAGGTAAGGTCGTACGGAATTTTTTTTTAAACATATAACTCAAAGTTTTTTAATTACCTACATATTACTATTTCTATTCGGTAAACTACTTTTATTGGTAACTTTTAATTTGTATCATATGTTTTATTTGTAATTAATCTTAATTAATTCACAAACAAAAAGTTGTAAAACCACCGATTTAAAAAAATGTTAATTCACATTCATCATTCGCAAAGAAATCAACTAAAAATTCAGTCCAATGTAAAGACAATATCTATCTATATACATATATCTTATGATGAAAAGATTGTAGGGTTCTTTTTATCAATTGTACCTACCTGCATTTTTAGAGAAGAGATTGTAAATTATAGACGCCAAATAGCTGAAGTCATCTGCAGCGTCCATCATATGCGCTTTAAGTTAACATCTATATCTAATGGGTAAATTTTTCAAAATTTATTTAAGAAAAAATAATAAACCTTTAAAATCATCAACGGTATTAGCTATTCACTTTTCGTTGATCATCATATTTTTTTAAATTTTTAAATTGTGTAAAAAAGCTAAAGCTGCGGAAATAGCTTTCGTACACAATTTAAACATAAAATAAAAAATTATAATAAAATATCGTTTTTTTTTCTATTTGTTGAGAAAATACAGCATAAATAAATAAATTTCTTATTATAGACATAATATCGCAAAAAGACATCAATGATCAATCAAGATTCGAACCTTTCATAAAGATATGAATATACTGCAGAAATAAACTTCCAGCATTTTTTTTTTCACCTTAAATTTGTAAAACCGTTGTTAAAAATTGTGTCTTTTGAAATTTAAAATCACAATTAATTTTATTATGTTAGATTTCTGTAATGAAAAAAATGTTAATTGAGAAGTTCAAGAGAACTTTAATAAACTTTTTATATGGTATAGGTATATATATAGTACCTACGTATCTATATATAATTTGTTAAATTATTTGTTAGAATGTTATTATACTTAGGTATATATTTTCAATCAGTACCTAAATTATTAATTCAAGATTATGGCTACTTTTCAAGGAAATTATATATAGGTAGTTAAGCAAAGATTGAAAAATTGGGCAGGAATTTTCCTTTTTCTTTTTTTTTTTAAGAACAAAGTTTGTTTTTAAGCATATTTAGGTAAATGGAAACACCCAGCTATATATTTCAGAAAATTTCTTTAGGGGGTGTTCGTTATGTGAGCTTACCAATCGTCGCAACTATCATAGGAACTTATGTCATTTTTGCCATTTATGCGCAATATAAAAAACAAAAAAAAAATGAAATTACGTTGGAATCTTATATGTTATTTAGTTTTCTTTAGAAAACTATTTTGAGATACAAAATATTGATAAAATGATCGTTATGTAGATACACTATACCTATGTGTATAATTATTACTTATTTTTATTTCTTTAATATACATCATTATATGAGTGTAATAATAATAATTAGAGACCGCTTCCAAGCTGTCTCTCGTGAAATTAGATTCCAACCTCAAAGTACCTCAAAGGAGAAAAGCGAGCATATAATATACTGTAGGCATATACTCACGTTCAATCACAAATGTAGGTATACTGCTGGCATGACAATAATGTATGACCTTAATTGCAACTATAATATTTTTACAAAATCCATTTTTTTTAAACAAATAATGATTTTTTTTCATTTTGAAAAATAATAATTAAAAATAACATATGATGATTTTCTTAAATTTTAACCCAAACATATTTTTTAAGAATGTTTGATTATTACATTTTAGGTAGGTACTTAATCAATTTTTAGAGTTAAAAACATTTTTCTCTTACAGTATAGCTGCCCTTTCTTTATTGATGAATAAATTCTTTCTTTGCTCTAAATTCCGGGTCGATTTCGGAAAAGATAAAATTGATATGTAGGTATACCTAGGTACCTATATATACCTAGGTAGGTACTATATTTCATTATTTTTAGTTTACTATATACACACCAACTTTTGTGAGCCATTTCAAAAATATAAAATTCAAGCAAAGACTTAGAAGTTCTACTTTCCAAATGTTTCACATTTCTACTAAAGCGATACGATCAATTTGACTGTCCTCATCATGCACTTCGTACATTGCGAATATGTATATTAAATATCTCTGTTTAAAAGAACCTAATAGCTCAAAATCTAAAATGAATGAGAATCTCGATATTTTTAGTCGGTTTTTATATCATTGGTTAACTTTTATATTTTCAATTAATTACGTACTTAATAGGTATAGTTATTTCCTTGAAACGAGTGTTTTTTTGAAAAATAATCTCAGTTTACTTTAAAGTTGAAAATCTATAAATTGTCTATACAAATTAAGAACATATAAGTTTTATAAAAATAACAACTTTTCAAGAAGGCAGGAGCTGCAGAGCTTGAGAATATCCAAGCTATAGTATAAGTAGGTACCTATGCCGTTGCTTAACGGCAGATCCATGGTTCATCTGCTACAAACCCTCACTTATCACGTTCTGATATGAGAACTGGTGAAGGTATTCATTGTATTTTTAATATAATACTACCTAATACGTAATTTTTCAGTAAAATTAAAAACAACAGTTAGTAGGTACTATAGCCTGACAATTGTTGGTCTTAAAAAAAGAAATAAAAATTAAGGAAACTAAACTATTAATTCAATATACTAAATAGCAACCAATTCATTTTAAAGCATGAACACATAAATCAATAGGCAATATGCAAATGAAACAACACAGACAATTAAGAAGTTTTACAAATAGTAACACCAATCCCCACGGTAAGTTATAAGCGATAATCCGTGCTCGAGTAGCATGTCGCTTAAAGCCCGTTTGATAAACTCCGGTCTGACGTTACAGTTTTATTTTACCGGAAAGCAAACGAGCGATTCATTTTCCTGCGTGTTCATTGGTTCGATCACTGACGCCTACCGATGCGCACCCAATGGAAGTATGCGACATACACCAATGGCGTCCGTAAACAAACCGTCGTCTGCCGGCCTCTTCAGCGGGAACTCCGCCTCTTGATTTTCCCTTCACACACCTGAGATAACGTTGCGAACAAGTATGCTTTGCTTACCTGTGTAAACATATATTGCATGTGTGGGTGTTGTGTTACACATACACGCACATATTATTATCGTCGGTGATTTGAATGATGAATTAGTTAAGAAGACTGACCACAAGGTCCTCTAATCGGCCAGTTAAGTGATTTATTTACATATATCGTGGAATATGTGAAAATAAAAATGACACATTTCACTGGCAAAAAAATTCATTAATTATAATTTGCTACTTCCTTTGATATAATAGGGTCGTTTCGCTTTTTTATTGTAGTTATTTTAAAAAATCTATATAAATATATTCACGTTTTTTATCTAATACCTATAGGTATAGGTACTATTTTTTTATTTCGAACTCATTATATAATATCTTAAAAATTAATTTAACTTGCGAAGCTTTTTTACCTATATACCTACTAGCGGCCCTGTACGTACTTCGCTACGTATAAAGTGAAATAATAAACATTTTTTATTGGAACATCTATATCTATCTATCTATCTATTTTATTAATTGCTAGCTATTTTAAAATATACATGTGCGTATATGTGTGTATGGAAATATATATGACTGCATACGTCAATAAAAAAATAGCGTAAAGTATTCGTGGATAACTGTTCTTTAAAACACTTGCTCTATTTCGAGGGTTCACTCCGGCTGCGCCGTCGTGCTCGAAAAAAAAATAGCGTAAAGTATTCGTGGATAACTGGTCTTTAAAACACTTGCCGGTACTTGTAAAACTGATTCGCCGTCATCTTGAACTATGATGATATTGCATCTTTCGCTTCAAATTTAGGTTAATAATTTATTTAATAAAATTACTCACCTATAATAATAATTGTTTTTAACTTTCTTTCAAATACGTATTTATTTTAAGTCTCACTTGGATAGTAATTAAAGATTAACTGTCATAATATTTTGAAAACAATTGTTTCATTGTTTGTATAAAATTCCAAAACCTACTTACAATATTTAAGTATTTTCATACGTCAAAAAATTGATTTTTAAAAAATGCCACTTTCGTTGTAATTTTATAACTCAAGAACGGGCTCATCTATCCAAACCAAATTTTTAGGCTTTGTTCGGACTATTTAGTAGATGGTTTATGTGAAGTTTGCACAAAATCGGTTTAGCGGTTCTTCATTTATCACATTTTTTATATATCTTGGCATTGATTTTTATAGATATTTGTTACAAAAAATGTGATAAATGAAGAACCGCTCGACCGATTTTGTTCACATAAACCATCTGCTATATAGTCCGAACAAAGCCTAAAAATTTGGTTTGGATAGGTGAGCCCGTTCTTGAGTTATAAAATTACAACGAAAAGTGGCATCTATATCTATAAAAATCAAAATGCCACTTTTCGTTGTAATTTTATAACTCAAGAACGGACTCACCTATCCAAACCAATTTTTTAGGCTTTGTTCGGACTATTTAGTAGATGGTTTATGTGAAGTTTGCACAAAATCGGTGGAGCGGTTCTTCATTTATCACATTTTTTGTAACAAATATCTATAAAAAGCAATGCCACTTTTCGTTGTAATTTTATAACTCAAGAACGGGCCCACATATCCAAACCAAATTTTTAGGCTTTGTTCGGACTATTTAGTAGATGGTTTATGTGAAGTTTGCACAAAATCGGTCGAGCGGTTCTTCATTTATCACATTTTTTATATATCTTGGCATTGATTTTTTTAGATATTTGTTACAAAAAATGAGATAAATGAAAAACCGCTCGACCGATTTTGTGCAAACTTCACATAAACCATCTACTAAATAGTCCGAACAAAGCCTCAAAATTTGGTTTGGATAGGTGAGCCCGTTCTTGAGTTATAAAATTACAACGAAAAGTGGCATTGATTTTTATATATATAGATAAGTAGTAACGTAGTTTACTGTGAAATTATACATAGGTACTACAAACCCTATAAATATACAGGTATACCTACTAAGTAGTTAGCACTATATATTTCTTATGTTAATGTCAAAGTCAATAAATTATTTTGACTGTTTGAAATAATATTCATTGCAGTACAGATTCGAGAAATATCGTTGATAAAGTTACGCTGAAACTTATGATTTTTAAAATTTATTTATTTAAAACCACCATCTATGAGGACTACTTGAATCCAGTACTTGCAATTAATATTTAAATATAAGAAAAAAAAAATATGGTAGGTAACTGAATCTGACTATCTGCAGACTGCACTTTATAGTGTCATCCCAATTATTGGCACAACTAAAAATACAGCTTAATTGACAACACTAAATTATCTATAGTACCTATAAAAGAAAAAGTCTTCTTATTTCATGAAAAAAAATTGGTTGTCTGTAAAGTCGGTTTATGGACGATAGTTTTACGTGATAACGTATTCCGCTCGAATATCATATTTAATAATACATATCTAACCTAAATTTTAGTAGCTGTCAAACTATATTTTTACCGACTAATAATTTGATCAACCAAAGCAAAATACATATTTTTAGCAATTATAAAAGACATTTATAAGAATGTATATATATTATATATTTGTTAACAAACCGTATAATTTATCTGCTGTTATGAAATGCAGATATCTCCCAAGATTTGTTTTTGATACAAAATGTAGCTGCATTTGTGTACAAACTATCAATTGACAAATAACGATGTATTATCTGAAAAATTTCTTTAAAAATTCGATAATTTATGACATTTTTATTAGATATCTTGATTTTAAGTCTTAATTTCCACGGTTTATAAAACAAAGGCCATCTGTCAGATGAAGCTTTCGCTGGAACAGCCGACAAAAATGTTGAACGCACACTACTCTCTGACGTCACGCGAGAAGAGGGAGAAATGCGCACAAGCCGATGCTTGGGCCGATCGTGCATCTCTATCGCTTATATCACGCTCTCGCTTGCGGAACCAAACGTTACTCTTTTTCGTGTGTGCTGGCGGTGTTTCATCAATTTATAAGACGTTATTACTTCAAAACTCCTTCAAAATTTTTTTTATCAAATCTTTACAGAATGATTCAGAAATAATAAACGCGGGAAAATATTATTTTAAAATCAAATAGTCTTAAATAATCAATCCATCTATCTCCAAATATGAAAGAAATCCACACATTAAATTTCGAAAAAATAATGAAAAAGTTTTCTTAAAGCGTGTTTTGATATAATAATGTTAGCTTTATAGTTACGATATGTATAAAACTTAAAAAAAATGTATTTTAATAATCTCCTATAACGATGTTAAAATTTAAGTATTGAGAGAACGTAGGTACGTCCAGGAAAAAAAAGGATTCATGTTTGGTGACCTAATAAAACATAGATATGAAATTTCAGTGTAGGTACCTAATTCGTTCTTCTGCTTTTTTTAGTACCTATACCTACGTAACATATTCTATTTTCTTTGAACTGTTAAATTCATTTCGAGAAAATGGTTTGCTTAATTATTCTTTATATAACAAAAATAAGAAAAAACATGAATACGCAATTATTTTTGTTCGAAAATAATGCAAGATAATTGTAGACACGGTTCCATTAATTTTATAAATTGAGAAAAAAAAATTTTTTTTTAAATCACACTTTTGAAATATTTCAGTAATACTTACGTATTTTAAATTACATTTAAACTAAATAATCTAATCGATATTAATGCCTGTGACGTTGTGAGCAATAATCATTTCTTCTACAGTGATTCAATCGTCATTCGTCACTAACCTCTATGTGACCACTCTTCAAGTATTTCACTAATTAGGTACTTATTAAAAGCTTCTCTTGACATTTAGTGTCTCTCTCGTTAAAAATCAAGAGGAGAAAATGATTCAAACATTTTCTATGCGACTATACCTAACTCAAAATAAAATTATGGTTAAAAATAACTAAAAAAGCCTGCGTTTTATAGCAATGCGTGCACTAAAAAGTAAAAAATCATTTTTTTTATTATATATCGATTTTGTTCAACAGCGATGGTTGTCCCCCAACTGGATATAATTCAATTTTTTTAATATAACTAAGTTTAAAATGAGAATATTCAAAAAATTAAATTATACCTATACCTATATCGAGTTGGGGAACATTATCTATCGCTGTTGAGCAAAATCATTATAATTTTTGACATATTTATAAAAATTATTGTATTGTCATAGGTTCTTAACAAACGTCTAGAAGTGGGCATACATTAATTTGAAATATTCCATTAGCTAGTTAGATACATACAAACTCATAGATAAAAAAAAGCGTGTTAAAAAGGGGTGCGTCGGCTCGTGGACCCACGACGGAAGTTATGCTCCTAATTACCCAATTTATATTATTGTTTTAGCATGTTATTTTCTATGTCCGATTAAATTAATAAATAAATAATTCAAATGCACCTAATCAATGACAAAGCAGTGCAATTAATTATTTTTAACCGACGTTTCGACCTGTATTTGGACTTTCTAAAAGTTCTAAATTGTAATTTACATTTTGCCATTTAAAAACTGTGATGATGACAATTTAGAACCTTGACAAACTTTGAATACAGGTTGAAACGTTGGTTAATAAATAATTATTTGCCTTGTCATTGATTAAGTACCTTTGAATTATTTATTTATTATTGTTATAATTTACATATAGATACACAAAAAAGAACAAAGTAATTATTGTTTTCATTTATTTATTAAATAAGGCAAAACATTGCCAATTGCCATTAGAAAAACAGGTATACAAAATGCAGTTCTAATTCTGACAGTCAAACGTCTCCCATCTCTTCATAGGTTGAATAGATCGGGTATGAAACTCTGAACTGAAAAGTACATAATATCAACAACGTATATTATATGCGCTCTGTTTCTATTCCTGTCCTTGCGCCTAAGCTATGTAATCAGAGCACAAATACGCACGTGCGCCTTTGTTTTTTGGCCCATCTCACATGTCGCTCCCTCATTTTTTCGCAGTTCACTGCCTGTACCGAGACAGCTGCTATCAAATTAGTCCAAAATTGATAAAAAATTACAGTCTTATGATTCATTGAAAAAGTTGACGGCTATAGGCTTAAGTATAGGCATTCTACTTTTTTAAAATAATTCAATGGTTTCGGTGATAAACAAGACGAAGTTTATAAACTAGTATTTACATGTTAATCATGCAAAAAATGTCCTTAGAATAATGTCGTGCAGGTCATACCATGAAACCAGTGATTTCATGAGAGCCCAGCATTGCGACCGGCTTACGTAATGACTTCAGCACGTACACATGCCTTATCGGCCGAGATATGCAAATTTGCCGGCCGATATCTGCAGGTCATAGGCAAGCTACCTGCTGCTGCATAATAAATAATATATATATAGAGGTATAGGTACGTGTGTATGTACACATTTACGTCCAACGACATTAGGGTGGTAAAACTGGGACCAACGTGTCAAACAATCTAAATCAGTGTCACAACGAAAAAAACACAGAAAAAATACTCAAGCTGCCCTCGCTTTAAGAGTTTTTTGATTACGAATTATCTAGTTTATAATTTGTTCTTTTTTTAAATATTCTCATTTTTCGGGAAATGCCAATTATAATAGCATGTCTACAAACAAAATTATTTTGAAAAATAATTGAAGGCTCTAAGATGTTTTTATTTCTTTATTTTTTACAAATGGTTCTGAAACCTTATCCGTATCCGTTAGTTTTATGGCGGATCTTTTACCTTATTAATTTTCAATTCATAGATGAAATTTTATATACAGGGTGTTTGGAACATGAACCGACACAATTTTTTGGGGGGTTCTCGTGGTCATCGTGATCATTTTTCTAAACAAAACTAATTTCTAAATACCTATTAATTTTTTTTTTAATGATTTTTAAATTATTTTTTTCTACTGGTTTTTATTAATACAGGCACTTTAAAAGTCCATAGGGTCTTTTTCCTGATACTATTTTCATAAAATTATGATTCATTTAGAACAAGGAGTCATTCGAGAACTCAAAAAATGTATTTTCGTGTCTCTAGTACCAAAAACAAATAGGTTACGATTTTTTGAAGACAATTTTTAGGCCAATTTTCGAAAATAACTAAAAAAAATCGTATCTCGATAACCATGACACTTAGGGCAAAAGTCATTGGGGTTAAAATGATCATAATGACCACGAGAACCCCCCAAAAAGTTGTGTCGGTTCATGTGCCAAACACCCTTTTAGGTAATAATGAAAAACTGTTAAATTCCATTCAGATTATTTTTTATTTCTTAAAATCGTATTTGGCACCTTTATATTGCAAAAATTTATCGTAGTGAGTATACCATACCAATAGTACATAACTCAAAGGTACTAATAAAAAACTATCTTTATAATGAGATATTGCACATCGATCTCTGGAAAGAGACAATTTGTTATGAGAGTTAACTCTTGAAGAAATCAATAACTTTTTCCCATAACAGTCTCTTTCCAAAGGTCGATGTGCAATATTTACCGCCGCATACTCTAAGAAAGTTAAGATCCGTATCCGTATCCGTATCCGCGGATCTTAAAACCAAATATCCGTATCCGTATCCGCAGATCTTCAAACCAAATATCCGTATTCAGATCCGTATCCGCGGATATGCATTTTTAACGATCCGGCACATCACTAATGCCTACACTATACATATTGAATATTGATATACATTGTATATTGATAGAAAGTAAAATTTTCTCGTTTAGACCGTTTTCGAAATACAAGATATCGACTATAAACAAAGCTGCGGATAAAGACAAGTTTGAATTACAAAAACTTATAATGAAATCTCGCTTCGTCGGTGTGTTTTCGTAAAATCGACCGGGACCTGACTGTTTTCAAACACCGAGGCCTGCCCTCGTACAACTACAAGGCAAGGTACGCCAGCGCGCACGCATGCGACATTAACTGCGATTTATATTATTATGCAAATTACCGCCCTATCAACCTGTTTATTCAAATAATAAAACAATATTACTGTAGCCTAGCTTATGGGCAGATCACCCTAACGCTCTTTATGTAGCGCGATTCTTACACATATATTGGAGCCAAATTTAATTGACCCCTATATATTTCAAAACTGTTTATAAAACTGGATAATATTAAAGGTTCCCAAATACACATCTAAATCTTCTGATCTAAGGCCCGGCGCTAACATCAGACATTCGGTATGTCTCATGACTCATTTACCCATAAATGATGGAAAAAAATATTTTGTAGGTATTTTATCGTTTCTAAAATAACAATAAATAAGTAAATCCCAACGTTTCCGATCGTTTACCAAATAATGCAAGACGTAGTTTGTCTGTAGTCTACATACAAGCAGAAAAGAATTAAGTAGGTGCGTGTCATTTACTTATCAAATCAAATTCGTAACTGAATTTATATGAACTTCTTGAATTATTTTTTTTTTTTTTAATATCAGCTCTGCCTGAATAACTCAGAGAGAATCACTTTTTTTGAAAAATGTTGCGGATGAAAGCTGCGCAACTCTTTGTAATGTATTTTTAGGTCACAAAAATTTCCCCCAAGGGGGTGCCCTCGTGGGGGGCAGGGGGTAACTCCCAAATCTTAAATGGCAACCACAATTTTTTTTATCGGGCCGAGTTCTTCGAACGAAAAAGACATCTATTGTCCCAAACTTTTTTTTGTTCAAGCTACAGATCACCGAGTACGCGGGGTAAATTTTTGCAGGGTGTCTCAATCATACAACGTAGTGGTGTTTTATTAATCTCGAATAGAAATGCAAATTCCACTTTAAAACAACAAACTGATCTTTAAGATTGCTATCAAGGTCAAGTAAAAGAGTACCATTCCTTGACCTGTTACAAAATGAACAAAATTTATTTGAGGGGGTGAGGATAACTCGGAAAATTTTACCCCACGTACTCGGTGATCTGCAGCTTGAATTAAAAAAAAGTTTGGAATAAAAAATGTCTTTTTTGTCCGAAGAACTCGACCCAAAAAAAAAATTGCGGTTGCCATTTAAAATTTCAGAGTTACCCCCTGCCCTTCCATGGAGGCACCTTCTTGGAAGGAATTTTTGTGACCGAAAAATTAATTTCAACGAGTTGAGCAACTTTCCCGTATATATTTTAATATGTAATAATACCTACTAATAATATAGCATTTTGAAATTTAAATTTTCATTTCTATAAATCTTTTTTTAGAAAAAAAATCTCGTACCCAATTTTTAATTGTGCAATTATTCGGTAAGCTAACTGCACACTCAAAAGAAAAACTAAAATAATATTTAAAAACCTTAAAGTCAAAATCAACTAACTAAAACAAAATGTGAAAAAAACTAATTTTGATGTATCATTTTCTATCTAGAGTGATGGAATTTTAAATGGGAATACAAAAATATTTACAGTTACCAAAAAACAGCAAACAATTTTCAATTTCTTCTCGAAATAATAATGTTAGCATCATCGAGAAATTTAATCGTCACCTGATGATGCTAACGTGGTTAGCGAAACGTGCGTCTAGATTCTAGAAGATATTGTCAGTAGTGAGGTTTTGTGATCACTTTTAATATTTTTGTATAAGAACCTCAGACGAAATCAATCGGAAAATCTCTTCTAGAATGTTTTCTGGGTTGATCATTTGATCTGAATTACGTCAGTTTTTTTTCATCACGTGGTTGCTAACATTCATTTCAATCACACTCCTAATTTTCTCAAAAACGGTAGATTTTAGGGCGAAAATTGTAATAATTACAAAAAATATTTATTTTATTTGACAGTGCAGTGCAGTCAAATAAGCTAAAAAAGGGGACAACCTCGGAATGAAACGGAATAAGCTGAATGTTTGTATAAATCTTTATTTTAGCATTCTAAATGTTATATCAAAAGTCTTATAAAGTCCCGTATGAGCGTCCTTAGATATTCAAGGTTAAAGGTCGCGAAAATCAGTGTTTTGGTAATATCACGCTTCATTTGCTTCAAATCGAATTTACATTTGTTATGCAAGTTGTAGAGTAGAAAATTCTCTACAAATTTCGTCTCAAACAATTCTAACCCTTTTTGAGATAGAATGCGACGAGTGTGGAGCGCTCAGCCACACATGCCAAGTTCAATCGCGAATCCCAGTCCATATAGTACGGTTTTTTAACTTAATTATTCGTTAAATATTAGTTACTTAACTATTTAATACATTATAATTATAGTTATATAATTTATATTTATATGGACTAGGATCGCGATTGACATTGCCATGTATGGCTATGTCAAAAACGGTTAAACGTATAAAAAATTGGTTAAGACGTGTAGAGAATTTTATACTCTATAACTTTTATAGTAAATGAAATGAAAATATGATCTGAAGCAAAGGAAGCGTGATATTTCCAAAAAAACTGATTTTCGCAACCTTTGATCTTGAATATCTATGGACGCTCACACGTGTCCTCATGAGACTTTTGAGACAACATTAAGAATGCCAAAATAAAGGTTTCTGCAAATATTCAGCTTATTCCAATTGATTCCAAGATGAAACCCTAAAATGACTGGACTAGTATTACGACCTGATGTAACGTTTTTACGTAATAGGTAACGTTCTACCAGAATACATGACAGTGTTACGTTACGTTATTTTGCATGGCTCAGTACACACCTTAACGCGCCTATTTCAGATCGAAATTTAATATAAACAGCTTGCCTAATTTTGAAATAAATATATTGTTATTAGGCATCATTTTTTATCTATAAAATATTCTGATAGTTGGCAATTTTAATTAATTGCATTTTCAACACTTGATATTTTATAGTCTTTACAGCAAAAAATAGAAAGCAAATAAATTTATGCAAGCAATTACATTAAATCGATTTTTTAATTTAAAGTACGACGTTTATTGAAGCTACTGTAGGACGTACCGCCTTATTATTCCACTATGTTACTTTATGACAAATGTCTAACTATACTGGCTCTACTTATTAACCCGGTTATGATAATATATCACGTGGTCATTTTATATTATGAGACATATTTTTTCAGTAAATTACTGTATATAGAACACCCATTTATCATGGATACAGTGGCGACCTCGGAAATTTAATATAAGCTATAAGGTTATAACCCTAGAACGATTGAATAGAATTGTTGCATACTGGCTTGAAATTAAATCGGTTATATATGCTTCAGGCACTTTTGTGAAACGGAAAATATTTATAAATAATTAATATTATTTTTTATGTTGTGGACATTTCTAGTTTTAGCAATAATTATACGGTGAAACCATTTTTATAAATTTTAGAATTCTTTAAGCAATTAAGAAAACAAAGACGTTTTAAGTTTTACATGTACAGATATATATTAAAAATTACTTTTCGTTTAGCAAAGAAGGTTTTATTATTTGCGCCGAGTGCGTCGCATAGTTCGTAGCCGAATTGGAAAAAGTTCAAAGGCTCATTGTGATGAATTTTTTCTCAAATATGTTGGGGTTGCAGCTCTTAAATAATGTCATCAGATGTTTAAATAACTCTGGATAAATTTAAATAGAACCCGATATTACAGATAATTTATAAATAAAAATTAAGTTGTCCACTCGCTTCGTTCGTTATTCTCCAGTTTAGAGTCAACCTAATTTATACTCGGGCGAATCCGGGGCTATATATTTAAGAAATATGCTATATAAAAACTACATACAAATCTATTCCATATAGTGCATTGAATTAGATTTTCACCCGGACGAAGCCGAGTCAGCCAGTTATTATATAGACCTAAACTTTTTCCAAGAAACGAGTCATCGAATGGTAAAAATTGTGTTCAAATCCGTTCAGTAGTTCTCGCGTTTTTAGCGGACATACAAACGTACAAGGTGAATGAAATTCTGACGGTTGCTGGAAAAAGTCGGTACGCAATTTTTTTTAACCGAATTATGGGAGTTATTATCAATAACTCCCATAATTCGGTTAAAAAAATTGCGTACCGACTTTTTCCAGCAACCGTCAGAATTTCATTTTTTAGGTTTTTCTGAACTTTAATCATCAATCGCAATTAATCCTCCGGATTTTTCAAACGGGACGTTTCTCAACGCCTGCAGTTAATCTACCAGAGATCACAGTAGGTAAACAATACGAAATGCTATCAACCTTTTTTTTTTTAATGAAACATAATTGATTTCAATTTTACCAAACTAAAAGTTGTCCTATCAAAAACGAGCCCCCTTAACTTCAGTACTCTCGTATGTAGCTCGCTGCGCTGGTAGTGGTAAGTTATCCTTATATAGGTATTTGACAATTAACTAATTCAAGATATTTTTCTTCAACGGCATCAGCTATCGTATTTTCAGATCAAAATACGTATAAGTTTTGACAAATATCTTCCAGTCGGAATCAACCCAACATTTGTGTGGTCAAAAACAGAGTCGAGACCAATTTGAGAATTAAATATAAGCTGCAGAAATCACCATCAATTAATTGTATTCTAATTAGATATATTTATAAAATACATCGATACCAATCTTAACTTTTCTGAAATTCAAATCGAGTTGTTTTTTTATTGAAAACAATAAAATATAATTTATTAAGTGTACCTTATAAATGCGTGGACAACTTTAAACTTTTTCAAATAAATTAATTTAATGGACTATTTTTTCAAAGTTTAAATCGATAAGGGTGTTGAAAAATCACTCCAATAACAAGCCAATTCCGGTTTGAACAACAGTCAAGTCCACTTAGAATCTATATCTGTCGGACTAATTGAGTGATCAGATGAAAAACACCAAGTCTCAGTGGCAGATTACAAGCTGATGAGACTCGAACAGAGCACCTAGTTAACCCATACACACAAACACTACCACGGTATAAGTGCTTCTTGTATGTGTACAGTGAGGGTCAACTTAAGTAAACAGGTTGAGCAACATGAATTATTTTATATATTTCCCAAGAAGTCAGTCTCAAGAAAAGTATGACCGCTATGGTAGTCAATCTGCGAAAATTATTGTTAATAATATAATTACCTACCAAGGGGGTGGGTGTTGGAAGGGACAGGGGTATATCAAACTTCTTAAACGTTTCTAATAATAATTTTAATTATAATATAACAAAAATATTAAGAGCACTGTGGTTTGAATCTAATAAAAAATAGAGAATAGTTACTTCTTACCACAACAAGTTTATTAGTGGATGTACATTTCGAGAGCTATGCTCTCATCTTCAGCAATACACTAAATACATTATTATTTTAATTTATACCTGTAATTGCTATATAATGTAAAGATTTTTGTTTATGAACCTAGTTTAGTGTATTGCTGAAGATGAGAGCATAGCTCTCGAAATGTACATCCACTAATAAACTTGTTGTGGTAAGAAGTAACTATTCTCTATTTTTTATTTAATTATAATACTTAACCGAAATTAAAACTTTCTTTTACTTTTTAGGCGCGAATAGCGTAAGCTAAAGCGCCTATATGTACTCGCTTTGTCTGTGAATCTGTGAATCTGTGAATCTGTGAATCTGTGAGTCACGCTTTTTGTATCCAGCGTACAGCCCAAACGACTTAACCGATTTTAAAAAACTTTTTTTTGTTCGATTTGTCTCCGGGTAACTTAGATCCTAACGTCGCCCGATTTTTGAATTTTTGCTCCAGAGGGGAGCAATTTAGAAAAAACGAAGTTTTTCGCTTATAACTCGCTCAATTTAAATCAGATCGGTTCAAAACCTGTCTTAAACGAAAGAGGAGAAAATTTTACATAAATTTCGTAAAACAGAATTCGCCCAATCAGTTTTTTTATACACATTTATATAGAAATAAATTCAATCTGATATAACCGATAGCAAACATCTTTCGGTTATCTCTCTCTGTTGCACGAAATAACATGGTAATATAATTATTGCGTATGTTCAGTCTTAAAATAAAATTGGTCGATAATTTTATTTATGACAATAATGAAATTAAAAGATAGCATTTGTTCAAAAACGGATGCCGTTTCGAATATTTCTGAAATCCAACGCCTTCTAAGTTAACAATTTGAATAACTAATTATTAGAACTTAATACTTTGACAGAAGCAAACGTCACTTTTGACATTTCTTATCATTCCGACACCAAGGATGAGCGGATTGAAACCAAATTTTGGGAGGATGTTTGATATGCAAATATGAAGTGGCCTATTGTTTTTGGGGAACATCGGCGCATGCGTAAAAGAATATATCTCTTATAATGTTGTTTTATATAATAATAATATAGTTTTTAAGACGGTTTTTACTCTATCTATTTTTACTAGAAATTTTTGTTATTTTTTTGGGGAAAATCGGTGACGTCACTCTAAATCCAATATGGCGGACTTCTAAAGATGGCGGACTAATTTTATTATGCTTTCCAACAATATGGGTATCAAATGAAAGGGCTTGCTGAAAATAACTCAAAAAATGAAGTGACGTCACTCTAAATCCAATATGGCGGACTTCTAAAGATGGCGGACTAATTTTATTATGCTTTCCAACAATATGGGTATCAAATGAAAGGGCTTGCTGAGAATAACTCGAAAAATAAAGTTACGTCACTCTAAATCCAATATGGCGGACTTCTAAAGATGGCGGACTAATGTTATTATGCTTTCCTACAATATGGGTATCAAATGAAAGGGCTTGCTGAGATTAACTCGAAAAATAAAGTGACGTCAGTCTAAAACCAATATGGCGGACTTTTAAAGATGGCGGACTAAGTTTTTTATGCTTTCCTACAATATGGGTATCAAATGAAAGGGCTTGCTGAAAATAACTTGAAAAATAAAGTGACGTCACTCTAAATCAAATATGGCGGACTTCTAAAGATGGCAGACTAATTTTATTATGCTTTCCTACAATATGGGTATCAAATGAAAGGGCTTACTGAGAATAACTCGAAACATAAAGTTTCGTCACTATAAATCCAATATGGCGGACTTCTAAAGATGGCGGACTAATTTTATTATGCTTTCCTACAATATGGGTATCAAATGAAAGGGCTTGCTGAGAATAACTCGAAAAATAAAGTAACGTCACTTTAAATCCAATATGGCGGACTTATTTTATTATGCTTTCCTACAATATGGGTATGAAATGAAAGGGCTTGCTGAGAATAACTCGAAAAATAAAGTGACGTCACTCTAAATCCAATATGGCGGACTTCTAAAGATGGCGGACTAATTTTATTATGCTTTCCTACAATATGGGTATCAAATGAAAGGGCTTGCTGAGAATAACTCGAAAAATAAAGTGACGTCACTCTAAATCCAATATGGCGGACTTCTAAAGATGGTGGATTAAGTTTTTGACGTGATAACGTCTTATAAATTGATGAAACACCAGCTGCACGCACGAAAAAGTGTATCGTTCCGCCTGACCCTGTGCGCGCAAGCGAGAGCGCAGTAATGTATTATTAAATATGATATTCGAGCGGAATACGTTATCACGTAAAACTATCGTCCGTAAACCGACTTTACAGACATCCAATTTTTTTATATAATAATGGTGTACTTTTTATAATGTTTTATTATTCTACTTTACAAGAAAGTTTTGTAAAATGTTTTTTGAGGGAAAGTCGGCGCATGCGCAGAAGAGGTATAAGTTATAAAGTTGTTTGTATATAACAATGGTATACTTTTCATAACTGTTTATTATTCGATCTATTTTTACAAGAGTTTTGTATAATTTTTGGGAAAAATCGGCGCATGCGCAAAAGAGATACATGCCATCGTTGTTTTTTATATAATAATGGTGTACTTTTTATAATGTTTTAATATTTTATTTTAAAGAAAGTCTTGTAAAAAATTCTTTGAGCTAAAGTCGGCACATATATGTTATAAAGTTGTTTTTATATAATTACTGGGTACTTTTCATAACGGTTTATTTTTCTATCTGTTTTTACAAGAAAGTTATGAAATTTTTTTTCTAAACTCATAATTTCAGAAATATTTTGAAAAAATATCTGTTGTTCTTTTGTTCTGAAGATGTTAGTTAGGTTTAATTTTTGCATGACACAATAACATATTACATAGAGAACCATGAAATTATTAAAATTATATTTTCCTTTCTGTGTTTCATTATTTTCAACTGTTATTTTTTTCTTAGAATAAGTAAATTAAGTTATACTATATTATTCTCCAAGTGTCGTTAAATATAATTATATATACACCGATTTTCAAACAAAACACCGGGGTATATGACGTAAAATTTCGCGCTTTGTAATTCTTGAATTACTTGGGCATATACTCCCACTGGTTTATTTTCATTTCATTATCCTCAAAAACACTCTTCCTGTTAGTCAGAATTTAGCAGAATTTGTGGCCACTCCACATTTTTCAAGAAAATGTCACATTGTAAAACAAAATTATTCTCTCATTATCTACATGCAGTACCTACTTCATGTAAGATAATATGTCATCAGGGTCATAACTAACTTTTTTGGGCCCTGAGAAAGACCTCATTACTGGAGCCCCCTAAACAAATTTTATTAATTAAATAAAGCTACTTATTTCCCCAAAATAATAGTTTTAACCAGTACTACAACCAGAAAAACAAATTATGGACAGAGCTAAAAAAAATCTAGCTAGATATATTTTCCTTGATTTCTACGCACAATTTTTAAAGTTGCGTGTGTTTTTCTTATTCTTTTTTAGATATTATGTTGTTAGGACAGTAGTAGGGAGAGGGGGGGAGTTCTACTATTTTCGGACGGGTTCCCAAAAAGTTGTTCAAAGGCGTGGTACTGTTTTTTTTTTAATACATAATGCGAATGTTTTCGATTTTTCTGCTCCCACCCCTTCCTTTTTGGCTCAGGGTACGTGCCTTGTTGTCCCTGGCTAGTTACGGACCTGTATGTCGTAACAGAAGTTGTGACTTATTCATTATTATGTATACATAATTAATATTGATATTAATTTGACGAACGATTCCTTTTTGTGTTCATAAACAACGAGTAAGGCAGACATAAATTAAGTACAATATTTTAGGACTCTTTTTGACCACCTTTTAATCTTCTTCCTGCTAAGTTCACGAATTATGATATAAGATATGCCGAAAAACAAACGACTGCAGTAAGTATATTTTACAACTATAGTAAACGAAAGCACGCTGGAAGGCGGAGCATTTTTTCGATGTGAAATCTTATTCATTTATTTTAAGATAGTTGAACTGCACCATATTTTTTACCCGACTACAGCGATGCCAATAGGAAGGGTTATGAGTTAAGCAGTCTATGTATTTACGGATGTTCCACCGCAGCGCGTAAACTATTCATCCGATTTTGATAAATAAGGTGTCAATCGAATAGTTATTATGGCCCGGGTAACATAGGCTACATTTATTTTTGAAAACAAATAAAAAATAAGTTCAAGAACTAAAACCCGACTACTGAAAAGTATAAAACAAAATAATATTCTCATCTGAGGATAGCCGTGATCGTATATATGCCATATCATATATACGAGACCCATCTAGATGTACCTATAGCGTGATGCACTTTGCCCTAGAGCTTATGATCGCTTACTACTGTTAAAATGTAATGTTTTGTTAGGGTAGGCGGCATATGACCACAGCTATCCTCAGATGAGAATATTTTCTTGTTTCATACTCTTCAGTAGTCGGGTTTTAGTTTTTGAACTTATTTTTTTCCATAAACGGCATTCGAACAATTAATGAAATATCAATTTCGTGTTTAGCAATTAAACAAGCTGTTCTCACTTGTCTTATTTAATCATTATCAATTGGTGTGTTTGGTATATTAGTATAGTGTAGATAATTATGTGAAATTTATACGAAAAAATGTACATTAGGTTTACCGAAAGTATTAATTTGTTCCAATCATTTTGAAATTCATGGATCTATTATGTGATCTGTACTACACCTCATTCCCTTTCTCAAGTATTGGGATTTTAGTTCGACACTGAAATACCAAAAACTTTTGTATAATAAACGTAATAGTGCTAAAAGTTTTAACACTTTTTATAGTGGAGCATGATACCAAACACCATTATTTCAATTTTGTGCCTAACTGTACGTAGGTGTGTTGCCTTCAGAGTCTGAGCTGAGATACGAGCCTGATAAGTGGCACTCTGGTTCGGGTATATTTGACCTAATCGCTGTCAACTTGTTACGTTGTAAATCACAGATAGTTTTGTATTGCTAGGACAGATTTACACAGCACAAAATAAAATTCTATTTAGAAAACCGATTATTAATTAACAATAAAAAGCGCAATAAAAAATATTGAAACTACCACTGAGAATTTAACAAAAATTATGTGTTTATAACGCAAAAAATATATTCTGATGCGAAAATAATCGTTTATAAATAAATTGTCCGTGGACGTATCGATACGTGGACTTCTACAAAACATCAGCTATTAAATTGTTAAGTACCTGTAATACCTAATACGGAGCCTTTGAAAATTGGTACCTTTTGGCTTTATTTATCTATTGAAACGTTTCCATTATATTTTCTTAATACTATATGCTTTTTCAGCAGACGATTTGTTTAGCTTAAGCAAATATTTTTATATTTCAGTATTTGCAGCGGTGTGTTGCTGGCTTCAAACTGGTAAAATAGAAAAGCAGCACGTATCGCATTTACAGTGGCTTACAGATGGAGTTTTACGGTCAATGAATTGATAATATGCGAATGTAATCCTTATTGTTGAAAAATATGGACTTTGCGTTGAACATAGCATTAAATACTATAATATACAGTATGATATAGGAAAATTGACGACCGGATCTTATTATTGGAAAATATGCGAAGAGAGAAAGTTCTTACCATAATTTAATTATAAGGACCTGCCTCTTAACTTTTACTTATAGTGGTTTAAGATAAAACTATCAAAAATCTTTAACGATAAAGAAATTAAGAATTAGCGACACATTGCATCCTGCTAGAAGTTTAATTTTCTTAGGACACGAAATAAACCCTGAAGATTTATTTTGTATACTTATTCACTTTCCAATGCACAACGTCATTATTTTCAATGGAGAACTTATAAATCGGTATTATGTTAATATTTAAATAACAAAAGATATGGCAATTGCAATTCAAATATGTCGTTTCTACGAAAAATCTTCATAACGTTGTTTGAAACACCAATCAACGAACAGTGAAGTTACACCATCGAAATGAGCATTTTCGTTGTTTAGATGAGAACTGGGAGACTTGTAATGGAAGGAATCACGCGTCAGACGCTCTGAAAATACAAAATCTACTACTTAATCCAATTATCAATTATGTCGAATCACGGCCGTACAAGCGCTCCTGAACATACAGTCTCATATGACTCGAAAAATCAACAAAAAAAGTGAAATGTTCATATTCGAACGTTTGGTTAAATGATAAAAAAATTGGTTGTCTGTAAAGTCGGTTTACGGACGATAGTTTTACGTGATAGCGTATTCCGCTCGAATATCATATTTAATAATCACGCACATAGGGTCAGGCGAAACGTTAGGAACGTTACACTTTTTCGTGCATGCAGCCGGTGTTTCATCTTTTTATATTGACGAGATTCATCAATTTATAAGACGTTTTCACGTCAAAAATAATAACTTACAAAAGGGATGCCTCATAACTAAATTTCGATTGAGAGTTTCCAAAATTTTAATTCACTAACCTGCCAAACTGAGTAAGATTGATCGATTTCCCGTAATTTAATACTTGTGAAACTTACAGAGAAAATTTACTATTGAACTTATGTTCTGAAAACAGCCTGTACCTAGCGCGGATACTGTACATGGCTATGCACATAAAATAAATCTTGTATAAACAGCGGCTGAACATACCGTAGATGTCTTTAGCGACAGCTTATCTGTGAACTGAAAATTACCAAGAAATAACTTATTAATTCACTTTTACTCACTCATCGTTGCCACCTCCGTTTCTTGAACCTCTGGTAAATTCGTTTCAAACAGAAGTTCTAAATCTACCTCAGAATAACAAATTCTTGAACACTAATTACATACCTACGTAAAAAACCGAATCACCGTACTCTGCCGATAGCACTAACACCACCTACATTTAATTTTTTTTAATTATTAATAAGAATCGCTGGATTGTGGACAAAAAGTTCTTTATTATAAAGAACTTTTTGTCCACAATCCTGCGATTCTTATTAATAATTGTCTCGATGGACACGATTTCTAATATATATTTTTTTTTAATTTTTTAATTTTTTTTAACAAAATAAAAAATCTAGCCCCTTAAATTAAAATTATAACTTTCTTAATATCATTTTTTTATTTCGCCAACTAATGTTTTCATAAATATTAAGTATAAGTCCGGGATTGTCGAATCGATTCTGTTAAAATTTTAGTCTCTGTCTTGTGCGAAACACATCCATTAATTTCGTGTCCTGCATAAAACATTTGGTTTAGAAAGCCTTGCAGCTACATATTTTCATTTTATTCAACATCAAATTCTCAGCTTTAAAATATTATGTTAAAACGTCGTGTTTATTACGCAGAAAACAGGCAATTAATTAATACCCAAGATGTAAGTCTACGATAATTGAAAAAGAAATTAGATATTCAAATGTAATTAAGAGTATTTTGCGCCACCCAAAACTCCTTAATTGTTTAAATTAAATATGCATGATATATCATACGTGTTTTGTGTATATAATAACAAATTGTTTTTAAGTTAACGTCTCCTGGCATTAGTTAAATACAAAACATGTTATATTTCAGTTATACTTACATTGTTAGTAATAATATTATTTCTGTAGTCGCAAGTCAAAAGGAGTTATGTCAAACTATCTAGTGAACGTATTAAATAAAATTAATAATGCTCAATCATCTATTTTTGATCGGAACGAAAAAAGTTACTTACTGATAACATCTTTTTACTTCACGAACGTCATAAATGACAAATTGAATCAAATTTATTCATTAACGTATCTAACCTAGTACCCACATAATTTAAGCGTAATAAACTCAATGGGGAGTTACTGATTTTCTTTGAGAATTAATTTAGATTTCAAATATTATGTTGCGGTAATGAATATTTTTCAACTGATTCACGATGTTTCGTATAATAGGAAGTTGTGACCGACAGTGTTTTTTTTTTCTTTTGTAAACATGAACTATGCGGTCACTGAAAAATATTTACTTTGAATTTGAGGTGAAAAAAAACTTAAAAAATGTTGCAAATGCATTCATTTTTTGGATGCTTTTAAATGAAAAAGAACTCACGGGACTCGAGCAGGAAAGATTCCGGTTGGAAGTCCTGGCAATGATAATCCCTATATAAAGGCCTAAAAAATAAGTGCACTATGAAACGTTTTTCAGAATTTCACAAAATAGAGTTAAAAAAAGAGATGAGTCGGTTTCTTGTACACACGATGGAAGCTCCTTACACATTTTATATGAATGTTTAAATTTACATAATATTATATTATACACAATAAAACAACAAAATCATTATAGGTATAGTATTTTTTTTATTTATTAATATAAGAAATATAAAATAAAAAAGAAACAAAATCAGTGAATTTTAAATTTTACCTTTCTAACTCTACAAGTGGAAAATGGTATTAATTTAGTTGAAAATTTAATTTTCAAAATTGTTATTATTAAAAAAAATAGAAAATAGGTACATGCTAACTTGGGAGGTTTGATATATCTAAATAGTTAACGACTAAACGCGTATCGGTTATCTTTGGCAGGCAATTTTAAAACAAATATACAAAATGCACCCCTTCACATGTAGAATAAACCGGTCTGAATACACTGAGTACAACGACGCAATATGTGCGCTTTGATTCTATGGTCCTGTTTTTGTGTAAGCTATGATCTGATCACAAATACGGCGCTCCTTTGTTTTTTTGACACTCACTCGATCGGTTTCGCAGTTCACTGTCAGGCCCCGGGCACGATACGAGCGGTGAGCGTTGAGCGGCGAGCGTCGAGCGGCACTCGAGCGTCACCAGAGCGGCGAGGGTGGTCACGATACAAGCGGCGTTAGAGCGGCTGTTTGAGCGGCAACCTTGATTTGTATCCAGCCACCAGTGTGTCGTAATATGCCTTCAAATGAGGACCTAGTACATCTTCTGTTGTTATCGGAAAATTCAATATTGAAAAGGCGTGTAGTTCGGGGGTGCAAGCTTCCTTGTCAACGTAGTGTTCTTGAAGTTGTCTTTATCATTCCACAATGTTGAACGACACCTGAACTTCACATATCAAACTTTCCATTTGAGTATCTCTAAGCTTTTTCAAAGCAACAATGTCCTTTTTCTTAAGTTTATCCGGAGGCCCACGTGGTTCTTGCTCCTCTGACATCTTGAACTAGACTGAAAACCGTGGGAAGAAGCATGACTCATCTGAGCGTCGAGCGTCGTACAAAAAGTAATCGGGCAGGGTTTGGCGGTGCCTTCGACGCTAAGCGGCGCCGCTCACTGTCGCTCACCGCTCACGTCTATCGTGACACCCCTCTTCAAATTTGCACGGCAACATATGGAGCCCGATTGCAGAGCGGTGGCAGAGCGATGCCGCTCTGACGCTCGACGCTCATCGCTCGACGCTCACCGCTCGTATCGTGCCCGGGGCCTCAGTCCCGAGGCTACAAAAATTAGTCTGAAAATTAGTTCAAAACTTCAACATAACCGTTTTGAACTTGTGACCGCAGGTACGTATACACGTTCAGTATTATTATATTCATGATATACCTACTTGTACACACAATAGTGATTCTCAACTACACCTGTCTATTGCAGCTGACATGTCCACCTTAACTATCCTATTGTAGACGAGCTACTCTAGTTTGTCTGCTGATGGCGCTTTTAAGAGCCTTTCTCAGAAGATAGCTGCGATTGAAAATTAAGTATACAAATTATTAAATAATTATTAACCATTAACATTTGTAATCCTCTCGATTTTTTTGCCCGCCTTTAGGCGTTCTGTGAAATTAATAAATGTACCAATACATAAAAAACTGCAAAGCTAGTAAACTATTTGCAATTTATTGGATAGATATTAACAGCTTATATTTCAATCAACAAAACCGATCACAAAATTCACAAATAATTTCATTGTATGACATTTCCATAAAACTTAGAATAAATATTTTCGATATAACCCATTCAAGGAAAATCTATTTTTCGGAAATTTGGGCTTTGACAGATTTTTAAATTTTAGAAACAATAACAATACTATCAAAACACACAAAATAAATTGCTAATTTTTTGTGTGCTATATCGGATTGTACCTTTATGTTGTTCACATAGAGCATATGTAAGTATACAAGTTAATATCAAAACTTTGATTAACGTCTGATTGGAATTCTTCAATAAATAAAATTATCGACAAATTCAGACAAATATATTAACAAAAAATAATAATTAATACATTGAAGTTTCGATCCGAATTTGGATCTTCTTCAGAACTGATTTAAAAAATATAAAAATAATTAATAATTAATTTCAAATACGAATTAAAAATTTATTATTAGTTATTTTTATATTTTTTAGATCAGTTCTGAAGAAGGTCCAAATCCGGACCGAAACGTCAATGTATTAATTATTATTTTTTGTTAATATATTTGTCTGAAAAATTGGTCGCTAATTTTATTTATACAAGTTAATATCACTTGGAGGGTGGCTCAACCATACAAGGTATTTGGCATGCATCATTAAATATCAAACTCATCACAAAATATCTATGAACAGAAGTGAAATTTGCACCCACGATGTCGACAGTCTGATCCAAAGGACTGCAAATTTTCTTAGAATAAGCAATATCGAAATTTAGAGTGCTGTGGGATTGCTTGCACAATATGCATTCGTCATATTTGAATTATTTGTCAAAAATTGTCATATTAGCTGTGCTGAGAAAATAGTTTTGAAAATGGTTATTCCAAACTAAGAAAAGAGTATTTATAGTGGATCATTATTCCCGCACGTACGGAAATGCATGGAATAATGGCCCAAGTTTCAACATTAGTCCTTATTTTGTTGAGAACGAGAACTAGCATCCAGTTAGTGTTAACCAAAGCCGTTACAGAGAGAACATTATTGCACCTTTGTGAGAGATTTGAGAAACTTTTGCCGCGCACGAAATGTGCAAGTGTACAAGCAATGATTTCACCAGGATGGCGCAACAAGCCTGGCGCACCATAGCCTTACTTCATGAACATTTTGAAAAGAAAATAATTTTTTTGTGAAACAGACTTCGCGTATCCTTCTCATTCTCCACCTGATACATATATATTTGAGACATAGCGAAAGAATCAGTATTTCGATTAAAAGATCCGCCAGCAAATATCGGAGAACTACTACAAAAATATTAATCTATTTTCCTCAACTTACAGCAGTCACAAATATATTCGATAATCTAAAAAAAACTTTATGAAGCTTGCTTGCGCCCCAATGGTGCACATCTATCTATATCTGGTCAATTGAAATCTAAAAGGGAGAGTTATAACAAATTATTTACACTGAATATAAAAGTGTCAAACGCCCTTAATGGAAATGCAGAACGAAGAAAATTCAATTGAATCGGTACACTTTGATATTATTGCAACTTGAAGCTGCCACCTGGACAGACAATTGAATGATTGATTTCCATAAACAAGGACACGCAGTGAACGAGTCTCAATAATTTATAATTTATATGCAAATTCGCATATGAAACATAAAAATGTAAGAGTATAAATGAAATACATTTTTAAATTACTATGAGTCATTTCGATTTTTATATAATAATATAATTATTATTATTATTGTACTAGAGTCAAATATGTCTTGTTGTTTTCTTTGAAATGCTTAAATTCGTCTATGTATACAAAATTTTCAATCAAAAAAAAATTGGTTGTCTATAAAGTCGGTTTACGGACGATAGTTTTACGTGATAACGTATTCCGTAATACATAACCTAAACCTCCCAAAATTTAGTTTCAATCCGCTTATCCTTGGTGTCGGAATGATAAGAAATGTCAAAAGTGACGTTTGCAACTTACAAAGTATTATGTTCTAATAATAATTAGTTATTCCAATACTTAACTTAGAAGGCGTTGCATTTCACAATATACTAATGTCAAAAAATTGAATTAAACATTAGAAATGCAGCCGTTTTCATGTTAAGACAAGACATACGTTATTTTCTAATTTCCATGTACGGCAAACAAAGACAACCGACCGCGTCGCGCCATGCATTAGACAACATTGCATTTATACAGCTATTTTTCTATATAAATTTGTATAAAATATTTTTCTATATAAATTTGTATAAAAAAACTGTTTAGGCAAATTCTGTTATACGAAATCTATGTAAAATGTTCTCCTCTTTCGTTTAAGACTGGTTTCAAACCGATCTGATTTAAATTGAGCGAGAAATTAGCAAAAAGCACGCACAGGGTCAGGCGGAACGTTACGCGTTATGCGTTATGCGTTACGCGTTACACTTTTTCGTACATGCAGCCGGTGTTTTATCAATTTCTGTTATACGAAATCTATGTAAAATGTTCTCCTCTTTCGTTTAAGACTGGTTTCAAACCGATCTGATTTAAATTGAGCGAGAAATTAGCAAAAAGCACGCACAGGGTCAGGCGGAACGTTACGCGTTATGCGTTACGCGTTACACTTTTTCGTACATGCAGCCGGTGTTTTATCAATTTATAATATTGGTGATTCATCAATTTATAAGACGTTATCACGTCAAAAATATGATTTCAGCGCAGATCAAACAGTATATATTACAATAGCGTACTAGTTATGTATCTTTTAATGGTATTATCTGGATGTATTTTAAACACAGTATAGCACATTTCAAAAATATTTTAATTTAATTTTCATTCACATTTTTAATAATTTTTCTATACCAAATGTACTTAAAATAGCACCAAATTTTTTGTCGTGAAAATTCGAATTGCACAATGCTTTACGTTTTTTAATTTTTTTTTTTATTTTGAACAAAATTATTAACTAAAACTTTAGCACATGTTTTAAGCAACCGTTCGAAGAGATGCATGTAGATTGGTACATTAGTTTTATAAAGATCGCAAACGATCAGTCAACAAGAAATATACCCTTAAAATCCTCTGAGTTAAGCATGCAAAAAAATCTGTAACGCATTCGCTAATGGATAAATTACAATTTATTGCCCTATAAAATTAGTTTAAACGATGTAGTATCGAAAAAAAATCCGGTATTGCATAAAATATAATCTATGATTTTATGCCGGCACTTCACATGGCTATTTGTATTTGTGTATTTGGCATATTTGACAAACAATTACCAAGTGTGGACAGTCTATTTGACAAAGTTTTTGCCTTATTTGCCTATTTGACAAATAAGGCCAATACCAAATATGCGTTACCGTGAGCTTGTCGGTTTTTCACATCAAAGGAGTCAAATAGGCAAATAAACCGTCCACACAATGGCCATATTCAGAAGCGCACGTGCAGTATTTTTGTGTCTGTGCTGTGAGCGAGAACTGGAACAATTACTATTGAAAATGAATTGGGACAATGAAATAGTGCTAAAATTCCTGGAATTTTGAATCTTGCGTTCTGCTGCCTAATGTTAGTGTGTTTGCTATTTGACTATCATGTGTGGATGGTCGTATTTGCCTCTATTTGCATGTTTGTCTTGAACGTCATATATTTTGCCAAATACAACAAACACCCAATAGCGAACACAAATAGCCATGTGAAGTGCCACCTTTAAACATAACCGTTGCAATATTGGATTTTATACAACGCAAAATTGCAGGTTGTTGCAAGTAGGTATAATATTAGGGATTATAGTGCACGGAGTGCGCCGACCAAGTTTACACAAAGCACTATGCTATATATTAGCCATTTCAAACCCCTCTATTTCCGAGGCTAGTCACGTTACAGAACTGTTTCTTTCAAGTGGATTAAGGTTATCAAAGAGAAGCAGTATTTCAAATATCATAAGTCTAGGTGAAAACGATTTCAAGATACGAGTGTCCAAAACTTTACATTTTGGGCTCTCGCTGAGACAGATTATCATAAATCTACGGTGTTTTCAACAGGGCTCCAATTTTGAAATTTGGAACATACACTTATAGTGTTTAAAGTAATATAGGTATTTTATTAAAAAAAAAAAAAAACAGATATTCAATAAAAATTCAACATGGCAAATTCTGACACGAAATGACTTTTGATTTGTAAAGTTACAGAGTACAATGGGACAGTATACTAATATACTAGTGGAACAGTGAAATACTAGTGACATGGGATAGTGGGATGTTGGCATGGGGTAGTAGGATAGTAAGAAGGAATTATTTACTAATAAGTTATAATATTATGTGTCTAGATAACATTTAAGTAGAATATAGCTTTACAAAAAGTATTGAAATCCCACCAAAAATAAAAAAGTAAAAAATCGGCCAAGTTCGGTGCCTATACAAAAAGAATTGGGATCTAAAAAGTCGCCTAGTTCTCACTTCGCAAGTTTTCACACACGAGTCATTTATAATATCTGTATAAAACACGAAAACTTGGCACCCTTTTAGATCTAACTTGGTTCTCTTCTCACATTTAAGTTTTCGGTGCGATAAATTTTACTACTTAGTAAAGAAAACAGTAACATTATATTCGGAGGACTGGTAAATATTTTGAGCCGGAATGAACCCCCCCCCCCCACCGTTTTCGAGGATGCTGTACACGATGGCGGCGTCATAATTTCTCGTTGTGGTGGCCCAACCCCTCAAACCGGCCAAAAATCATCCCTGAAAGGGGTTAAACGCGATTTACTAGGTTTCCCTGCAGAAAGAAGTACTTTGCCCCCGTTTCCGAGGATGCTGAGCATGGTGGTGGTGTTGGATATCGCGTCCGACCGCTACCAACCCCTCCACCGGCCAATAATCACCCCCGAAACGAGTGAAATTTTTTTTGCAATATCAACGGTAAATATATGTTCTCCCCACATTTTCAAGGCTGCTGAGCACGGTGGTGGTGTTGGATATCGCGTCTGACCCCTACCAACCCCTCCACCGACCAATACTAGCCACCGGAAGAGGTGAATGTTTTTTATTATCACAAGGGAAACACATTTGAGAACATATATTTGCCGCTTGTAATGGGAAAAAAATCACTCCTTTCGGGGGTGAGTATTGGCCGGTGAAGGGGTTGGTAGAGGTCGGACGCGATATCCAACACCACCACCGTGCTCAGCATCCTTGAAAACGGGGGTAAAGTACTTCTTTCTGCAGGGAAACCTAGTAAATCGCATTTAACCCCTTTCGGGGATGGTTTTTAGGCAGTTTAAGGGGTTGGGCCACCCCAACGAGAAATTCTGACGCCGCCATCGTGTTCAGCATCCTCGAAAACGGGGAGGGAGAGGTAGTTTCATTCCGGCTCAAAATATTTACCATTTTCGCGTTTTTTCCGACTCACACACGCCACTATATAACCTTTCAAAAAATTATAATCGAGATAATAATAATAACAATAATAATAATAATAATAATCTTTATTGCGTTAAGACTGTACATACACTTTACACTCGTCATATAGGTAATATACAATTATGAAAAATCTGTAGTGTTAAAAGTGTTACCTAAATATTCATGGACGTTATGAAAACAATTTTTTATTAAATATTGCTTCATCTTTTGTTTAAATGGTTTAAGCTGTACCTATAAGTTTCTTGCTGTAGGAGGTAGTTTATTAAATAATGTAGGCCTGTAGTAGCAGTACGCGTTCTATAAACCGAATAAATATATAGTTAGTGATCTTAATTTTTCTACATTAAATAATAAATAAAATTATAATTATCTAGTTACATTGTTACACCTGAACTAACCTTAAGTACTAGTTGCATAAATGACCGCTCAAATACACAGTATTTATAAATAGATTATACGAAAATGCAATTTAGTAATTTTTCAATTAGTTATCACATAGTTAAGATCTACCAAACTTGGAAACAATAATTTGCTGTTATATAATATGTATAATAATTCTTTATTAGCTGATGGTAATTGTTAAACTATAGCTTAGAAACAATGTAACACATGTGATTGAAACACGTACATACAAAAAAAAAACGGTTTTTAGTTATAGGTGAAAATAAAACAAAACTTCATTAACATTTTTTTTAATATTTAAGAGAAATTGTAACGTAAGTTATAATTTACTATTAATTTGTTTTAGCTTTCTTCTCTCAAGTGTCTCAAAATAGTCAAAATATAATCCTTAGAACCAAGTATTTGGATACTAAGAGTTTCGTCAAGTTCATCACGATGGGTATATTACCTTCTCACAAGGGCCAAGCACTGTTCGAGACCTAGAAAGATGTCCAGAAGGTGCAATGACCCTTAAAGACCTATAGTTTATCAGCTATATCAAAATATATTATTTATACGGGAAGAAAAAAAAGAGTGTAGTACCGATTTGAGTGTGTAAATTCGCACACATTGTGATGAAACATGCATCGTTCTCTTCGTTTTAATGATGGGGAGTGCACAATATATGTTTAATCACGATGTGTACGAATGAACACAGGTAAAATCGATTCAGGAGAAATCCATATAATTACAAAAGAACCTCAATAACATTCAAACCTAAAATTTAATGAATTATGGTTGAATTTAGACCACTGGGCGATCACTAGTAATTGTTAATCTGCCTTCTTCACGGTCGCCCAAAATTAAAAATAGTTTTACGTTAACTACCTATTACATAATTGAAAATATAATTTCTATATAATATATTATTATGTAAAAATAATCTTTTTTTCAAACCTACATGTAGTTTCAATATTCTCTTCTTCTTTTTTTGCAAAACTTAAATCCAATGTTATAAAATATTTGTATGCAGAATTATTTTTTTCCGCAATTTAATAACTGTATCATTGAAACATCTCACTTTCTCTCTTGACGTGTCATTACATCGGTAGGTAATTGCAGACATTATAAAGTCAATCAAATGACCCATATATTGAAAGTACATAATTCATCGGTAATGATTGTCGTACGATCAAATGAAAAGAAAATAGTTTAGGCGTTTAGCATAAAGAAACAAGTCACAATATTAATACAGAGTGTCATAAACCATTTGCAATTTGAATAAAAGTTAAATGAATGTATACATTGATGTAATTTTTTACATTCTTTATTTAATTTTTGAGAATATTTATGATATATGATTAATTAAGCCAAATGTCCATCTCTGATGATATGACCTACAGTAGAATTCATGTATTTTTCTACCTGTCGGGATTAATCGACTCATGCATTTTCAACTTCTCCTTCATCCACACTTCGTCGCAGTCATAGACCAATCAGGAAAAAGAACTTTGTCCAATGTAATTTTCCATTGGCTAAGTAGCGTTGGACGGGACACTTTGCGTGAGACGTGGGGACTAAAAAGTTGAAAATACGTGAGTAAAATCTGTAAAAATAGATTATGTTTTAAATACACGAGTTCGACTGTATAATATGTACCTACTCATATTTATAAACTACAGTGGAATTATGACTCCAAAAATTCAATTTAAAAATCGTGATACGTCATATAGCCACATACATTATCTATATAAATAATTTCGTCGAGAGCTGCGGTACACTTGATGAAATCTTTCAAAAATCATTAAGCATAAAAAAATAATTTCGAATAGACAACGTAATCTATATTATATGTCTAATGATGTTTAAACCATTTATAAGTCGTTGATAAAATGGTTCATATATGACGCTTTCGTAGGGTAGACGATTGAAATCTAGCACAAATTACTATTCTCTGGTCAGTAATTTAATTACTACTATTATTGAAATTGTTTAGGCTCTATAGAAAGTATTGAAAATAATAATTGTTTTCATCATTTAGAGAAATTAACATTGCTTTTTAGAAGCGACGATATACTGCATTGAGTACACGATGTCTGGAAGATCATTAAAGAGGCGGAAATATATTAATTACTCGATTTAGTGGGGTCTATCAACCCTGCAGGACCAGTTATACACCTATTTCTAACACGACTTTAAATACATACTGAACTTGACCCGAGCGAAGCCTGGCTCGCAGTTATTAATTAATTCACATAGGTACATATGTAATCATTAGGTAAATAAATTTATTCATTTTTGGTCGATGATTTGCAAAAATTGTAAGCATTATAAAAAAAGTGTGTGTGTGTCACCTACGACGCACGACTGCGGAGATTACTCCTTAGATACGCTATGTAATGTATTCCATCTCATTCTTCCGCACGTTAAATCCTACAGATATGATGTTTGTCTCTTTTCTATTCCATCTCATTCTTTCGCACATTAAATCCTAAAGATATATATGTTTGTCTCTTTTGAAACGGACGAGCGTAACGTCACACTTGAAGCGGTGGAGCGTAACGCCTCACCAATTGATTTTACTACTCATAAAATTTCCGTACCTGACCTTTATAAATCAAAATCGTTTGTTAAGGAGTACGCTCCAAAAATTCCATTTTACTTATATTCAGTTTACTCAATTTGAAATACTAGAATCCATGAACCTTTTAAAATTTTTGAACAGACTGTGTGCGGTAATATTTACTGATGTCCCATGCATTGTTCACTTGCGGCCACATGTGTTATTATGATTGAGGTGTCTTAAATGAGGTTTTGTTTTCTATTGAGACAAAATATGTTGCGGTTCATTTTTTTAAGGACAGGAAGTTTTTTTGTCGCTGTCATTGTAAAACACGACATGTTATATCATTATATATATTCACGTACAGACTGTTTTATTAACACGTCAATAATTTCTATTTTTGTTTAAAATGAAGCCAAATGAAACATTTTACTGACCGTTTGATATTTGCGCATAAATATTTACAAAAAATTTTGAGAGATCTAAAATAGGTACGGATTTTTTTAAAAGATACGATAATTTTTTTAAATATTTAAAGCTACAGGATGTTTAGTAAATTAGCAAACTTCAGGAGGTGAATCAAGCGTCAAATTCAGATAACGGTATATTATATTATAAAACATTCCTTAGGGCTTAGAGAACTAAATCATTCTAAAGATGGCGCTTAACATTAGTTTTTGAAATAATTGCGGCCTGTATATAAATTTTTTCCCGCCATTGATTATAATATTATATTTTATAACTGCCCGGTACCGCTTCGCCCGTGTGGATTTAATTTTGCTGTCCTAAAAACTCTCTTTAAATGATGGATGCTTGAATCTCACTCACTTCATTCGAATTTTTAATTAACTAGCCGCTCCTTACGAAGTTGAAATGAAGCATCGTTTTATACCTTTTTCCTGTTACAATTTAATTTTGCTAATCTACACTAATTTTATGAAGAGGTAAAGCTTAAATTTGGATGTATAAGAGGTAATCTCCGAAACTACTCAAAACTATTGCAAAAAAATTTTCACCAATAAACGCTTTTAGTGAAGACCATTTTGGCAACGTAACTCAACGAACAAACAGTGGCAACTACAAATTTGGCAAAGCCGGATCGGGCATGGTATGATATATTTTTTAAATCTTATATACATTATTTTAAACTTAATAAAAACTTGCAGAATTTTTGGTTCTTAGAGGAAACTCTGCTCTTTACTATCAGGCTTGTGGCTTAACTTCATTACCGTCTTGTCTCGCGGTTCTGTATCCCACATCCTAACGGCAACAGTAGTGGAACCTTCGGCCCCACCGTATTATTAGGCACAGATGGTAGACAAACCTAAATTACGTTAAATGTTCCATATTACCTACATCATATTAATATCAATTTACGAACTAAAAAATAATTTTTATCCTAATAAACTATAACCTGCATTACTCAGGGATAGTGTAGATTTTTATTAGTGAAAGAATTTTTAGAGATTATCCCAACTGCAAACAAACAAATTACGTATTTATAGTATTAGTATCGATTAAAACGTTACCACTCGTTTCATTAGCTAGCTTTCCAACTTGAAACCAATTCTATTTGTATTCCGGCGAAGTCGGGGCTAATGCCTAAACCTTACTCTGGATATAAGCTGTCGAATGATAAAAACTGCGTTCAAGTATGTTCATTGTTCAATACAGCCGATTCAATTCGATTTGAACCCGGGCTAAACGAATTCGAAGCTGGTCTTACAGCTGATAATTTTTTTTCGAAACTAGAAGTTAGATTTATTTTTTTAAATCTAATGCATAATTTTGTATTACATCTACATCATGTAACTAATTGTTGTCACTTTAAGAACTCTCTGTATACATTATTCAAGTCTTCATCTGTATTAACAATCGGGTGGTTTATTGTTGGCCCATAATACGCGGTTATGACAATTGGACGAGACGACTTATAGGTAGGTACCTATATATTTAATGTGTAACAAAAGTAGTATATATTCTCTTTAACTTCCCTAATTACTATGTACAGCACGCCGTATTGGTTTCTTCTCTTCCACCAATAAATTATGGGGTGTGATGTACCTTCTTTAGGCGACATGCAATCCATTGTCTAGTATTTACCAATAAATAAAACTGATAGCACATTTTATGCCATGTGGTGTAATTTCAAAAACATTAATGGGGTCAGTAAAACTTTAAACGACTTATCATATCCATTTATAGTTATTCACGAGGGTAGTTCAGTGGTGTAGAATACGGGGGTGAATTTATGTACAAGAACAGGTATTAGGTAACATAACATAACGCCTTATAAAATTTCAGTACCTGGGTGACCGAGCTTTGCTCGGAAATTTAAATAAAATACTGATATGCTGATATCGCCAAAACTTTGAGAACCGTAGGTTCTCTGTCGCTTCCCTTTGTGGAGCCTACGTCTCCACCATTGTTACAGTCTTACCTCGCGGGGCTGCGCCCCGCTCGGTTGTAAACGATACTAGTCGAGCCTTCGGCTCTCCATATAAGAACCATAGGTTCTCTGGGGAAGCTTCGCTTCCTTTTGTGGAGCCTATGTCTCCACCTTTGTTACAGTCTTACCTCACGGGGCTGCGCCCCGCTCGGTTGTAAACAACACTAGTCGAGCCTTCGGCTCTCCATATAAGGAGCAATAATATAATAATAATATTGCTGAAACAGTTTGACTCCTTTGTGGAGAGAATTGTCGGCCCTTATGGCAATCCGGTACTTGTAAAACTGATTCGCCGTCATCTTGATCTATGATATTGCATCTTTCGCTTCAAATTTAGGTTAAAATTTATTTATTAAAATTACTCACCTGGCTATACTTAATAATAATTGTTTTTAACTTTCTTTCAAATACGTATTTATTTTGTCTCACTTGGATAGTAATTAAAGATTAACTGTCATAATATTTTGAAAACAATAATTGTTTCATTGTATAAAATTCCAAAACCTACTTACAATATTTAAGTACTTTCATACGTCAAAAAACTGATTTTTATAATGATAAAATTTGTAAGAAAACGATTTTTTCGAGAGATGAGACCTAGCTAAAACGATTTTTTGCCCCCCAAAATCCTTTTTCAGTAAATTTCATCCAAATCGTTAGGGCCGTCTTCGAGAAAATATTTAGGGACATAGGTAGGTACATAGGTACAACATTAGCTCGTTTAATAATATAGGGATACGTTGTCAATAAATTCATAAAATAAATTAAAATACTGATATCCCATAGAAAGGATTGTTTAATAGAAATAATTTTACTGATTGTAAAAATATATATTAAAATTGTGTATTTTTTAATATAGTCGGGTAGTTATTATACAGCAGTGATGAAAAACATACCGAGCCCTTGGTGTTCCTTGATAATTTTAGTTTTCCACATAATACCTATATATGTCATCACGATTTCTTGTAGCGTAGATATGTGTGACCATCTCTGACATGCCTATTGATATTATTTTTTGCAAACAAAGCTCAGTTGTAAATGAAAAGATTAAATACAATAAGTATTTGCTTGATCTTGAAAGTTGATTTAATTGACTCCCATGGGGAAATTAAGCGAAGAATTCGTTTCATAATAATAAGTACCTACTCTACTTATCTCTTTAGTCCGTCCCCAGATTATGATGTTATAATTCAGAAGTGAATATGGTTTTATAATCTTCTGACGGAAAATAATAAGATTTGCGTTTTATTAGTATCCATCATTCATTTGTTTGCTATACACCACTTATAGACGTCCGCGCAAAGGGTTTGAACCTTCTCACTGAGGTTTCTTAATGATTTGGTTGACATGTCATCAGCATAAATGATCAAACATAACTTTTAATAAAATCTGGCATGTCGTTTACATACAAATAAAATAAAAAGGGACCCAATATGAAGCCCTGCTGAACACCACCGTTGTCATTTTTTTGACGTGATAACGTCTTATAAACTGATGAATCACCAATCTTATAAATTGATAAAACACCGGCTGCATGCACGAAAAAGTGTAACGTTCCTAACGCTCATAACGCGTAACGTTCCTAACGTTCCTAACGCGTAACGTTCCGCCTGACCCTGTGCGTGCTTTTTGCTAATTTCTCGCTCAATTTAAATCAGATCGGTTTGAAACCAGTCTTAAACGAAAGAGGAGAACATTTTACATAGATTTCGTATAACAGAATTTGCCTAAACAGTTTTTTTATACAAATTTATATAGAAAAATAGCTGTATAAATGCAATGTTGTCTAATGCATGGCGCGACGCGGTCGGTCGTCTTTGTTTGCCGTACATGGAAATTAGAAGAGAACGTATGTCTTGTCTTAACATGAAAACGGCTGCATTTCTAATGTTTAATTCAATTTTTTGACATTAGTATTTTGTGAAATGCAACGCCTTCTAAGTTAAGTATTGGAATAACTAATTATTATTAGAACATAATACTTTGACAGTTGCAAACGTCACTTTTGACATTTCTTATCATTCCGAAACCAAGGATAAGCGGATTGAAACCAAATTTTGGGAGGATGTTTGATATGCAAATATGAAGTGGCCTATTGTTTTTGGGGAACATCGGCGCATGCGTAAAAGAATATATCTCTTATAATGATGTTTTATATAATAATAATATAGTTTTTAAAACGGTTTTTACTCTATCTATTTTTACTAGAAATTTTTGTAAATTTTTTGGGGAAAATCGGCGCATGCGCAAAAGAGATATATGCCATAGTTGTTTTTTATATAATAATAGTATACTTTTTATAGTGTTTTATTATTCTACTTAATAAAATTTACCTAAATTTGAAGCGAAAGATGCAATATCATAGATTCGAATTATTATAATTATTATATAAATTTAGGTTATGTATTACGGAATACGTTATCACGTAAAACTATCGTCCGTAAACCGACTTTACAGACAACCAATTTTTTTCAGACGAGAAGACCCCATTCGCCTAAATAAATTCCTTGCTGTCAGATTATTATATTTGAATTCATTCTGCACATTTACCTCTAATTCTTTACAATTTAATTGCAAAGAAGAAGCATATCACACAAACATTTTTGCATGAATACATTTATAATACAATTTAAAAATCTAGATTTTGGAAATTACTAACATCAAATGACCTTATTAAAATACTGCTTTTGCACACACCTGTATAAAACTGCTGCTTTTCATGCCTGTACCTATAGCGATCATGAAATTACACAATCAACACTAGTCGCGTAAAGTTGCGTAAAGTAAAACCAACGTAGTCACTAGTCGTGCTTCAATTTTCATACTAAACCAGATTCATGACATGCCTAACCGCACGCGAATACAACGCAGCCTACAATTAGAAGTGACCTGTCAAAAATTTTGAAAATTAATCGAAAATCAGTTATTTTATAAAGAGTACTCGTGCAAAAAATACTATATATCTCTCGTGGATGGTGATATAACCGGTGTGACAGTTAAAACTCACTGGCTCTCGTTTTTAATACGTTGTCTCATTCGTCATAACATTAATCCTCATCCACGCTATGAATTTTTTTTTTAATTTTACTAGAAACACAAATTTAATGTCGTTTGTCAGTATTTCAACGTGCAATAATCTCATTAACCAGACACCTCCCGTTCATGCCGGATTTCGTAAAGAATCAAACTGGAATTCCTCTATCAAAGGGTAATAATGGCGGAGTGTGTTCGTGGCCGGTTTTCTGTACTTTCTAACAACCTACACGTACTATTAATGAAAATATTTATGGTTTATCAGTCAATATTTCTTTTTTATATGTATTGAGACTAGTATCCCGGTACGGCTTCGCACGAATTTGTAGATTGCTATCATTTATTCGGCGACTTACGTTGCAAAATTGTTCTCCACGAAAAGCGCTTTTATTTTAACGCGAGGGGGAAAAATTGAAGCCGTATTTCTCAATTATCAAACTACAACTTTAGGCAAAAATGTAATTCGAAACAAAATATTCCGTCGACTGAACTAATATTATTGAACTTAATATGTAAAAACAGTATAAAAAAATTAGAAATATAAAAAATCTTAAATATTACTTAAAACTACTCACTAAAAATATATTATCCTCTCTTTTCCTTTCAAATCAAATAATTTACAGTTTAAATTGGTGATTTACACCGTGAATCGTAATTATTTTGACGTTTATAATATACATTGTTTTTCGAGGGCCTGCACGTAATACATCATTTATTTTGTTAGGTTCCCTCTTCGCATACCTGCGCCTCTCCTACGCTGACATCCCCGGCACCGCCGACTGCTACCAAAATTATTTTGTCAAATAATGTTCTAAATTCAATACTTAAAATAATAAACAAATTTATTTAAATATAGATTAACACTATATCGGTTAAAACAGCTCCGTAAATAATTCATTATTTATTATCAAATTTGAAACAAAAAAATGGTTTTCGTGAGTTTTCCTTAGTAGATAAATGTATGCTGTCGCGGACTGTTTTTTAGAACTTTTAAGGAGGAACAATTCAGCCATACATTATTTTCGTGTAACTTTAACTATTCCCGCAGCGGACGCCGTGGAAGCTCTCAAGAGGCACGACTTTTTCCGACTTAGTTGACGAATATCATCATAACTAGCTAATTTGCACATAATATACATAATATATAGCCTATATTGGTCAGGAGTCAAACAGGTGCAGTGGTTCCGGAGATTACCCTCCACATACACGCAAACACAAAATTTGCTCTCTCTCTTTATAATATTAGTATAGATAGTATAGATTAATTTTTACTATGCAAGAAACATTTATCGACTAAATATTTATGAATATTTTTTCAGTGAAAATTTAGGAATATTATAGAGGGGGATTAACTATGAGACTATTTACGGGTCGATACAAATAATTATTCAAAAATCTAATTCATTGGCCAAATTAAGGGAAAGTCTTTTTTTAATAGTGCGGTCTAATCTTTCTGTTTTCGGGACTCTCATAACCACATCAATTTTTACTATTCGAATTCAAAAATCTGTTTCATATTAATAATAACATTTATGAAATACGTTGGCACGTTTCAGCATAAAAAAAATATTTTTGACAATAAGAAAACATTGTGGTATCTATTAGAAAACCGCATATGTGATTTCATAATAAATTTTCACACGGTATATATAATATATCTATTCAATTCAATAGGTTTGTATTATTTTATAAAAACGTTTCTTTATGTAATATCTCTTAAACGCAGCAATTATAACTGACTACACGTATTCAGGGTATGCGTTCCGTGTCCAAAGATGAGTTTATTTCAATAACTATCTATCGTATGCATACAGAAACTTGACCGCAAGCAGGCAAAACGTTTAACCCAAGGATACATCCAATCAACTCAACCATACCTGGTTATAAATAACACATCTTTAGGGCTTAACAGAGAATGGAAAACCGCCAATTTCAAATACAATTGCATTTCTACAATTTCTCGTCTACTTCCTGATACTATGTGCAAAAAATTTGAAAATTCATTTTTAAGGTGCAATATGAAGAGAGAGAAAAGAAATTATTTATTTATTCAATTAATTGTTAGTGCTGAATTAAAATCCGTTAATATTTGTAAGTAAAGTTCCCTTAATTCAAATTCTATTTTACAGTCATTTTTTGCACGTTGTCGAAAATTTAAATGTGATGTGACAAAACCAGTTATTTCGTCAAATGACCAGTTTTGTGTTTTTTTACAGAATATTTTAAGAAAATATCAACAAATATCGAGTACCACCTTATAAATAACATTGAACAATGAAAATTAATTTATATTAATCAAACCATTAAATCCCAAATCCATAAGCGAATTTACTTTTAATATTATGGAATATAGAATTATTATTTCCAGTAATGTTTTTTTTTTTATATTGACAATTCGATAAACCGCAGCCACAGCGAGTATGGCATTCGGAAACAGCTCAGCTCCACTAACTTGCAGTTTTCCATTTTAACCTGACGGTGTCATATTTATTTTCTTATTTGTTTGTGCGTCCTTTTGCTTTGCGAATATAGCCAAATGTGTAACCAATGTTCCCAAATATGGCAAGAATAGTCTTTTTATACCATGCATTACCCATAAAATGTGAATTAGCGCTCAAAACATATCATCTATGAGTTGAGGACGGTTTAAGAGATAATTAACGCAGAGAATAAACCAATATGTGCATTTACTGAAATTTTAGATCAATAGTTGGAACATACGTTGACAAACACGTCAATTACCAACAATTACCACGTTGCCTACTGTTGATGGCAATTAATTAATCTTATATTAAAATATTCTTCAACTTAAATACATGGAAATAGCTAGATCTGCTGTTCACAAAATTTCTTAAATTCAGTAACAACGCACGCACACAATTTTAAAATAAACGTTAATGAGATTAGTTATCGAACGTCTATAATCTACAAATCTGCTTCTCACTGTTTTATCTGAGAACTGGTAAAGGTATCAATTATAATTTAAATTTATCACATTGAAAAATTAACTGAAATTATGAATTGTTAACAGGCTCAAATAATCCTAACTGTTGATGACCTAAAACCACTACGTGGCAAATGCACAGAAAGAATTAACCAAAAGTCTTAAAAACGTCTACCATTATTGAACCTTTCATTAAAATTGTACACTTGGTGTATTTTCTTTAGAAAATTTCATCGTTTCTCCATCCCTAGGAATGAACAAACTTTGAATGAAACGTTGAGATAATGTGCTGTTACACTTACCGTTCACACGGGTCACTAAACTAAAAAACCAGAACATTTATTGTTATTATTATTATTGCTCTTACAATGGGGAGGCTCTCATTGTTGTCCATTAATAGCCTACTAATTATTATCTGATTTTATATTATGTATAACGTATAATGTTCATTGTCCCAAAAAGTTTTAAAGAAAATATTGAAAGGCTTAAAAAATCTTTCTATCGACAACATAGCTACTAATTGCTTAAAGCGGCCTATTAAATTATTAAAGACCAAATTATTTTTTGGTAAATTTTTTAATAGAAGCTTAATATTGTATTATATTAAAGTTAATACCGGTGTTTTTTTTATTTCATTTCTGTTTAAAATCTTAAAGATGTAAACTATTCTTTCTTTACGTTTGCATTCTTTATAGAAACCGAACGTAAAGAAAAAAATAGTTTATTGATCTGAAATATTTAACACATTATACATATTTGACTTATATGTAATTATATCAAAAAATAGGTACTAGAAGAAATATTCTGCAATAATTGGGCACAATGGTTCTTCGATTCCTCACGCACACAGTAGAAAAATTGAAGGGCTCGGCGCGGCATAAGAAAGGTAGTGCAAAAATATAAAAAAATATTTCTGAGCAAAAGGATAATGAATGTTCAATCAAATTCGTAGTACATACTTATCTTTAGTATTTTGTTTTATAGTAATACTGTACCAATTTTTGAAACGCCTCATTTTCCAAGTATACTCACAGTGCGTTTAATTTTAATCAACGTATTGACTTTGAATTTTTTTCTCTATATGATAAATTTAGCTAGGTAATGATCATTAAAAATAATATCAACAATTATTTTAATGACCATTTGTTGGTTCATGCTTCATAGTTATGATGCCAGAAATAAGAGTCTATACTCTATAACTATATTATGCCTTACTTACACAGATTTGCAAGGATCGTGTACGGACCAAATTTTTATGAATTAAAATTTTTTTAATAAATTGCTAAACAAAATTAGACACTAAAAATGTAAAAAAAAATGGTTAAAAAATGTCTCTGCGGCGTACAAGAGGTCCTTTGTTACCATAAATAATAAATAATTGTACGAATGACCGACCCTTCCAAGTATAAAAAAGAATTTAATAATGTATTATACATTTTATTTGCCCATTTAATTTTTATTCAATGACTACCAAAAATATTTAATTTCCGTATGATTTATTTTAACTCAAATCTTTAAATGAAAAATTGTCGAATCGTTATTGTTCGTTTCGAATGTTACTCTAAACATTCTAAACGAAAAATAACGATTCGACAATTTTCTAACATTTATTTACAATTGATGAGTTATAAATCAAACTGACCTGCACTAGAGTAATTTAGTTTCCAGACTGAAAGTACCAAGAAAACCTTTTATATGTAGTCCTCCGTCGACTTTCGAATCCAGAACCGCCCTAATATTAGACTAATGCTGGGTTGCAGAAAGGATTGTCATAAAAGCTGATTTGATAATGACCTTAGATTGTGACCATACATATATCGCCATATGAAAGCATTGTAGAACTTTAAATTGATCCTGCTCGAAAAATAATTGATCGATTGAATCGATATTTTTCTTAAACTGTATACACGTGTATTCATCACCGTTTTTTATTTTTCCACTTGTTTCCACTTCTTCTTTTCTACGCATTTGATCAAGATTTAGCTTGAAAAGCGATCTTTTTCTATATGTAAAACAATAATTTGTTTTTAAGTGAGTACAATCTAATGTTCTAGATGACAGTGGATTTAAATACGACATTAGACTTCTCCTGATGTATGGAAACTGTAATTATATGATTCTTCGCTACATTATGGGACACTGCAAACTTTACCCGAACAACTCAGTCGATCCCTGCACAACTCGAATCAGCCAAATTTTATTCCTGCAATAGGTGTTTACGAATTCATTGCAATCCAGGACTTTGAATTCGGTGTCATTTTCGATTTTAAAGATATTCGCATTCGAATATACTTTACTTTGTTACTTACTCACCGATTTATCAAAACTTCTAGGTTATTTCCAGCCCCGAGGTGAGAGGTAGCGAGAAGGGAAGTAGACTGGGACAGGAATTAACGACTCGGAATCTAATATTAGTCATGATTAACCGGATAGCGGCGTGGGAGATAGAAAGTGGACTGATGAATAAGATAATGAGAAAGAAGAAGAAAGATGAGGGATAGAAGAGAAGAGGTGATCAGTAGCCATTAAATGGAGTTTTTTTTCTCTTCCGGCGAATCAATGACCAGTCGCCATTCTGATTGTATGCCGAGAGGCGATTCCGGGGTGACGATACGAGGGACATAGAGGGAGTTTTAGTGGGTAGGGGGCCTTATCCTGATTCCCAAGTCCCACAGTACGTTCGTAAAAAGAATTTCCTCCTCTCAAAAAAGATCCGGTAGTGCTAGAGAAATGAAAAATGGCACGTTATTTGGCCAAGTTTTTTCATATTCACTCTAAGGTCTAAAGTTCTTTCTTTGACTAACCTGTAGATGTCAATATTTTTTATTTATTTTTTACTGTCGATACATTTCGTCACAGATAACTTGGCCTACTTAAGATTTGAGCACTATTTACAGCCAGATATTCATAAGAAAAACGTGACCCCTTTTTAGAGAAATATTTTTCATGGAATTTGGTATTACTAGCAAAAACTGTACCTAAACATCAAAAATTAATTTCTTTCATCTACAACTTTAGCAATTCAAGTGAATTTTTAAATGTCATGTAATGTAAGTTGACAATGCATACAATATTATAATAATGAGTTGTCACTAATTACCCGTAATTGTCATGTAATTGCATTCATGAAGACGACGAACGCAGGCAAGTTTACTAAATCTACCGTTCATTGAATGACAACAGTTTAATTAAAACAGGAAAGTAATGACTGGTTATGTTTAACATTGTGTGCAGGTAATCTTGTGTGCGTTTCGTTTGTCAAGAAAATTAGGGACTTTCGAATTATTAATGTTACTTCTGGCTTGGTAGGTTTGTGTCATACTACTGTAATTTTAATTAAATATACAAGCAGTTCTATAAACAGTTTAGATATTGTCTGTGCCCTGTTTAAAATCAAATAATTTTAACTTAACGATCAATTTGTCACACAGATTGAGATCTCAGAGTGTACAAAGCGATTAGTGGAAGCTTGATCTTATGTCTCGCTTAGACGTTAGGCTGTACCTATGTTGGATCCGTATGTCTTCTTATCCGATGTCGGACGAAAAACACCAAGACTATAATGTAGGTGCCTACATTGGAAAGGGAAGCCCGTTTTCCGTTCAATGTAGCTATAATCTTGGTGTCATCCAACGACGACCGACATCGGATTGGCAGAAATACGGAAGCAATATATTTGTAGCCAACTTATTTCCGTTGACCCAAAAGTTGAATAAACGTTTTAAAAACTATTTACTTATTTGCGTTCGTTTTCGACATTTTTACAACTTGCTAATTAAAAAAAAATCTTTGATAACTCCTTCAACCTAAATTCAAGGAGTGTTCCCGCCAAATTTCGCCCCCGCAACGCCCAATCAACTACGTCTGCATGGCATCATCACAACAAAGCACAGGTTATGAAAAATTGCCCGCATGTTGACATTTCTATCAAATTAAATGACCATATCGTGATAAAAATATACAATTTTTTAAATATTTCGCTTGGACACAATACTTGAATAAACTCTCTGTCAGAACAATCTGCATTACCAAGAGTGCTATGACTAGTTTTTGCAATAGACCTAGTCATTTCGCTAAAAGGTGTTACTTAGCTAACCCCCTCTTGCCTTGCTATTTACTCCAAATAATCTTTCCTCTATGTTCAATGCATTGACAACTTTGCGTGGTTTGCTGGACTGTAATTATATAAATAGTTCATATATCGTCCGATGCGCTCAAATATGCCGGCATAATAAACATTATGGCCGAAAGCGTGTACATGATACATACATAAATGTACAAGCATAATATTATAGTGTAGGTAGGGACTCATGTTATATATAGGTAGGTACATAATATAAGTATTAAGTATATATGCATGCAATATATCATAAACAGACACTTTTCCGACATGCAAACCATCGAGCCAGTAATTGTACTAAATAATTAAAAAAACTTAATAAAATGATATAGAAACTTTAAAGATCATTAACAAATAAATTTTCGGAAAAACATGGAAGTCGCGATTTCTTTCAGTAACGTTAACTATCATTTGACGTAAAAATATTTTGAGGATGTTTCTCGAATCCGCCAAATCTTCTGAAATTCACGTCTGTCTCCTACAACATGCTGGTAATTATATAATTATACATATTATTATCAACCGATACTGTCACATTAAAAAAATCTCTTAAGTTTTTCGAAGACAATCTTCGACCAGCAAAGACAATTCGTAAGTGTTTAGATCACTCATAAATATTTTAGGGTGTTCTCCTGAGTATGACCTCTACCACATTTTTAAAACAAGACTATAACCTGACACTTTCTGAAAATGTTTTTATTACAAAAACAATAACTTGAAACAAAATGAGTAATAATTGGCTTATTTATGATTCAACGTCAAAACAAAAAAATGAAGTAAGTAATAGTTTTTATATGATGTTATACAAAAGATACTTAAAGAAAAAATAACTCTACTACTCATAACAAGAGGTAACGTTGATAATAAAAAATTCTGTGATAAAAGTATGTATTAAAAAATGCACACAAAAGGTGTGCAAATAGAGAATTTTTATTTTTTTTCGACTAGAATCGAGCACGAGAAGATAGCTTTTCAGTGTTCCGTACATCCGATGAAAAAACAGATTCCTTATGTCTGTCTGTCCGTCTTATGTGTGTCTGTCTGTCCAGCTGTTTATTTTCTCCAAATCTACTGAACGAAAAAGTTGAAATTTGGTACATATACCTATAGAGTTAGATGAATTACCGACGTATATAGGGTAAATAAACAAATTTCGATTTTGGGGAGCAAATTAGAAAATTAAAAAACATTTTTTTTTTATGTAACGTATCAAGTAAAAGGGCTCGTTATGAGAATGAAAATATGTATTTGTTTTTTTATAATTTTAAAATGCATATATAGTTTAAAAGATATTAATGGAAACATCAAAATCGAGGACCCCCCTCGTCTTATTTCCGAAACTAGTGAGCCTAAAATTTTGAACAAAAAGGAAATAAATCTCATAGTTTACAGGAAAACCCAAACGCAAATCCTAAGTCTTAAGGTTCTCACGGAAATCGGAATGGTACTGAACCCTCTCCACGCGAGTTCGTCTCCCACGTGACCGTTATTTTTCTCTGCGTTACTCAGTTCAACTCGAAAATAAATATCTAATACTGTACTAAACATTGTCAGATTATAATTTTACCAAAAAAAAAATAGAAATATAAAAAATCGTGATTTAGGTTCGGAAAGTGGGACAAATTAGAAAAATAAGATATTAAATATACTTCAAATTAAGAATATTAAGAAATGATTTATAGACATGAAAATGTTAAACAAGTACTTTTGTGAAACTAGTCTAATTTTTTATACTTGGGTGAAGATTTTACCTCTTAGAGTGTTTCTTTCTGCTTCTTAATGTGTTGAAAAATGTTTTCGAAAAATCGTGAAATCAGCTGCCCCGCACATTCAATATTAACTAAAAAACCGGGACGTCTAGAAGCATTTGACTAGGAAAAAAGTACCTATATATCAAATGCTGGACTCGACACTCGACAGGAATAATATAGAGACTACTTTTTAACGCTTGGTTCCTATCAAAACTGGCATTAACGCGAGAGAAGCCGCGGGTAAAGCCCAGTTGTGCGTTTAAATAAAATACCTGCCCGTTTAGTGCTCAATGTTCATGTGATCAATAAAGCTTCTCAGATAGCCATACCGTAACATGGCAGTTGTAATACTCGTTATAACGATGAATGACAGGAATAAACGGATCTGGGTTTCTGTGGGTAGCAACGGCATCACCGTAATGTAAAAAAGCGGCATCCATTTATTTCTATGCACACGTTTGTTTTTTTTTTTTGTAACGTCACTCACTCTCATATTACGGGTGCTATTATAATTACTGGACTGCTATAGTAGAAAACCGGGGCTTTAGTAGCGCTAACCGGGGGATTACTGCAATACATATATGGATGTGTGGAATATTGCGTGTCGAAAGGCAGCCAGAAACGATTTTGCTTACTTCGATGTCACGATTCCATCCGTGTAACTCGTATTCAACATTTAATATGTACATACAAACGTAGTTATATGATATTACTGTCTGAATTATTTATAAGCAAATATCACTGGGAATAATTCGCTTCAGGTTATGTTTTGAAAATTGTTTCCTAGATCGATTTTAAACTAAATGATTTAAGGTGGAGCCACCTTTAAAAACTTAGTTTCAGGAAATTCTATATACCTAACTTTAACACAAGTATAGGTAATGTGGAAAATATAATTTTCTTGAATTATTCGAAGAAAACTTTTTTATTAGACTTCTTAAAAACATGTATTCTATTTTTTATTATTAGATTCATATTTTATCGCTAAACTTGAACAATTCTAGCTGACTTCAGGGCAGTCGAATTTTTTTTTAATATATGGTTTATCAGCCTCTACATCTTCTGGCATAATCAGCCATGTCAATACGTTTGGAAGAATTCCAATGTAAGTACAGAGTCGGAAATTATAATGGCGATATACAAAATCAAGTACGAACAAACAAAAGGATACAAGTATTTTTTAAGCGGATTGTGCAAGATAATTAAATTTTTACTTTCTATATGCAGTCACCTTTATTCTAGTATTTCGTTAATAGACATTTTCTTCTTAGACTTTTATTTTTCCCCTTTTTACAGGCTGCTGTCGCACTGCTACCAACTTACAATAACAATAATTTTGATTAACATATTTTGTCTAAAAACGAAATATGTTAATTCAAATCTTTGTTTAACGTCTGATTAATTAAAGGTATTCTTCAATAAATAAACTTTTCGACTAATTTTTCAGACATATTTTTAAAAATTAAATAATAAATCAGTTTACGTTTCGATCCGGATTTGGATTTTCCTCAGAACAGTAGATAGTACTTGTACCAAAAAACATAAAAAAATTATTTTATAACAAACGAATTGTAAAACCATTTTAAAATATTTTTGTACATATTTTTTAGCTCAAGTAATATTCTGAGGAAGGTCCAAATCTGGATCGAAACGTCCATTGGTTTATTAATTAATTTTTAATAAATTGTCTGAGAAATTAGTCGAAAATTTAATTTATTGTAATATGTTAATTACTCCCTTAAAACAATGTTCGGTATTTATCAATCGTTTTTTTAATATACTTTAGTAGTTAACAAACAACCTTAAAAATTTTAATATTTTTAACAAAAGATGATAAAATCTTTCCAGTTATTTAAAAATCACAATGTCATATAAATGTAAAAAATTACACTAATCTTTAAATTGATTCGTTTCGCTTAGATAAAGAAATAAATCTTTCTAATTACTATTACTATATTTACTAGTCAAAGCGCTCGTGTATATTTTGATTTTTCTCGCGGATTTTCTCTTTCATTCAAATACTTATATTATGTGAATACTCTCTCAGCTATAAAGAATTTATATACTATTGTAACAAAACTGTCCGTAGTGGAAATTATTTATTTACAATAATAAATGTTTAATAAAACAGTTAAACACACAAACGAAAGCGTACTTCTTTAACTTAACAGAAATAATAACGTTAACAGAAATAAAATAACGACAGTTCCAAATAATAAAATAAAAGACAAAGTAACAGAGAATATAGAGTCACTAAATTATGTACACAAAATATTTACACCACACAAACACAACAAAGTTTACCTAGTACACTTATTCACACTTGTATATATTCACACGACTATTAAAAAAAGCTATTTATGTAAAACCATGGATTTATATAATTGCACTCAATGGTTTACACACACAAAAGTTTATTTATCTTCACAGTATAACTGAATGATTTATGTCGAAACGCCAGAGCACACGAACAACTCACGAACAACTAACCAACTTGCCAACCACTCCGCTCCCATTTTATAGCTTCGTCCCCCGCCTATCGAATGTTCTGGAAACAACTCAACCTTTTTTACATGCATTGCATTCTCCAAGGAATTGTAAGAAGGTCGGGTTTTTACCTGTTTTCCATTGTTGTTGTTGTCGTCGCGATCTGAAACATTCTATGGAACCCATAGTCGTCCCAACAGGGGGCACGCAACATTGTAATTAAAATTAAGAGATGATTCTTGCCAAAATCAACATTAATCCGAGTAAAACTGTAAAAAAATCGAAATTGAGTACCTAAAAAAAATGTAAAATGAAAGTCAAGAAGAAATAGCCATATCATACGCATACTTTGCTAGAAACACTGCTAGGAGTTTTGCTGGCCGGTAGGAAATGACGTCACTGCGGGCTCGCCTGCTAGCTTACAAGATAGGTTTTAAAATTAGAACAGGGGCTATTTTCTTGCTAGGTACGCTGCTATGAGCAAGAACCAATCAGGAAGCAGTATCTTGTTACGTGGGCGACTTGAATAAACACCCACAAAGCAACATGGCGTCATTCTGCTCAGTGTGATAACAGACACGTTTTGCTCTGTGTTATATTTAAACTGTCACTGAGCGCGTACCGGATTTATTCACAAAACAAGCTTGAAAGATGTCTCGTGTGAAGCGAGCACATAACAGATAATAAGAAAACCAGCGCTAGAAAACTATAGTAGACAATTCTAGCAAGGAATCTAGCAGCGTTTCTAGTCTCGTGTGCAGCGGTCTTAAGTTGAAACTAAAGTTTAAATATATAATATAGTAGCGGTTCGGTCCGGCTTCGCCCGGATTTGTAGATTTCCTATTAAAGATGAATATAATATGCTGCATCGGACGTTCTTATAGAATAAAGAGCCGTATTTGCAGGCGTTGTCATATATTTATTAATAATAGCCGTTACCACGAGATGGCGCTGCTATCACTACCTGGGAAAACTTCGATTATTTTCATATGTGTTCATTACCCAGTAGCTGACGCCATATAGTTTCGTGCGACAGATATCGGTCCACCACTACGCTCGAGCTAGTTCTCCTTATTATAGCTTCGTGGTTTACATTGTCAGAGAAGAGAGACTGTATAGAAATTTAATTGTAATGGAACAGTGTGGCCAGAAATTTTAGTTTGTCTTGTTTCTGTTAGATGACAGAACGATTGAAGTTTAGTGTCGGTGCACAGATGTCGCTATTTGGTACTTAACAGCTGTGTATTTGCTTCTGTGTTTACATTGTATTGTTTGTCTATGAAACACATGTGACATAAAATTAATAATACTACATTTGCTTCTGAATTAATAGCTTTGAGCAAATTGCAAGTTCTAACAGATGACATCTATCTGTTAGAACTCGCAAAGGTACTAAAAAAGTTTTGTTTATTTGTTTCAGAAGCAAACAAATAGGTTTTTTGAGAAAATACCGTAATTTTGTACAAAAAATTTAATAAAAACTATCCTATAACCCAAGTTGCACCAAGCGAGACACATTAACAAAATTTCATTACAATCTGTTCAGTGGTTTCGGAAATTAACGCGGCCAAAATTGTGACACGGGAATTTTATATACAGTAAGGTTTTTTAAAAACCAAACACCTGATTTATTCCCTTAGGTTGCATTCAAAATAATTTTACCCCCTGTAATAATCTTCATAGTTTCAGGGGAGAAATCGATTGCCGGATTTTTTAGGACCTAGTGCATTCCGGTGCAGTGCAATGCACTTGCACTCATTTTTTTTAAATGGGTACCCCCGTTTTTTTTGCAGTTTCTGATTTTTTATGAAAAAATAAACACTTTTTGTCCCGGATATTTAAATAAAAAACACGAGTCTGACCGGATAACCGCTCAAAATTATGCCACGCACGAAATCGCGTTTTGACGCGTCGAATCCAAGTTTCCGGGTATTTACCTTGCCTGTGTTGTGGGAAAACAATCAAAACAATATGGAAGGAGAAATAAGGTTATGATAGAATAAGGATATGATTTATTTATTTTTGATGATTATTTCTCCTTCTTCCTTGATATTTTCATCTTGTTTTGATTGTCAAATACCCGGAAACTTGGATTCGACGCGTCGAAACGCGATTTCGTGCGTGGCATAATTTTGAGCGGTTATCCGGTCAGACTCGCGTTTTTTATTTAAATATCCGGGACAAAAAGTGTTCATTTTTTCATAAAAAATCAGAAACTGCATAAAAAAACGGGGGTCCCCGTTTAAAAAAAATGAGTGCAAGTGCATTGCACTGCACCGGAATGCACTAGGTCATAAAAAAATCCGGCAATCGATTTCCCCCCTGAAACTATGAAGATTATTACAGGGGGTAAAATTCCTTTGAATGCAACCGAAGGGAATAAATCAGGTGTTCGGTTTTTAAAAAACCATACTGTATATAGATAACCGTTTCAATATGACAGATTTTAGTTTTTAATAATTTATAGTTTTTAAAATGATTATTAAAATTGCACAATACTATCTTTATACTTTAAAATAATATTATAATAAAAATTATCTAAATGTCTCACAAAAATTTAGTTATGATTGAAAGGAAAATACGATATACGAGTATTACCTATACAAAATTAAATTTGAAAATATGTTCATAATATTTTTTTTTTATTTCGGTTAGAAATATTTTTATCAAATTCGGTTACATATTGGACACCATTTTCAGATGAAATATTTTAAACAATAAAAATAATAAAAATGCGTAATATATTCATCTATAATTTCTTTATGTGAAGTAATTACAGGCCTACATAACAGATTTTATATTCCGGTACGAATATTTTAGTTGAATTACGTATCTGAGCCTGAAAAACAAAATTGCTTATGTGGAATTTTATTTTTGGTTTTAATAAGATGGTTCGATAAAATAAGTAAAATAAATAGATATAGAAATTGTTATTCAAAAAACAATGAGCATATTATATATAACTTTATTTGATTAAATAATTGGATGAACTCCATAGTGTTAGTTCAGAGTGGTGTTAGATTTTTTTGCCTAGTAGGTACTTAAAAACGGCTACACGATAAATTTTTGAAGTTGGTAAAAAAAATATGTTTTCTTTGAAGAGGCTGATGTCATTGACGCCAAACATCAGACCTACGTACTTGACTAGTATAACTAGACCGTATATATATACATATATTTAATTCATTATCTATCTCATCCTGCAGGCCGTGAGAGATCAGTGTATAGGGAATATAGACAGCCTGGCTATACAGACTATGTATCCTAGAGTAAATACATAATATTTGCAACGAAAGAGCCCGTATTTGATAATATGTCAACATTTTTGTAACAGTCCAAGCCACGTGCAGCGCTAGTTGTGCCTGTTGCCAATTTATACTAGTGTAATGTATTTCAAATTCTATAGCGCGTGATAACATCTAATATTAATAAAAATAAAAATATGCAGCAAAAATAATTTCAAAATTAAATGCGATACAGAAAAAAGCAGTTTTGTCTTTTTTCCACCGATATGTACTATGTATACATTATGCTGTATATTTAATAATCAGTTGAAAATCATACATTTCAAATATTCTGTGAACGTTATTATCCACTTGTGTGTAACAATATCTAGTAATACGTCAGTCTCTTGAAATAATCTATTTCCTTGGGAATGATTTTCAGCTCCAGCCGACCGTAATTACAATAATAATAAAAGAAAGTTCCCCATTTTGAATATTTAATGTATTAATGCCCCATTATACCTATGTATACAATCGCACGAACCTGTGCGCTGCTTTGACTGGAGGTTGTGAATACAAGACCGATGTACGACATTCACGAACTTGTACTCTGTCGCCCGTAATTCTACCGGTATGTCATCTTTCATTGAAACGATACCATGGACCAGCGCACACATGCTACTTTTTGCATCAGAATTATGCGAACAAGTTCGTTGTACAAATTCATGCTGGATTGCAGAAAGGATTGTCAAAAAATCTGATTTGACAATGACCTTAGATTGTGACCATACATTATAAGAAAACCATTGTAGACTCTTAAATAGATTCTGCTAGAAAATATTGAATCGATTGAAACGGTATTTTTCTTAAACTGTACACATGTATATGGTATAGTTTTATGTATGTATAATTTTCACTTCTAATTGACATTACGCTTTTTTAACAAAATTTAGTCTGAAACTAAAATATTGTACATAATATACCAAAAACACAGCTAATGAACAAGTAAAGTAAAAAATACATTCAAAAATCACTATAAAAAATTATACATAGAACTAAAAACACAGCTAATGAACCAGTAAAGTAAAAAAATATTTCAAAAAATCATTATAAAAAATTGACAAGAAAAAATGTGTACCTATTATTATTTATTATCTTAAAAATAAAATAAATGTTAAACCTGAAGCCTAAAATTGAAATTTTAAAGAAATAAAAATTGTTTCTTAGTATGCCACGTACTATTCGATGAACAGAGCGTAAACTAGTCGTTGCTGGAAATGAGTATGTGCAATTGGGGGGTTTTGGCTAGCACAGTAATTAAATCGGAGAGAGGGGTGGGGCGTCAGACGATCCAGCTCTCGTGAATACAGATGATAATGGGCGCCAGGATTCCCTTAACCAAAATTTCCCAAGGTGCCTAACCACATCGGAATCCAAATGGGTCGGTACACTTCCTGCAATTCAAAGGTGAGTAATCGGGCACAACAAAATAGAGGTCATAGCTAAGTTCGATATTCAACAATTAATTTATTAACCAAAAACAAGTAAAATTATTAAGAATTCGCCGTAACGAAATCTTGCGCTCACGAAAAATTATTCAAAACATAAAATAAAATTGAAGTATACCTCAGTACATTAACATTATACAAGTAGTAATAAATATTGCCGTTACACATAAATCATTATTTAGTCGCAGATACAAATAAATTTATATTCATTCACTTCAAAAGCCGTTAGGCAAAATCTAGCATAATATCAATAAAATAATAAAGAAAAATATTCGAAACAATACTAATGGTGAACTTCAAAAATTCATGACCTTGGATGTACACAAAAAAAAAAATCACCAGAGGGGTGAGTATGTAGTATCTAATTAACGCTATTATACCAAATTGGGTATGGCTATTCAAGGCTTGAGTCAATAAGTTAACGCCGTCTTGTATTTTCGAAGTTCATACATAACAAAGAAATCATTAAAAAACAATCTTTTACAAATCTTTCAAAATATCAACAAACATATTGCAGTTTAGGTACACAATAACAAAATCACTAGCAAAGCGTTAACAAATTTCTTTAAAAAAAAATCAGCAACAAACGTATTATAGTTATTATTATTATCACAAAATTGATCGTGAAACGCAAAATGGCCGTTAACGATTTTTCAATAAAAACAGAATTCGAATCACTTAACTCGATTCAATTTAAAGTTCATAAAATTCGAAATGAACGACACGTATAGTACTATTTAAACGGGACGCTAAAAACGATTCTGACTCACAAACTGATTCGGTTCTTTGTTATAACTCAATGAAATGTATGCTTGAATTTGATTTTCATTTATAAGCTAAAGTATGTATTTATTTGGAAGAAACTGTGATTGTTTGAATTGGCAAATAATCATCAATAAATAAATAAACACTTACAGTTGGCCATTCACAGTAGAATTAGCGATGCTCACAGATAAATTACAGAGAAGTGTTCTGACCTGAGATTCCGTAGTTAATTTTGCAACATCAGCGGTAGAAGCGTCAACAAGAAATGCAGTTGCAGATGAAAATAATATGATCAATGATGAATAGTTTGGATGCGAGAAGATCCACATATCGATCGTCATCCAACGAGGGTGATTAAATCGCCAAAGGTTACCAAATCCACGTGGTTAATAATTCCAATTTCACGTAGTACACAAATAATCAAATTCAGAAACTAGCAGTATTTTTCACTATAAATAATCTCGAATCACCTTTTTACATGAATAATTTAATCTGAATATTTAATGTTAAACTGTGAAAACTACACGGGAAACCAAAATTCCACGCTATCACACCTATACAGCCTGAGAAAGAATTGCCAAACAGAACCTAATTTTTCCAAATCTTGCAATATATTACGTATTGCTAGAGCGTTTGTGCATCACACTCACTCGCATGGTAGACGCTATTTCAAGCTATCTCGTTCTAACTCATTGACTATTTTAATTGAATTACTAGTTATTAGGCGTTCATTTAGGAAACGACGAAATGATATGGTAATGAATGAATACAAAATGTATTGACAAAATAGTAGTTTATTCTGTTATGAGAGCTTTTGATGCTGGTGAAAATAGTCGAGTAGGTTAGAAAAGATTAAATAAACTTAAATTTGAAGATGGATTGAATCCACGGTAGTCAGAAGAACGATAAATACATTACTAAATTTACAAAGGTCGTTCACTTTTGCATATTATGATTAACTCAAATCAATATCATAGTTAATAATTTTTAAACTCAAAATTAACCGTTACAATCCCCCCTCAACATCGAAAGAAGTAAATTCTCCAGAATTTACTGAAACAAACAAAAAAAAGGTTCAGAGAGCTTCAATCCGGTAAAACGAAACCGTGGTAGTCACCAGACAGATGTAAAACTTAGTTAGATTCATAAAACATAAAGGAACGATGTAGTCTTATTTAGATCCGACAACAGTCGAACAATTTCGTACGTACAGAGGGATGACTACGTCGTTATACTAAGTCCGGCTTAAGCCGTTGGGGTCTATACCCACACAATACAAAATGGAGGTGACTTCCACCCATGTAAGTCAAGGTTAGCACCATTAATCCTAACAAATTAGCTTACTTTGGTACAAACGTACAAATGCAAAATTCTTATCAAAGTGCCAACGACTTTACTCCCTGAATGTAGAATGATATGAAATGTAAGCGAGGTTAGTCATCATAGTTTTCGGCGACAGGCTTTAGGTCCTGGACGTGCCATATTCCACCTCGGGCTCCGTCTTCACCTTCTAATTCATAGGTATTATAACCAATTTACCTTTTGATGATAAATGGGCCAATGAACTTCGGGCCTAGCTTAGCGTTATAATGATCCACTAAGCTTGACTGGGCCTTATTTCGTCTCCATACGCGTTGTTGAGGCAATAATTCCATCGGTCGTCGACGTAAGTTATAAATACGTTGGTTTCGCTCATTAGCCATCCTTATTTTATTTGATACTTCGATAAACATTTTCCTAAATCCGTCGTGACGACGCTCGAGATCTGTTTTATCTTCGTATCGACTTAACTGCTGATCGTAGTCTTCTCCGGTTCCTTTGTAATCCCTTCCGAAATTTACGTAAAATGGCGTATACCCGATAGTTTCGTGCTTGGCCGTTCTTATGGCACATCCTATAGCGGCCAGCTGCTGATCCCATTTCCGTTGATCATTCTTCACATATGATGCTAATAAAGTTTTCACGACGCGATTCACCCTTTCAGTGGGGTCCGATCGCGGATAATAATGGGGGGTATACTGTATCTTGGTTTTGTATTTACGGCATAGGGCTTGAAATTCTTTGGAGCGCATCGGCGATCCATTGTCGCAAATGAGATTTCGTGGCACTCCGTAAACTAAGAAAACGCCTTCTTCGACTGACTTGGATAAAGTCTTCGCTGAAGCGGATCTTAATGGGAACAGTAATACATATTTGCTAAAGGAGTCGGTAACAACCAGGATATGTTGATGTCCATGCGCGGTGCGGGGTAACGGTCCGATGAAATCTAGGCTTATGGTTTCCCACGGTTCCGTGTTTACTGGGCGACTTCCCATTAGCCCTGCGGGAGCCTTTTGCTCGGGTTTATGTACGGCACAGACCGGGCATGATGAAACATAACGTATGACATCGACCCTTAGCTTCGGCCAGTAGTATTTTTCTCTAATCCTCCAATAGGTCTTATACACGCCGAAGTGTCCTGAAGTGGGATTATCATGATTTTCTTGTAAGAGCGTTCGTCGCCGTTCTTTAGGAATGACCAATTTCCAGTTGTCTGCTTCACGCGCTAATTCAGGTATTCGACAGTGTTGGAGTCGATATAGCTTACGATTTTCCACTCTCCAAATTGGGTATTTCCCGGGATTCTGTTCTACCGAATATAACATCTTCAAATACCATGGGTCCTTAATCTCTTCTAAGTTTGTATCCGCCAAAGCAATTTCTACCATGTCCGCGGAAACGGGTACAGATCTGGACAACATATCAGGTACAACATTCTCTTTACCTTTGCGGTGAATTAATTCATAATGGTAGGGTTGCAGGCGAAGTGCCCAACGGGCTAATCGTCCTTGAGGGTCCCTGAGGTTATTAAGCCAAAGAAGCGAGTAGTGATCAGTAATCACCGTGAATTTTACTCCTTCGAGATAGTGCCTAAGCTTTTCGACGGCCCAAATTACGGCTAAACATTCTCGTTCAGTGGTAGTGTATTTCCTTTCCATTCGCGTTAATGATCGAGATAGGAAGCAAACAACATGTTCGCCATCGTCGTAATTCTGTGTTAACACAGCCCCCAATCCGTATCCAGATGCATCGGTTTGCAATGTGAAGGGGCGATTAAAGTCGGGGCATCGGAGTACAGGTGCAGATATTAACGCTGTCTTTATAGCACGAAAAGCGGAATCGCATTCGGCGTTCCAACGCCACTTCATATTCTTCTTTGTGAGGTTGGTTAGAGGAGCCATTAAAGATGAAAAACTTGGTACAAACCTTCGGTACCACGACGCAGTCCCAATGAATCTTCTAACTTCAGGTACGTTTCTTGGTGTTGGTATATTTAATATGGCTTCTACTTTAGCCGGATCAGGATGTAAACCAAACTGGTCAACGATAAATCCTAAATAAGGGAGTTGTGGACGACAGATGTTGCACTTTTCTGGACTTAGGGCAAGGCCAGAATTCCGTAGTCTCCTGATCACTTCTTTTAGAACCTGTAGATGATGATCGAAAGATTGAGTTATAATGACAATGTCGTCTAAATAAACAAATACATAGGGTTCTAAATCCGGTCCGATAATATTGTCAATAATTCGCTGCCAAGTCGCAGGCGCATTGCATAATCCAAAAGGCAACCTCCTAAAATGATACAGTCCCCGACCCGGAACAGTGAACGCGGTGAATTCTTGTGACGATTCGGCCAACAGAACTTGCCAGTAGGCGGATTTAATATCAAGAGACGATAAGTACTTCGCATCTCTGAGTCGATCCAGTATAGCGGAGATATATGGTAGAGGATAAGCGTCCTTCTTTGTTACAGAATTTAACTGTCGGTAGTCGACGCAGAAGCGGTAAGATCCATCTTTCTTTGGTACCAAACAGACGGGTGATGACCAAGGACTTTTTGATCGTGCAATAATCCCTTGTCTAAGCATTTTATCCAATTCCTCATCGATGATCTTTTGTTTGACAGGAGATACAGGATAGTACCTTTGCTTGATAGGTTTCGTTCCCGGTAGTAACTCGATAATATGTTCAGGCACGCGAGCAGGCTGTAAGGAATCTTCAACAACTGATAACTCAGTCCTCTCAAATTCTTCGATAATTTTTCGTTGTTCGGAAGTTAGCAAAGTATCTTCAGAACAATTCACTGGGCAAACTTCAGGTGTATCGTTCGACGTAAAGTGCCAAGAGTTCTCGCGAAGATTGGGTATTATTCCCATTTCTAACCAGAAGTCCATTCCGAGTATTAACGTATGCGGCAACTCTGGTACGACAAGCATATTGACAACCTTGAGCTTTTCCTTCAGTTGGACGGGTACTGCGACAGTTCCCAGTACAGGGCACTTTTGACCATTAGCCACCGTACAAGTAATTAAATTCCTGGAAGTAAATTTGAGTCCAAGTGTTTTAAGGGTTTGCCAACCAATATTCCCTATGACCGATTGCGAAGCTCCCGTATCTAGTAAACCTAGCATTTGCTTTCCCAGTATTGTAATTTTGAGATAAGGTCGACAGTCTTCTGGCATCTGTGCCAATACATAATCCAGTATTATCTTATGTTGATTGACCGCAGAATGTTTCCCCGAGAGAACGGTGCGGCCTAAGCGTTTCTCTGGTTGGAGTTTCCCGATGGAGAACAAGCAGGACATGTTGCAATGATTACATCTTTGTGACCACACCTATGACAGAAGCGTCTTTTCGTTTCTTGACATTGCATAAACCGATGTCCAGTGTGCCCACAGTTCCAACAACTTCTCGTCTGGATGGCAGACAAATGAGTAGTATGTCGCGCAGTAGAAGTAGTTATCTGATTCGAATATCTTCGGTAAGATAATTCAGGCTCCAATGCATTCCGGTTGGTAGTAGGAGGATGATAATTTTCAGCTCGGTACTTGGTAAGTTCCAACTGTTTACCATAGTATTCCAATTGTCGTATACTATCGATAGGAGTGAGACTTAACTGAGTTTGATATGACGGGAGAAGATTTTTCTGTATGATAGCTAATTGAACCTTTTCACTGCAAGGTTCCGACAAACGTCGAAACAAGCTCTTCATAATCGCAGTGTACATAGATATTGTTTCGTCCGGACCCTGGGTTCTCGTCCGAATTTCATCTAGTAGACGATCATCATAGTCTAGCGGTAGAAAATCGGCTCTCAACGCGGATGTTAGCTCTTTCCATGATCCAAATTGACCCTTATTGGCACGATACCATATTAACGCCTTTCCCGAAAATAACTCAGCAGCGGAGAGGTAGAGTTCCCTTTCAGAAACGTGTCTGGTCATCATGTATTCTTCAGCTCGTTCAATGAAGGCATTTACACTGGTCGAAGGTTCTCCGTTAAAGGTTAAATTCCATTGGCAAACAGGTGTCGATCGAATTCGACCCGCTGTAAAGGATTCATTGATGGGTGAGTGTTCATACCTTTGTACGTTATTTACAGGCGTTGGTTGATGCGCCGGAGACGTAAAAGTATTCCTCTGTGGAGATGTTGGTAATCGTTCATTGAGTTCCTCTTCAGAATTTCCTTCTGCCTCATCAGGCTCAGAAAAGTCGATCAAGGACTGATTAACTTCTGTACGCAAATTTCGTATTTCGGGGTGCGAGGTCGCATTAGTAGTCGATGACTGCTGATTAAAGCGAGACTGCCTTGTACGGCGATCCCATTCGCTTTCTAATTCGCTCAGACTTTGTTGTAGCTCTTCCAAGGAGACATTCGAATCGGGTTCATTTACGTATTTAGAAAGCCGTAATTTCAAATGACACAATTTGGTGTTGATTTTCCCACGGAGTGAAGAAGTTACGTCAGATGTTAGCAGTTGTCTGACTTCGACGACTTTTGCACGAAAATCTTCGAATTCTTGAAGGGTTAGTGGAACTGCTACAGCTGAAAACATACAACCCGATTTTTCGAGATGTATAGCGCTACGTAAACTTCTGCGTAAATTGTCTACAGTACCGTCTGGGTTTAGGCCTCTGAGTTTTAGTTCGAGGATGAGTTCTCCTTGAGATAACCTATTAATTTCCATACTGAAATAGTGTTCCAAGCAAAAAAAAAAAAAATAAATAAATAGAAATAATAGTATATCCAAGGAACTTGACTGTCCCAAGAAGACTATGACGACAAGGATTTGGGGAATTTAATTTTGAAGAAGAAATATAAATATATACACGGTGACGCTAAACCTTCACAAAATGGTAACACACAAAATTGTATAAAAGAGGGGAGAAAGTTCACGATCTTTTATATGACCCTAATTTTATATGGCCTTAATTTTTTTATGGCCCTAATTTTATATGGCCCCACGTTGGGCGCCAAAATTGCCACGTACTATTCGATGAACAGAGCGTAAACTAGTTGTTGCTGGAAATGAGTATGTGCAATTGGGGGGTTTTGGCTAGCACAGTAATTAAATCGGAGAGAGGGGTGGGGCGTCAGACGATCCAGCTCTCGTGAATACAGATGATAATGGGCGCCAGGATTCCCTTAACCAAAATTTCCCAAGGTGCCTAACCACATCGGAATCCAAATGGGTCGGTACACTTCCTGCAATTCAAAGGTGAGTAATCGGGCACAACAAAATAGAGGTCATAGCTAAGTTCGATATTCAACAATTAATTTATTAACCAAAAACAAGTAAAATTATTAAGAATTCGCCGTAACGAAATCTTGCGCTCACGAAAAATTATTCAAAACATAAAATAAAATTGAAGTATACCTCAGTACATTAACATTATACAAGTAGTAATAAATATTGCCGTTACACATAAATCATTATTTAGTCGCAGATACAAATAAATTTATATTCATTCACTTCAAAAGCCGTTAGGCAAAATCTAGCATAATATCAATAAAATAATAAAGAAAAATATTCGAAACAATACTAATGGTGAACTTCAAAAATTCATGACCTTGGATGTACACAAAAAAAAAAAATCACCAGAGGGGTGAGTATGTAGTATCTAATTAACGCTATTATACCAAATTGGGTATGGCTATTCAAGGCTTGAGTCAATAAGTTAACGCCGTCTTGTATTTTCGAAGTTCATACATAACAAAGAAATCATTAAAAAACAATCTTTTACAAATCTTTCAAAATATCAACAAACATATTGCAGTTTAGGTACACAATAACAAAATCACTAGCAAAGCGTTAACAAATTTCTTTAAAAAAAAATCAGCAACAAACGTATTATAGTTATTATTATTATCACAAAATTGATCGTGAAACGCAAAATGGCCGTTAACGATTTTTCAATAAAAACAGAATTCGAATCACTTAACTCGATTCAATTTAAAGTTCATAAAATTCGAAATGAACGACACGTATAGTACTATTTAAACGGGACGCTAAAAACGATTCTGACTCACAAACTGATTCGGTTCTTTGTTATAACTCAATGAAATGTATGCTTGAATTTGATTTTCATTTATAAGCTAAAGTATGTATTTATTTGGAAGAAACTGTGATTGTTTGAATTGGCAAATAATCATCAATAAATAAATAAACACTTACAGTTGGCCATTCACAGTAGAATTAGCGATGCTCACAGATAAATTACAGAGAAGTGTTCTGACCTGAGATTCCGTAGTTAATTTTGCAACATCAGCGGTAGAAGCGTCAACAAGAAATGCAGTTGCAGATGAAAATAATATGATCAATGATGAATAGTTTGGATGCGAGAAGATCCACATATCGATCGTCATCCAACGAGGGTGATTAAATCGCCAAAGGTTACCAAATCCACGTGGTTAATAATTCCAATTTCACGTAGTACACAAATAATCAAATTCAGAAACTAGCAGTATTTTTCACTATAAATAATCTCGAATCACCTTTTTACATGAATAATTTAATCTGAATATTTAATGTTAAACTGTGAAAACTACACGGGAAACCAAAATTCCACGCTATCACACCTATACAGCCTGAGAAAGAATTGCCAAACAGAACCTAATTTTTCCAAATCTTGCAATATATTACGTATTGCTAGAGCGTTTGTGCATCACACTCACTCGCATGGTAGACGCTATTTCAAGCTATCTCGTTCTAACTCATTGACTATTTTAATTGAATTACTAGTTATTAGGCGTTCATTTAGGAAACGACGAAATGATATGGTAATGAATGAATACAAAATGTATTGACAAAATAGTAGTTTATTCTGTTATGAGAGCTTTTGATGCTGGTGAAAATAGTCGAGTAGGTTAGAAAAGATTAAATAAACTTAAATTTGAAGATGGATTGAATCCACGGTAGTCAGAAGAACGATAAATACATTACTAAATTTACAAAGGTCGTTCACTTTTGCATATTATGATTAACTCAAATCAATATCATAGTTAATAATTTTTAAACTCAAAATTAACCGTTACAAGTAGCCGTAAGTAAGGGCCATTTAATGCAAATTTAAAAAAATTTGAAAAATATGAAAACAAAAGGATGAATTGTCGTGCAACGAATTGACGCCGGGATACCGAAAACGCGTTTTATCGTTAACGATGAAAAACTGAGTTTGCGAACAGTTTACGAATTATTTTATGTATTGGATGCTTGTTCGCAAGTAAAATGCGAAATATTCGCGAACATTTGTTCATTTGATGCCTGAAGCTATAACATCAAAGGAAAATTAACGAACAAATGACACACATTTTTGATGTGGATATGTACTCTTGATTCAGCGATTTTCACAGTAATATTCAAATATAAAAGATAATCTTTCAACAATATTCTTCAAGTCGCTTTGGTTTTATATGTTCGCAAAGCCATGCCTGGAAGTAGTACCGTGTGTCATTATATATTTTTATTTTTTAAATAAAGTATTTGTCGGTAGAACCGTTTGCGCGTCCCTTCATTGTTCCACAGAGTTTTTCTGCATCTGCATTTGAGCAGGAACTTTTCTAAAGCGAACCTTGAACACTAAAGAAGGTGAACTTTATTCTTAAAAAATTCTTAATACCAACTACAGACTTTAAATAATTTCTTTTTAAGACGCACAACGAATACTGGTCAGATTCAGTAATCATTGTTCTAAAGAAGCATCCGTTTGTATGTTCTTAAGTAATAGGTAGGCATCTACCACCAACTACATTAAATGATTCGCAAAGCGAACCACGAACACTGGTCACAGATTCGGAAGTCGTTTTTCCACGCAGGCATCCATTTAGTTTTAAAGTATATCGGGTATAATGAAAGCAATACCTATTGTTCACGAAGTTGCACAGTTAGTATCAAGTGAAGTGTTCATACGGCGAACACTGGCCGGGAACATTGGCTTTCGTTTCCTTCCCCGCCGTATTACATTTGCATTAATTATACAACACGATTCTTATAGGTACCACATTCACACATACACTCGCATATATCCCTCCATATCTGGAACTTCACCTCTCCAAACATTCATATACATACTTACACGTTCATAGTTACAATACCGGTATACTTCGGCCATTTTGTAATTACTCAACTGTGATTTTGCATTTAATGTTCTTTTATATTAGATTTTATCGGCCCCATTATACTATACAGCGTGTTGTGAAAAATTACTGTTTTTTAATGTTCTGCTATTGAAAATTTCCAAAAAAAGAGAAATTATTGGTTTCGATTCGATTTTTTTTTCGTCAGATCTCGATGTTTTGGGGTTCTAGGAATAATTTTTGAACGGATGTTCGTATGTGTGGGGAGGGGTGTAATGTGTGTAAACAATTTTTTCGTACGATATCTTCAGAGCGAATAATCGGTTGAGATCGGTTTTGCGTCATTGGAAAGGGCTGATTGAGATTTAGATTAGTCAAGTAGTTTTAAAGTTGCGATTAAATAATAAGAATAAAAATTAATATTTTTGACGTTTTTGTCGCATTATGTACTTCTAATCTACTTGAAAAGAAAGTGCGAACATTTAAACACGCTTTTATTAGCTTCAGCTGTATATGTGTATATGTATGCATGTATGTATATATCTATGTATCTATCTATCTAATGGAATCATTCAAATATAATATTCACTCAGGTCCAGATGTCTGATTAAGTTGAAATTTTACACACGTAGATATTTAGAACCCATGACAATACAATAATTTATATAAATTGATTCCTTATATAGCTTTAAAAATTACTGTACGCAGGCTAGCAAGCCGTGCAGCGCTGCACGTTGCGATGCCTACCCGCAGTCGTGGTTTTTTGTGAAATAATTAAAATTATAGTTTAAAAATACTAAAAAAACACGCCTTTATAGCAATGTGCACTAAAAAGTAAAAAATAATTTTTAAATATAATGATTTTGTTCAACAGCGATAGAATGTCCCCCAAACCGATATACCTATATATTTTTTTTTTAATAAGCCATTCTCAGTTTAAGCTTATTCAAATAATTATAATAATAATATCGATAGTTGCATCCTATCGCTGTTGAACAAAATCATTACCTATATATTTAAAAAAAGATTAGTTTTTAGTGCACATTGGTATAGCGTGTTTTTTAGTTTTTTTAACTGTAATTTTATTATTGCAAAGTAAGTAAGTACCTATATTGATTTTTTTTAATATATGGTTTATTGGCCTCTACATCTTCTGACATAATCAACCATGTCAAACATTGAATTTTATAAAGTTTAAATTATTTGTTCTAAGCAAGTGTCAATCATAAGAGTGTATAATGTTTTGTAATCGCAAAAAAATCTAATTCTAAATAGCAACAGATTAGACTTCTATATTGTAGTTTTAGATGTTCGTCGATTCGTGGACACATAACATCACATGCTATATACAACTCAACGGATCGTAAGGGCTTTAAAGGGATTCCTGGGTGTTTTTATTTATATATTTATTACTGATAAACTTAAATCGCAAACTGCATTTTTTTCGAAAATGTTATTTTATAAATCGATAAAAACTCTAGAATATGCCACCATTCATTTGTCTTAAAAAAATTTAAAAATGAACGAATGTTCGTATGGTAGATCCTATTCATTTTTGCGTTTTAAAGCATGTATCCTTAATATTTACGTTTAATATCGTTTACCTTGTTCGCAAGAAATTGTAAAACATCCTGTGTACTAAATTAAAAAAGCAGTAATTATTAATACACAGAAATTTTTCGTAGTTCACAATAACATCAGAAGGGCAAAGACCTGTAATATTCTGCATAATTAAGTGCTTGTGTTTTTTTATTCAGATATTTTAAACAAGCAAAAAGCAGTCTTTTTGATGTCATAGTTTACATATTGCACGAATTGAATGTCTATTGTCTAGACAATTTAATAAAACGTATTTCTAATAGCTTTAGAACCGAAAAGAAACAAAACAGTCTCTGTAATTTTTTTTTAATTGAACCTCTTTCAAAAAAGGGTCACTAAAAAGCGTAAAATAACAAAGTTTTGAGGTCGGCACCAATTTAATATACCTAAGTACATAAAACGTGCTAGTAAATCGGTGCCGACCTCGAAATTTTGTTATTAAACGCTTTTTAATGACCCCTTTTTGAAGGAGTTTTTTTTTAAGTTTTTTATTTTGAATTTTAAGTGGTCTTTTTTAGTGTCTAATGAGACCGAAGAGCACCGTTCACGTCGACAACTGCAACTTTTGCAATATTTCTTTGATATTTGCTAATTTTCTAAAAAGTTGCTGAACCGATTTTGTTATTTATATGGGACCAACTGTGAGACAAACTCTATCGAATAAAAAAGGAATCATCGAAATCGGTTCACAGCCGGCGAAGATATCGACAGACATACAAAAAAAATACATTCGAATAGAGAACCTCCTTTTTTTGAAGTTGGTTTAGGCTGCATATTGTCAATAGTACTGCGATTATCGATTTAATTCAATACATCGAGTTATCAATAAAGTAGGCTGGGCAAATGTATACATGGACATTTTGCATCAATAACTGACGTTCTAATTGCCGGAACAGATTTTTTGAAATAATTGCTAGCTTTTTCCCGCGGCTACCTTCACGTGAATGGTAATTTTATCAGATATCTACGTTATATTAATACTAGCGGCCCGGTCCAGCTTCGCCCGGATTTGTGGACTCATTCCATAGTAAACAAATTAAACAAATGTATAATATTTGCAGAACCTAAGTAAAAACAAAAGTGTAACCTTGCTCGTCGTAATAGTCTAGGAGGCAATGAAGATTTTCGGTATACTTATTTTCAGTCAGCAAACACTGTTCGGTTTGTAATTCCAAGCAAAATTCATATATATGCAGGGGGGGGGGATTCCGATGGGTTGAGGCGGAAAATGCGTTAGAAAGAACAAATATACTGCACTTTTTTTCCAGTGATAAAAAAAGTTCTATTAGTGAGAGATACCTATAGTTAAGAAAAAAAATAGTCTGGCTAGTCTGTGAGTATGGGTAATATGTCTGGCAGGAAAAAAATTGGAAAAAAATAATCAAAACCATTCCCCTTATTTTCGCAGTCCTAAATATTTATCAGATGATAGTTTATATTATAATTACAGCTGCAAATATAGTCTGGCTAATGTCGAACGGGTGAAAGCCTTGCCAGACTCGTCCAACGCTCGTCAGGCGCGCTCATTTAACTACCTATCTGACTTGTGAGTCTGGCGGGGCTTTCGTGATTGAAAATGACAGCCAGACATGTATTTTCTATGAAATTATAGTATTATTTATCATGCGACAAATTTTCAAATCCGGGAAAATAAGAGCAAAAATTTTGTAATTTTTACGATTTTCAAGATGCCGCCAGACTCATCAGACTCATTTGCTAATTTTGTAAATCAGCCAGACTAAATTTTGATTATAGTTTAAGATAGTATCAAATGATACGTTAAATTTCAAGCATGGGAAAATAAGGGTTACGGATTTCAAAAATCTTTCCTCCACTTGGGATGTGTCAGACCGTTATTTCCATTAATAAAATGTTTTACTTTAATTAATGTCAAATATTTATGACTGGGAAAATAAGTGGAATTAGCTTTTTTTTATCTATTGAATCCATCCGAAAATTTTAGCCAGACTCACAAATTGTCGTATTGTGTCACCATCCGAACAAACTATTTCATATTCACCGACTGGGAAAATAAGAATAAAAAAAATTCACTGCCTCCTGGACTATTATGATGCATCGGACTTTTTTTATATAATTATAGCGGATTCGGTAGGTAAATGGTCAGTTATGAATGAAACGCTCATTATTAAGTAATGAATGTACAAAAATTATTGAATTAAAAAATATTAAGAGGTACTGGTAGGCTAAAAATGTGGAATTATATATTTTTATGTGAAAAATCCAGCAACGTATTATAAAGAAAAAATTTGGTTGGAAAATTAGAAAAAACAGCCTACTGGATTTAACAATAGTTAAGAACCATCCATACAAGTACAAAATATAAGTACCATATAAGTACAAAAGAAAATTACATCAAAATCGGTCAATTCGTTTAGGCGGAGAAAAATTATAAACACACAGAGACCAAAATTTTATTCAAATTATTTAATAAAAACTATCCTATAGCGTAAGTTGCAGCAAGCAAGACACATTTACACAATTTCATTAAAATCTGCTTAGTGGTTTCGAAGATTAGTACGGCCAAAATTGTGACACGGGAATTTTATATATACAGGCTGAGGCACATAAAGTGTTACAGAGCAATAGCACTCAAACTATTGATCATATCCAAAAATGTTTCAGACAAAAGTTTTAGTGTTCGAGAAGGCCGTCATACTGGACCATCCTATTTTTTTATCGGTGGAGGCGCTGAAGCTACGTCAAGGTCAACTTCACTTTTTTAAACGAAACCATGTATTTTTTTCGATGACATTATTAGTGATTTTAAGACGAATTCAGCAAGCTACAACACAAGGTCATTCTAATCACGCAAAATCGTAGTCGAAAAATCTAAACATATCGGAATATTCACTTTTAAAGGATCCACTAACCCTTGCTTCGGTCTACCTACGGAAGATGCTCGAAATGATGACATTTGTGGTGTAATTTCGATACATACGTGGCTATTTTGAATATTCTGAATATTGAACAGAATATTCTAAAAATAAAAATTTTAATTTTTTTTTAAATAAAAAAAAATAAAATAATTTGAATGACCTTGTGTTGTAGGTTGCTGAATTCGTCTTAAAATCGCTAATAATATCATCGAAAAAAAAAATACATGGTTTCGTTTAAAAAAGTGAAGTTGACCTTGACGTAGCTTCAGCGCCTCCACCGATAAAAAAATAGGGTGGTCTAGTATGACGACCTTCTCGAACACTAAAACTTTTGTCTCAAACATTTTTGGATATGATCAATAGTTTGAGTGCTTGCTCTGTAACACTTTAGATAAACGTAGTTGTATTCTTTAAGTTTGAGTACAAGTATAGGTAAAGGTATAGGTAAGTTTCATCAAAATCGATCCAGCTATTCTGAGGTGATGCTGGTACAAAAAAACAAACATTTTAGGTATAGTCAAAAATATAGAAATGACCCGAAAAAGAGACATTTACATATATAAACTTTCCAAAAAAATATATTATGACGATAATTATAAAGATAAAGGGATCTAATCGTGTTGATAAATTATTAATAATTAATATTATTCATTGTCATACTATTGGATAGACAATTATTTTGTGTTTTTTATCAAAAAATGATTTTAATCATTTTTCATTTTTTAGTAAAAAACACAAAATAATTCGTACGCCACTGTAAGCAGCAATTACGTGCAATCACAATGCAGGCCTCATTGAATGTGACAGAACGGTTAATATTGCAACGGGCGTATACTGGGTGTCGAAATTTTACGATATATCGATAGACTAAATCACAATAATATGCTTTATAAAACTATATACATGGATATATCAATGCTTAAATATATATATACTCGTATCGACTTAAAAACCCCGCACACTATACCTGCACGAACCAGAAAAGCCTGTACGGGAATGTATCCGTGTAACTTAACAGAGAAGCGCATATATAAGACCAGCATCTGCACATACCGTCACCAGGACACCAGCAATCAACAACAACCGGCAAAGCAAATCGTCTCGGTCAAGGTACCTATAATTCTGATTTGCAATTTGCAAGTCTGACAGTGCTGGACCGACTTATTCTTGTATTTTTAGTGCTGGTTTGGTACTGTGCGTGAGAAGGAATGTTATCCCAGAGCTTATAGAAGTTGTGTTGTGATATTCAAAAATATTGAAAGAATTTTTTTCCCGATTAATTCAAAATACAGAGTTTCTAAAATAAGATCAGCAATATTTTAGACGCCCTTATGCGACTGGTGATTTAAACTAATAAATTTTTTTTAATCTGACAAATTCAAACGGATTCTTAATGTTTTATAGTCGACACATTGTATACAAAGGATAAATAGAATAGATTGTGTGTATTTATCGTTCACAGATAAATAGGAAAATGTCATTTGCAAGAAACATTTAATAACAGTAATTTAAAGTTTATGTAAGAACTTGACAGCATTTATGTGTAATTCTTGATTTTTTTGTTCTTAGTACCTGCATTAATTATTACCATATCTAATTATTGCTAGAGGCTGCACCATTTGTAAGCAGTTCTTAATTGTTTTTGTGACTACAAAACAAAACACCTATGTCAATATTTTGATAACTTTTTTATTTAGCCTAGTTCAACAACAATTAGGGTTATATTGTGAACTTAGCTCCAGTTCATATTTTAAATTTATTATTCTACAATAATAAATTGAAAAACAATAATATAATGAGCTCAAGAGGCTGCGGTCTTCTCGGTGACAAACCGACTCCAAGTAATTTATAAGAAAAATGGAGAAAATTCAATTCAGAATTTTACCAGCACTCAGATTAGAACCTAGAAACGCCGTACAAACATTGGCACTGCTAACGCTCGGCCATTTTCAAGCTCGATAACTTTTTTACACTTTTAAGTTTTAACAAATTTTCTCTGCAGTTTATTTCACTAAATAATATTTTTTTAAGGCAGGGTAATGTCTGAACCTATACCAATCATTTTTATATTTTTTAATATTTTTAATAATAAATTGGAAGACTAATGAAAAATTTTATCAGTTTCTCCGATTAGAATAATTTCTATTTTCTATTTTGAAACATTTACGGTAATTTTTTGATGTTTTTGGATCCAAACTTTTTTCTACCTCCAAATACAATGCATATATTTCATTAAAAAAAATGCCAAGTTATTCCGAAATATGTGAAACGTCAAGATTTTATTGTCCGACCCCTAAGTCTCTTCTCCATTTATCAACGCTAATAGTTATAAAAACAAGCGATCCCAAATTAGTTGTTAACTGTTTTGAAGACTACCTCTTAAGTGGCCAAAGGATCCAAAAAGAACGCAATTACTGGTATGAAAGTTGCATTTATTAGCTAATGTTTCGAAGGATATACCTTCATTCTCAGAGCACTGTTATAAAAGAAAACAAAATTACAATCATGAACTTAAATTTGTTATAAATGTGACAATATTACTCAATTGACGGCATTTGGCATCTTCTTTATAATTTTTTATAATTTTAAAAAAATTACTTATTTGTTTTTTGACGTGATAACGTCTTATAAATTGATGAATCACCAATATTATAAATTGATAAAACACCGGCTGCATGTACGAAAAAGTGTAACGTAACGTTCCTAACGTTCGTAACGCGTAACGCATAACGCATAACGCGTAACGTTCCGCCTGACCCTGTGCGTGCTTTTTGCTAATTTCTCGCTCAATTTAAATCAGATCGGTTTGAAACCAGTCTTAAACGAAAGAGGAGAACATTTTACATAGATTTCGTATAACAGAATTTGCCTAAACAGTTTTTTTATACAAATTTATATAGAAAAATATTTTATACAAATTTATATAGAACCAGTGGGAGTATATGCCCAAGTAATTCAAGAATTACAAGGCGCGAAATTTTACGTCATATACCCCGGTGTTTTGTTTGAAAATCGGTGTATATATAATTATATTTAACGACACTTGGAGAATAATATAGTATAACTTAATTTACTTATTCTAAGAAAAAAATAACAGTTGAAAATAATGAAACACAGAAAGGAAAATATAATTTTAATAATTTCATGGTTCTCTATGTAATATGTTATTGTGTCATGCAAAAATTAAACCTAACTAACATCTTCAGAACAAAAGAACAACAGATTTTTTTTCAAAATATTTCTGAAATTATGAGTTTAGAAAAAAAATTTCGTAACTTTCTTGTAAAAACAGACAGAAAAATAAACCGTTATGAAAAGTACCCAATTATTATATAAAAACAACTTTATAACATTATGTGCCGACTTTAGCTCAAAGAATTTTTTACAAAACTTTCTTTAAAATAAAATAATAAAACATTATAAAAAGTACACCATTATTATATAAAAAACAACGATGGCATGTATCTCTTTTGCGCATGCGCCGATTTTTCCCAAAAATTATACAAAACTCTTGTAAAAATAGATCGAATAATAAACAGTTATGAAAAGTATACCATTGTTATATACAAACAACTTTATAACTTATACCTCTTCTGCGCATGCGCCGACTTTCCCTCAAAAAACATTTTACAAAACTTTCTTGTAAAGTAGAATAATAAAACATTATAAAAAGTACACCATTATTATATAAAAAAAATTGGATGTCTGTAAAGTCGGTTTACGGACGATAGTTTTACGTGATAACGTATTCCGCTCGAATATCATATTTAATAATACATTACTGCGCTCTCGCTTGCGCGCACAGGGTCAGGCGGAACGTTACACTTTTTCGTGCGTGCAGCTGGTGTTTCATCAATTTATAAGACGTTATCACGTCAAAAACTTAGTCCACCATCTTTAGAAGTCCGCCATATTGGATTTAGAGTGACGTCACTTTATTTTTCGAGTTATTCTCAGCAAGCCCTTTCATTTGATACCCATATTGTAGGAAAGCATAATAAAATTAGTCCACCATCTTTAGAAGTCCGCCATATTGGATTTAGAGTGACGTCACCTTATGATTCGAGTAATTCTCAGCAAGCCCTTTCATTTGATACCCATATTGTAGGAAAGCATAATAAAATAAGTCCGCCATCTTAAGAAGTCCGCCATATTGGATTTAAAGTGATGTTACTTTATTTTTCGAGTTATTCTCAGCAAGCCCTTTCATTTGATACCCATATTGTAGGAAAGCATAATAAAATTAGTCCGCCATCTTTAGAAGTCCGCCATATTGGATTTAGAGTGACGTCACTTTATGATTCGAGTTATTCTCAGCAAGCCCTTTCATTTGATACCCATATTGTAGGAAAGCATAATAAAATAAGTCCGCCATCTTTAGAAGTCCGCCATATTGGATTTAAAGTGACGTTACTTTATTTTTCGAGCTATTCTCAGCAAGCCCTTTCATTTGATACCCATATTGTAGGAAAGCATAATAAAATTAGTCCGCCATCTTTAGAAGTCCGCCATATTGGATTTAGAGTGACGTCACTTTATGTTTCGAGTTATTCTCAGTAAGCCCTTTCATTTGATACCCATATTGTAGGAAAGCATAATAAAATTAGTCCGCCATCTTTAGAAGTCCGCCATATTGGATTTATAGTGACGTAACTTTATTTTTCGAGTTATTCTCAGCAAGCCCTTTCATTTGATACCCATATTGTAGGAAAGCATAATAAAATTAGTCCGCCATCTTTAGAAGTCCGCCATATTTGATTTAGAGTGACGTCACTTTATTTTTCAAGTTATTTTCAGCAAGCCCTTTCATTTGATACCCATATTGTAGGAAAGCATAAAAAACTTAGTCCGCCATCTTTAAAAGTCCGCCATATTGGTTTTAGACTGACGTCACTTTATTTTCGAGTTAATCTAAGCAAGCCCTTTCATTTGATACCCATATTGTAGGAAAGCATAATAACATTAGTCCGCCATCTTTAGAAGTCCGCCATATTGGATTTAGAGTGACGTAACTTTATTTTTCGAGTTATTCTCAGCAAGCCCTTTCATTTGATACCCATATTGTTGGAAAGCATAATAAAATTAGTCCGCCATCTTTAGAAGTTCGCCATATTGGATTTAGAGTGACGTCACTTTATGATTCGAGTTATTCTCAGCAAGCCCTTTCATTTGATACCCATATTGTAGGAAAGCATAATAACATTAGTCCGCCATCTTTAGAAGTCCGCCATATTGGATTTAGAGTGACGTCACTTTATTTTTCGAGTTATTCTCAGCAAGCTCTTTCATTTGATACCCATATTGTAGGAAAGCATAATAAAATTAGTCCGCCATCTTTAGAAGTCCGCCATGTTGGATTTAGAGTGACGTCACCTCATTTTTCGAGTTATTCTCAGCAAGCCCTTTCATTTGATACCCATATTGTAGGAAAGCATAATAAAATTAGTCCGCCATCTTTAGAAGTCCGCCATATTGGATTTAAAGTGACGTTACTTTATTTTTCGAGTTATTCTCAGCAAGCCCTTTCATTTGATACCCATATTGTAGGAAAGCATAATAAAATTAGTCCGCCATCTTTAGAAGTCCGCCATATTTGATTTAAAGTGACGTCACTTTATTTTTCAAGTTATTTTCAGCAAGCCCTTTCATTTGATACCCATATTGTAGGAAAGCATAAAAAACTTAGTCCACCATCTTTAAAAGTCCGCCATATTGGTTTTAGACTGACGTCACTTTCTTTTTCGAGTTAATCTAAGCAAGCCCTTTCATTTGATACCCATATTGTAGGAAAGCATAATAACATTAGTCCGCCATCTTTAGAAGTCCGCCATATTGGATTTAGAGTGACATAACTTTATTTTTCGAGTTATTCTCAGCAAGCCCTTTCATTTGATACCCATATTGTTGGAAAGCATAATAAAATTAGTCCGCCATCTTTAGAAGTTCGCCATATTGGATTTAGAGTGACGTCACTTTATGATTCGAGTTATTCTCAGCAATCCCTTTCATTTGATACCCATATTGTAGGAAAGCATAATAACATTAGTCCGCCATCTTTAGAAGTCCGCCATATTGGATTTAGAGTGACGTCACTTTATTTTTCGAGTTATTCTCAGCAAGCTCTTTCATTTGATACCCATATTGTAGGAAAGCATAATAAAATTAGTCCGCCATCTTTAGAAGTCCGCCATATTTGATTTAGAGTGACGTCACTTTATTTTTCAAGTTATTTTCAGCAAGCCCTTTCATTTGATACCCATATTGTAGGAAAGCATAAAAAACTTAGTCCGCCATCTTTAAAAGTCCGCCATATTGGTTTTAGACTGACGTCACTTTCTTTTTCGAGTTAATCTAAGCAAGCCCTTTCATTTGATACCCATATTGTAGGAAAGCATAATAACATTAGTCCGCCATCTTTAGAAGTCCGCCATATTGGATTTAGAGTGACATAACTTTATGATTCGAGTTATTCTCAGCAATCCCTTTCATTTGATACCCATATTGTAGGAAAGCATAATAATATTAGTCCGCCATCTTTAGAAGTCCGCCATATTGGATTTAGAGTGACGTCACTTTATTTTTCGAGTTATTCTCAGCAAGCTCTTTCATTTGATACCCATATTGTAGGAAAGCATAATAAAATTAGTCCGCCATCTTTAGAAGTCCGCCATATTGGATTTAGAGTGACGTCACTTTATTTTTCGAGTTATTCTCAGCAAGCCCTTTCATTTGATACCCATATTGTTGGAAAGCATAATAAAATTAGTCCGCCATCTTTAGAAGTCCGCCATATTGGATTTAGAGTGACGTCACTTTATGTTTCGAGTTATTCTCAGTAAGCCCTTTCATTTGATACCAATATTGTAGGAAAGCATAATAACATTAGTCCGCCATCTTTAGAAGTCCGCCATATTGGATTTAGAGTGACGTAACTTTATTTTTCGAGTTATTCTCAGCAAGCTTTTTCATTTGATACCCATATTGTACGAAAGCATAATAAAATTAGTCCGCCATCTTTAGAAGTCCGCCATATTGGATTTAGAGTGACGTCACTTCATTTTTCGAGTTATTCTCAGCAAGCCCTTTCATTTGATACCCATATTGTTGGAAGCATAATAAAATTAGTCCGCCATCTTTAGAAGTCCGCCATATTGGATTTAAAGTGACGTTACTTTATTTTTCGAGTTATTCTCAGCAAGCCCTTTCATTTGATACCCATATTGTTGGAAAGCATAATAAAATTAGTCCGCCATCTTTAGAAGTTCGCCATATTGGATTTAGAGTGACGTCACTTTATGATTCGAGTTATTCTCAGCAAGCCCTTTCATTTGATACCCATATTGTAGGAAAGCATAATAACATTAGTCCGCCATCTTTAGAAGTCCGCCATATTGGATTTAGAGTGACGTCACTTTATTTTTCGAGTTATTCTCAGCAAGCTCTTTCATTTGATACCCATATTGTAGGAAAGCATAATAAAATTAGTCCGCCATCTTTAGAAGTCCGCCATGTTGGATTTAGAGTGACGTCACTTTATTTTTCGAGTTAATCTCAGCAAGCCCTTTCATTTGATACCCATATTGTAGGAAAGCATAATAAAATTAGTCCGCCATCTTTAGAAGTTCGCCATATTGGATTTAGAGTGACGTCACTTTATGATTCGAGTTATTCTCAGCAAGCCCTTTCATTTGATACCCATATTGTAGGAAAGCATAATAACATTAGTCCGCCATCTTTAGAAGTCCGCCATATTGGATTTAGAGTGACGTCACTTTATTTTTCGAGTTATTCTCAGCAAGCTCTTTCATTTGATACCCATATTGTAGGAAAGCATAATAAAATTAGTCCGCCATCTTTAGAAGTCGGCCATGTTGGATTTAGAGTGACGTCACCTCATTTTTCGAGTTATTCTCAGCAAGCCCTTTCATTTGATACCCATATTGTAGGAAAGCATAATAAAATTAGTCCGCCATCTTTAGAAGTCCGCCATATTGGATTTAAAGTGACGTTACTTTATTTTTCGAGTTATTCTCAGCAAGCCCTTTCATTTGATACCCATATTGTAGGAAAGCATAATAAAATTAGTCCGCCATCTTTAGAAGTCCGCCATATTTGATTTAGAGTGACGTCACTTTATTTTTCAAGTTATTTTCAGCAAGCCCTTTCATTTGATACCCATATTGTAGGAAAGCATAAAAAACTTAGTCCGCCATCTTTAAAAGTCCGCCATATTGGTTTTAGACTGACGTCACTTTCTTTTTCGAGTTAATCTAAGCAAGCCCTTTCATTTGATACCCATATTGTAGGAAAGCATAATAACATTAGTCCGCCATCTTTAGAAGTCCGCCATATTGGATTTAGAGTGACATAACTTTATGATTCGAGTTATTCTCAGCAATCCCTTTCATTTGATACCCATATTGTAGGAAAGCATAATAATATTAGTCCGCCATCTTTAGAAGTCCGCCATATTGGATTTAGAGTGACGTCACTTTATTTTTCGAGTTATTCTCAGCAAGCTCTTTCATTTGATACCCATATTGTAGGAAAGCATAATAAAATTAGTCCGCCAACTTTAGAAGTCCGCCATATTGGATTTAGAGTGACGTCACCGATTTTCCCCAAAAAAATTACAAAAATTTCTAGTAAAAATATATAGAGTAAAAACCGTCTTAAAAACTATATTATTATTATATAAAACAACATTATAAGAGATATATTCTTTTACGCATGCGCCGATGTTCCCCAAAAACAATAGGCCACTTCATATTTGCATATCAAACATCCTCCCAAAATTTGGTTTCAATCCGCTCATCCTTGGTGTCGGAATGATAAGAAATGTCAAAAGTGACGTTTGCATCTGTCAAAGTATTAAGTTCTAATAATTAGTTATTCAAATTGTTAACTTAGAAGGCGTTGCATTTCAGAAATATTCGAAACGGCATCCGTTTTTGAACAAATGCTATCTTTTAATTTCATTTTTGTCATAAATAAAATTATCGACCAATTTTATTTTAAGACTGAACATACGCAATAATTATATTACCATGTTATACCGTGCAACAGAGAGAGATAACCGAAAGATCTTTGCTATCGGTTATATCAGATTGAATTTATTTCTATATAAATGTGTATAAAAAAACTGATTGGGCGAATTCTGTTGTACGAAATTTATGTAAAATTTTCTCCTCTTTCGTTTAAGACAGGTTTCGAACCGATCTGATTTAAATTGAGCGAGTTATAAGCGAAAAACTTCGTTTTTTCTAAATTGCTCCCCTCTGGAGCAAAAATTCAAAAATCGGGCGACGTTAGGATCTAAGTTACCCGGAGACAAATCGAACAAAAAAAAGTTTTTTAAAATCGGTTAAGTCGTTTGGGCTGTACGCTGGATACAAAAAGCGTGACTCACAGATTCACAGATTCACAGATTCACAGACAAAGCGAGTACATATAGGCGCTTTAGCTTACGCTATTCGCGCCTAAAAATAGCTGTATAAATGCATTGTTGTCTATTGCATGGCGCGCGCGCGACGCGGTCGGTCGTCTTTGTTTGCCGTACATGGAAATTAGAAAATAACGTATGTCTTGTCTTAACATGAAAACGGCTGCATTTCTAATGTTTATTTTTTGACATTAGTATTTTGTGATTTGCAAAGCCTTCTAAGTTAACTATTGGAATAACTAATTATTATTAGAACATAATACTTTGTAAGTTGCAAACGTCACTTTTGACATTTCTTATCATTCCGACACCAAGGATAAGCGGATTGAAACCAAATTTTGGGAGGTTTAGGTTATGTATTACGGAATACGTTATCACGTAAAACTATCGTCCGTAAACCGACTTTACAGACAACCAATTTTTTTTTTAATTAAAAAGTTCTATGGTAAAATGTTTCAACATATTCATAACAAATTCAAATTCATTATTGTAATTTTGTTTTCTTTTATAACAGTGCTCTGAGGATGAAGGTATAATAATAATAAATGCAAATTTCATACCAGTAATTGTGTTCTTTTTGAATCCTTTTGCCACTGAAGACGTAGTCTTCAAAACAGTTAACAACTAATAGTATGAGTAGTCTCAGCAAGATCGGAAATCTGCGCAATAGGAGGAGTATGGAAAGCGATCAGTAGCGGCATGATTTGTAATTTCAAGGGCAATCATAGGCGGTATGTGTCTAGCGACGAACAATTAAATGACAATATCAGTAGGACCAAACATAAATCCGTCCAATCCGGAATTAGTTTGTGCGCAGAAGAGACGCTACTATCTTCTCTAAACGGTTACAATCTACTTATCTAGGCAAATGAACTAAAAATGAATTAATAGATAGATAGATAGATTTATTTAGCACATAAGAGTACCTACAGTTTGTACATGTGATTCTACGCATCCACTGGAGGTCACAAGTTGATTTATCATATTTTACCAATAAACTGCCATAAGCCACTTTGTTCTACATTCGTAAATAATATAATATATTGTTAAGTTCTGCGGAAACTGTAATAAGTTGGCGTTTTGTATGGTTGTAATGTTTTACGTCAATAGATTTTATTCTTATTAAAATGGCTTCCTCCCTATTAAGGTCGATTTCTTCGCCTCCAGAGTAAAAACAAAAGATGAAAAGTTTTCAAATTGCAATGTTCCAACTTCAAAAATATTGTCATTTGATATGGTATAGGTACTAAAGAAAATAAAATTTCTAATATCGCGTGTGGTGACGCGGGTAATGGCTAATATTAAATATATTTGCTATTCGTTGGCATGGTTACCTACATAATTTGTTCCACGTCATGTAAAAATTAATCGCAAAGCATGTATAATGGCTAAGAGCGGCTACGTAGGATCTATAACTTATTTCTTTCTGACAGATCTACAAAACAAATGAACAGCTGATTTTATTTTTATTTTCAAAATATTTCCGAAACCATAAAGTTTAGGAAAAAAATTTAACAAAATCTTTTTGAAAAAATAAATAAAATAATAAACCGTTTTGAAAAGTATAGCATTATTACATAAAAAAACAATTCATTATATCATATAAAGAAGTGTTGATCCAATAGAATGTTACGATGAAGGAAGGTTTTGGTCGAGGATCATAAATAAATAAGCTTTACCAATGTTACGCTAGTGGCCAACGTTTCGAAATATTTATTTTCATTTTCAGGGCCTATGAACATTTATATATTATGTTTATAATTTAGATCATATTATATCTAACAGTTATAGTGTACAAAGAATCATGCTCAAACAATAAGTTTTTTAATTACAGCTACTATATATTAGTGAAAATTCTATTACATACCTCAAGCTGGTCAAAAGTTGGTAAATTGTTAAAACAACATACATGATCATATTATCATGAGTTAAAACATATTATTATATTATTATATTATTATATTATTATATTATTATATTATTATATTATTATATTATTATATTATTATATATAAGATAAGATGTTTATAATAATATGTTTTGACTCATAATAATATGATCATGTATGTTGTTTTAACAATTTACCAACTTTTGACCAGCTTGAGGTATGTAATAGAATTTTCACTATTATATAGTAGCTCTAATTAAAAAACTTATTGCTTTAGCATGGTTCTTTGTACACTACAACTGTTAGATATAATATGATCTAAATTATAAACATGTATACATGTTCATAGACCCTGAAAATGAAAATAAATATTTCGAAACGTTGGCCATTAGCGTAGCATTGGTAAAGCTTATAAATATGACGGACTAATTTTATTATGCTTTCCTTACAATATGGGTATCAAATGAAAAGGCTTGCTGAAAATAACTCGAAAAATCAAGTGACGTTACTCTAAATCCAATATGGCGGACTAATTTTATTATACTTTCCTACAATATATGTATCAAATGAAAGGGCTTGCTGAGAATAACTCTAAAAATAAAGTGACGTCACTCTAAATCCAATATGGCGGACTTCTAAAGATGGCGGACTAAGTTTTTTATCCTTTCCTACAATATGGGTATCAAATGAAAGGGCTTGCTGAGAATAACTCGAAAAATAAAGTGACGTCACTCTAAATATAATATGGCGGACTAAGTTTATTATGCTTTCCTACAATATGGGTATCAAATGAAAGGGCTTGCTGAGAATAACTCGAAAAATAAAGTGACGTCACTCTAAATTCAATATGACGGACTTCTAAAGAAGGCAGACTAAGCTTTTTTTGATAAAGGGATATGCGAATTGTCTCGCAGTGAAACGCGATGGGGCAGAGGTGGAGTTTTTAAAAAAATAATTCCGGGGTGAACGATAAACGGGTATGCGAATTGTAATTCCGGGGTGAACGATAAAGGGGTACCTATGCGAATTGTCTCGCAGTGAAACGGGAAGGGGCAAATGTGGAGTTTTTAAAAAAACAATTCCGGGGTGAACGATAAACGGGTATGCGAATTGTCTCGCAGTGAAACGGGAAGGGGCAAATGTGGAGTTTTTAAAAAAACAATTCCGGGCTGAACGTTAAATGTACACCGATTTTCAAACAAAACACCGGGGTATATGATGTAAAATTTCGCGCCTTGTAATTCTTGAATTACTTGGGCATATACTCCCACTGGTTAATTTTTTTCTCCTGCAAATTACAGCTTATTTAGGACATAGAAAGGTAAGTCTCCTGAAAATTTCATGAAACAAAAAATTAAAAACAAAAAAACACTGTTTTTTCAATATTTCTTTGAATCTTCAAGGTTATATGAAAAAGTTATATCCATAAAATTTGTAGATCCTTTTAATACCTACAACATTGCCATACAACATTTTTCGATTGGAGGTCAACTTTCGCCGGAAATAACGAAAAACCGCGTTTGACCCCTAAAATGCACCCCCCACAACCCTCCGGCCTTTTACGCATTTGGATTTTTGGTTTCTGTATTTCTGACGGCAGTTTCTTCCCTTCCTCATCATTCGTTTTCTGTTATTAATTTTGTCCTTGTCAAAAGCTCTGGTCTATTAACTGATAAACAAATTAAAAAAACATTGTTTCGGCAGGATTTCGCAGGCAACCTTAGCGATCTTCCTTAATAATGGTCTTAACTATCATCTCTAATTTTTTCGTTCGTCCACCTTATGACGACACATTTTTTGCAGCCGTCTCTTGGACTAGTACCATTCCCCATGTATGGTGTTGGAATGATAAAATTTACTTTATGTACGACGTTTCATCTATATTTTTAGACTGTTGTAAACTATAGGTATTGCAAATAACAATAAATATTATAAACAAGCTTACAAATGTTAAACACTAATTTTCTTGCGGGTTTTCCGAAGTTGTCTCGGATTTGTTTTCAGACACCCAGCTAGACTGTCTATGGAACCATATGTACCGGCATCATACGAGAATGGCTGGGTCAACATTGATGAAATTTAAAACGTTATCAATGATTGGTGCTTAAACTTAAAATACTGTGTATTTTCAGCCCGGTTAATGTTCTAGAGGCGAAAAGCTAATCAATACATGAAAGTAAAATTGTAACTTTGTCTGCAATATCTAAGTGTATATTTCGACTGAGACAATTTATAGAATTCATAGCCCTAATCAACCATTTTGATAATTTTTGTCTATTTATTTATAATTCATCTGTTTCGGGTTAATTAAAAAACTTCCGAATTGATTTGAATCAGAATTTCACTACAATATTTGTTTTTATTATAATACATGAAAGAAGGCAAAACACCAGCAAAAAATCTGACATTAACATTAAATGTGAGCGAAGCCGCTTATGTAAAGGCTTGTACAAAATAAAAATAATCATCGTTTTGAACTTATATTTTTGCAATTAACGTTATGATCTTGTTACTGAAAGTTTTAAAGAACACAAATTACAGATTTCCTCTGTAATTATTAATAGAAAAGCAGTGAAGCAAAAATCAATCAATATTAAGATCTGTGTACAATATACAATGATACCTACGTTTCATTAAATAACTTACCAGTGCCTAATATATGTAGCTATTCCCTAGCTTTCTAGAAATATTCTTATAACACTTGTAAAATTTCACAGCACAGTGAAAACAATTTTAAGAGCATTGATAAACAAAACGTAAAATTAAACAATAAATACACATTTTTCTTTCATAAAACTAAATCTCACAAATTATAGCTTTATACACACGTCTGACGTCACCTATTTTCACAAAACGAAATGTTTTTAGGTTTCATATAAAGATAATAACTTAATTATTAATTAGTATAGTTTTTTTCGTTTTTTAAATGTGTGTTTTATTTTAAAATTTATATTGTTTTAATATTTTCATATTTACTTTTAAGCATTTTATAGGCCTGGTATATAAAAAAATCAATAGTTATTTTTATGTTTCTATCGCTTTTAAATTCATTATAACACCATAACGTCTTTGTAAGGAATTAAGACACTAAATTTTATATATAAATAAACACACTTTATTTTTTTTAATCACTCATTTGCAATGATTATGTCAGAATTCAACACATTTAAAAAAATTAAGAAAAATTAAGTTTATAAAAAAAATAGTTTGAATATACGAGCCACGTACCTATTATACAATATATTTTTATTAAAATAGATCGGTCATTCCCAACCTCACAAAAAATAAAGTAATTTAGTTTTTCAGGAAACAATATCTAACGGTTTTAAATATTTATTTAACAGTGACAAATATTATGACAATACAAGATATATAATAACAAAGTAGCGGGTATTATATACAAACCAACACATGGCCGAGGATATCAGTCATAATATGTATATAAGTAATAATAATAATAGCAACAATAATGGCCTCCCTACCCCTTGACTTACCAGTGGCAGCCTGACAGTTGCTAATGAACGTTTAGCGACCCTTATCCTGCAGTTCCGGTTGTCTGCAGAAGGTGGTGTTACAGAAATTAAATATCTCGAGCAAATTAAACAATGCAATCGGTCATCATATTATACATAATTTAAAATACGTAAGGCTACATAGTTTTCTTCCGTTAGCCTTGTTGAATTTGGGTTGCGGACGTTGAGATCTGTAAAAATGATCCATGATATTTCCAATTTTCTTTCAAATACTGTTGTGAACATTGCATATACATTATACATAATACGTGCAACAGGAAAAACATTTAACATATAGGTGCATTGTTCTTCCTTAGCACATATAAATGGCAATGATTCGATAGTCAGGGAACACACAGTATGATTTTTGACAAGTGACAAACACTAGAATGTTCTCAAGCTCTGTAGATTATAAGAAAAGCACGTGCTAAATCCAAAAAATGCATTATTAACGTTACTATATACGATTGATGTTTTTTTAAAAAGAGCCCTATCTTTAAACAGAAAGAAAGACCACGAAGTCATAACCAGGAGAACCAGCTCGAGCGTAGAGGTGGACAGATATCTGTTGCATGAACTAGCATGGCGTCAGCTATACTGGGTAACGCACACACGTTCATGGCTTACATGCGTGTAGTGTCTGTGAAGTTAAACAACTTTGGTAATTTGAAGTTTTCCCAGGTATTGATAACAGCGCCATCTCGCGTGCGCCAGAAAACGGTTCATCTCGAAACACAGCAAGCATAGGAAGCTAGGTCTCCTGATTAAAGATTTCGTGAGAAAAAACATAGACGCGAGTGCGCTCATTAAATTCCGATCGTCTTAAACAATTCACATTTTCCATTTTGTCATCATGCTAGGGGCAAAATCTACTAGAATATTTTGAAAGAGTGTAGAAAATTTTTCTAGTAATATAAATATTTATTTTATTTTATTTTACAAAAATCTACACCCTCTGCCCCTCGTATGGAATGAAATACAATAACTGCAAGTTTGTTCGTTGAATGCACAGTTTCTATACGTTCTAAATATAATAAAAATCCCCGAGTTTTTTCTATTTTGAAATAACAAAGTGACAACTCTAAATAAACTCGAAACGAAGCGGCTCCCCGAGGAGATCTTATCAGTTTTACGAGTTTATTTACATTTTAAATGTACGTTGGTAACTGAATTTCATTAGACTAGTCCTTCGCGAAGAAGATCCTTCAAGACATTTCTTTTTCTACAATATCATTGCTTCGAAAAATTGTCTGTTATAGGTAGCCCAAACATTATTAGCAATGGCTATAAATATACATTTGTAAATATTATTTAGAGCAGTGCAGTTTGAAATTTGAAAAGCCATAATTTTCAAACTGCCAAACGCCGATGACCTCAGCTGTTTAGCGTCTATAATCTGCATTCTATCTATCAAACTATCAAACAAAAAGCACTGCTCTGGCGTGGTCACCTATTGTGGATGTTTATAATTTGTGGAGACAGTTAAAATTTTCGTTTCAGGCAACCAATTATATCAAATAGACGATGGTGCTAATTTTCAACAACTAGCCCTCTTCGCGGTGCGGCTGCCGACGATATAATAACAGACAGGTATTTTATATTGTGTTAGGGTGGTGAAACAGATGTACTTATTATATTGTAGCGGGTCTCTTATCTTGATATAAGATATTGTTACATAACATTAACAGTGTCATCGCCGTGTTTAATGCAACGGAGTTCAGACTACATACTGAGTATAGTATTGGACAAATTATAATATTTCATAACTTATGTATATAGTGAACACTGAACATGCAGACTGGGATGGTTCAGGAAAGGTATAACTCCAGGAATCGTATTCTCTACAATGAGTATCCAATTAATGTTGTTTTTTTATAAGTGAGTACAACAAATAAAAATACAAAAATATAAAAAATTCGAGTAGTTGATCATAAAAAACACAGATATGTGATCAATATTATCAATAATTTTAGATTTAAACTCTCTAAGTTTACTATATAATAAATCTTAACATGTACATTAGGGTGTTTTCTTTTTCGGCTCGTTGGGTAATGCTTTAGCATTGGACCTAAAAAAATTCTCCCAAAATTTCAGCTTCCTAGATGCAACCTGTGAACGGCGCAAACCGAGATTGTTTCCCATTTAATTAGCATGGGAAAAACGACGTTTTTACTCAAACATGAAGACATTTTTTTTTTAATTTTTGGTAGCAGCATTTTGTAGAAAATTAAATTTTCCACAAAAAAGTTCTTAGTACTAAATCCGTGAATTCATTATTTTCAAAAATGTGTTCGTTTAAACAATTAATAAATTAAATGACATTCGATTTTTATGAGATGTTTAAACGAACATATCTTTGAAAATAATGATTTCACGGATTTAGTTCTAAGGACTTTTATTGTGAGAAATTTAATTCTCTATAAAATTCTGCCATTAAAAATAAAATAAAAACATTTTCTACCAGCTACTCATGTTTGAGTAAAAACGTTGTTTTTGCCATGTAATTAAAAGGGTAAACAAACTCGGTTTGCTCCGTCCACAGGTTTAATATAGGAAGCTGAAATTTTGAGATTTTTTTTAGGTTTAATGCTGAAACATTAGCCAATTGAATCTAAAAAGAAATAAACACCTTAATGTACAATGTACATACCCCGGAATATAGGCTGATTACATCAAGAAATCTGTCACTCAAGCAAATTTAGCTGGAATAGCGTTTTTGGCGTTTGGCGGCTAAATATAAATACATTTTTGTGTTATTTTACATAATATGCATTTTTATAAGAGATAAAATAGTTATAAAACTAAAATAGAATTTTCCATAATATGTGACTTTTCGAATCTGTCCATTCCGAAACAAATTGTAGCACTTATACCACAACAATATTTTAGTAAATGTCTATGATGTGCAGTGGCGGATTTGCCCTAACGCCCAGTAGGTCCGGGCCTAGAATTGCCAGCCAACCGTGACAAAACACATTATGGTGTATGACGGGCCGCACTGCTCGGTGCAGTTTGCACCTCATCTTATAACAATAATCTTCCTAAAAAAGTGATTGGAATATCTAATTTACATCAATATTATGGACTCAAAAATGAATTCGTGAGAGTGTATATTAAATGTTTTATTTAAATATGCAATTATCCCTGTAACCTTGGAAAATATTACAAACTAGCAGCTATTATAGTTAACTAAATGAATCGATTTCGATAAAAGTTGGCAATAAAGTAAATTTATTGTGTGGTCTTATAATATGATGGGTGCTGAGAAAGAGGCGGCTGGTACTTACTACATAGCCTGGGGTCTAGGGCGGCTAAGACAGCAAATCCGCCACTGATGATGTGAAAAAAAATTGACCTGTGGTGTACAAACGGTTTGAAGTAAGCTATTGTATAAGTATTTGCTACCACAGATGGCACACCATCATCATTCATACTGCTGTTAATAACACGTAACCCATCTGAAAGTTATATTAACCTCACAGAGTTAATAACACAATTTAAAAAATGCATCAAATTAAATTAAAACTTTACTGCAACTAGCATAATTTGTAATTTAATTTTCATATTGGTGCTGATATTCCAATTTTTAAATACATTTATTACTAATGTTATTACAAAACTGAGGAAGTTATTGGTACAAAAATCACAATTAAAAAGCTTCTCTAAAACATTTGAATTGTTGGAATAAACTACCTAATATATTAAAAAAATTTCTATTTAAAAAAAAAAACGTGTAAGCCACACCCACATAAGCACATGAGGGATTTGAGACTCGCTTCATTAATACGTTTAACATTTTGCGTTACCGAGATTTCTCTCATATTTCCTCTCCGTTAACGAATCATTTCTCCTTTAATTAACGTTACAGGAAATTTCAAATAGATGCGTCGCTAAAGAAGTTTCACTTCATAAACTGTTTTGAAACAATCTTTTTTCGAGGGCATGAAAATTGAAAATATTATATTGTCATCAGAACTAATTACATGTGCAAAGTTTCAATTCAATCAGATATTATGTGGACGTGGGCAGGTACATTTTTTCCGCACGGGTTCGCTGGGAATGAGTCCAGGGTCCGCGTTTCGTGGAGAATCCTTGCCCATGCGACAAAATAGCAATTATAACCGGAATGTTGATCACCAACATTTCTGTGAAAGGGACACAATATATCTTAAAGTGCTTATTTGAGTCCACACTCGGCCTTGGATGTGGGTCAAAATTGAATTACGAGATTTGACCCTAACTACCTAATAGGTGTAATTAAGATGAAAAGCGTTTAAAAAAATATTCAATTCTTGATTCCAAAACGTTTCATTAAATATTTTATCAGGTCTCCTGATATTTGTCGACGAATATTCTTATTTGAATTTCTAAATACTTATATCAAATATTATTTTTATCTGATATGTATTTATAATAGGATGTTTAATTGTCTGTAATATTTAAATTTACTTTGTTGGCAACACTGTCGTAAATGAAGAAATCGGTTCACTTCCGTTTTCTTTCCGTTATCTCTGTATACATTATATAATTATTTAATAATAATAAATATACGTTAAACGTTTCACCTTAAAGTTAAGGATCTTAAATATTTCATTATCATGTGTAACTAATTATTCTCATAAATAAAATATGAACTAAAAAAGGGCTACAAATCCATATCTCATTATTTCATTCCCAATCTAAAAAATATGTTTAAGTGAGACGTCAGAACAACAATGTTTACAGTCATGCTTGCGATTTTTTTCCATTTTTCCATTTCAGTTTTTCAAAAAAGACGAGAATAGCCGTGATCGTTGGAATTCCCTTTCAGTGGTTCAACTATTATACAATTCGTTCCCAGTTTATATTCTAATAATAATAATTAAAGCAAGCATGTTTATTAGATATTTTCTTCTTCTTCTTATTATTATTCAGTCATCATCTACCCTGACCTTTAATTTATTCATATTTTCAATGTTTTATTTTCATATGAAAATACAGCGTTTTTAAATATCGTGAGTATCTCTGAAATATATCGGGAAAAAAAATATTACAGAAGCGAAACTTACGCAAAAGCTGCATACGTCCGGCAAACAGAGATTCTAATTAACTATATGGAACGTTAAAAGGCGTTGGAAGATTAGGTTGATAAATGGTAAGACTATTCACATTGCTGTGAGCAAAGAATTTTCACTTATTAAATAAATAAATAAATAAACTACTCCGTTTTGTAATAATAGACATCCGAGATAATTTAACAAATTTGTAAGGTGTTCGTAGAAGGAATTTTGGAAGCTCTGCTGTAACTCAACCGAAAAATTCGTTTGAATCCTTAAAATACTGCGAGGTTAGTTCTAAGTCTGAACCAGTAAATTCAATTTTTCCTAATAAATATTGAGAAAAAGAACAAACGTTTTTGATAATCAATAAGATATATTTTGACCGAATGATATTTCAATCATTCATTTTTATATTGAATATTAAATAAATAATAAATCAGGTAATGTACACCATGAATTCAGACTCGATATGGTGTTCAATCAACGTACCTATACAAAGTGTTCTTTCAAATTGTTTTTTACACAAATATTGATAACTAAACACGTCTCGACGACAAAAATGTTATTAATGGATGTACATTTCGAGGAATATAATGCTCCTGTCTTTAGCAAAAACTTGTCATAATTTCCACCCACAGTGCTGTCATTATTTTAAATTAAAATATTATTGATATTCCGTAAAAGTTTCTAAAAATTGTTTTACAAATCCGACGGTATTAACTTCTAGAAATAAATCTGTAGGTTATACTCAGTCCTTTAGGAAAACACATATTATTGAAATAATCCCTAATTAAGTAAAAATAATGAAAAGAACCATAACAGCAGAGGACGTTTTGCTCTAATTTTCGTCATCACTTAATAATGTTAATAAATTACCAAAAAATCTTGTGTGATTTTAGCGACACTATCAACTGTTACCTAGTACATCCAGTTTATGTGCAATTTAGTTTTTTTAAGTAAAACTTTTCAGGTACGGTAGCTAGGAATAATTCCGATTGGACATGGATAAACTGCGTCGAAATTAATAATAGAGCTAAGGAGAAAGGGTAACGCGGTATTATGATAACTAATCTAGCGCGATACTAGGAGTTTTGGGCGCAAGTCCCAATAGTATAGTTCAATTACAACTTTTAAATGACCTTTGTTAAGTCATTTCATTTTTCATATTACTTATAAATAAGCTTTTTTAGAACTTTGATAATTCTAAGTGTTTTGTTTTCGTAATTCTCTCTATATGAACGTAGTTATACATTGTAACGTTTTACAACCTTAAGCCCTTTTGGTTATTGGTAATTTTTTGTAGTAAATAATATTTTAATATTATATCGGAATTTAAACAGTAAAGAAACGTGATAATGAGTGCGAGCGAGAAAGGCGGGGAAGCCATAAGTTAATAAAGAACAACACCTGTCTGTCTCGCATAGATATGTGTGGAGTCGCAACGAGATTCTCGGTTTTGTTTAAACTAGTCTGGAGCTCATTGGCTGGAGCGCGGTCGACGCGCTAGCATCTTGTCGTGGAGACAGATGCTGTGTGAATTTTATATTGCGATTTTGATTACTATTTTGTGGCGAATCTTCGTAGGCGTTTTGTGACTAGGTTTTAGTGGTTGTGAATTTCTAGTTTCGTTGGCGAGTCAGGGCATTCCTCCGTGCATCCTTTTTTAACACAGAGAATTTGGTTCCGCGCAGAGCGGTCCCAAATTTTAGGTTCCTTTCCACCTTTGATTGTTGTCACCATTATAGAAAATAGATCAACCGTGAATTAACAGGCCTGTTGACACTCTGGATATTAGTGTTGATTTTCTGTCGATTAGGATCAGAGTTTGTTGTAGTTGTTGTGGATCAGGATTCATTCCTGGAATTTCTGGAATTTAGTTTTGTTCAGAATTTGTGAGTTTGTCGTGAATTACGCCGCCACGTATCAGTTACGTCATATTATTTACTGCGATCATTACTGTTACGTTATTATTTTTCTTGTGGGGGTTGGTTGGGTTTTTAAATAAACAGGTTCGAGCGTTAAAGTTTTAACACGTATAATTTAATATATAAAACTCAAATGACAAATTATAACAATACACAAAATATATAATGGAAATAAACAATAGGTTCAAATGGCTAATTTGCTTTCATCGGTCAACAGAGTACTTTTAATTAAATACTCCCATCAGTGCAAATAACGATATTATTTGTACGGTCACATTCAATTTTACATAATAATAAAGTTAATGAGTCTAGCGGTCTGAAGAATCCTAAACTCGGGCGGGACTCTAATTATATTTAACTCGAATCTCTAGGTCATTCCTACGTTAGGTCATTATTTATATCCTCGGCACGGTCATTGAATTTAATACGGTCGTTGCGGTCGTGGGTCGATTTACGCTAAGGTCTGGAACAGACGAAATCCCGATCATGATCCAGAACCCTCGCGATGGTCAAGCAGTGTGCTATTAGAAGACACCGGGAAACTTATCGGAGCAGACGACAACACGATCGTACTTCAATAGTTTCCAGATCTTCGGCAAGCGAGCTGAGAATGAATCCACAAAATGCTGGAATAGACGGAACACGATCGTAAACCAGCACTTAAAGGGCTATTCAAAGCTTTCCCCGTTGACTAGATAGGCCATACTAGAATAGACGGAACACGATCGTAAACTAGCAAGCCACTGAGCCAACAGGGTGGTCACTGAAAGACAAATTTTTATGCGCACTGTTGCTTGACACCAATAAATGTCGAACCGCAGTAGGTACGACCGCTAATCATTTTTAAATAAAAATATTAATTAAAAAGGAAATTAATGAGTAGCCATCTATTGGCGGACAACATAATATTAATTACAAAAATATAAGTTCAATTAGACGCGGCGCTAATACGTACTTAATACCGGTCTCTGCTTAACCATAAACGCGTTTGAACACAATTTCGTGTACCTATTACTGTACACGAATATAAAGCAAACTACATTTTACCGTGATATTAATATTATTAAATTAATATCGTTACACTCCTCCGGCCCGTGTAAAAATACGCGATTATAAGGTCATAGTTATGTGCACCAATGGTCATAAACTTAAATGTAAAACAAAAATTGTACTTAGGGCAATCATTTTTTCACCTGGACTCCAGCCTTGAAGAGACGATCTTCAAGGCTGGAGTCCAGGTGGGCAGCGGCGGCACATACGGTCGCGACGTCGGTGGCGTTGACACTGGCGTTATAGCTGGTTTTAAAGGTGCTGGAGGTTTTATTGGTGGTGGTGTCGATTTGGCGGCTGGCGGCTTTATAGTCGCCGGAGGCCTCAGTAAAGCCTCTGGAACCGGCGGCGGGATCACACGTCGACGCCTCTTAGGGGGTGAGAGGGTCAATTGGATCAACCTCCACGGTAGCAGCTCCAGGGGTGAACGATCCTCTATTCCTCGCGTTGGCGGCGTTTCGGGGAAGCGTTCCTGCGGTGTTTTGTTGAAGGAGTTGATAGAAGGGCACGGCGATAGTGTCGGCGGCGTATCGGGTATGCGCTGTTCATCTTCGAAGGTCGGTACGTCGTCGATGTCCAAGAAGTCCATTTTCAACTGAATGAGACTGCTGTTATCGCCGGTCTTTTTATAGTCGATGTTACATAAATAATTTTGATCTTAGATTACGCAATTGCGTAATTCATTTTAGTTATTCGTTTAATTAGTTAAACGTTTTCAAATCACTAATATGCCATATTCCAATGCTTTTACCGTCCATTTTTGCTAGCTCATAAATTATTGGCGAAATTTTCCTCTTGATGGAAAACGGGCCCTCGTACCGGGGAGCTAATTTGGCGGCATATCCCTGCGTAGCATTGGATAGTGCGTATTTTCTTTTCAGAACTCGGTCTCCTATATTGTACTCATTTGTCCGGCGGCGCAAATTATATCGGACGGCGCTGTCTTGATGAGCCTTTTGCAAGCGAACTTTTACTTCAGTGAAAAGATGTATCAGTTCCGAGACGTGGTCGTTTGTTGTATCGGGAGCGACGTTTTGATATTCACTGGCGTGAATTTTTAGTTCGCGCCCATAATTCAGATAAGCAGGGGTGTAGTTGGTGACATCGCTTCGCGCAGTTCGCAACGCAAAGCCAAGCTCGGCTATGTTAGCGTCCCACTCGTTGTGTCTGTCGGTCACATATGCGCGTAGCATATTGTTTATAGTCAAGTTCGTGCGCTCGGTAGGATTCGCTTGCGAATGTCGACGGGCATTTAATAACGCCTTTACCCCAAATTTTGCTAATAATTCGCGTACATTTTTCCCGGTAAATTCGGCTCCATTATCAGAGATTAGAAACTCGGGAACACCATATCTCATAAAAACTGAGTCGTTCAAGTGTTGAGCGACTAATTTTGACGTGGCGGCCCGAAGCGGGAATAACAAGACAAATTTTGTATGCGTGTCCTGAACAACCAGTAGGTATCTACGACCCCTTTTCGATCGAGGAAAAGGGCCCATCAGGTCAGCACTGATCGTTCTCCAGGGCACATCTGCGGTCCGGTCTTGTCCCATTAATCCTTGGGGCGCTTTATTATCAGGTTTTGTTTGTTGACATACACTGCAGTCATGCACGTATCGTGCTACGTCAACGATCATTTTCGGCCAATAATAACTTCGTTTTATTCGGTCGTATGTTTTGGCGACACCTAAGTGTCCGGCGGTCGGTTCATCGTGAAACTGTTTGAGTATTTCGGGTCGTAATTTATTGGGCACCACTAATTTCCATTCATACGCAGGATTTGGAAAGTGGTGTCGGTCGGTGATTTTTTTATAAATCTTGTTGTCGTGAATTTTCCATCGTGGATAATCATCAGGGTTGGCTTCAATATTTTCGGTCATTTTATTATACCAGCGGTCATGTAATTGTTCCGGAAAAGTGATAACATCAATCGGTACAGTATCGTTCAGAGGTTCACACAACGCAACATTTCTAGCGTTGTCTTTTCTTTTTCTGTACCTTTTGTTCCTCAACTTTTCTTTGGGCGTGATGGTCGTTATGGTCGTTACATGGTCAGTGTTCGGAGAAAATGTCCAAGTTCCTCTACTCATATCGGGCACTATCTGCATAGCGATCCAAAAATCAATGCCGAGAATTAAATCTTGCGGTAATTCGGGCACTAATAGGACAGTAATACGGCGTGTTCGGTCAGATACGGTCATTAACACACTCATTTCTTCTTCAACAGAGTACGTGGTTCCATCAGCGGTCTGAATTTTTTTGTTTACTGAAGGTCGAGGGCGGTATCCCCGTTCAGCGAGTAGCAATCTTCCTCTCGGTCCGGTCATCGTTCGGCTAGCTCCTGAATCTAATAATCCGGGTAACTCTCTTCCTCCAATGGTCACAAATAAATACGGTCGGGCATCTCCTGGCATTTTTGAAATCACGTTCTGTTCAGCGGTCGGTGCAGATTGTTTTAAGGTCGGTCTAGAGGAATACAGGCGACGTTTACGACCTGTTAACGTGCCTGTCGGTCGTTTCCCTGTGTCTGTCGACAGCGAGGACAATTTGTCGTCGTAGTTCCGTTCATTCCACACGTGTTGCAGAATTGGTGATTCGGCGGGTTAGGGCAGTTTCTGTATGCATGTCCTTGTTTGCGACAGTTCCAACACTTGTAGCGGAATGCCGGTTTATTGTTCGCAGTGTTTACTTCATAAACAGGACTAGTTCGTGACTTTTGGATCACCCGTATATTATCATTTTGTGTTCCGGTCATGTTGGATACTTTTGATAAATCGGGCTCCAACAGTTGGTTCGGGGGGCACGATTGACGGCGTGCTCTCAGTCGTCCTCGTTCAAGTCGAGAAACTAAGTTTTCAAGTTCGTCAATGGTTCGGGGTTCGTTCACGCTTATTTGTTCCTGATAATCGGGAAGACAATTAAGTTCAATTGTCTGCATTTGTTCACTATATGCAGGCGGACGCTCCATACGTTTGTATAGACTAAACATTTTTGCGACATAAACAGAAAATGGTTCAGTAGGTCCCTGTTTTCGTTTATTAATTTCTATTTTTAATAAATGGTCATAGTCTGGATCTCTAAAAGATTTGCGTAACGTTTGCACTAGCTCATCCCATGTACGTAATTTATCTCGAGCATAGCGGTAGACTTGCAAGGCTGAGCCTCCAAACAGTCCGGAAGCTGAGTGCAACAAGTCGGTTGTTGTTATACTGTTGTCACGGCGTCGGTCTTCTACATCCTCCAAAAACGTTTCTAAACTATTTCGATCGTCCCCGGTAAACTTTATTCCCCATTTGTACACAGGAATAGCTTTATAGGAACGGACAGCGGGCGTTAGGTCTAAGTTCAATGCACGCAAGCGTGCTGAAAAATCATTAGGTCGGTCAGCAATGTCAATATTTTGTTCAACATTTGGGTCGGGTCGGATTGGCTCAGGCCGTGTTAACGTTGCCTGTGTGGATTCATCAATCTGCTCTTCTTCCATTTTGAACCCGTGTACGGTCGGTATTGTTACAACAATAGGTCAATCGGATCTTTGTTTTATAAGAATCCTGGTCACGGCACCAGTTGTTACGTTATTATTTTTCTTGTGGGGGTTGGTTGGGTTTTTAAATAAACAGGTTCGAGCGTTAAAGTTTTAACACGTATAATTTAATATATAAAACTCAAATGACAAATTATAACAATACACAAAATATATAATGGAAATAAACAATAGGTTCAAATGGCTAATTTGCTTTCATCGGTCAACAGAGTACTTTTAATTAAATACTCCCATCAGTGCAAATAACGATATTATTTGTACGGTCACATTCAATTTTACATAATAATAAAGTTAATGAGTCTAGCGGTCTGAAGAATCCTAAACTCGGGCGGGACTCTAATTATATTTAACTCGAATCTCTAGGTCATTCCTACGTTAGGTCATTATTTATATCCTCGGCACGGTCATTGAATTTAATACGGTCGTTGCGGTCGTGGGTCGATTTACGCTAAGGTCTGGAACAGACGAAATCCCGATCATGATCCAGAACCCTCGCGATGGTCAAGCAGTGTGCTATTAGAAGACACCGGGAAACTTATCGGAGCAGACGACAACACGATCGTACTTCAATAGTTTCCAGATCTTCGGCAAGCGAGCTGAGAATGAATCCACAAAATGCTGGAATAGACGGAACACGATCGTAAACCAGCACTTAAAGGGCTATTCAAAGCTTTCCCCGTTGACTAGATAGGCCATACTAGAATAGACGGAACACGATCGTAAACTAGCAAGCCACTGAGCCAACAGGGTGGTCACTGAAAGACAATTTTTTATGCGCACTGTTGCTTGACACCAATAAATGTCGAACCGCAGTAGGTACGACCGCTAATCATTTTTAAATAAAAATATTAATTAAAAAGGAAATTAATGAGTAGCCATCTATTGGCGGACAACATAATATTAATTACAAAAATATAAGTTCAATTAGACGCGGCGCTAATACGTACTTAATACCGGTCTCTGCTTAACCATAAACGCGTTTGAACACAATTTCGTGTACCTATTACTGTACACGAATATAAAGCAAACTACATTTTACCGTGATATTAATATTATTAAATTAATATCGTTACATTACATGCCGAATGCTATGATTTTACGTCGATGCCAGCCAATCACTTAATGTTTTGATGCTTGACGATTAATGCGAGCCATAGTTGTGTTTTAATTTGGGCCTTAGGTTAGTGCGACACGCCGTCTCACCGTATTGAAGTTGATGCGTCGAACTTTATTTAATTTGAGTTCGTTGGTAAATTGTTGCACGCGTCGATTATTGTAGATTTAAGTTGGCACTGAATTTGGTTCAGTGCTGTTGAGTTACAATTTCGATAATTGTTACGAGTGGCTGTTTAGTCGCAATTAACTATTTGTTTTGTTTTGAATTTGGCTTTGTTATTTGTTTGGGCTAATTTGTTGGCGTTTGTTTTCTTGTTGTTGTTATTGGTGGCGATCCATTCTCCAGTGAGTGGATCGTTGTTGGTGTTGTTGTTATTCATTACGTTTTGGGAAACGGTTTTGGATTGCGGAATTAGTTCCGTGTTGTCAGCGTGGCACGATTGTCTAGGAATGGACTCCCTAGATACTCCTATAGTGTGGCCCTTGTGTCCTGGCGCCCTTTTCACTTTTGGTCGGTGGGCCCACATTATTCCATTTATCATCGTCACGTGACAACAATAGTTTGTTGTTAATTGTGTTGTCTTAAGTTTTCATTTGTATTTATTTTAACCATTATTTATTTAATTCGTGTAAGTGGTCGGTGGTTGGATACTTACAGCCCTTCTGGCTTTTCCCATCAGGGTAATTCTCATCTCTTACTGGCTTCGCCCACGCCCCTCGCGCCGCCTGAACTACGCTAGCCGCGGCTCTCCTCAGTTGAGGTTACAACATATATACGCAAGAGCGTAGATATGGGGGGTACAGAGGGTAATTACCCCTCTCCCCTCCAGTATTCATCAGGAACGCAGGCACCCAGCCACAACAAACGACCTTTTTATTGCGGTAATAAAAGAACCTTTTTTTGCTCTCCAAATGTGCACACGGCAAAATTTTTCAAGTTAGGTTGCTAAAAAAAGGTCATTCATATTAATAAAACTTAGAAAATATTGATTTTTTTGCTTTACCTCCCTCCTCAAAAAAAAATTTCTACGCCCTTGCATACACGTACAGGCTGATTTATGCCAGGGTATAGAAGCTGAAAAATGAAAATGCGTGTCCGGAACTAGATTGTGGACATAAAAAGTTAAGTATTTTTTTCGATCGGTTAATGTTTCTGAGATGCCGAGGTTTAAACATTTGAATTTTCATTTTACCCACTGGTTGGATTACACGCACTGATGCGGGAAGTACGTACGTTCGGGCAGCAGTAAAGGAAACATCACCCATCAACTGTTGTTTAGATGTCGTTTCCATAGCAATCCTATTACATTTTAGCTAATAGTCGCGGACAGCTGTCATTCGTGTTTTTACGTATAACCTCCAAGCTGCTTACTTGGAATTTATCTGTGTTTTTATGTAAATAATAAGGAATTAAATACTGTATTTAAGAAGTGTACTTACTTAATTGATACTTTGCACTGCGCGCCATATGCCCGAGACGAGCATCGAACATCATGGCGCGCAGTGCAGGAATATCAAACTTTCGGTCCTTGTGGTGTAATATACTATTAATCTCTGATAACGTTTGCACAGAAAAAAAAGCTTTAGGCAACTTTAACTTACAATACCGTCGACAGCGGCGAAGCTAGCCGAGCAACGCACTGAATTTTAAACTCTTTTCCAAAAAAAAGTATTCATTCTACACCAAGAATTAAAAGTAACACGCAAACTATGTAACAATTACTATTAATTTTAGGGACAAAAATTACAAAAGTTCACAAAATTTCATGCATTTGTATTTCCAAAACAAATGTCTTACGAGAACGCATTACAGAAGTGAAACTTCTAGTTGCAAATCATGCGATTGCATTTGGACAAGTGGAAAAAATGTGTTACGAGATAGTTTCACGTTCAGATTAACTTGTACAGACGAAATATCTGAACGTGAAACTATCTCGTAACACATTTTTTCCACTTGTCCAAATGCAATCGCATGATTTACAACTAAAAGTTTCACTTCTGTAATGCGTTCTTGTAACACATTTTTAATATTTTCGCAGGTTTACTGAAAATATTGTTTTTTTTTGTTTTCGTAGGTAGGTATACTGTAAATATTGTTTTTTTTAGCTCAAGTATATTATTCTGATAAATTAGTCGAAAATGTTATATATAATAGGTAGGTATACTTAAAAATAACAAAAAAAATAAATAAATAAAATAACAAACTGTTGCGCGCACCTGACGGAAATACAACCCGAGCCGGCCGCGTGGTATACCAGCATTCTACTACTGAGCTACCAATGCTTACAAAACATCATTATAAATATAGGGTTACTAATAGTACAATTTCGTGACAAACTCCGTTACATAGGGAAATCAATTCCGTTACATAGGGAAACGAGTTTACCCCCATTTTTAAAGAAGTATTCACTTCAAAAAAACTTTTGTATTTTATACTTACCACCATTCAATTCCGAACACAAATTTTCACTTTTCGCCTTCTTGTGTAAATCATTCTGTATATAATAATGAGTTTAAGTATATATGATTAGCATAAATGGTCCATGCATCAAATCAAAAGCGATCAATAATATTTTACCCACACGTTATACGGTGGTGTGGTATAAGTATGGTATATACGGCGCTGCCGCGCTGGCAACTGGTAACGTTGGTATAAGTACGCACCCGGGTCGCGCTACCTACTTGAACCTGACAAGGATAAAGAATGACTGTTCGGAGTTTGGTCACGTTACACAACTTAACAAACCTGTAATAGCTAAAGCGCCGCACACACGTAGACGTTTTGATTTCATTGTTGACATTACTGATTTACACTCTTTCTCCGATAATCAGTGGACCACGCGCTTACAATGTAGATACTAATTATAAATTACTTACATGCTGAAGTCTTTACTATGAATTGATTTAATAATATGACGAATCTATATATTCTAATATAGTGGGTTTGAAAATATCCGAGCTCACACGGATGCCAATTTACTATTTGAATTAGTACCTGAGTCCAGACAATACTGTTTTTTTTATTACCCGACTACGCGAGCAAAGACAGTGTTATGTATTTCACGCGTAGGTATGTATATATATGTACGCTTGAAACATTCCAACGACTGGATGGATTTAATCAATTCGTCTAAACTGCAGTGCAATGGTTATAGACTAGGTTTTGTTTTTATAAAACCAAAATGACGGCCATAAAATACAGAATGGCAGTAGAGACGGAAAAAAATGCGTATCATATTAAATAACGTACCACTGAATAGATCTTTCAAAATCAAGATGATGTTTCCTAATAGCTTAAGCAACGAATAATTCTAGATGGAAAAGTCGAAAGCAGAACATTTGACTTAGGAACTTTGTTTGGACTAGTTAGGAGATAAACATACTAAAAGTCCTTACCCCTCCGAGGTACGCCCGAAGGGGGGGAGCACAAAGAAGGTCCCGTTTTTTGGTATTTTGCTTTCATCTCGAAAACGGTACGTCGTACGAAATTTTGTTGGAATACATAATGAAAGCTAATAAAATTCTCTACAACTTTATTTTTCACACTTTTTATCTATCTCCAATCTTTGCCTAGCTATGAGCTCCGAAAAATGGTCGATTTTCAAAAATGTGTTAAATTCTCTGTAGCACATTGTAACAATACGAATTTGTCAAAATCATTTCGTATCGCTCATCCACACTATTAAAAACACCCACACACTATTAAAAAATAACATAAGCTGGGAGTACCTCCACACAGGGCCCTCTTTCCCACTGGGCACTCTGGCACGTGCCCAGGGCCCCGCGATCGATAGGGACCCCCTAGTTTAATGGTGTACTAAGTACCTAAACTGTTTTAAACAAAAATCATCAGTGAACTATTTTTCATATACTTATTTTTTTGTGTCCTTCATGTTAAAATTGGGAACGTGATCCTTTTAAATATATGCATTTTATATCACATTCCTCGACTTAGAATCTAGAACCTTGTTTATCTATTTTCTTTGTCTATTCTAACCAAATAGTGCTCTGTTAAGGTCATAGGGGCCCCATAATCCTAATGTGCCCAGGGCCTTCAATAGGTTAAAGCTTATGTTGTTTTTTAATAGTGTGTGGGTGTTTTTAATAGTTTGGATGAGCGATGCGAAATGATTTTGACAAATTCGTATTGTTACAATGTGCTACAGAGAATTTAACACATTTTTGAAAATCGACCATTTTTCGGAGCTCATAGCTAGGCAAAGATTGGAGATAGATAAAAAGTGTGAAAAATAAAGTTGTAGAGAATTTTATTAGCTTTCATTATGTATTCCAACAAAATTTCGTACGACGTACCGTTTTCGAGATGAAAGCAAAATACAAAAAAACGGGACCTTCTTTGTGCTCCCCCCCTTCGGGCGTACCTCAGAGGGGCAAGGACTTTTAGTATGTTAATCTCCTAACTAGTCCAAACAAAGTTCCTAAGTCAAATGTTCTGCTTTCGACTTTTCCATCTAGATGCCCCTTATGAGCACTCATTGACTAAACTATAAACGATTTTACAGTCATAAACTCCGTTTAAGAATTACATAACCTGAAAGTTGTGTAAGTAGGTAGAATCTCTACATAATATTTCTTGTCGCGCGTAATGAATGAATCTTATATTTCCTAAAGTACTCATTGAAATGACATTATGTATAAAAGACAAATTTGGTCTATATGAGATGCCTAAAATAAGTAACCTATTTATTTTTATTAGGATTAATACTGTGTTGGTAAAAAAAAATAAAAAAGAACTCGAACGCGTCAAAATGGCATTAAAAGGAAGAAATTAAAATGCATTAGTTAAAAAAACAGGAACCCGACTGCGCAAGAACAAAATTAATAAGCAAAAAGAGGAAAACAAGTCGGGAAATCAACATGCAGCGGGTGGGGATCCATTAAAAAAAAGAAACAGACAAATAGGTCTCCACCAGCTGCATGTTGAGATTTTCCCATCAAAACCATTTAATCTAAATATGTAGCCTAGTCTCGCGTTGATATTCATAAATATCAAAAAAACTCGGGTCGCATTGCGAAACCCTGTCAACATTATAGTGCATTTGCTAAAGTAGGCAGTGAAGCTTTTTTATGTGAACTTGACTCTTTTGTGTTTGAACAAAATAAAAAATTTAACCCCTTAATACATCCCTGAAAACAATATTTTTTTTAATCTAAATATTACTATCAATTTACCAAATTAAATTCACCCGTCACTAAGTAAATCCATATCTACAAATTACCTAATGCTTTCATAAAATTTTTATCTAATTCCGGTCCTGTCGGGCCGATTTTAATAAAATTTTGGCAGCACATTTTTATCTTTACTAATGGGTTAAATTTCAATTTTGAAACGATTCAGAGAATTTTTTCGGTATTGAAACGTCGAGAAATTTTGGTCCGACCCCTAGGTCCCTCCATCCGACCGACGCCAATAGTGTAAGTGTCTTATGGCAAATACACTAAAAAGGTCCATACTCGGTACGAAAAGAACTGAGATCTAAATAAGGAATCAAGTTTTCACTTGGCAAGTTTTCACACACGCTTCATTTATTTTTAAGATAAACCATGAAAACTTGCTAAGTGAAAACTTGACACTTATTTAGATTTTTGACCCTTGTTTCAGTGGAATATCAACAGGAGACTTAACTATATTTTTTATAAAATATTTTTGATAGGACTTTTTATAGAATAATATTATACCAATATACATGTTTTACTTGAGCCGTGTATGACGCAACACATGTATAATAATCCATAAAAATATTCACTCCCACTTTGAGGGATTGAAGGGTAAAACCAGCAGGTTTTTAATTGTCTCGTTACTTGTACGTGAAACCCAGCATGTATGCCAAATTTCAGCAATCTAGGACTATGGACTTATAGAAACCTGCACCCCCCACTTTGAGAGGTTAGGGGGGAGAATCGCAGATTTTTTTTCATTTTTTCGTTACTTGCACATGAAACCCAATCTGTATACTAAAAGCTTTCTAGAAGTACAGACCTATAGAAGTCGGTATCTTCCCACTTTGATGGGTTTAAGGGGGGAAATCACAGATTTTTTTTTTTAATTTTCTCGTTAATTGTACGTGAAACTGATTCTGCATACCAAATGTTTGCATTCTGAATGACCTCTACGGACTACGGACCTATTAAAAACCGCATCCCTCATTTTAAAAAGTTGTAGGGAGAAAATCAATATGTTTTTAATTTTCTCGTTGCACAAGAAACCCAGCCAGTGGTTTCATTGTATCCTTGGCAGATCTTAGGTACTCATGAATCTTTTTTGTTGGCTTAAAAATTGTTTTTATGTTGTACTTCTCCGTTGTGTGTTAGATATTTTATTGTTTTTCCTCTTTGCTCTTCTTGGCCTGCATTTTGTGGATTGGCTATTATTTCCTGTTACGTATATTCTTTATTCTGCAGTGTTGTTTTCAGATGTTCCAGTTCCGATTGGAGATGTTTTGATTCACAGATCTAGTTGGCCTGTTTATCAGTGCCTTGATTAGTCTTCTTTTTTGTCTTGGGTGGTGGGTGCGTTCTAGCTTTTCATTGTCTTGTCTTTCCTTTAATATGTCTAGGAAAGCTGCTTGTTTGTTCTTCTCCTTTCCATCGAGAACTGTGTAAAGAGGATACTTCATCCTCTGCCACACTGCCTTTGATAATGTCCACCACAGTTGTAGATGAAACGCCAGGTAAAAATTTCAATAGACCACGACCTACAAACTAGGAAACCAAGAACATTTAGAGTTGTATAAGAAATTATGTATAGAAAAAAAAACTTAATAAAAGACGGTAAATAATGCATATACTGCGAAGCAGGTGAACTTCCGCTTAATCTTAGAAGGAAACTGTTATGTCTCAAGCTTACCTTAAATACAGCTAGCCAAGTGGATCATCCGACCAGGAACAATATTATTACACCCCAATAACAATCTCTCTACAATAAACAAAAAAATAATAAAGCAACCGTATTTCCAATACATTGAAAACATCAAAATAGATCAAATTATGCTATATATCAAACCAATTCTCCTACCTTGGGCTAATAACAATTTAAAATTTATTAGAAGTTCTAAATCTATTTTTTTTTTAATAAATTAATTTGCAGACTCCTGGAGTGCAGTCAGCGCCCTGAAAACAATAGACGATACAGACAACCCCATTCTATCGGATATAATCAATACAGTCTTCTCCCTAAACAATCAGACTTCTGTCTACTTCGTCTGGATTCCAGGCCATTGTAGCATTCCTGGAAACGAAAAAGTTGATGAAGACGCCAAAAAAGCTACCTTAAGAAGCGATCCACCAGCCCTAATAAATTTACCATTGCCCGATGCCATGAACCACTCCAAAAAAGCCATTTTCGATGAATGGGAAAATATCTGGCTCAACATTACATCTAACAAACTCCGAAAAATAAAAAGCACACAAAAAAAATTAATACCTCCTCACAGAAACAAAGAAGAGACGAAACAGCATTGACCAGGTTACGAATAGGTGATACCAACCTTACTCATTCGTACATTAGGAAAAAAGAAAACCCCAAAAATTGCAAATAATGTAAAACACCGCTCACTATAGAACACATCCTATTAACATGCACTAACTATAGAAATGAAAGAAATATTTAGACTTACCGAATTCCCTCGGAGAAATCCTAAAAGACGACGAACCCAGTGTACCAAAAGTGCTGAAGTTTCTGGACCTTACGAATCTAAAAGAAAAATTATAAATAAATGAAAAGCGATACTCAACTAATAAGAAGCATACTTACCTACATCTAATTTACCTAATTATAAGCCGTTTACATTTTAGTATTACACTGTATATACTTACCTTACTTTTATAGACTCGTGCATATAGCCCAAGCTGCTGCGCACGTTAATAAAGAAAAATAAATAAATAAATAAATAAAATCAGATAAACCAGGCAAGACTGATTTCCCTTAAAAAGATCAACATTCTCAGGATCATTTCCTAAAACCACGAATAAACAAACTTGACTTAACACTTTATTGAAATTGAACATGAGTCATGACTCATCAAAAACTTGAGTGTTTGTGATATCCTGAACACTCAATCATATGTCAATCTGCAATGACGTTTTATAACCATAATAAATGGTGATTGATGACAGCGCGTTCCAGAAATCGATAGCCAACTTAAATTTGTTAAACAAATGGCTATTTACTTTAAAATTACCTTGTATAATGATAACAATATTTTACAATCAGTGTACTTTTTTTAATTTTCCATTTGTTCACCTGCAATCAATAAATATGAATGTTCTCTTTAAAGTCTTTTCAAACCCGACTGCGATCACGAGATCTGCTGGTAACTTTTTGAGTTATGGACACTTAAAATATGATTTTTGTGTAGCCCGCCATTTCACTGTTCAAACATCGATTTTTCTCGTAAATTCGTTTTCGTTAATACTGGTCTTCACAAAAACCTTAATCGAAGTTAAGTGAAGTCAAATAAAATATGTGTGCGCCTCGAGAAGTTTTACACTTCGTTTTCGAATAATGCCAGTAGGTATAAAATCTGGAAAGATATTCTCCTGTCTATAAAATATTCAAAAAACACGCAAAAAATGGCGAAATTGCATATATAGATCCGTTACCAACATTAGTCTTATGGTGGCATTCTATACAGTAAACGTTAACATTAACAGCCCCTTTAAATTTCTGTCTCACTTTAACTTACGCGTAATGTTAAATTTATTAGAAAGCGGCAAAAAAATTAACAGCACTGTAAATTGTTATATCTGCTATTTTTGTTCTAATTACTATTCTTACGTAACCACATTGATTACAAAGTTTATAAATACGTATTAGGCCTAGTTTATATGAGAGGCGTTCAACGCGCGTTAGCCCAACGCGCGTTTACAGTTTCTATACAATTGTATAGGACTGTTTATATGATAACGCGCGTTCAACGCGCCACCAACGCGCGTTATCATATAAACAGTTCTATACAATTGTATAGAAGCTGTAAACGCGCGTTGGGCCAACGCGCGTTGAACGCCTCTCATATAAACTAGGCCTTAGGCTAATGCCTATACTTTTTTGAAAAAAAAAATAGCAGGCAAGGACCAGGTGGAAAATGTTGTTGAGGCTCCAACTTTAAGGGAAAAAACAATTTAAACACGAAAACATTCGAAATGGTGAAATGGGGGTGCAATTTAGGAGTTGAAGACGGTTTTCTGCGATTTACGACAAAACGTGACCTCTTAGCGGAAATTGTTCTACACAAAAGTTGTAGATGGTAAAAAAATCTAAAACTTTTGTACCAAACACTTTTCGACATAACCTCAAATGAACCGTCAAAATGGCAAAAAACCGATTTTTCAGTATTTAATTTTTTTCTCGCGTAAAAATAATTTAATTTGCATGAAAATTTGTGAAAGTATGTCTTTTTTTATCTTAAATAAGCATGATTTTTTTGCAGTTCAGAATACAACTATTTTCGGAGTTATGTACATTTTTCGAAAAAAACACCCTTATTTTCCACGAACAATTGTCTTGATGTTTTTTTGTATTTCGAAGTTCTATAAGTGGTCATTTTAATCTTTGAAATGTCTACTTTAAAATGGTCTATGTAAGTTGATGGTTTATTTATCGTTAAACTACTTAAAATTGCGAAAAACCGAAAAAACGTGTTTCTGTTGTGTATATGCTGTGATAAGGTAAATATTTTAGAGTAGTACTGTAACTATAGATACTTAACAAATCATGTGTATTTGTTGTCAAATCTCAGTTTGCTAGACTGAACCAAACGATTAAATTTGTTAAGTATCTATAGTTACAATACTACTGTAAAATATTTATCTTATCACAGCATATACACGACAGAAAGACTTTTCGGTTTTTCGCAATTTTAAGTAGTTTAACGATAAAGAAACCACCAACTTACACAGACCATTTTAAAGTAGACATTTCAAAGATTAAAATGACCACTTATAGACCTTCGAAATACAAAAAAACATCAAGACAAGTGTTCGTGGAAAATAAGGGTGTTTTTTTCGAAAAATGTAGATAACTCCGAAAATAGTCGTATTCTGAACTGCAAAAAATCGTGCTTATTTAAGATAAAAAAAGACATACTTTCACAAATTTTCATGCAAATTAAATTATTTTTACGCGAGAAAAAAATTAAATACTGAAAAACCGGTTTTTCGCCATTTTGACGGTTCATTTGAGGTTATGTCGAAAAGTGTTTGGTACAAAAGTTTTAGATTTTTTTACCATCTACAACTTTTGTGTAGAACAATTTCCGCTAAGAGGTCACGTTTTGTCGTAAATCGCAGAAAACCGTCTTCAACCCCTAAATTGCACCCCCATTTCACCATTTTGAATGTTTTCGTGTTTAAATTGTTTTTTCCCTTAAAGTTGGAGCCTCAACAACATTTTCCACCTGGTCCTTGCCTGCTATTTTTTTTTTTAGCGTTAATAATTCGTTTTGGCACCAGCCTATATCTCTGTAAACACTTTGTAATCACTAATAGCTGACGACCGATTTTATTAGTATGTATTTTAGGAAAGTTGAAATAATAAAAAAACAGTATTTTATCAATGGGTGAATCTGGAATCGCGAGTCTGCCTGAGCGTTTGCGGTTATTTCGCGTCTGCGCAGCATATGATATCTGCAAAAAAATACCCCTAAAAAAATATGTTTTAGGCAATTTTAAATTTTTATAATCTTTTAGTTCAGCATTTATATAATCCCACCGAATATACCTATGTAAATAATATACGCAATGAGCACGATGCAGGTCAACGAATGAACAGATCGAAATCAAATTTTGGCAGGATGTTTGGTATGGAAATATGAAGAGCCCTATTGTTTTTGGGGAGAATCGACTCATGCACAAAAAAGATATATACTATAATGTTGTTTTTTTTATATAATAATGATATACTTTTCATAACGGTTTAATATTCAGTTTATTGTTTCAAGAAAGTTTTGTGAAAAAAATTCTAAACTTTACAGTTTCGGAAATATTTTGAAAATAAGAAAAGAATCAACTGTTCTTTTGTTTAGTAAATCTGTCAGTAAAAAATTAGTTAATTTTTACACAACTTGGAACATATTATTATATGTAGGTAACCATGCCACTGAATAACAAATATCAAAATATTTAACACTAGTCGTTACCCGCTCTGTAGTGATAATAATCTAATCTAATATATAAAATTCTCGTGTCACAGTTTTCGTTGCCAAACTCCTCCGAAACGGCTTGACGGATTTTGATGAAATTTTTTGTGCTTATCCGGTATCTATGAGAATCGGCCAACATCTATTTTTCATCCCCCTAAATGTTAGGGGTAGTCCACCCTTAAATTTTTTTTCTTCCTTTGATTATAATTATTATTAAAGACACGAATTTTTTTTAAATTCGTATCCGCATGGTTTTAAAATATAAACAGCCTTATGTATGATTTGAAAAAATTCTGTCAAAAATTAAAAAAACATTGATTTATAATAAACCATTGTGCGAGTCATTAGGATCAGTTTTTCTGACAATTATATTGACAAAAATATATAATTATAATTCAATAAATTTATTGAATTACAATTATATATTGTCAATATAATTGTTAGAAAAATTGGTCGATAATTTATTTATTGAAGAGTACTAATCAGACGTTAATCAAAGATTCAAATATCCCCATTCGTTCTTTTGCACCGGGCACGACGGCGCAGCCGGAGTGCTCGACATACACACATATACGTCCATGTATATTTTAAAATAAATAAAATAGATAGATAGATGTTCCAATTATATAGATATATATATATTATACTGTTAGGCGGTACGAAGTTCGCCGGGTCCGCTAGTAATATATAAAATTCTCGTGTCACAGTTTTCGTTGCCATACTCCTCCGAAACGGCTTGACCGATTTTGATGAAATTTTTTGTGCTTATCCGGTATCTATGAGAATCGGCCAACATCTATTTTTCATCCCCCTAAATGTTAGGGGTAGTCCACCCCTAAATTTTTTTTCTTCCTTCCCCATTCGTTCTTTTGCACCCGGGTGAAACCGGGCGGGACCGCTAGTTATTTAATAAAAATCACAATGGATCAAAAACATTTAAGTAGTGTAATTTGTAAAAAAGCAAAAAAGTGATTGTTTTTAGTGAAGACAGACTACAAAAATGCAGACACTTTTTAAAAATTCGCCAACAAAGCTGTTTAAAATTCAAGAGACGTTATTCTACCGACAAATGTAACCCCGACAAAAGAGTACCATGCTCAGTGCTATAAGAATTTTTCAGCTTTGAAGAAACAACACTTATTTCACAAAGTTACGTTATGAAAAGTATATCATTATTATATAAAAACAACGTTAAAGCATATATCTCTTTTTCGCATGCGCCGATTCTCCCCAAAAACAATAGGGCTCTTCATATTTGCATATCAAACATCCTGCTAAAATTTGGTTTCAATCCGTTCATCCGTTGACCTGTACCGTGCTCATTGCGTATATTAATTAAATATATTCGGAGGGGGGGTGTCTGGTCCTACTTTATAACCGACAAAATTGTGTGGCCTTTTTATTTCTGGATTATATAAATCCTGAACTAAAAGATTATAAAAATTTCAAGTTGCCTAAAACATATTTTTTTGGGATTTTTTTTGCAGATGTCATATGCTAGGCAGACGCAAAATAACCGCAGACTCGCGATTCCAGATTCACCCACTGATAAAACACTGTTTTGTTAGTATTTCAACTTGCCTAAAATACATACTCTAAATCGGTCGTCAGCTCTGGAGCTATAAAGTCTACACGCGATTTAGTTAGTCATTTGCTTAGCAGAATAGCAAACAAACAAAAGTGGTTGCCCAGGCTGCTTATTTTGCTAAGCACTATGTAATCACCACGGTTAGTAGAATAGGACTAAATACCTACATTAATTAAAGGTACGTACTATAAAAGATACAACTCGAATTCTTAAAATCTTCTAAGTACTTATTTTTTCCCTTATTGTAATTGTACTTTGTTAGGGGGAAAAATGAAGAAAATTTGAATAAGGAATGCAATTTTATAAGCATGTTAAAAAGATTAACTCCACGTTGAACCGTACCAATTTTAGCTGAAATAATTATTCAAAGAAACAATGCTAAATCAAAATCAGTCCCAATGTCTTTCGAATAATCAATAGAATACTTAGAAATCTCGATTGTATTTATGATTTTGAAAATTTATATATTTTGAACAAAAAACGAAATTCATGTTATGGTCACGTGCAATTAATTTTGGAAATTTTAAGTTTGATTTGCTCTGTCATCAGTAAACCAGAATATGAGGCTAAATGTAGTTTGGAATATATTTTACGCATAGAAATCACGACAAGCGAATCAATTGAAAGGAACTAATTTTCTATAAATTAGAATACAGGTAGCAATGCACCTTCAGAAGTGTGCGTGACGTCACAAAACTCAATTAGAATCACGTGACTGCACTTTAATATTAACCACCCTCTCTTGTTTTAATATCGTTTCCGGTGTCGCCAAGCACCAATCAGAACACGAACATACCGTTATCATTGGCTGAACGTAATTCGTACCCGAACTGCCATGGCAGGCACAAGAACGCAAGTCGCGGACCGTTTATTTGACGGGGGCGTAATTACCACTAATAATGCATTACTAATGTATAATTTCCATATTTTAGTTGGTTTCTACATCTATTATATTATACATAATAGTTTATTTAAAAACAAAGTTGTTTCTGTAATTGTCTACAAATTGTATTAGCTACTTATGTATTCATTATGAATAAAACTTAACTTTTTAAAGGCATGCAAAGAGACTCTAACATGGAATACATTACAACTAATCTAAACTTGGTTTTAACACTTTGGTGACCAACAATTTGTCCAGTTTTACCAAATACTATAGAGCTTGGAATGCCAACCGCATAGCAGCAATTGCAATTTTTTTAAATAAAAAGAAAAAATTATAGCAACACTATTTTTGTTTGCGTAATTATTATTAAAATAGTAGTTTATAATGAAACTTATTATCTACGACTAAATGACATTATGTTATAACGAGAGCTAGTGACTTTTAATAATCACATCGCTCATAACATCATAATATTCGAGATATATACTACATTTTTGCACATAAATGGTAATAAGTTGGTCTTATGTTTTTTTTTCCAAATTTATTTTTTTAGAGAAACAATAAAAAACCTAACTAAAATTGATAAGGTGCGTCTTTAAACTAGTTTTCACAACAAAAATGCTTTATTCAACCTTTGCTTTTTCTAAATACTTATATAGAATTTGCATACAAAGAAAAGAGGTAAGTAATTTGTTTAAATAGGTTAAGTAAATTGGTGACAGGAGGAAGCTAAGTTGGTGATAAATAAAAGCCAATTGACATAAAATTTAAAAAAACTCGGGTCGCAGTGCGAAACCCTGCCGACAATATAGTGTATTTGCTTTTATAGGCAGTGTGGCTGTATTATATGAATTTAACTTTGTTTTTGGACAAAATAAAGAAAATTACCCCTTAATACACCCCTTAAAACAACATTTTTTTACTTAATTTCAATACTATATATCAATTCAACATCTGTACCAAATTATATACACCCTTCAGCATGTAAATCCATATCGGTAAACTTGCGTTTTCATAAAATTTGTAAGTCCGGTCCTGTCGGGCCGATTTTTTTAAAATTTTAGCAGTACATTTTAATAATTACTAAAGGGTTAAATTTTAAATTTGAAACGATTCTGATAATTTTTTCGGTATTTTTGGGCCCGAAAACTTTTTTCAACCCCTAAATACCACCCTTAACATGGCCCGATTGGGCCCATTTTAAATAGGCTTCGTGCGGTAATGGATTCCAACGTGTGGACCAAATTTCGTTCAAATCGATTAAGTCTGTCGAGAGTTATCGTGCTAACACATATATATATATATATATAAATATATATATATATATATATATATATATACATATATATATAAACATTTCCAAAAATGGTGCCAAACTTCTTAGAAAGTTATGAAACGTCGAGAAATTTTGGTCCGACCTCTAGGTCCCGCCATCCGACCGACGCCAATAGTGTAAGTGCCTTATGGCAAATACACTAAAAAGTATATTTCCTACAGATCAAACACCATCGCACATGTAAAATACATTGTCATTGACACATAAATTTGCCAGTGTTCGTAGTAGAGAGTCTGACAAAGGCCACATTGAATTCAGGAGAAGCCCGTCTTTTTTTAATGTTAATAGATTTTTTTTGGCAATTATCGAATTTCGTGTTTTTATCTTTGGGGTTTTATATGTGAAATACCAGGACAAAGGGTCAAAGCAGAGACTGAAAGGAAAAACTACGACAATTTTTACGAAAACTTTCTGTAGATTATTATTTAATATTTATAAATATACTACAAGATCTGGTTTCTATTGACGAAAGATTGAATTAATCCAACTATAGGAAACTTGATAAAATTCTAATCTACCCTCAACCTTAAGCCTGCATTGTGACCTTACTTTTAGAATTGACTGAGTCCCATGACCTTCACCCCCCACTGCTAGAGCTTCGTTCAGAAAACTTCTATCAATTTATACTAATATTAAAAAAAATAGGTAAAGTTTGTAAATTTAGATGTAGATCAGAGGTTCCCAAACTTTTTTGTCTCGTAGACCACTTACCATGTTTTAAGGTTTTGGACCCCCTGCTTATCTGATATTGATTTTTTGCAAATTCATTAATTTCTAATGTATTTTTGACAACCGGTATAGTGCTACTCACTTTGAACGATTTAAATTTATAACGGTAGTGAAATGTAGTGTGAAATGTTTAGTTTTATACATTTATTAATGAGATTGAAATTAAACGAATCAAACTAAAATACGTTTCTGTTACATAAATTAACTAAGCAAAAAATAAATCCTTTTAGTGTAAGGGATGAACCTGATACTTTAATAACATATTTTCAACATTTGGCATCAATTTAATTAGATTTAATCCTAAATCTCTTCGGTTAACGATATTCAGTTTGTTTCTTTTTTTGTTAGGAGATTCACTATCGTTGACCCCCATTTTCATTTCATGGACCCCCAATTTTTTTTCTCGCTGACATGGACCCCTTGGGAATCTCTGATGTAGATTGTAGAAGGTAATCTCCGAAACTACTCGTCCGATTTTAAAAACGTTTTCACCAATATGGACCGTCATGGTGGACATAGGCTTAAAACATCGCGTTAAAATAAAAGGACTTTTCGTAGACACCAATTCTGCAATGTAAGTCGACGAAAAAATGGTAGCAATGCAATCTACCGGACCGGACCGCCGATTCTTTATAAATTTTTGTATTAAAAGTAGTACCTATCTATAAAGATTGAAACGCCTAATCGCAGTATTTTGGTTGGAGAAGTGAAATGTGACGAAAACATTTTATCGCATCACATAATTTCTAAGTTTTATTTACCTGTACGTATTTTAACATGTAATTCATCTATAATTAATTTAAATTGGTTTAATTAGGCGACTGCCTACAGACTATATTTATTTATTTACAATGGTCATACAAACACGTTTTATTTTATTTTAAACATAATGGCTTTGTGATGCTGTATAGTGTAGTCCTCTTTTAATATACAGTCTGTTTAAGAAACTTGTGTCATTGAAGATCTCGATTCTTTGGATTGGCGAAACTTCTCAAATGAACTCGATGACGTAAGTAAATACTGTATTACGCGCTTAATGTTACCTAATTACATGAAAAATAAAGAGAGATTGTAGATTATAGACGCTCAACATCAAAGAGCGTGTATTAAAGGACGCCATGCAATGTTAAAAACCGTATCTAAGACCTAGCTCACACGGACAACTTTCCGACCACAAAAAAGTGGTTGTTGGTTGAGAGTATGGCATTAGTATGTAATGTCGTGATAGCGCTCTAAGGACAACAAATTGTGGTCGGTATCAATAACAGTCGTCGTGTGTTGGTGATATCGCCCACAAACAAATCGGCCGATGTTGGTCAACACCGCTCACACGTGCAACTCGTCGACCACTAACCGACCACAGACTGAACAGACGTACAAAATAATCGAAAGTACGTTTGTTCATTCGAAAATAATTTAAAAAATTGTCATCGTACAGTCTTAAAGGATGAAAAAGTTGTTGAAATTGACTCTCATTGATCTTCAAAAATTGGATAAACCCAATAAATTCTATTAATAAATCCATCGCTATATTGTCTGTTCTGTGTGGTTCATTTGTGGTTGTACCACCACTGCGTGACCACAAAACTGTCGTTGGAAAGTGGTCGAATTCAACCACATTAGGACCACTTTTTTGTGGTCGGAAAGTGGTCCATGTGAGTTAAGCCTAACTGTCTGTTCTGCAGTGTGCTTTATTTGTGGTTGTACCAACCACTGCGTGACCACAAAACTGTTGTTGGAAAGTGGTCGAGTTCAACCATTTTTTTGTGGTCGGAAAGTAATTCGAAAGTGGTCCGTGTGAGTTAAGCCTTAAGTTAACGATGCTAACGAACAGACATCGAGAACCTTTAATTTTGGACACAAACAAGAACAATTTTAGTTTTTCATAAATTAACGACGACAGCAGAATTCTCTATCTCGTAACAAGTTATATTATCTATTGAGATTGTGAGTTTAGAATAATCTATACTTATTATTAAGATATAATATTGTTTATTTGTTGGTCGCGGATGATCTTTAGAACTACTGAGTCGGCAAGGTTGTGATTTTTTAAACATTTTGAACGGAATTCTATATCAACATACCATGGAAAAAAGTAATGTACGTTAATTAAAAATTAAAAAAAATTAAAAAATTAAATGTTCAATTTACAGTTATACTGGGACTATATTACGGGACATAACATGCAGCACTCCTTTTATATCTTCTAAAGTCAATTTTTTAACGGAGAAATTGAATAAAAAAAACTGGATTAATTTTTAAACAAAATTCATTTTCTTGAAAACAACTTCAACGATTTTTGCTCATATTTCATAAGTTCATATACCATACAAACACGGACAACACAATAGGAAATAAAATTGTATTGAGTAATTTAACAAGTAATGTTATGTATTTGTATTCTGACTTCCAGTTAAAAAATTCATATCTGTGTAAAATTTGTATCAATCTTTGCCTTTACTGGCGATAGATTAACAAGATTATTAATTTGTATATAGCTCTTGCATATGTAATGATTCCACTTTTAACACGTTTGTATTAAAAATCGACTCTCGCACACAGTAATGTGTCACCTTAAATACCATATAATAATATACAGTATTTCAAATCACCGATAACCTGATGGTATTTAAAAATTTTTAGCTTTATTCACCTAAAGTATTAATTTGCATGACATCTAAAAGGACTTCTATTATTATTAACAGGTAATATTATAATGAAATACACCAAATCAGTGGCAATCTAATTCAATTGTTTATTGTCACTATCTCATATGTGCGTCTCAACACTACTTGATGAAATTTTTACAGATTACAAAGAAGTACCAATTATTTAGAGTTATTATCGTCTACCTTGCAATTTTTTGCATACTTGGCATACCTCACATTGAAGATTTTTCTATTAGGGGCGAGATGCCAGGTACGATGCCTTTTCAAAATTACACAAACTGCAGTTAAGCTACGGTAAAGATCCCATTAAATAATTTTCATATTAGGCAGATATTTGAAAAACGCCAAATAAAATGAGTGATACGGAACTTTAAGTCATAATTTTATTGGAAGTGGTAGATCAAGTATCTATCAGCAACTAAATTGTGGTATTAATCGTGCATTCAGTATAAGAGTGGCTGTAAAGAAAGGTACATGTATAAGGTAGTCACGTCCTGGCCATTAGGGCGCGGTTCAAACCTCATTTGTTCACGCAACGTTCGATAAGGAGCCATTTCGGTCGTTCTACTTGACAATAAATCACACTACTTTATACCGCTGTATCTGATGTCATCTAATGTAACACCTCACTTGGATGCATGTATACAACGCTGTGTCTATTTTGTTCTATAATACCGTACTCATTCGCGAATCTCGAAAACTGTCTTCTTAGCGTATCAATGAAGTACACTTTTTTACTTAACTCCTGTACTTAATGTTTTGATTATTTCCAAGCATACGAGCTTGCATTCTGAGGTGGCTGTTGGGACAATGTATTAAAAATAAAACTCAAATATGAACATATTTCATTCAAAATGTAATATTCGCTTCCATTAAAATAAATAAATCAATAATTACTTATTTATTTTTAGGCGCGAATAGCGTAAGCTAAAACGCCTAAATGCATTCGCTTTGTTTGTGAATCTGTATGTCGCGCTTTTTTGTGGCACGTGTACAGCCTCAACCGATTTTAAAAAACTTTTTTGTTCGGATAACTTAGATCGCTCGACTTTCGAATTTTGGTCCCCAAGGGGAATAAAATTAAGAAAAAAAATGTTTCTGTTTATTTCAGGCTCAATTTAAATCAGATCGGTTTCAAACCAGTCTTAAACGAAAGAGGAGAAAATTTTACATAGATTTCGTACAACAGAATTTGCCTAAACAGTTTTTTTTATCCAGATTTATATAGAAAAAAAAATAGCTGTATAAATTGGATTTTGTCTAATACATCGCGCACGCGGATCAGCCGTCTTTGTCTGCCGCACAATGTGATATGGAAATTAGATTATAAAATATTTTTAACAAAAAAATTGAACCGACTTCAAAAAAGGCTCTAAAAAGTAAAAAATAATTGCGTATTGAAATGTTTTGGAGTCGATGTAGTTCTCGGAATAGATTTCATTTTGGCTGACACCGACTCCAAAACATTTCAATACGCAATTATTTTTTACTTTTTAGTGCCTTTTTTGAAGTCGGTTCAGTTTTTTTGTTAAAAATATTTTATTTTTCTCTTTTTAGTGTTAATCTAACACTAAAAATCGGTGAACATAAATAAAAAAACATTATGCATGCCTTTGAAATTTGAGAGTTTCCCTCGTTTTCTCCGGGATCCACCATTAGATCCTGACTTGGTTCCGATGGGACCACCTCGGAAGTGCACTCTTTCGAATAAAAAAAAAATTTGAAAATCGGTCCATAATTGACGGAGAAATCGGTGAACATACATAAAAAAAAAAAAAAAATATACAGACGAACACAGAACCTCCTCCTTTTTGTTGAAGTCGGTTAAAAATGAAAAACGGCTGCTATTTCTAATAAAATAATTCAATTTTTTGCCATAATAATTTTGTAAAATGCAACGCCTTTTAAATTTGAATAATTATTAGAACATAATACTTTACCAGCTATGCAAACGTCATTTTTGACATTTTTTACTATTCCAACACCACGGATGAGCGGACTGAAACCAAATTTTGTGAGGGTGTTTGATATGTAAATATGAAGAGCCCTATTTTTTTTGCGGTAACTTAGCTCATGCGTAGAGGATATCGAATAATCTCGTTAGAGATTCTTTTCTGTGCTAAATGCCGACGAATCTCTAACGTTATTCTTATACATTGATTTTGCCTGTTTCCGCCAACATCATTGGAAATTTTTTTACGTGATAACGTCTTATAAATAATTGATGAAACACCAGCTGCACGCACGAAAAAGTGTAACGTTCCGTTCCGCCGTAACGTTCCGCCTGACCCTGTGCGTGCAAGCGAGAGCGCAGCAATGTATTATTAAATATGATATTCGAGCGGAATACGTTATCACGTAAAACTATCGTCCGTAAACCGACTTTACAGACAACCAATTTTTTTCTACATCATTTTATTTCCACTTGATATTTATATATTATGTATAATATATTTCTCATATATTTTTATTTTTTTTTTAATTTTTATTTTTAATTTTTTTTTTTATTTTAAGTAAGTGTAAGTTAGTCCGTGTTCCTGGCTCTCTTGTACGTTTGTCCTGCGGAGTCGAGCCCAATTTAACTCCATGGTCCTTCCCACGCAAATCCTCTGATCCATCCATCTTGTATTCCAGTGTTGTGTGTATTCGATATTTTTTTCCCCTTTTTTTTAATTTATTTTATTATTTAAAAGTAATTCAGACAAATCAGACGTGGCTAATTACAATTTCGTAGAAGCCAAAAATCAATATATTAAAAAAAAAGTGTAAGTTACATCGATAAAAAAAAACCTATTAGTTCGCAGTTTCAACAATATATATTTTTATTAAATTGGATTTTCAAACAATCCTTTTTTAACCGACGAAAAACAAAAACGGAGGAGGTTCTCAATTCGACGCGTATATTTTTTTTTTTTTTATTTATGTATGACCACGCATAACTTTTTACAGAGTAGTCCGATTTTGATAATTATTTTTTTGTTTGAAAGGGTATACCCCGAAGTTGGTCCCATATAAATTTGGTAGAAAAATTCCAACCCTAAGGGTAGGAAAACAGGGGATGATTGATTGTTCACTCACTGATTGTAATGTATGACCACACATAACTTTTTACAGAGTGGTCCAATTTTGATAATTATTTTTTTATTAGATAGGGTATACCTATAAATTTGGAAAAAAAATTTCTACCCTAAGGGTGGGAAAATAGGGGTGATTTATTGTTCACTCACAGATTTTCATGCTGAGTTGTGTATATTACAATTATAAATTATATAGCCACAAAAAATTATTAAATAAAAACTTTTTAACAAAAAAATTAAACCGCCGAAAAACTGAAAAGCAAAAAATAATAAATCTTTTTATTTAACTAAGTTCTATCTAAGTAGTTGAACGTATGTGACAGTCTAGTATATCTAAGTAATTTTGAGTCGGCGTCAAACCACCAATGAACAAAGATCACTAAAAGAAATAACCAAATCAAATTAACAATGATACGTGAAATCTCCAGCGATAAACATTAACATTCTAAACATGCGCTCTCCACACGACCACTCGCAAAGACGTGTGCCCTCAGTGTGCCCGTTAGGGTTGCTCTGTCGTTGATATTAACTTCGTGAACGCTCAGAGATTTCCGGCGAAGGATTGTTGACGCCGACTCAAAATTACTTAGATATACTAGACTGTCACATACGTTCAACTACTTAGATAGAACTTAGTTAAATAAAAAGATTTATTATTTTTTGCTTTTCAGTTTTTCGGCGGTTTAATTTTTTTTATTTACATTTTTAACATTAATTATCTATATGCACATATGTTTATTTTGGAGGAAAAATAAAAATAATGTCTAACACTTTGGAAAAAGACGTGAAATCTCAAGAAAAAAAACTTCGGAGAAGTAAAAACTTCGTTCTGTGCTAAATTCAAAAACTTGAGGCGACTGGATCTCAAGATTATAACTTAAAAAAAAAAATAATTTCGAGGCAGACATGAAATTGAAATCAAGCTCGAAATTCTGTGCCTAAGACGTTGAAAAAAATGAATTTTGAGGCAGACAAGGAATTGAAATCTAACCTCGAAATTCTGTGCTTACAAAAGCTACAAGAGCAACAGCAAAAAAAAAGTGCACAGACGGCGTTTTTTTAGTGGTAACTATAAAGGAGTTATGCGAACGCCGTCTTTGCATTTTTTTTTGCTGTTGCTCTTGTAACTTTTATAAGCACAGAATTTCGAGGTTAGATTTCAATTCCTTGTCTGCCTCAAAATTCATTTTTTTTTTTTAAGTTATAATCTTGAGATCCAGTCGCCTCAAGTTTTTGAATTTAGCACAGAACGAAGTTTTTACTGCCCCGAAGTTTTTTTTTTTTTGAGATATATATATACTATCGGGTTGTTTTTAATATAATAATGGTATACTTTTCATACCGGTTTATTATACTATCTATTTTTACGTATTTTGGGAAAAATTGGCGCATGCGCAGAGGAGATATATGCTATCGTGTTTTTTTATAAAATAATGGTTTATTATTCTATTTTACAAGAAAGTTTTGTAAAATGTTTTTGAGGGAATGTCGGCGCATGATCAGAAGAGGTACAAGTTATAAATTTGTTTTTATATAATAACAGTATACCTTTTGTAACGGTTTATATTCTATTTATTTTGACAATAGTTTTGTAATTTTTTTAACTTTCCGCTTTAAAAAAAAAAAATTTTTTTTTTTTTTTTTCAAAAATCGGGAAGTTATTGGTTTCACCCCGATTTTCGAAAATCGAGTTTTCGCCAGATCTCGACGTTTTGAGGTCCTAGGAAGCTATTGAAACTATTTTGGCGATGATGTCCGTAGGGCTGTATGTATGTGTGTGTGTGTGTGTGTGTGTGTGTGTGTGTGTGTGTATGTATGTATGTAAACCTTTTATATCTTTTGAACGGAGTGTCCGACTGAAACGCGGTTTGCGGCATCTGACGTGATCTTGGTGAACTTAGACTTCCTGAAAATTTGAAACGATTCGGCCCAAAAAATTTTTGAGAAATCTTAAAAAAACAAGTTTCAAAAATTTTTAAAAATTTGTTTTTGTAAAAAATTTTCTAAACTACTAAACCGATTAATTCCAAAAACTAATCAGCTCTTCTCCTTAACAAACTGCCTCGATTTCCGCAAACTGCATCAAAATCGGTTCATTTGTTCACGAGAAACCGTGAACGAAAAAATCGTAAAAAAGTGTTTTTTTAAAATGACTCTTAACATTGTTATCAGATTGATTTTTTTGTAATAAATTACTTTCTTAAGCTAAAAAACTGCGTCGATCGCCGCAAACCATATCAAAATTGGTTCATTTGTTCATGAGATAACGTGAACGAAAAATTAGGAAAAAAGTAATTTTTTAAAATTACTCGTAAAATTCTTATCAAATCGATTTTTTTGTAATAATTTACTTTCTTGGGTTAAAAAAACTGCGTCGATTGCAGCAAACCGCATCAAAATCGGTTCATTTGTTCACGAGAAACCGTGAACGAAAAAATCGCAAAAAAGTGTTTTTTTAAAATGACTCTTAAAATTGTTATCAGATTGATTTTTTTGTAATAAATTACTTTCTTAAGCTAAAAAAACTGCGTCGATCGCCGCAAACCATATCAAAATTGGTTCATTTGTTCATCAGATAACGTGAACGAAAAATTAGGAAAAAAGTAATTTTTTAAAATTACTCGTAAAATTCTTATCAAATCGATTTTTTTGTAATAATTTACTTTCTTAGGTTAAAAAAACTGCGTCGATTGCAGCAAACCGCATCAAAATCGGCTCATTTGTTCACGAGAAACCGTGAACGAAAAAATCGTAAAAAAGTGTTTTTTTAAAATGACTCTTAAAATTGTTATCAGATTGATTTTTTTGTAATAAATTACTTTCTTAAGCTAAAAAAACTGCGTCGATCGCCGCAAACCATATCAAAATTGGTTCATTTGTTCATCAGATAACGTGAACGAAAAATTAGGAAAAAAGTAATTTTTTAAAATTACTCGTAAAATTCTTATCAAATCGATTTTTTTGTAATAATTTACTTTCTTAGGTTAAAAAAACTGCGTCGATTGCAGCAAACCGCATCAAAATCGGCTCATTTGTTCACGAGATATCGTGAACGAAAAGTTTGTAAAAAAGTGTTTTTTTTTTAAATTGCTCGTAAAATTCCTATGAGATCGATTTTTCTGTATTAAATTACTTTTTAAGGTTAAAAAATTGCGTCGACTGCCGCAAATCGCATCAAAATCGGTTCATTTGTTCATGAGATAACGTGAACGAAAATTTCGTAACAAAGTGTTTTTTTTTGAGCTCGAAGAGCTAAAAAATAAACTTCTTGCTATATTTGATATATTTTTGAGCGTTTTGAGCTCGAAAATAGCGGGAAGTTACAGGGATGGCCTGCAGGGTCAAACTACTTTTCAAATTTTTTTTTTGAGAAAATCGGCGAATGCAAAAAAGAGAAATATGCCATCGCTGTTTTTTTTATATAATACCTAATGGTGTATTTTTTATAATGGTTTATACTATTTATACCGTAAATATAGTGAAGTCAAATTAGCCGAAAACAGGCCTTATATTCGATATAGTTCTCCCCTACATATTTTGTGATAAAACCAATTGCAATATCCTCTAAATTGTGTTAACAAAAAATGCCACCTCCAGTTTTTTCGGCAAAATATTTTTTTTACGAACTTTACTAACGTTTTTGAGTATGGTGAGCACAATTTGCACTCAGATTTTCGAAATTATGAATGGTTTATTTGTCAGTTTATATGATTATAAACATATACAGGCTGGGGTAGTTAAACTGTACAGAGCAATCAGAGCAATAGATCTTAAACTATTGATGATATCCAAAAATGTTTCAGATGAAAGTCATATTGTTCTAGAAGGCCGTCATACTGGACCATCCTATTTTTTTAGAGTGGAGACGCTGAAGCTACATCAAGGTTAACTACACTTTTTTAACTAGAAACCCATATTTTTTGTCGCGGATTTTAATCCGATCGAAAAATGTTTGGAACAAAAGTTATTTTTTTTGACTTTAAGAACAATAATCTATGAGTTTCTAGTTAAAAAAGTGGATGTGATCTTGATGTAGCTTCAGCGTCTCCGCCGAAAAAAATAGAATGAAACATTTTTGGATATCGTCAATAGTTTAAGGGCTAACACTTTATCAACGTGCGGTCTCAAAGATATACACCAACGCTACCACATGCATAAGGGAGCGCCAAAAAAAAAAATTTTTTAATTAACTTTTTTACACACGATTTTTCGTTGTTTTCATTCAATATGTTAAGATCGTCTTAGTTGAATATAAGAAACCCATAAAAACGTATACTATATAGCGCAAAATAAATGATTGTAACTTATAATACCTACATAATATCTTAAGCTTAAAAATTGCTACTTATGAAAATGTCAATATCACATTTTAAGGTTGCGGTATTGGCAATCAAAGATAGGTGCCTACAGCGGAAAACGGCTATTTGAGAAATTGGACAAACTTCACAGGCTTGGATTTCCAAAAATAAATTTTTCTTATTTTTTTGGATGAAGAAGTATTTTGGATAAACCCTTTAAGTACGCTATCCAAGTTTTTTTTTTTCAACAAATATCTGGACATATTATCTGAATACAAGTACGTATGTGTGTACAAGTTTAGTGACTTTTGCTCCCTCATTTTTCCTCAGTTCCCTGCTAGTCCCAAGGTCTGCGTTAAGAAACTTAACTTCAATAAATCTCAAACGTCGCGACGGCACAAACTTGTATCTATAGATATTGTGTTCCAAGCGAACGAACAAAAATTCAACTTTTGTGTAATAATTGTCTGCATATAATCAAACTCTAAAGTATCGCCACAAGAAATTCATTAATATGTTATAATAACCGTATACCATTTTTCAACTAGATGTGAAAATAATTTTTTCGAAAAGTTGGCCTCAAGTGAAACATCGGTAAAGCTTCTTTTTAATTGTTCCTCTACTAAACTTTCCCTCTATGAACTACCATATCGCAATGTTATATATTAAGGCGCTATTCTGTTTGATCATTGTTAAAATTAACAACGCTGTTAAATTTCTGTCTCATTTGATGTTATATTTGTTAGAAAGTAACAAAAAATTAACAGCACTGCAAATTCTTATTGAAATAAAACTTCTTTATGCACGCTTGACTTGGGGGTAAGCTGGTTAATGCGTGACGAAGGATTTACGGAAGTGTGATCGAGCGAGGCGAACGGAAGTTGAGAGGGAGATATAAGTTAGTGAAGATAGAAAGAGGATGACAAATACTTCACTGGCTAGTGGCGCCATCAGGTGGCCGAAACAAATACTTCACTGGCTAGTAGGGCCATCATGTGGCCGTAACAAATACTTCACTGGCTAGTTGCGCTATCAGGTGGCCTAAAATATAAGCAGTAAGTACTAACAATAAAATGACGCATACTTTACTTGCCAGTGGCGCTATCGGGTGACAGAAATAAATGTTGTAAACCTACTTAACTTGCAGAGCTAAATAATATTTCATAAAGATTTACGCTTAAAATCCAACGAGAGCTAAGTAATTGCAATGTATAACTTTTGTTTTCATTATCTTTATGTATATATTTCTTTCTTCTTACATTAGACTGTTCATTTCGTTCTTGAACAATTTTATAAATTAATATTTTGTTCAATACATTAAATATTCTACGTTTAAAGTGAATAAAATTGTAAATTCATTTTAAAGTTCATATTTTGTGAATTTTTGAGTGAATAATAACAAATTATGGCAGGAAGAAGTTTTACTTCAGTCGTGTGGTCTAAAGCACACTCGGTTTTTTTTTATTATAGAACACATTTACTCAAGAAAGGCACATTTCAAATAAGACTGGAGAAGCATAAATATCTACCATAAGAAAGTTTGAGAACCAGTGATTTGGTAGGTAGAGAGCAATGACGTAGCCAGAGATGATAATTAATTGGTATAAATGTTTGATTTTTTTACGGAAAATTTTCTTAAGTCAAATATTTAATGTAGTATGCGACATGCGTATTAAATTGTCTATAAAAAAAACAACTTTTAGGTTTCTGATACATTTTTGAAACTCAGTCATAATAGGTATGTCTTTCACATTCTGAGAATACTGTACACTGAATTTTCTTCTCCCTGTTTCTGTCAGTTTATAAAGTACTAAAAACTAAAATACCAAACTCATTGATGGCGAAGGAGGACGCTGTAATGAGGAAAGTCCATTTCAAAATAGCGTCCAGCCCACCCCAATTGATGATGTGAAAGCAACACTAGCATGAAATGAATACTCTTTGCACTGTAAGTTTTCATAGCTGGTGATCGTAATTCATTACACCTGCACCTCCTCCCAAAATCGTTCCGCAAGCAATGCAACATATTTTGAGCCAGACCTACAATATAATGCAAAAAATTTGCTTCAATTTGAAAAATAAATCCCTACTTAAAGTAATGACTTTTTTCACTACCTACACATTTTTTTCTTTTTGAATAACGCTGGTTGACTGCACATATTATCCTGATAATTTTGTAAGGATACAGATATCAAGTGATCAATTTTTAATTGCTTAATTATAGATATCAATTACGTTTCAGATCACAAAAACAATATAATAATTTATGTGCTGATGATAATTTAATTGGGATAATAATATGTAGTTTGCGGTTTTTATTGAGTGCTGAAAGTTGAGAAGTACAAATTATTAAACCGACTCTGTGTTTGATGTCCCCCTTCACCAGTAGGGAAGAGTCCAATTATTATTCCAGTTCATTCTAGAGACACATATCGCAATACTATAGTATGTTGGTGACGGTGAAATCGACCATAAATGTACAATCATAGATTAGACAATGAAATGTTTAATCACAGCAGCTGGTGTGATACACGGGAGTGCCCGACCAACTATACTATACCTTAATTATTATTGCCCTGGTTCGATCATTTCTCTCGGCTGGATGTGTTGCTATTGGCGCCCACTCGACTCATTTATCGGTGTCTCTTGGCGAACTTATGTTTTGGTAAATATAACCGATTTGCAGCGCTATAAATCTCGAATATTTACATAGACGCTGTTATCTCAGATGTCGAGCGTCTATAATCTACTTTCTATCTATCTGGAAGATTCATGCTGCTGTAGTCTCCCCTACTCACGCGCGGAGAGATGGGACAAATAAATGTCGAATAAACGTCCTATAATTAATAGTAATATATCCTAAATTAAAACAAAAATATTGTATATAATCCAGCCACTTGAAGTAAAATAACCATGAAATCCTCGATAAAATTTTAAAGTAGCTTATGTAAAACACAATTTTTGTTTGGGAACAATATATTGAAATTCCTGGATTTTCAAACCTTAATCCTTGGAATTTTTGACGAAATTTAACCAAAACTCAGAAATATATATTTTAATTAGTGAAATGTATGCAATGTGGGAAACAACATATTAAAAGCTCTAAGCCCTAAAGTTGCTCTTCATCTCCAGAGATGTTTCACCGTTGTGTTCTCGCATCTAGTTGCCGAATTTAATCGGACTGTACAAGAACATAGAAATAACTGTTAATAATTTTAAAATAAAAAACATTCTATCCATGAATCAGTATGGCCTACAGAAGGCACTCAAAGTAAAAAAATATTTTCAAACGACTCATCTAACGTTCGCGAAGAAAATTGTAGTGCAGCGACATTGCTTTGCAGTTTACCTACATGACACATTTACTTAAAAGAATTGTGGAGTTGGATGGCATAAATTACAGAAGAATCTCTCAACAAATCCCTTTTATTTTATGGAACCCCACATCAAATCATTACCAATGAAAGACACTGCAATTAAAAATAAGAACAAAAACCGTTATATTTGTAACTGTGGAACTATTTAACAGCCAAAAATAATCCAACATTCAAATCTAATTTCGCGCAACCCTGGTGATTTTTCTACGAAACCTCTGGGTTCCGTGGTAACCACTTTAAGAATCGCTGAGTTAGACAATTAAATTTTTTTAACAATTTTCAGTACAATTGATAATGTTTGATTTTCAACTTTTCCTTAATAAGTAAACTTTACTGAATACGATAATATACCTATGGTCCTCTTGAATTTTCAAAACGCCTGTTTTTATTTCTAATTTTGCACCTTTCGACAAATGCACCTATGTCTCGATAATATGCAATCCGACAGAAGCGACTGTAATTCGCTTTTGAAATTCCGTTAGCCTACAGAGCCTGTATCTGCATCCACATGGCACCTTGGTTTGATATCAGAGCAGTTCAGGTCTCATAGAACAGAGCAGGTATACAATTTAACTCATCTTCAAAGTGCTTATTTTGTTAATTGTAATGAATTACACCGAACTGTTGTTTAGTGTAAAGGTGTGGAAGAACGTGACCTCTCTATTATTCCAATCCAGTCACATAAATCATATGAGTGCTCGAAAATTTATACCTTCTTTATAATCTATATCTACCAAAATTGAATTGTTATTAAAATCTTTAAGCATTTTGTCAATAATTAGCTACTCAGTCCGGCTGCGCCTGCAGAATAGAAATCGCTATTTTCGCTCACTGTTCATCCCCATTTTGTAGTATCGTAATAAAATACATATGGTCTAAAATTCCCCCGATCTCGAGTTTATTGTGTGTAGATACATACAATTTTATTTAAAGTAAGTAAAAAAACTTGAACTTCGTATGGGTCTTTCCAATTCTTATTCAAATCTTTTTTTTCATTAATTTGTTTGATTCATTCTAAATTCATCATTCGTGCAATTAGATAATAATTAATAACTTAATACTAATTAATTTTTATATTTTTTAGAATTTTCTGAAGAAGATCCAAAGCCGGATAGAAACGTCATCTTATGTTGTATTGATTTGTTATTTTTTTATTTTTTGTCAATATATTGGTCTGAGAAAAATTGGTCGACAATTTTATTTATTTGAAAACTTTCCAATTCTTATTTCACTTCGGACTACAAGTTTGCAGATTTTAGATTTTTTCTGTTAGAATATATCAAATTTTAACCCTTGAGTTAATCTTGAAGTGAGTGGGAATTTTCGAACTTAAAAACAACTTTTGTTGTAGGTACCTATATAATCTATATTAATAATATCTGTACTAATATCATAAAGAGGTAAAGTTTGGAAGTTTGGAAGTAGGAGGTAATCTCCGAAACTAGACTCATTGGATTCAAAAATGTTTTCACTAATATTTAGAACGAACCTTCAAATTGGACATAGGCTATATTATATAATAGTGTTAAAAGAAAAGCGCTTTTCGTGGAGACCAATTTTGTAACGTAAGTCGACTAGAGAAAAAAAGCGGTGGTAATCTCCAAATTCGGGCGAAGCCTAACCAGGCCGCTAGATATAGAGTAAATTGAAATACAGTGGAATTTGGAAATTCAATAGAGTATAAAAACCGTGAGACGTATGTATTAATTTATAGAATGTAAATTTTAAACTAAATTATTGAAAATAACTTTTAGTCTTTATTCACAATTTCCGTGATCGTTGTAAAAGAGTTCTACAATATATGTTAGAATATGAATGCAGGTGGAAATAATAGACAACGATTTCAATTAAATCAAAACATATTGGCAAGCAAAATTTGTAAAATTATTACAGTGACCCGTTCTTTCAATTTTCAAATGAATAATCGATTTTTAAAATATACTTAGCATACCTTTTTAAACCCAGTCAAGAAACTATACCATTATTTATTATGTAATTGAAATTAAATAAAAAAACAAAACCAATAACAGTTAATCTTTTTTTTGCACGACTCTTTATAAAATAGCTGCCTTGTATGTCTCTATAGCGGTTGTAAAATGATCATTTTTCGCACTAGTGCGCAAAGTAAAACAAAAGTAATGGGGTTTTACCAATCCAACAGTTAGCCAGTTGCCATATCCATATAAGCGACAGAAACCAAATAAGGCGCTTAACAGTACCTAAAAATATCAATATAACTGAACGTGAAATGTCAAAAAGATTACAAATATATTAATTATGATGTAAAAGTCAGCTATTTTATAGGAACCTACGTGCAAAAAATGTAGTGTCTCGATTGTAATGCTTTTATTACCCGTGTGACTGTAAAAACTCGATCGCTAGTGTAACATATATGTCACACTCGTAATATAATAACAGCATTTACGTACGAGATACATAAACTACTATTACGCAATGTTTGAATATCAATTGCAAACACGAATATGCATTATAATAAAATAAGTTTTCTAAAGTATAAAACGATAAAATTATTATATTATCCCATGTTCTAAAGTAAACAAATTACACTCGTCTCTTTATAATTAATTTATAATTGTTTTATAAAATATACAGAATTGTAATTAATCATACTAAAGTTGATTCATTATTTGTATAAATGAAATTGTTGCAATGCAGGAAGTATAGTGAATGCTTTATTCATAAATCATTTAATAATAGGCAGACATATTTGTTTACAAGCAACAAATACCGAACCTTTCGCCAATTATGGTTATTTTCGAATGTAGGTACAAACGCAATTAACTTTTCTTATAAAAATGAGGAAATATCGCTGTTTTATTATTAAATTAACTTTTTGCGCAACTTTTCCGTAAGTTATATCATAATATAAGTTTTATTATTTCAACTAATCTAATTTTCTTTTATTTGGAGAATCATTTTTTTATACAACTGAAATAAATTTAGCTAGCAGTTAGCACGATAGCAGCGGCGTTTTTATAAATCATTAGAAAAGAGTCGAGAATTTTATAGCACTGACTAAAATGAATTCAAATCAATTCCAGAAACATGAAATAGCAAACCAATGTCCTCAGAGATATAAACGACTTTCATTATTAATTAAGTAGTTTATTATATATTTATTATTATTAAGGCACGAAAAAATTAAAATATCACATTCAATTTTATTGCAGTATTTTTATTATAATATGTGTTCTTCTGTATCAATACAAGGTTCACAATTTCATTTCTTTCCGAGTAACTTGACAGGCAATCGACAAAATCATTAATCGAATTTTAATCAACAAAACCTTTTAATATCCCCAAGTAGAAAAGTCTTCAAGACGTTATATTACGGAGCTTATAACTTGTCAGCAACTTCCTTCGCGTTAACGCCAATTTAAATAGAAATCTTACCTTAGTTCGAATGTAGTCGGATAAAAAATACTCTATACCTACCTACTTTAAATTTAGGTGCCAATAACTATGAGTGACAAAGCTCATGAACATTGAGCCAGCCGTTCTCAAGTGATACTGTTAGAAACATGCAAACAGAAAGCAGACAAAAATTGGAGTGACGAGTTTTCATACAAAAATCCTGAAAACTTCGAAGCTAGTACTGGAAAACGAAACTATCAATATAGACATCCCGTTACTGTCTTATTGAATAACAATAATAATCTATTTTTTAAAATATGATATTGATGACTAAAAACATTGAGGTTCTATTTCGACTCTGTTCTCAATTTGATTTATAGCATTCATTTCTTCGGTATTCGCCAGCTGTTCAATATGACCATTCATCCCACAGAACAGTTATAGGTGTTCTGTGATTCATCCGCATAACTCTATATTACGAGCATCTGAATGTGTTTGTTCATGTAAATTAATGCATTTACTAATTAATGAAACTAATCAATGAAAAACAATTCCGGAAATCTAGTTTCTACGAAAAACATTATTCAATCTGTGATGTTAAAATAAATTAGAAGAATGTATTAATTATTCTTCACATGTTACTTTATATCAGATTTTTGATACTCGTATATTAAGAGTACGATCTTGAAAAAATGATTTAAAATCTGCAGGTAAACATAACAAAAGTTTAATACTTTATCAAGAAATATACTTTTTAAAAGTATTTAAATACAAATACTTTTGCTTCATTAGTATTTAAATACAAAACAAATACTTTTCATGCATACACTTGTAAAAAATACTTTTTAAAAGTATTTGAAATACAAAAATACACATACTAGAAAAGTAAGTATTTTCATTTGTATTTTCAAATACTTTACAAGTCTGAAATTTATACAGTGTGTTCACCGAAAGTGGTAATAGTGAATAATTCGTGTATCCTCTAGATACAAAACAATGTTTAATGAATTTTTTGTTTAACTCGAAATTTACTATCGGAAACTGCTTAGGTATATTTTTTGTACTTCAAACTTAACCGGCAGTGTACATGAACTTTTTTTTCAAGTGGCAACATATTATGTTTTTTTTTACATTTTCATTTTTTTGTTCTCTAAAAATTCATATAAAATTTTCATAAGGTTACATAAGAAAATATTCAAGAAAAACGTTATCAATTTATGAATTAAATACACAGTAATAATATTATTGTTATTAATAATTTACAAATGTGTAGAGTGCGATGAAAAATAATTAGAATATTTTCTTATGTAACCTTATGAAAATTTTAATGACAAAAATATTATGTTGTCATTTGAAAAAAGATTCATACACTTCCGGTTGAGTTTCAAGTAAGTACAAAAAAAATATACCTCAGCAGTTTCCGATAGTAAAAATCGAGCTGAACAAAAAAATTATTTAAACTTTTTTTTGTATCAATGTATCTAGTAGGATACACGAATTATTCACTGTTACCACTTTCGGCGAAACGCGTTGTATACAGAAAATAATTAATTTATACAACCATCAGTCTTCAGTAAAACCTTTTATTATTGTAAAACTTAAATTTACATAGTATATGTCTCCGCCTAGTTAACAACTATGTTAACTGTAATAAGCAGCCTTATATTAATGTTAACAACCAACAGAGATTTAGTTGGCTGTGTTCTTAAGCCCATTACACATTAAAATCAACTATAAAAATATCTACTTTGTGGACAAAAAATAATCCAATTTTATAATAATCTCGTACCTACTTCGTCGCGAATTTGATAGTCAAGATATTCGCGAGTAATCTGGCGCTCTAGGCGTGTGGAACATACATGTTGGTCAAAATAGCAAAACTTGAAGCCGTTAAAATTCCTTGCAAATTAGTCATAATAGAAAGTTGAATTTATTGACTGGACCATTATTTTTGGGGTTTTGCTACATTAACAGCCCCTCTCAGCCCCTTGAAATGACGACTTGTGCATAATTTTTTTCACAAAAATGTAATTTAAGTTTTGTTTTACCTATATTATTCAAAGCAATGGCACGTCAATCCGGTGTCAGAGAGGCAACCGGATGGCGAGTGGAAATCTGGGCCTATGAGTGGTGCAGAACCCCCTGGTAGCGGCCAAAGTGACCCCAAATGGACGGGGGCGGCGATATGGGGGTGGGGCAAAATCGAAAAATGTTTGAAAAGGCAACCGGATAAAAATGCGGTTGCATTGAAGGAAATACCCTAATTATATAATACATTTTTTTTACCATCCGAAACACTAGCGAATAAAAAAAAAATAAAAAAAAAACTGACAAGGCAACCGCTTCAAAATTAGTGAGCATACTTATTGACACCACCAAACGTTGGAAAAAAATTGCCATCCGATTCTGATGGGCAGTTTCGGAGAAACAACCCCTCAAAGTCGCCGAATAACCCTTTTTTTCGATTTTTTCAACAATAAGTAAAAAAAACACACTAAATATTGTTCAAATCGGATGGCATTCGAAATTTATACTGTCCTAAGTACAAATAATAGTGTGTATCAATGCCATCCGATTTCGATTTAATTTACCCCTATTTAGCCACCCCCCAAAACTCATGATAATAACAATTTTGTGCAGCGTATGGCATTATTTTTTATTGTTATTGAGTTTTGGGGGTAGGCTAAATAGGGGTAAATTTAAACAAAATCGGATGGCATTGATACACACTATTATTTGTACTTAGGACAGTATAAATTTCGAATGCCATCCGATTTGAACAATTTTTAGTGTTTTTTTTATTTATTGTTGAAAAAATCGAAAAAAAGGGTTTTTCGGCGACTTTGAGGGGTTGTTTCTCCGAAACTGCCCATCAGGATCGGATGGCAATTTTTTTCCAACGTTTGGTGGTGTTAATAAGTATGCTCACCAATTTTGAAGCGGTTGCCTTGTCAGTTTTTTTTTTATTTTTTTTTTATTCGCTAGTGCAAAAACGGCCCGCGTGTTTCGGATGGCAAAAACATTTTATTATATAATTAGGGTATTTCCTTCAATGCAACCGCATTTTTATCCGGTTGCCTTTTCAAACATTTTTCGATTGTGCCCCACCCCCATATCGCCGCCCCCGTCCATTTGGGGTCACTTTGGCTGCTACCAGGGGGTTCTGTACCACTCATAGGCCCAGATTACCACTCGCCATCTGGTTGCCTCTCCGACACCGGATTGACGTGCCATTGCTTTGAATATATAGTTTTATTGCAGTTTAAGTATTATTGCAGAAAAATTTCTTGGGTTTTTGACTACTTTTTTAACTTCCCGTTTAAAAAAAATCGGGAAGTTATTGTTTTCACAATCTAAAAGCCCCAAATGTTGTCGATTTTTGTATCATTTTTCTATTAACTGAAACGATTGTCGGTTAATTCCGAAAATTATTTTGATCAAAATTGCAAAATCGGTTCCTGTGCACACCCTAAAACCTCAAAATGTTGTTGATATTTTTTTATGTTTTTTTCTATTAATTAGGAATCTATTTTCGGTTGATTTCGAAAGTTACCAAACCAGAAACTGTGAAGTCTGATTAACAATTACATGATGCCTCTATTTACGATTTGATTAGCTATAACTTATGTTGTGTAACGTGCTTAACATACCTAGATTTTGACTACTATACATTATAATCGGACCACCGATATAGTTGACAAATTGTATGAATTCAACCGACGTGTGTATTGTAGTCAGTGGCCGGAATAAGGCATTCCATAGCCAACTCGCTTTCAACTATTCGACACTGACAAATCGCGGGGCATCTATTTGACCCTGAATAAACGAGATATTGAAATAACTACTCTTTAAACACAACAGATTTGTCTTTGGTGTTTTATGTTTTAGAAGCTAATTATTTTATATTTAAGAATATCCGTAGAAAATAATAATTGAATATCGCTAACCAAAAAGTGGCCATGAGACACATTTTGCAAACATTAGTTATTTGTACAAAATGATTCGAAAAATGTCTTTTTAGGCGCGAATAGCGTAAGCTAAAGCGCCTATATGTAGGTACATACATGCTTTGTCTGTGAATCTGTATGTCACACTTTTTTGTGGATTGTGTACAGCTCAAACGCTTGAACCGATTTTAAGAAACTTTTCTTTGTTCGGTTCGTCTCCGGGTAACTTAGATCCTAACGTCGCTCGATTTTTGAATTTTGACTTATTTTGTTCTTAGCTTAAGCAACGAATAATTTCTAGATGGAAAAGTCGAAAGCAGAACATTTGACTTAGGAACTTTGTTTGTACTAGTTAGGAGATAAACATACTAAAAGTCTTTACCCCTCCGAGGTACGCCCGAAGGGGGGGAGCACAAAGAAGGTCCCGTTTGCTGTCATCTCGAAAACGGTACGTCGTACGAAATTTTGTTGTAATACATAATGAAAGCTGATAAAATTCTCTACAACTTTAGCTTTCACACTTTTTATCTATCTCCAATCTTTGCCTAGCTATGAGCTCCGAAAAATGGTCATCAAAAATGTGTTAAATTCTCTTTAGCACATTGTAACAATACGAATTTGTCAAAATCATTTCGTATTGCTCATCCACACTATTAAAAACACCCACACACTATTAAAAAATAACATAAGCTGAGAGTACCTCCACGCAAGGCCCTCTTTCCCACTGGGCACTCTGGGCACGTGCCCAGGGCCCCGCGATCGATAGGCACCCCCTAGTTCCTGCCAGATCACCAAACGATAATCGATATTCATTACCGAAAAACATATTTATTTCGAATGACTGACTAGAACACCTATTTGCTTATTAGCTTTTGTATGCGCGACGCTACTCTATTCTCGCCCGAAAATCAGGCATGTTTAGGTAAATTTAAATATATAAAACTGCAATTTAATGGTATACTAAGTACCTAAACTGTTTAAAACAAAAATCATCATTGAACTAGTTTTTCATATACTTAATTTTTCGGAGCTCATAGCTAGGCAAAGATTGGAGATAGATAAAAAGTGTGAAAGCTAAAGTTGTAGAGAATTTTATCATCTTTCAATATGTATTACAAAAAAATTTCGTACGACGTACCGTTTTCGAGATGAAAGCAAAAAACCAAAAAACGGGACCTTCTTTGTGCTCCCCCCCTTCGGGCGTACCTCGGAGGGGTAAGGACTTTTAGTATGTTTGTCTCCTAACTAGTCCAAACAAAGTCCCTAAGTCAAACGTTCTGCTTTCGACTTTTCCATCTAGATTCCCCTTATGAGCACTCATTGACCAAACTATCTGTAGATAGAGAAACATGATTTGTTTAATTTTAACATAACGATATAACATATAGAAAAGGAAAACCATGAAAACGAATAGCAAATGTTTAGTGATAACCGTTACCCACGTTACTGCACGCATTAACGGAAATTTTATTTTCTTTGTTATTATATGTCAAATGTCAATATTATTATTTATTAGTTGGAAAGGCCCCGTAGCCCATAAGCTGCAATTTTTTCGACTACGATCTAATTAACTAAAGCTTTGAAATTTCACACACAATATGCATAAGTCTGGTGAAAATGCATATATCCAATATGGCGGATGCTCCAAGATGACGGAATACCTTTTCCTTCACAACCATCTTGAATAAAATAATCAAATAATTTTTATAAATTAATGTCATAATAGTTAAAATTTTGAAAGACTAAAAACAAGACAAAAAAATACTAATAAAAAGAAAGCTTTTATTGAAATGTACCAAAAAGGAAATGTAATTTTTAATAATTTAGGGTCATAATTATAAAAAAACTTACTGGCACCACATTTGACCCCCTACCTCCCCCTCAGTGGTTGAGCGGGGTCAACTTTTGAAATTTAAGTGGAAACCCTCATTAGGGGTTTTACAGCAAAAATGATATAAAGTTTGTTGGAAACAGTTTTTTTTTCGATTATTGACATAATATGTTGCCGTAATCGCAAAAAATATTATGCTAACAGTAAAAGTTGACGGTGATTGTCATTAACTTTGGAAATCGATACAATGTTATTGTTGTTCCTGGGAAAATGCGATAAAAATTTCTATTTTTATTACAGTGAATTTGTCAAGAATCGAAAAAACTGTTTCCAACAAACTTTATGTAATTTTTGCTGTAGAACTCGATTCCAATAAAAAATGGGAGTTTCTGTTTAAATTTCCCCCGCCCTACCCACTAGGGGAAGGGGTGGTCAAATGTAGTGTCAGTAAATAGTTTTTTTGAAAATATTTGACACGTATTTTTTTCATTCGATGCGTAGTTTCCATACTTTTTGGACACCTGTAATCTGTATGTTTCTATGCAGAATTCTGCATAGAAACATACATAAGCATGGCGTGTGTTAGTCGGACGAACATGTAAATATTTTCAGTCGGATCGAGATTACCTCTCCCCCCGTTTCCGAGGATGCTGAACACGGTGGTGACATTGAAATTGCTCTTTGAGGTTGCGCAATCCCCCAAAACGGTCAAAAACCACCCCTGAACGGGGTTAAATGCGCATTACGTTATTCCCTTTCTGAAAAAAAATGTGTTTTCCCTGTTTTTGAGGATGCTGAATATGGTGGTGATGTTAAACATTGCCACCGACTCTCACCAACCCGTCCACCGGACAAATCTCACCCCCGAAATGGGTGATTTTTTTCATATCGCCGGCAAAATTGAGTTGCTGTTTTCTAGGATGAGATTTGGCCGGTGGAGGTGTTGGTGAGATTCAACGGCAATTTTCAACATCACCAATTAACGTGTCTAGCATCCTCTAAAACGGGGAGATAACCCAATTTTGCCGGCGATATGAAAACAAATTCAACCTTTGTACACACCAGAAAACTTGTTTAATTATTGACTCCATCGTGTGAGATCATTTGTATTCAGTACTACATTTTTCGAGTCGGTTGTAAACATCGTATACTGACACTAAAATAAATTTTCGAATTTTGTCTCCAGAAAGCAGGAAAGTTTTGAGAAATCTTAAGGTTTTCAATTTTTTAAGAGAAGTAATTTAATATTAAATTAAATAAAAGTAAATTAAGGCTATGTGTAAGTACTAGTGATGTGCCGGATCGTTAAAAATGTATATCCGCGGATACGGATCTGAATACGGATTTTTGGTTTCAAGTTCCGCAGATACGAATACTGATACGGATCTTAACTTTCTTAGAGTACGCGCCGGTAAATATTGGAAAGAGACTATCTGTTATGGGAAAAAGTTATTGACCTCTTTAAGAGTTAACTCTCATAACAGATTGTCTCTTTCCAAAGATCGATGTGCAATATCTCATTATAAAGATAGTTGATTTAGTACCTTTGAGTTATGTACTCTTAGTATGGTATTCACTACGATAAATGTTTGCAATATAAAGGTGCCAAATACGATTTAAAAAAATAAAAAATAATCTGAATGGAATTTAACAGGTTTTCATTATTACCTAATCACCTAGGTATATATATAAAATTTAATCTATGAATTGAAAATTAATAAGGTAAAAGATCCGTAAAAGATCCACCAAAAACTGACGGATACGGATACGGATCTTTCTTCTCCCTCGGATATCCGCGGATACGGATACGGATATCCGGCACATCCCTAGTAAGTACCTATAATATATTTTGGTTTTAGGGGCACTGCGTACATAAATATTTGACCATTAATTTTGATGTTTGACATATTTTCATTTAATAAACATGCAAAGCTAGTGTATGAATATTATGAAGTGACAATTCTCCTATAAGAATTCGTTTTCCAAGATCGATTTTCGATTAACGTTTTGTAGTTCCAGAAGGCAAGTAGGTAGTTGTGTTTCTTTTATTCAAAAGGAATGTTTTTCAAAGCATGTAGAGACATATATTATATAGTTAGTAGGTATAATAAATAAACCAATATTGTAAAGACAAGCTAAGCGAGTGTACAATAATTATTTATGCATTCGATTACAAAGCACGTTCCAACACAAATATCCGCTTTTAATTATTAAGAGACAGTTCTAACAATCGGTTCGTTCTTAGCTCGAGACACGAGATGTGCGTAGACAAGTGCAAGCGCTATTGTCATGATAAACGGTTGTCCAGTCACCGTCACACTATCAACTATACTAAATTAAACATAACTATACGTCATTGAACATAGAAAAAAATATCCAGCCAATTGGGCGACGAGACCAAAGTTCAAAAATATTGACATTTGATGTAGTATAATAAAGAAAATAAAATTTCTGATATCACGTGAGATGACACGGGTAATAGCTAGTATTCAATACTCATAAATACGTGCTTTTTATTTTTTTAACTACAATTTATTTTATTCTTTTTTAGTTATATTTCATTTACTACTTTAGAAGTAGGGGTTTTATTGTTTGTTATAGCAATTGAAAACCTCCCATGACCACATTCATTCTTCGTCACTAGACCCTTCTAGTCACAAAATGTTACCAAAGAGAAGTCAAGCGAGCCCAAATTCGATGGATTTAATGTTAGCCATTGAGGAGTCTATGACCACCTCCCAACTCCAATCATTATACCAGCTCAGTCGTACTATATTATTGTATTATCATCAGAATTGTATAATTGTGCAGTCTCAAATCGATATGCTAATTAGAAATGAGTGGAAAGTGAGTTAGGAAATTACAATTCAAGCTAATACAAGCATCTTGAAAAAGGAGACCGATTTCGGTAGGCTACCATTCTAAACTCGTGTCTCAAAAATCGATAACGGTAATGATTCATAATAGGTAGATATCTTTACGCTAGACCCCGTGAGTCTTGTGCAATTATTGCACCCTTCTGCATGGAACCAGTCTTCATGATTCTATAATACGCAACGTGGTATTGTTTTGCTGTCAGTTAACACGTGCAATTATTTATTGTCAGTTTATTTCTATTTCGAAAAACGAGCAATAATCAAATCGTGCGATCCACTCTTATAGCTTCAGCAAGTCTCCCGTCGAAACAGAAACTCTTATTTTCCTCACTTTTAGAGAACGGCTGATTAAATAGAGATTCGTCTCATTTCTCCCAGTCCTCAAGACCAAAGGGAATTTTTTCAGTCGAAGTTGAAATTTTTTTCAATTCATGTTTTCTCCATGCTGAATATGACTTCGAATTTTGAGATATATGGGAATTTTATCGTGAGAATGTGACTTTACCACTCGTCAAATTAGGCTTATTTACATAATTTGCGGTAAGAAAATAAAAGCTGTCAGTATTAATAGCGCGTACATATAACATTATTTACTGTCATCCAAACCTCTATGCAGCTCATTGAAGCAACTAAAAAATTAACTGTATTTAAATTTCAGTGCTCATACATGGCTGCTACTGAATTTACACATGACTCAATAGACAATACCTGCTCTCATTACGACATACCTACATCAGTAAGTCCTGATTCACAAAGACACTGGCATTATTTGCATAAACACAATATTTGTGCTTCTGGGAATAAACAAAGCATGAACATGAAATTGTCTTTAGAAATTTGAATCATCAAAAAAACCAGAAATATCTTTAATTTTTTCCAAACACAAAACACACAAGTACAAAACACGCTCCAAATAAGTAAAATAGTCAGATGAAAAGTTTTAATTTTACGTAACAATTAACATATTGAAAAAATGTTTACCCAACTATACTTTTAATATATACTTGATATATTTATTTAATTTCTGAGAACTGCAAATCTCAGTGAGTACCATAATTTTTTCTTCTACTTTTTTCGTTTTCCGTCGATTTTTTATATAATTTGCGTCCTGTTAGTAATCACTAATCAGTCTATGCAGACTATAAACTAATGATGATGGTCTAATGGCAAGAGTAAAATGTCGCCCAATGGAGGCACTCTACGCATTTCGTTTATTATTCTGTCAGGTAATTCAAGTATATTTTAGTCTGTATAAGTAATACATAATTGTACTGTTATATCTAATTATTCAAAACTTTGATTAACGTCTGATAATTTTCAAATACATAAAATGATCGTCCAGTTTTTCAGACAATGTATTGACAAAAATTATAATAATATAATTAAATAGATTTACGTTTCGGTCCGAATTTGGGACTACTTCAGAATTGATCTAAAAATATAAAAATTAATTATTCTAATAAAATTGAAAAAATTATAACAAACAATTTTTTAATATGTAATCATGGATATACTCGTAAGTACCTGAAAAGGAAGAAAAAACAAAATGATTATTACAAAATCTATAATATAAAAATGAATCGCAAAATGTGTTGGTAAGCGCATAACTCAACAACGCCTGGACCAATTTGGCCAAATCTTTTTTTAAAATGTTCGTTGAAGTTCAAGGATGGTTTTTACGGCGAGAAAAATTAGAATTATTGCTGGAAAAACCCTAAAAATAGCCCTTTTCTTTTTCCCATACAAATGATTTCTAACTAAAACGTAGTCAATAAATTTAAATTCGTATCCATGGTTTTAAAATATAAACAGCCTTATGTATGATTTGAAAAAATTCTGTCAAAAATTAAAAAAATATTGATTTATATACTTTTAACATTTTTCATCATTAAATAATTTTCAAGTGATTTTATAACCTCAAAAGTACTCAACACGTGACACGAGCTTCCAATAACAACGGATTTTGTGTTGTAAGTATACTTTTTTTTATTCATATCGAAAATGTTGTTGATCTTATAAAAATTGGTCGATAATTTATTTATTGAAGAGTACTAATCAGACGTTAATCAAAGATTCAAATATCCCCATTCGTTCTTTTGCACCGGGCACGACGGCGCAGCCGGAGTGTTCGACATACACACATAATATACGTCCATGTATATTTTAAAATAAATAAAATAGATAGATAGATGTTCCAATTATATATATATATATATATATATATATATATATATATATATATATATATATATATATATATATATATATATATATATATATATATATATATATAATAATGTTAGGCGGTACGAAGTTCGTCGGGTCCGCTAGTAATATTATAAGTAAATATGAGAATTTTATTTGATTTTATATGTAACATTTTCGAAATATTTCTTTTAAAGAAATTTGTTTCATTTTCTAAAATTTTTATATTATCCTAATTAATTTTGTGATCTACGTTTATTGCAACGCCTACCAGCGACAATAAAATTTAATAGTTAAATTGTAATAGTCAAAAATTGTTAAAATTACAATAGTATGAAGAATTCTGTGATAAAAAAATATTGTATCTCAAATTTAACATAATGAACTTTATTATCTCTGAAGATGGCAATAAATTCACTGAAACGTGAGATAAATAGCTAAAACTTTAAAAGTACTATACTTTTTTTCATTGATTCATAAGCTCCAACCAATATTTCAATACAACTTATCGCAACTTCTACTAATAGTAGATTGAAAATAACACATTTAACTTTTTTCTACTATCATGACTACAGTATGATCATTAAAATTGTTCATATTATTTTTAACAGTCATTAAAAAGCTATATATAATATATATACTCGTATATATTAGCATTGCAATGACAAAATATTTAATAATTTGCTCAAATAATGACCTGCATTCCTGTCTAAACCCAGCACCCGAGATCAATCACATACAGTATGTTCCAAAAAGTTTTATACAAATAAAGAAAAAGTTTATCTTACATTTCACAAAAAAAAAATATTCTTGATAAAAATCTCTGCATGACTTGTAGATCCACAATTAAGTAGAAATTTTTAAAAAAATTGGTGATCGGGAGTACATGGAGTCTCTTTGACTAGACTTTTTTTGTGAGGCTACTTAAAAGAAAAGGTATATCTTCAGAGGCCATTTCAAGATATTGATCACCTTGAAAGAATCATTAGCGAAACATATGAAGCTAGGACTCCAGATGTGATTAGAAATGTCATAAACGAATTTAATGAACGAAAGGGACGGTGGATACGTTGAAGTTCCTTAGTATTTAAGTACTTTTACATGTTCCCAATAAAATTTATTAGGGTATATGCATGAAACTTATATTTAGTTTAAATTTTATTTTTTGTAATCTTTATTGCAATTGATTAAACTCTAAATAGTTTTTTCTTTTTAAATTTTTGCTAAATAATAAATATTAATTAAATAAAAATGCAATAAATACGCGCGAAATATAAAATATCGAAACGCAATGCTATTGATTCGACCATAGTGTGACGTCAAAGACCATGTAAACATATGGTTGCCATAGAATTATTGCCTCTTTTTCAACAAATTTATTTGAACACAATTGTTGACATGTTACATGACGTCACAGATCTCCCGCGCAAAAATGGCGCGTTTAAATAATCAAAATAGCTTGCCCAAAAAGAATACTTATTTTTTATTTAGATGAGTTTAGTTACAGTTAGTAATTATAATATATTGTTTATAGTAGCTACTGTTTGCTACAATTGTTAAGACACACCCATTGTTACAATGCTATCAACATAGAAAAATTAGTTTATTTTTTCAAACAATGTCACCGTCGGGATACGAACCCCGAATCTTTCCACTCTCGCGGCGGACTGTGTTACATTACACTACAGTGACACAAACTATCAAACTATCATTCTAATATTTATAGCATTGGTAACCGATTTTTTCACATCATGCGAGAGCCAATTAGTATTAGTTAACGCTAGATGTGACATTGTTTGAAAAAATAAACTAATTTTTCTATGTTGATAGCATTGTAACAATGGGTGTGTCTTAACAATTGTAGCAAACAGTAGCTACTATAAACAACTTATTTTTTAATTCAATAAGAATGTTTTAATGAATGATTTCAAGTGTTTGATAACTTTAATATGAAAACAATTGATTTTAAATATTTTCAAAAAATGTGCATATACCCATTAATAATATAAATCATGATTTTGATTCTCTCTGTATTCCAGCCATGTTTTAAAAAAATTGTACTTAATTATGGATCTACAAGTCATGCAGACATTTTTATGAAGAATATTTTTTTTGTGAAATGTAAGATAAACTTTTTCTCCATTTATATAAAACTTTTTTGACACATTGTATATTTATATGTTATTCTTGTACTAATGACATTTTAACTTAAATTTTAACTTTTCACGCAAATACTTTCAAAACAACTGTTAACAGTTTTCAATAATATTGTGGATTATTCACAAAATCAAAGCCTACATAGCAAATAAATAATATTCTTCTTTACATAGGCATTAACACTTTCCATAATAGCCCACTGCATTTAAGAATTGACCCAAAAATTTCAGATACAATTTTTCCTTTGTTACTCATTCGAAAGGGTCTTCGATGGAGACCTTAACCCTGAATTTGCGCATTCTCCAAATTGCCCCATCCTACGCCATCATGGATTTTGTTTTTTTTTCTTCAATTGCTCATATCTCGCGTTCTAATAATCCCACAGCAATCGTTGTGGGGTCGTTGTACTCGTCATGATTTACTTTTTAATTGAATGTCTATCAAGTAAAACTCTCCAATGTACTGGAAAAAAGTTATTATCGTCCAAAGTTACAAGTTCTTTGCCAAAAGTTCTTGCGCCCGGTTTTTCCACGCGCATCTCTTTCCAGTGCATCTGAGACCCCCACCTACAATTTACTATTCAAATTAGACTCAATTTCCAGTATTTAAAAAAAAAATGCATCCCGATTGGTTGATCCCTCGCCCAACAATCCACGCTCGAGGTTGCGCTATTCATTTCGTGCTATTTTGAAGCCTCTAATACTCGCGCTTCCCGCTGCATTTCTCGCTTTTTAACTAATATAACGCAAATTAACTAAGATTAACGACATATTCGTTAAATCTGTGCTTATAACACGCGTTTTACATTAATTTTTACCTTAATTTATAACTCAGATCAATAGTGGCGTGTGTGAGATGAACGAACATGTAAATATTTTGAGCCGGAACGATATTACCCCTCCCCCCCATTTTAGTGGTAGCGGAACACGGTGGAGATATTAAAATTTCAGTTTGGGGTTGTCAACCTCCCAAAACGGTCAAAAATCACCCCCGAACGGGGTTAAACGCGCATTACGTTATTCCCTTTTTTGAGAACTTGTAACTTTGGACGCTAATAACTTTTTTCCAGTAAATTGGAGAGTTTTACTTGATAGAAATTTAATTAAAGAATAAATCCTGACGAGTCCAACAACCTCAGAACGATCGCTGTGGGATTATTAGAACGCGAGATATGAGCAATTGAAGAAAAAAACAGAATCCAAGGTGGCGGCGAACGGGGCAATTTGGAGAATGCGCAAATTCAGGTTTAAGGTCTCCATGGAAGACTCTTTCGAATGAGCAACACAAAAAAAAATGTGTCTGAAATTTTTGGGTCACACCTATAAAATATTTTTGAATGCACTGGACTATAAATTTGTTTTTCGAATTACAAAAAAAAAACGACTTAAGTACATTAGCCCGCGTATTATGTAAATTAATTATAAAAGAATATTTGGTAACCACAAGAGTATAATTTTACATTGCGGTGAATTCGGAAGCTGTCACAAATTTAATATCGTAGTTGTTTTTGTTTATTTATTGAGATTTTATTTTCAATAAAAGACTATAGGTATGCCGCAATTCCGGGTTCAGAATTCGGTATACATATAATATTTGGTGTCCTTCGAATCACTGATAATTGTGTTCATTTAATTAATTTAAAGTGTATTTTGTAAATTTATGTTTCATTTCTATGATTGCATAATTGAAGATAAACAAATTTATATGAAACATCCACGCGTTTAGAAAAAAAACCCTGTCGACAATATAGTTTATTTGCTATTAGAGGCAATATGGCTTAAGTATATGAACTTTAACTTTATTTTTGGACAAAATAAAAAATTCAACACCTTATTACATCAAAATAATATTTTTTTACTTATTTTCAATACTAACATTAATCCAGCATTGCACCAAATTAAATATACCCTTCAGTATGTAAATCCATACCCACAAATTAGCGTTTTAAAGTCGGACCGATTTTATTAAAAAGAAAAAAAAACACGAATCAGACACCGATCGATTGCCAATGAAATGAATGCCGACTAATTCCACTCTGTCTTTCCATTAGCCTGCTGCTTGCATGTGGATTTTGTGCAATGCAAATAAATTCGTCTCAAAGTTGAAAAAAAAATACATGATGTGATTTAAAAAAGTGGAAAAAAAATTGGATGGTCCAGTATGACGGTCTTCTAGAACAATATAACTTTCATCTAAACATTTTTGGATATTATCGATAGGTTAAGTGCTATTGCTCTGTAACACTTTAAATTTTTTACCGATTTGTTAAAAAAATGTAGATTTTTAAAATAAAAATATTACTTGCAAATTGTAATTGTATTGGAGTGTATCTGTATTTTAAAGCTTAGATGTTGTGGGTACAGTCTCTTACAAAAATACACGAGAATCTATGAATCTAGCTGTTGCTACTTACTATTACGCTATACTTTTCTCTACGATTGTCACGAGTGAACTGCCTCATTTTTGTTAGTTTTGACCAAAATTCTGGCCAATGGGCATACAACTTTCATGAAAAACTTTTTATATCATTCTTTATACAAAAGTACAGATATTTGCTATAAAATGTGTTTGTCCTTACTTGTTCCTGTTACTTTGTGATATTTTAACTATATTCAATTATTGTATTACTAGGCTTGAAATGATTTCCTAGTTTCTGCAAATCGATGAAAATAGTAAGTTATTTGAATTCGTTGTAATAAAATGTTTAAAGACAACGTAAACTACATGAATATTGTCAAAATCTCTAACCAGATTTGTACATGAATACAGGAAGTTGTGGTTAGACCCATCAATTATATGTTTATAGAACATTCAAAATTTGCATCCGGTATGCATAGACAATTTTCGTTAAGTAAAGTAAGTACCTTTTGATAGACACCTATAATCATGATAATGAAAGACTGTTTAACTGTATTGTATTTCAATGACAATAAAAAAGAAACAAAAGTTGATTCTTAGTTACACTAAATGCATAACTTATGAAGTGAAAAAACTCTAAAAACCTAAAATTATCAAAACGAATTACTATAGAATTAACTTGTGTGTATATAGGACTGAGTAATACAGTTCTATATAATAATTGGTTATTATTGTCTGTACTACTATCTTCTGGTTGGTCTATCACAAAATTAGTTCTCTACAGGGTCGAACTCGAATCTGACTACTGTTTAATGATTGTATGATTTAATTCCAACAGTTACACACTGACATAAACGACTGAAACAAGTGCGTTCACAAATGAGTGACGTACTTTCCATGAGTGATATATTATGCGGCGTATGGGGTGTCGGTCAACTGGCCGGTTAGCTCCGTTGGTTAGAGCGTCATGTTGTTAACGCGATTGTTCGATCGCTCCGCGAGACAATATTTTGAGTTTTTAAGGTGTGTTTTTGTTTTTGATTAATTGCAACTAGTTTTACCATTATAACACCACAAGCAGGGAATGGTACTAACTATGTCAAATTTTACTTTTCAAAATTTTTCAATATTTTCTGTTTGTCTGTGAATATGATACAGGTCAAACGGATGAACAGATTAAAACTAACTTTTGGGGAGGATATTTGATGTACAAACATGAAGAACCCTATATTTTTTTAGGAAAATCGGCGCATGCACAAAATAAATATATGCTATAACGTTGTCTTTTATATAATAATGGTATAATATTCATAACGGTTTATTATTCTATTTATTTTTACAAGTAACAAAAATATTAAGAGCACTGTGGTTTGAATCTAATAAAAAATAGAGAATAGTTACTTCTTACCACAACAAGTTTATTAGTGGATGTACATTTCGAGAGCTATGCTCTCATCTTCAGCAATACACTAAACTAAGTTCTTAAACCAAAAATCTTTACATTATATAGCAATTACAGGTATAAATTAAAATAATAATGTAGGTACTAAAAATTAACCATAGACTTATGAAAGTCAGGTAACGTCAATCTGGTATATCCAATATAACCTGAAACTATGTCAACCAAGCGCTGGTCCGTGTCAATGAAAAAACTGTAAAAAACAAAGGAACCGCACGCTTTAACAGAAATTTTATTTTCTATATTATAATATGTCAAATATCAATATTTTTGATGTTGAAATGATCCCGTCGCGTCGCCCAATTGGCTGGATTTTTTTTTATAATAGAGGTAAACTGTTTTTTAAGGAATAAAAAAAAAATTGGTTGTCTGTAAAGTCGGTTTACGGACGATAGTTTTACGTGATAACGTATTCCGCTCGAATATCATATTTAATAATCACGCACAGGGTCAGGCGGAACGTTACACTTTTTCGTGCATGCAGCCGGTGTTTCATCTTTTATATTGACGTGATTCATCAATTTATAATACGTTATCACGTCAAAAATAATAAGACTTCATTAATTTTTATATTATTCTTACATAAGAAGTTTCACTTCTGTCGTGTCTGTCGCGACACATGCCTTTTTTAAAAATGTACGGTCTATTTTAAATTTGTATTAAGTATAAGCTTACGCTAGTTCGCTCAAAGACAGCATTTTCATGGCTCCTTTATTACAAGTCACCCAGTTCTCAGGTTCTAATTTGAGAACTGGTGAAACAGTGAAATGGATTTTCAACTAATTACATTAAAACTAGGCCCAAATAATTCGGACCGTTGGTGGCCTTAAAAAAAAGTAATTGAAAGAAAACTTTTTTAAAGATAGTAAGTAAATATTTAATTTTAATTTTTAAATGCATATTTTTAATAATAAGTTGATAGTTACACACTTTGGATACAAAAAAAGAGTGAGGGGCTTTTCGATGTTGAATTTCAAAAAGAATATGCTCTGAAAATCCTCGTCTTTGCCTCTGATACATCCTGTGTTAGTTACGTACATAATTACTAGAGTTAAAAAATTAATACACTACATTTAATTGATTTTTTCTATTCAGTTTGATAGCATATATCTTTTAACGATTACTATGTGCGCTCCTCATAATGCATTTTCTTCTAACTTGAAAATTTTAAAAAAAAGTAGGTAGATAATGGGGACAGATACCCCCCCCTCCAAATGTCAAATTCGAGTGTCAACTTAAAGCAGAAAAATGTGTGAATAATGTTTTATTATTACGATAATTTGATGGCATCCTTTATAAAGCTACCGAGATTTAGGACTGTTTGAGCCTCTTGTAGGTACCAATTTTTAAATAATATTTTGTTAATGATGAATTGGAAATACAGAGACGTCACCGTGATTAGTCTGTTACGAATCCCCGCGTCCCGTATCTAAAAATATAGGTTTCCATTAAGCTCAGGTAAACCGGGCAATTGATGATTTTTTAAAGAAATATTTGTTTATGTTAGATTTTATTTGATTTTCAGTTTTGATCGAAAATTTAGGCATCACAATATATAAAATACTCTATCAAATAGCAGTTTATGTATCTAGCCATAAAAACATTACTCGATTTCGACTTCATAACAATATTTCAGACAGATGCGGTGAGAACACGGTGTGCGGCCATGTTGCGTTTCATTTGGATTGTTTACGAAAACTACGGCTGCTTTGTGTTGCTTTGCTATCTTTATTTATCTTATTAAATTAAGCGGTACCTGACAGGTCGCTTTTAACTCTTTCAGATTTGGTGGTCAGTTATTAAACCATCTATTCTAGATTAAAAAAAAAATTCCAGCCAATTGGGCGAGGGGACCATTCCAAGTTCAAAATTTGGCTATTTTAATAGTATAATAAAGAACATAAAATTTCTGATATCGCGTGAGATGACGTGGGTAATGGCTAGTATTCAATATGATATTTGCTATTCGTTGCTATGGTTACTTATATAATAATATGTTCCCCGTCATGTAAAAGTTAATCAAATCATGCCTATATAACTAGTTTATTTGTGGCTAATCTACGAAATAAAAGAACAGCTGATTTTTTTTATTTTCAAAATAGTTCAGAAACTATAAAGTTTAGAAAAAAACAATTTAACAAAACTTTTTTGAAAAAATAAATAGAATAATAAGCCGTTATGAAAAGTATACCATTATTATATAAAACACCGTTATAGCATACCTATATCTCTTCTGCACATGCGCCGATTTTTCCCAAAAACAATAGGGCTCTTCATATTTGCATACCAAGCATCCTCTCAAAATTTGGTTTCAGTCCGTTCATCCGGTTGACCTGTATCGTGATCACAGACAAACAGACTAACAGACGCACGAAGTTTATCCAAAAACATGTTTATGGATTCCTCAAACGAAAAGATATTGTGAGATTTTTAAAAGTAATTTTTGACCTAAACTAGTACCATTCCCCACTTGTCGGTTAGATTGGTAAAATCACCCCATCTATTGACAATTTGCTAAACAATTATGCGCTTTTAAATTCCATAAAGCCTTAGGTGGTAATTTTTTTCATAATAAACCCTAATTAAACTAGAAATGCAATTGTTTAATTTATATGAAATCATCTTGAAACCGTGACTGAAATAGTTAGAAATTAGGTACTGTTGAATTGGTAAGATTACGCACTAGTGCGAAATGGGTCATTTTACTCTCGCTATACAGGCCTCAAAAGTAGTTGTTTTATAGAGGTGTGTGCAAAAAATAATTTAATCGATACAAAATGTAATATACTTAACTTGTTTTTAACATTTATTGTATTTTTGGGTAGGTACACCTAAAAGTCAGTGTATTAAAACTTGTTTATTAATATTTTATTCTTTATAGTTTATACAAAGAAAGAGAATGAGTGGTGTTCAGTCACTCACGCACATATTATAGAGTTTATCTTCAGTTTACCATCACAATGGGCCGCGAGTTGGTGGTAGCTCCCGCGAGATGACCGCGGCTCGTATATCCTTATGTACGCTCGTCCGGACCACAAAGCCGCCGCCCTGACTCAGTACCAGTGCAGTGCGTTGCCATGCTTGAACACCGGCTGCGTATTCGTAGACGTTTCGTTCATTCAACAAGCATTAATTAATTAGTCGTCCCACATTTTTTAGAGTTATCTGTATAAAAAAATTCCAGCCAATTGGGTAACGGGACCATTCCAAGTTCAAAATTTTGATATTTTAATAGTAGGTATAATAAAGAAAATAAAATTTCTGATATCGCGTGAGATGACGCGGGTAATGGCTAGTATTCCATATGATATTTGCTATTCGTTGCCATGATTACCTACATAATATGTTCCACGTCATGTAAAAATTATTCAAAGCATGCTTAACTAGTATATTTATGACAGATCTACAAAACAAAAGACAGCCGGTTTTTTTATTTATTTTCAAAATATCTCCGAAACTATAAAGTGTAGAAAAAAAAATTTAACGAAAATCTTGAAAAAATAAATATAATAATAAACCGTTATGATAAGTATACCATTATTATATAAAAAACACTGTTATAGCATATATCTCTTCTGCGCATGCGCCAATTTTCCCCCAAAACAATAGCGCTCTTCATATTTGCATACCAAACATTCTCCCAAAATTTTGGTTTCAATCTGCTCATCAGCTGTATCGTGTTCACAGACAAACAAATCCACAGACTTTTTCCAAAGATATGTTTTTTGAATTCGGGGGACTTCAAAATAAAAAAATATTGTAAAATTTTGAAAAGTGACTTTTGACCTAAACTAGTACCATTCCCCACTTGTGGGTTAGAATGGTAATAGATTTTAAAAACTTTTTAAAGAACTTTGTGGAAATTAATACTACAATTAAAAAAACCTCAAATGTATAGGTTTTTCAATGTAGTTTTAAACATAAAATAATGCCCGTAACGTCAGTATTTAAATAATTGAATTATTAGAATAATGCCGCTACGAAAGTGACGCGAACTATTGTCAAACTATTACATTTGTGACATCAGATTAAATTAAGACTGTAAAACTGTTTATGTTTCATGATTTATAATAAATAACGAACACATCAATTAGTGCCATGATTCGTTTAGCATTTCGATTGATGGTTGAAGGAGTTGATTATTTGGCGAATGGTTCAACCACATCGAAAGCAAACCATTGACAGGAAAACAAGGTGTGTTAGCTTTATAAGCATATCGATACTGCACAGTGCACACATCAAAATTGTACGATCAAGCGAACCCGCCGAAGGCGGACGAAGTTCGATCATAATTATATCGATTGTTTCACTCGAAAAGATTTGTAGACATGTAGACATGCCCTTGGACACTACATAACGCCACAATTCAGATAATAAAGTAAGTGACAGCCCTGTGCTATCTCACGTCATATTATGTCATAATGTTCAAAGTGAATACGAATCGAAGAGATCACGGGTGGGAAATCCTGATTCTACTTCCCTTTATCATTTAATGGGATAAAAACTTGGGTTGGGGGTGATCTCTTCGAGCAAAACAATCGATATAATTATGGTCGAGCTGTAGGTACCCTCCATTTGGCGGGCTTACTCGATCGTACAATTATATCTCATGTTTCACTCTCACGATCACTAAGTAGATGTTTAGAGCTAGTCTAAAACATTATATGTGAAAAAAAATGTTTGATGAATATCAAAACAGGACTATTAATCATCGAAAACAAATTGTAAAAACATTTTAAGCGTTGAAACGAAAAAACGCGTCTGAACTATGAACGCACAAGGAACATTATGACATAATATGACGTGAGATGGCACAAGGCTGTCACCTACTTACTTTATTATCTGAATTGTAGCGTTATGTAGTGTATCTTGAGAGCGAAACATGAGATATAATGAACTATTTATATATTATTTCTCCTGAAAAACTCTGTAAATTAAAATAATGTTTTTGTTTTGTCGCTACTTGTATAATATTATATGTAACTGTAAAGTCAAAGGGGCGTATCTCTGAGAAAATTAGATAACTAATATTAAATAATTAAAGTTCAAACGTTTGTTAAAAAATACACAAATATCCATGTATCTCCAGTGAACACAAATACCTAGACAGATTCGCCGCTTTACAAAAATAGTGTCCTTATTAGACTAATCTCGAAAATTAATTTTTAGAGATACCGCAGATGTGGTTCTGATTCAATAGTAGTGAAAAGTTTTAAAAATATTTTTAAGCAACCCGGCTGTCCAGCAGCGACCGAATTACTAAACACCGCTCAGTCACAGCGGCTCAGATATCAGAATCACTCAGCCAAAATATAATCGATGTGAAAACTAGAATTTTAATATTATGTTAACTTAGAGTCATACACAAAAAGTCTTTGAGATTTAGAATATTTAATCTTTCTTAGTCCGTTTTTTTATCGATGAAAAAACTTTAAAGACTACGTAAAACTAACAACAAAAATGTTTCGTTTAAATAACTCTTGCTTACTGAAATAATTCGTTCACCTTAATAATCAATTCTGATTCAGTTTTATTTTCGTATCAAAGTTAATGAAGCGGAAATTATGTTAAGGTTAAATATAATACCTATAATAGCAATAATCTAAAGAATGGGAATGGATTAAATGTTATAAACAGATAGTTTCAAAACGTAAGTACCTATTGTTAGTAAAGTCTGACCGAAGATCAGTTTTTTTGGCCGAACTTCGGTTTTTCCTCACCTTCGCTCGAAAAACAAATCAAAATACTTATTATTGAACTGACCGCAATAGTGTTGAAATTCAAAAGTATTTTTTGCACGAGCCCCTATAAAATAGCTGCTTTTCATGCCTGTATAGCGGTAATAAAATGACCCATTTTGAACGAGTACGTAAAGATAAACAAAAGAAATGAGATTTTGCCAACCCAGTAGTAATTTCCAACAACCATCTATCAGTTGTCATTTAAAACCATTTGAGAAACAGAGGCAACAAAGTAGGCATAGTCTTCGTAAATAATTCAAATAGAGTCCGATATGGACGACCACTTAACTGTTAGATATATAAAATAATATATACTTATTATATATTAAAATCAGCTATTTTAAGTTAGTAAGCGAAAAAAATGTAGTGTGTATCTCGAATGTAATGTTATGAAAACTCGTGTGACTGTTAAAATTTGCTGGTTGATCGTTTTAACCTAACGTGCATAAAAACTTCAATTACGGTCTATCTAGAACGTAGGTGAAGAAATTATAATAATAGCTATTATTATCATTTATTGATATACATAAACTATATAGTTTATGTATATCTACATAAACTATTATTAATTTGTTTGATGCGTTGTGTGTGTGTGATTTATATGAAATAAGTCCTCACTTTATTATTTTATAAATTCGAACTTTCGGTTTCGACAAAACCTTCGGCCTGAATTTAGCTCAAACCGAATGTTTGACCAAAGGTTCAATTTTTGGCCGAACATGACCGAAGGCAAATCATCAAATTCAAAGGCTGTTTTACTATTTCCAATAAAATTTCAATTGAACTGTGTATTTCACGTAAGATTATTTGCTTTATTTTCTGTTAATATTATGCATAAGTGAAACTTTCTGATAACGATTTTAAAAGGATCGCCAAAGCTTTAACTTAGAAAAAACATTTTGAATCGCTGTATTTACTGAGTGTGATTTAAGTGACGGACAGTAAAATATTATTCGTTATTGCAAATATATTTCTTGGAAATAGCCCGCTATTTTTGAAATTTTCAATAATTGGTACCCAAATTTAAAATTTAAGGTACTTTTTACCTGCATACTCTAGGGCTAAAAAACCGTAAAAACCGACATTGACACAAACGAATCTATAGACAAACTCGACGTTTATGCATGCTGACGTTGATGACCTCAACTGTTGAGCGTCTACAATCTAAAATCTATCTATCGACGTTCGTGATAACAAATCGCAAATTTAATTATTAATAATAACTTAAAAGGATACTTATTCAAAATGTATCAACGTGTGATTTACTAAGTATCAGTTTCTTTCTGCATTCTTTAATTTTATAAATGCTTAGAGCTAGTTTCCAGCACAGAAAAAAATTAAGTGCAAGTGAAAGGTTGGTCGGGTCAAGTAACCTTTATAAATTGATAACTTAAACCGTAAAATGGTCATTTATTTAATAATAAACTGTTATTTATTTTTAATAATTTCCTCTGAGCAAGAGTAATTGTTTAATTAAATTGTTGGTGTGGTATCACGCAAGCCATGAGGCTAACAGTACCAACCTTAAACACATTAGGTACTCGTTTGATCATCCATCTACATTTTCACTAATTTATCATGAAATTAATTATCTATAATATGTGAATTAATTGCACCTATCCGTGGCCAGTTCAGTCCAAATTAAGTACTTAATAATAACAGTATACAAAGGCATAACGCTACACATGATACCTATAAATATAACGTTTACGTAATGTCCATTTTTAGGATTTCGTACTCAAAAGAAAAGAAAAGAAAAGCGAAACCTTTACGAATCACATTTGTTTTTTCGTCTGCATGTCTGTCTGTCACAGAAATTTGGCATAGGTACGTATGTAGTTCCGATAACAATACAATATTATAATAACTAACTGACCGGTCCGGTTCATCCGGATGCAAGCACAGTAAAAACTTAAGGCGGTGTAACACGCTTTTGTTGGAAAATTTGAGACTGTGATATAACTACGTACAAAACGAGTTATTTCTAATCGGAATAACATTTTTGCACATACCGCTAAACTAGCGGTATGTGCTTTATTATCGCTTTGTGCATCAGAGCTGACTTTCGTTCAGATAAGAAGTTATATCTAAGTTAATTTCACACGAAATCCATTCAAAATGAAACTTTTTGAAAAGAGGAGATTCTGATCTATAAAACAGAACCATTTTTAAATCAATTCGAGTTCATAAATACTATTAAAATTGTAATTGAAAATCACAAACAGCAGTTGTCGGTTGGTCTGTACGTATGTACGTACGTACGTACGTACGTACGTACGTATGTACGTACGTCACGACTCTACAGATCGCAATTTTGGTCGGATCCCCTTGGGTTATATTTTATTCACTTTGTTTACTATCAGACCAGAACCCTATTTAAATTCACTAAAATGTGTTCAGTAGTTTAATTTTTATAAACAGTTTTTTTTTTATTATTTTTGACAGCTAATTAAAATAAAAAAACAAAAAACATAATAAATATACTCAATTAATGTAGTATGATACGTAAAATAACTGCTACACTTCTATACCATAATAACAAAGGCGTTGTACGGCATCGGTGTGGCCGAACGGTTAAAGCGTAAGTCCTGTAATCCCAAGGTGCCGGGTTCGATTCCCGCTGACATAAGAATTTTTTTTTTTTTTATATTCCCATTTATTCCACTTAATTCCACTTAATATTTATATATTATATATAATATATTTCTCATATATTTTTTTTATTATTATTTTTTTTTTTTATTTTATTTTTTTCATTTTAATTTTTTAATTGTTTTTTTTAATCTATTGCACATACCGCTAGTGTAGCGGTGGGATATTCTTGAAAAATAGTGTTTTGGGATATTGTGTCTATAAAATGCGTTCTTCGATAAACTAGAAAGTCAATAAACTAGGACAAGAAACTCAAAAAATCGGGATTTTTGAGAGCAAAACCCGTGCATAATTGCTAAAAAAAATTTCTTATTTTACTAATGTTTCTCGTATACTTTTATTTTTTTTTTATTTGTTTTAATCTATTTTCTCAATTTTTTTCATTATAATATAATGTACAGTGGAAAACTTGCGGGATGTGCACTTTTGGTTTTGCCAACTATTTTAACTTTTTAATAATAAAAGCTTGTTTTTAAAAAAAATCGTTTATTTTATTTGTTTGTTATTACATATGCAGCGTCGGTCAGACCTTAGGGAATATCGGGACTTTTCCCGGTGGGCTAGCGGTCCTCCTTGGACCGGTCGAGTCCGGTCCAGATTTTTTTATTTTTAATTATACGATCTTGTAGAGCCGTTTGACAATTTTCCCGATAAGTTTTTAAGTTCCGGGCCAACCTTGTACATATGTGATCTATTTTATAAATAAAAATTGTTTTAGCTATTTTCAAGGTGTTTTTAAACCAATTCATAAATTTACATAAACTCCTCAAAAACGTGAACACCATGTAGGTACTATTAATTAGTTCACGTTGCCGAGTCTCTAATGTACTTTTAAAACTTACTACAGTAGAATCTCGATAAGTTAAAGTTCAAGGGAAACGTTGAAAAATTTCAGTCATCGGGTTTTTTATTTATCGAAAGTTGAAGTTAAAGATGTTTTGGAAGTTCAGTTTTTAAGTTATCGACATTCTAGTGTAATTCGTATATTATTTTTAGAAAACGCATCATTAAAACTGTATTTCCAAAACTAGTACATCTAAAATTTCAAAAAAAAACACTCTCCGTTACATGAAAACGAAAAAAAAATATCGAATAAAGCTTCTATAGATAATATTCAATTTTATGTACAATAGTTTGTACATGGTATCTCAAAAGATGAAATAAAAATACGAAATAGACTCATATGTGAGAATCTTTTGTATTGAAGAAAATTATCATTCATTTTTCATTAGCTGACATCGTGTACGAAAAATAAAAGAAACACACCAAACTGACTCAAAACAGATGCTAATAATTATATATAGCTGTTTCTTTTTCAACCCAAAATTTATTTATACTAGATATATAGGTACTTACTCAATTTAATGATCATTACGTTAAATGCATTTTGGTGAAGATTTTACCCTTGATAATATAACATGTAGAACACGTCATATATTAATTCGAAAACTTCAGATAGATACAAATAGGTACTGTAAAGAATTCAATAATATTAAAAATTAAATTCGAAAATTAGATATTACATAAAATAATAAAATCACTGCCTGTATAGCGGTAATAAAATAACTCATTTTGAACTAGAGCGTGAAACAAAACAAAAGAAATGTAATTTCGCCAATGCAATAGTAGAGTCAGTAACAGAGACAGAAAAGTAGGCATTGTCTTTGTACACAATCCAAATAGATTCAGAAATCACATAAAACTTGTTTTAGGATCGTTAACTTACATTGATTTTGTCATTTTTATTATCGTAGAACTTTAGGAGCTACGGACAGAAAAAAGAAAACAATAAATCTTTTGGTACGGATTACGGAACACTAAAAAATGTCAAATTTCTTACGATTTGACTTAAATGTGAAATTACGTGTAAGCTTTTTAAATTTTTAAGATGGTTAAAATATATTAGTCTATGATCACTTGAAAAAATTAATTGATCCTAATTAATGAACAAAATCGACATAAGGGGTTTGCAATAAATGAGATAATTTACAATACGCAATGTCGATGAAAAACCGACAGTAATTCTTTTTGAATTTACAACAACGTCTTACTTTTTGCTACATAATAAATCTTCATTTTAAGGCACTTGACGTTTACCCTTAGGCTATAACAAGTACAGTTTAATCAAACTACGTTGTCATATTATATTTATGTTCAGGCATCTGGTACACATTCGAAGTCATATCAGCAGTCAATAGAAGTTTCCAACTTCTACCAACTGCTAACTAGATTAGTTCATTCAAAATGAGATCAGACTGTTTTTTTTTTTTCAATAAATTATATTCACGAAATAACTCCGCACCAAATTTCCGTTTTTACAGTACACTAGTTTTTTTTTAAGTAAAGCTTTTTTAGGCGCGTATTGTGAATGTCGCGAAGGGGCGACTCCTTAAATTGGTACTACGAACAAATGTGACATTGTGGCGCAGCCTATTAAATCCGTGTATGCAGTATAACCATATAGATATAAGTAACTAAAGTACGCTAGTGCGTATGTTTGCCATAAGTGAAAATGCCCTCAGTTAAGAGAGAGAGCGCTGCAGAAAACCAGAAATTTGTTTACTCAAATCAGCATTGTTTTGCATCATTATTTACCATAGAGATAAGGAACTGTTCTTTTTCTTAATTGCAGACACTTTCACTGCTCTCTCGCGTAGTCTATTGTAATATCTCCATGCATCTATACAAAATGTAGCAAAAAATTCTTTAAAATTTATATAATACTAGCGGTCCCGCCCGGTTTCACTCGGGTGCAAAAGAATGAATGGGGAAGGAAGGGACATGAGTACACACATTCATTTTAGTTTACCGAGATGAATGTTGTGTCCAAATTTCATGATGATCGGATTTACCGTTCAAAAGTTTTTGTCGATAAAGAGCAGTATTTAAACTTTTTTTAACTAATATTTTTTTTTAATGAATTAAATAAAATTAAAATAAATTTAAATGTAAGCCTTAGAAGAAAGCAATGTAAAAAATAAAAAAATAAAAATAAAAATATATTCACCCAACGTGGGGCTCGAACCCACGACCCTGATATTGACAGTCGCATGCGCTACCGATTGATCTACCTAAGGTTGTGTTCTTTCATCACTAATATGAGTATATCTAGTTAGTGCATTTCACATGAATAGAAGCTTATTTTTGAGATACTTTTTGCAACATTTTTCATTACAGCTCCGCTCCAAATGGTCGTAGCGTAATATTATATAGCCTATAGCCTTCCTCGGTAAATGGGCTATCCAACAAAAAAAATTTATTCAATTTGAACCAGTAGTTCCTGAGATTAGCGCGTTCAAACAAACAAACAAACTCTTCAGCTTTATATATTATTAGTAGGTATAGATAATATAGCAACGGACTACAAAGTCCGCATACTGCGAGAGTTGTTTTTTCTAATGATTTAAACAAAAGCAAGATGAATGATTAAAATAATTAACATCGTTACTTCGGTTGTACTTGTAGTTTTAAAGATTCCTAGAGCGAAATTTTAGTGTCATTTTTGCCCATTTATTTATAGGTATCGATACACAGTATATAGGTACATAAAAAAACTATACACGTAGCGCAATAATATTATATGTATCGTTTACATGTTTTAGTTCAACGACACGTACACTTTTTTATATGTTTAAAAAGTTCGACGCGACGCAAGGTATCCCGGCCGATGACTTACTATTATTTATTTATACTCTAAATACTAATTAATCTCAAAATATTAGCCTTGAAAAAATTCTTGTAAACTATTTTCGAATACGATACTCGAACATCCATGATATTTTCTAAGTGAGTGGAGTTTACCCATGCATTTTACTTCAAAAGAATATACAGAATAAAAAAATAAGTTCATACACTAAAACCCGACTACTGAAAATTATGAAACAAGAAAATATTCTCATCTGAGGATAACCGTGGTCATATGCCACCTACCCTAACAAAACATTGTAATTTTAACGGTAGTAGGCGATCATAAGCTCTATAAGCGCAAAGTGCATCACGCTATACATCTAGAGGGGCCTCATATAATATATGAGATGGCATACGACCACGGCTATCCTCTGATGAGAATGTTTTCTTGTTTCATACTTTTCAGTAGTCGGGTTTTAGTTTATGAACTTATTTTTCATTTAATTTTTTTTTTTACCAAAATTCACAAATAAATGTACCCTATGTTACCCGGGCGATAATAACGAATCGATTGACACCTTATTTTTCAAAATCGGATGAATAGTTTAGGCGCTATGGTAGAACATCCGTAAATACAAACATACATACATAGACTGCTAAACTCATAACCCTTCCTTTTTTTGCTTCGCCGTAGTCGGGTAAAAAAAGAAAAAACCGCTAAGATATCGACTATTTATTATAATTTATGAGCAGGAGAATTTGAAATTTTGCTTTGTCATAAATACTTGAAACAACGTACGTAAATTTATTGCGATAGGCCAGAATATTCCGTTTTAAAATATTATAACAGTCTTTGTGCAAAGCCGAGGAGAGAACGAATCTCCGTTCTCTAAATTAAAAGATATCTAGAGAATCTACAATTTAAAACTTATTTATATTTAGTTAATGAATATTAAAAAGTATTAATAAAGGTAACATATTTTCTAACAAATATATTCTTAGAGGCAGTTCTCTGTACTAAAAATCATATGTGTATTCTAAATTGACGGAAATAAACTACAAATGTTTTGTCTCAATTGGTGTTATTGGTGAGGTTAAATTATTTTCACTGTTCATCCAAGTTAGTTTCAATTACAACATGCAAGAAACAGAGGAGGCTGTTAAACACAAATTAAATCATGATATGCAGCAAATTTTGGGCATTGGTCATTTATCACACTAAAAATGTATTTAACACTGTTTTATTCTTTTATGCAGTTATTTTTTTGCAGTACGTATATCAAAGAAACGACATTGTATTTAAGCTTGAATCTCTTTTAGGCAAAATAATGAATCTACCAAACTACCAAAAATTTTATTAGGGAACCAATCCTATCGTCACAAAACTGAAAATTTTCTTGAATCGGTTCAGCGGTAAGTACTCGATTTTTTAGTTTGCATAGATACAAACTTATTATTTTATTTATTAGATATATCTATCTGTACCGAGTGATCCATTTTAATCAATATGGGAGATTATTGTGACAGGGCAACATTTTCGGAAAAAAGTTTCAGACAAAAGTTGTTTAATTTGATGAAGGACATCGTTTGACACAAACACCATCCCCCACCCTTAACCCCCGCGCAGGGATGAGGGTGACTGACAGTTTTAATAGGAACACCTATTTTTTATGACAAATTATGATTTTTAGAGAAAAAATATGCAACAATTGTCAGAAACATTTTTTTGCTCGAAGCCTCCCTCATCCCCTAAAATGCATGTCGGATTTCCCAAAACTCCATTAAATATTTATGCCTAAACAACGATCTTGTGCAGAAAATTACGAGAAGTAAAAGTTGCTTGGTTTGGGAAGGGTCATCGATTAAACATAAAAAACACCGCCTCCTGCGCTCGTTAAATATTTTAGTCACCCCCACCCCCGTGCAGGAGGCGGTAGTTTTTTTTATGTTTAATCGATGACCCTTTCTAAACCAAACAACTTATATCTTTCGTTATTTTCTGCGAAAGGTCATTGTTTAAGTATACAAATTTAATAGAGTTTCGTTAAATCAATTTTTGACATGCATTTTAGGGGCTAAGACAGACTTCGAGTAAAAAAATGTTTCAGACAAATGCTGCATATTTTTTCTCTAAAAATCATAATTTGTGATAAAAAATATGTGTTCCTATAAAAAATGTCAAAGTCACCCTCATCCCTACGCAGGGGTTGGGGGTTGTATTTATCTCTAAACGATGTCCCCCTACAAACTAAACAACTTTTGTCTGAAACTTTTTTTCGAAAATATCGCCCTGTTTTAATATAGATTAAAATGGATCACCCAATGTATAGCAAAGTACTGTGCACTATATTTACACAAACCATTTTGAGTCCTTTTCGAACCCCGCTCTATCTTCGAGGCTAGTTGCGTTACAGAACTGAATTTTTTAAGAGGGAGGGGATTAGGTTACCATAAAAAGCACTATTCCAAATTTTATACGTCAAGGTGAAATAGCTTACAAGTGTTCAAAAATCACGATTTTAGGCATTGACATAATTGACAACCACAAGCGTCTAGCCGGTACTGGGAGCATCGATCTGAATACATCAATCGGTCGTTCGAATACTAGTCGCGTCTAGTCGTCGGTATTGAGATAATTTATAGAACTGTGTTCAGATCTTAGATAAATAAATGAAAAGGAAACTTTGCGAAAATTTTTTGCTGCACTCAACTAAGTAATCACATTCTAATACATACAACTCTGTATCCATGTTGCCAAACTGCAAATGAGCATACAATTACATTCAATGTCAGTTGTAATTGATCTTATAAAAATAAAATAAAATTTAAAATGAGCAGAGCTCGTTTGCACCCGACACTTTACTACTTTCCTTTTTCTCAGAGCCGAAATTTGGTAACGTTGCCAATTGTCAATCTGTAGCGACCAAATTACCATGGAGACTACATGAATATTTTTTTTTTTTTCAAAGTGACATTTATTTGCGATTTTTCTGTGAACAAATAGGTGTTTTTCGGTGCATTTCGAACTATTCACGATGTTTAAGGATATTTAAATATTACGTCTTTTATCTAGATCATACGTGAAGCACGATATAGAACTACAATATTATTGTATGCCTAGATAAGGTTCCATGCTACTGACGCCGTCGTGATCTCAGTCCCACGGGTAGTGACAAGTAAAAATCAAGAGAAGACCTTCTTAGATCTCACTTCTATTTTTCGACAAATCCGGCAAACTCACTTGTTCTTTCTATCGAATTTGACCCTTTATTATTAATATTATTTATGTTTTTGGTTGGTTAAAATGATTTCTGCGTATTTACACCATAATATGCATTTATTTTTTAACTTGAATTTCTAGCTCAAATACATGATTATGAATATAACAGTATCTAAGTTCGATTCACTCTAAACACTGCAAGATACAATAATATCTAAGTACTTAATATATTTTCTTTCCGTCAACAATCAAAATATTTTTATCTTTCGATTTACATTAGCAGTGTTCCATTTTAAACGAACAATACAATTTTTCCACGAATGTATTAAAAAATGAAGAGTATTTAAATATAGTTTGACTTTAATTGGTATTTAAGTGCAATATTATAAAAATGAATAATTAAAGCTGATTTCTATTTTTGCACTAATGAATGTTATTATGTAAAATACAGAGATATTGTGAATGCGAGGAATGCTTAATGCTGTGAACATGTATGAAGGCAGTGCGGACCACGGTGGTATCAGATCTTCCAGTCCAATGATTAGTCGGGCACATAGCGCTCTCTGATCTCTCATCTCTCCCTGGCCTGGGTCTATTCAAAGCCGGCTTTATTACACACCGCGCAGTGAAATTCGTCTGGTAAATATGTGTCCCAAAAAATTGTTTTTTTTTTAATACAGGAATCTGTTAAACAAAAATGTTCATTTTGTAATTCTGCTCTCTAGCAAGTAATAACATAAATCTGCAACACTATAAATGTAACGACGTAAATTTTTTTTTTAAATAACGAAAGTTTGCACTTACCCTAATTTAACTTATATTTAGTTTTCTACATCGCCCATCATTTACTTTCCAAATCTTGCAATGATGAAAACGTGATCTAGTAACTTGAAAGATTTGTCTTTATATATAAAAATAAAATTCTCGTGTTGCAAATTTTGTCCGCGCTAATCTTCGAAACCAGTGAACCGATTTTAATTAAATTTGGTAAAAGTGTCTTGCTTGGTCCAGCATACGCTATAGGATAGTTTTTATTACATACTTCGCACAAAATTACGGTGTTTTCTAAAAAAAAAAAACTGTTTTAGTAACATGCAGCGACGGCTGATAGAATTTGTTTAAAGTTATTAGTTCAGAAGCAAATCTGGTAGAATTCGCTCAAAGCTATTAGTTCAGTAGCAAATCTGGTAGAATTTGCTCAAAGCTATTAGTTCAGACGCTGGGCCGCAAACGAAATACATTTTACAGAATTATGTCTATTGTACCCGGGTGAAACCGGGACGAACCGCTAGTAGACCTATACAAAATCAAGAATTTATTATATAGAATCACGCCATTAATTTAAAGTCAGCCAACGTTAAAAAGAAAAGAGAAACTATTCTACCTAAATTAGTTTCAGTTGAAAAATAGATCAATATTGTGTTTATAAGTCATCGTTACATTTATAAACGAAAAGCTTCGATCGATAGAGGTTTTTTTCTACTCGGGGTCCACAAATTGCCAAGCTCGCACTTGCAACAACACATTTCGCCCGTTTCAGTAGATTACGGATGAAAACATTATTGTCTGCGACAAAAACATGACTACATTTATCTCGTCAAAAAACAGAATAAGTTGCAAAAATGTTATGATGATTTTACGTTTCGCAACCTCCACAAACATGTTGAGCTGAAATTAATTCTATATATTATTCAGTATTGTAATATGTTCCATATTCTGTTAAAATAACAATTAAAATGCGCGGGAAAACGATTCGACAACGTCATTCCACACATTTACGTAAGCTTCGTCAGCTTGATGCGCGGGCCATCCGTGACCTAATGCATGACGTTTTGGCCGCGACCAGAATAACCGCGGTCGTTATGTAGAACGTCCCAGCGGCCATTGTGATCGTTGCCGGCGTCAAACGCCCCCAAAGTCAAATAAATTAAACATTTCTTTTCATTAAAAACAGTAATATTTATTAGATCCAGTAACACTTACAAATGTTGCCAAATAAAACAGACAACTATAATTTTACTCTACGTCAATGCTTCGAAATATTCTATCATGAGCATAAACTTGATAGGTATCTACTCGTAAAGTAAATAGTATATTACACCACAAGGGCCGAAAGTATGATATTCTTGCCCTGTTCGCCTCGGGCATCATGACGCGTTGGTCAAGGATATCACACTTTCGGCTAGTGTGGTGTATACTATTTTTCTTCATATCTCGGTCTTAAACACGCGTATTAAATACGTTAATTAAGTAATTACTCAAAAACACAGATAAATTCTAAGCAAAAAGCTTTGAGGTTATACGTAAAAACAAGAATAACAGCTGTTCGCGACTATTAGCTAAAATGTAATAGGGTTGCTATGGAAACGACATCTAAACAACAGTTGATTGGTTGTTTTTGCCTTACTATCCGAACGTACGAACTTCCCGTATTGTAGCTTGATATCCTACCATTGAGTAAATGTTAGACTTTCTTCCTTGCAATTGGTGCCGAAAGTATGCACTTTCGATAGAGGTATGAAGAAAATTAAATTATTTCTAAAACTTTTCCAAGTGTCTATTTTGATCATATAGTATTTAGTCACGCTCTACCTGCAAGTACCAAACGAAAATCAGTCAGAACTATAAAAAATAACAGTTAGTCCATCACAAACTGTGACCAAAATTGTTCTTACTTTTTAAAAAGCTAACAGAAAGATATACAGAATAATTTTGTTGTTGGAACCATTGAGGCATCGACCGTCACCTTTCTTAACTGCTACTGTTCAACAAATTTCAGTTCGAATTAACAGTCATTCAATTTACATAATAAAAAGAATGGACGAGTAGTCACTTTGTGTTTGTATAATAAGCTTAAACGGTTTTGAGTTGTCTAAATTCTTCTTCTTGAATTGTACCGTGAAAAGATACATAGTTATGTAAAATATACGTCGCCAGTTTGTAGGTACAATTTTATTTTAAAATGCCCCTGGGCATTTTATTGAAATATTTCCTACGATTTCTTTAAAGCATATAAGATCTACTTATAAGTAGTCTAATAAATAGTGTAATTCCACCGCACTGATTTTCTCGTTCATCATAGTGAACTACCTTTTCTGGTGAATGATGAGTGATGACATAATATTATAGAGTCTAACATATCGTTTTATGAAATACTAGTCGTTGCCCGCGCCTTTACACGCGATTGAGACGAAACACAGATACATTTCCATTATTTGGCATAGTTACTCCTTTCTCGACGTAGACCCCCTTAATAAATTACAAAATTGATGACATTCACGTGATCAAACGTCCTTAAAAACCTTGAAAATGACACCCATGTTGATTTTTAGATTATTTACCTCTTTTCACCCTCTTAAGGGGTTGTTTTTGAAAAAGCGTGAAACACGTGTTTATTTATTTGTTGACAGTAGTAATCCTGTGCATTTTTAAATTGATTCATTTATCTTATATGAACCCACGTTATACACTTTTGGGGGTTAAAGGGTCTAGCCGACTTGCCATATGGAAATTGCACTGACGTCTATGAACATAGTTTCACCTTTGAAATATTACTTTTTTGCCTAAAGTACTGATACTGTGATTTTAGATCTCTGCTTTCACTCATAAGGGAGATATGAGGGTAACAACCCCTAACGACATCTTTTTTTTTCTCAGAAACTATAACAGATATTTGAATGAATCCAACGCGAAAATATAGGTATCAATTAGTTCTATATTTGGTATTTTTTTTATATTTTTAGTCTAATTTTCAGAAGTGCAAAACGCAAAATTTATTTTTTGAGGGTGGTTTTTTATGTGAACTACTGGAGATACACCAACCAAATAAATATCATGTAATCATCTAAGAGTCTACTGTAATATATCATAAATACAAAACTTTGCGTTTGGTGGAACATAGTTAAAAAAAAAAAAAACGATAGCGCATGAACTACATATTATAGATATACCAGTGCACTGTATAGCATTTTGCTATTTTACAAGTACCTAGTAAGGGCGTAGATATTTTTTTTTCTGAGGTTGGGGGGAGGGCTAAAGCGACAAAATCAATATTTTTTAAAGATTCCTAACCTCGAAAATAAAATCGAAAACCTTTTTTAGCAACCTAACTAAAATTTTATCGTGTGTCGGCACAATAGAAGAGCAAAAAAAAGGTCCTTTCATTTCCGCAACAAAAAAGTATTTTTTCGTTTGTTGTGGCTGGGATCCTGGGGGGGTAATTACCCCCTGTACCCCCCCACATCTACGCCCTTGGTTAATTGTAACTTAATTAAAAAAAAAAAATCAAATAAAGTTACTATACAGACGAAGAAATACGTAAATATCAGGCATACTGTAAAAATACAGTAAAGACTGGTTCGATATTCTGTAATAAACGCAGCTTAATAAATTAATAGTAATATACAAACATACGGTATTTTTACAGTATGTCTAATATTTACGTATTTCTTCCTCTGTAGTAACTTTGTTTACTTTTTTTTATACTTAAGTTACAATTAACACACTTCCTTTGCATTTCCCCTATCTTCATTGGACTCCATCCTTCATTAAATAACAGTTCTTAAACGAATTAAATAAAAACTAACGCACAATAGCTATTTTTAAATAATAATAATAAATAATAATAATAAATAATAATAATAATTAATAAATAATAAAAGACAGTAGCTACTTTTGCGTAGAGCGTGACCATGACGCAAGCAAGGAAACAGATTTCGATGTAACTTACTAGGTACTTGTAAAATAGCAAAATGCTATACAGTGCACTGGTATATTATCTATAATATGTAGTTCATGCGCTATCGTTTTTTTTTTTAACTATGTTCCACCAAACGCAAAGTTTTGTATTTATGATATATTACAGTAGACTCTTAGATGATTACATGATATTTATTTGGTTGGTGTATCTCCAGTAGTTCACATAAAAAACCACCCTCAAAAAATAAATTTTGCGTTTTGCACTTTTGAAAATTAAACTAAAAATATAAAAAAAATACCAAATATAGAACTAATTGATACCTATATTTTCGCGTTGGATTCATTCAAATATCTGTCATAGTTTCTGAGAAAAAAAAAGATGTCGTTAGGGGTTGTTACCCTCATATCTCCCTTATGAGTGAAAGCAGAGATCTAAAATCACAGTATCAGTACTTTAAGCAAAAAAGTAATATTTCAAAGGTGAAACTATGTTCATAAGACGTCAGTGCAATTTCCATATGGCAAGTCGGCTAGACCCTTTCCAAAAATCTGTTTTTAGCGGATGCCTACGTCATAATAACTATCTGTGTGCCAAATTTCAGCCCAATTCGTCCTGTGCTTTGAGCTGTGCGTTGATAGATCAGTCAGTCAGTCAGTAAATCAGTCAGCCAGTCAGTCAGTTAGTCACGGTTTCCTTTTATATATGTATTTAGATTTAGATTATCAAAACCGATTTCGAAAACGATTTCGAAAATAAAATTGTCGACCAATTTTTTCAGATAATAGGTATATTTAGAATTTTGATTCACGTACATAAGTAAACTACCTTTACTTGGAAAAGCTCAGACGAATACCCTAAAATTTCGATTCGCTGAGCGGTATGTCAGTTAGGTAATCTAAAAATTGGATTTTCGTTATATGCAGAAACCTTTCTAAGTCCCTCGAAAATTCTAATTCAATTTTTACCATAATGCTAAGATTTTCTTGAGTCTTCTTCAAAAATATCTTTCGACACTTTATTTTTTCTAGAAGCAAATTTATCATTATACTGATCAAAATTTCTTTAGTTAATCGTATAAAAAATAAATATAAAAAATAAATACTGTCAATATAAATACAACAAAACGATTTTCTAATGTTCCCTAGATTTTTTTGTTAATTAATGATTCTGCAAATAAACATGAAAAGTTTTAGACCGGGATAAGTAAAATCATGTATACCTACTTATTATTTTCAAAATTATTTAATTTAACATTTAATACATTGAGCATTCACATTTCACCTGCACAAATATGTTGTGAGATCTTTTATGTAATATAAATTACAAGTGAAAAGATTCGCATGAAATTTCGACTTAAAATTGTTTCAAAGCACGAATAATAGATCTTCTTAAAATCATTAACCGTGAGAAGATATTTACTGTTGATAAAAAAATATTCATCTCTTTTCCTTTTGGCACCGTTTAGTCCACAAAATATGTATTATGTGCAAAATTATGCTTAAAGTAATAGCGTTCAGTAATAATTATGACAAACTTATAGGTCTGTTAAACAATTCTACTTTTTTCCGTTTTGAACACGCATTATGTAAAGAGATACAAACAGTCAATGAGAACAGAAACCTACACTGAGCTGATTAATATGATATACTTCTAACTCCTTTAGTTTAATCACAAACTTTTGAAATAATTTTTGGTATATTATAGTTTTCTGTAAAATCTTAATTGTTTTTAGGGTTCCATTACTAAAAATACGAATCCCTTATAGACCGGCAGCTCGTGACAGATTTTATCAACCAATCGTATCGCGTATGCCCTTCAAGTTGATGATTATAAAGTAGGTTTAACTAAAAAATGGATCTAAGCGAGATCGTGTGAGCGGGACATGTAGCGTGCAATGTCATCTGAAATTGCAAAAAAAAATTGAATTTTTAATCAATCGTATCGCGTATGCCATTCATGACTTGATGTAATTTATAAAAAAAAAAAATCCAGAGAAGCATCGGCATACGTTTAGGTCGGGGCCTTGTGGCTTAACTCAGTCCTCGAAGTTGCAAAAAAAAACAATAATTTTAACCAATCGTATTACGTATGCCGTGTCTACTAAATGTTTATATTGATTGTGAAAATAATTTTTGACCAGTCGGCATACGTTTTTACTGGGGCCAAATATTTTTTTTCAATGATGGCGTTTGTAAAAAAAAACCTTGTTTTTAATCAATCGTATCGTGTATGCCTTTGAAGCCATGGTTAATTCCGATTTTTATATGTTATATATTTTAACGGCATACATATTTTCGAGACCTTGTCCAAAGGCATACGTTTTAAAACTGTAAAAAATGTATCCATAATAAACCAATCGTATCGTGTATGCCCTTTTGGATTTAACTTCGTAATTATTATTTCTTATCAAATTTAAAAAGGCATACAAATTGTGCGGGACAATAACGAGAATCAACATTTTTTTAAAAAGGAGATGTGTTTGGAATTTTTTTTTCAATCGAATCAAGTATGCCACGAAATACTTATCATTAACTTCAATGGATCACAGTTACTCTATTTATTAAATAGAGTCAAATTTATGCCCTTTGCAATTTTTCTGCAAAATTATGCTATTCGGCCAAATTTTATGAAGGCATACGGATTCACGTTAGCCGTTATGCGATTGGGACGATGACATAACTCGCTTAATTTTGATACTAGGAGCTTCCATAAAAAAAAAAATATTTTTTCAAACACTTCAAAAAAATTTCTATGAGTTTTCCCCGAAAAATTCATTGTTTTTAGGTTTTCGTACCCGAAGGGTGCTCAACGGGACCCTATTACTAAGCCTCCGCTGTCAGTCCGTCTGTCTGTCAGCGGGTTGTATCTCAAAAACCGTAATAGGTAGAGAGTTGAAATTTTCACAGAGTGTGTATTTCTATTGCCGCTAGAACAACAAATAATTAAAAACCCTCCAAAACTCCCAAACGAGAAGCAAACTAAGTTTTTTGCTTATAATTCGCTCAATTTAAATCAGTTCGTTTTAGACGAAAGAGGAGAAAATTTTACATAGATTTTGTATAATAGAATTCGTCGAAACACTTTTTTTATACAGCTTTATATAGAAAACAAGCTCTATAAATTCAATTTTGTCTAATACATAGCATACACGAGTCGTCTGTCTTCGTTTGTTGCATACTGTACCATGGGAATTTAAAAACAGCGTATGTTCTGTCTTAAAATAAAAATACTGCATTTGTTCAAAAACGAATGTCATTTCAAATATTAGTCAGTCTTTTGACATTAGTATTTTGTGAAATGCAACGCCTTCTGAGTTAGCGATTTGAATAACTAATTAATTATTAGAACATACTTTGACAGATGAAAATGTCAGTTTTGACATTTTTTACCGTTCCAACATCATGGATGAGCGGAATGAAACCAAATTTTGGGAGGATGTTTGATATACAAATATGAAGAGGCCTATTGTTTTTGAGAGACGTCGGTGCAAGCGCATAAGAAATATATATTATAATGTTGTTTTTATAAGATAATAGTATAGGTTTTCATTGACAACTTTAAAATAGAGGGTAAGTAGAACCTACAGCCAAATTTTGGTGCTAATCGGTGCAGTTTGGTAGAATTTCCAGGTTTGGCAGTTTTTTCTGTGCATTGACTGGGCTATTACGCGTTTTTGCCCCACGGAAATTGTATGCCCTTTTGAATTTGATGAAAAAAGTATGATTACTAGTAAAATCCAGAAGGGCATACGCGATACGATTGAAAAAAATTCATATCAAAATTTGCAACTTCTCTGGTTCCTCCAACCACCGGACCCCAAAATTATTGTATGCCAGCTTGTATTTCTTTATTTTACAATGAAAACAGTGTTTTGCAACAATTTTCAATAACGATACGATTGATTTAAAACAAGGTTTTTTTTTACAAACGCCATCATTGAAAAAAAATATTTGGTCCCAGTTGAAACGTATGCCGACTGGTCAAAAATTATTTTCACAATCAATATAAACATTTAGTAGACACGGCATACGTAATACGATTGGTTAAAATTATTGTTTTTTTTTGCAACTTCGAGGACTGAGTTCAGCCACAAGGCCCCGACCTAAACGTATGCCGATGCTTCTCTGGATTTGTTTTTTTATAAATTACATCAAGGCATGAATGGCATACGCGATACGATTGATTAAAAATTCAATTTTTTTTTGCAATTTCAGATGACATTGCACGCTACATGTCCCGCCCACACGATCTCGCTTAGATCCATTTTTTAGTTAAACCTACTTTATAATCATCAACTTGAAGGGCATACGCGATACGATTGGTTGATAAAATCTGTCACGAGCTGCCGGTCTATTATGGGATGACTTGTTTGTTCATCTGTGTGATTGTCTCTCGCTATCGAATTTCCCTGGACTTTTAATAATGGTTTCTTTATTCTATTTTACAAGAAATTTATGTAAAATGGTTTTTAAGGAAAAGTCGGTGCATGCGCAGAAGAGACATATTTCATAAAGTTGTTGGTATATAATAATTAATAATGGTACACTTTTCATAACGGTTTATTATTCTATCTACTTTTACAAGAGTTTTGTAAATTTTTTGGAGAAAATCTGCGCATGCGCAAAAGGGATTTAGATCATCGTTGTTTTCTTATATAATAATGAGAACGTTTTATAATGATTTATTATACTGTTTTACAAGAAAGTTTTTTGGGTGCTCTTAGGTAATAAATTTGGTAAAATTTTACTGAATTAACGCTTCCGATTTTGGCGTTTCGGGGGACATAACGGGGTGGTGTGGATATGATGGCGTTTTTTTTGCCCAGTGAAAAAGGGAGGGCGTTTCGGGGGAGTTCCTTAAAACAACGATAACGGGGTGGTTTTTGCGTTTTAAATTCGCCAAAAGCAAAGCGTTAATTTAGTAAACTGTTACCATCAATTTTGCAGAATTTTCCAATAACACAAAATGCACGTTATCTATCGCATCCGGGTGAAACTAATAAACTATTGAACTTAATAATTTTTTTTTATTCATTTTACACGCTAATAAAATCCTAAAGTAAGTTTATTTAAAAGTTAACACGACATTCATTGACTGTTAGGCGGTACGAAGTTCGCCGGGTCAGCTAGTGTAGTTATAAACAAAAGTCTTCGTCATTTTCAAACAATTTTTTCGTAAAACGTGATCACAATAAACAAGTGAAATATTTAACAGTCCTACTTCTGCTAAAATAAAAAAATCGTGCATTTTACGATTTTCAAAAAGATTGCGTGAGCTCACACCAAGTGTAAGCCGAGGTAAATTGTATAATTGGGCAGTTTTGACATAATATACCTACATATCTACATATTATATAGACAATTTATTATTACAAAGCAGGTATACTTTTATTTCCAATAAATATATCAAAATATTAATATAGAAGCTAAACTTCAAGGAACTCAGTTCATAATGCGCTCAATCCAATAATGTTTGTACAAATCTGATATATACCCACTCCGGATTATTAAATCTTATCATTTTTTTTAATGAATTGATCGTTATTTCAAATATCACAGTGACTACAGATAAATGTTTGCAATATAAAGAAACATTATTACCTCACTTTTCTAAATTTTATTGTCATTTATTAGGTGAGCCAATCTACAGTAAACATTCAATTTATTTAATGTTTAAGAAAACTTTTAAAGTCTAGACAGCCATAAAACTAAATTTGCTTTAAAAAAAATATGAATGAGAAACGATGCCCTTCGTTTTGACTGGAAAACGTAAATTCATCAGACAGTATTGTTGGCCAACAAAAGATATTTTTATTATTTCCAAATATTTCACGCTAATCAAAATAATCATAGGAACTAATTCTGAAATTAGTTAAAATCATTTAAATAAAACTTCTATTCATATTAAAATACCGAACATAATGATTGCTGTTAAAAGAAATACTTTGTGTTATTTCTTTTATCTGTTGCATATATCAACAAATCTATAAATTTAACCCTTTCGACACTGTAAAAATAAAATCAGTAATTTGATAAAGTGCATGATGATAGGCCTACAATTAACATCAATTTATCGTTGCCAACTTAACAAATATGATACTGATAATAATAACATAGGTTGACAGTTGTATATAAAAAGCACCTGTAACTTCAGTACCTACTGTGAAGCGAAAAATTAAAAAAAGGACCGAAACAACTAAACATATGTTTTATGATTGTCGACCCTTGTCAGAAAAGTGACACTTTGGAGAGTCACAAAATGAATTATGTATTTTTAAACAGTGTCATCTTATATTATTGTACAACATGTTTTACATTTTGTCGGAAATATTTAATTTAAATTGATTTCATATATTTTATTATGATAGAGAATAATAGTATTTATCGTTTTGAATATATTATAATATATATTCGAAACGAATTTGAGTTGATAAAAAACTATATTATAAATTTTTACCAATTCAAATTCGAATCAGAAGATTTTTATCATATGCCACAATTTATTTAATTTTTTTTATTTGTATCTAAGCTAATTATATACGGTCAAACATGTATGGTCCTATTTCTGTATAATCATTGTAAGAATTAACAGTGCTGCTAATTTTTAGGGTTCCTTACCTTTAAAGGAGAAAAGGAACCATATATAGGATCACTTTGGTTTACGTCTGTCTGTCTGTCAAGACTCTTGGGATACAAAACCTATAGGGTACTTCCCGTTGACCTAAAATCATGAAATTTGGCAAGAGCAATGTAAAGGGAAAAATCCGAAAACCGTAAACTTGTAGTTACATAAAAAAAATAATGTTTTTAAACCGCAGCAACATGCTACGCACGTACACAGTAACAATTCTAACTTCTTCAAATAAATAAAATTGTCGACCAAAAAAAAAGAATTGAGTTCTAACTTCTAATACAAAACAAGCGTTCGCTATAGGTGCGTTTATAGTTTATACGGCACAACACAGAACAGTGCTGTTCTGTGCAGCACAATATGAGAACTCTTGCATACAACACGGCACGCCATTTAAGCTATCGGATATAGCTACGATGTACAATACAGTTTAGTAGTCTATCTGAACTCATTGCAATTACACTCTTAGCGGGAAAAATCTTCGATACTTCTCACTCGATTCCCGCGGTGATGGACGAACTATTTACATACCTACAAGTTTATATGGAATCCTCGATGCGCGAGTCCGACTCGCACTTGGTCGGTTTTTTGTCATTTTTTAGCAAATGTAAGAGCATATAAGTTAAGTGACAAATAAATCTAACAACACTGTTAATTTTGACTATTATATAGAACAGCATCATTTCTCTCAGCATTGATACACATGAGACTGGTCGTCTTTTTTCGACGCCCGCTAAAAAGCTTCCTTTTGATGTAAAAAGGCAAGGACAAGCTTTAAAAAAATAATAAGATGTGCCGCAAAACGATCTAAGTTTTTTGGTTAGATCGTATTTTTTTCGAAATTTCTCGAGAAGTAATTTCGTTTCAAAATCCCGTAATTTTTATTAACTATAGTTAATAATAATACTTTATTATTATCAACATTTACTTGAGCTTTGGAATTAATGAATCTGCCCATAAAAAGTAATTTCGTTTCAAAATCCCGTAATTTTTATTAACTGTTAATAAAAATTACGGGATTTTAAAACGAAATTACGAACCCAAAAAACATATTTTTGGAAAAAGTCTCTGCGTCTGTTTGTCTGGGAGTACGATATCTACAGATCAAACGAACGAGCGGATAGAAACCAAATGGGAGAAAATTTGATACGCTATCATGAAGAGCCCAATTGTTTTTGGGGAAAATTGGCGCATGCGCAGACGAGATATGTGCTATAATGTTGTTTTTATATAATAATGGTATACTTTTTATAACAGTTTTCTCTTCTATTTATTTTTACAGGATATTTCTTTAAAACATTTTTTTCCAAACTTTATTATAATTTCATGTCAAATATCAATCTTTTTGAAGTTAGAATGATCCCGCGCCCAAATGGCAGGAATATTTTGTATAATCCAGTTCTTGAATGATTTGCTTAACATCGATTGGGTAACAAATAACTTGAATTGCTCGTACCTAGGTAAAATGTGCAATCCGTATAATTAATGCAACGCTATGGATGACAACGCCTAAACGGACTTCTCCGGACGATCGATTATATGCGGGCACTATGATAAGTAGGTGTTAAATTTAATCAAAATTAGCAGGTGCAGAAACAAAACAGATACCAATATTTTAAAGAGAATATTCACACCTCGGGTCATACTTTACAAATAATGTTAAATTTGATCGCATATACTCTGATTAGGGTCTTATTTATGACCCGGGCCGGCGGTTCTGAAGAGTATCGCATTAACATGGTGCATAAAACAATAGCTAGTTATTATCATTATGCTAATGTCTATTATAAACGGCTATTGAAACTCGCAGTTCCATACTGCAATATATAAAAATCAAAATCAACTAGTTCATCCTAAATTATCACACATTTATAATATCTAAAAGTATATTTGAGTACAATTTTGTACTCACCTAAACAGTTGACAACTGAGCAATTTATAATAATACTAGATTTTACCCACGGCTTCACTTGACGGTTTTAATGGAACCTTATTTACCCTATCTTTGTATCAACTTAATATACTTACTATAGAACTTGAAATACGCGTGATTTATAGGATTTAAAAAAATATTTTACGTATATAATAATCTTAAAAAAAAACTTCGGAGAAGTAAAAACTTCGTTCTGTGCTAAATTCAAAAACTTGAGGCGACTGAATCTTAAGATTATAACTTAAAAAAAAAAGAATTTCGAGGCAGACAAGAAATTGAAATCAAGCTCGAAATTCTGTGCGTAAGACGTCGAAAAAAAATGAATTTCGAGGCAGACAAGGAATTGAAATCCAACCTTGAAATTCTGTGCTTATAAAAGCTACAAGAGCAACAGCAAAAAAAATGCAAAGACGGTGTTCGCATAACTCCTTTAGTTACTACTAAAAAAACGCCGTCTGTGCACTTTTTTTTGCTGTTGCTCTTGTAGCTTTTATAAGCACAGAATTTCAAGGTTGGATTTCAATTCCTTGTCTGCCTCGAAATTCATTTTTTTTCGACGTCTTACGCACAGAATTTCGAGCTTGATTTCAATTTCTTGTCTGCCTCGAAATTCTTTTTTTTTAAGTTATAATCTTAAGATTCAGTCGCCTCAAGTTTTTGAATTTAGCACAGAACGAAGTTTTTACTTCTCCGAAGTTTTTTTTTTAAGATTTCACGTCTTTTTCCAAAGTGTGAGACATTATTTTTATTTTTCCTCCAAAATAAACATATGTGCATTTTTTATATTGTTGTATTTAAATGCAATAAAAGTGTTCATATTGTTGTATTTAAATGCAATGAATCTCCGAAATTAGAATATGTATTGTAAAAAACAACACGATCCTTACTCCATGCAACTGTGGTTTCGAGCGCGTCTCTCATGTATTTGTGGGCGTGACATGTAAGTTATATCGTGGCAGCACTTGATTACGCGCCAAATATAAATGCACTTTTGTAGTTTGTTAAATAAGAAGTAACAATCAAAAGTCGGTTATAGAAATTGCAATAATCGACTTTTGATTTTTACTTCTCATTTAACAAACAGTACTACAAAAGTGCATTTATATTTTGCCGCGTAGTTCAGTGCTGCCGCGGTGCAACACCTAGTGGTGCAATCGGCTCATCACACCTCCATGCGAATACCATGACATTCAATTTGTAAACAATCCATGTGAAGTCTATTAAAAATAAAAATGAGCTATAACAAGTCTATGCTCTGTGATACATGATTCTTTTTTATATTCATTTGAAATATGGATATTCTTGAAGATTCCATGAAGGCACATTTTGAAGGCATGGAAAAAAAATCAATGAACAAAGCCCACCATTAAAAATACAATTTTTTTTCATATCATTTGTAAAATACTTATTTTGCATTAAAAAAAGAAGTTTCACTTCGTAATCTTTTCACTTTTTAATTTTTGTTGCACTTTTTATGATAAATATGTTTTTTAATAAATTAATTTATTTAAATCTAACTTCAATCATATATTTTGTTATTTTTTAATAAAAGATTTGACGAAAGTGAATTTTTCAAAAAACAAGAAAATAATAAAAATTAAAAATTAAAAAAGAAATAAAAATATATGAGAAAAAATTGAGAAAATAAATTAAAACTAAAAAAACAATTAAAAACATAAAAACAAATTAAAAATTGAAAAACAAATTTTCCAATGATGCTGGCGGGAATCGAACTCAATACCCTGTTATTAGTTATTACTAGCCTAACGTCGTTACCGCTAGTCCACGGGCACACTCAGACTATAAGCTGTTATTGTGGTACAGAAGTATATATGGGTGATACGAAAAATCGGTCCTATGAAAGTCACGTGGTCACAGAACTATAAAACTTGGAAACTTGCTTCATATACACGGCGTTATATGGGACAAAGGCAAAATCAATGTATAAGAATACGCTAGAGATTCGTTGGCATTTAGCACAGAAAAGAATCTCTAGCGAGATTCTTCGATATCCAATACAGACTCAACAATGTATGATGTATTTGGCAGATGGATTTTTTCAGTTTTCTCATGTTGGTAAGGAAAAAATTAGTCAATATTACCGTAGAGAAAATAATTCCAACCAATGGACGACGCGCGACGGGACCATTCCAACTTCAAAAGTATTGACATATTTGACGTATTTACCCTTTAAAATCGGCGATTATTTTTTAACAAAGCCTTTGGTAAAGACTAGCATAACTGATTGTGTTCTGTGGACACTGTAAAAATAAGATATACTTAACCCATTCAGCGTGCAACTGCGAGGATTATCGAAGAGTAATCTAAATATATAAAAGGAAACCGTGACTGACTGACTGTTTGACTGACTGAGTGACTGATTGACTGACTGAATTATCAACGAGCAGCTCAAACAAATGGACGGATGGGGCTGAAATTTGGCACACAGAGGGTTATTATGACGTAGGCATCCAATAAGCACGGACTTTTGAAAATTCAACCCCTAAAAGGGTGTAACGGGGGTTTAAAATTTACATGGAGAATCAACGCACAGCTCAAACCACTGGACGAACTGAACTAAAATTTGGCACACAGATATCTATTATGACGTAGGCATCGGCTAAGAACAGACTTTTGAAAATTCAACCCTTAAAAGGGTGTAACAGGGGTTGAAAATTTGAATGGAGAATCAACACACAGCTCAAGCCACTGGACGAATTGGGCTAAAATTTGGCACACAGATAGCTATTATGACGTAGGCATCCGCTAAGAACAGACTTTTGAAAATTCTACCCCTAAAAAGGTGTAACGGGGGTTCAAAATTTGCATGGAGAAATCACAGATGTATCAATTCGAAAATGTCCAGGATTTTTCCTGTAAACAAATAAATAAACACGTGTTTCGTGCTCACCAGCTTAGGTACTGATTCACTGACTCATCACAAGATCTCCAAAACTATATGCCCGATTGACTTGAAATTTGGCATCATTACTCCTTTCTCGACGTAAACACCCACTAAGAACGGATTTTATGCAAATACTATACAAAACGGATCATTTTTCACCTACCTTTACACATAGTATGGGTGTGAGTTGTTACGTGGGTAGATGTGGAATATAAATATAATATTTTCAGAGAAAGAAAGAGAAAAAGAAAGAGAGAGGGAGTGTAAGAGACTATGTATTTATAAATCATACAGTTTTGCACTCCGGTAAAGCTAGTTATTAACAACTCGAAATTAATATTTTTTAATGCTTATAAACTTTTTAAAGAGTCTATTGGACCCTTCTATGAAATTATTAATATATTATAGATAATAATTAATAAACCGTAACTTTCATTTACAAGTGTATGTACGTTTAACGATACTAATAAATAATTATTCATAAAAAGCATTTAAAATGTAAATAGTACGTTCATACGATATATTATAAGCTGATATCAAGAAAAGATCTGATGTCGGGACCACCGCAAAACTAGAGTTAGTTGCGGATCTAGACAGCGCATGCAGTGAACTGCTCTCACTGTGAAAAGTGATCTATCATAGGCGGCTGACGTAGAAAACAAGACAATGCCGTTAGAAACAAAAGACTCCGACCCACAAAACAAATTAGTGATCCGATCTGTTTTTGTTCTTACTTGTAATACACGCGCGCAAGAACCGCATACCAAATCAATGCCTCAGATTTTAAAATAGCCGAAACAGACAAACAAAAATCTCTGATATTATTAGAACGATAATAATTTAATGTTTAATATATTCAGTTAAACTGTATTATAGATTCAAGAAATAAACTCCTATAACAGCACCACGCGTGCCGAGCGAATAAATTAATCGTATTGAACATCCACCTGCATTTTAATAACTGCATTGCAGCCAACGTATAAAAAAGGATGGAGGATTATATTGACGTCTAAATTCTTCAGCGAGTCAGGCAGTTAGACGTTTGCGACAATTATTTAACGCAAACGATGTGACCATCGCAACGAAAAACAAATAATCCCAGTTTATAATATTTATAAAGAAATAGATTTTACGCAAGTAATTAAGTTTCACTTGTGTATTGTGTAGTGTAAACTACACGGACGTATAAGTAAACTAAATTTTTCTGTGCAACCTTTGTGTAAGAATATACACTTCCTCAAAGTATCGCGACACGCACATTTTATTTAACTGACTACAAAAAATGAGGCTCTCTATTCAATGCGAAAGTAATTGTGTGTAACCTTGTTAACAATCCATAGATAATAATTATTTTAGAAAATCAAATAGTTTTAGAATATGTTTCTGTGAACTTTTCCTAGCAAATGTCCCGTTTCGAGAATGTAATACGCAGCTGCACATATGTTTGTTCCTGTATGTCTCCAAAACTACTGAGCGTATTTCTTTTTGAGTAAGTTAGACAATTTTCGACTTTGGTGACAATGAAAAAACTATCGAAATTGGTTCGGTATTTTTTTTTATTTTAGTATCGAACAAGTCAACTAGTTGCATATAACTACGTGTTACAAAACCATTAAAAAGTAAAAATGAAAATGTTTTAGAAAAAAATAAAACCGCCTTCAAAAAGTCTACTAAAAAATCGATCAACTGATCGCACTGGAATTTTTCAATCTTAACAATTTTTTTGTTCTTTTTAGGCTTTCAAATTCTTTACTGAAGGGATATTTAATTCATTAAAAGCAATTTAAAAAAAAATCAGTTCTGATAATTTTCATTCAATCTACACTTAATTCTTATTGTTCATGATTTTTTTTCAGAATTTTGGTATTTTTGGCGATAAGGAGTGGGGCAGCAATTTTTAAGCGTTTTTTTTCCAAAGAGTGATAGAAAATGAAAAAATTATAATTAATATATTATAGAATTTGTGCTTATATAAGCTTTCATTTGACAACCTACACCAGTGGTGCCCAATCTTTACCCTGGCTTGAGCCAATTGAGTATTTAAAATTTTTTGGGGAGCCACATAATAATAATAATTTTGAAATTTTGAAGCAAAAATGTTCTTGGTAAGTGGCGTAACAATTTAATAAAACCGAAAACTAAAAATAATCAACTTTCATGCCCGAGTTGATAAAATGAGCTAAGTACATCAAAAGTTGCCGCGAGCCACACGAGGCTCGCGACCTACGGGTTTGACATCCCTGTGCTACACGATGGCAATTTAAAAAGTTTGTTTTTATTTCCCATTTCAACCCATGGAAATAATCCCATAATCAAAATTCAGCTTTTTGTACATCACGTCTGTGATTGGGCTACCACACTCTATCTCTGTACCAAATTTAAATTTTGACGTGATAACGTCTTATAAATTGATGAATCACCAATCTTATAAATTGATAAAACACCGGCTGCATGCACGAAAAAGTGTAACGTTCCTAAATCCTAACGTTCGTAACGCGTAACGTTCCGCCTGACCCTGTGCGTGCTTTTTGCTAATGTCTCGCTCAATTTAAATCAGATCGGTTTGAAACCAGTCTTAAACGAAAGAGGAGAACATTTTACATAGATTTCGTATAACAGAATTTGCCTAAACAGTTTTTTTATACAAATTTATATAGAAAAATAGCTGTATAAATGCAATGTTGTCTAATGCATGGCGCGACGCGGTCGGTCGTCTTTGTTTGCCGTACATGGAAATTAGAAGATAACGTATGTCTTGTCTTAACATGAAAACGGCTGCATTTCTAATGTTTAATTCAATTTTTTGACATTAGTATTTTGTGAAATGCAACGCCTTCTAAGTTAAGTATTGGAATAACTAATTATTATTAGAACATAATACTTTGACAGTTGCAAACGTCACTTTTGACATTTCTTATCATTCCGACACCAAGGATAAGCGGATTGAAACCAAATTTTGGGAGGTTTAGGTTATGTATTACGGAATACGTTATCACGTAAAACTATCGTCCGTAAACCGACTTTACAGACAACCAATTTTTTTTTATTTCAGTTTTAGAGAAAATCGCCTGTGATAAACAAACGAACACCGAAGTGATTATAAGTGTTTCATTTGCACGGAACGCCAAAAAGAGAAAAATAACTAAATTTTGAGATCAGCGCCAATTTATTTACTAAAAAAATATCAGTGCAACCTTTTTCTACTGGCGTCGGTACAAACCGATAGGCTAAGATTAGTAACATTACATTAAATTTAACCCATCCCTAATAGGTCGATAAGCGCGTTTCCCTATCGTAAAACAATAAATTATATGTCTGATATTACAGTGTTGATTTTGATAACAAGTCTATAATATTATAGAGCAGGGCAGGTAAATGGCGGCTTTGATTGGAATCAGCACAACATTGTTATTTTCACTTCTCCACTGTCTATTCCATTCAGATAAACAAGCAAGGGAATCTCATTTCATAACAACAGGTTTTAAGTGCAAGATGTCACGATCAAAAATTGTAAAAATTTTCTAAAAACTAATATTTTGGGATTAGAATGTAAATTAAATATATAGAAAGTTCCAGACCACCCGTACCACCCTAATATTTATGAAACTTCAGCGATAAAGGGAAAAAGAAAAATACGTGTCTAATAATTTTTAGAAAGCTTTTAAATGGTACCAAATTTGGCGCCCCAACCCTATTACCTGGGGGGAGGAGGGAAATAACTTAAAGAAGTTATATTTTATTGCAGATTCGGATTCCTTGCATCAAAATACGTAAGTTTTGTCCAATTTTTCAAATTTCGTCGAAAATAAAATTGCAAGTTTCTATTTAAGAATTCAAAATTGCCCCTCCCCCCTACCAAAAACTCCAGGGTGGTGTTAAGTGTCATTGGATAGCTTATACAACAACAAAAGGAAACTTATTTATGTTTTTTGTGATTTAATGTGAATTTCTTCAGATTATTGGGTGGTATGTTGTAGTCTGATGAGGAAATGATTTTTAAAATTTCAGCGTATTAGATTACAAAATTTGAAAAACTGTTTCGGACGAAACTTACGTATTTTGATTCAAGGAATCCGAATCAGCAATAAAATATAAGGGTTACCATTTAACTTTTTTAAGTTACCCTCCTCTTCCCCCAAGTAATGGGGTGGGGGTGCCTTTGGTACCATTCTAAAGCTTTTCAAAAATTATTAGACACGTATTTTTTTGTTTCCCCTTTATCGATGAACTTTCATAGATATTAGGGTTGTACGGATGGTCTGGAACACTCTTTATACTAGTCAGAAAGTCAGCGATCGTAACATCTAGCATTAGGCGCTTTTTAAAAAAGTGTTTTTAAGTGCTGAAATTTGGTGGAGTGTAAAATTATTTAATATTAACGGCCCAGTCCGGCTTCATCCGAATTTGTAGATTAGGATTATATGTGTATTTTGTGAGAAATTCAAAGTTTATTTTTTTAATTTGGTCGAAAAATTAAAAAAAAACTCGTAATCTCGACAGCAGCGCCGCCTACCGGACCAAATAAAGCTAAGAACTATTCAGGCGACACCATAAGTACAAAAAAATTCATCAAAATCGGTCAAGCCGTTTAAGAGGAGAAGAATTACGAACACACGCACACCCGAATTTTGTATATAAAGATTATTTAGCTCAGTACCAAACAGCTTTTACAAATTAACAATTTTACAGGGGTCCAAGTGCCCCGACGCCAAGTGTACCGGTTGCTGACTTTCTGACTACATAGTACATGCACATATATCTTTTTTACACCCTAAATATATACTGAAAAGTATGAAACAAGAAAATATTCTCATCTGAGGATAGCCGTGATCGTATGCCACCTCATATATATGATCATATGCGCCCACTAGATGTATAGCTTGATGCACTTTGCCCTAAAGCTTATGATCGTATACTACTGTTAAAATGTTTTTTAAGGTAGATGGCATATGACGAGAATATTTTCTTGTTTCATACTTTTTAGTAGTCGGGTTTTAGTTTTTGAACTTATTTTTTCTTTACTATTTTTGGGTTATAGCAACAGCTAACAATATACACAATGATCCATTTTAATCTATTTAGAAAATTTTTGAGACTCGGCAACATTTTCGAAAAAAGTTGTTTAGTTTAAAGGGGGACATCGTTTGGAGACAAATACCACCCCCTACCCTTAACCCCTGCACAGGGAGGAAGGTGATTTTGACATTTTTGATAAAAATACCTATTTTGATCACTAATCATGATTTTTCAACAAAAAATATGCAGCAATTGTCTAAAAGATTTTTTTATTCGATGCCTCCTTCAACCCCTAAAATGCATATCAAAAATCAGTTTCCCGAAACTCCATTCAATTTTTATGCCTAAACAACGACCCTGTGCAGACTGAAATTGTTATTGAGAACTCCGGTTTTCAATCATGGATTATGGTATTTTTATGTTTAATCGATGACCCTTCCCAAACCAAAACAACTTCTATCTCTCGTAATTTTCTGCGCAAAATCGTTGTTTATGCTTAAAATTTAATGGAGTTTCGGGAAACCGATTTTTGATATGCATTTTAGGGGTTAAAGGAGGCATCGAATAAAAAAATATTTTAGACAATTGTTGTATATTTTTTCTAGAAAAATAATAAGTTGTGATAAAAAAAAGATGTTCTTTTTCAAATGTCAGTCACCTTTATCCCTACGCAAAGGTTATAGGTGGAGGGTGGTATTTGTCCCCAAACGATGTCCCCCTTTAAACTATACAACTTTTGTTTAAAACTTTCTTTCCAAAAATGTTGCCCTGTCTGAATAATATAGATTAAAATGGATCATCCTGTACATATTTTTGAAATGTGCTAATTAAGCCCTTTCACTTGATACCCAACACGGCATCATTAAAAAACTTTTTTTTAGTTCATGACTTTATGTCCACTAGAGGGCGCAATCTTTAATTTAATGTGACGTCACATAGCATATAACCAGCAGACGATCAAAACGCTTCCAATGATACCTAATTTGTCAAATTATGATAAGTAGTTTAGAAGTTATGATGGAACCACTTTACTGTTCTGTGGATGGAACAGAAGAACACATATACATACATACCCGCGCATACATACCGGTCAAACACATAACCCTCTTTTTGCTTCGCCGTAGTCAGGTAAAAATTGTGAATGAAGACTTGAGTATTTTATTACAAATTAAAAATATTTCTTAAATCTTCTTCACATTGGAAATTCGAGAAATATACATTAGGTAGTTTTATAGACAATTTGACAATAGATACCTAAATATTAATTTGACCTATAAATACATATATTAAAAAAAAACGTATGAGCTTCACTCACATAAGCTCACAGAGGAAGTGAAATTTCTCTAGTTATTAACTCGTTTCATTGATGCATTATTCATTTTGCATTGCCAAGGTTTGTCACATATTTCCCCATCGTTGAATCATTTCCCCATTAACGTTATAGAAAATTTCAAACAGACATGTCCCTAAAGAAATTTCACTTCAAAAAACTTAAATATAAATAAATAAAATGTGTGCATTATGACATAAGCACGGAAATCGTTGCGTTTGAGAATTTTAGAATAAATTCTAAAAATAAAAAGTTTTATTGTGTATATAAACGTTTCAATTGGATTATATTAGGTATATAAAATTTTAATCCTTGGTCCCAGCGTAACATCTACCGACCGGACGTTTGCCCACGGACGGGAGGACGAGTTGATTAAAAAGGTGAAAACTAGGTAAACACGCACATTTCATTCTAACAACTTACAACCTACAATCATTACTAAATTATATTTCTGTGTTTAAGCCACCTGCAGATTAACAATAATTTTATAAACATATTATTATTACTTATACGAAAACAGGGCCGATTTTACGATTTTGCAGCAAACTTTTGCAAATCAGGACTGTGTTAGTAAGACTTTCCTTACTGATCTGGTGGTTTTTTTTTTTCAATGACAAAAACAAGGTCAAGTTTGCGAGGGAAGAAATTTCCGTCAGAAATACAGGAACCAAAAATTCAAATGCGTAAGGGTAGGGGTGCTGCGGGGGTCAAACGCGGTTTTTCGTTATTTCCGGCGAAAGTTGACCTCCAACCGAAACATGTTGTATGGCAATGTTGTAGGTAGCTATTAAAAGGATCTACAACTTTTTATGAATATAATTTTTTCACATAACCTTAAAGATTCAGAGAAATATCGAAAAAACCGTGTTTTTGACGTGATAACGTCTTATAAATTGATGAATCACCAATCTTATAAATTAATAAAACACCGGCTGCATGTTCGAAAAAGTGTAACGTTCGTAACGCGTAACGCGTAACGTTCCTAACGCGTAACGTTCCGCCTGACCCTATGCGTGCTTTTTTGTTAATTTCTCGCTCAATTTAAATCAGATCGGTTTGAAACCAGTCTTAAACGAAAGAGGAGAACATTTTACATAGATTTCGTATAACAGAATTTGCCTAAACAGTTTTTTTATACAAATTTATATAGAAAAATAGCTGTATAAATGCAACATGAAAACGGCTGAATTTCTAATGTTTAATTCAATTTTTTGACATTAGTATTTTGTGAAATGCAACGCCTTCTAAGTTAAGTATTGGAATAACTAATTATTATTAAAACATAATACTTTGACAGTTGCAAACGTCACTTTTGACATTTCTTATCATTCCGACACCAAGGATAAGCGGATTGAAACCAAATTTTGGGAGGTTTAGGTTATGTATTACGGAATACGTTATCACGTAAAACTATCGTCCGTAAACCGACTTTACAGACAACCAATTTTTTTTTTTAGTTAGTTAAAAATTCGATTTTTCGTTTTTAATTTTTTTCTCCTGCAAAAATGTTTTTTTTCATGAAATTTTCAGGAGACTTACCTTTCTATGTCCTAAATAAGCTATCATTTTTTCGAATAAAAAAATTAATTTGCCAAGGCAATATTAACTAAAAACCGAAAAATACCCCTAACTTCAACCTAAAAAAGTAATGTAAAAATTTCAGATTTTCAAAAATCGTAGTATGGGTTTTTCTTCGTTAAAATGTCTACTTTCAGATGGTGTATTACATTTGTTAATGTAACATTCAATTGTTCAAATTTGGCAATTATATCTGAAAATGTACAGTTAAAATCATTCGTAAAAGGGCACTTTTATGAATGATTTTAACTGTACATTTTCATATATAATTGCCAAATTTGAACAATTCAATTCAAAAATTAAAAACGAAAAACACGGTTTTTTCGATATTTCTCTGAATCTTTAAGATTATGTGATGCTTCTAATACCTACAACATTGCTGTACAACATTTTTCGATTGGAGGTCAACTTTCGCCGGAAATAACGAAAAACCGCGTTTGACCCCTAAAACGCGCCCCCCGCAGCCCTCCTGCCGTTTACGCATTTTAATTTTTGGTTTCTGTATTTCTGACGGCAGTTTCTTTCCTTCCTCATCATTCGTTTTCTGCTATTAATTTTTTCCTTGTCAAAAGCTAACTTCACTGGTCTACTATAATTAAAGTTAATTATTTCCATAAAAAAAACTTAGAACGTCATTATTTCCAATATGGTGAATGATAAAGTGAAATGGATGATTCGTTGAATTTAGAATGTCGTTTTCTATCAGTATGTCAAATTTGAAAAGTACCCCGTACATATTCGAAACTTCTTAGCAAAAAACTTAAGTCGCTTCTGTCTCCAATATGGTAAGTAATACACCGAATTTGAAAAGGGTTTGAGAGATCTTCCAAGAGAAAAACTAGATTTTTGATAAAATTCAAAAATTCGTTGTTTGTTTCAGAACGGCCTAAACAACATTAAACCAACAGAATATGACTTTCCAAACCCAAAAATAAGATCAAGTTTACGTTGAAAAAAAAATTGCTCTTTATCTTTGCTACGGTGGTAGATACAGATCTCCGAGTGTGCTCATTGACTTTAGATATTTGTTCGAAATTAAAAAGTATTCGATACATATTTCAGAAAAAAATGGAAATATATATTTTCAAAACGATTATAAATTCCGAACTTTGATGTGCTCATTGAATTCGGAGGTTAGTTTTCTAAAGGTAAAAAGAATTTGAAAAGAATTCGGGAGGTAACCAAAATTGTGTCCTTTTAAATACTTGAAGCAGTTAGGTCCGACTTTTCTACGCTGCAAGTCCGGAAAAAAATATGTGCTATTGTGCACTACATATTTTATAGTATTACATTTATAATACAGTAAAAGTTGTAGATCCTTTTAATACCTACGACATTGCCATACAACATTTTTCGATTGGAGGTCAACTTTCGCCGGAAATAACGAAAAACCGCGTTTGACCCCTAAAACGCGCCCCCCACAGCCCTCCGGCCTTTAAAGCATTTGAATTTTTGGTTTCTGTATTTCTGACGGCAATTTCTTCCATTCCTCATCATTTGTTTTCTGTTATTAATTTTGTCCTTGTCAAAAGCTAACTTCACTGGTCTATTAACTGATAAACAAATTAAAAAAACATTGTTTCGGCAGGATTTTGGCAGGCAACCTTAGCGATCTTTCTTAATTATGGTCTTAACTATCCATCTCTAATTTTTTCGTTCGTCCACCTTATGACGACACATTTTCTGCAGCCGTCTCTTGGACATAAAGACTGGCGTGTTTCGGAGAAACGGAAAGGGAAAAGGTGTCAGTTTTTCGAAAACATCTTGGAAACCATCCAACGCAGTGCTTACATTACCCTATAAGGCTATAACATAATTAAAGAACGTAAAATTTCCCACAAAATGGCCTAATACACTTTTTACGGTCCTTAACAATTTCAGAGACATAGAGAGGTGGAGTTAGGGAAATTTTTTAATTCGGTATTTTTGCACGTATTTTGAAATGTTGGATATAAACTCTCTACGCAAAATGCTCTAAGAGTGTTTAATTTCCACATCAGAGTTATTGACCTTTTGATAGGCTATCTAAGTGCCTTTAAAAAATTAGGAAAATGTCAGAGCAGTTACCCTACAGATGGCTTTTTTATAGTAGTTTCTGACAAAAAATGAAAACACTTGACGCGGAGTTCTCTAGTAAGATGGGTGATCATAAATATGAACTTTTCACACTTTTCAGGCTGGGATCATACTGTTTTTTTTTTTTTTTTTGAAAAAGTTAAAATCCTTTTAGAGTTCCATTGGCACGCGGCCTAAATAGAGAACTTTTCCTTATAAAGTTATTTAGTAAAATGATTTTTGACGTGATAACGTCTTATAAATTGATGAATCACCAATATTATAAATTGATAAAACACCGGCTGCATGTACGAAAAAGTGTAACGCGTAACGCATAACGCATAACGCGTAACGTTCCGTCTGACCCTGTGCGTGCTTTTTGCTAATTTCTCGCTCAATTTAAATCAGATCGGTTTGAAACCAGTCTTAAACGAAAGAGGAGAACATTTTACATAGATTTCGTATAACAGAATTTGCCTAAACAGTTTTTTTATACAAATTTATATAGAAAAATATTTTATACAAATTTATATAGAAAAATAGCTGTATAAATGCAATGTTGTCTAATGCATGGCGCGACGCGATCGGTTGTCTTTGTTTGCCGTACATGGAAATTAGAAGCAAACGTATGTCTTGTCTTAACATGAAAACGGCTGCATTTCTAATGTTTAATTCAATTTTTTGACATTAGTATATTGTGAAATGCAACGCCTTCTAAGTTAAGTATTGGAATAACTAATTATTATTAGAACATAATACTTTGTAAGTTGCAAACGTCACTTTTGACATTTCTTATCATTCCGACACCAAGGATAAGCGGATTGAAACCAAATTTTGGGAGGTTTAGGTTATGTATTACGGAATACGTTATCACGTAAAACTATCGTCCGTAAACCGACTTTACAGACAACCAATTTTTTTTTACACTAGAATTGGATTTACAATTTTTACCATTCCAACCCATAAGTGGGGAATGGTACTAGTTTAGGTCAAAAATCACTTTTCAAAAATTTTACAATATATTTCCGTTTTGAGGTCCCCCGAATCCAAAAAAACATATTTTCGGAAAAACTCTGTGCGTCTGTTAGTCTGTGAACACGATACAGGTCAAACGGATGAGTGGATCGAAACCAAATTTTGGGAGGATGTATGGTTTGCAAATATGAAGAGCCCTATTATTTTTGGGGAAAATCTACGCATGCGCAGAAGAGATATTTGCTATAACGGTGTTTTTTATATAATAATGGTATACTTTTCATAACGAATTATTATTTTATTTATTTTTTCAAGAAAATTTCGTTAAAAATGATTTTCTAAGCTTTATAGTTTCAGAAATATTTTGAAAATAAAAAAAAATCAGCCGCTCTTTTGTTTTATGGATCTGTCAGAAATGAACAAGTTCGGCATGCTTTGATTAATGTTTGACGTGGAACATATTTTGTAGGTAACCATGGCAATGAATAGCAAATATCGTATTGAATACTAGCCATTACCCGCGTCATCTCACGCGATATTAGAAATTTTATTTGCATTATTATAATCAAATGTCAACAATGGTAGGTACTAGTTTAGGTCAAAAATCACTTTTCAAAAATTTTACAATATCTTTTCGTTTTGAGGTTCCCCGAATTCAAAAAATATTTTTTTGGAAAAACTCTGTGCGTCTGTTAGTTGTTTAGTCTGTGAACACGATACAGGTCAAACCGATGAGCGGATTGAAACCAAATTTTGGGAGGATGTTTGATATGAAAATGTGAAGAGCCCTATTGTTTTTGAGGAAAATCGGCGCATGCGCAAAGGATATATCTAATATATAAAATTCTCGTGTCACAGTTTTCGTTGCCGAACTCCTCCGAAACGGCTTGACCGATTTTGATGAAATTTTTTGTGCTTATCCGGTATCTATGAGAATCGGCCAACATCTATTTTTCATCCCCCTAAATGTTAGGGGTAGTCCACCCCTAAATTTTTTTTTTTATTTTTTAGACAAAATTTCTAATTTCTATTTTTTTATGATACAACATACAAAAATACATACAATCCTCAATTTTCACCCTTCTACGATCAACCCTTATTTTTTAATAGCCATTTTAGTAATTTAATCATTTTTCCTCTCCGGTCGAAAACTGATCAATCGTCATTTAATTAGTTATCCCCGCCAGATGTCTACAGGTGTCACTTCGCCAACATCTATTTTTCATCCCCCTAAATGTTAGGGGTAGTCCACCCCTAAATGTTTTTTCTTCCTTCCCCATTCGTTCTTTTGCACCGGGCACGACGGCGCAGCCGGAGTGCTCGACATACACACATATACGCCCATGTATATTTTAAAATAGCTAGCAATTAATAAAATAGATAGATGTTCCAATTATATATATATATGTATATTATACTGTTAGGCGGTACGAAGTTCGCCGGGTCCGCTAGTATGCTATAACGTTTTTTCTCATATTTTACATGACGTGGAACATATTATGTAGGCAACCATGACAACGAATAGCAAATATCATATTGAATACTAGCTAGCCATTACCCGCGTCACCTCACACGATATCAGAAATTTTATTTTCTTTATTATGTCGACATTTTTGAAGTTGGAATGGTCCCGTCGCCCAATTGGCTGGAATTTTTTTTTTTATTCAAAAATTTCAAAAAAATTCAAAAACTGTTCAGACTTCCGTTGGTACGCGGGCTAGATAAAGAACTTTTCCTTATAAAGATATTTTGTAAAATGATTTTTTACCCAAGAACTGGCATTAGGTACACATTTTTTGGCAAATTCCAAAATTTCAAAAAAACCCAAAAACTTTTTAGACTTCCGTTGGCACTCGGACTAAATAAAGAACTTTTCCTATTATAAAGTTGTTTTGTAAAAATATGTTTTACAGTAGTACTGGCACATCATAAAATTTTAGAAAATTCCAAAATTTCAAAAAAATCCAAAAACTGTTTAGAGTTCCGTTAGCACGCGGACAAGATAAAGAACTTTTCCATGTAAAGTTATTTTGTAAAATTATTTTTTACAGTAGTACTGGCACTTATTAACATTTTCGAAAATTCCAAAATTTTTTGACGTGATAACGTCTTATAAATTGATAAATCACGTCAAAATAAAAAGATGAATGACCTAGCTGTCGACCCACCTATATAAATAAAAAAAAAAGAAAAAGATGAAACACCGGCTGCATGCACGAAAAAGTGTAACGTTCCTAGCGTTCCTGACGATACTAAGTGAGCGAATAGAATGCCTTCGGTAATTTTGAAGCAGATATCATCAACCGATTGAGATGAAAATTTGTATACACGTTTAGTTTGAATGACAATGCATGGTTAGCTGTGTGACGTCACTCTAAATCCAATATGGCGGACTTCTAAAGATGGCGGACTAATTTTATTATGCTTTCCTACAATATGGGTATCAAATGAAAGGGCTTGCTGAGAATAACTCGAAAAATAAAGTGACGTCACTCTAAGACCAATATGACGGACTTCTAAAGATGGCGGACTAATTTTATTATGCTTTCCTACAATATGGGTATCAAATGAAAGGGCTTGCTGAGAATAACTCGAAAAATAAAGTGACGTCACTCTAAATCCAATATGGCGGACTTCTAAAGATGGCGTACTAATTTTATTATGTTTTCCTACAATATGGGTTTCAAATGAAAGGACTTGCTGAGAATAACTCGAAAAATAAAGTGACGTCAGTCTAAAACCAATATGACGGACTTCTAAAGATGGCGGACTAAGTTTTTTATGCTTTCCTACAATATGAGTATCAAATGAAAGGGCTTGCTGAAAATAACTCGAAAAATAAAGTGACGTCACTCTAAATCCAATATAGCGGACTTCTAAAGATGGCGGACTAATTTTATTATGCTTTCCTACAATATGGGTATCAAATGAAAGGGCATGCTGAGAATAACTCGAAAAATAAAGTGACGTCACTCTAAATCCAATATGGCGGACTTCTAAAGATGGCGGACTAATTTTATTATGCTTTCCTACAATATGGGTATCAAATGAAAGGGCTTGCTGACAATAACTCGAAAAATAAAGTGACGTCACTCTAAATCCAATATGGCGGATTTCTAAAGATGGCGGACTAATTTTATTATGCTTTCCTACAATATGGGTATCAAATGAGAGGGCTTGCTGAGAATAACTCGAAAAATAAAGTGACGTCACTCTAAATACAATATGGCGGACTTCTAAAGATGGCGGACTAAGTTTTTGACGTGATAACGTCTTATAAATTGATGAAACACCAGCTGCACGCACGAAAAAGTGTAACGTTCCGCCTGACCCTGTGCGTGCAAGCGAGAGCGCAGTAATGTATTATTAAATATGATATTCGAGCGGAATACGTTATCACATAAAACCATCGTCCGTAAACCGACTTTACAGACAACCAATTTTTTTTTTTAAAAAGCAAGCACTCCGGGAGTGCCGGCAGAAGTGAAAACTTGAATATTACCTCTAATCTCCAACCGTCTTACGAATTTTCGATCAGGTCACGTGTCCTGACGCGAGTTTAACATTTTTTACCCATTACAAATAAAGTGTACAACGCCGCTAAAGAAGTTTTCACTTCAAAAAAACAAAAACTGTTCAGAGTTCCGTTGGCACCAGAGAACTCGGACAAGATATAAAGATATAAAGTTATTTTGTAAAATGAATTTTTACCATAAAACTGGCATTACAAATTTTTTTGAAAATTACAAAATTTCAGAAAAACCCATAACTGTTTAGAGTTTACTTGGCACGCGGGCTAGATAAAGAACTTTTCCGTATAAAATTTTTTTGTAAAATGATTTTGTCCAAAAAATTTTTTACAAAACTTTAAAATAGAATAATAAACCGTTTTGAAAAGTATATACCATTATTATACATATAATGAAAAAACAACGTTATCGCATATTGTTGCGCATGTGTCGATTTTCCCAAGAAAAATTACAAAACTATCTTGTAAAAACCGATAGAATAATAAACCATTATTATATAAAAAACGACGGTATAGCATATATGCGCCGACATTTCTCGAAAAACTTTCTTGTAAAATAGAATAATAAACCATTATGAAAAGTATACCATGATTATATAAAAAACGTTATATCTCCTTTCCGCAAGCGTCAATTTGCCCAGAAAAAATTAAGAAAACTTTCTTGTAAAAATAGATAGAACAATACCTAAACCGTTATGAAAAGTATCCCTTTATTACATAAAAATAACGTTATAGCATTATAGGTAGGTATCTCTTTTGCTCATGCGCCGTTTTTCTTTAAAAACAATAGGGCTTTTCATATTTGTATAACAAACATCCTTCCAAAATTTGATTTCAAACCGCTCATCCATGGTGTTGGAATGGTAAAAACTGTCAAAAATGACGTTTGCATCTGTCAAAGTAGATGTTCTAATAATTACATTAACTCAGAAGGCGTTGCATTTCACAAAATATTAATGTCAAAAAAACTGATTAATTTTTGTAATGGCACCCGTTTTTGAACAAATGCAATCTTTTACCCACGAAGTCTGTAACCAGAAGACCAAGCTCGAGCTTAGCGGTACTGTTCTGTGATAGTGGTGGACCAATATCTGTCGCAAAACCTAATGTGGGGTCAGCTACTGGGTAACGCACACACGTTCGTTGCTTACATGTGTGTAGTGTCTGTGAAGTTAAACAACTTTGGTAACTATGGCGAAAACAGGTGGAAAGAACTGAAGTTTTCCCAAGTAGTGATAACAGCGCCATCTCGCCTGCGCCAGAAAACGGTCCGTCTCGAAACACAACCATAGGAAGCTAGGTTTTCTGGTTACAGACTTCGTGCTTTTACCATTCCAACCCACAAGTGAGGAATGGTACTAGTTTAGTTCAAAATTCACTTTTCAAAATTTTACAATATTTTTTTCGTTTTGAGGTCTCTCGAATCCAAAAAACATATTTTTAGAAAACTCTGTGCGTCTGTTAGTCTGTGAATGAGATGCAGATCAAACAGATGAATGGATTGAAACAAAATTTTGGGAGGATGTTTAATATGCAAATATGAAGAGCCCTATTGTTTTTGGGGAAAATCGGCGCATGCGTAAAAGAGATGTATGCTAAAACGTTCTTTTTTATACAGTATGTAAACACGTAAGGTGCACATAGGGAAATTAACATTGGGAAAAAATGACTGGGTCAAAGTGAGCCTTGAAATCTTGTTTTTCAATTTATGAATGTGTATACTACCGAAGAAAATATTCAAATGATTACAACATAATCGGACTTTTTTAACTTCCCGCTTTAAAAAAAAAAAAATTTTTTTTTTTTTTTTTCAAAAATCGGGAAGTTATTGGTTTCACCCCGATTTTCGAAAATCGAGTTTTCGCCAGATCTCGACGTTTTGAGGTCCTAGGAAGCTATTAAAACTATTTTGGCGATGATGTCCGTAGGGCTGTATGTATGTGTGTGTGTGTGTGTGTGTGTGTGTGTGTGTGTGTGTGTGTATGTATGTATGTATGTAAACCCTTTATATCTTTTGAACGGAGTGTCCGACTGAAACGCGGTTTGCGGCATCTGACGTGATCTTGGTGAACTTAGACTTCCTGAAAATTTGAAACGATTCGGCCCAAAAAATTTTGAGAAATCTTAAAAAAACAAGTTTCAAAAATTTTTCAAAATTTGTTTTTGTAAAATATTTTCTAAACTACTAAACCGAATAATTCCAAAATCTAATCAGCTCTTCTCCTTAACAAACTGCGTCGATTTCCGCAAACCGCATCAAAATCGGTTCATTTGTTCACGAGATACCGTGAACGAAAAAATCGTAAAAAAGTGTTTTTTTAAAATGATTCTTAAAATTGTTATCAGATCGATTTTTTTGTAATAAATTACTTTCTTAGGCTAAAAAAACTGCGTCGATCGCCGCAAACCAGATCAAAATTGGTTCATTTGCTCATGAGATAACGTGAACGAAAAATTATGAGAAAAGTAATTTTTTATAATTACTCGTAAAATTCTTATCAAATCGATTTTTTTGTAATAATTTACTTTCTTAGGTTAAAAAAACTGCGTCGATCGCCGCAAACCAGATCAAAATTGGTTCATTTGTTCATGAGATAACGTGAACGAAAAATTAGGAAAAAAGTAATTTTTTATAATTACTCGTAAAATTCTTATCAAATCGATTTTTTTGTAATAATTTACTTTCTTAGATTAAAAAAACTGCGTCGATCGACGCAAACCGCATCAAAATCGGCTCATTTGTTCACGAGATATCGTGAACGAAAAATTTGTAAAAAAGTGTTTTTTTTAAATTGCTCGTAAAATTCCTATGAAATCGATTTTTCTGTAATAAATTACTTTTTTAGGATAAAAAATTGAGTCGACTGCCGCAAATTGCATCAAAATCTGTTCATTTGTTCATGAGATATAGTGAACGAAAATTTCGTAACAAAGTGTGTTTTTTTTTTGAGCTCGAAGAGCTAAAAAATAAACTTCTTGCTATATTTTATATATTTTTGAGCGTTTTGAACTCGAAAATAGCGGGAAGTTACAGGGATGGCCTGCAGGGTCAAACTTCTTTTCAAATTTTTTATTAATGGGACATTAAATTCCTAAAAATACTTAAATATGGTGCGAGATCAAATATCTCCGCCTATTCGTGTTGAACCTAAAGACTGATTTACCAACGCGCATATGTCATACCAGTCGGACAATTTTTGAATGAAATGTTTCCAAACAGATAGAGTTGTTTTTTTGTTTTATTTTTGTACAAAAAAAATAAAATAATGATTTATAAGAGCTTTTTATTATTAAAAAAGCCAAGTAAAATAAAAATAAATCAAAATAAAATAGAAATCCTCAAGATTACCACGATAATCCAATAGAAATAATAATTAATGCAGTCGTGGCTAACTCTGATCCAAGTATTTTTTCCCAATGCTAATTTCCCTATGAGCATCTTACGCGTTTACATACTGTATAAGAATGGTATACTTTACATTACGATTTATTATTCTATTTATTTTTTCAAGAAAGTTTTGTCAAAACATTTTTTTTATAGGTGTGCCAAATTTCAGCCCAATCAGTGCAGTGGCTTGAACTGTGCGTTGATAGATCTGTCAGTCAGTCAGAAGGCTCCGCTTTAACTCAGCTAAACGAGCGCAATTCTGTTTTGATTTTGAATACACTTTTACAATAGCATTTTCTACCAAAGGGAGAGTGCGCTCATGCTGTAACCAAAAAATTGGTTGTCTGTAAAGTCGGTTTACGGACGATAGTTTTACGTGATAACGTATTCCGTAATACATAACCTAAACCTCCCAAAATTTGGTTTCAATCCGCTTATCCTTGGTGTCGGAATGATAAGAAATGTCAAAAGTGACGTTTGCAACTTACAAAGTATTATGTTCTAATAATAATTAGTTATTCCAATACTTAACTTAGAAGGCGTTGCATTTCACAATATACTAATGTCAAAAAATTGAATTAAACATTAGAAATGCAGCCGTTTTCATGTTAAGACAAGACATACGTTTGCTTCTAATTTCCATGTATGGCAAACAAAGACAACCGACCGCGTCGCGCCATGCATTAGACAACATTGCATTTATACAGCTATTTTTCTATATAAATTTGTATAAAAAAACTGTTTAGGCAAATTCTGTTATACGAAATCTATGTAAAATGTTCTCCTCTTTCGTTTAAGACTGGTTTCAAACCGATCTGATTTAAATTGAGCGAGAAATTAGCAAAAAGCACGCACAGGGTCAGACGGAACGTTACGCGTTATGCGTTACGCGTTACACTTTTTCGTACATGCAGCCGGTGTTTTATCAATTTATAATATTGGTGATTCATCAATTTATAAGACGTTATCACGTCAAAAATCAACAATAAAGCTAATAGAAACATGGGTACTGCAGACAGCACAGAGCTGTACTACATACAAAGGAAATCTGGGAAAAAATAAGAATAAATATATTTTAATAGTGTTTTATTTATATACATTTCAATTTTAAAAATATACATGCAACCTATTTAGCCATTATGCTGGAGTCATTAAATGACCGGTTTATATTGTATGTTATTTGTTGTTTATAATATGTACATAATATTATAAGATACTGATTATAAATTTACACCTGCCTTAAATACGAAAAATTCAATGTATGAACAAATCATAAATATTGTAAAAATAAGACATGGTTTAAAAAAAATTCACGTAATTCTATTTCTGACTGCTAATATTTGCTATTTTTTAAATAAAAATGCATAATACATACTTTGATTTCAGTATAGGAAAATTTTGCAATTTGTATATATATATTAAATATTCATATAAAAATAACAGATTTTATTAACAACCTAAAATTTATAACACCAAACTCGAAAACAATAAATTACTTTATCATAGTCGAACATCCAATGAAACAATCTAAGCATAATATTATGTCATAATAATATTATATTCACTCTACATTTATCGACATAAAGTTTTATTGGATGCTTACATATGTTATCTACATGCATTTTCCAGAGTATTTCCATCCTCAGTAACAGAAATGTTTTTCTTAAGACAATATTCATCGACACTATTGATAATAATATTCTAAATATGATTGAATGATCTCCAGATATATATATATATGCACTGGTAAAACAATTGAACTATCGTATAAAACAAAACAATGACGCTTCCATGGAAATCATGTAGACAAATATTTCTGCATAACAAAGATTAACAATGTTTAATTTTTAATAAAAAAAAGTGATTTTATTGTTCAATAAATAACAATTTGGCATTAATATTCAATCATAATCTAATTTTCGATTATCACTGTAATACATCGGTTTGTTAATATATTTATTATTATGGCTATAACTATGTTACTGGATAAAAAATCCAGACGAATACAAACAACCAGAAGCTATTCTGGCAATTGAAGTTCACGACTACCAATTTTTATGTATGTAAATCTTTTATGAAACAACTGCATTTCATACAGAGAATTATTTACTTTTAATTTTTGTTGCTAAAATGCCTAGCGGTGAGAAAAATTTACAATATCTTATAAATAAGACAAATCTTCTAAATGTTGTTACAATATTATTCTGTACACCTCTACAGAAGTACTTTTGAACTACAAACTGACTCAAAATGCAATTATTACTGAGCATCACACACTATTAAGATTACAGCTGCTAATGTGGGAGCTCTTTGGTACTCGAGAGCTCATTTTTTTGTGGGCTATCAGGTATTTTTATTGACTTCAAAATGCGTGTTCAAAAATATTATTTCACTTACAAATCGCCGACTAAATGAATTGTTACTATGCTCAGAAATATTTTTTGCCAACAATACAAGCGCCATTTTTTTTTAATTACAGATTATCTAAAAGAAGAAAATTCAAAGGTAAGGTATGGGCCCCATTTCTGTATGGCGTATTTTTTGCTACAAACACAAAAAATTCCCTTCAAGTTTTTAATTATCAAATATTGAAAAAATAATTATTATTTTTTCAATATTTGAAGGGAATTGATTTCAAAAACCAATTAGAAACTAATTATTAATTATTTTTTATATTTTTTAGATCAGTTCTAAAGAAGCTCCAAATCCGGACCGAAACGTTAATGTATTAATTTTATATATTTTTTGTTAATATATTTGTCTAAAAAATTGGTCGATAATTTTATTTATTATGACATAAAATCTTCCCGCAAATTTTAAATTATCGGCATGAATTAGCGACAGTCAAAAAAAAGCAAGAGGGAACTGATGGAAATACTAATCTATCAAACATTATCTAACAAAAGAATACTGTAGGTATTTTCATTTTTAACGCTCTACTTTATGTGATATATGGCTTCGTAACTTTCCCCTCCCATAATACAAACAAAAAATAAATGACATTAGTTTTATGTCTCTTTTTTTGTAAAATTCACAGAAAATTTGTAAATTGTCTGTAGTTTCTTTCAAAATGCACCATGCCTGCTGATGATTTAGAAATGTCTTATAATATGATAATACTGCAATTTTTCAAATAGGCATACGAATAAAAAAGTTTCAAATAGAAATTTAATTAGGTCATTTGGTCTTCGGCAACAGTTTTTTTCTTTTTTTTTTTGAATACACAACTTTTAAATATATTATAGTAAACGTAACTGCATTCTATACTCGTGTTAATGCGACACAACTTCAACATAATTGGCTGGATAAAGTCCAACACGGCCATCTTTTCTTCCTTTGCACCAACCTTGTTCATCTTCGTCTTCCAGTTTTTCAAATAAATCACCTAGAATTAATAAACGCTATTAAAGTTGCATGAAACAATTTTATTATTAAGAACAGTAGGATGGCTATAGTTTGCTACCACCCATTGTTACAATGCTATATTAGAAAAAAATATTTTCAAGTACCGTCAGTCAGGACTCAACCCCGAATCTTTCCACTATCATATGAAGTTATCAATTACTTAACAGTATGTCCAAAAAGACTGTTATTTATTTAGTCTTCCGAACTATACTGTAGTGAACATTTACAGCTTAATATTAATTATTGAATCATGAAAAAGCGGACTTCTGGTTAATAAACACAACATACTATTATGAGCGGCGTTTTGTACAAAATTTCTTTCTGTAAAACTTCTTCAAGCTCTTAAAGGTCTCTGCCTACTACACCGTGTCATACCATGACTATAATAGGAACGTATTAGGCACGAAAAGAAACACGACACGCGCTACTATGCCCACTGCAACAGATCGACAGCGTTCTATGCCCGTATACAACGCGTATTATGTCTGTATGCAACGCGTATTATGCCCGTGTGCAATGCGTACCATGCCCGTTCGGTATCCATTCAAAAAGCAAAATATGCAGCACAGAATATGTCATTTTCGCATAGTGTTGCGTGGACGCCTTGAAGTGCTGTCAATTTTTTTTTAAGTATGCCTATTAGAAAATTAACTCTTAGACAATTGGTAATGATTGCCATGATTTTGGATGAGAAAGAAGAAAACGAAAACCAAAAAAGACTCGACGCTATTGGATACACGATTCTCTAAGACAGTGTTTCTCAACCACTGTGCCTGCCGCGAAATTTTTACAGTGTGCCGTTAAATTTTAGCACTGTACATATAGTAAAAATTATAATACTTTTTTTTTATCACGAGTAAAGTTTAAATTAAAGAAAAGTCTTATATATATGAATATGTTAGAATTATTAAATAATATAATTTAAAAAGAAAATGTACAAATTATTTTAACAGGAATAGGTATTTAAATCCATAAAAAAAATTAATTACTTGTTTTGTAACGCGTTCTTTCTTATCTTTTTCTTTGTGTGCCGCCAAATTTTGAAATCGTTAAAGTGTGCCGCGACAAAAAAAAAAAGGTTGAGAATCACTGCTCTAAGAGAACGAAAAACCGAGGGAGAATATTGGACATTATTCAGGTATTTAGTTGATGATGAATAAAAATTTCTTCAATATTTTCGAATGTCTACATATTATGTACGAATTCAACGAACTGCTGAAAAAGATTGGAAATTAATTGCGGTTATAACCCGTAGCATACCTGGTTGGGCAACGTCGCGTGCCATGCACGGAGCGTATCGGCACCGGCAAAATATTCTAGTCGTGAATTAGTTGCCGGTCCGTTCATGACACGCTACGGTGTTGATCGGTGACGGAACGTTGTAGTGGGCATTGTTTCATATGATTTCATAGAAAGAATATTTTTTTGCCTGACACATTCCTATTACGGTCAACCTTAATGCTTAATGTCTTTGCTATCATTGACATTAAAAAAAAATTAATAATAATAAATAAGTAGCTGTCATGAAACGCTTGGCAGATGTGAAACAAAAATTTAAGCTTGCCAAACGCAACTTTAAGCTAAGTGATTATTCTAGTAACTAACACATCTCGGTTAGATGTCCCAGTCAACAAAGCCATGTTATAATCCAAACACAGCAAGTGTTACGTCATCTAACGGTATACTAGTAATTGGAAAACGTAACGTCCCCCATAAAAGTGTTGTCCCAATTAGTTTTACTCCCAATCAAACGCGCCATTAGATGATTCACATCAAAAACTATAATTCTTATACATATGTGTGCAACGATGGTGACAATGATATTGCACCATTAACAGCTTGAAAAAGTATAAATTTTATACGAAACGTTGATATTTGATATCTCCCTATATAGCACTATGCACCGCTGAATTCACAAACTGCGAGAGCTAATATTTTTAATAAACGACACTACTAGAATTTTGCATTTCTCTAAACGGCTGGACTTGCCAATATTGAACTTCTCATTGTTAACTAAAATTAACCTACTCCAGTTTAAATTTGATAAGAATAATTTTTGTATATAAAACCAACCGTCAGGAGAAATTTTGAAAAAACATAAAAACCGTCATTTTTTTTTTGGTTTTTTAGATACCAACAGGTGTGCACTAGCGCGGCGAATTGCCAAGCTTGGATTTTAGAGTACAAGCTCCACACTAACAACATAAAATAATCAAAACTATCCGATCTATTGCACACTAAGACCCTATTTTCAGACGGTTTTACTAGATTACAAGTGATATGTTATAAACAGCCAGAGAAACATTCTTGGTACCATTGCTCACCTTGTTTAAATGTAAGTTCATCGCTTTCAGCTCCTTCGTAATCATATAACGCTTTGACTGGAACACCCGGTTCTCCTGTATCGACGAGCGCTTCATTGTCGCCTTCATCCCATTCTTCTTCTTCAAATGGATTAGATTCACCTTTGGAACTTGTACCATTCCTAAATTAAAAATTAATAAAAATGGAATAAAATACAGAAAGTTTAAATTAATTATGGAGTGCTCTAACATACTTTTGGTTATTTTGAAATTGTTGGTTTCTCACAAAGTGTCTTAAAAATGCATGCACTCTAATGACTAAGAATCTGTATCACTGAACTACAAAATAATACTGGAACGTGCATTTCCAAATCTGTTCACATTACCGCGTGGGTTCGTGTTACGCTGTCATTTGTAGGTAAAGGAAGGTAATAAATCCCTGCACGATTGTTCGCACAGGAGTTAAATAGATATTACCATTCTAACCCACAAGTGAGGGGAATGGTACTAATTTAGGTCAAAAATCACTTTTTGAAATTTTATAATATCTTTTCGTTTTGAGGTCCCCCGAATCCAAAAAACATTTTTTTGGGAAAACTCTATGCGTCTGTTAGTCTGTGAGCACAGTACAGGTCAAACGGATGAACGGATTGAAACCAAATTTTGGGAGGATGTTTGGTATGCAAATATGAAGTACCTTATTGTTTTTGGGGAAAATCGGCGCATGCGCAGAAGAGATATATGTTATAACGGTGTTTTTTATATATAAACAATGGTATATTTTTCATAACGCCTTATTATTCTATTTATTTTTTCAAGAAAGTTTCGTTAAAAATATTTTTTTCTAAACTTTCGGAAATATTTAAAAAAAAATAAAATCTGCTGTTCTTTTGTTTTGTATCATGTAGGTAACCATGACGACGAATAACAAATATCATATTAAACACTATCCATTACCCGCGTCACCTCACACAATATCAGAAATTTTATTTTCTTTATTATACTATATAAAATGTCAACATTTTTAAGTTGGAATGACCCCGTCGCCCAATTGGCTGGAATTTTTTTTTTTTTTTGACACTACATGCATCAAAACAATCGAAAGCATAACAGCAAAAATAATATTGCACTGACAAAAAACAAAAATAAATAGCTTACGTGATAGATGATTGTTTATTAGTTATTTCAGTTTTTTCCACATTCGTTTTTGAGTCTGAATTCGAAACTGTTTCAGATTTCTGTACAACTGTTACTTCTGTTGGAATCACCCGTCCAGCAGGTTTCACTTTAGCTGTCTTATTATTAACTGCAGAATAGTCCTAAATATTAAATATTTTAATTAGTACATATATTTCAGTTATGTTTTCAACCTAAGATAAATCATAAATAGTAAGGTAATTCAGTAGCGGATTTAAGGAGCGGTAAATGAACCTAGATCCTCATCTGACGGGGCCCGCCCAGGTTCAAGCAATACATTTATTTTATTTTATTCAAAAACTTGGCTTAAAATAGTTTTGTAAGTGGATAATTACTTCGAACAATCGATAGTCCGATTTAAAAAGTTCAGCAAATCAAAACTGGCTTTATTTTAAAGGGGCCTGGTCGGCTTCATTAGATAGAATGTCACTCACGGGCTCCCGAACTACTTCCTGTTTGTTTAAAGTGATTTCGAAAAAGGGATTTCAGTACTAACAATAAAAGTGGTCCCCTTGGACTGCTTGCCATTTGAACCTTTTACCTTAAACCCACCACTGGTAATATTATAATAGAATTATTACTATGAAAAAATCACATTGAAATACAAAACGTACTCAGCTTCTAGGGATAATTAACTATTGATTCAGAAATAACGTTCAGATAATTATATTACTTACGCGCCAAAATTAAATTACATCTGACAACTTACAAATATTAAAGTACCTATACGTTTCCATCAATGAAAAACAAAACACGAATTATCATTCATTAAAAGAAATTTTAAAACATTTGGAAATGATTTTTTTAAACACACTTAGTTTATATGTAGTTTTATTAATCTTCGCAATTTTGTACACAATAATTCCGTAACGTTACACATAATGTACATATATTGACAATTCTAGACCAAAATCAAATGATGATCAAACCTAATTTATATGTGATAATTAATCCTTTCAAAGATAAAGTCCATCGAAATTTAAATTTAAAAATCGAAAATTTTGGGTACGTTCATAACAGTTTACTGCATTGTAATAACATTTTTTGTGTGTTAATTACGAAAAATCGAAAAAATGTGTAATAAAACGACTGCAACTTATTTAATAAAAAAATTCCATTGTACTATTACCATCGATTTATCAAATTCAAAGGATGGCGAATGAATCTAAATTCGCCTTCTCCTACCCTGACAGGTCGCCATTAATGTTAGTTTTTCATTAATGGAAAATTAATGTTAAAAAATAAAATAAAGAATACTCATGAAGCGCAACTAATGAACGAACGTGATTCGTACATGCAAATCTTCGCCGACAGGCCGTTGATTAATAAGTGTGATGCTTCCGGCAGGCAACGATTCCTTCGATTTGCCCTTGGAGATGTCTCGGAACTCTTCGGTATAGTCCTGCACATATATACAGACATGCAACACGCACATGCTAATACTAAATATAACTTAACACACGGTCAACTCATTTTTGCTATTCCTAACTAAAGTAAGAACAGTTCTAACAAACGTCACCGATGATTATGGAAGCAACATTAAATATTAACTCATTTCGCTTGAAGTACTTCACACATACAGTAATTCCCCGCTATAACGCGATTTATAATTGTATAATATATAGGTAACCGTTATTATTGAATCTCGCTATGGGCTATGTGCAACTCATCGTGTGATGCTAATTGACGGTTTTATTTGAACATAGTCGCGATTTCATTTATACTATTACTAATACAGAGAGGAAAAAGATAAATTTTTTATGCAGCGAATTTATGGTGATAAATTAAACTCTGCTGATAATTTTATTTATTAAGCTCTGTTGATATTTGAAACATACGTTTTATTATTTTATATTCAAATGGTATTTTATGGGTCATTTTTTCACATTCTCGTAAATTTAAATTAGATGTTATGTGATAAAACTAGTGATTTCGTCAAATATCAACTTTTGTTTTTATTATGGAATATTTCAAAGTGACATGAATTATGTTGGCAATACACGCGACAAATCATAGTAACGAACTATGCACAAGTTTAAGAAAAAACATTCCAAAATTATTTATTGAAATTCTTTAGTATTTATTAGCGCTTTATTTATTTATTAGTATTATTAAACTCGTTTCCCTATGTAATGAATATTGATTTCTCTATGTAGCGGAATTTGTCACGAAATTGTACTATTAGTAACCCCATATAAACAATGATTCCTTTTAAGCATTGGTAGCTCAGTAGTAGGATGCTGGCATACCATGCGGCCGGCCTGAGTTTGATTACCGTCAGGTGTGCGCAACAATTTGTTTTTTTTATTGTTTTTAAGTATACGTCTATTATATATAAAATTTTCCACAAAATCAGAATAATATCTGAGCTAAAAAAACAATATTTGCAGTAAGCATGTGCAAATTTTGTTGTCTGCTTGTGTTTTCTTATTTATTACTTGCAGTAAACCTGCGAAAAAATTAAAAATGTGTTACGAGAACGCATTACAGGAGTGAAACTTCTAGTTACGAGATAGTTTCACATTCAGATTAATTTGTACAGACGAAATATCTGAACGCGAAACTATCTCATAACACATTTTTTTACTTGTCCAAATGCAATCGTATGATTTGCAACTAGAAGTTTCAATTCTGTAATGCGTTCTCGTAACACATTTTTAATTTCTTATTTCGCTACCGCGAGAATGACAATCGGAAGCAACTTAGCTCCACCCATCTTCACATAGCCCGTAGCATTGTTTTTGGGGATTTATAGCAGTTTCAAATAGATGTCGCACTTCATTTAACCAACTAGGAAAAAAGGTACCTATATCTAATGCATTACTCGCTTTAACTTAGCGCTCAACATTCATGGAACCCATTAACAGCGTCCAGTGGAAGGTCACTGTATCCGATCATAGAGTTATCAGAATTAAATTAAAAATGTCGTTCATGTTTAGAAATGTTTTACTTAATTTCTGAAGTCAAGAAGCCTGGCACATCATTAAAAGGATTATAAGAGTATTTGCATGGAGTTTTTAGTTTTTCGTCGCATTTTAATTTTATACACAACGAAAATGTACGTCAACTATCTGAGAAACCCTGCATTATGTTGACGCACAATAATTTGAATGAATAAATTTTAAATAAAACTATGTGATCACAAACCACGTGTTACATCACAGCTTTGTGCTGAGTGTTCTGTTCCATAGATGCATAGATCATATATGATCAAAAATGTATTTTTCCACAGTTTTTCTTTAACAAAACTTATCAATTATGTTATGTCAATAACATCAATTACGATCTATTATTCGATTTGAAATTCAAAACGTACTTTATTTGAACAATAATTAAATGTGAAACCTATAAAAACTTAATAAAAGAAATATTGTGCATAGGTACTATATTTTCATAGAAAATTCAGTTTTACTTAAATTATACTGAAAAGAGATCTCATGTGAAAATAAATTTATACATATTAAAATCAAGAACAAAAATATTTATACAGCCTGTAAAATACTGCAGTTGAAATTTCTGTCACTAGATGTCATATCGTTTTATGTCAAATACTCAAAACCCAACACACAAGAAAATCCATGCAAGTACCCAATTATTCCCAGAATTCCTGTTGTTTGTTTTAAATAATAATGAAATAGTTGTATCCCTCTTATCCAGATTTTAAAACACATGAAAATGTCATTATTATTAATCTAAAAACAAATTATTAGTGTATTTGCCATAAGGCACTTACACTATTGGCGTCGGTCGGATGGCGGGACCTAGGGGTCGGACCAAAATTTCTCGACGTTTCATAAGTTTCTAAGAAGTTTGGCACCATTTTTGGAAATGTTTATATATATATGTATATATATATATATATATATATATTTATATATATATATATATGTGTTAGCACGATAACTCTCGACAGACTTAATCGATTTAAACGAAATTTGGTCCACACGTTGGAATCCATCACCGCACGAAGCCTATTAAAAATGGGCCTAATCGGGCCATGTTAAGGGTGGTATTTAGGGGTTGAAAAAAGTTTTCGGGCCCAAAAATACCGAAAAAATTCTCAGAATCGTTTCAAAATTGAAATTTAACCCTTTAGTAATTATTAAAATGTGCAGCTAAAATTTTAAAAAAATCGGCCCCACAGGACCGGACTTACAAATTTTATGAAAACACAAGTTTACTGATATAGATTTACATATAGAAGGGTGTATATAATTTAGTACAGATGTTGAATTGATATGTAGTATTAAAATTAACTAAAAAAATGTTGTTTTAAGGGGTGTATTAAGGGGTAATTTTTTTTATTTTGTTCAAAAACAAAGTTAAGCTCATACAATAGAGCCACACTGCCTATAAAAGCAAATACACTATATTGTCGGCAGGGTTTCGCACTGCGACCCGAGTTTTTTGATACTGTGGCGAGTGTTTCTACATCTTTTGTTAAATACAGTTTCGTTTTTGCATATAACTACAACACTGACTACAAGAGAGCGTAAATTGTCGATAGATAGATCGACTGTAGATTACAGCCGCTCAACAGCTGAGGTGATCAGCACATGTGTTTATTAAGGAATCTGCCAGCCAACATACACAAACCGACTGGTACGAGCTCGGGTTCCTGAGAGAGCTAATTCTCATAAAATACTGGAATGCTAAAACATTCCATTGTTTCTCCTATTAAGGGGTATAAGGTGTAGATTACTTAAGCTCAATTCGCATATCAATACGGTAAATGAAGTGAAAGCAATACCGTAGTTTAGGAAATAACGCGTTTGGATCATCTAAAAACTGTCAATAGAAACACAAATGAATAATTTAATTACGACAAGAGCTAAACAAATCTATTTTGGCAGAATATAATCATATTTTTTGGACTGTAAGGAGCAAGACTGCATAAAAAGTGTGCTGTCTTTTGATAATAAACCCGATTTTATAAGTACAAATTTTAGTCGCAAGATAGCATAGTTGCAAAAGCCACTTGCCAGAGTATACAAAAGCTCCCACTTACAATAAAGTTTCCGGCCGCATATTCTCAAATTTTGTTGTCTCATTTTCTAAAGACAAGTTTTTATTTTAACTGCTTCAAAAGTAGTCTGCAACACTCTTATGATCTACTTATATGAATTTTGAGTAGCGATGTAAGGTACAACTTTTATTGAATACAAAGTTGATCGTATGAAAAGCTTTAAACGCTATCGTAAAAATAAAACCATAAAAAACAAACTATTTCATTGTAATATCAAAATAGAACCAAACAAAAATTAAGTAAAACAGTCATGCCAAATTTGAACTTAAGTAAAAGTGTCCATACCTCAAACTGTGGCCAATTCATCGCCATATTAACGCCGTGATTGTTCGACCACCATTTCAAATCTTTTTCATGATCAGCATTATTAATTGTGTGATAAAATTCTTCATATATTTGAGGTAATCTGTAAACAAAATTAGTATTAGGTCTCTTTAGTATCTGGCACTTTTCAGCACCGACAAAGGACAATTAATTTTGGAAAACTCACACGGGGTCCTGTGAGATATTGAGGCATTTGTGAATGCCAAATAAAATGTCTTTGAAAAATTGTAACCGCTGTGCTTCCATTTCTTGGCACTTGTCAAACACTACCGTCATATCTTCCATGTACTTAGGGTTGTAACTATTGATTTCCTGTAATGCTACTTCGTATTTCTCTTTGCCCTTCTGAACTTCTTCTTTCATTTTCTGAACTCTATCTTGCATTTTCTTTACCTAAAATAATGAAGAATTAAATTACGATGATTCTTACTACGTTTTCAGTTTTCGCAAAATACCATGTATTAGCGATTTTTATACGAAAGAAGATTGATTATAAAATCTTATGATAAACTACAAAAAGTATACTACATTCTGAGCAAAATGTAAATTACTTCAGAGCATATCTAAATCGTTCTATTTTCTTCTTTTTAGACGCAATTTCAATTACGATTTTCGATGTGCAGACCTCAACACTTCCATATCTGCTTCAACTTATTTATACATAACATTACTATCAAGTAAGTTGTCAATAATACATCTATACTCTACAGCAAAAATGCACATCTAGCGGAATTCGTTGATAAATAATTAATAAGGTCCTTGACTCATGAAACACATCTGGGTTGTTAATAATAACAAATTGTGTCATTGCCCCCCCTAATGTCTACAAATTCCACTTAGGGCATTGAATCTGGACTTAGAAAAACAAGGAAAATACGTATAAAAATTAAGCATAGAGTACAAAGAAACGACCATATCATATAAGCAGTTTGATATATTTATCCTTCTACGATATTGCTAAATTTCTACTGATTTAAAAATCTTACCAATGTGGCCTTCTGAATAAAAAATAAAAACAATGCACATAAATAAAAACAAAAAAATATATATAAATTAAACCGTAATGTTAATAGTAGAAAATCAAAAGAACTAAAAAAAAGATATATGAATAAAGAACAAGAAAACCAAAAATCTTCTTGTTTCTGTCGTATATATTCAATACCTGATCGGGAGAGAGGGAGCTGTCTCCTGTAGCGTTTCGTTCTTGATTAGCTGCTGAACGTTCCATTTTACAGGCATTGTGATAGTCATTCTTGGTCTTTTCTACTTTACTAAGAAGTTTTGCCCATGGTTTCTGTGCCTTTTTGAACGCATCTTCCATTTCCTTTCGTTCCTTTATTTGTATCATCGACTGGAACATTGTAAAACAAACCGAATACTACAAAACAATTCTCCTGATAATTTTAACACTGACTTAGAGTTAGGTAACTAAGTTCTGAACCGGTTCAAAGATCCGACTCCGACAGAAGATCCGCGGGAACCGACTCCGTTCTTTCTGACCCAATGGCTCAACGGAACAGTTAATGCAGCGAAACATTTAACATGCAGAAACATACTCTGTGCACATGACACTTCTGTAGCAGAGTCAGAACAGCTCCATACCAGTTCTTACTTTGTTGCATCTCTCTCTCTCTCTCTCTCTATAGTCTAAGCTCCAGTACAGTACTGTGACAGAAATAAGGGTTACTGTGCTATTGTAATGTATATCTGTTCTAGGTTAGGTCCGCAGTACACGTAATTGTACTATTACACAATGTACATCTTGAATTGGGAATTAATTTAAGAATTTTCATTTTATTTTTTATGTTACGCCATAATAATAATTGTTCCAATTGTTTTTATGCGATGACAAATTCAATTTATTAAACTATTATTATATTCCGACATTGTTTTAAAATGATATTGGGGTAGAATAAAAAAATATATTTAAATTTCTGTATACGCGCACATATTAATAATTACGCATAGCTCACTATCTTTTCTTATGCATTTGGAACAAAATTTATGAGCACGTCCGATTTGAATTATTTTAGAAATCAATGTGAAATGAAAAATGTATTTTAATTATAAGCAAAACGGCATGCCATATTTATTAGTTAATGGGTAACAGCTGCAGTAAAATAATCAGAACTCAGATCATTTTGAGCCGATTCAGAGGATCGGATCTTATACAGGATTAAGATGCAAAGATGCAAATTACTAAAAAGATCCGTTTTACTGCTTAACACAAATAGCGCAACTTACACAACTCATATTCGATTTAAATCATGCAATTACGTTTATTAAATAAAGGTTTAAAACTTGTTAAAATCAAATAATATTTAATAAATTCAAAACTGCTTTAAATCGGTGATGCATTGGATTCATTTCTGTGACAGATTACGCCCTCCACACATTGGGTTGACTTTTCCCCAATCTGTGTTTCAAACCGGTTCAGGATGCGACTGTTGAGCGACCAATCTTTGTCCTTTGTCCGCACACGAGCGCGACTGAATATGAATCAATCGTGATTCATGGAACCACAAGCAGCTATTCTTTAAGCTATGTAGTTATGGCAACGGCAACATGCCAAGTAGTAACAAATAGAATTTTCGACAAATATGCCAGTACAAATATCAAATGCAGGCTGTTTGTAGCAGTAGAGCATTCGAATCAAACAGAGATCAAGTTTATAGCATTTTACAGAGCGCCTAAAGATTGACACCTAGAATTGGCAGATGGTTGCTCCTGCATTACAGAAAAAAAAATTTGCAACAACATGCAACCACGCAACTAAAATTGCTTCTCGGCCTGAAAACACGGTTGTACAATGTACACGACCAGTTTGAAACTCAAATTGATCATGTTCTGTTGACTTCGTGCGCAGCTCCATATTCTCTGACGTACGAAATCCTGAACCGGTTTGAAACAAAAATTGCGAAACAGTCGCTTTGTGCGCAGAGAGCTTTAATCTACACAAAAAAAAATATTATTATATGGATGTGCGAGTATTAAAAAAAATGCAATACTACTCAGTTAATAAAAGTACTGAGTAGAAAATGTACTAAAAAAAAAAAAACGAAATTAATCTGGGTGAAACTGTTTCAAACTGAGCCAACCGGTGTTGGGGCAAAATTTTGACAATTTGACAAAAGTTTTAAATGGATTTTTCTTTTCAAATCTTATTCGATATATATGCGATTTTTCATTCGAAACGTGCACGGAGCAAAGTGAAGATACTGAATCTTCTGCAGTATGTAAAATTTTCCTCCCGTATCATTCAACACGATTATTTGAGTGGATCTGAAAAAAAAAACCCACTACTCGCCAACACCTAAAATTTCGGACAAAATATTTTATTATGGGACTTTTTTTACAATCATCATGTTTTTTCCACGACAAAAATATTGTAAAAATTATTTCGAAAAATTTCTCTTGTAGTATTTATCTTGGAAAAGATATCATAAAGAACACAAACTTCAAATTAATTTTCGCATGCATTGTTAATTATTCTTAATCAACCAAAAATAAATGTATGCAAAATTTAGATTTGACAAATGGCTTACCTGTAGTAAGTATGTATTCTAGGATTAAAAAAATATGTACAATTTTTCATAATATACATTAAAATCAATATATCTACATGAAATATTTGGTAATTTTTTTTCACACATCTTGCAATGTTTAAAATTAAATTATAATTTTATTTCGTTCATATAGATCAACCAAAACATCAACATTTATAATATTTCAAGTAGATTTTATATTTCACAAAAATTAATATAGGTATTTAAAATCGGAATAAAACAAATTAGTTTAAGATTTTAATGAGGAGAGTTAAACTTGCAATTTTCTTAAATATGAAATGCTAAAAATTCTCCGCTCAAATATTCCTCACAATTTTTAAATCGTTTTTTAACCATGCCACCAAGGCTTGACAAATTTAACAAATCATTTCACTGCCACAAAAATAGAACTTAATCACCGAAAAAAGTCTATAATATCCAATAAACGAGGTACTTGTATAGGTACTAATTTATCATTTTGTTATAATTTGACAGAGGCTTAATAGTAACAGTAAAATAAAATTTAATTATTCGACCAAAAGTGATTTTACAGACCTGCGGAAATGTTTTGAGACCCCCTAGCGATATTGTGCTATAGCAAAAACATTAATTCATTACCAGCAAGTAAGTACCTAATCGTCTTCATCGAGCCTTGATAACAATAACATTAGATAATCCTTTTTTCGATAAAAACTGCACAAGCTGGACTGTGCCTGAATGTTTCAATAAATGCACCCAATAACATACATACAAAGATTTCATAAGTAAGCGATTAAATTTACATCAAGAAACGTTTTATTAATAAAATGTAATTATTACTCAATTAAACTTTCGAATAGTAGGATCTCTAACCATGTATTTATTCTCCCGAAAAACATCAGGAGTTGTTCTTACAATCTAATATATAAAATTCTCGTGTCACAGTTTTCGTTGCCATACTCCTCCGAAACGGCTTGACCGATTTTGATGAAATTTTTTGTGCTTATCCGGTATCTATGAGAATCGACCAACATCTATTTTTCATCCCCCTAAATGTTAGGGGTAGTCCACCCCTAATTTTTTTTTTTATTTTTTAGACAAAATTTTTAATTTCTATTTTTTTATGATACAACATACAAAAATACATACAATCCTCAATTTTCACCCTTCTACGATCAACCCTTATTTTTTAATAGCCATTTTAGTAATTTAATCATTTTTCCTCTCCGGTCGAAAACTGATCAATCGTCATTTAATTAGTTATCCCCGCCAGATGTCTACATGTGTCACTTCGCCAACATCTATTTTTCATCCCTCTAAATGTTAGGGGTAGTCCACCCCTAAATTTTTTTTCTTCCTTCCCCATTCGTTCTTTTGCACCGGGCACGACGGCGCAGCCGGAGTGCTCGACATACACACATATACGTCCATGTATATTTTAAAATAAATAAAATAGATAGATAGATGCTCCAATTAAATTGTTTTATTATTTCACTTTATACGTAGCGAAGCACGTACAGGGCCGCTATATATATATATATATATATATATATATATATATATATATATATATATATATATATATATATATATTATACTGTTAGGCGGTACGAAGTTCGCCGGGTCCGCTAGTATAATATATAATTAAATTCTAATATACAGGGTGTATCACAGGAAATCGTACATAAGGAAAAGTACACAGTACAAATTAGTTAAGATCAGAGATTGCTTTGCCCTCTATTCAAAGGTCGTTACTATGGTTTACACTTTACATAATGAAATTTATTCAGGATGGTGGCACAATTTAGATGAACTTAAAGACAAAATCGCCGAAGTATGTTTCAATGTGACTTCTGTAATGTTAGATAAAATGAGACAAAGTTTTTATAATCGATTAAGGCCCATAGTTTCTCAATCGGTGGTCCGCGGACCACTGGTGGTCTGCGGAGATTTTTGGGTGGTTCACGAAGATTTTTGAGATGTTGTATTTTATGGATTTTTAAGCTATATTTGTTTGTTACTGTCTGTTTTAATATACTTAAATATTGTTATATCAGAATACGGTGTTGCAAATTTAATTGTTTTGAATAAAAAATCAATTACCTATATAAATATTTATTATTTTATTCCAATGCTGATGGTCCGCAAAACATTTTTTTATTTTTTGGTGGTCCGCGGATGTAAAAAGGTTGAGAAACTATGGATTAAGCTACCGCTTAATCAAAATGCAGGTTTACTTGAACATTTGCTTTAATTTTAATTTTAACTGTTTGTTTGGTTTAATTATCAATAAAAAAATATTTTCTGAATAAAAAAATAATAATGTCATTTAATACCATAGAGATATTATACTAGAGTACGCGAGTGAGCCATGAAAGTGTCTGCTATTCAGAGAGAGAAAAGTTCCTTATCTCCATGGTAACTAACGATACAAAACAATGCTGATTTGAGTAAACATATACAGATTGTATCAAATCAAAACGGTCCATAGGACATTCTGTGTGTAAGACAGAGACGATATATAAAGATCTAAAGCAGTAAGTAAGAATGAGATAAATGATCGCTAATATAGTTACTGTAGTTACGTAAATAAATAATTACGTACACTGTAAATCTTTTTACTAATTTATCAATTAAAACAACTACAAATAAATTTATTATGTTGGCGGTTGAATTACCACCATAAAACCATTTAATTATTTGGATTTTTTCCCGAACAGTATATTAAATAGCCATTTTATCAATAATTTCACTAGTGAATACTGACATTTGATAAAATTGTGATTTTTACTGTAGAAAACAAAGACGATACTATCAGATTGTATAACCACAGTAACTATTAGCGATCATTTATCTCATTCTTACTTACTGCTTTAGTCCTTTATATAATATCGTCTCTGTCTTACACACAGAATCTTCTATGGACTGTTTTGATTTGATACAATCTGTATAATGATACAGAACGTTTGCAGCGTTCTCTCTCTGAACGGCAGACACTTTCACTTATGGCAAGCATACCCGCTAGCGTACTCTAGTACTAATATCTCTATGGAGCCAACCGGTACATGGTACCCATTCTCATATGTGGCCAAAGTAATCTTTGATCCTACTTAATTTGCACAATGGAGTTTTCCCAATGTACGGTTTTCTGTGATACACTCTGCATATTATACAAAGTAAACACAACCGTTTCTTCTTCAAATTAGTTCAGTAGCAGACAAACAATCAAACAAATAAATTTCATGTCTTTTTACTATTATATAGTATAGGTTAACATAGCGGGATGGCGTAATGGTGAAAGCTCTAAACTCGCATTAGGGCGGTACCGGGTTCGAATCCCGGCTGAGGCAGATGTGGCTGAGATTTGTTCCTACTGCCTCTCGCCGAGAAACGGTAATTCCTGTACCGGTCATCTTGTTGAGGTTTTCCATGGTTTCTCTTTAAATTCCTATGCTCAAAATTTGCCTACCTTATTCGAATGTTCTAAAATGTCTTCATTCGCCCATTGCTTTAATTAAATGCAAGTTTAAAAAATGTAGAAAATAACGAGAAGTGTGATAGATGGAAAATAGTACCTAATAGTGCGAATGGCGTCTTTTATGACATACAGTCGAGAAATGGACGTTAAACGCATTATTATTATTATTATTATTATTATTATTATTATTATTATTATTATTATTATTATTATTATTATTATTATTATTATTATTATTATTATTATTATTATTATTATTATTATTGAAGGAGATTTATTTGGTTGAGGAACAATTGAAAATAAGCTTTACCAGTGTATCGCTTGTGGCCAACGTTTCGAAAAATATATTTTCATCATCAGGACCTATGAACATGTATAATATTCGTTACATATATTATTATAATTTTTAACTTACATTATAAACATTATAGATAGATAATACTAAAACTATAACATACCTCAATGCAAGTTAAGATGGTAAATTGTAAAAATAATTCTAGTATACATGATCATTTATTATGAATTTCGACAAATTTTTTAAATTTAAAATTATCATAAAACAGTTTTCTTATAAAATTGTTCTGTCAATTGTTCAAATTATATTGTCCTAATGTATAAGAAAGGCTATCTCTATACAAACTGCATTTTGTTTACAAGTTAGATTTTGTTAAAATTTGTTAATTAATTATATTGCCATAAATGTTATTTAACCCATCTATGTCCGTTCTCTTATTGACAGTGTTTGAATTTTTTTTGATGTAGCACATCTCCAAAAAAAGTCTTTTTTGTAAATTCACTTCTTTATGTAGTATTTTTGGTTCATTAAAGTTAAAATTGTGATCGTTGGAGATGGAGTGATGAACCAGTGCTGAATGATTATTAATGTCACATGGTTTTCCTAAGGATTTCTTTACATCATTTTTGTGTTGATAAACACGATTTTTTAAGTATTGAGAAGTTTGTCCAACATAAATGGCATTACAATTACTACATTCTAAACTATAGACCAGATTTGATTCTAACATTTTTGAGTGTTTAAATTTTGTTTTTGAGAAGAAATGATCTGCAATTCGATTACAATTTCTATATGTTAATTTAATATTCTGTTTAAATACTTTATTTAATTTTTCAGACAGTTCTGTGATGTATGGAATTGAAAAATATCCTTCTGTTATAGTGCTGTTGTTATCATTGTTATCCGATTTATTTGTGTGTGTTTTGTTATATAGTGACGTAGCTTGAATTGGTGTTGTGTTTAAGTTAGTAGTAGTTGTTGTATGTGTGTAGTTTGTTGTTTTGTTATTTTCAATTGTTCCTCAACCAAATAAATCTCCTTCAATACATATTTTGGAACAAAACTTCTACCAATTATTATTATTATTATTATTACCATTATTATTATTATATAGTATAGATTGAAGTATGTTTGATTGTTTATCTATACTGCTGAACTAGTTTGAAAAAAATATTTCACTTTAAATAAGTCTACTTCTTCCCGCGCGCGATCTCTCAGAGCTCACTTATTGCTGTGGCCAAACTATAAGAACTTGATTAAAATATATGAAAGATTTTTCGCTCTTGACTGTCTTACTATCAAGCCAAAATCTATCCAAGCAAAACTGTGCCGAAAACCTCGTTTATTATATATTCTTAACGCAGTGTCTTCAGGATTATTGTAAAACAGATAAATTGCGCTAAGGCAAAATAAATATCTCAATTTGGTATAAGACAATATTATAATTAAATCTAACGGATAATAATAGGGGATTAGAAGACCTTACTATCCGTAGTCTAATTTATTGTTTAACCACACATTTCTGCATTCTGCGATCGTAGGTAGGTACTATTTTTATAATAATATCGTATTCAAAAGACAACACGGCAGCGCAGTATATATAAATTGATTATTCGATAGACGTTGTCATTGACTGAATTGAATAACAAATGGATGCAAGTTGAAAGTGAATTTTAAAATGTCCCATAGATAAATACCTTGTGGTATGTGTCCTTTTGCCACGTTTTCACTTGCTGAATTATATCGTTGCAAAGGTTGTCTTTGACGCGAAGATGTAGGTCACACAGTCTGTCTGATTCAACTAGAACACCTTTCCATGCGGCTTCCGATGTGCCATATTCTGGTCCTGCAAATAATATCACCTATGATCAATCTATTTTAAAAGCAATCGTTATGTTGAAAATAGGAATTGGTACTAAGCCTAGATATCCCTTGCAGCTGGTAGCCTTAAAAAAAGATAATGGTGCATGCGTGTTCGGTTGATAGAAACTAAACATTCTAAGAGAAAAAGAGAGATTATAGACGCTGAACAGCTGAGCCCATCAGCTTCTAATGTATACAGTTTTCACTTGATAATTTACAGATATTAACTCAAAACGCTGAGTCATTAGGAATTAGACACAATTCACCGAACACGTATGCACCATTATCATTTTTGGATGAGTTCATTTAATCAAAGAATTTCGGAAATTGAAGTAGTCAACAATTATGTTCATCTAATATGCGTGGGTTCAAATTCCTTCTTTCTTGCCACTGTAGTATTCTTTTAAACTGAACATGTTTTAAACTTAAATATCATTCTTTATGCAATGATAGCAATTAACTAAAATAATTCTGAAATACTTCATTAAACCAAAATTAATAAATAAAATCATTATTTATTATCTGTAAAATCGAGGCCCAACGCGTGTCTAGCCTGGTCCAATACATTCTACGGTCGCTCACTGATGAGTAGTCTATACCATTGTCAATGATTGTCAAATGTTAGAGGCTGGTTGGTATTGGACGGCTGGTCCAAGAGAATGACCAGTACCTACCGTCTTGGTTCCAACCCAAGTCAAAGGCGCCCCCTTACTTGACGGCCTTCCAATCTCGTCACATATTGACCGAATATGTTTTAATAAAATTAGTGAAATAGCATATAATTATGTAATCTTAAACTGGTTACATAACTACCCCGAGCCAATTGCAGACAACAATCGAAAAGCAGTACGCGACAGACTACGAAACCAAACGCAGCGCAGTGACGACATAAAAACGATTTTTCATTTTTCTTTTGTATAAATTGTAATTATTATTTTTATCAGAATTTCTTTTTGTTTAATAAAATACTTCAACAGTGAATTAATTTTATTTCTTGTTAAAAAACTAATATATAAAGCTGAGTTTGTTTGTTTGTTTGGTTGGTTGAACGCGCTAATCTCAGGAATTATTGGTTTGAATTGAAAGTTTTTGTTGGATAGCCCATTTATTGAGGAAGGCTATAGGCTATATAATATCACGCGACGACCAATAGGAGCGGAGCATCAATGAAAAATGTTGCAAAATGTAACTCAAAATTTTATTTTTTGCATGTAGCCCCTATAAAACAGCTAATTTTCAAAATTGTTGACAGTTCAATTTTGAGCAAGATCACTTCCGATTGTAGGTTGCGTTCAATTCTCATGCGGTTAGACTATGATTTACTATGGAAACGGTAGTACAATTACGTTTATTTTACTTTACGCAACGTGTTAAATGTGTAATTTCCCGACCACGTGTGTGAAAACTACCATTACTATATTATATTAATAAAGAGATAGATTTTAGGATCTAATCCCATTTACCTTTTTCTATGAGGTCATTCCACTTTTTCGACCATCCTTTGAGGCTCTTGGCATAGGCTTTTTCAATATCTGCTCGTTCTTGTATGAGAGTGATGAGGTCTGTACACAACCGATAGCCATCTTCTATGCGTTTGGTTGTTCGTTTGTAATTACTGGGTTCCCAGAAAGAATCACTCGTTGCTATTAGCATGTTGTCGTCGCTGTGGTGAGACATAATTCCTCACCAAAGTTATCGGCACCTGTAACAAAATAAGAAAATTTAAAGATCGGCATTTTCTATCAGTAGAAGCGCGACGATTTTTTTTATGTAAACAAACACTATTGTGAAAGTTTAATCAAAATTGGTTTAGTAGTTTTTGAATTAATATGGAACAAAACAAACAAACATTCTAAAAATGATTAGTTCGGTACGTATCCTATAAACTGTAAACTCAAGTTGAAATTTCGTTAAAAACTTAAATAATATAATTACAGTAAACCCTCGTTAACACGAACACGGTTAACACGAATTTCGGTTTAACGCGAACAAAAATTTGCTCTCGACAATGGTCACATAAGCTTTAATGTAATTATATTCGGTTAACACGAACCCTCGTTAATACGAACTTCGAACAACTTTTTCGTCCCTTCACGGTTAATTATCGGATAATACGAACTACAAAAATTCTCAAATCATATATTTTGATCATTTTGGTCAATGAATATACAATACAACTAAAAGAAAAGATTCGCTTAAGGGATTACAAAAGTAATTAACTCACATTCTAAAAATAGACAAAGGACTGAGAGATTAAAAATTCACTCGAAATCCTATAAATAGAAACATACCTCAAAATGTTTCCCCTCTTATTTATTGAAATGTATTTTGTAAACAAATAAAAACAAACTTTCAAACTCAGATAATATTTAAAAACAATTAATGTTATTAGATAATTTATAATAAATAATTATTCAATGTTTACTTAAAATAAATCATGATTTGACACTTAAAAAATGACTGTATTTTATGCCATACTCGGTTTACACGAACTCTCACATAACACGAACTTTTTGCCTGATTTTTACGAGTTCGTGTTAACGAGGTTTTACTGTATAAAGTTATGATATTTAACTTATTTGTACTGATAATGATGAAATATTGTCAGCACCTAGTTGACGAAAAAATATGCTAGCTTATAAAATTTGGAATAATGAGCCACAATCGAACCTCGCACTAATTGACTGTCGAGTACTAAGCTTTCAATATTTTTAAATGATCATGATCGTTACAAACTATACCCCTATCCTATTCAAAATTTAAGATGTGCCATCTGAGGCATACACTTATACTTCACAATGTAATATAAGCGGCGTAGATTTTATGCATGGGATGGGTATGCGACAATTTGTTTAATTGCTCTGTTGCTCCATTAAGAGAACCGTACTGTAATGATGTCTGAGGTAAGCGAATCATGCTCAAAATGCATTTACTTGTCAATATTTTTTCATTTTAGTTTATTTCATTTTGTACTAGCCGTGGTATAGTCTATAAAACCTTCCTAAATATTTTCTCCGTCCTTTCGTGGAAACAGCATGGAAATCAGACGAATAGTTTCCGCGAGTCTATCGCGTTCTGTGAGATAAATAGTAGGCAGTCGTTACCTTATAAATGTGTATTAGGTAATTTACCCGCGTTAACTAAAACCGGACTGACATATGAACCGTTGAACCGATTTTTTTAAACATGACCGATATTCAAACTGATGAAAATTCCTATCTTTTAGCGAAATTGGTTCACTGCTTAAGTTTATCGTGTACATACAATATATATACGTGTACATTACCACGACATATGGTTTAAAAAATATGTATCTTCAAAAAATTGGCACAAATGAAACTGAATTTAGACAGGTTTCATACACAGTAAGTTAACAGAAAAGGTACATGTGACATTTAGTGTTGGGATAAAATGAACGGATCAGAACACAAATGACAAAACATATTTACGACCGTAAATAAATCAATAATTAATTAACGTAGTCATGGTTCATTCTGATTCATTCATTTTGCAAAAAATATCTAAAGAACGAGAGAGAAATGAATAAGCAAAACTTCAAGTTATTAACAAATAACATATTTAACAGCCCTAAATAAATCAAAAGTGATATAGTCAGGTTCATTATGATCCATTCGTTTTGACCCAATGCGAATTCCCTACGTAGACCTTACAGGGTTTACATCTATATTAATATTATAAAGACTGTGCGTATGTGGAGGGTAATCTCTATTTGAAAAATTCTTTCACCACTATTTAGAATGAACCTTCAAGATCGACATGAATATATATATTGCGTTAAAATAAAAGCGCTTTTCGAGGAGACCAATTTTCAACGTAAGTCGACGAGAAAACAGTGGCAACCTACAAATTCGGGCGAAGCTGGATCGCGACCACTAGTACTGTATAAAAAAGGTTATTTAGCAACGTTATCATATAAATAATGCTACGTAGATATTCTTTTCTTGTGAGTAAGTTATAATTTTTATAATATTTATTTTCAGGTATATTTAGTTATCTGCAGCATTGTCTGAGTGTTGTTAGCGTGTCATCAATAATAATTGTAAAAAAAATTGAAAGTACGAGGTAACGAGGATAAAGGAGATAACCTACACAAGAAAAGGGATTTGAATAGCACTGAGTCATTGCACTTTTCCTATATGATTTTTTCAAACAATTTAAAACTAATTTAATAAAATACGGATAAGAGGTCGACAGTTTAAAAAATTCTCACATTGTAATTTTAGAAACTTTGGATGGCACACATATACACAGAGCCAACTGGAATTCAGCGACGCCTCGGGCAATAAATTTTTGGTTGCTAAACACGTTTTGTATCGCCCGTTGTTTTTATTATTTAATCATTTAAAAATAGCTTCGGAAAGGCCACAACACAATCGACACTGTATTTAACATTTACGAAACGTCAACATGTCGCGATTATTACAAAACTTGGACGTCGCGTCGCCTCTAACAAAACATAACACGCGCGACAATTTTGCTGCAAACGCAAGAAGTAAATCCGTTCAACAATCAGCTGTTAAGACCGCGATACTGGACTAACAACAGTGGAGAGACAGGTAGGTCTTGTAAGAACAGTGGCGGAACAAAAAAAAAAAATAAAAGTTTTGTTGACTAATCAATAGCACTTCAATCCCGGTCCCGGACCCGATATTTTTGGAAATAGAAAGAACAGTTTCGATTTTGGAAATAATTTGGTGTCGGGATATTTAAATTAAGCGTTATGTTTGAAATTAAATTGGTCGATCAACGGACCATTATTTATTGAGCAAAATATTATTAGATAAAATTAAATTAATACATTAACGTTTCGATCCGGATTTGGATCTTCTTCAAAACTGATTTAAAAAATATAAAAAGTAATTAAAAACTAAATATTAATTACTTTTTTATATTTTTTAGATATATATAGTTATTTTTAATGAAATTCGTTGAGTTTTTATTAAAAACTCAACGAATTTCATTACAAATAATTAGAAACTAAATATTAATTACTTTTTTATATTTTTTAGATCAGTTCTGAAGAAGATCCAAATCCAGATCGATACGTTAATGTATTAATTATATATTTTTTTGTTAATATATTTGTTTGAAAAATTGTTCGATAATTTTATTTATTGAAAAGTTCTAATCAGACGTTAATCAAAGATTTTAAAATATTATTAGTTATTAAGGAATACAACAAGTTAATACAGAAACGTAATCCCGATTCCGAAGCACCCTTAAAATCAATGATTTCGAAATTCCGAGATTGGAAGACTTACTCATCAATATCAACGATCACAATACCTATATAATTAATAAAATGATAAAAGTACCTATTATAATTGTTGAATACGTTCAATTCTATAGTATTCGCTGAATTTGTAATTGTTACCTGGATAAGCCTGTCACACGAGGCGATTTCCTTCACCGCTACTGAAACTCGTCTCGTGTGACACAGCTTTTGAGTATTACATGTCTCCAATACTCTTCGACTTTACCGTGACAATATTCTAATAAGAGCAATTTGTTAGCAGTTTCGAATATACCCATTCTATTTAAAGTATGGTGTAAAAATCACGAAACGCCTTGGCGTCGTAATCATTTAGGTACTATGGTGGATGCGTATAAGAATAATATTTACTACCTAAACACAGATATTCCAATTCAACACCACAGAATCAACAATATCTTCGGAAAATAAGTATTCAATTTACCCAGCGCCGGCGTCACTGTCCCATCTTAATCTAGTCAGTGACAGCATTCAGTGCGGGGTAATCATCATCAACGACAACACATTTATAGCATAGGTAGTGATGAAACAAAACTTAGTCACTGTTACTGAAAAAGAACTGTTACCAAAAATAACAAATTAACTGCTTCTTGCTTACTATAGACTCAAAGACAGAAATACGGGTAATTCGATCTCTGCTGAAACAGAAATCGTCAGATTCAGCTACGCAGTAGGATACTTCAAACTCTGAGGCGCAGCCCAGCACACATTCCTCGGCAAGCGCTAGACTGGAATTCTCAGGGAGTCGCAGAAAGAGAAAACGTTACAGTACAACCTGGCGGTGGAATACTGTCGAGACAATTGACAAATATGGTTAACATCCAGAAGTCATGAGTGGAAAATAAGCACATCGCACAAAACCGGGTCGGATGGCGATTTCTTTGTCCCACTTAGGAGCGAATAGGAATGAATGAATAGAGATTACTTGTTAATAGTGATACACCCATACCTCGCTTTACGGCCTAGATACACTCCACGAAACTTGGCCGCAAAGCGAAAAGCCGGATATAAGGAATCAATTATTCTGATACAAATTCAATGGGATCGGTACCAAATTTGTTAAATATGTAACATGGTTTTTCATTCAAAAGGCATTTTATCTTTTTATTTCATTTAAATCAAAAATACATACATAACAAGTATACATACAATAAATAAAATTATCGACCAATTTTTCAGACAATATATTAACAAACAATATAAAAAATTAATACATTAACGTTAATGTATTAATTTTTTATATTGTTTGTTAATATATTGTCTGAAAAATTGGTCGATAATTTTATTTATTGAAGAGTTCTAATCAGACGTTAATCAAAGATTTAAGTATACATACATTTGTACATAAAATAATAACAGACTCCAAAGCCAACAATAATCTATATAAACAAAAATGAAAAAACTTCATGTTACATAAAATATGTGTATGTAATATGTACCTATACATACATAATTTTTTTAAAATGGCTTTAATCAGAAGACGATGAAGATATATGTCGACATCGAAAAAAACTTTTTTTGCCGTTATAGCAAAATATTTTAGGCCGTAAATCGAAAACGTGCCTTAATTGAAGAGGGTCGTTATAGAGAAATGCCGTATAAAGAGCGGCCGTATAGCGAGGTATGGGTGTACTTGGCAAGTTATAAAATTTGATAAATGTTACCTATTCGTAAGTAACAGTTTTTTCAGAGCTTCAGTATTTATATAAAAAATTTTCGGGTTAGATCATTTTCGAAATACTTCCATAAAATCCTAAACCAATTACCTATTTTCAAATAACAATAACTCGGGTCGCAGTGTCAAAACCCAGTCGACAATATAGTATATTTGCAAATGCAGGCACTGTCGCTTTATTACGTTAAGGTAAATTTGTTTTTAGACAAAATAAAAAAATTAACAAAATAATATGTTTTTCTAAATGCAATATTGTTGTCAATCCAACATTTGCAACAAAATAAATACATCCATCAGAAAATAAATCCGTATCTGCAAACTAGTGTTTTCATAAAATTTGTAAGTCTGGTCCTGTCTGGCATATTTTATTAAAAAATTTTAGCAGCATATTTTAATCATACTCAAGGGTTATTTTAAATTTTGAAACAATTCTGACAAATTTTTCGGTATTTTTGCACCTTAAAACTTTTTCAACCCCTAAATACCACCCTTGTAATGGCTCGATTGGGTCCATTTTAAATAGACTTCATGCAATGAAGGATTCCAGCACGTGGACTAAATATATATAATTATATATGCATGTATAATCATTTCCAAAAATGGTGCCAAGCTGTTCAGAAGATGAATGTCGAGAAATTTCGGTCAAACCCTAATAAGGTCCCGCCATCCGACCGGCGCCAAGAGTATGTGCCATATGATAAATAGACAGATAATTAAACTTGCGTCACTAGAGCGTAAATATACTGACCGACACAGAGCAAAAAAGAACTGTTATTTTTTTAGCCGTTATTGACAATTAAATCAAGCACAACAGTTAAAAGTATTATAATTGTTACCTATAAGTAACAGGTTCGCCCATACCTATAGATATACACGGGGCATTGGGCACAGGTAAGTAACCCTGCGTCACTGTTATAAGACGGGCACAGAGAAGCAGCACAGGCACTCTGCAGAGGTACATGAAATAGGTGTGGGATTGGAATGCGGTCCCCCGATGTCCAGCGGCTACCAGCCGGCCGGCTCACTTGGCAGGTTCAGTCGGTAGGTTGGTTGGTGCGGTTGAGGCGGCCCCCGCAAGAGATGCTGATTGCCGCAGGCTTCCGGACACGCCGCTCGTGCCCGGCGCACCTCGTCTTCAACACGTAACGTTATCATAACATTATACGTGTACACGCTGACATAACCTCACTTTTATTACGAACCCCACCGAAAGTGACGCATCTGATCTTATAATACGTTATAATATCTGAATTGCGTCAAATAGAGGTCACGAACCTTTTCAGGGTCGTTAAACACGAATACGTTTTTCAATGTCAGGGTTTTGTAAGCAAAAAAAAGCAATAGACAATAGCTGTTTTATTATTTTCAATACAAATTATGTTAGCTTTTCATGACTAATCACTCTGCCCTATGAAGCGAAACACCTGAAAACAGTGGCATGGCATTTTTAACATTTCACTTTTCAATTAATTAAATTAAAATAACGACTGCTTACAAATCTAGCTTTACGGCTCTATTAGTCTATGTTTGTCCTGCTATATAATGCGTCGTTTTGTTACGCACGTCACTGTACAAAAAAGCATGGCGTTTACCCTATCGATCGTTCAGATCTATAAAAACGCTCCGCTCGTTTGCGTACATCGAGGTGCGTAATTTCTCCACAGAAGCAAAACATAAAATGTCAATCCATATAAAGTCGTTAAACGAAAAAGAAAGAGAAATCGCGACACGTCGTTCTTCATAAACGGCACCTCTTTCAATTCTGGAAAGTCTAGTGAAAAAATAATATACCTACATACAAGGTAGACACAATAGTTAAGTAGTGCAGGGCTGGGAAAAACGCGATTATAAAAAAAAAAATAGTGCTTGGGTATACACTATACACACGATGAAAACTTCATTATAAAGAGGTAAAGTTATATAGGAGGTAATTATCTCCGAAACTACTCATTCGATTTCAAATTTTTTTCACCAATGGACTTTCAGGATGGACATAGGCTATATATTATTGCGTTAAAATAAAAGCGGCTTTCGTGGAGACCAATTATTTTGCAACGTAAGTCGACGAAAAAACGATGGCAATCTACAAATTCGGGCGATGCCGGACCGCAGCACTAGTAAATATATACAGTGGAACGCCGATTGACCGGGCTAGTTTTATCCAAGTTGAATGTTTAGTGTGGTTCCATATATTTTTTTACCCCCGTAAGTACAGTATATTGATTTTGTCATAGAAATATGTAAATTATTAGAATACCTTATACAAATAGAGGTTCTACTATAGTATAACATAAACTGAATTTCAGTCAACTATGGATATATCGCTTATCTTACCGAGTTTTTCCGCCCTTAAAAATTTCAGCATTTTTGTAACATAAAGATAAAATTTAAGTGGTATCAATCATTGCAAATTATTTCTCATCCTTAGTGTATCACCATAGTATCTGATAAAAATGACGATCGTGGGATAATTATTGTTGGATAACAATGGACGAAAAAAAAATCCTTGATGAATGGATGAGATGTGATGAATTTAAATTTTGAATAAATTTATTTTAGTGAGAATTTATCATTAATTTACCTCGATTTATGAGTACAGTTCATGATTTCAAAATTTGCTAAATGACAACAAGATTATAAGTGTAGTCTTATTCAAATGTTAAAAAAAGCTTTCGTTTGTTAAAATAATGATATTCGTAATTTGAAAGCAAAGTATAATTGAAAACCCTATTCTAAAACATTCAAAAGTGCATACAAATCGGAAAATCTAATCTTTGGTGTTGAAAAATTATTGAATAGCATAAACAGTAAACACACGCGTCGGTGTTAGAGTTGAGGAAGAAATAACTTCACGATAAAAATATCACTGTGACCAGTCGTCTAAAATAATCACTGTGATTTGACAAGAGGTAACTACGTTCCAAAGTAACGTATGCTGTTCCATACCACCGCAATCACGACGGTCGCTCCAACCAAGTAGCCGACAAACGCCGATGTAACGTCCGACGGAATGTTTGCTCAGTCGGGCGGCATTCGGCGTGATCAGCCGTCTAAAATGATCACTGTGATCTGACAAGAGGTAACTACGTTCCAAAGTAACGTATGTTGTTCAATGTCACCGCAATCACGACGGTCGCTCCAACCGAGTAGCCGACGTAACGTCCGGCCGAGTGTTTGCTCGGTCGGGATCGACGTGACAAAGTCACGATGATTTTTCACTGTGATTTTTGTGCAACTGGAATGACAGTCACTGTGATCACATAGTAACGACTTTTCCTATGTCTAGTCGGTGCTCGTTAAGTCAACGCTTTTAAATCTTCCCCTCCTGCGCATTACTGTTTTCAACCATTACACATGCAATAATTTCTTTTCGGTAGTACAATCTAACTATTCATTAGTACCTAGATCTCGTTATGTTAGCAGCGTTTTCTTCACCGACCCCCCCCCCCTTCCGTAGGCGTGGACTTTGTGAAAATGTATTGTAGATTTTTATAATTTGTGTCTTGTAATTGTTAGTAACCAGTGTATTCAAACTATATAAACTATGATGATGGACTAATCATTAATGGCAAGAGTGAGATGCCGCCTACAGACGGCACTTAGTGCATTCCGATAATAATTATTGGATGTCAGGTGTCTTTTTAATCTGTGCATTGTTGTACTATTATCTAATGATTCTAATCGATTTATGGCAAGCTGGTTGGGGTGGTTCTGAGGTCTATTCTGAACCCTGTTATCCGGTGCTGAGGCGTCGGATTGCTTCTTTGACACAGTTGGCGTCATTAGATCATGGTGAATATAAAACTCAGAAATGACCCGTATTAAAAGTAATTTTCATTTTAATGTATTTATATGGAAGAAATGTATTTATTGTTAGTCACATTGTTGTTTCAATATAAATTTACCGGTAATGAACTACACAATAATACTGTGTTTGTAAAATATGGGCCAAGTATGAATGCACACGCGCATACATACAAACAATTCAGTTGTTGTTTACGGTTTGTATTCTTTCCATTGCAATTCAGGAAAAAACACAGATGCAGGCAGAGTTTCCCAACTTTTTTGTGATTGTATAACTTTTTTCCGGATTGTTGACCAGATTAAAATACTCATATCTCGGACAGAAGTTATTTTTATGTAGCACCAGAGAGAAAAATCGCCTGTGACAGTTGAAAGGACAGTCACCGAAGTGATTCCGTAAGTGTTTCGTTTTGCACTAAAAATATTGCCTATAGTAGCTATGTAATTGCAGCTTTTATATTTTAAGTTGTAGGGAACAATTTTGTAACAAAATTCATCAACATGTCACGCATACTGACATACCATCTTGGTAACATCAATGAGTAAGTAAGAGGTTACAAGACGCTTGATGGAGACGCCGCATTGCACCTTTGACGTTTTTTTCAACTTATTAATCCGATTTTTGACCCAAAATTGGAATAGAACTATCCTAAGAACGATGTTTTAAACATACAAGTGATTTATAAAATTTTAAGAATCGTGCGTGTTTCTGGCAATAAAGTTTTATGAGCTGGATAGTGACGAACTGATCTAGACTGAAACATTTTAATTGGGGCTGTTAATGCTTAGTACTAATTCCTAGGTCTATATTTTTATACTTTACTAGCTGTAACCCGCGAGTTCGCCCGCGTGAAATTTATATTTATTCAGTTCGCAGAGTTTACGAAATGACTTCTCTATTTTTATAAGGCTCAGTTACTCCTTATAACATCAGCTATTTGCCAGTGAAAGTCCCGTCAAAATCGTTCTAGTCGTTTGTCATAAATGAAATGGAGATATATGTTCATATCAATTTTTTATCTTAAAATTAGATGAGTTTTCATCTGTCAAAGTATGTCGGTGAATTAATAAACCTTCAATAAATAAAATTATCGACCAATTTTATTTATTGAAGAGTTCTAATCAAAGATTTAATTAATAAATCTCCCTGTAATGTGTACGTCTTGTCGCTTGGCCCAGATTCAAAATCCCTGTCAAATTTAGTTAAAATTGGTACACATCACTTACTGACATCTCGCGAATACATTGAAATGATTCTACTGTCCGAATTCCAGTCACGACTTCCGTCACTAAACAAATATAATTGTTTCAATTTACAAGGCATACGGAAATTTAAAACAAGCAAAATTAAGAAAATGTATACACTTCCGACCATTGTAAATGAGTTACTTATAATCAGTATGATATACTAAAACATAAACACATCAGTTACTAACAGAGGAACTAAATATTGCAAACATTATGTTAATTAGGTAAACATTGTTGGTATAATTAATAATAATTAACAAAATGGAGTTTAAAGGTAAGTAAATATATTCTGCGTATACACTTTCACGTTATACGAACACAAATTTTAATATCTTAAATTTATATGAATCAACAATTAATTACAGTGTAAACTCAATAAATGAGTGTAGTCAGTATTAGGTAGTAGTAACTGGTCATAGGACGGTTACTGTAAGCTTTATATGAATAAATTAATACTAAACGGTTTGTCAAATGCACTACACGTCAGGTCATTAGCATAGTGACGGGGGTAAAAGGAGATGTTATTGCACCCCTCTGACCGGTGTTGGATTTAAAATAAGGCACACCAGGCACCGTCCTAGGGCATCACCAAAGAGGAGGCATCACAAGAGATTTCTTTTTTTACTAGTTTGAAATATAGAGCTTATTAAACTTCTAATTAACAATTATATGTTTGCACCAAAGTTATAGCATTTATGAGCGCTTCATTATGGTTTTGGCACTTTTTAATTATTGATATGCGACATTTCGTATCAAAAAAGATGAACATTGCATATCAAAAATAGTTTTTGACATTTAGTTCAAATACCTGTGTATTTTCAGTTATAGTTAATATTATAGTTTAACCACAAATATTAAGAAAACAAACCTTGAATTTCCCAGACTTTTCCAGTAGTTTGTAGCGGAATAAGTGTTTGAAGGTCCCCATGCGCAACAGTCACAGAACAGCTGTTATCCTACTCGCCTAACAAGCTAACAGCTGCCTGTCAAGTAAATATATATAATCGAACCTGTATTGTGCTCCCTTTCAAGCTATTGAGGAGTGCCAGAATCCAGATGCCCTAAATTTCCACTTAACCAGGTCCTACTAGGTAATTCAAATTTGACTGTACTACCTATTTCAGTTACTGATTGCTAAATGTCAGGGATAATTTAACACTATTTACGTACAACTTTATGCCATAGGTATGTCATCGCTACGAACAGGTAAGAAAAATGTCTGTCAAACCCGACATTGACCAAACCCGACATTGACGCAAGTGAAGTCGCGCATAAAATGAAATAATTTGCGTGCATATTATTAAGTTTTTATAAATAATATCTAGGTAAAAGTACTGAAGGAGTTTTGATCTCTACCTACTTTAAAAGGCTTAAAAATCCGTAATTTCTTTAAACAATAAGCAAAGACACACCCATATTAGCGAACATTAGCCTAGATAATAATGAATGATATATTGAGGGCATACTTTTATACGTATCTGCGTTCATCCGGTAGAAACGAGAGAAATAGAAGGCATTACAAATATGGATTTTAAAGATAAGATTATAATTTTAAATGTTTATACTATTCATTACAATAATTCATTATCCAATGCAAATTGAATGTTGAGTAAATCCAAGACTAATGTCTTTACTCGGGATCGCTTTAATTCTAAACGTTTCATTTTTATCGAAACATGAAGAAATTTTAAACACTAGCGGTCCGTCCCGATTTCACCCGGGTGCGATAGATATAATTCTGCAAAATATATTTCGTTTGCGACCCGGCGTCTGTAGGTAGTATCTTTTATAGCTTAGCCGGAAAAGAAAAAGCGTACTGCAGACTAAATTTATCAAAAAGGGCATTGATTTTGAAGATATTTGCCCTGAAAAAACAAGCAGTAGTAAAAAAAGTATCCCTTGAACAGGAACGATTTTTTTTATTTGAAGGCACTGTAACCACTAAAATATCAAAACACGATATGTTTTTGGTTACTTTTCGGGTGTTCAGAAGCTTAACGACATTTAAAAATCAATCTGGAATGACTGTCAAATTTAAAATACAGGAGAAGATGTCGTTCATTCAAACTCCGATAGTTCAAATTTTCTTGACCTTTAACATTTTCTTCGATAATTCGTACACCAACTCCGAAAATTTGAACTTTTTACCTGTGTTCAATAAATCCACATCTAAAACAAAGGATATTTTTACTAAAGTCTGGAATTGTTGATTCTTTCTGTTATAAATGTCGTCACAAACACAACCAGTAGTCATTATTTTTTCGGCCACCGTACCGTAAGAATCGTTGACCGAAATAAACTGAGTATTTTAGAAATTGAAAATGTCCGAGTGTGTAAAAAAGAAACATTAATGGTAACCGTAAGTGGAGGTTATTCGCGAAGTGGAGAAGGAGAGAAAAAAATAAGTTCAAAAACTAAAACCCGACTACTGAAAAGTATGAAACAAGAAAATATTCTCATCTGAGGATAGCCGTGGTCATATGCCACCTACCCTAACAAAACATTACATTTTAACAGTAGTAAGCGATCATAAGCTCTAAGGCAAAGTGATCACGCTATACATCTAGAGAGGCCTTATATATGAGATGGCATACGACCACGGCTATCCTCAGATGAGAATATTTTCTTGTTTCATACTTTTCAGTAGTCGAGTTTTAGTTTTTGAACTTATTTTTTATTTGTTTTCAATTTGCTCCCCTCTGGGAACAAAATTCAAAAATAAATTCAGCCTATGTTATCCGGGACATAATAATGAATCGATTGACACCTTATTTATCAAAATCGGATGAATAATTTAGGGGCTACGATAGAACATCCGTAAATACAAACATACATACATATAGACTGCTAAACTCATAACCATTCCTTTTGGCTTCGCCGTAGTCGGGTAAAAATTTAAAGTGGCAAGGGAGTTTGGAATACCAGCGAACACTGTCGACTTATTTAAAGAATTAAAATATACAAATGTTGAGTAAGAACAATTTGAAAAAAAGAGCTCCCGACTTTCCGGAATTTGACGAGTGTGCAGCGAATTGGTTTAAATAGGCTTGTGACTTAAGAATTTCTATCTGCAATGCCATTATCAGAAATAAAGCTGAGGAGCTTGTCAAAAATCTTAGGAAGAGCAATATTCAAAGCTTGACAATTTTGAAGAAAGAAACGACATCTACTTCAAAAATACGATGATTCGAAGTCTCGTTACTACGAAGTTTTAAACCGATGCCTTCGACTTTGAATTAACGAAGTTCCACTCTATATGAAATTTCCAAATCCAATGTACATACGAGGGAACTTATCAGTTCTAATGTTCAGATGTCCTGACTATATGACATGAAATAGACAGCACAGGCTTGCATATATTGCGATAATGTTTCCTCCACGCACGTACACACGAACGGATCCTCTTTAATAATATCGCGTACCTCTATTATCTGCCCTCGTGTACACAATAGCTGGAGGACGCGATCATGCTCCTCGAGACATTCTTCACACAACGTCGAGAAGGAAGTATCCGCCACATGTAACATCCGTTTTATAGTGTTGTCATAGCGACCGCCCTTCAAACAAGCTACTGTCGCATGTGAATGTCAACATACACCGGAGTTACAAGGTCGCCGTTTTTTCTTTTTTTATGCTGAAAACATATGTTCCTCTTTCATCATTTTAACTGAATTCAGTTTTGAAAAGGATACACATAAATCGTTACATGTTTCAGTCGAAATTTCCAAGTAAGGAAACTTTATTGTGGATATTTTAAAAGTAACTATTTTTTTTTTATTGTTACTCTTTCTTCAGTCTTCAAAATCACAATCATTTTAGACTAGGATAAGTTGAACGGCTCTAGCTCTACATAGCTGACCGTTAAACGGAAATATCGACAACTCTATAGCATTTCGAATTTATTTGACAAAAATTATTCGAGCCATACACTAATGAAACTGCTCAAACCAAATCGTGCCGTGTAACCAATAGTGATGTCATGTCTAAAAATTGACATTCGTTACATCACTAGTAACCAAAACAGACCGATCAGTTTCGACATTTTAAGTTATTAATTTCCAAACTTACAAAATATTTAAAAATTGCTCGTTAGCTAACTCAACAATATTACTTACATCATATTATTATATTATATTATTATTAATTAATATTATAAATGCGAATGTAAGTTTGTTTGTTACGCGTTCACGCAAAAACTACTTAACCGATCATCATGAAACTTTGCACATACACTCTTGAAGGTATTAGAAGTAACATAGGATACTTTTTATTAAAAAAAAATAAAAATTTTTTACGAAAAATAAGAAAGGGTTGAAAACATTTTTTGGGTCCAAAAATACCGAAAAATTTCTCCGAATCGTTTCAAAATTGAAATTTAACCCTTTAGTAATGATTAAAATGTGCTATTAAAATTTCATTAAAATCGGCCCGACAGGACCGGACTTACAAATTTTATGAAAACGAAATATTATAAATGCGAATGTAAGTTTGTTTGTTACGCTTTCACGCAAAAACTACTTAACCGATCATCATGAAACTTTGCACATACACTCTTGAAGGTATTAGAAGTAACATAGGATACTTTTTATTAAAAAAAAAATAAAAATTTTTTACGAAAAATAAGAAAATTGTTTCCCCTGATATGCATGTCAAAAGTCGATTTCCATCTCAATCGCGGGCGTAGCCGCGGGTAGCGGCTAGTATAAAATAAAGTTGTTTGTTTGAATGTCCGCTAAAAACACAAGAACTATTGAACGGTTTTTAAAGCCGTTTTTATCATTCGATACCGCATTTCCTTAGGAAAGGTTTAAATTAATAACTGACCGATTTAGTTTCACTCGGGTGAAAATCGAATTGAATTCGTTATATTCAACAGATTTGAATGCGGTTTTTATACCATCTAATTGTTTGTTTCTTAAAAAAAGTTTAGATCTCCAGAGCCCGAGCGTAAATCAAATTGATTCTAAATTGGAGATGGGACGAGAGAAGCGAATGGTAACTTTATTGAATGAACGAAGTTGTTGATATATCTCAAAATTAAACAACACATTTATAATAATAATAATAATGTGAGTCTTGAGATAACAAATCTACACGGACGAAACTGGGCCGAGTCGCCAGTCTTTTATAGAAAAAATAATGATTACGTTTTTCGTATAATAGTTGTAAACAGGTAAGCTGCACATAGAGAATTAACATTGGGAAAAATGAATGGATCAGAGTTAGCCGTTGATTTATTTTTATTATATTTGGCTTTTTTAATAATAAAATGCTCCTAGAAATCATTTCTATTTTTTTTACAAAAACAGAAAAAAAAGTAACTCCATCTGTTTGGAAACATTTCATTCAAAAATTGTCTGACTGGCATGACGTTATGCGCGCTGCTAAATCAGCGACCCAATGTCTTCAGCTACAGCACGAATAGGCGGAGATATTTGCTCTCGCAACATATTTAAGGATTTTTGGGCATTTAATGTCCCATTAATAAAAAAAGTTCAATTATATTGTAATCATTTGAATTTTTTCTTCGGTAGTATACGCATTCATTTTGCAAAAGAATATTATCTGTCAAAATGAAAAACAAGTTTTCAAGTTTTTCGAGTCACGGTTAACTCTGATCCATTCATTTTTTCCCAATGCTAATTTCCCTATGTGCATAGAGAATACAATCCCGAGCATGTTTTTCAATCCCGGGATTACGGGATTATAGATGCGTAATCCCGGGATCCCGGGATTAGACTATGTGGTTTCTAATTGGGCTAAAATGAAAAAAAAACTTGAGTAATTACTTAAAAAATGTTTTTAATATCGCTGCACAACACAAATCACAATATAGTAAGAAAATAAAATAGACAAAACCAAAAAAAAACTGTACTTTTGCAAGAAATCAAAAAGACAACACAAAAAAACTATTTAGAATTTCGAAAATACAATCGCAGAAATATCAAAGCATCCAATATTTCAATAAATTTTTTTACTGCGTGACAGTTTTATAAAAATTTAATAATATTTTTAATGTTTTTTTATAGTAAGATGTTCATAATAATATGTTTTAACTCATAATAATATGATCATGTATGTTGTTTTAACAATTTACCACCTTTCGACCAGCTTGAGGTCCTGAAGATGAAACGTTGGCCACTAGCGAAACATTGGTAAAGCTTATTTATTTATGATCCTCAACCAAAACCTCCCTTCATCGTAACATTCTATTGGATTAACACTACTTTATGCTGAAGTAATAAATAATATTAATATAATCTAGGCAAGGTAATTGTAAAGGCGCAACGGATTACGGAATGCAAGCTAGATCTGTTTGTGGCAATCCCGAAAATCCCGAGATTAGCCAAGTACAATCCCGGGATTTTCGGGACCAGAAAACGGCCGAAATCCAAAATTCGGGATCCCGGGATTGTATTCTCTATGTGCAGCTTACCTGTTTACATACTGTATATGCATTTCTTTGGTACATCATAGTACATGCTGTTTATAATGCATTAGTGTGCTGTGTGGATGGTCAGATTGTGCTGATTCATTTAATTGCCTCCTGCGAGTAACAATATTATGATTAAGTACAAAATATTATAGTAATAATAAACTGCAGTGCATGCGACACTGACCTATCCAATTTGTAATTCAATATACCGTTTAATGCACAGCGACTTTAGTTTAGGTATAAGGTACTTGGAAGTACGTGGAGACGTGGTCGACGTGTTAATGATTTTAACTGAAGGAGGAGACCACCACAGACTAATGGAAGCTGGACGTAACATTGTAAAACGAACGGATGGGCGTTGAATCAATCCATACTGGATTGCTAGCTGAAAATGTAGGTACCTACAGCAAATTATGTTATTCTTGATTGTTTCTCTGCCCAACCAAAATCTACCAGAGCGACAAGGCGGACTGGAAAGCTATAGTATACAAATAAGGGTAGTAAGAACAATTTCTTGTTTACGATACTATATCGCGATTTGATGATTACTCAGCAAAAACAAGTAGGTGTACACACTGGAAAAGTTGAGAGAATTGAAAACCCACAAATACTTCTTGCCTGGTCATCTCAAGTCCTTTCTCCTCGTCTAAAAACGATTATATCTCCCTCGACGCCATTTTTTAAATTAAGAACCAAGAATCACACTACAAATTCTACAGGCGAAAAATATAAAATAAAATTCCTGGAAAAATTGACAATTTAATATAGGTAATCTTTAACACGAGGTCACAATTTTTTTTCAAAAAATTCGCCTGCCCTATTTGCGTATGGTTCTTGGCTCTTCGTTTGGCGTTTATTCGAATCCTGTGGCTTTAAAGTAGCGTCAACAGAAATGTAATCATTTTTAGGCGATGAAAAGGTTTCGAAATATAGAGTGCCGGTATATATGTAGGCGTACAATGATCCTAACCAATCCCGTATTATTGTCGTTCTTAGTGGGAACCGATTACAAAAAAAAAAATAAAAATATACTAAATATAGTTTAATAGGTAACTGTTCAATCAAAATAGAATTAAAAACATTTTAACGCTATAAAACATTGCTTCCATCACTATATACAGTATGTAAACGCGTAAGGTGCACATAGGGAAATTAACATTGAGAAAAAATGACTGGATCAGAGTGAGCCTTGAAATCTTGTTTTTCAATTTGACAGATAATATTCTTTTGCAAAATGAATGTGTATAGTACCGAAAAAAATATTCAAATGATTACAACATAATCGGACTTTTTTTATTAATGGGACATTAAATTCCCAAAAATACTTAAATATGGTGCGAGATCAAGTATCTCCGCCTATTCGTGTTGAACCTTATGACATTGGGTCACTGATTTACCAACGCGCATACATATACCAGTCAGACAATTTTTGAATGAAATGTTTCCGAAGAGATGGAGTTGTTTTTGACGTGATAACGTCTTATAAATTGATGAATCACGTCAAAATAAAAAGATGAATGACCTAGCTGTCGACCCACCTATGTAAATAAAAAAAAAAAAGATGAAACACCGGCTGCATGCACGAAAAAGTGTAACGCCTAACGTTCCTGACGTTACTAAGTGAGCGACCAGAATGCCTTCGGTAATTTTGAAGCAGATATCGTCAACCGAATGAGATGAAAATTTGTATACACGTTTAGTTTGAATGACAATGCATGGTTAGCTGTGTGACGTCACTCTAAATCCAATATGGCGGAAATGCCTTCGGTAATTTTGACGCAGATATCATCAACCGATTGAGATGAAAATTTGTATACACGTTTAGTTTGAATGACAATGCATGGTTAGCTGTGTGACGTCACTCTAAATCCAATATGGCGGACTTCCAAAGATGGCGGAAATGCATTCGGTAATTTTGAAGCAGATATCATCAACCGATATAGAGACGAAAATTTGTATACACGTTTAGTTTGAATGACAATGCATGGTTAGCTGTGTGACGTCACTCTAAATCCAATATGGCGAACTTCTAAAGATGGCGGACTAATTTTATTATGCTTTCCTACAATATGGGTATCAAATGAAAGGACTTGCTGAGAATAACTCGAAAAATAAAGTGACGTGAGTCTAAAACCAATATGGCGGACTTCTAAAGATGTCGGACTAAGTTTTTGACGTGATAACGTCTTATAAATTGATGAAACACCAGCTGCACGCACGAAAAAGTGTAACGTTCCGCCTGACCCTGTGCGTGCAAGCGAGAGCGCAGTAATGTATTATTAAATATGATATTCGAGCGGAATACGTTATCACGTAAAACTATCGTCCGTAAACCGACTTTACAGACAACCAATTTTTTTTTTTTATTTTTGTACAAAAAAATTAAAATAATGATTTATAAGAGCTTTTTATTATTAAAAAAGCCAAGCAAAATAAAAATAAATCAAAATAAAATAGAAATTCTCAAAATTACCACGATAATTCAATAGAAATAACAATTAATGCAGTCATGGCTAACTCTGATCCAAGTATTTTTTCCCAATGCTAATTTCCCTATGTGCACCTTACGTGTTTACATACTGTATATTTACACAAGCGTTTTTATAATGAGAGAAATTTCTTAAATCCACGTATCACATTTTATTAAATAATTTTGTACCCATTATTATTATATCCATTATTAGGTTGCAGAAAACACTGTCAAAAATTTGATTTAACAGCGACCTGCGATTGTGCTCATATAATTACAATTTTTAATTTTTATACATACAGGAGCGGTCTAATGTCACTATGAAACTCCGTCATGTAGAACGTAAAATTGTACTTCACTTCAAGCGAAATTTTCATCAATATGCATAGAAAAATGTTGTTTCGAAGTTGAAATTGTGCATAAAACTATAATCAAATCTTTGATTAACGTCTGATTAGAACTAAATATTAAACATTAAAACATTATAGTCGTACACAATAAATAAAATTACCGACCATTTTTTTCAGACAATTATATTAACAAAAATATATAATAATTCAATACATTAAATGATTAACGTTTCGGTCCGCATTTGGATCTTCAGAATTGAGCTACAAAAATACAATAATTAATTAATAATTAGTTTATAATACATTCGCTTTATTGTCTGAAAAATTGGTCGATAATTTTATTTATTGTATAAAACTATAATGTTAATAAATACGTATTCACAGTTAAAAAAATGTTTCGATCGAACAGTTATTTTTAGAGTAGGATAATTTAAAATTCTAAAATACTGTTTTTATATGAAAAAATGTGTGTGGTTGCAATCTAAGGTCATTGTCAAATCTTTTTTTCTGACAATACTTTCTGCAACCCAGCATAAGTGTAAGTATCTGCAACTTGTTCACGAACAAAGTTGTGGAATGTGTCTCAATTAACAGGATGTATTTATTTCTTACAATATAATTAATTGTGCATATTAAATTGCCCAGTTGCATTAGTCCACTCCCTGTCTTAACCAGAAAACAGTGGCAGGCATACTGTTGTTGTCAAGGTACGCAAGTTTGTTCCTACAACTTATAGCTCGCGTGAATATCGGTTCCTTTCAATATTTACAACCTATCTGAAGACTACAGAGTAGTCCGATGAAAGCTATCAATCAGTTCCCAGACTAAATAAAAAAATACGTTCATTTATATAGTTTATGGTTTATACCAGGGGCGGGCAAATCTTTTGATCGGCAGGCCACATAGGCATAGCTGATGAAAATTTGGCCGCGGGCCGGATGGCTGACGAAAAATTTCACCGCGGGCCAAAAATTTGCAGAAAAAGAGATCCTTACATTATATTTCCGCATTTGGAGAGCAAAAAAAAAAGTTCTCACATTCTATTTTTGCATTCGAAGAGCAAAAAAAAAAAAAATCAAAAGGTCCTCACATTCTATTTTCGCATGTGGAGAAAAAAAAATTCTATTTCCGCTACTAATTTTTCTAACATTTCCTAAAATGCTTCGCGGGCCGGATCCGGCCCGCGGGCCGCCATTTGCCCAGGCCTGGTTTATACCATGACGGTTATTGGGTAAATGGGCTGTACGCCAAAACTCGGAATTCTCAGAACTGATTTTGCTCAAAATCTGGTCACACCTTAAATAATGAAAAATACAACAACAAAAAAACCACATAACACTGTGTTTCGTTTTTACGCCATCGAAGGCGAACATTTTTACGAGTTCTCAGTTACGGCTAAAAGCAGATGAAAACTACAGACGGTGGCTGACGTCATTTTCAGCCCCGTAGCCAGCTGTCGGTCAGCAGAAGTTCCAGCAATGCCCATCATTATAAGGTACTCTCACTTATTCTGCACTGAGGATGACCCACGATGGTATTGCTCTTGAAATTGATGATTGCCGTGATATCAAAGTGCATAATAATATTGAATTGAGCAATGTGTTACACGAACAACAGTACTGTTTAGATATTCATTAATTCCAGTGGCAAGACCTAAATAGCTATAATTGTCACGTTGATTTGCTGCTCTGGGAATATTTATTATTAAATTACATTACTAACAATAGTAAATCGAGTTAATAATTGACAATTAAATTCGTCTCATTGCTTCTAAATAGAAATCTTCTATTGGAGCAGTCAAATTCAATGGAACAATTTTTTTCGAACATTATTCAACCATGCCTTTTTTAAACTTCTTTCAATTGATTATTTTTCACACACAATAATAATTTACGCTACTACGTGAATAACCGCAGATGTTTTCCACTTAAGCCTCTAACAGAACAATGTATAAACGTGTTTACATCGCTAAAACCGTTTCAAAAAAATAGATACCACCAACAAAACAGCATTATTCATATTATATTAATTGGGATTCTTTTTATTTGTTGCATTTTTTGTGTACGCAGTATACCTACTATATATATTTGGATTAAACGTGTCGTTTACGTGTGTATTTACATCCCTGGTCAAAATTCTTAACGATTGGTTTTTTCTGAAATATTTTCATGTTAGAGCAATAATTAAACTGGACATCAGATGGTCGTGACCGAGTATATGACGAAGTCCTGAAAAATATTGGCTGCCTGCTTGTAATATCTCCACTGTACGGCCGTACTTCCCAGGACACTAAATATTTCCCACATTTTCGCCATACTCGTTCACGGCCATCTGCGATGGTTTGAAACCTTCCTGGTTTTTCAAAAAACAAAACATGCTTTAAAATAAATTTTCCCTTAAGGGAGTTCCCTCCATATATCAAAACGATCAGAATACAGTGAAATTGAGTTTACATGTTACAAATATTAACCAAAACAAGCCATTAAAATATTGTGAATATTCGGAGCTTAATTACGGAGAAATTGAAATTTGTATTTATTTGCCTTTTCTTTTTATAGTTTCGTGGATTGTACGAGTCGTCAGATTTTGGTAAAAGATTGCAAATATTGAACGCAGATATTTACAAAAGCTCGTGCAAAATGCGAACTCAATTCGGAGCTTCGGTAAAATAATGTAATGCCATAAGTACGATATCGTCGGTCTAATTTTAAAACCCCGTAAGTCAATTTTGGTTATTTTTTACGAGGTTTTACAGAAGTGTAGGTACTAAAATCCTAAAGCACTATAGCCTAAAATTATAATTTTCATAAAATTTTGACTTACGAGGTTTTAAAATTAGACCGACGATATGTACTTGTCGAGATTACGAAGAAGCCACTAGTTTGGGTGAAATGTGGCAACGTGTAAGCGCGCTAAAATTTTAATTCAAACGTGCCGCACGCGCATATACTGAGTGTTGTTACGTTATTGATGTTACAGTATATTACTAAAATGTATATAAAAACAAAAATACTCATTACATAATTATTCTTGATTAATAACTTGCCAAACTAACAGTTTACTCGGTGTACACAAATAATTTTTACCGATAAAAATGCAATAGCTATAGGGATCCTTTATATGGACTACTCTATCTGGCGGCGAAACTTACAACTATAATCAGATAAACGTCATTATGAATCGTACCTACTGTGAATCGGTACTGATAATCGTGAATTTTTTTATTATAATAATAAAAAGCGTTGAATAAATCAATAAATGACTTATTATGGAACCTGCGAAATTTTCACCTCGTGCAAACACAAATAAAAAGTTAGTAAAAGGTTGAACTTAATTTATTAATTGAATAGTCATTATTATTAAATAACATTAAGAATTTTGATAGAAAAACAACTTTAACTTCAAACTGAAAATACATTTTGACAGATAACTATTTTTAGGTTAGGAACTTACACGTTGCAATAAAGTATAATGTTTCAATAATATGTTTGCAACGTTTATCAACACTTTTATTTCACGTGGATTACTCTTTAAATTGGAAGTTTGTAAACAGAAAGCATTAATTGAAGGTTCTGTTTCACATGATTTTTTTCCTAATTTTATGACTTGACCGGTATTAAATACATGTTCCCCTTCAAAAAAATTCCTTTTTTGATGATTTGTAACAGCCCAATCACATATTAAGCTGATAATTTAATTCATTTTATTGCATTTCAAAAAACTCACAATTGCACTGTATACTGTAGAGACTATGAGAAATTATACCTCATCGTCCGCTCATATAATGGAACCCAATAGTAAAATGTGAACGTATATGACAAGCATATCGGTATACATAAGTACCGTATTTAGATTATATTGATATATTCCAAGGGGAAAAGTACATCTAAGTTTCCATTTTATAAAATGTTCGGGAAAAATAGCAACAACATGCATATTTGTAATAATTACAAGAATGGCCATTTCGGAACAGTTGATGCACGGGAATGCACTTACACAGTAGTATCAACTGGAGAATCACGAAATTTCAAGTCGAGACGTTGTCACCCTTCTCCCTTTGAAAACGACCTCATCATACAATGCTTTTTTTACAGCTCAATTTTTTGTTCTTACCATTGGCAATGACATAATATGTTAGTTCTATATGCTTTACAATGAGACTTTCTCCTTGTCCCGCTTCTTCATGTTCTTTTAGTGGAACTCCCTTAACACCAAAAATATAGCAGAAAATTCGAGTGGTTCGGTAATTATGACCAGGAGTTTATTTGCAAGAATAAGATATGCATGTTCCATGCAGTAAATTCAGTAAGTATATTCTGACTATATTGTATTCAATATTAGAACGAGGAACTTGACGCTATAAGTACATGGATTAAGTGCAGTAATCCACTTATGTTATATACAATACTTGTAGGGTTATTTTCTTCGTATACAGCGCATCAATATTTTTTTATTTTTATTAAGGTGATTTTATATAGGGTGTAAATGTTAACTGATTTTAACCTAGCTTGCCAGTTAGTGGAATGTAACAATGAATCCTCGGCAACTATTGTGAATTCCCATCTCAAACTATTATTGGAAACGCACAAGCAGCGGCGGATCTACATAAGGACTAATAGGGCGCCCTGGCCCACAAGTGTCAAGGGCCCACAAAAATTTAATTATTATCATATATGTATATTACACATTTCTAATACTTTTTTATTAACAATGAGCACTTATCGTATAGTAAAAGTAGTTAATATGAATGCTTATCGTTATTATGGGTGTATTGACATTTTTTTTGAATATTTTTGACAATGTTTTGGGAGAATTTTGGCCATTTTTTTGTAAACTTTGACATTTTTTGTAAAATATGACCATTTTTTGGGTGAATTTTGACGAATCTTTTAGTGAATTCTGGCAATTTTTAGGAGAATTTTGACATTTTTTGGGTGAATTTATAGTATCTATTATTTGTTTAGTCAGGTCAACAAGGCGTAGCTCTGATTTTGATGTTATTAAAAATAAATTATTAACTCCAATTTAAAGATTCTTAATTTAGCAAAACATGGGATCCCGTTGAACTTCAACCCTATGTCTCGAAAAACCTAGATCCCACCTTGCGTACAAAGCTGCGAAGTTATGTTATAAGCCACTGTAAAAACATATTAATTTCCAGTATTCTACTTGCCGAGGCGTGATTTTTAGAGACAGGCATTCTTAATAGAGTCACGAGAAGAGATTTCCATAATTCCCTGTCGTTTCTACCTTATTTGACATGACTAATTAACTATATACATTTTTATATAAGCGATTTTTTCAGAAATATAAATCTTTAATATGGTCGACAATTTTATTTACTTTAATATGTTGTGTTCTATGTCCGTTAAAAATTATAATTTGGTTGTAAGTAAAGGGTAATCTTGGACTAATATTTAGTGCAGTTAATTATTTATTCCACCAACGTTTCGATCAAAATTTGATCTTTTTCAAGGTTCTAAAAAGTCCCAAAAAGTCAATTGCACTTTGTTATACAATTTGATCTTTTTCAAGGTTCTAAAAAGTGCAATTGACATTTGAACCTTGAAAAAGATCAAATTTTGTTCGAAACGTTGGTGGAATAAATAATTCACTGCACTAAATATTAGTCCAAGATTACCCTTTACTTACAACCAAAAAATAAATCTTTAATGTCTACCCAAAAATATAATAAATAACTCTACAATTATTAGAAGAAACTTGTTTTTGTTTACAACTGGTTTGTAAATGAAAAACTTGAGTTCAAAAAGCAAAACATATTTTTAATATATAAAGATTTTGTTCAACAACGATAGGAACGAGTTGGGGAACTTCTTATTGCTGTTGAACAAATTCTTTATATAAAAAAACATTTTTTATTTTAATCCACACTGCCATAAAAGAGTGTTTTTTTTTGAGTTTTTCTTTTTTAAATTCTAATTTTAATTATATCCCTAAAAACCAACACTCAAATAACGATGTTTATAAATACATAGTTAAATTATTGTATTGGTATGGGTTCTTACGTGCGCAAAATTTCAAATTATTCAGACGTCTGGAAGTGGGTGAAAATTAAATTGAAAGATTTAATTATTGGTGCATGCGCAAAAGAAATATATGCAATAACGTTGTTTTATATAATAATGGTATATTTTTCATAATGGTTTATTATTCTATATTTTAAAAGAAAGTTTTGTAAAAAGTTTTAAGGGGTAAGGCGGCGCATGCGCAAAAGAGATACGTGCTATAACATTGTTTTATATAATAATGGGGTATTTTTCATAATGGTTTATTATTTTAAAGTTTTATAATTTTTTTTGGGAGGAAATCGGCGCATGCGCAACAGAGATATTTGCCATAACGTTGTTTTTTGATATAATGGTATATTTTTCAAAACTTTATATTATTTTATTCTACAAGAAATTTTTGTAAAAAAAAGTGTTTATAATATAAAACGCTGGGGTGTATTATGTAAAATTTCACGCCTTAAAATTCTTGAATTACTTGCATACTCCCACTGGTTACATATTGTTACAGCGCCTCTCTTGTTTCTTTTACAAAAGTATTTAAAAAGTACATAGGTAGTGTACGGAACCCTTCGTGTGCGAGTCCGACTCACACTTGACCGGTTTTTTAAGAATGAAATAGCAATTACATTTTTTCAAAATAATTTATATCGGTAAACATTGAGGCCCGGAGAGAACAAACGCGTGATCACATTTAGCACCAAATTTAAACAATAACTAGCATATATACTGTGTATTTCATTTTCTTTTTTGTTTTGCTCATATTTTTATTAATAAGTGAAATTGTTATTATTTTTTTAAAATAGCTATCCACAATGCGAAACGCGCAATCATTCATATAATCGTGACTAACTCAGTATAATCGAAGGTTAATAATAGACATACCTACATATTTTGAATTAAAAACATAAACAATCACAAGTGGTCAACGAGCGGTTCTTATGTCAGCCTGCATAATACTAACGTAAACATTACAAATACAGAGGAGTGCAAAGGCAACTAACTAAAAACACATTCCATGTTTTCAAAATTAGAGTAAAGTTGGCCACTATATAGGGTCTACTCGGGATATAAACGTCGATCACCTCTTTAAGCTTCATTTTCAATCCAAATCAAGCCAGCGTTGTTTAATGACTCGCTGACAGATGGCTATATGCTGCAAAAACGCTGTAAAAACGAGATGGACACTATCCTACGCATATTCATTAATTAACTATAATATGAATCATTGTCTATCTACTCAATGTGCGGTGACTGAAGGCAACAAAGCCTATCGAAAATATATCTGCGTCTCTATCTTCGATGTAATTCCCTAATTTCTCCGATGATAGGATTAGTTGATGCACTTGCATACTTTGTCTTTTTCTTTGACGTTAACATGGGCGTACCCAGCTTTTAGCCCAGTAGGGGCCAAATTAGAAATTTCTTAAGCCGGGTTCCCCGTGCTTGTTTTGCCCCCTGGGCACGCCCATGCTTACGGCTTAAAAAACAATTAGGTACGGGGACGTGTTCATGCGATGGCGTTTTTTATGCGTAGTGAAAAGGGGAAGGCGTTTGGAGAGAGTTCTTTAAAAAACAATTACGGCGTCTTGTCGATGCGATGGCGTTGTTTATACACTAGTGGAAAAAATTAAAGGATCAAAAAAAATTTCCAAATTTTTCGAGGTTTTTCAAGTGGCTGTATTTCCCTTAAAAATTGTCGTACTGGAATTTAAAAAAAGGGATTTTAAAGCTCGAAGTTTCTAGTTTTGAGACCTTATGATGAAAAATTTTTTCAAGCAACGTGTTCCGCTCAATTCTAATGAATACCGAAGAAAAAAATTTTTCGAAATTTTTTCGGTTCTTTTTTTTGGTCTACGAACTTGGAAAAAATTTTTCCAACTTAACCACTATATGGATCGGCTAACTTGTTCATTCAGCTTTCATTTGCTTTTTTGAAAAGTTCGATACGACCACTTCTCGCTGAGATATCGAACTTTGGATGGAAAAGGATCTTTTTGTCTTCAACCTTCAATATCTCAGCAACCGCTGATTGCACAAGAAAATTAAGAAGGGTTTTGAAATCTTGAAAAAAAATTTTTTTTCATTCTTTACATTAATTTGAAAAATCAAGAAAAAGAGGGCTTTTGGTGGCTTTTGGGATAATCAGGCGCTAAGTTGGAAATGTCGAGAAAACCAATAATGTTAAGTGTGCCTTTTACAGTTCAATATGCCCACAAAAACCTCACAAAGTTTCGATTCAATTCATCGAGCCGTTTTTTTTGTTTTATTCGATCGAATTTTTGAGAAAAAATTAAAGGATCACGATTTTGACTATAAATGATCTTTAACAAAATGCAAAAAAAATGTTTTTTTCAGTTTTTTTATGCAATTTTATTGGTAAAAATGTTTAAATTTATGCGAAAAAAAATTTGCAGAAGTGCACGCTCTAATGAATAAATTTCAACATTTTTACCAATAAAAATGCATAAAAAAACTGAAAAAAACATTTTTTTTTGCATTTTGTTAAAGATCACTTAAAGCCAAAATCGTGATCCTTTAATTTTTTCCACTAATTTATTACTGTTCTGAATATTGTTTCTTCGTTTATTATTTGACTATAAATTTCAAGATATAATAGCATTTAGGACTGCCCATTTTCTATTTTTTATCCGCCGTCAAGTATCCGCTTAACAATAAATAAAACAAAAACTCAAAACAAAAACTCAATACCAGTTTAAATTAAAACAAAGCTTACAACTGACTATTAAGCTGCTACTTTTTACTTAATACTATTTTCCTCAGCAGTTTTCTATTTTTGTACCCACTTTAACTTTTTTTAATTCCTAACTCAGATTAATTTGTTGCCGCGTTAAATACATGCCGATTGAAAATGCACCTACTCGCACCATCTCTGAAATGCACGTGTTGACTGTCTAAAAATGTGTGGACGTAATGCTGCTCAGATCATCGATATCGCATTTATCGTCAACATCACTTAGCGACTTTAATTGCTTTCGTGTTGTTTCGGTTGAGGACGACATTATATACAATATTGAAACTTAAAACGCCATGAGCGTCGTTCGAGCTCTTTGCACAGCACTGTATCCGTTAACGAATAACTCCATGTAACACAGTACAAACAGTTAATTGTATTGTCAGCCTACATAGTCAATCGGCCTTGTCTCCTCGCAAACACCGCGTCATATTTCGGCTGACTCTGTCTAAATGTAATGGATAATTATTCTACCTGTTATGCAGTTCCGCACCTCGCTGTGTGCCTCAATAATCGTTTTTTCTACCCCGCTCGACACTGCAATTCGAGTACCTTTCGCATCGAAAGAAATGTGAGATATTAATAAATTTTCTCGGGAAGACTGTTCAGACGGGTTCAAAATCGGGCCCTACGGGACCCTGTTAGGGTCCTCGGGCCCAAAATCTAATTTTGTCATTCGATAGAGAGGAAAAAGTTATATAAAAAAAATTTTAAGAGTATTCGTCCCTGCAAATACCCCCTGCACCCTTCATCTCAAATCTTTTCCCCTCGCCTAAAAACGGTTCGCGCTCTCCCGACGCTACTTTTAAAGCTAGAGGGTTCTGGTAAACGCCAAATGAAAGACAAAGAATCAGACTACAGATCCTTCAGGCGAATTTTTTGAAAAAAATTTCTGAAAAAACTTACAACCTTTTGAAAAAAATAATAAGTTACGTAATATTTCACACGTAGGCGAAACTGTTTTTCAAAAAATTCGCCTGAAGGATCTGTAGTCTGATTCTTTGTCTTTCATTTGGCGTTTACCAGAACCCTCTAGCTTTAAAAATAGCGTCGGGAGAGCGCGAACCGTTTTTAGGCGAGGGGAAAAGATTTGAGATGAAGGGTGCAGGGGGTATTTGCAGGGACGAATACTCTTAAGATTTTAGTCCGGCTTACCCGATAAGAGATATTATGCCGTTCCGGGTCTCTATTGAAACACTCCGTACCTATATAAAAATTTCGTGTCACGATGTTCGTCCGCGCTAATCTCCGAAACCATTGAACCGATTTTAATGAAATTTTGTAAATGTGTCCTGCTTGGTCCAACTTACGCTATAAGATAGTTTTTATTAAATATTTTGTACAAAATTACGGTGTTTTGTGGAAATAAACTGTTTTAGTAACATGTAGCGACATCTCATAGAATTTATCTAAAGCTATTAATTCAGAAGCAAATCTGGTAGAATTCGGTCAAAGCTATAAGTTCAAACGCCGGCCACAAACGAAATAGGTATATTTTTCAGAATTATATCTATCGCACCCGGGTGAAACCAGGACGGACCGCTAGCAATAGTATAGATTTAGATAAAAGCCGCAAAGCATACGTTTCTCTAAAAATAGCACGCTTATAGGTATACTTCAGTCAATAACATAATATTTACTTAATTAAATAACAATACGATAATTAATTACTAGCATTATGTCGAGTTGAAATATGAGCTTTAAGAAATCTCTACAAAATTATATTTCACACGATTCTGCTATTCTGTATGGTCAATGCAAGTGTTTACAGTGTTGTGATCTTGTAGAGAGGTGAAACATGAAAATTCGTAGCAAGGAGGTGGATTGGAGAATGGGGGAAGCTACCCCCTTAAATTGTAAAAGAATTACTAAAATTGGTCGATTTTCCCGGTTTTTCGCACTTTTGTCACTTATTTTCTACATGGAACTGTTCCATCAAAACATCACTGAGTTCGGGAGAAAATTTTCAAGAAGTGAAATACGAGAATGTTGGCAAACTACCGCTGGTTTTTGGTCCAAGAAACTTCTTCCTCAGGGTATAAAAAGAAAGCAATCATCAAATCAAGGTACTTATCTTATTAGTGTATTTGCCATATATCTTCTATTGACTTCGCGTCGGTTGGATGGCGGACCTAGGGGTCGGATAAAAACTTCCCGACGTTTCATACCCTCCTTGAACAATTTAGCATCATATACGACCGACGCCAATAGTATATGTGTCATATGGCAAATCCACTAATAAGATAAGTACATTCGTTTGACGCTTTGTTTCCTTTTGTATCCTGAGGAAGAAGTTTCTCGGACCAAAAACTATAGCAGTACTGTGCCAACATTCTTGCATTTCACTTCGCTGAAAAACTTCTCTCAAACTTAGTGATGTTTTGATGGAACAGTTCAGTGTAGAAATAAATGAAAACGCAAAAAAAACGAGAAAATTGATCAATTTTGATGATTTCTTTACAATTTAAGTGTCCAACCCCCGCTATCCCCCAAATCTACCTCTTTGCTACAAATGTTCACTCCTCTAGCCCCTCAGAAAAAATGTAAAGGCTAAAATAGTCTTTTTCATTCCTACAAATTATCAAATAGTGACGGGGCCTCGTCCGAAAATAGGGGGAAAACGGGAGTCATATTCGAATTTGGGAGGTTAGTTTACAACAGAATTAACAGGAATGAAGACAGGGCGGATATTCATGCAGACCAGTGAAATTATATCACTACAATGAATGAGATCCTAACACTGACTTTTTTAAAACAAAGCAACCGTATAGTTAAAAATTCTGTTAAAACGAACAAACTTAAATGAACATCAATCGAGCATTAACTGCAATATCGCATATCCACATCAAATTAGATGCATGAAAAAACTTAGAATTTTAAAAAGTTTTTTTTTATTTAATGTTCGTGAATATTCAGAAACAAGTTTTAATTGAAAACAACAAAATAATATTTCTTATTCTAATTCTATTGTATTATCTGTCACGTAGATACTTAACTTGCATCTGGGTTGTTATAATTATTTCTCATTCCGGTAGCTGTTTTGTAACGGGAATTGTTTAATTTTGACAAAATAAATTGCATAGCAGTTAACATTATTTACTTCAAAATAAGAGTAAAAAAAAACATTTTTTATACACAATTGGACATAATTACAATGATTATTCAATTAAATGTCGTGACTATACTTAAAACAATTGTACTCAAAGAAATAGATGGTAGCGATTCCACTGTACAAAGTACAAACTTTCTCCCTAAACTGATTCGATTGCAGATTTTTGTTCATAATTACATTACCCTTTCTGAATGTTTCTTTTGTGACAAATGAATGGTGGCAAATTGTATGGTCATCAACGGATATATCAGCACAAGAACAAAACTGTTGAAGTTGTTTTCGAGAAAATAGTTTTTTTTTTTTATTGTTGTTCATCGGTTTGGAAGAGTGGGGGGGGGGAATAATAACGCTGATGGATCTCCTAAAACTTTAAATATAAAACCTCAGCACATGCAAACGGACGAACAGATTGCATTGGGACAAGTGGAAAAAATGTGTTAACGATTGCATTTGGACAAGCGGAAAAAATGTGTTACGAGATAGTTTCACGTTCAGATATTTCGTCCGTACAAGTTAATCTGAATGTAAAACTATCTCGTAACACATTTTTTCCACTTGTCAAAATGTAATCGTATGATTTGCAACTAGAAGTTTCACTTCTGTAATGCGTTCTCGTAACACATTTTTAATTTTTTATTATTTGTGCAATGTTATGAAAAAGTCACCCTGTTACGTTACAATATACTATTTTAATTCAAGTGCAACCAATTATATATATTAAATGAAATCATTTTTGAAAGTCCATTTTTCGTGATTAATATTTCCCGAATGTCATGACTTATTAAGCATTTCATGACTTTTCCACGGTTGTAAGCAGCCTATCACAGAACATTTTGAAAACAGTCATTTTTCTCGTTTTCCCCAAGCAAACAAAATGCAGAACAGAACATGCAATTGAAAAATTCGCTAGAACGCGTTAAAAGGTTACTGTCTTAGCATGAATGGAATTGATGTATGGTATTATTCTGTTAATAGAAATATGTAATGTTCTTATTGAAATAAGTTATAGGTATTTACAAAAAAGCGTGTATTATTGCAAATCAAATCGCAAACGTGTTCGCGGAAGTACGAGTACATAGTGAAGATAAAAAAACAAAAGTATACACCTTTGCATCTAGTAAAAAGTAATTCATTGAACTTTTGTTTAAAAGTTCTTGAGACGAATTGCAGTGCGCCAAGCTAGAGCTAAACTTTTTTACCAATAAATACCACACAAATGAATATATATTTTTAAAATACACTCTGAACACATAAAAATAACACAACTAGTTTTATGAAATTTACATCACGTGTTTTTATGAAAAATATCTGTGGAATAAGTAAACAAGGTAATAGGTACATACAAAATTATTTAAATTTAAATAATATATTGTTACAATCTCTCCGTTGGGACAATAAAAAATTTTGTAAGACGGCAATCAGCTAATCATTCTAACAATGATACACATATTGTTGTGGGAGACAACAATCGACTGGATTGTTACTCTAACAATATGCGTAGGTAAAAAGGGCTTTGTTGCTAAACTCCAGACAACAATGAAGGCAAGAAAGGAAAGAACGATCCAGCGCCTATATAAACCACGGGATAGCTCACATAGACAGTCATCATACACAGTCATACAGAGAGAGTGATACATTGTGCTTCATCGACAAATAGTTGTGACAAATAAATTAACAGTCAGTGAACAATACTGAGGTAACTGCTGATATAAATAAATGAAATAAGTATGTAAATAAGTGTGTTAAATAAATTTTGGTGTGTTCGTGTCTTGTAAATAATCTTGTGTATATAGTTGTATGTGTTTTCGCGTACATAAAAGTGACTTTGTATTCGTCATTACTTATTCTATTATTTTATTAGTTAGAATTGTCGTTTTGTTTCCGTTACGTTATAAAAGAAGTGCTTTTAACTAGTACAGTTTTGTTACAATATAATACTACAGACTAGTCAAATTACGTTTTTCAATCCAAATAATTTCAAAAAGTATTATTTTAAGGCGACTGCACAAGAGGCTGGCGTTGCCGCTAGAATCACTGCTAGGATTTCTGCTGGCCGGCGGAGCTGACACAAGGCTGGAAATGATGTCGCTTTATGAGCCCGCAGTGACGTCATTTTCAATCTCGTAGCCAGCCTGTCGGCCAGTAGAAGTTCCAGCAGTGTTTCTAGCGGCAAAACCAGCCTCATGTGCAGCGGCCTCTAAATTATACTCAAACAAAATCAAATGATTGTTCTACCTAGAAAAAGACCGCTTTTCAAGCTAAATTTTGATCAAAATGCGCAAAAAAACGTTTTAAAATGGAAACTACAAAAAACGATACTATATACTGGGGAGTCCAGGAAAAAATAAAAAAATTGGTTGTCTGTAAAGTCGGTTTACGGACGATAGTTTTACGTGATAACGTATTCCGCTCGAATATCATATTTAATAATCACGCACAGGGTCAGGCGGAACGTTAGGAACGTTACACTTTTTCGTGCATGCAGCCGGTGTTTCATCTTTTTATATTGACGTGATTCATCAATTTATAAGACGTTATCACGTCAAAAATTGCCAATATTTATAGATAAGAGCCAAACAGTATTAAAGAAATATTTTTTTTACAAAATGTCCGCGATGAAATTGTTTAACGTCGACGGTTTAAACATGCAACGCATTCGAACTTTCAGACTACAATCACTTTTGCGGAACAAAAAAAAATGATATGCTATAGTTAGAAAGACGTTTCATGTCCAGTTTGTCAATGTTTTCACATCCATAATACACTGAAAAAGAATTAAAAGATACGCGAAGACATTTGCAAACGCACGAAGACCTTGACCACGGTGCGATCACACCTGCCCGCGGGTTCAAATGGCCGAACATACCTTTACAATATATGTATGTATGTATTTAAATATGTATGCATTAACATATAACATTCAGAATAATCACTTGATTTTAATACGCTGGAGTCACACATGAACAACATCTGCAACACACACGGGAAACATTTTTAAAGGATTTAAAAAAAGAATTACTGCGGCGGAACTTCTATACCCAAATAGAGGTCTAAAGGTCAAAAAAAAAAATTAGAGACAGGCGCAGTTCGGGCTGGCCCCGTAAATTTCGAGTGTTACCTTTTCCTGTATCGCCTGCACATGATCCGTAAACTTTTAAGTTTTTCATTCCCTCATAATATGAGGGAATGTCTTATGTCAATAGTTTAGATAGGCGAGACGCCCATATTATGTTGGAGTTTCAGGACTATAAATCTTTACGAGGGGTCGTGGAACAACCGGTTGGAACGAAGTTCTTTTCGGTATTTATTATCTTTCAAATATTTTTTTTACTAATTTGTCTGATAAATTATTCGAAAATTGTATTTATAATATAAAATGATTATTAAACAAAAATTAATAGCGTGATTTATAGTAGACAAGTATTCTACCACTGAACCATTGACCTTGTATAGAATTCGCTATTTATATAGGTTTAGTATACTAACATTAATCTAGAATTAGAGCAAAATACATACTATCAAAAAAAAAAAACAACGTAATACTGAAAAATACTAAAACATTGTTATCAAATATAACTTACATGACTATTTTGAGCAATATTGATTTTTTTTACTAAAAAAAGAAAAACAATACTGGGCTCAACCGGGATTTGAACCCGGAACCTCTCGCACCCAAAGCGAGATTCGTACCAACATACATGCTTGATACTACACAGTACACACTAATCTACAGCGTGTCCACGGAAGTTCTTTACAAATGGAATTTTTTTTTATTAATGATTGGAGCAAAAATTTTTTTCTGTGGAAAAGTTCTGCTTCGTCCAAATCCTCTAAAACACCAAAGAAAATTTTTTTCGGCCTAAAGTTATACGAGGGAAATCAAAAAGTTTTATTTTACTAAAAATAAAAATTATCTGTGATATTCAAGATTTTCGCCCGTAGTAGACCTTTTCAAGATATTGATCAATTGGAAAGGATTATCACCGAAAAAATCCATCAAATTCCTTCTACAATGATTCGAAATTCAGTAACGGATTTGGAAGGAAAACCGTTCTTTGTATGGAGAGAGATGGAGAATATGTTGAAATCTGATTTATAATTCTGAATAAATAATTACTTAGAAGTTAGTTATGTTATTATTTTGAATTAAATTTGATTATGTAACAAATTTTACAAAAATCTTGAATATCACAGATAATTTTTATTTTTAGTCAAATAAAACTTTTTGATTTCCCTCGTATAACTTTAGGCCGAAGAAAATTTTCTTTGGTGTTTTAGAGGTTTTGGACGAAGCAGAACTTTTCCACAGAAAAAAATTTTTGCTTCAATAATTAACAAAAAAAATTCCATTTGTAAAGAACTTCCGTGGACACGCTGTATAACAAATCGTTAAGTTAGAAGGCGTTGCATTTCACAAAATAATTAATGTAAAAAAACTGACTAATATTTGAAATGACATCCGTTTTTGAACAAATGAATCTTTTCATTTTACGGCAGAATATACGCAACCTTTAAATTTCTATTACACATTGTGCAACAGACAAAGATAATCGATCCGCGTGCGCGAAGTATTAGGCAAAATCGAATTTATACAGTGTTTTTTTCTGTTTTTCTATGTATAAAATAACCATTTGCGCGAATTCTGTTATACGAAATCTACGTAAAACTTTCTTCTCTTTCGTTTAAGACTGATTTAAATTGAGCGAATTATAAGCGAAAAACTTTTTTGTTTTCAATTTGCTCCTCTCTGGAGCTAAAATTCAAAAATCCGGCTCCGTTCGGATCTGCCCCATGCCTTATATTATAAGTGTGCCAAATTTCAATTTTCTATGTCTACGGACTAGTGGCGGTTGTAAGTCGGAGGACTGGTAAATAATTTGAGCCGGAATGAAACTACCTTCCCCCCCGTTTTCGAGGATGCTGAACACGATGGCGGCGCCAGAATTTCTCATTGGGGTGGCCCAACCTCTCAAACCGGTCAAAAACCACCCCAGAGAGGTGATTTACTAGGTTTCCCTGCAGAAAGAAGTACTTTACCCCCGTTTTCGAGGTTGCTGAGCACGGTGGTGGTCTTGTATATCGCGTCCAACCCCTACCAACCCCTCCACCGGCCAATACTCACCCCCGAATGGGGTGAATTTTTTTTTGCAATATCAACGGTAAATATTTATGATCTCTCCCCGTTTTCGAGGTTGCTGAGCACGGTGGTGGTGTTGGATATTCGGTCACTATAAATGTTGATAGGCAATTGATTAGGAACAATTTATAACAAAGTTGTAGGACAGGTGCTTCCACAGACCCTAACTAAAATAACTGACTTGATTTTACATGAGATCTCACAACTTTTTGTGGCGGAAGAACTGCGTTGCGAGACTAGGCATTTTTTTCACATTTTATGTTTTTGATGGGATACATATTGATATTACATATATACATATAATTGCATACACACATACATACCCATTACAAACTCACAAACATATTATACATACACACGAAAAACATTACCCTCTTTCTGGCGCAATCGGGTAAAAAGGGGATTAAAACAATCTTCTACTTATTGCATGACCAGAATGACCTATACTGGGTTGCAGAAAGCATTGTCAGAAAATTTGATTTGACAATGACCTTAGATTGCGACCACACATATTTCTCCGTAAGAACAGCATTATAAAACTTGAAATCAATCCTGTTCAAAAATTAAACAATCGGTTGAAACGGTATTTTTTTAAAACTGTGTTACATCTATTTAACGTATTTTCTTGTACAATTTCCATTACGAAACCACATTTTTCTACATATTGTGTGGATAAAAATTTAGTTTAGAAAGCGATCTTTTTCTGTGTGGATCAATAATTTGATTTTCTATTTTCTACATGACAGAGAGTTTTACAACAACATTAGACAGTTCTTGCATTTATAAAAACTGTAATTATATGATCACAATCTATAATAATTAATCAATATGATAATTGTCAAATCAGATTCTCTGACAATGCTTTCTGCAACTTATTGTTAATTAAATCAATTTTTTTTTATATAGATATTAGATACCCATAGAAAATCGTAACGTGTTTTCAAGGCAGACCGGTATTCCCTCTTCTCCTGCGCATATGCTAACTGTCACCACAACATATTATAAGCCGTGAAACAGTCAGTTGCATTTGCAAGTCATTATACTTCTGTATTCACACGACGTGCAGTGTACATGTGCTTTTGAATTTGCGCAAATAGCAAAATAAAATGTGGGATGGTTTGAGACTATATTTCAACATACTCTCTAAACATGAATCAGTGATTTTTCATTAATTACAAGTGCATATTCACTATTTGTCAATGCTAGAATCGTACCACGTAGAATTAGTGAATACTCACAATATGAATTAGTGAATATAAAAATTCACTAATTATATAAGTGACCATTAAATGTTATCTCACAATTTTTTTATTACAGATTTTTGAAAATCCGAAAGTGTATCGGAAGTCACTATTTCAAATAGTGACATTTTCACTACTTCAGTGTAAGAGAATAAATTTATTAGTGAAAATTCACTAATTTATTGTGAAAATCACTGATAATCAAATGACTAAAGCGTCACTTACGCAATTAGTAAAAATTTCACTAATTCATGTTTAGAGAGTACGCCGTGATAATACGGTTATAATTCATTGAAAAAGTTGGTGATAGCCTAATATGTCTATCTTTAATAGGCAATCTACAAATCCGAGCGAAGTCGAACCGGGCTGCTATAAGTGAAGGGTTAAATTCCGAAATATTATTGTTTGTTTAGCACTTTGAAAATGAAAACTTGTTGACACGAGACAAAAAAAAACTTAGGTAGATAGTGTTTTGTCTCATCAATATAGGAGAGCGAGAAAGTTTCAATCTACACGAAGTCCTGGTTTAAACTCAAACCCAGTTCTATTGATTATTATATCTCAACGTCAAGCATTCGTGGACTCTATAAGCAACGTTCATGAATACCAAATTTAAAAAAAAATTCAACCCAATGTTCGTGAATAATTTTTACTGAATTTACAATTCGAGTATTATAACGACTAGTGGTCTGTTTCAATAACTCAATTTCTATACAATCGGTCCACATAATGATTTCACCAATGTATGAGACACGAAGATCAGTTATATAAACAAAACATATTTGGAAAACCTGAAAAAAAGAAAAAATCAGCCGGAAATGCATGGCATTTGCGTGATTTAAGCGATAAAAGTTGTAAATGTATAGTACACATACAACAAACATACAAATATGTTTTTTTTTGTAACAATAAACTACTGTACGAGGTCACTGGACGAAGCCAACGAAATAATGTAACGAGAATTACATATTATAGTTCACTTCAATTATACGCAGGTATAACATACACGCACATCGCGCATATATAAATTACGTATACCTATCACTCAATTGCTAGTACCCTTTAAATAGATTGATATTGTAAACTACTATACAGACGCTCGACAACGTGTCAGCGTCTAGTGCCCTTCGTTTACTAGCCTGAGAACCTAACGTCAAAAATCTTCAGCGCGAGCAAGTTTTTACATTCGATCGACCGTATGGAGTGAAAAATCTTGTTATGGTGAAAAACATTGAATCGGAAATTTTGACGGATTTAAACGTTTCGTGGTCCAAATAACTTGTAGATTGAATTCATTTTAAAAAAAAGTTTCTAAAAGTTTAGTAGATTATTTAAAAATAAAATCCATTCGTTTACTGATAAAAAGACAACAATTTGTAATTGACACGCGCACGGGAAAAAATCCCATTCTTTCAGCGAGTTTTAAAGTTAAAATGCAATTTGGTAGGTACTTCAAATGAAGAAAGACAAGTTAATTGAACGTCTAAGAAATTAGAAAAATTAACTCCACTGGAAATATACAGCGTTATAAAAGTTTTCTCTCCAAATACTGGAAATTTGCCAACAACAAGAATCTTAAAAATAACTGTTTGTATAAATGATTGATGTAAAACACTGGATGGTATCGACAAGGCATAACAAAATTATTTATTGCCTAGGATTACAACGAATCTTAAATTACGAGTGTTTATTAAGTTGTTGTGGCATCTCTATTTTATAGTTACAAATCTGTTTATCGACGATTTCTAGACTTGAAACATATTTTATGAATTTTGATATTTGCCACACTCAAATCCCTCATTCATAACAAACTGTGAGGGGGTCGTGTATTAGGACTCTACAAGTGCGATCATTGGGTCCACACGACCAACTGGCTGGGTACACGACAGTGATATTCATACCCAGCCACCCAACCTTTGCTGCAGTTGAGTTTTAATATTTAATTATGCTCTAAATTACTATAGAATTAAAATTTTGTCGAAACTATGAGAGTAATCGAATTTTATCAAGAGTACCTTTTTTGTAGTAAATGAGTCTCGTGATCCAGATTTCTTACTCAAACTGATTTTTTTCCATTGGCGTAGAAGTTTTAGATGTTTAATTATCGAAAAAATCAAGTTCTACGCCCATGGAATGATATTTATCATTATTATGATATGGGTTTTATTGCCCAATAAAGCTATGCCAACGTACCAAATTTGAGTAAAATCTCATGAGCCGTTTCAAGTTATAAAGCAAAAACGATTTGAAAATTGTACACTTTTAATGCGTCTGGCAGGATGATATAACCCTCAAAACTGTCTGGCTACTAATGAAACATTATTTAATAGTTCTCCAAAAAATATATATAAAATTCAGCTTTTATAAAATAACGTAAATATAATAATTTACAAATTATAATAGTTTAAGGGTGTCTGGCAGGGGGTTGGAACCATACTAAGTGTCTGGCAATAAGCGACGCGAGTTTTAATATTGTTACGAATGAAATATAAAAAAATTGAGTTTTATACAATGACGAATTTGAGATGGAATTTTATACACCTTTGCTACCGGTTACCTGCCAAAGCCACCACTACTCAGGTTTCATGGGTGGGGATCATTCTTACCTGTATTGGAGACATCCATAGAAAAATTTTCAGCTTTTATAAAAATACGAATGTCTGGCTGCCGCGGGCTCTTGTTCTATAAATTTCATTCTATGAAAAAAGTTTCTTGGTTGGAAAAGTATGAACATTATCAAATTGATACAACGTATTATTCTTTTACCCCAATGTAAACAATTAGCAAGTTGATCGTCAATTCATAATTCAACTCGTGTCAAGTGATTCGAGTAATGAGATCTGATAGACACCGAGCATCGATGGTATGCAGATTATTTTAATCTGCATACCATCGGAATGAAGAGAGAGTTGATCATTGGTATGTCACAACAGTCCATAAAACTCTATCTACTATACTTATGAATCTCTATTCATGTAAAGCGAAAATCTCAACAAATTGTAGAAACGGCGCTTGTATCCTGATTAGGTTAGAACACAGCGCTGGTCTAATCATGCGAAGTTCCACGTTACGAGTCAAAAAAAGTAGTAAATAAAACATAAGTGAAAAAACTTTTATAAACAATCTTCATTAATATGAAAAAAAAACACCTCACGTAATTTATGGACGCCCCCTAAAACAAAAAAAGTCTTTAGTTTAATAGTAAAGCTAGGACTTAATCGAAGACTTTCTTTTTTTTCAAAATTAATTAAATGACGGCTTCTAAACGCTTACACCCGAATTTGCAAGGACAGATTGTTATAATAATCAGAGTGTCCGTCGGCAAAAATTTTATTGATATACATACTCCTCCCAAACTTTGTATATGGCTTCATTAGGCCTAGTCTGACACCTATTTCCTCTATGACTTTTCTTGATTTTGGGGCGTTTTCCCTCTAAACTTTCCGAAAGATGTCGTTTTAACGAAATGTAAAAATTTATAGATATTGTTTGTTTTTTTAATTGGATAGCTTAAAAACTTCAACCAAAACGCTAAAATAATGTTCTCTGACAAATAACATGAACCATTTAAAATGTCTGACACCTCGAACAGAGCGCTTCACTCTATCACTTTATGAGTTTCGCCGAATCGAAGCGCGTCTAGCGATTCGGGTTTAAAGTCAGGAACTATCTTTTACAGTGTAGATATATACTACTTAATTTTTATATTTTTAGATTATTTCTGAAGACGATCTAAATCCAGATCAAAACGTCATCTTTTGTAATATTGATTTATAATTTTATGTTTGTCAATATATAGTCTGAAAAAAATTGGTCGGCAATTTTATTTATTTGAAAAGCCCTATTCAAACGTTAATCAAAGATTTGTATTTTATATTTTACTAGCGGTCCGGTCTGGCTTCGCCCGAATTTGTAGATTGCCACCGTTTTTTCGTCGGCTTACGTTACAAAATTGGTCTCCATGAAAAACGCTTTTATTTTAACGCGATAATATATCGCCTATGCCCATCCTGAAGGTCGATTCCAAATATTGGTGAAAACATTTTTGAAATCGAATGAGTAGTTTCGGAGATTACCTGCTACATCCAAACTTACAAATTTTACCGCTTTATAACTATGTATCGTATTTTGTACAGTATAGATCAGACCTGGGCAAATGGCGGCCCGCGGGCCGGATCTGGCCCGCAAAGCATTTTATAAATGATTATTAAAAGCAAAAATATTACTGTTTGCTAATATAAATTGGCGCATAAAAAGAATTTTAGAAAAATAGTAAATAGTGTTTAAAAACTTGAAATTGTTATTTCATCCGCAATGTGGCCCGACGATCAAAAGATTTGCCCACCCCTGGTATAAATGAATATGTACGAGTTGTACGAGCAGTTCAAATTTGAAATAAGTAATAAAGCAGGTACCTAGCTTAATTATGCAGTAAATCCGCTATTCGTTAGGGTGTCATGTGATGCATAAAGATACGCCCGACAACAATAATGCAGACAATGTGCGATGAAATGCTATAAAAATGGATAATTTCTAGGTCACGTATTTGTATAGTTAATCGGAAAAAAATGAATGTGTCACATGTCTCCGTTAATATGCGAATACACGCTCCGACATAACTCGGACTAATTTTCTGATATTATGGCACAAGCCTCAGGGCGGTAAAATTTAACAAACTCTGTTTTAAATATCAGAAGCAGAAGAAAAAATGGAACTCAAAGGGAAGCAGTAATCATCTTTGCCTGGGGCGCAAATTTTACAAACACATCCCTGCATATTATAGAAGTAGTCCTATGCAACACACTTTACGTTTATCGTCACCCCTACGTCTAGACATGCAGGGCCGGATTTACTCTAAGGGCCGCCCTGGGGCACCGTGAAAAATGCCGGCCCATTACCTAAATCCTACATAAAATGGAGTCAAGGTTCGGTATACAATTTTCAAATAAGTAAAATGATTCATTTATGTCAAAAATCTTTTTTTTTTTACTAATGAGATAATTAGACAAACAAGACTCTTTTTCGTATTAAAAATCATAAATTGACAAACAAAACGGTTGCTCATCAGTTGCGAGATATTTTCAGAGGCAAACGCGTCTGACCAAAAGAAAATTATTTATGAATGTTTTCAACACGATCACACTTTTCGAAGAATTTTCTGTAACGCGAAAACATTTTTTTTCCCACGTTCCAAATTTGTAGGGCCAATAGGGGCACTACTGCCCCTAGTGTAAATCCAGCGCTGCATATCATACTAATACTACTAGGAAGCATTCGTGTGTCAAATTTAATCAAAATAATTTGAATAGCATCTATTATAGCAAGCACTAGTTTCCCCATACTAGTACCGTGGTTGTATTCCTTTACCCATACCCAATCGAGTCCCTGCAATTCGGCGCTCTTGGCTATAGATCCTTCAGTCTCTAAGTAAATATACCTCGTCTGTCTCTACTCCTGCCTATCTCGTCTATAGAGAAGTTTCACTTCAAAAAAAACGTACAGATATTTAAATTTTTATACAGTTGACAAGACTGCGAATTTCGACAGAATCGCTTTTTTGGTGCAACTCAAATCGATTTTCCAATGTAAGGAGATATCAAAATAATTTTAAGATATAATTTAATTATTATTGTTAATAGGTCATACTAATGGCAGTATTGAATATAACTAGTATGAAACTTTGCGACTGGTATCTCTCGAGTACCTAATCTGGTAGTAAAGGTATGTAAGTTCTGTAAGAGACGTCACGTGACGGTCGCTTCGTGCGGTGTCTTTGATGCCGCGCCGTTAAGTTTCAATGACCTTGACACGTTCAGTCTCTTCAAGTTCGAATGTTACCTGCATCATGCAAATGACCATAAATATTTGGAGAGAAAAAAACCGGGAGTTTTCCACGTTTTCCAACAGATAAAACAATATTCTTTCTGTTTGTTTTCTAGGTCTGGGGGCCCAGTGGCGGATCCAGGATTACGGCAAGGGGGGGGGGGTCTTGAAAATTTTTTTTCCAACTGACATGCAGTTTTTTGAGATCATTTTGTATATATAAATTATTCCATAGTGTACCTGCGAAGTTCAACACATTCGTTTATATGAAATACAATAAAATGAATTCTATCTTTACAATAAGAGAAACATGTTCAATAAAATAAAAAAAAAATTGAAGTGAACCAAAGCTACATTGATTTTGATGTTTTCTGCAATTTCCGAGGCTTTTTGAAAAAAGTTTGGAGAATTTCGTCCTCAGTTAGATCAATTTGATGGTGAATGTTTATAAAGAAGCAAGTCCATTGAGACGCTCTTGCCCTATAGTGTATCTCACTTACAATTCGTTCCTACAATTATTCTCCGGCAGAATTAATGTTGCGGAGAATTCATGAAAAACATGAAAAGCTTTTTTTTATCTCGCAGTAAGATTTTAATTTGGGATTTTTGATTCTCTGGATCCGACCCCCCCCCCCGTGGATCCGCCACTGTCTGGGGTCATCATATAAAAAAAATAAATATTTTAGAAGATACCGTATTTTTTTAAATACAGTGTGTTCACCGATACTTAGTGGTAACAATGAATAATTCTTGAAGCTTAGATACAAAAAAAGTTTGAATAGTTTTTTATTCAGACCCGCTGAGGTATATTTTTTTGTATTTTAAACTCAACTGGAAGTGTATACCTACATGTATTTTTTTTTTCAAAAGTCGACATATTTTTTACATTTTCAAAATCTCCATTTTTTTCTCTCTAAATACATATATAAAATTGTCATAAGATTACAAGAATATATTCCAGAAAAACGTTATTTAGGTATCATACATACGTGAAAATATAATGATGAATGGGAATTATTACTGTTTGCTTAATGTTTTTCTCGAATATTTTCATATGTAACCTTATGAAAATTTTATATGAATTTATGGAGCAAAAAATAGAGATTTCGAAAATGTAAAAAATTATATACTGCCATTAAAAAAAATCCATCATGTACATTTCCGGTTGAGTTTGAAGTACAAAAAAAATATCAGCAGTTTCCGATATAAGTTGAATAAAGAAATTATTCAAATTTTTTTTGTATCTACTATATAGGATACAAGAATTATTCACTATTACCACTATCGATGAACATACTGTATATGCTACGACGAGTTGTGAATCATGTTTAAAACGAGTGACAGCGAGTTTTAACAGTCACACGACTCATAATATTATGTTCTATTACATACAAGGTATGGGCTATGTGCAAGGACGCGGAGTTACAAATTTTTCGATGCGAGCGTTTGTGGTGAGCACCAGGGGAAACTTCAACCTCAAATTTTCCGTATGTCAGAGAGCAAAGTTTATTAAAAGTAAAAATAGTTATAATTTTATGAGGTTTTTTAATCACAAAGAAAACATGGGCAAAACTAAGCGATCTGAAAATGCTTGATGTGTTCCGGGCTGTTGCGCTGATGGCGAATTAAGTAAAATAAAAACCATTGGCGCCATAATTTGACGTTCCGCTGTAAGTGTAAAAAAAATTAATTAACTAAAGTTTTTGACTTATCAGTTATTACCATAGAAACATGTCGCGATTTCCATAAAAAGTGAGTTCAATAAGTCTCTATTACCCACTAGCGGCTCTAGTAGGCTTCGTGCAAACAGCCTATATACGGTATTTTTTCTTCTATAAAATAGGTATGGTTTTCACTCAATTTTTAAAATTGGCAGTTCACTTTTCAGCAAACGTCACTTCTAATAGTAGACCATAAAAAAAAAAACAACCCACAAACCAATGTTGTTTTACTAAGGAATTGGTATAGCGCGACCAGTTTTGTTTCACTTTACCGCATTAGTGCGTAAAATATCACTTTAGACGCCTGTATTATATACAGTAACGCAGCTATTTTATAGTGGCTAGTGTAAAAAAAATATTGTCTATAGCATATCTGTATGAAATGAACGTGTCAGATTATCAAATAACCACACTGGTTCCGAATGTGACAGAAAATTCACGAAAAGCCGTGAGCCGTCGTGGGACGCCTGGCAGATGTAAAACACAAATTTAAGCGAAATTCTATAGTATCTAAATGTCGCTCTGTCATCTAACGAAATTCTAGTAACTAAATTTCACCCTGAAACTAAATTTCACACTAGATGTCGCCTTCAACAAAGGTCACATTATAATCCAACGGATACACACAGCAAGCGTTACGCGCTGTCATCTAACAAAATACTGATAACTAAAAAACGTAACGTCGCGCCAATTGCACGTTTTTACTCCCATCCACAGGTGCGGTAAATGTTTCACATCAAAAATAATAAAATAGTGAGATGGTCAATCTCCGACACAAATAATTATAGCTAGGTATCTCGTTTGAGTGTCGCGTCTATAGAAATGCCTGGTTTGTGTTTTTATAGCATTATAAATGAACGATGCAATGGTGAAAGCCTTGCAGGTAAACGTACATTTTATCGCAAACCACGATAGTAATAATTGTATACTTTTCAATTTCTCTATAGCCATTCATGTAATTATAATTATACATGTCAGCATTACGCGACCACAAAACAAAGCAAATAATGTTACATTTTTGGTAAAGACAAAATCAATGATGATGTTCCAGTGGTCACGTGAATTAAAATAGTGATTCCTGCAGTTGTGCAGTTTACATTGGACAGCTGTTGTGGTCAGCATTGTGCATAAAACCAAATCATGAATATTTTCACAGCTTTTTTTGAAAATAACTCTACCATTTCTATTTTCTTTGAATGAGCCTCCGATGAACAAAAAAAAAAGCAATCATAAATAAGATAATTTGGCTATACAATATATTAATTACCCAAAGGGGTTTGCCCGCGACTTCGCCCGCGTGGTATAGTTACATTCTTTTATATAAAATTCATACCCACCCCGTTCGGGTGTGTGTTATTAAAAATAACGAATATCTATTTCTTATTTTTTGGTTGATCCACATTAAGCTCTTAAAAAGCCGCATGCCGCTCGCGAGTCACAGTTTGAGCACTGTTAGCACATAATATGAGAGATGTATGGTCTTGATTATTTTGTTGTTAAACCAAATTCTCCCCGTACGTCGCCGGGTCAGAAAACTATAATATTATTTATAGAGACGAGGTGTGGTAATTAAAAAACGGACTGGTCTGGAAAATACGCTTTATCGAAAACATTATTACAAATAACATTTTCCCCTTGCCTATCTATACACCGTTGTATACGGGTTTTCCATTGTCCAAAACAGGCCTGCAGGTCTTCAAGTTCAGCATGTGTGCTGTTTTTACTTTGAGGTCTTCGACAGATTGAAAATGTATTGCCTTTAATGCAATTTTCACTTTTGGTAACAGGTAGAAGTTGCTCCTTTTGCTCACGTGTGAGATTTTTTAATACCATTTTTGAACATCCTCATGCAATTTTTTCTCTCATTGTCTTTTTGTCAATATTCGTCATGTCTGATATCATCCGGATAATCAACAGTCGATCTGTCTACATAATTTCATAAATTTTCTGAACATTTTCAATTCTTGATGTCACAGGTCGACCAGTACAATCTCCGCCTGACCTTCCAAAAATCGTCTGTTTCGTTCAAAAACTCGAGTTTGACATGCAATTAATGCCAAACACTTCTTTCAACAAGTGAAAACATTAATGTGCTGCTCGATTACCATCATGATTACGACACTTTGACAAAACAACAGGCTACTTAAGCAAGAAGTAACAAACAACTGAACAAGATAGAGAAACCTAATATGGCTCCACCTGTACCGGAAGCATCAAGGTCAATACCTCAAAATCACCCTCATTCCCCTTCTCCAAGTTTAACAAGTAGGGCATTCGCAGTCCTGCTATTTAATTGGCACACCTCGTATAGTAACGTAGTAAAAAATTTTAAGACCCCATTTCCCACATACACCCGGTGTATGTATATTTGTTAAAGCGATTAAATAATTCATGATAATATCGATAAAAATGTAATATAAATAATGTAGAAGAATGCCTACGACACTCTCAAATAGGTACTTAAAATAGTTTGAAGTACCAACATATCTCGCAGTAATTAATAATTATCATATCAGTAAGAATATCGATTAATATAATTGGCCAAGTGTAGTAAAAAAATCATGCATTTGGCCGCGCATGAACATTGATAACAATATGAATCATAGATAGTAACGAAACACAATTTTTCTTTGGGAATCACAATAGCAATTTCACAGGGCATAGACTACCCAATAAATTTTCTATAAATTAAACCTACATATTAAATTTACAATTTTATTGTAAATAAATCACCTCAAAATTGATGTTTATGTACTGTTAAAATGATAAATGTGTTTCAAGTACAAATTAAATTCTTTTTTCCTTATGACTTAATAGTAGTTTATGCATCTGAACGTGAATGATATTATTATACGAGTAAGTGACCTTATGTTGCAACGCATGTTAGCGAGTTTTAACAGTCACACGAATCATATTATGTTCGAGATATATACTACATTTTTGCACGTAGTAGCTGGTTTCCCCTTCATATTCAAAATGTTTGACAGTTCGCCTTTAAGCAAACTTCATTTCTAATAGTAGGTTTCGTTGTATTCGCATGCGATTGCATCAGTCATAACTCATAACTATCATTCAGTATGGAAATGCAGTAGCACGACTACATTTCTTTTACTTTACGCAACTTTACAGCACTACCGTTAAATGTGCCATTTCACGACCTCTATACAGGCATGAAAGCTGCTATTTTATAAGAGGATGCAAAAAAACAAATTATCTAAATACTAAGTTTAGGTTGCGGATTCACTTGCACAGATTCGCTACTATTATTTCAAAAACCCTATTACTTTTTCAGATGAATAAAGCGATTACTACACCGATACTGATACTTCTACACTGTCTTGTTTCTATCTTGCAAATAATAATCCATACTTTGGGATATATCTGTAGATTGATTTACATTCACTTATCCATTATAATAGAATATGTACTAGATAGTGTTATAATTACTGTTATAAATGTCACTGTTATGTTTTTATGAAAAGCTTTATTTTATTTACATATTATGAATTTTTCTACACAATCCAATAATCCGGCATCCCCTAGTTTTTGTAATAGTCACGGATTAGTGAGACTCTACTGTATTATATTTAGTGGGTTAAGAACTTGAAAGCATATTGGCATTATCGTAAGACAATAATAGTATCCATGCCAAATTTCCAAATGACTTATCAATCAGATGCCTCGAGGCACCCTATATCAAACGGGGATCGTAAACGACGAGATCAATGATATTTACACTCACAAAGTCTATTTTAACTGGAAACGATGCGAAATGATAAAAATATCGATATGGATCAATAACCGGCATCTATGGCTTTGATGATGAAATATTTAATATAAAAAAATGCAATAGAATTAGCCAAACAGCGTTTATAATTTAATATTTAAACGGAATTATTATATCTATAAAATAAAAACCACGTCTATCGTATTAACATCAAAATCAAGTAAGTCATATTACTTGAGACAAACGTTCAAAGAATGAAAATTTCATACACACGCAAACATTGCTGCCATGCTTTTCTTTAAGTTTTGAGGGCATTACATTCAAAATCTGGTCTTATTCCGGACACGACTTTTCGACCGTATCACCACACGTTCTCTCCCTTATGGAAAAATAAAGAAAAAAAAACATTACCCTCCTTCTGGGACAGTCGAGTGAAAACAGTGAAATTTTAAAACAGCGAAAATGGGGGTTATAAATACCTATTATGTAATATCAAAAATTCATACAGTATGTTCTTATCATCACGCTGTGACTTGAGAGAGAGCTGAGGAATAAAACAAAACCACGAAAATGTGTGCAACGCACGACGCACAATTCCGTGCTCGTGAGTATAGAGGCCTGACAATTGATGAGCAAAATCGGCCTTGATCTTACAAAAACAAGATTAAAGTTGGGCAAAGCACATACCTAGGTGCTTTAATGAATCCTTTTTTAGATGTTTCATAGTGTAAACCGTTATTAATACCCAGGAATTTTTGTTATTTAAAAAACGACCAAATAACCTATACCTAAATAAGTCATAAATTATAGTGTCTAAATTGCAAGTCTGAAACAGTCTTGCTTTCGTTCATCACTATAGTTAGGGAGCTGACGCGCAAAGAAACCATGTCGTCCCAACCTTTTGTCGCTTGGTTCATAAGCTATTTAAGTAATTTAGAGCATTTTTTCCTCTATGATATACCTATAGGCGGAATCTGGGCCCATTTTAAGACAAGGGGGGTAAAAAACTTCAAAGATGGAAAAAAACGGTTAATATTTACAAAAATTTCTGCCACTTTGGTTTTAAGTTTTGTTAGAGCCAAGTGACCGGGAAATACAAGCAGCAGAAATTTTTTATCAATTGCACCCTCCCCAAGCCGCTCCTAAGAAAGTAGATTTATGATCATATATCCCGATCATTTGGCTCTAACAGAATCTAAAAAACGACGCGGCAGAATTTTTTTTAAATTTTAACCATTTTTTTTACCATTTCTGAAATTTTTTACCTCCCTTATCTAAAATTGGGTCTAGATTCCGTCTATATATCATATAAGAACAAATGCTCTAAGTTACTTAAATAGCTTATATGTACTTGGGACGACATGTTTTTTGCGCGTCAGCTCCCTAACTGCTAGACGTTACATCTGAAATGCTGTTGGTTAAGTATAAATATTAGATAATATAAAGTTTCTTTTGACGCGTGGCGCGGGTAACGTCTAATATATATTAATATAAATTAAGTATGCACATAGGTCGTACATAAATAATACATTTCAACGATGCTCTAAATTATGCAAAATGATATCATAATACAGATTTATATTTAGCAATGAATTTAATTAACAGTTTATTAACGTAAACGAAAAAATATTCGGTTCAATTACGACGTTTTATTTCAATGAATACACCGTTTAAAATTATTTATAAAACTGTTATTCCACACTCATATTCACGAATCTTTTACATTATTATATAAGAGTTATGGCTCTATTCTGCAGTATAGCCAATAATATAATAATTTAACAGCGCTGTTAAATTTCTATCGCGGCGCTTCTTAATAAACGCTATGGCAAGGAGCGCGACGAAAACGACATCTGGCGGTCACATGAAATCATACTCTATAACCGTTGCACGATTTATTGCTCATTTAGTCCACCGCTCACGCTGCGATCGTTTCAGTTGTCCCCACTCTATATTTTGCACCCGCCCAATAGTCCCACAGCCCACTATAGATACTTTCTTTAGTGAATTAGTTTCCAGACAACTTTGTCCAGAACTCGAACCACGAATCTTAATCAGCGTCTGGGAATTTCGGGTGCGATTCTCTACAGTGGCATTTAAATTGTTTTCTTATATAGAAAGCCTTGGAACTTTAATGGCAACACATTATTTGGAAACTGTAATTCACTAATGAACGTGAATTCGCCTATTGTAGAATTGAAAATGTCCGTTATAGAGAGTTATGATTATGTCTTAACAATTATTGTTACTTGTTATCCATAAGTTATTCAAACTTCTCAAGTTTCACTGTATTTAACTAGTTTATAAATATTAGTCATCGATCCATAAAAAACCCCGGCACAAAAATGAAAACAATGCACGTTTTATTGAAATACAAATACATCGTTCTGTTTGCAAATTTTAATGAAATGAAAACGACTGATTGGTGAGTTAATACTTAATAGTATGACCTTTTAATTGTATTCGCGGTTTTATGTTGCCAGACAGTTTAGCTGCAATAAAATGAATGCGACAGGCAAGTTTGTGAAGTTCACAATAAATAAATGGGATATATATTCAAACACATTTCATATAGGTACAACAAAACTGGAATTACATACCTGCGAACAAACAGTAATAATTAAAAACTGCAATAGAGATGGAACAATACAATAGTTCCATGCTAGTAGACAGTAGGTACTAAAAACTCGATAATTGGACGCCAAAAAAAAAAACAACCTAATCGCATTATGGGAAATGAAGGTTGACTAGAACTAAGTATATATAGTACAAAAACGTAAAAAAAATTGAACCCCCTTAAAAAAAGCCACAAATAATAAAATTGTGAGGACGGCGCCAATTTAATTACTTTAATTTTTTATGTACCTACGTACTATCATTTGATTGGTGCCGACCTCAAAATTGTGTTATTTTACACTTTTTAGTGAACTTTTTGGAAGGAGTTTTCAAATAAATAAAATTATCGACCAATTTTTTCAGACTATATATTCGCAAAAATTATAAAATCAATATATAATTTTATAATTTTTGTCAATATATAGTCTGAAAAAAAAAATAATGGTCGATAATTTTATTTATTTGAAGAGTTCTATTCAGACGTTAATCAAAGTATTATTGAAGGAGGTTAAATTTTTTTAAGTTTTTTTTTTTTATTTTTTACTTTTTAATGGCTTTGCAATACATATAGTGTGTGCCCTCTTTCTTAACGCTCGATTACATTGAGCGAGTTCACAATCAACTAGCCAGCGAAATTACAAGCGGGCGAATCGGCGTGTGCGATAGTGATGATATAACTTTCCACTCGCTCAGTAGTCAACTAGCTAGCGAGTTGAAAACAGGTGTTGTTTTGTTGAAGTAGAACGTAAATCATTATGTGGAATTTCTTAACGTCTATCAGTACACTGTGTTATGGAATATACCCACACTTTTCTTTTGATAGCAGATGAGCTAAAATAACGACTCCCGCGCGAACTAATTCCGTCGACATTTTGTAGACAAATAAGATACCCGCAGTTATCTTACTAGGAACTATGATGACAGACGGTAAGTTTACTAGCTAACAAGCCCACACGTCAGCGAGTAGCGAGCAAAGTAGCCCGGGTTTTCAACTTTTCTCGGTAAATTATTTACAATTTGCTAGTAACTAGTGAATATGATTATACTGGGCGATTTTACTAGCAGATAGTGAATTCGTTAGCTAGTAGATTGTAAACTCGCTCAAAGTAATCGAACCTTTAATATTTTAATACTAAACTAAAAAAAACTGCTAAATCGATTTATGTAAAATATGTGACCACCTTGAAGGTATGCCCTATTAAAAAAAAAGAATCATCCCAATCGATTCACAAATGCTGATGATATGAGCGAACATATTATAAAAAAACTTTTTTCAAACACAACACGATTTAAAAAAAATATATATGGTACCAATTCAGTGAGCATTCTCAACAAAATGATGCCGATTTTTTTCAAATCGGTTAACCCCTCGAAAAATCATGGTTGAACAAACAATAAAAAATATATGACATAGAATTAATAACCAATTTTTTAAGTCGGTTAATAAATCATGGATCAACCGAGGATTTTCGTTCAACGGAAAATTAGTCCTGGATTGTTCCGAAACAAATAAATGGCGGCATATTGTAAAATTTCGATTTCTTGATAAATTTACGAGAACATCACGACTCTTTATTTTTAATCATCAGTAAATTATCTTTACTGAAAAGAATAGAAAGGAAACAAAAAAACTTGAGGATTTTATAAAAAACTTTAATTCAAAAAATGATTTCGATCCGCTGAACATGTGGACGGACATTCGTTAGTTGCTTTTTCGTAATATAGATACGTCGATTGCCGCAAACCGCATTAAAATCGGTTCATTTGTTCCCGAGATATCGTGAACGAAACATTCGTAAGAAAGTGTTTTTTTTGAGCTAAATTTTTGAGCGTTTTGAGCTCGAAAATAGCGGGAAGTTTTAGGGATGGCCTGCAGGGTCAAACGTCTTTTCAAATTTTTTTTTAACAGTAAACTGATTTAAAATTGGGTCCTGACAATTCGTAGGCAAGGAGTCATCATATTATTAGCTATTTTTTTTTGCCTGGATGATTTACTTCACACCTCACACCTGTACATACCGACTCAAGTTTATAAAAAATATTTTTTTATTATTTATTATGCAGATATTAAATAATGTTCTTTACCGAAAGAAAACACGAAGTTGAGTGTTTGGAACAAGTAAACGTTCCGAGTCAGTTGCAATCAAGACAAGCCAGTATTATTATTACTATACCTTTATGAGGAGGAAACATTTAAAATTCAAATATAAATTGTGTTGTGAATCATCTTCAGGGCCAAACGAACTTCTGTAGTCGATAAGGATGGAGTTATGGGATACATACTAACTGCATTTCTTAATAATAGCAATCCTCACCGAAACTATTAAAACTTATTTTAGTCAGTAATCTTTTGTTTTCAAAAATACTATAAGCTTGAATTTATACGATTCAAAGAATTAATTTTGAAAAAACATTGTCTATAGGGCCGTCTTAAATTAGAGTCTTGCTTGAATTAATGATTTTTTTAATCAATTATATCGGACGAAGTCACGGGTAAAAGTTAGTAAATTAAACATTGAAAGTACATTTTAGTGTTCATGTTAAATCTACTTTGAAAACAGATTTAGTGTTGAAAGTCATATCAGAAACTGATTGTAAATATACTGTGTGACAAGCGAAAGTATGACTGCGCGGAAGGGGAGTGGAATCGCGTGCAACAGTTCCGCTAAATCATAGGCGATGACGTTCCGACACAGTGGTTGATGCGCCTATCAACAAGGGAAATTAATGTTTATTGTAAATAATATTTTATAAACATTGTCCAAATGTTTTGTAGTTACTTTTTATATTTTAGACAAATAACTACAACACATCTCATCAACTACAAGTTCGGTCAATTACTTACACGCCATTGGCACTGGTACTTCAACTACATCAATAAATCAATAGTCAACATTGGCACAGCTGGATATTACGTAAGAAACGCTCCACTGTCCCAGATTACCATTCAAATATGTCTGGGTTACTACTTACTGGAATGCCACAATGTGAATCACGCGTTGTGTATAACTTAACTCATGGCAGCTACAATGTTCGTTTGTTTTCATGCCGTTTTCCCTAAATAATTTCAAAAAATTTGCGTCCCTACAGAATATTCCATTTTAATAATTTCTATATACCGCATACCTCAAAAATCTTCGCTTGCAGAAAACAGTTTGTGACTTTTACCGCCACTGCAGATCGATTTTGTTTACAATGTCAAGAAATAGTATACTACACAAGGACCAAAAGTGTAATATTCTTGCCCTGCGCGCCAAGATGCCTGGCGCTCAGGGCAAGATATCACACTTTCGGTCCGTGAGGTGTATACTATTTTTCTTCATACTTCGGTCGTAAGCACGCTTATTAAATACATTAAATAATTAATTACTTATTATTAATTACATAAAAACATAGATAAATTCCAAGCAAGAAGCTTTGAGGTTATACGTAAAAACACGAATGACAGCTGTTCGCGACTATTCGCTAAAATGCAATAGGGTTGCTATGGAAACGGCATCTAAACAACAGTTGATTGGTTGTTTTTGCTTTACTACCGCCCGTACGTACGAACTTCCCTCATTGGTGCGTGTAATCCCACCAAGGAGCAAATGTTAGACTTTCTGCCTATAAATAAATAAAGTATGCACTTTCGATCAAGGTATGAAGAAAAGTTAATTTTCAAATAAATAATTATAATAATTAATGTATCTACAGTAGTATAATATATATACTTATACCAAGAACAATATGCATTAAAAAAAATGTTGTTAACAAAAAATAACCCATCCCTAAAACAAACATTCTAAGTAAGTACAAGTTTTCGATGCGTTCTTTTTTATACGAAACAGTGGAATGTTGAAAAAATTTAAATGAATAAAAAATTGACGCTTGCGCTCGCTACTCGTAACTGTGAACACAATCTTCTTAATTCACGAGGGGATTACACGCATTTGTCGGAGTTGAAAAGTTCTCTTTTTGGTATTATAAAAAAATATTTCTAACCTTAGATTAATGTGGCATAGATCTCGTGTAACGCTGTAGAATGTATTTATTACTTAATATTTATTAATATTCACTTGATGAGTCTATATAAAAGACTTTTCATAAATAAATTAATTGAACTTTTTTTCGTCTAGCACTTAAAACTGCTCCACAATAAATTTTGAAATAGGCCACATCCTATTAATTCTCCTTTCGACAAGCTGACTTCACGTATGCCGAACATCATGGTTCATGACTATAGTGACTACTGTAGCCTATTCTATACTGAGCATAGGAATAAAATCGCAATCGAACTATTAGGGTGCAAACATATACTTCTGTCTTTTTTACGCTGTAAGCACTGGCGTATCCAGGCGGGCAAAAAAGGCGCGGGGGACCCGGCTTAAGAAATTTCTAATTTGCCCCCTCCTGAGTCAAAAGCTGGATACGCCCATGTTAACGTCATAGAAAAAGACAAAGTTTTTGAAACAGAGATACTTTATTCAGATTCATGCAAGTACATCAACCAATCCTATCATCGGAGAAATCAAGGAATTACATCGAAAAAAGAGACGCAGATATATTTTCGATACACTTTGTTGCGTTCACTCACCGCACATTGAGTAGATAGGCAATGATTCATATAGTTAATATTAGGTAGAAAATAATGTTGGGTATCGCCATCGTGTTCAGCATCCTCGAAAACGGCGGGGAAAACATATTTTGTCGGTGCAAGACGCAGAATTCGCGATTCTTTCATTTTGGGGGTGGTTTTTGGCCGTTTGGGAGGTGGGGTCAACTCCAAAAGAGTTTTAACCACCGTCATCGTGTTCAGCATCCTCGAAAACCGCGGGGAAAACATATTTTGTCGGTGCAAGACGCAGAATTCGCGATTCTTTCATTTTGGGGGTGGTTTTTGGCCGTTTGGGGGGTGGGGCCAACTCCAAAAGAATTTTAACCACCGCCATCGTGTTCAGCATCCTCGAAAACGGGAGGGAGAGGTGGTTTGGTAGCTGCTTAAAATATTTGTATATTTTCCCGACTCACCGAATGCACTAAGTACCAATCTATTTCTGTCAGTTGCCATTTAAATCCAAATTGTCATCGTAAAGAACCCAAATAGACTCCAATATGGCCGAACCAGAACTGTTAAATAATATTTTATATACTTATTATGAAGTGAAAATCAGCTATTTTACAATGGGTAGGCACATGCAAAAATGCATCTTGTACGTAATAATATTATGACTCGGGTGACTACTAAAACTCGCTGGTCTCTCGTTTGATCGCAATGTCATTTACTCGTATAAATACCTTCATTTACGAACGAGATACATAAACTACTATTTTTGTTAGGATTTAATGCCACAAAAAGAAACTTGGTCAAAATGACGATCCCTTAACTGTTTTTCGTCGTATTAAAAATGTATTTCAAGAAAAAAAAAAACAATTGTTTATACCGACAAATTGATTCAAAGTTTCGCAGAACTGAATTTCCCCATAGTAAGGTTGGTGAACACAAGTAGTGAGATACTGCAAGATCTCGCACGTTACACCATCTTGAAAAAAGTCTGCGACAATCTCGAACTGTATGATCTAATTAACTGTCACCATCGTCAACCCATAATGCGTATGACCCGAACTTCTCGTGCATATGTGATCAGAATTACCAATAAAATGAAATCTGTCAGAATTATCTTCGCGTATATAAATTTTTACTCAATAATCCACATGTACAATGTACCTACATGTTAAATATGTATTATTACATTGTATAGTATGCTTTTCTATCAGCCAAGCCCACCTTATCAAAACTGAATCATTACTGATCTAACATTTATCAACACACATAAAACGTTAAAATTAAATAAAAAATAATTAGCCAATCACGAGTTGAATGAACGCCTATTTATATTTTAAAAATCTTTTGTCATAACTCATATCGCAAAACGGCACAATAAGGGTCGCTGCACACGGATCTGGTTTTGCCGCTAGATTCCTTGCTAGATTTGGCTGCTAGGTTTCTAGCATGTTGTGGCGTTGGATTTAGGGATGGCCTTTATGTGTTCACTTCACGCGATGCAGGTTTTCAAACTGACTTTGTAGATGTGTTTGGTGCGCGCGCAGTAGCAGTTCTAACTTCTAATGTTATCAAAAATAAACATTTATTGTCTCTGAACAGAGCACACACTATCACGTCATGTTTTTTTTTTGTGGGCGCTTGCCCATGTCGCCCATGTGACAAGATACTGTTTCCTGATTGGTTCTTTCTCAGAACAAGCTGACAAACAAGCACGAAAAATAGCCTCGGTTCTAATTTTGAAATGCAACTTGTAATCACGCATGCGAGCCCACTGACGGCATTTCCATCCTTGTAGTCAACGCGGCAGCCAGCTCAAGTCTCAACAACGATTCCAGCGACAAAATTAGGCTCGTGTGCAATAATTATTACTGTCAAAATAATTTATAAATTCATTAGGTTTTTCTTGAATACCTTCTTATGTAACCTCATGAGAATTTTATATGAATTTATAAAGAAAAATTGGTTGTCTGTAAAGTCGGTTTACGGACGATAGTTTTACGTGATAACGTATTCCGTAATACATAACCTAAACCTCCCAAAATTTGGTTTCAATCCGCTTATCCTTGGTGTCGGAATGATAAGAAATGTCAAAAGTGACGTTTGCAACTTACAAAGTATTATGTTCTAATAATAATTAGTTATTCCAATAGTTAACTTAGAAGGCTTTGCATTTCACAAAATACTAATGTCAAAAAATAAACATTAGAAATGCAGCCGTTTTCATGTTAAGACAAGACATACGTTATTTTCTAATTTCCATGTACGGCAAACAAAGACGACCGACCGCGTCGCGCGCGCGCCATGCAATAGACAACAATGCATTTATACAGCTATTTTTCTATATAAATTTGTAAAAAATATTTTTCTATATAAATTTGTATAAAAAAACTGTTTAGGCAAATTCTGTTATACGAAATCTATGTAAAATGTTCTCCTCTTTCGTTTAAGACTGGTTTCAAACCGATCTGATTTAAATTGAGCGAGAAATTAGCAAAAAGCACGCACAGGGTCAGGCGGAACGTTACGCGTTATGCGTTATGCGTTACACTTTTTCGTACATGCAGCCGGTGTTTTATCAATTTATAATATTGGTGATTCATCAATTTATAAGACGTTATCACGTCAAAAAATAGAGATTTCGAAAATGTATAAAAATATATGTTGCCATTTGAAAGAAAAATCCATGTACACTTCCGGTTGAGTTTAAAGTACAAAAAATATATCTCGGCAATTTACGATGGCAATGCTGAATTGCAGAAAGGATTGTCAAAAAATTTGATTTAACAATTATGAGCTTCGATTGTGAACATATTCCTCCATATGAAAAGCATAGTAGATTTTTTAAATCGATCCTACTCGAAAAATAATTGATCGATTGAATCAATGTTTTTCTTAAACTGTGTATACATGTATTTCGTTTTTTGTATACTTAGTTTCCACTTCAAAACAACGTTTTTCTACGCATTTTGATCAAAATTTACCTTGAAAAGCGGTTTTTTTCTAGGTAGAACAATCATTTGCTTTTGTGTGAGTATAATCTAAAGGCCGCTGCACGCGAGGCTGGTTTTGCCGCTAAAAACACTGCTGGGACTTCTGCTGGCCGGCTACGAGGCTGGAAATGACGTCACTGCGTGCTCGCCTGCGAGCTCATAAAGCGACATCATTTCTAGCCTCGTAGCCAGCCTGCCGGTCAGCAGAAATCCCATCAATCTTTCTAGCAGCAAATCCAGCCTCGTGTGCAGCGGCCTTAATGTTCAATATGACAGGGAGTTTGAATACGACATTAGACTTGTTACTGGTGTGTATGGCAACTGTAATTATATAATCACAATCTAAGGTCACTGTCAAATCATAATTTTTGACAATCCTTCCTGCAACACAGTATAAATCTTGATTTGAACAAAAAAAATATTTAAACTTTTTTGGTATCTAGTAGGTACGGTACTTTCGGTGGTTTCACTATATATTACGAACAAATTGTCATGCAATTTGGAAATAAAAATAATACAATGCACATAACACTACAAAGTATTAAATAAAAAAGTAAAATAAAAAACCCGACTGCGCAAAAAGCGAACTGAAAAGATGTCACAAGCTCAAATGATAACATGCAGTCGCAGGATCAGGTATTTCTAGCAAATTGTTTCCGAATTTTTAAAAGAACTGCATATTGGACATCTTTGGCGATGCTATCATCGCGTAACGTTAAAAGGAGTAAACAGGTGCGGGGGAGGGGATTATGACGATAGATAGAATCAAATGTCACGTGGTGTGTTACACATACGTACACAATAACACGAGTTTTACTTACACAAATAAATATTATACAGGTATGTGTGCTCACAATACACCTGATACACCTACGACGTGACGACGAAAGCGAAAGATAATGCATTCATGTAGGTAAAGTATAGTGCGAACGGATCAAATTGGTGCACATTTATGTGGCTGAAGTTGTTTTTGTTTTTTTTTTTTTTTAAACGTCCATTTTTGTAGTGATTGCATTTTTGTTCTCCTTTAAAAAATCTTTTTTTTTAAGTTAACTTCATTCTCAAACCGTAGTGGTTGTAAAAGGCTAACAAAAACGTCGAGTATCGTACAAAACACTTGAACAAAATAAATTACAGACTAAAGTCTCATCAGTACTATTTTACATATTATACTGTAATGATTTAAATGTCCTATTATTATTACTATCAATAAATTCCGTTTAGGTGAGGTGATAATCACGGCCTCCACCACCAAGGCCGTAGGCAGGGGGGTGTTTTGGGGGTTCAAACCACTCCCCAAATGTCTTAGCCAACCCACCGTTTTATACATACACTGAAATATTTTCAACTCTTTTTTCGATCTGTGATACGATAATTGGATTCCACGTTCTTCGGAAAGAGTAAAATCGGAATGTAATGCATTGTTAATAAATTAATTGAATCATTAAACTCTTTTGTCGAAATCTAAGTCGGCTGCCTTTTAATTTTTGTATTTATGTATTATAATATACATAATATATGTGCTTATTTTAAAATAAAGTTGTTACTTATTGTCCTCTGGTCCAGAGCTCGACTCCCTCCGAAGTGAATTCCTGGCTACGGCCTTGTCTACCACCAGTTGCATCCACTGACTAAATACGCTAGTACAGGGGTGGCGAACCTATGGCACGCGTGCCACAGATGGCACATGACAGATTAATTATTGTTGGCACGTCATTGATTGAGATGCAAAATCTAAATAATTAAAAATATGCTTGATGCCGAAAACAATATCACCAACAAATAGTAAAAACCAAAAACACGTGAAAATTTCTCTTCTCAACAATCGTTTCGGACATAAGTCCATCATTTGCAGGAGTACAGACTGATGATGGACTTAATGTCCGAAACGACCGTTGAGAAGAGAAAATATTTTATTTTTATTTATTTTTATAGAATTTTCAAGTGTTTTAATTATTTGTTATATGTTCTACCGTACCAAGTGCCGAGTGAAAAAAAAACAGTGCAAATAATATCACCAAATAACAAACACGAAAAAGTTTCATGGCGCTCAATGTATTATCAAAATTATTATTTTTATTTATGTTTAATTCATTTTTTAGCAACTAAATTTCTTTGGTTGCTTGTCGGCACGTCCTGGCTACATTAAACATTTTTGAAAAAAATTGGCACGTACGTGTAGAAAGGTTTGCCACACCTGCGCCAGTAGGTTTATATACAGTAGAACCTCTGTAAGCCGAAATTCAAGGGAGACGCCAAAAAATTCGAATTATAGATTTTTCGACTGAGGCGGATTTAGTAAGGAAATATTCGACTTGTAGAGATTAAGATTCATTCTAACTAGTTTTGAGTTGCTATTTCCGAGATATAGAGATCCAATTAATTTTTTCGAGTTATGGAGGGAAAATATGTACCGAAATAACTTATAGAAACTCACTATAGAGTATAGACTATAGAGGGTTGAGATTACGAGCAATGGAGATATTAGGGCTCGAAGGGAACAAAATATGTTTTTGAGTTTTGGAGGCTTTCGACTTAAAGAAGTTCTACTGTAGTACATACCTATATTAAAAATATACGCTAAGTTGCAATGTACGGATTGTACCGTAATACCTGTACAAACACTATATACAAAATAGAGTACTATAAGCGCGTTGAAAAATTACTTTTTTCTCAATGATGTCAACTTGTAATCAAACAGGTATAACAAATAATCTAAAATAGTAATCTGTCTGGTGCCAAAGAGATACCACGCTTGTGTCGGTGATACAGGTCTGGAGTAGATAATATATATACAGAAAATCTATTTCTTTGAGTCTTTGAAATAGATAATATAATCACCTTTTTAACCCTTTTCCGGTTGACTCCGAATTCTTACTCTTGAGTTAAGCGGAACATCACGAGACGACAGTGTATGTGGCAAGCAGATGTGACCAGTGGCGTACACAAATATAAAAATTTGAAAAAAGTATGTCTTTTTATTTCCAAAACAAATATTTTTTAAATGAGTTATTATAACAGAGTATTTGTGAATTATTATTATTAACGAGTTAGGTTACTATTGCAGTTAGGTAGTGAGTTAGATTATTTATTCTCACTGAAATTTCCAGTCAGAACCAAGGGCGTAGAAAAGGGGGTAATTCATCAGGAACGCAGGCACCCAGCCTCAACAAACGAAAAAAGACCTTTTTGTAGCGAAAATATAAGGACCTTTTTTTTGCTCTCCAAATGTGTACCTACACGGCAAAATTTTTTAAGTGAGGCTGCTAAAAAAAGGTCCTTCGTACTGATGAAACTTAAAAAATATTGTTAAAATATCTACGCCCTTGGTGAGAACAGTGTCTAAACGCATAGAAAAGGTACAATTTTAGCCAAAGTATATAGCGATCATATTATTTATCAAAAAATCTTCGAACATCTATTTGGTTTCACGGCCGCAGAAACGTCAAATACCCGGAGAATATTCGAGGGACACGAATAAATTTTCAACCGACTTCAAAAAATAAAAGAAGTTCTAAGCTTCACATTTTTTGCCAGCAGCGAACTGAACTGAATAAAATTAGAGTTTAAAAAAACTAAAAAAACACTCTTTTATTGCAATGTGGACTAAAAAGTAAGAAATATTTTTTAAATACCTATATAAGATTTTGTTCAAAAGCGATAGGAAGTCCACCTATAATAATAATAATTATTTCTTACTTTTTAGTCCACATTACTATAAAATAGTGTTTTTTCTTAGTTTTTTAAACTCTAATTTTAACTATAACCCTAAAAACACTCAAATGACTATATTTAAGTAGGTACCTACTTATTAAATTATTGTATTGTCATAGTGCTTAATACGTGTGAAAAATTTCAAATTTTTCAGACGTCTGGAACTGGGTGAAAATTAAATTGAAAGATTCTTTTAGATAGATACACACTTATCTACAGACAGATGAAGTTTTTTTTTTATTATTTGTTACCGGCCTGACTCTTGTCACAGGTGAAGTTAATAAAAGAGTGTTAAAAAGAAATTGGTTTAGCCAGGAGTGTGCAAAAATTTCTCGGATGTCAATCGTTCTTACATAAATACAGACATGATTAATTATGGATAACAAAAAAAAAGCTAAGACACCATTAAACAGTATAATATTAAGTACCTACCTCATGTAGAATTTTTTATTAAACTAAATTGAAATTCCTCCTGTCAATTTTATATATAAAAAAAAACGTAAGCCAAACCTGTTTAAAGCAATAACATTTTTATCTGTTTTAACTTATAAATTACCCCGGAATAAAACTATCACTAAAATTATTGATAATACTGAATGCTGACAAATATCTATTTTAAATTATTAAAATCAAACGATAACACAAGTTGGGAACCTCTGTCCCAACATGTGTGTAGTAAATTGAGGAAATAAATGAATATGTTTTACGGAAACTAATTTATTTTAATTTAAAATTAAACATTTCAACAGAACAAAAACAATGTTACTAGGTACCTGCCAGTATTTGCAAATCGTATTTTTATTGCAATATCAACAAATTTCAAAACAAGCTCTAATAATTTTATAAAAAGAACAAAATATATAAAATTTGTCGGAAATATCTATTTATATTAACATACGCCAGACGTCACACATCTTTATGTTTCTGAATTGTTAAAAAAATAAATAAACAGTATGCTACGCCAAACAGCGACGCGTTAATATTAAAACTTCCACGTGTGTTCCGGATATTAACCGATAATAATATAAGCATCACTACGAAGATAAATCGTATTTTATTCTAGCTCTTTTATTATTTTGTATTTACTCTTTTAGGTATCGATCTATCACACGAGTTGTAACGTTAAATATCTGTAATCCCTATCACAAAATGCCCTTCATCATAATTAACATCAAATACTAACACAGTTAAACAGTATTATTTTTTACTATTAGTACCCATATATTTTTAACTAAATAATTCAGGATAAGATAATAAGATTATGTCAATGTAAGGTGCATAAGTTTGTAAAGTATTTATTTATTTGAAAAGTTAAAATAGGTAAGTAAGTATACTAAATTAAATGTAAATCTATTTCGTAACATTAACAGGTGAGTTATTGGCATTTAATTTTTTATAAAATTTGTCGTATGTTAGGTCAGGGTTACGAACGGGGGTGTAACCTGAACAAAAAGATAAACATTGAAAATTAAAGTCGGTAAGAATTAAACAAACTAACGAATTAATGTATGTTTAATCGAAGAAATAGTAATTTCTTGCAATAAACACATGTAAATGCCGTAACCGACCACCAAAATTAACTGACATATCAACACAAAAATAAAACTTAAACATTATTTGAGAAAATAAACGCGAAGCAAACCAAATGTGGGTACAATTAAGACGAGTAATTTAATATTTTTTAACCATTTTGGTGTTTTATAAGCACAAATTCTGTTTTCCATATTAACCTAAAACGAATTAATGAAGTGATACTGCAAACGTCAGCTTACCGTTAAGTTTTTGGTTATATCCGCCTCTGCACACAACTTAAACTCGTATCACTCGATGTATCATTTATTCACTCACCAATTATTAGTATATATTTGTACAGCTGCAAATTTTAATCACAATAATTTATTAATTAAATATTTTAGAGCACAAAACAAGTGTTCATCTTCGAACTTTCGTCCTAATAACAAGCTTCCTTATTCAGCCGTCAATGAACGGGTGGGGTTAGTCGTATTGGTTTGAACCATTGCTACTCCCTTTTTTGCCCTCTATTATACGATAGCACTATTCACTGTTTGTTCATTTTATGATTTGAGATAAGAAACTTCAATAGACTATGCACGAAGTCATAGCCTCTTCTCTATGGTCATAACCAGGAACCAGCGTCCAGTTCGAGCGAAGAGGTGGGGTGTGGACCGATATCTGTGGTTCATCTCGAAACACAGCAAGCAACGATGGGAATAATCGAGATATTTCGATAATCGAGACATTAATAATCGAATGATTGCCATAATCGAAACATTTTACTAATTTAGTAGTTTGCGCATTAGAGGGCAACACCCATTCGAAATAATTGAATTATATTGCTCTCTTTCAAAGAAGATAATATAATGGTTTTATATTCAAAGCTCTCTCTCCGCTTCTGCAGGGAACCGAACGAGATAGATCCTACTAAATTAGTATTATTATCTATCTCACAACTCACATTAGTAGTATCTATCGCGCTCGGTTTCCTGCAGCACAACTTTTATGTAGTGTAGCTGCTAATCGACTACTCTTTTCTCTCTCGGTTATTAGTAATGTTTCGTAGTGTTCCGTTCCGATACATGCATTCATTCGATTAATATTAGTAGTAATTCGATTTTAGTAAAATGATTCATAATCAAATTAATTACTAATTGTATATTATAATCGAATAAATCGATTATCTAATCTCGATTTCTTCTCATCACTAATAGGAAGCTTGGTCTCCTGATTAAAGACTTCGTGAGTCTAATCAATAATAACCAAGGAAAAATAAAATACCCGACAAGCGTGAAAAATTAAGGAATAAAAATTAAATATTTAAAAAAACAAGAAACTCCACTGCACACAAATAGTAACGAAAAAGAAGAAAACAAGTCAGAAAACATCAACATGCATCAGGTGGGGACCCATTCAAAAACAAAAGAAAGATAGATCCCCGCGTACAGCAACTGAGGTTTTCCAACTCGCTTTCTTCTCTTTAGTTATTACTATTTTCATTTTGTGCAGTCAGGTCTCGTTTCTTTATTTTTTTAAATAATAAATTTTTATTTTCTTCCTTTTATTTAGTCAGTCAGTTTTTGTGTCAAAATGGTATCACAAAAGTGTTTTTATTATATATTTGGACTAGGCTATTTATTTGCTTTTATTTTATACCCATATTGTTAGAACAAAATATTTTTTTTATTCCCTTTTTTTATTTCGTAATGGCCATATTTAAATATTATACCCTGTCACTCCCACAATTAAAACGAGCTATGACACCTCATATGTTATCCATCACGCCGTTTAGGCTACAGAGCGTGTCAAAGAAATCATACATACCCACAACAAACACACACTCGAAAAACATCTCTCCTTCGGAGGCAGTCGGGTAAAAAGCAATAAAACAATTAATATTGTAAAATCTCAGAAAATAATTCACTAATAATGATCTAATTGTTTTTAAATATTTTTTTCTCTAGTTAAAAAATGCAATAAAAATATAGGCGTTTTCAAACCTGTTTCAAACTTATAAAAAAATTTTTAGAGAGTATGCTTTGCATTGTTAGAGCTAACATACCAAAATGATTTTAATTTGAAGATGATACACATCAATTAAAAACACAATATATTTGTTAACAAATTTAATTTGCAAACAGTATTTTCACAATTTTTCAAAAAAATCATGGTCTTTTGTCAATTTTATATTCAAATTCTTAGTCTAATGTAAATTCATATACAGCTTAAACGAAACAAAAACAAGCATTTTTTTTATAAAAAATACTAATAAATAAAATATTATAACATATTATATTATATCGATGTAAAATTTGTATTTGGATTTTATTTTTTGTATTTACAAAATAATTGTAAAAATACACATAAAAACGTAATTCAATATAGGTATTCATTTAAGCAACTGTCGTGCAAAATCATTCCAGACCTAGTGCCCAATTAATTCCTTGGACTATGAATATTATAAGTGGCTGCCAAGCAAGAAGCCATCGAATCCAGTCTAACAATTGACCATACAAAACGTGCGGTCTCTCCCAACTGTAAAATTAAATGTTAAGGAAGAAAATAAACACTCCACTGCAGTCACGTCATTCTCTCCCTATACGTACACAAAAATATAAACTACGATCGATAGAAAGATAGCGGAGTTATAAGACTGTGACAGACGCCAGATGGATGGACATGACGAAATTATAGAGGTTCGTCATTTGGCTACGGAACCCTAAAAATCGGGTGACACAAAAAAGCGTGACAGGTACTGTGAATTTGTATGTCTCGTTTTCTCGTGTCACGCGTACAGCCTAAACGCCTTAACTAATTTTAAAAAACTTTTTTGTCCAATTCATCCTGGGGTCCATTTGATCCTAATGTCGTCCAATTGTTTTATTTTGGCCCCAGAGAGAATCAAATTAAAAAAATGCGTTTTTACTTATAATTTCAAATAAGTGTATAGGTACAGACGCTTTAACTTACGCTATTCGCGCCTAAAATGCTTTGTTTATTGGCGCATGCACAAAAATAGATGACGCTTACAGATAGTTGATAGTGCGTTATGGGCAAAATTGGTGAAAATGTAGAATTTTATATCATAATTTTAATAAACAACCCACCGCAATTATGGAAATATTGCGACATTTTATACGTTAAGAAAGTATTTATGACACGCGACTTTTGCGCCATCTCGTGTTTTTTTTTTTAAATCTGGCTCAATTAAAACTTACAAACCCATGGAAACCAGCTTTATCCTTAATTATAAAAAATATTTACACACAATGTCAGTAAAAAAAACTACATAAATGATAAACATTTATTATTTCAAGACTTTTTAAATCTTATTTTTGTTAGCATTTAGTACCAACAACCAAAAAAACCTGAAATGAAAATTAATCGCACTATACGTAATATAGTCCGGGGGCCAGCGACCTATTTAGGTCGTCCATTTCCGCGCGGCTGAAAAACTCGCAAAATGCTCAGACAGTAGTACCATATAGCATAGTGGCCGTCAGCTGCGCCAGTATCGGTGGAATAGCCTCCCACGCACGGTTAAAAAGATAATAATTTTTATATCCAAATCTTTGACAAACGTCTGTTAGGTACATAGGTATCCATGACTACTTATCAAAAAACTGTTCGTTATTAATTTTTCATTAAAATTTGATAATTCAAACTCTATTCTATTAGAAAGTAGATATTATACTAATTAATTTATATATTTTTTAGATTATTTCGAAACGTCATCTAGTGAAATATTGATTTATAATTTATTATTTTTTGTCAATATAGGTATAGTCTGGAAAAAATTGGTCGATAATTTTATTTATTTGAATAATATTTTTTATCATTACCTATCGATTGAAAACTTGTCAAAAGATAGTTATTAATGATCTTTCATAAAAAAAAACGTCAGCTGGCTGTACGATGGTGGATGTTACGTCAGCTGATCATACGAACTTGACGAAATTAATATGAATTCAGTCATTCCCTATCACATGAAACTTTGTCAAAAGGTAGTTTTTATAATATTTAAAATAAATAAAATCGTCAGCTGCTTGTATATTGGGGGAAAGATTGTCAGCTGATACAAAAAAGGGTGTGGTAGAAGAGAAAGTTGGGAACGTCGATATTTTGGCGGTAAGGCCTAGTTTATATGAGAGGCGTTCAACGCGCCACCAACGCGCGTTATCATATAAACAGTTCTATACAATTGTATAGAAACTGTAAACGCGCGTTGGGCCAACGCGCGTTGAACGCCTCTCATATAAACTAGGCCTAAAGCTGTAAAGCGTCGATAGCAATCGCTATGATACAGTTGAAAATCATTAGGTTGTTCAGGAAGTATTACATCTCTTGCTGCTAAATTATAATTTTTTCGAATAGTGAGTATATTACGGCACTTGCACAAATCTTCGTTGATTAATTTTAACGTTGAACTTTTCTTTTGACAAAATACACAAAAATTCCAGCCAATTGGGTGACGGGACCACTTCAAAAATGTTGACATTTTATTATATTAAAGAATTTCTGATATCACTCGGGTAATGGATCGTATTCAATATGATATTTGCTATTCGTTGCCATGGTTAGCTACATAATATTATGTTCCACGTCATGTAAAAATTAATCTAAGCATGCCGAACTAGTTTATTTCTGACAGATTTATAAAACAAAAGAGCGGCTGATTTCTTTATTTTCAAAATATTTCCGAAGCTATAAAGCTACCTATTCCCCCGATAGTGCCGCAGCTGACGGCCACGATGCTACATAGTCCAACTGTCTAAAGCTTTTTACGAGTCTTTGAGGCATGCGGAAATTGGTAAGAAAAACCTGTTACTGGCCCCCGGACTAATAGATATGTACACAAATAAAAGGATACGGATTACAAAACATTTTTTTGAGATCGACTTTTTCCTTACAGTAAGGGCACGTTTGCTTTTTCCCAACAATACACCAGCCTCTGATACAAAATTCATGGAATCTGTTTGTCTGTTAAGGAAAACAATTAATAAAAAACACCTTTACACTACAAAATTCAAATATAATGCTATTTTATACGAAAAATAACACTTTTCAAACTTAAAATTTTGCGCCTTCCAAACCTGCGTTGAATAAAGTAACAGATGACAGTTTATTACTCCTTGTTTATAAAACAAGGGTTCTTGCATATACTTTTATTCTATACTGACCATAGGAATAAAATCGCAATCGAACCATTAGGGTGCAAACATATACTTGTCTTTTTTTACGCTGTAAGCATTGGCGTACCAGGAAGGCAAAACAAGCAGGGGGTACCCGGCTTAAGAAATTTCTAATTTACTCCCTTCTGGGCCAAAAGCTGGGTACGCCCATGTTAACGTCATAGAAAAAGACAAAGTTTTTGAAACAGAGATACTTTATTCAAATTGAATGCAAGTACATCAACCAATCCTATCATCGGGGAAATCAGGAAATTACATCGAAGAAAGAGACGCAGATATATTTTCGATACGCTTTGTTGCCTTCGCTAACCGCACATTGAGTAGACAATGATTCATATAGTAAATTATTAAATATATGGGTTCTTGTGACGTTGATCTCATTAACACTCGTCCCTGAGAACGTCCCCAAAACTAACTGTCAAACGTTGATTTTGTTTGGTGGATTAATATTTTTCTACAGTATTTGAATTATTACAGTTTCAAACCACCCTATACTCAAATGTCAAACAAACGTCCTCACGCACATACATTGAGCAGAACACTTTGACATCACAGTGCCATAATAACGAATATGTATTTTGGCACACAAATTTTAAACGGAGTTGCAAATTAATTTTGTTTCAATTTTTTGACATAATTAACTAGGGATCAACCAATATGATTTTTTCGCCGATACCGATATATCTATAGCCGATTATCGGTATCGGCTGATTATTGGCCATAGAAAACATTTAAAACTTTTTGCACGTAAAGTTCCCAAAATCTATAAAAGAAGCTTTAAATATAAAAATTTGAGAAATTGGTTTGTACCCAATAAAATAAAAAATATTTACTTTTTATTTTCCGTTGACTTCTGAGCTCTGTAATAGCGCGGAATTAAATTAAAAAAAAAAAATAATTATACTGCAAAAAAATCTGTGAAAAAGATTTGAATAAAATTTATGTAGGATCATCCTGAAGGTATTCCTAATTGATTATTGAAAAAGAATCATAAAAGCCGGTCCACAAATGCTGGAAATATATATAAATAAAAACCTCTCTTAAAATCGACTGAACCGATTTTAATGAAAAATCTGACTTTATTCCAGACCACAATAAATGATTTGTTTATGAAACAGGTAATTTCTATCAAAATTCAATGACGCTTTATATAATAAAAAATCAAAATTAATTTACTTATGTACTTAAAATTTTGTTTTAACAACTTCAAAAAATTTATTTGTTGTAAGAGAAAGTAGTATTATTATTATTGGGCCGATACCAATATTGCAGTACTCATATTACTCATATAGGCCAATACTTATAATAATCAGCCAAGAGACCAATAACCAATATTGATGTTGGTCGATCCCTAAAAATAATATTGAAATCTGAGACCGCATATTTTAAGAGTATAAAAATGGCAATATGCGAGTTAACCTATAAATAAACCCCTATTGCTAAAAAAATAATTCGCAAAGGATACACATGTTCACAGGACAATTTATAAGTGTTTTCAATAATTCCTTCTTCATCCTCATTAACTAGAAGTTTATTTCCACATACTGCACAAACACCGGGTTCTAAGCTCCTAGTCGGCATTCCCTGAGCCGTGTAGTACTGTGTTTGAATATAAAATGGTTTAATTAACTTACTAGATGTAGGTATTAACTAAATTTCATAACGTATTTCTAAATTTCGTAACAGCTGTGCTTATTTTCAGTTAATGAAACAAACCAAAAACAACGTCATGATTAATCAATATACAGTATGGTTTTTTAAAAACCGAACACCCTTTTATTTCTTAGAGTTACAGGGAACCAAGGGGGAAGAACAGTGATGTAGTTTTTTTTTCGTTTGGTGGAGGTGTCTCCAAAATATCAAGGTCACCTACACTTTCTTAAATACGACCCTGTATTTTTTATCTAGGATCATTGTTCTTTGGGTCAAAGAGATCAACTCTTGTACGAAACATTTTTGGATTTGATGCCATCGTGAACCGCTGTTTGATTCTCAATTCATCCCGTTTCCTATTTTAGTGGATTGTGTGAGTCGGAAAAACCCCTGAAAAAGTTTTTCAGACTTAGACAATTCATCCCGTCTCTTATTTTAGTGGATTGTGTGAGTCGGAAAAAGCCCTGAAAAAGTTTTTCCGACTCACACAATCCACTAAAATAGGAAACGGGATGAATTGAGAATCAAACAGCGGTTCACACGATGGCATCAAATCCAAAAATATTTGGTACAAGAGTTGATCTCTTTGACCCAAAGAACAATAATCCTAGATAAAAAATACAGGGTCGTATTTAAGAAAGTGTAGGTGACCTTGATATTTTGGAGACACCTCCACCAAACGAAAAAAAAACTACATCACTGTTCTTCCCCCTTGATTCCCTGTAACTTTTGTCTGAAACTTTTTTTTCGAAAACCCTTCCTCTAAGAAATAAAAGGGTGTTCGGTTTTTAAAAAACCATACTGTATATATAAATGCTAGGTACTATCACAAAATAAAGTCAAAATTATTGTTGAAAAGAAATTAAAATTCACAGCAGTGACAAGCATTTTACAACTGTAAAATATACTTTATTCACCAGTGACGAAATTATTAATATAGGTATTTGATTTGTGAAAATTAACTATACTTTTTATTACCCCTATATGTGAAGCCATTTTATCCGCACATATTTCAGCAATATCACGGCCCAAAACACCATAATACAGTCCGTAGAATACAAACATTAAACCGCAATCCATCCAAATTTGAGGTTTAACATCAAATACAAGACTCAAACCGAAAAAAGCTCCCATCACAATAATGTATCCAATTATGCCAAGAGCATAACTAACTTTATACAGGAGGTAGAACCATTTGTAAACTAACCTATAAAAAATTATCAACTATTGAAAATTATACATACATACAAATGAGCATTCAATCGTCTTCGCTTTAGTATTTATAGTCTGATATTGCTTAATTTTAAATATCCTCTCGAAAAATATTTTTTCCATAGAAAACTTCTCAGTATTAAAAAACTGTTAAAAACTCGGAAGTTGGAAATGAAAAATACAAGTTCGTTAATAAAATATCATTCAACGTTTTATGAAGCCAAAAACACACTACGCTAGAAGAAACATTGCGAATCTGTATAAATATACATTAGTTATGCTGCGAAGTGAAATTTGGCTATGAAATATCTTTTTTCTAATTTTCTAATTCGGAACTCGTTTATTCACGCTGTACGTCCGTGATTGGGTCATCTAACTCTATATTTTTACCAAATTTCAACTTTTTCGTCCACTAGATTCACAGAAAGTGAGCAGTGACAGACAGACAGACACCATTGACTAGAGTGATCCCATAAGGGTTTCGATTTTCATTAGATGTACGGAACCCTAAAAAGACATGAAAAATATAATATTCATGTGTTTACCTAGGTGTTGAACCTTGTATAGGTTTCTGTATAGCTTTCCGTACAATTAAGCCAGTTATACAAGAAAATAACAGCCAGAAAAATATAAATCTCCACCAATAATTTCGGATCGATACTGCTAATGGAATTATCCACATTCCTAGCATTGTAAATAACTAAAAAAGAAAATCAAAGTTATATTCAGCACCACTTCAAATCCAAGATGCAATATGGTAAATGCGATATGGTGATCGGATCTCCATAAAAGAACTTTTAAATGAATATACGTTCTCAGTTGTTGAGCGTCTAGAATTTAATTTTGCGTTGTTTCAAAAATGTGTTACTTCCACATTAACAATGAAATGCTACAACCCAAAAATCAATTTCAAACACCATACTACTACTATTCCAACAAACTTCACAACTTCGATTTCCAGGTATATCTCCCAATTTTTTTTAATAGTCAGCTCAAAATTACCTTGAAGTAATTTCGAGTCAATACAATGTTATGCCATTTGGAAATATCTTATATCTGTATTATTCAGTATTTAAAAACGTTCGCGCGTGGTAACATCAATTTCGCGTTTTCGTTGTAGAACTAAAAAATCCTAATAGATAGTATGTATTTCCGAATAAAAAAAATTGAAAAGAAGTTTGACCCTGCAGGCCATCCCTGTAACTTCCCGCTATTTTCGAGTTCAAAACGCTCAAAAATATATAAAATATAGCAAGAAGTTTACTTTTTAGCTCTTCGAGCTCAAAAAAAAACACTTTGTTACGAAATTTTCGTTCACGATATCTCATGAACAAATGAACCGATTTTGATGCGATTTGCAGCAGTCGACGCAATTTTTTAACCTAAAAAGTAATTTATTACAGAAATATCGAACTCATAAGAATTTTACGAGTAATTTTAAAAAATTACTTTTTTCTTAATTTTTCGTTCACGTTATCTCATGAACAAATGAACCAGTTTTGATCTGGTTTGCGGCGATCGACGCAGTTCTTTTAGCCTAAGAAAGTAATTTATTACAAAAAAAACGATCTAATAACAATTTTAAGAGTCATTTAAAAAAAAAACACTTTTTTACGATTTTTTCGTTCACGGTATCTCGTGAACAAATGAACCGATTTTGATGCGGTTTACGGAAATCGACGCAGTTTGTTAATCGGTTTAGTAGTTTAGAAAATATTTTACAAAAACAAATTTTTAAAAATTTTTGAAACTTGTTTTTTTTTCAGATTTCTCAAAATTTTTTGTGCCGAATCATTTCAAATTTTCAGGAAGTCTAAGTTCACCAAGATCACGTCAGATGCCGCAAACCACGTTTCAGTCGGACACTCCGTTCGAAAGATATAAAAGGTTTACATACATACACACACACACACACACACACATACAGCCCTACGGACATCTCGCCAAAATAGTTTCAATAGCTTCCTAGGACCTCAAAATGTCGAGATCTGGCGAAAACTCGATTTTCGAAAATCGGGGTGAAACCAATAACTTCTCGATTTTTGAAAAAAAAATTTGTTTTTTTATTTGTATAGCGGGAAGTTAAAAAGTGTAGCATTACGCCAGTAGAACTGCGACTTGGATATGGGATGACAGTGAAAGTGTTCTAGTATAATAACACTACAGACATTGTGCTCTGGCCGTACTGATTTTATAAACATAGTAAATACGCCGAATGTCGTACTGTCAATCTAGCATTTTCATTTTTACGGCTATAGCAACTACCACGCGCGAACGTGTTAATATAAATGTTGACCTGTTACCGAATAGGATCTATAGTGGCGAAGCTTCCATTGTACTAAAAAAATCTGACCAAGTATTAATGTGACTAGAAGTATAATGACCATTTCCGCGTGCATGGCATCGTGGCCCTTGTGTTGCTCGTGCAACTTCTGATGTTGCAATCTGTGAACATTGAATATAAAATTCAAGTTATATTGTTGATTGAAGTATTCTATAAGAAGATACATAACTAAGGCAACCAAAATGAGATTAGTCAATAGATGGCGTAGCATTGGTCATCTGTTGACAAACATTTTAAACTATATTAGATATGTTCCAAGTAATGATGTGCCGGATATCCGTATCCGTATCCGCGGATATCCGACGGAGAAGAAAGATCCGTATCCGTATCCGCTAGTTTTTGGCGGATCTTTTACGGATCTTTTACCTTATTAATTTCCAATTCATAGATGGAATTTTATATATACTAGTGTACCCGTGCAAAAACTTTTGCATGTATTTTCATATTGTTTTCAAAAATCGATATTTTGATACAGACCTACGACAATAATTTTATTGCTCTTGAATTAGTTTCCATTTACAGTTATTTTTCTTTTGATTTAGCTTGATCCATCAAGTTGTCTCTATATTTAATTGGTTATAAATTCAAAGAAAATGTATGAGATCTGTATACATGTACACAAAATAAACTTAGTTAAAAAGTGTTTTTAAAATCCATATAACTTTTTAATTATGAGGTAAAAAAATAAAATAAACGTAGTTTTGCGATAAAACTTGTAGGTATGTGATCTTTCCATTTATATAATAAAAAATGTCACTCAAAAATTCAATTGCGGTTGGCGGGGTTTTGGTCCACCGGAACTCGCCAACCTATCGAGTTTAATCTTAATAGTCCAGTCAATAAAGAAGTTGTAGAGTGCGTGAACAGGGACCTAAGCAATTCCTTCACAAACTTGTTCAAGGTGCTAAGGGAGTAAACATACCAAAAGTCCTGACGTTTAGGAGGTGAGCCCGAAGGAGAGGGCACCAGGAAGGTACAAATTTTGGGGTTTAGCTTAGGTTTCGAAAAACGGTACGTCGCATGGGAAAAATTTCTCATGCCAAACTAAAGCTCATAATATTTTATACAGCTTTCTTTCTATACACTTTTTTAAAATTCTCAACCGTTTTTGAGCTACACGCCCCAGAAAAAAACTTTTACCGCATATTTTTCATCAAACACTCCTTCATGTCGTCGTAACTATTCATCTGAGAAAGAAATTTATAGAGGGAGTTGTAGAGAATTCAATTATCTTCAAGAATATATATACCTTAACATAATCAGTGGATTGCGTCGTAGCTGGGACCTACTTGTTCCAAAACCTGTATTTGGAAAGAAAGACAAACAAACAAATATCAAAATTGACAGAGCTCAATGGGTGAACATTTATTGTTGATTGATGTTCCCATTTAACGAATATAGAGGGAATATTCACCCAAAGATTCCAGCAACGTTGATATGTTAGAAAAGAAATGAAAACAACCACTACAAAGTATAAAACTAAGTCGCTGTCTGCCTCTGCCTGTTTCCCCGCTTACCCAGCTACGACGCAACCCACTGAATATATTAAAGTATATAATATATTCTTGAAGTTAATTAAATTCTCTACAACTCCATCTTAATAAATTTTCTTTTTCAGATGAATAGTTTACACGATATGAAGGAATGTTTGATGAAAAATATGAGGTAAAAGTCTTTTTTAGAAAACTTTCACTTTTCTGGGGCGTGTAGCTCAAAAACGGTTGAGTATTTAAACCAGTGGGAGTATATGCCCAAGTAATTCAAGAATTACAAGGCGCGAAATTTTACGTCATATACCCCGGTGTTTAGTTTTAAAATCGGTGTATATATTTAACGACACTTGGAGCTTAATATAGTACCTACCTATAACTTAATTTACTTATTCTAAGAAAAAAATAACAGTTGAAAATAATGAAACACAGAAAGGAAAATATAATTTTAATAATTTCATGGTTCTCTATGTAATATGTTATTGTGTCATGCAAAAATTAAACAAAGAGCTACCTAACTAATATCTTCAGAACAAAAGAACAACAGATTTTTTTTCAAAATATTTCTGAAATTATGAGTTTAGAAAAAAATACCATAACTTTCTTGTAAATACAGATAGAAAAATAAACCGTTATGAAAAGTACCCAATTATTATATAAAAACAACTTTATAGCATATATGTGCCGACTTTAGCTCAAAATATTCTTTACAAAACTTTCTTTAAAATAGAATAATAAAACATTATAAAAAGTACACCATTATTATATAAAAAAACAACTATGGCATGTATCTCTTTTGCGCATGCGCCGATTTTTCCCAAAAATTGTACAAAACTCTTGTAAAAATAGATCGAATAATAAACTGTTATGAAAAGTACTTATACCGTTGTTATAATATACAAACAACTTTATAACTTATACCTCTTCTGCGCATGCGCCGACTTTCCCTCAAAAAACATTTTACAAAACTTTCTTGTAAAGTAGAATAATAAAACATTATAAAAAGTACACCATTATTATATAAAAAACAACTATGGCTTACGCTATTCGCGCCTAAAAAAGTGTATAGAACAAAAGCTGTATAAAATTTTATGAGCTTTAATTTGGCATAAGAATTTTTTCCCATGCGACGTACCGTTTTTGAGTCCTAAGCTAAAACCCCAAAAGTGGTACCTTCTTGGTGCTCCCCTCCCTCCGGCTCTCCTCCTAAACGTCAGGACTTTTGGTATGTTTACTCCCTAAGGACTAAGGAATAAGTTTCTGAAGGAATCGCTTAGGTCCCTGCTCACGCACTCTACACCCCCTTTTGAGCTATTCATTGATTGGACTATACGAACGTAAACAACATTCTATTCGAAGATGCATAGGATAACTGTTTTTTTGGGTGACCAGAAGTTGCCCCTTTTTCACGGTCCGGCCCACTCCAGCCTGCCAACCATTGTATTTTTCTTTTAAGCAGGGGTTAAATTTCTCAAATATCCGTGAACTGACCTATTCGGAGATCCATAGGGTTTTAGTGGTACGGGCTCTCGTGCTATGGGAAGCATCTCATTAATGACAAAATGCCGATTTTAATAATATTAATTGTTATGACGATGTATACATATTTAATAATTAGAATATTCTTGAGAATCTTGAGATTAAAACTGAACAAACTGCACATCGAACCGTTTTTATTTTTCGTTACTGAATAGGTATCTATAAGATCAGCGTTAATTTAAATTTTATAGTGCCTGACAGACGGACAGACAATATTGGGGCTACGTTTGGTCTCATAGGGTATGAAACCCTAAAATATATAATACAATTTACTAGAAACGAGTTTAACTGTTGCTGTGATTTTACTGTTTTAATGCAAGCAGATTTGACGTCTTCACAGGCATTTAGTTTCTCACAAAAAATGCAGTAGTGTCTGTACAGCAGTTATGTGACATTTCCGTATCTTTATTAAAAGAATATTTACACAATTGTGTATTTTTAGCCTGAATAAATAGATAGATAATGTATAATGCCTATACATAAATTTTAATGTGTACACAAAAAATAAAAATGTGAAAAAGTAACCAATGATACGTTTGTCAGTTTGTGAAAATGAGTAAGCAATTTTATCATCTTAATTTTACAGGTAAAAAATGCTGATAACGATAAATTTCCTTATCAAAATTTAATAAGTATTGAGACGTGCCTAACCTCGAATAAAAATGTTCAAAGAAAACACGTACCTCCATTTTTCTTCAGGTGTTAATTGATCAAATGACTAAAAATTAGATTAAATTAATAATTAATTAAATCAATTACATTTTTTAACTAAATTAAGGGACATACCTTATTGGCATCTACTGGTTCGTGAATATCTACTCTTCCGTGATGATCCATTTTAATGATTTTATTGAATACTAAAGTTAAAAATACGCACAAAACAACTTATAACAATATTAACATTGAAAAATACGGACACAAATAAAAAAAATTACTCTTTCCATAATTCCTTCAATAATTTTCGTGCAAATGTCAACATTTTGAATAGTTGTAAGGTCGATAAATCGGAGGACTGTTATCAGATTCAGTTCTATTACTTCCATAGACCTAGATACCTTAGATATATGGAGGGTAGATACAAGGTAGATAAATACCTTGGGTAGATACCCACTGATTCTGTTTCTGCACTATATATTTGAATAAACCAGCAGATAACATTCTTCTTGTAAATTATGGAGGGTAGAGGTACCCTCCATATTGTAAATAAAGCGTGTAAAAACAGTCATAAACGTCAAAGTCAAATACTTAGAACTTTATATTTAGAATATAAAATAAAAGTATATGATTATTGATCAGAGACAATACAGTATATGATATTGGCAAAAATTATATTTAGGTATATAGTGAATTAAATAAGTTTTGTACTGTTTTAAAATGTCACTTCATCTTTTAACTTTTAATTTACAGTTAAAAAATAAATAATTAAATAAGTATTTAAGAAATTTTACCAATTACTATTTCGAAATATAATTAAGAATAACTTAAAATGGTTTACAACTCAAAAGAAATTGTGGAAGATATCGGTAAATGCCACAATTCTCCCAGTAAATATGTTATATCAGAAGGTGAAAGAATAATAAAACAGCTAGCTCAGAAACAAACAGATACTTCAGTTTCTTTGGAACGGTATTAGAAATAATATTGTGTTTAAAAACCGTTTTTGCAATTACAATTTTTTTATTGGTTTGTATCATTTTCAGAGAATTACTGCGACCTAAACGATTCGAAAAAGCGACAGAATTATTACCTGTCACATCATTTACAAGTGGTACATCATCTCTTAAACAATTTGGACAATACACAGAAATCGCTCGATCATATGAACAAATTAAATCTCAAGAAGCAACTAACGAACATGAATTTAGTGAAGATATGGAAAATGGGTAATTTATTTTCTAAATTAGAAAATACAAAAACAATAACATACGCCTTTCTTTCACAACTTTGGAAAATTTCAATTTGCTTCCGAATTAGACACGTTGAAAAAAAATGCTATGCTGCATTTGATAATCACTTCTATATCGGCGTCAGCTTAGATCCTAAAGGCGTGCAAAACAGCTATGAATTGAAACTTACTGCCACTTTTTTTCTTTCTTGAAGATGAAGTGCAAGTATTGTGAACTCGCTAATATATCAAACACTCGCTGATGGTATTTTGTTTAATAAATTCAAGTTAAACACCTCCATTCATATTTCTTGACCGAACGCCTTTGTACCATAGGTATAAAGAATATGCCAAGTTGAAAATCATCTCTGTTTTGTACACTTATATTTTAAAATACCCATGGTAGGAGTTGTTAGCATTTTCCCTTTATAAAACCCAATAATGAAAATAATAAATAAAGATTTGGTACTTACCTGCATATATTTAATAACTTCTATATTGCTAGTGGTCGTAAGTGGAAGCGTGGCCCATGAAGTGAGACAGCAAATGACTGTTTTCTTTTTGTATCTCTTTTTACTTGACCCGTTGTGCGCAACTATCGCGCCTGTAGTGGGGTAATTAGTAAGTAGAATAAAGCAAGCCACCTCACTTTCACAGCTTAGTTCCATGTGCAAACTGACGCGCATCCATTCACGGACATGCACATGAGACTCAGAGTATAAGTGAGACAGACATATAAATGTTTGCACCGTAGTGTTTAAGTCTTTCTCCCGATCTTTGCTTGCAATATAGAGGGTATTAAAATATATATGCTTACCCGTCAAAAATTATTTTCATTTTATATGTTATCTCTTTTCAATAGGTTGGACATATCAGTCAGCTGAACGGTTTGCATTTATATAATAGGCGTTCAACATATGCACGTTTCACTGTTCTTAGTTAACTTTTAATCAACAAAGATAATTTGAAGGCGGTTTTTTTTTGTAATCCCTTATACTTATTGTTTTATTATGATATTTAATAAATCAGATTACAATTTAAATACAATAATATAAGTTTTATACTTCTAAATTATTACAAATTGCATGTCTCGTCATTGCACTGCTTGCTTGCTAGTTCCGAGTGAGTCCGCCCTTGTTTATCTAGTTGCCACGTATTGCTGTATGTTACGTTATACAACACTTATATTATATAGGTATATATTTTTTAGATTTTGTGAAGAAAATTCAGTCAATCGTCATCAAAAAGAATTGGGACTTTGTGTAAAACCAGAAAGTCAAGAAACCAAGCTTTTTAAATTTTTCTTGTCTTGTCAACCAACAAGCACAGACACCAAACCTCTATCTCATCCTTTAAATAACTTAAAACAACTAGAAAGAGAAACATTTGGACATCTGGATTCGCCAAAAATACCATCTCTTTCAAAACGCAGGAAAAAAATGCGTAAATTAATTGAAGAATGTCAAAATGACACAATATTTTCTGAAAAATCAAGCAATTTAACTGATTTGTCAAAAGTATCGTCTACAATGTGGGATAAAAAAAATGTACCGATCAGTGTTTCTAAAAGTAAAATCAAACATACTTATTCGTGCAAACCACAGACTTTATACACCATAAAAAATAGTGAAATTGTTTGTCTGAACGATATTAAGACAGAACCGAAACAAGATTTCTGTTCTAATAGTAAACTTTTCATTGGTACATCAGAATGCACAAATGATGTAAAAGTCGAAAATAGATTAACTCTAGAAGAAATAAAAAGAATACCTCGCTTCAAAAATTATGAAAAAGGAGAGCCCAGTAAAGTGAGTTGTAATTTGCGATTTGGAAATTTAAAGCGATATTTTTTTCTAACATCACTTAGTTTTTTTTTTTTTTTTTTGCTTAGTATAGTACAACCTCCTTTATCTAAACTAACTGGGACCATAAGCAATCCATACAATCTAAAATCTGGATAATCCGGGTAATAAGCAAAACAAAATCTTTAACTAAGCAAACTTACCGTTTTAAGGATAAAAAAACAATGTTTTATAACAAAACCACACACTATTGTTTACAAAACATTATCATTTGACGTATTTATAGTTCTGTTCTTGCTTTCATAGTTAAAAATTGTTATTTAATGTGAATATTCAATAAAAAAGATGTCTACAGATGTGATCTGGATTATCCAGAGAACCAGATCAATAAAGGCCAGATAAGCTAGGTTTTACTGTACTACTAATTTATTTGTCTATGTACCAGTGTTTTTAATATGTTCAAAATCAATTTGATACTTTCACCAGTTCTTGATTAGGCTCTGGGAGTTTGAGAATTTTTATACGCCAAAAAAAAGAAAATCGAAAAAATGTGCACGTTCTAAGGTTTCGCGGCGCTCTAACGTCTTTTTGTGAATATGTCGTTTGAAATTTTGTAATTTTTTTACGTAATTCAGATGACAATCCGGTATTTTTACAAGCGTTTATTTAGTTTCTCCTGTCCCGGTGTCTGTCTGAAATCAAATCTTGCAAGTTAAATTTGACCCCACTTCCCGGTTGAGTTGAAATTTTGCATACATATGTAGTTCTGATGTCAATACAATAGTACCTGGGTGACCGAGCTTTGCTCGGAAAGTTAAATAAAATACTGATATGCTGATATCGCCAAAACTTTGAGAACCGTAGGTTCTCTGTCGATTCCCTTTGTGGAGCCTACGTCTTACCTCGCGGGGCAGCGCCCCGCTCGATTGTAAACGACACTAGTCGAGCCTTCGGCTCTCCATATAAGAACCATAGGTTCTCTGGGGAAGCTTCGCTTCCCTTTGTGGAGCCTACGTCTCCACCTTTGTTACAGTCTTACCTCGCGGGGCTGCTGATTACAAAATCTTCTTGAACGTGTATATTATAATATTTAATTCTCAATTTTATTTGTAACTAACGACCAATTTCCTCATAACTTCAGCTGATAGTTATCTTTCAGATAAAGATATCTAGCAGATAAAATAATTAAAAAAACATAAAGTTGTGACACTTTTAATACTTTCCCTCATATACTTTTATTCTATACTGAGTATAGGAATAAAATCGCAATCGAACCATTAGGGTGCAAACATATACTTCTGTCTTTTTTTACGCCGCAAGCACTGGCGTATCCAGGAGGGCAAAACAAGCACGGGGGACCGATACGCTTTGCTGCCTGCGCTCACCGCACATTGGGTAGATAGGCAATGATTCATATAGTAAATTATTAAATATGCTTTCTCCATAATTTTCCATCTTTACTTCAAGGAATTACAAAATTTGTCTTAGCTAATAATTCACAATATTCATAAATATATTGGCGCTAATTGAGATCATTATAAAAGGATTCCCCTGAAGTTACAGTCTGACAGTGTAAGGAGCGAATTTTGAAATATATATCATTTTTACAGATTTTATACCTGAAAAACTTGGCCCCAAATGTTAATGAAAACGATCTCATTTCACTATTCAATAAATTCCAGAAAGACAATGAACCACGAATCACCTATAGACTTATGACGTCTGGTAGAATGAGGGGACAAGCGTTCGTGACACTATGCGGTAAGATCAATATCCCCTCCTCTCTCTCTCTGAATATTCCTGCTTACACTTACCTAATTTTAATACAATTTCAGATGTGGAAAGAGCAAGCTCAGCATTAGAATATATAAATGGATGTATTATAAAGAACAAACCCATGATTATACAGTATGCAAAATCCAAGCAATAATTTAATTATTATGTGTCATATTATATATTTTGTATATTTTTGTTAAAAAAAAGAAAATAAAATTATTGTAATATAAAACAATTTACTTAATTATTAGTAAAACTACTTAATCTTCTTTCTTTTCAGTTTTAGAATTTTCTTCATTTGAAGGTCGTTTATCTGCAAGAAAAAAAAAATATTTCAGAACTTAGATAAAACAGTGTATTTACCGACAGTGGTAACTGAATAATTTTTGTATCCTACTAGATACAAAAAATCTGTATAGTTTTTTATTCAACTCGAAATTTACTATTGGAACCTGCTGAGGTATATTTTTACATACAGGTACCGCTTCAGTAGCGGTATGTGTTTTATTATCGCTTTGCACGTCAGAGCTGAGTTTGGTTCATACAAGAAATTATATCTACGTTAACTTCACACGAAGTCTATTCAAATTGTAGTTTTTTGAGAAGGGGACATTCTGTTCTATAAAACAAAACCATTTTTTAGACCAATTTGAGTTCATAATTACTCCTAAAATTGTAATTGAAAATCACGAACAGCAGTTGTTGGTTGGTCTGTACATACCTCCGAGTTATACAGATCGCAATTTTGGTCGGACCGTCATGGTTTATATTTTATTCATTTTGTTTACTCTTAGATTAGAACCCTATTTAAATTCACTGAAATGGATTCACTAGCTAAATTTTGATAATCAGTTTTATTTTAATTTTTTGACAGTTAATAGTTTAAAAATATAAAAAGTGCTACACTTTTATACTATAACTGACCGTTACCCGCGACTTCGCACGCGATTGAAACGAAACACGGATTATTCCCATTATTTGGCATAGTTACTCCTTTCTCGACATAGACCCCCCCCCCTAATAAATTTCAAAATTGATGACATTCACGTGATCAACGTCCTGACAAACCTTGAAAATAACATCTATGTTGATTTTTAGACTATTTACCTCTTTTCACCCTCTAAAGGGGTTGTTTTTGAAAAGGCACGAAACGCGTGTTTATTTATTTGTTGACAGGAGTAATCCTGTGCATTTTCGAATTGATACATCTATCTTAAATGATTTCTTCATGCAAATTTTGAACCCCCGTTACACCCTTTTATGGGTTGAATTTTCAAAAATTTGTTCTTAGCGGATGCCTACGTTATAACTATTTTTGTGCCAAATTTCAGCCCAATCTGTCCAGTGGTTTGAGCTGTGCGTTGATAGATCAGTCAGTCAGTCACGGTTTCCTTTTATATATTTAGATAACAACAGCACAGCCACTGGACATCCATGGCATAGTGGATAAGGTTTTAGCTCAGTACGGATAAAGGCCTGGGTTCGATCCCTGCTGGATTCGTTGATTTTTATTTCTTTTTTTGACGTGATAACGTCTTATAAATTGATGAATCACCAATCTTATAAATTGATAAAACACCGGCTGCATGCACGAAAAAGTGTAACGTTCCTAACGGTCGTAACGTTCCTAACGCGTAACGTTCCGCCTGACCCTGTGCATGCTTTTTGCTAATTTCTCGCTCAATTTAAATCAGATCGGTTTGAAACCAGTCTTAAACGAAAGAGGAGAACATTTTACATAGATTTCGTATAACAGAATTTGCCTAAACAGTTTTTTTATACAAATTTATATAGAAAAATAGTTGTATAAATGCAATGTTGTCTAATGCATGGCGCGACGCGGTCGGTAGTCTTTGTTTGCTGTACATGGAAATTAGAAAATAACGTATGTCTTGTCTTAACATGAAAACGGCTGCATTTCTAATGTTTAATTCAATTTTTTGACATTAGTATTTTGTGAAATGCAACCCCTTCTAAGTTAAGTATTGGAATAACTAATTATTATTAGAACATAATACTTTGACAGTTGCAAACGTCACTTTTGACATTTCTTATCATTCCGACACAAAGGATAAGCGGATTGAAACCAAATTTTGGGAGGATGTTTGATATGCAAATATGAAGTGGCCTATTGTTTTTGGGGAACATCGGCGCATGCGTAAAAGAATATATCTCTTATAATGATGTTTTATATAATAACAATATAGTTTTTAAAACGGTTTTTACTCTATCTATTTTTACTAGAAATTTTTGTAAATTTTTTGGGGAAAATCGGCGCATGCGCAAAAGAGATACATGCCATAGTTGTTTTTTATATAATAATAGTGTACTTTTTATAGTGTTTTATTATTCTACTTAATAAAATTTACCTAAATTTGAAGCGAAAGATGCAATATCATAGATTCGAATTATTATAATTATTATATAAATTTAGGTTATGTATTACGGAATACGTTATCACGTAAAACTATCGTCCGTAAACCGACTTTACAGACAACCAATTTTTTTTCTATTCCATTTTCTTCCACTTGGTACTTATAGGTATACCTATAACATATATTTATTTTTTTTTTATTTAAAAAAAATATCTTTATTTCAAGGGTTTTAATTTTTTTCAATTTTTAATTAATTTTTAAAACTTTTTTTACGCTTTTCAAAATTCTTTTAAATATTTTTCAATTACAGTTGAAAATTTGCGGGATGTGCACTTTTGGTTTTGCAAACTATTTTGTACTTCAAACTCAACCAGAAGTGTCCATGCATTTTTTTTTCAAATGGCAACATACTTTTTAGGGTTCCGTACCCGAAGGGTGCTCAAACGGGACCCTATTACTAAGCCTCCGCTGTCCGTCCGTCTGTCTGTCTGTCAGCGGGCTGTATCTCAAGAACCGTAATAGGTAGAGAGTTGAAATTTTCACAGAGTATGTATTGCTATTGCCGCTAAAACAACAAATAATTAAAAACCCCCCAAAACTCCCAAAAGAGGAGCAAACTAAGTTTTTTGCTTATAATTCGCTCAATTTAAATCAGATCGTTTCGAGACCTGTCTTAAACGAAAGAGGAGAAAATTTTACATAGATTTTGTATAACAGAATTCGTCGATACACTTTTTTTATACAGCTTTATATAAAAATATAATGTATAAATTCAATTTTGTCTAATTCATAGCATACACGGGGATCGTCTGTCTTCGTTTGTTGCATACTGTACTATGGGAATTTAAAAATTGCGTATGTTCTGTCTTAAAAAAAAAAATTGAAAAGAAGTTTGACCCCGCAGGCCATCCCTGTAACTTCCCGCTATTTTCGAGTTCAAAACGCTCAAAAATATATAAAATGTAGCAAGAAGCTTGTTTTTTAGCTCTTCGAGCTAAAAAAAAAACACTTTGTTACGAAATTTTCGTTCACGGTATCTCATGAACAAATGAACCCATTTTGATGCGATTTGCGGCAGTCGACGCAATTTTTTAACCTAAAAAAAGTAATTTAGTACAGAAAAATCGATCTCATAGGATTTTTACGAGTAATTTAAAAAAAAAACACTTCTTTACAAATTTTTCGTTCACGATATCTCGTGAACAAATAAGCCAATTTTGATGCGGTTTGTGGCCTACGGACATCATCGCCAAAATAGTTTCAATAGCTTCCTAGGACCTCAAAACGTCGAGATCTGGCGAAAACTCGATTTTCGAAAATCGGGGTGAATCCAATAACTTCCCGATTTTTGAAAAAAAAATTTTTTTTTTTTTATTTTTATAGCGGAAGTTAAAAAGATTGCATTTGTTCAAAAACGAATGTCATTTCAAATATTAGTCAGTCTTTTGACATTAGTATTTTGTGAAATGCAACGCCTTCTGAGTTAACGATATGAATAACTAATTTTAATTATTAGAACATATTGCTTTGACAGATGCAAACGTCATTTTTGACATTTTTTACCATTCCAACACCATGGATGAGCGGAATGAAACCAAATTTTGGGAGGATGTTTGATATGCAAATATGAAGAGGCCTATTGTTTTTGAGAGACGTCGGCGCAAGCGCAAAAGAAATATATATTATAATGTTGTTTTTATAAGATAATAGTATACTTTTCATAACGGCTTAGTATTTTGTTTTACAAGAGTTTTGTAAAATAAATTTTTGAAAAAAATCGGCGCATGCGTAGAAGAAATATATACTATAAGGCTGTTTTTTATATAATAATGGCATACTTTTCATAACGGTTTATTATTCTATCTATGTTTACAAAAGTTTTGTAAATTTTTTGGGAAAAATTGGCGCATGCGCAAAAGAAATATATGCAATAACGTTGTTTTATATAATTATAGTATATATTTCATAATGGTTTAAAAGAAAGTTTTGTAAAAAGTTTTAGGGGGAAAGGCGGTGCATGCGCAGAAGAGATATGTGCTATATCATTGTTTTTATATAATAATGGTATATTTTTCATAATGGTTTAATATTCTAAAGTTTTGTATTTTTTTTTTTTTTTTGGGAAATCGGCGCATGCGCAACAGAGATATTTGCCATGACGTTGTTATTTGATAATATATAATGGTATATTTATCAAAACTTTATATTATTTTATTCTACAAGAAATTTTTGTAAAAAAAGTGTTTATAATATAAAAACGCCGGGGTGTATTATGTAAAATTCCACGCCTTGAAATTCTTGAACTACTTGCATACTCCCACTGGTTACATATTGTTATAGCACCTCTCTTGTTTCTTTTACAAAAGTATTTAAAAAGTACATAGTGTACGGAACCCTTCGTGTGCGAGTCCGACTCACACTTGACCGGTTTTTTTACAGTTACGAGATTTCTATTTTTTTCTCTATAAAATGCCTATAAAATTTTCATAAGGTTACATAAGAAAATATTCGAGAGAAAAGTTATCAATTTAATTATTTTTCTTAGCACTCCACACATGTGTAAATATTAATAATAAATTTTATATAAAAGAAAAAATGGAGATTTAAAAAATGTAAAAAAGTATATGTTGACATTTGAAAAAAAAAATACATGTACACTTCCAGTTGAGTTTGAAGTACAAAAAAATATACCTCAGTAGTTTCTGATGTTAAACTTCGAGTTGAATAAAAAGCTATTGAATTTTTCTTTGCATTTAGTAGGATACAAGAATTATTCCATGTTACCACTATCGATTTATATTACATGAATGAGTTCAATAAATATAGGTATTCGAAATTACAAAATTTTAGACGTCATGTTAAATTTATAGTTCTTCCTGTAAAGTTAAGATTATTTAAAAATCTTTTCTTTCAACAAAGCATTTTCATTCGAGAGGGAGAAACAAATTTCAATAGCTTGAAAACAATTTAACAAAAATAAAAGAAGATAAAATTTTAATATTAATATTAACTAGCAATAGGCTATACTTTTTATTCCTAATTCAAAAATTACATTTCAACTTTCTCGTGATTTCTATAAAAATAATGTATTCCCAAACTTTCAAGTTTTCCCTGTTTGAAATGTTAAATTTACCTTTATCATCGACTGGACACGATCCTGGTCTTGGTCCTGATTCATCCGGATTAGGAACATGTCCAGGTGGTCCTCCTTCTTGTTGTGAAGTCGGGGGAGCACCGTACGATTGAGGTTGTGGCTGTGGTGGTCCACCAACTGGATTTTCAGGATGTTGTGGTCCTTCGGGCGGTGCTGCTGATGGAGGACCAGCATGGAAATGCGGGTGGTGCGGCCGAGGCATATGAGGTGCATACTGCGGATATGGTTGATAATATGGATGAGGAGGATACTGAGGATAATATGGTTGTTGTTGAGGAGGATAACCATATGCTGGGTGTGGTGGACGTGGAGGAAGAGGGACTGATTGAGCTCCTTGATTTCCGCTCGGGTATTGTTGATATGGAGGCTGATTTGGTGGACCAGTCGGCATTCCAGGGTGAGGACCTATATTGAAAAAAACAATTCCACGTTCATACTATTTAAAATCAAATGAAATCAGTCATTGCAGCCACATTTACTACGCTAAAAATTGAATTGTCACTGTCTCTGTACAGGAGAAGATATAATAATTTCTGTTCACAGACGCTAATGATCTAAGTTGTAAAGCGTCTATAACAGGCGTCGGCAACCTATGATCCGCGAATCACCAAGTGACACATTTGATAATTCCAAGTGACTCAATTCTTGAGTTCGGCAAATAAAGTATAATTATATATATAATAAATAATAATAATAATAATTTCAGGCAAGCTTGAATAATATTTATAATGGTTTACCTGGTGGTCCGTGTTGAGGCATGCCTGAAGGAGGAGCTATATGTCCATGTGGCTGGGGTGGCATATGCGGGGGTCCAGCTTGCGGTCCCGGAGGAGGAATCCCCATTCCATGATGTCCCATTGGTGGTCCCACTGGATGTCCTCCCGGTGCCATGGGCACATGACCGGAGCTAGGAGGCGGTGGTGGCATTCCATGTACTCCATGCTGCATCGGACCTTGTTGAAGTTGTGGGTTAACCTGCTGCGGCTGAGGTTGATCAGGGCTAGGTCCATGTTGCGGAATGGGCATTGGTGACTGCTGGGAACCAGCAGCTGATGGTGGGCGATTGCTGTCAATTGGTGGCTAAGAAATAGAAAATAACAATTTTTTATTTTTCAACACATAAACTTATACCGGGGTGAGTTAAAAGTCCCGGAACGGTTGAATATCTCGCATACTACGCATCATATAAAAAAAAAAAATACGTGTCAAATATTTTTCGCAAAACTATTTTTTGATACCACACATGACTCCCCACCCCCCACCCAGTTGGTGGGGGGAGGGGCAACTTTAAAATTTTAAATGGGAACCCCTATTTTTTATTGCAGATTCGGATTCTACGGGAAAAATTACATCAATTTTACTTTTTTTCGATTCGCGACCGATGTCGCGGTAATCGCGAAAAACTTAAAAAATTAATAATTTCCGGAAAAGGATATTTTGCATATTACGCATAAAATCGAAAAACAAAAAAATACGTATCAAATATTTTTCGCAAAACTTTTTTTGATACCACACATGACCCCCCACCCCCCAACCAGTGTGTGGAGGGAGGGGAAACTTCGAAATTGTGAATGGAATGTCATCCATTATTGCGAAATTGGATTGATTTTTTTAAGTTTTTCGCGATTACCGCGACATCGGTCGCGAATCGAAAAAAAACGATCGAAGTAAAATTGATGTAATTTTTCCCGTAGAATCCGAATCTGAAATAAAAAATAGGGGTTTCCTATTTAAAATTTTAAAGTTGCCCCTCCCCCCACCAACTGGGTGGGGGGTGGTGAGTCATGTGTGGTATCAAAAAATACTTTTGCGAAAAATATTTGACACGTATTTTATTTTTTTTTTGATATGATGCGTAGTATGCGAGATATTCAACCGTTCCGGGACTTTTAACTCACCCGGTATGATTCATAGGGAAAAACTATAAAACTACCGAAATTCGAATCCAAATCCTCAAGTATTGATCTAGATTCTAGAATCTAGATGAACTAGTGATGCTAGAGTCACAATAGCAGTTTAATTTTTTCCAAACCCATCGCGAAATTGGATTCAAATCCCGGAAAAAATAATTTTAACAAGTTTCTTATATTTTTTTTACAAAACAATTTTATAGACACAAACCGCACTGATTGTTGGTTGAATGAGAGGCACGTTGCGCTTAATTTCTATCTCAGTAGGTCCACCGGCGCCAGCCGGAGAATGTTGCTTGTTTTCATTAACTGACTGCGAATTTCCTGCAGATTCCTTGTCCCTTGAATTATCCTCTTGTTTTTGTGGTTGGTCCTGCTCCATTGGCTAATTAAAAAGTCTTTTGTAATATTCCAAAAATATCTAAATAAGTGACCATACACAAAAAAAAGCTCCAATCCTACAAAAATGAAATTTTACGCTATTTAAAAAACCGGTCAATTTTTAAACTACCACATCTTATAGGTTTGCAAAAGTGACCCGGATATTCGTACAGCATTTTTAATTAATATTTACAGCTCAAAAATTAATAGCATTTTACATATACAACAAGCGAATTTTATTCGATACAATTATTTTAAATCATTGATCATGCTTTGAAACAAAATTTTTAAATAAACGAACGAATCACTATTGGGATCTGACATGTGGGTGGAACTTAATTATGACATAATCAACTTGGCGCCACTAAAGGACTACTTTTCAAATAAGTGCAACTGATATGACTATTGAGAATAGTTGATATCGTTTGTATATTGTTGTTTATATAGTATTAACGATTCATCTGCAGAACAGTACCTTTTCAAAAGTTCAACTTTTTGTCGCTGAATATGGCATTTGTCACATCCCAATATTAGTTACATAATCGTATTTTTTTATTAAAAAATGAGAAAGCATTTTTAACATAAAAAGCAAACATAAAGCAAGAAAGCAAAGTTCATGAGAAAGTGTTACGCTTAAAAAAAAGTATTTTTTTTAAATAATTAGCGTAAAAATACATTTCCTTTCAAAACAAACCAAATATATTATATTCTTTACTACACACATTACACAGTATAATCTCGATAGTTTGAGGTGGTTGGAAGAACTATTGCTTCAGTAATCTTGAATTATTGAAAACCTCATATATGTGGAAAGACGGTTGATAAATAACTAGTTTATTATGCAAAAAGACAGATTAAAGTGACAGTGAAAATGATAATTTTACAAAATCTCAAATTGTAAATACTCGAATTATCGAGACTGTATTGCATATACGCACATAAAAAAAATAAAAAAAAAAAAAAAAAACACCGTTGCAGTATGAGAATTCAGTAGATACCTATACGAATGTCTCTCGTCAAAAATATTTTTCATAGACAAAAACGCAAGCACGCATATTGCAACTGTGTATTTTCTACATGTTATACTGTAAAGGCACTAAAAAAAATGAAACAATAGCAACACAGAAATATATCTAAGTGTGAGTTACCTGAATGAAGTGAAGCTCTACCATCTGTAATTGCAACAGAAGACAACAGTAACACTAATTATTTTCTTGTATTTGCATTCGTACTTTCCGATACACAACCAAAATACATTAGATTTATTACTTTTTCATTTATAGTCCATACCAAATACACAAGGCTACATTCAAGTATCAATGGAGAAAGAAAACGGAACTCTGAAATTTGTCTTTCGAAAATTTTACATTACAATAAATTAACTATGGGAAATCGTTTGGTGATATGAGCAGTGCAGTTTTTTCTTCATTAGATAAATGGAAGTTATGTTAAAAAGTTCAGCACTTGTCACTAAAATATTTCATTAAATATTTTATTTTATACTAAATACTGCATGATCTTTAGGTATGGAGAATAGAATAGCTGCGGCGAAAGATGAAGCCACCGCGTCATAGTGACGTGAACGCATTGCGCCCGCCTTCTAGCTTGCTATTGGCTGTTTCGGATATCCATGTGCGTCGAGTGTTTATTTTTATTTCTACCTCTATAAATGGATATGTCGAATTTATTCCACACGCCACTGTCTGCGGGCAAGTAGGCGTTCACTACCATATTATTGATGACGTGCATGGCTTCAACTCTCACCGCGGGCACTATATTATACAATATCCTCATTTTAAAATGGTAGAAATAAAGCACATTAAACATTGCAAAATTTTGACCCATTAATGATTGGGCATAATTTAACACAAACAAATGAAAGTTGTGAGTTTCATCAATTGAACTCGAAAGCTAAGTATTCTGCACTTTCGGAGGTAAATGTTCAAACATAGGCCAACATCCACATAATAATTCAAGGCGCCTGCGTTAGTTAAGACTAAGGTTAAAAGGTTGTAGTTCAAGTTCTTTCCTGAGATGACAATAAATTATTTCAATATTCCTTTTGTACATTTATTTTACATTGGTCATTGATTTATTCAAAGGGATTTCCAATTTATGAGCGCAAGTTCTTTCATCGAAAATAGAAAAACAAATCACGATAGAAACAGTTGAAATGTTCTCTCAAAGACGACTTAAATTCAAGTTTCGTAATAAATTGAAGAAAAAATTTGTCATTCATCGAAGCATTACCTAAAACAACTCACATTTACCCTCTATGTTAGCGTTAAATATTAAATGCAGATGTTCGAAAACCGCATTTAGAACTTTCACTTCAAAAATAGAATCGATTGCGCTGACATCTACTGATAGAATATAATATGGACTGGGTCGCTTGAAAACTAACCTTAATATAAAGATTGATAGCAATCGCAAGTGTACGAATACAAAGTTACTGAGCTACTACGGGTGAATTTGTGATTATAGACAATGATACACGCAGTGTATAGAGGTGTAACCTTACTACAGCTTAATCCAGTGCATTTATTTTTTTTATATTAAATTTATCACTAAAAAACACAATCAGCGATAAATGATTTATTTTTCAATATACTTCTTGACTAAAATATGAAACTAAAAGGATACCAGTAAACAATTAATGAAAATTATGGTTTCGAAACATTCATTATATTGGCAAATAACACAAGCATTTTATTTGTCACAATTTTTATACTACTGATTTTATACTATTGATTAAAGTATTATAATATTATAATACTTTAATCAATGCTATAGGTGTGTTTGGTATCCGTGCTCCAGTGTAAAAAGTGTTGACACATTTGACACCAAAGTTTATTTATTTATTGTAGACTTTAACAAATGAATGACTCCTGACTTTTCTATAGTGTGAAAAAAGCTTTGTAAGATGTTTTTTCGTGTAAGTTTTACTTAAACCCACAAAAAAAACAACTGTCGTCTGAAATTCAAAACGTCAAAATGAAAAACAGTGAAAGAGTTTTAATAATTTTATCTGATAGATATCTTTATCTGAAAGACAACTATCTGGAGTTATGAATAAATCGGTCATTATTTCCATGGTGATTTTTAACTTTTTTTTAAATAATCAAAACATATTGGTAGATTATAATAAGATAATGAACCAACTAAAATTTCAAAAACCTACAGAGAACCAAAAAAAAGTAATTAATATTAAACGTTTTGTGCATTTAACATTGAACCTTATGAGAAATCGCATATTTTATAAAATTTCACAAGAGAGTACTGTTCAGATTTCAACTGAAAGAAAAAAATTTTTGCAAACATTTTAATATTTTAAAAATTGAGGTTCAGAGCATGTGAATTTACAAAAATGTACTTTTTATCGCGTTTTTATTATAATAAATGTGAACTCTGACATTTTAAAAACACACATATAAAACTTATAGCTTTATACGCAAGTTCTAATATTTTGAGTGAAACAGAGGTACTGTCAGTATACCTCTATCTCCTTTACTTTTGCGTGGCGTTGTCAAATCTAAATACTACGTAAGTCAAATATGTCAGAGCACACATTTGATACTTGTGATATCGACAGTACTACCTTAAGCCGATCTAGTATGTCTTCAATAAATAAATGAACTGTATTACATTGTACAAAAGTGTAACTATGGATTATACTGGGTGCGGCAAAAGTTCGGAAACGGTCCGATATTTCTGGAGGGTTAGGTTTGCGAAAAAAAAGTTTGGTATAAAAGTTGATTGGTTTTCAGTTTGCAATCGTTTGGTCACTGAATCATCTCCCAACCCCTCACCCCCCACGTGGGGGTGAGGGTGACTTGGAAATTTCGCATCGTGGATTCGGGTTCAGAGAGAGAAATTAGGCAACTTTTGGCCGAAAAATTTTTCGAACAAAAGTTGCCTAATTTTGCTCTCTGAACCCGAATCCGCGAAAAAAAATTGGAGTCTGGATTTGAAATTTCAAAGTCACCCTCACCCCCACGTGGGAGGTGAGGAGTTGGGGGATGATTCAGTGACCAAACGATTGCAAACTGAAAACCAATCAACTTTTGTACCAAACTTTTTTTCGTAAACCTAACCCTCCGGAAATATCGGACCGTTTCCAAACTTTTGCCGCACCCAGTATACCTAACGTAGACGTTTCAGTGTCACTGAATTATCTACACTACACAAATATGTCAAACACACCTTACGCAAAGAGATATTAAGTTTTTATAAAAATATTTTGCTTATTTTTGTCATGTTTTACAGAAATTTAGTAATAATCATATTCCATAAGTTAATCCCAATTCATTAATTAAACAAGAAAAACCATTACTAAGCTCTTTGGAACGCTGGCAAATTTACATTTGTGGTTTAAAAAAATACGAAAAATTATCAAAAATAAAAACACACCCTTTTATAAGTAAACAAAACAATTATATATGTTAAAATCTGTATACGTATATTTGTTACGCAGCCACGTCTCAACGGCGCAACAGATCTGTATTAAATTTTGCATGCAAATAATTTACAACCTGGATATGCTACTTTTTGTCCCGGTAGAGTCAGTTTCTGATGAATAAGACAAAACATTATTTTCTGTTTGTTGCTTCATAATACCTAAAAGGGACAACTGAATTGAATACAATGTTACATGCAGAGTCTATGGACTAGGAGTACATTATCCAAGTGTGTAGGCTTTCACGGCCGGAGTTGATCCAAATCTTCTTGGTTTCCGGGCTTGAATGCCGTGGTTCATTGGTATTTCTATCTGACGTGTCGTCTACAGCTGCGGTAGACATCGCCTTTGATAATGTCTACCGTAGCTGTAGACGAAACGTCAGGTAGAAATACCAATGAACTACGGCATACAAGCCCGGAAACCAAGAAGATTAGGAGTACATTATTACATAAACTCGATTTGATTTTTTCCGCTTATTTTAAGGCACTTATGTCCACACTGGCAGAGCCAGCGGCAAAAAATAGTAATATTATAAACACAAATACGCAGTCCAGAAATAGTTTTCTAAAAAAACCTATTCCGAACAATAATCAAGCATCAAAATTTGCAAAATAGCAAACATAAAATAGAAATATTTTTGTAAAACAATCTAAGCAATCTATTTTATGAAACATTAAATTTTTAATTTCTGATTATTGATTTATTTCAACAACTACTCAAGTGTTTTAAGTTCTATAAGCACGTTTTTAATTACCTCTTGTCCGGCATTATCTTCATTACCAGCCGATGAACCTGCGTTTGTTGCTGTGGCCGCGCTCGGTGCAGGGACAGAATCATTTGAAGCAGTTGAAGACTCGTCTGGCTGTGAACTGCCGCGTTGCTGTTTATTCACATCATCTGGTGTACTGCGTAATCTGTCTTTATTATTGGAGTAATACAATTCATATTGCCGATCTACCATTTTCTGATATGCCTCATCGTCCACGGCCTGTCGGCAATGCTGTAAAATAAACAGCAAAACTTGTTTTCAATTACAAACAGCACATTTATCAATCTATCCCTACTAAAAATTTCCAGTCATCCTGAACTAACTCAGAATAAATAAAAAGCGTCCATCTCAATATTACTATCTCAGAAAGCGCGACCCATGTATATAACTTATTTAGTTCGTGTCAATTTATTAGCTAAAATATGCTTTCCTAACAAACAGAACTTAGCGTCGCTTTTATTATATGTTAAAATCAAACCGGAGGCAGACTGGCAATTAGTTACAAGCAGCCCTGGAAATATAAGGAACCTTTTTTTTCATTCCGATTTGAACTAGTATATTCAGTAAGCGGGACTAGTCGCGCCATCTCTTGGTCAAGAAATAAAGCAGTTTTATGACGATTTCGCGACTCATTATAACATTAAGTAAAAGCAAACTACAAAAATACTTTTTAAACAGATCGCCTAAATAACAGCAATTGCGGTCTAGTTCAACCGAAAATAGTTCTTCTGAAAATTTCCAGAGCTTCAGACAGTCCAATCCGCCTCTGAAACAAACTCACTTTTTTAAGTTCTTCTTGAAACAGCTCACTGCTTTCGATAAACTTGCGTTTCTTGGCCTCGAACTTTTCCTCTATCTGTTGTAGTTCAGCTTCAAGTTTCTTTTGATGCATTGTAAGTGACTGAACCTGTCTTTTAAGAACCTGCATGCGACCCGTTGTTACAACGGACCTAACATCTGGCACCACCGACTCGGAGAAGATTTCATTGATGAGTCGGTGATTGCGTAGATAACGCGCATATGCTACATGTTTGACCGAATAACCATCGTCTTGATCTGGAACATAACCCACTTATAACCGATGGTTACGTCTAGTTTCGTTTCGATTTCTATTTCAAAATACAGGTAGTTCTAAACTTTACGAGTTAGGTAATTTATTTTATAAGGCGAGCTTGTATAGCGGGAATTTATTACGTGAGCCACAACAGTATTGTGCTTGTTACAGTATTAATGTTCATATTTTCGATAATTCATGTTTGAAAAAAGAATTTGTCAACCCAGAAACACACAATACGAAAATTCATAGAATAGAATAGAATTTATTGTAAATGCCACCGATGCGGATACAAACGTCAAATACTTAGAAAAAATAATTAAAAAAGATCCCTCAGATCATAAGGCACAATGTTACAATAATGTATTTTTAATTTACTTTTAAAATGTTCGGCTTTCTTAATAATTTTTAGTTCTAATATGTGATTTGCAAGCGTTGTTATTTTCAATGAAATATTTATTAGAATGCATAACTGTGAGCAGCTCAAGAGCAAAAGTTCCATAAAAGGTAAGTTGGTAGCTTGTTATCTTTGAACAGGTGGCAACACGAATATCTATATTTTAAATTGAAAATTAACCTCAAAATGTTCTTCTGAGTTATAAAAACTCTGTGCCTATCTCCTGACATTCCCCAGATAGGGATGACATAATTAATAGTATTTACAACGAAAGCGGGAATTGCCGGTATGTATTTGCGCGCATATACTTATTTTTTCTATAAAAATGTTCAATAAAAAGCTTTATTAGTGTAACCAAAACCTCCAAGTTTCAATTTACAAGAAATGTCCAAGCAAAACGTCACAAGCAACCACCAGAACTTCATTGAATATTTATAAAATGGAAAAAAAAACTGCAACTTTGAGATACCTTTTGCAAATTTTAAGTATAATATACAGTGGCTTACATTTAAAAATCATTAATGCATTACGGAAAATCGTTCCACATAAAATGCATGCAAATTTTAATAGTAAATGTTTCGAAATTTACTACCGCAAGAACTATTGAAAAAAACTTCTACATATAAAGGACACTTTATGTATGATTTCAAAATTCGGTAAGGACGCGCCAGCCTGCGTCGCCCCGCGCCACTGCCTTCACACGGCGCGTAGACGCGAGCTGGCGCGGTGCGATCTGTGATAAAACGCGCCGTGAGAAGCCATCTTTAGAAGGAGCCTATATATTTTCTTTTTTGTTAAAAAAATGTACAGCTATTGTAATTTTGAAAGAAATAAATTCAATTCAATTCGGAAGGAGACTTGTGTCAACCCGCTGGCCCAGACTAGCACTCCATATCGCTCCGTAAGTAATACTACAATGAGTACAACTAACTCAAATACCATTGCAACCAACCATAACAAACCCTACTTTACATAAAGCGCTGTTGCAAGGCGTGCGGTTTCTTTTTAATGTAATTAATTTTGGATTTTCAATTTGTAATCATTGAAAAAAATGTTTTTTTGTCGTTTGTAATTATGTAAAATGAATGTTAGAATGTTATGTTTTCAATTGAGAAATTTAATGACTATGAAATCTTGCAATAACACATTAGGTATGTTCCAAGCAGTCTGAGAACGGACACAGAACCGTCACCGTCTTGCGCAGTAGCTAAAGCGAAACTGTTTGTATTGGTTTTTGAGCTACTGTGCAAGACGGTGACGGTTCTGTGTCCGTTCTCTGACTGCTTGGAACATACCTGATTTATTAGAGACCTCCTTAATGACGAGTGATGACGATAAACATTGATAATTTTTTTTTGTTGAAATTAGTTATTGGCTATTGTAACTACACTATGGAATCAGTACGTCCAAACTTGACTGTTTGGCGAAAAAGAAATGACTGACAACTGCAGAAACATTTCATACGAAAAATCAAATAATTAAACTCACCATCTTCATCTTCGGCAGGTTGAATATCGATGCGTCGGTCAGCTGCTTGTTTACTAGAACTGGTCGTTCTCTCGTGAGTTTCACGCTCATCGGAAGTTTGTTGAGCTACAAACACATAATGTTACAATAAATCTAAACAAAAGGAAAAAAAATCAACCATAAAAATCATACTTATAACTTACAAGACTTTCCACGATTCTTTGCAGCGATATATGCAAGATACGCAGGCGAATTGTGATACGTCTTCAGAGTTTTTTCATATTCAAGCTGCACAAAAAAAAATAAAATATCAGTTTACTTCTTAAACACTGCACACACATTTCTCAAAACACGATGTCCAAACATTTAGCAGTACTGACTCAAATTCATATTTATTACCTTTTCAGCTTCATAATCTTCAACATATTCATTTTTATCTTCTTCGGGCAAGTCGCGCCACATCTGTCCAATGATCTTCCCAATTTCCCACAATTTCAGTTCGGGATTTTGTGCCTTCACTGTGTCCCATACTTTTCGACTATATCGCATGTAAGGCATTAACGGTTTTTCTGGCGGTTTCGGAGGTTTTGGTATACGCGAATCAGTCTAGAAGTCGTAACAAACATAAAAATTAATTTTACTTTTTTACCGGCATGCATTCCTTGAAAAATACTTACTCCAGCGTTTTTACCAACTTTCTGTGGGGAAAAATTGGGATTTCCATGGACGGTGCTAACAAATGGGCTTCCAACATTATCCTTCTGTAAATTACAATTTTTTTACGTTAAAAATGTATATCCGCAGATACGGATCTGAATACGGATATTTGGTTTCAGGATCCGCGGATACGGATCTTAACTTTCTTAGAGTACGCGACGGTAAATATTGCACATTGACCTTTGGAAAGAGACTATCTGTTATGGGAAAAAGTTATTGACCTCTTTAAAAGTTAACTCTCATAACAGATTGTCTCTTTCCAAAGATCGATTTGCAATATCTCATTATAAAGATAGTTTTTTAGTATCTTTGAGTTATGTACTATTGGTATGGTACTCACTACGATGAATGTTTGCAATATAAAGGTGCCAAATACGATTTTAAAAAATAAAAAATAATCATAATCACATAATCACATTTATATAATATTCTTGTATCATTTGTGTTTATTTGTCTACGATTAACTAAACTTTTATTGGAGTTCATTATGGATACGAATAAATCAACATAAGAAACTATTTTTAACAGACTTAACACAATTCCACATGTATATTTATTTTAAATTTATTTTTGTTTGTTCAAATATTAAGTAACCGAAATCAAATTAAGATTTATTCAATATCTGAACCCTTTTAGACCTTAAGGTTCAAAATCGAGCTTTAGAGACCTATGAAGTATCAATTAGTGAAATTTCTCCTCTTTAGGAAAAATTAGGTAAAATCACTTCAAATTTAGATATTTATCGTACAGGGCCTATTTTTAAGTCTTTCTTAGGGGCTCTACATGGGACCCGAGGATTAAAAAAATACTAAGACGTATTCATATGTAAAATTTTCTGCAGAATCCGAATATAACATAAAAAATTTGAAAAGAAGTTTGACCCTGCAGGCATTCCCTGTAACTTCCCCCTATTCTCGAGTTCAAAACGCTCAAAAATATATAAAATATAGCAAGAAGTTTATTTTTTAGCTCTTCGAGCTCAAAAAAAAACACTGTTCACGATATCTCATGAACAAATGAACCGATTTTGATGCGATTTGCGGCAGTCGACGCAATTTTTTAACCTTAAAAAATAATTTATTACAGAAAAATCGATCTCATAGGAATTTTACGAGCAATTTAAAAAAAAAACACTTTTTTACAAATTTTTCGTTCACGATATCTCGTGAACAAATAAGCCGATTTTGATGCGGTTTGCGGCGATCGACGCAGTTTTTTTAACCTAAGAAAGTAAATTATTACGAAAAAATCGGTTTGAAAAGAATTTTACGAGTAATTATAAAAAATTACTTTTTTCCTAATTTTTCGTTCACGTTATCTCATGAACATATGAACCAATTTTGATCTGGTTTGCGGCAATCGACGCAGTTTTTTTAGTCTAAGAAAGTAATTTATTACAAAAAAATCGATCTGATAACAATTTTAAGAGTCATTTTAAAAAAACACTTTTTTACGATTTTTTCGTTCACGGTATCTCGTGAACAAATGAACCGATTTTGATGCGGTTTGCGGAAATCGACGCAGTTTGTTAACCCTAGAATACTATCATACGTAAAAATTACGTATTTTTTCAAAAACTCCCCTGCAGCAACCCTATCCTTTAAAATTCCCTTTCCACCCTCTAGCAGTGCCCTCTTTAAGATATATTATAAACGTTCTGCACAGTTTAGTACAGTGTTACAAGTGGAAGTGTTCATGTTGTACCATAATTTAAAACTCTGTACGTCAAATTTACGTGTCGATAGTATTAAGAGATAATTTTTAATACGTAAGTCTGACGTTTCGATAGTATTGTGCGGGAATTTTATAGTATGAAAATGAGTAGAAAAGGACTAACAGATGCCGAAATTGAACAACTTTTATATGAAAGTGGTGATAGTGAAGTAGAAGATAATGTTGAGATAGAACAAAACTTTACAGACAGTGAATCTGACGATAGTTTATGCGACCCAGATTATTTGCCCGAAGAAGACGACTCAGAAGAAACCTTAGAAATATGTTTGAGAAAAGTTTGGGAACCGAAAAAGTTCAGTAAACCTCCATTGCTTATAAGCGGGCAAGAATGACACCTACTGTTTCTGAAGATCCAGTTGCATCTACATCACACTCAGAAAGGTGTAGGTACTATGTGCGTTTTTTAAAATTATTGAGAATATTCTGGGAAAAACAAGTGAGATAGAAGAAGCTCGAGAAGAAGACAACAATAATAATAAAAAAGGTCCTAGAAAATATTGCCATAAATGCCCTACCGCTAACAAGAGAATGACTACAACATACTGTTCAAAATGCAAAAACCAATATGTGGCGAGCACCAAGTTAAAATATGCCCTAGTTGTTATTAAAACAAGTTTGTAGCTGCTATTTTTACTAAGAGTTATTGTTAATTTTAATTATTTTTGCATTTTTTTTAGTTTTTTATGATAAAAATTAATTATTATTAATAAATACTATTATAAATATCATTGCTTATTTTGATTATACGTAAATTTTACGTGTCGATAGTATTGAGCGATCTTCTAATAACGATAGTATTCTAGGGTTAAGGAGAAGAGCTGATTAGATTTTGGAATTATTCGGTTTTGTAGTTTAGAAAATATTTTACAAAAACAAATTTTTAAAAATTTTTGAAACTTGTTTTTTTTAGATTTCTCAAAATTTTTTGGGCCGAATCGTTTCAAATTTTCAGGAAGTCTAAGTTCACCAAGATCACGTCAGATGCCGCAAACCGCGTTTCAGTCGGACACTCCGTTCAAAAGATATAAAAGGTTTACATACATACACACACACACACCCCCACACACCAACACACACACACACACACATACAGCCCTACGGACATCATCGCCAAAATAGTTTCAATAGCTTCCTAGGACCTCAAAACGTCGAGATCTGGCGAAAACTCGATTTTCGAAAATCGGGGTGAAACCAATAACTTCCCGATTTTTGAAAAAAAAATTTTTTTTTTTTTAAAGCGGGAAGTTAAAAAGTATTATAATCCAGTACATTTAGAAATATTTTATAGGTGTGTAATCTATGGGTGTGACCCAAAAATTTCAGATACATTTTTTATTTTGTTGCTCATTCGAAAGGGTCTTTGATGGAGACCTTAACCTTGAATTTGCGCATTCCTCAAATTGCCCCGTCCGCCGCCATCTTAGATTCTGTTTTTTATTTTCAATTGCTCATATCTTGCGTTCTAATAATCCCACAGTAATCGCTCTAATTGGAATTATTAAAATTTCTCTTTGGGGTTGCGCAACCCCCCAAAACGGCCAAAAACCACCCCCGAATACCACCACCGTGCTCAGCATCCTCAAAAACAGTGAAAAGCATTTTTTGCGGAAAGGGATTATAACGTAATGCGCGTGTCACGCATTACGTTAATCCCTTTCCGCAAAAAATGTTTTTTCCCTGTTTTAGAGGATGCTGAGCACGGTGGTGGTATTGAAAATTTCCGCCGACTCTCAGCAACCTCGAAACGGGTGAATTTTTTCATATCACCAGCAAAATTGTGTTATCTCTCCGTTTCAGGGGATTCTGAGATTTGACCGGTGGAGGGGTTGGTGAGAGTACGTGGCAATTTTCAACAACACCATCGTACTCAGCATCTTCAAAAACAGGGAAAAAATTTGTTTCTGAAAGGGAATAACGCAATGCGCATTTAACACGGTTCGGGGGTAGTTTTTGGTCTTTTTGGGGGGTTGCGCAACCCCAAAAAGAAATTTTAATATTTTTACCGTACGCCACATCTTCGAAAACACGGAGGGGTAGGTAATTTCGTTCCGGCTCAAAATATTTACATGTTCGTCCGACTCCACACGCCACTATTGATCTGAGTTAATCTAAATAAAAAATTAATGTAAAACGCGTGTTTTAGCATAGATTTAACGAATATGTTGTTGATCTCAATTCTCAATTAATTTGCGTTATATTAGTTACAAAAGCGAGAAATGCAGCGCGAGATGCGAGTTTTAGAGGCTTTGAAATAGCACAATAATGACAGAGCAGCTTCGAGCGTGGATTGGCGGGCGAGGAGTCAACTGATCGGGATAATTTTTTTTTGAAATACTGGAAATTGAGTCTAGTTTAAGTAGTAAACTGTCGGCGGGCGTCTCAGATGCACTGGAAAGATCTGCGCGCGGAAAAACCGGGCGCAAGAACTTTTTGGATAAGACTTGTAACTTTGGACGCTAATATCTTTTTTCCAGTACATTGGAGAGTTTTACTTAATAGACTTTCAATTAAAGAGTAAATCCTGACGAGTCCAACGACCCTAAATCGATTACTGTGGGATTATTAGAACGCGAGATATGAGCAATTGAAAATAAAAAACAGAATCCAAGATGGCGGCGGACGGGGCAATTTGAGGAATGCGCAAATTCAGGGTCAAGGTCTCCATCGAAAGACGAGACGAAAGACGAGAGGTGTCGTGGAACACCCGGTTGGAACGAAGTTCTTTTCGCTATTTAATTATTATGTATCATATAATTTTTATACTAATTTGTCTATAAATTATTCGAAAATTTTATTTATACTATAATATGATTATTAAACAAAAATTAATCGATGTGATTTTCAACTCTAAAAAAATAAAAACAACATTTGTTGCGCATCGGGAATCGAATGCGGGATACACGCATGACAGATGAGTATAGTGAACTATTGACCTTGGCTAGATATCGATATTTATACAGTATGTAAACAGGTAAGGTGCACATAGGGAAATTAACATTGGAAAAAAATGACTGGATCAGAGTGAGCCTTGAAATCTTGTTTTTCAATTAGACAGTTCTTTTGCAAAATAAATGTGTATATTACCGAAGAAAATATTCAAATGATTACAACATAATTGGACTTTTTTTATTAATGGGACATTAAATTCCCAAAAATACTTAAATATGGTGCGAGATCAAATACCTCCGCCTATTCGTGTTGTACGTAAAGACATTGGGTCACTGATTTACCAACGCGCATACGTCATACCAGTCAGACAATTTTTGAATGAAATGTTTCCAAACAGATGGAGTTGTTTTTTTGTTTTATTTTTGTACAAAAAAATTAAAATAATGATTTATAAAAGCTTTTTATTATTAAAAAAGCCAAGTAAAATAAAAATAAATCAAAATAAAATAGAAATCCTCAAGATTACCACGATAATTCAATAGAAATAACAATTAATGCAGTCATGGCTAACTCTGATCCAAGTATTTTTTCCCAATGCTAATTTACCTATGTGCACCTTACGTGTTTACATACTGTATAGGTATAATAACAAATCGTGAAGTTAGAAGGCGTTGCATTTCACAAAATAATAATGTCAAAAAACTGACTAATATTTGAAATGGCATTCGTTTTTGAAAAAATGCAATCTTTTCGCTTTAAGACAGAACATACGCAATCTTTAAATGTCCAACACAGTGTGTAAAAGAAAAGGATAACCGATCCACGTGCGCGATGTATTAGGGAAAATCGAATTTGTACAGTGTTTATTTCTGCTTTTTTATGTATAAAAAAACTATTTGCGCGAATTCTGTTATACGAAATTTATGTAAAATGTTCTCCTTTTTCGTTTAAGACAGGTTATAAATTGATGAAACACCGGCTGCATGCACGAAAAAGTGTCACGTTCCGCCTGAGCCTGAGCGTGCAAGCGAGAGCGCGGTATAAGCGGTAGAGAGGCACGATCGGCCCAAGCGTCGGCTTGTACGCATTTCAATGTTTCTTTATGACGTTATCACGTAAAACTATCGTCCGTAATATAAACCGACTTTACAGACAACCAATTTTTTGTTTTCAACTTGCTCCGCTCTGGGACCAAAACTCAAAAATCCGACTGCGTTAGGATCTGTCCCATGCCCTATATTATAAGTAGGCCAAATTTCAACTTTCTATGTCTACGGACAGACATACAGTAGGTAATTAGATTAGATTTTGGTTACAGATTTTCTTTACGGTTTTTTCTTACGTTTTTTTTTAGCCCTCTCCATTCATATCTATAACATCCGATAAGGAACTTCGTTCCAATAAAAAGTTAAAAATCATCTTGAAAACAAAGAAGATATAACGCTTGCAAAAACTCCATAAAATTTATTAATAGTTTTAAATAATACAAAAGGAATAAAAATTAGGTCTGCTATAACAAAATCCTCTCGAACGTGTATATAATATCTAATTTTCACAGATTAAAAGTTATTTGCAACTAATGACCGATTTCTTCATAACTCCAGATAGTTATCTTTCAGATAAAGAACATCTAGCAGACAAAAAATAATTAAAAGACAAAGTTATGGCACCTTTAATGATTCTTTCACAATTTTACATTTTCACGGTTTGAATTTCAGACGACAGTTGTTTTTGTGATTTGAAGTAAAACTTACACGATACACCATCTTACAAAGCTATTTTCACACTATAGAAAAAATCAGACGTTATTAATTTGTTGAAAGTCTGTAATAAATAAATGAACAATTCTTCACCTTTCTGTGACTTTTTAAAGGTCGATTTTTTTCGAAATATTTTTAATTTCCTCCTATTATTTTAACTCAAAAGTTAACGGAAGATAAACAACAAATATTTTTTATATTATTGGCCAAAAATCAGGAACACATATTTTTACATTTTATGCACCTTGGGTGCAAAAAGTTAAAAATATTTTCTATGGCCGATAATAATCGACTCTAGGTATATAAGTATCGGCCAATTATCGCTACAGACGAAAAAAATCATATTGATCGATTCATATCAATGAGTCCATCGCTTATTGCCATCGTAGTATGGCGTCCAGCTGTTAGATCTCTCCGTGCAGTTAATTCACGATATAATACTCGTATGCTAGCATTTCATGACTCTTCCATGATTCCCTAACTCATTAAAAATTCCAAAATTACCCGGGCCGGTAGCCATCTTGTACACATTACAAGAAATGTTCTACATATATTTCGTTGGTTATAAATAAATTCAACTTACTCCAGAACTGGCTGACTGACTCGATCCACCAGAAGCTCGCAAACGTTCTGTACAAACAAAAAAGCATGTATTAATAACGAAAAGAAAACAAGATCAGATTTGCGCCAAAAAAATCCTTTACGAACTGGTTTAATTTTACCTTTCACACATAAACTGCATAAAAAACAATAGTACTGAAAAAATGTCTATTTTTCATTAAAATAATAATAATAACTTCTCTAAATTGCGTTATGCAATTTACTTACCCGACAAAAACGTGCGTCTGAACTATTTCTAATAATTAATTATTGCTGACAAAAAATTGCAAAAAAACTGTTAAAAATATTAAATAATAAAAAATATTGCAAGCATTCAGTTTTTGAGCGTCAAAGCATTAAGTTTTTTTAACAAGAAAATAATTAATAGGTTTTTTAAAATAAATTCAAAAGAGCACACATACTTATCAATTTTTTAGTTCAAAATTGGTACAAAAAAAAACTTTTCAAATATAGAAATAAATTACAAATCATGTAAATAATAAATAGTAAAATAATGTAAACTTGGGCTAAATAAAGCATATATGCTAAATTTACAAAGCAACGCTTCGTAGACTGCTTATCTAGTTCACCAGGCGTTGATAACCAGGCTATGAAATGTTTGCAAAATTTAGCATTTGCTTTATTTAGTTCAAGTTCCCATTATCCCACTATTTATTATCATGGACGATCTCAATTTCAAATAAATAATGTTACAGACCTAGTTCGGGGCTCAAAGTATTAAAAAAAAATGGTCAAGTGCGAACCGAATTCGCGTGGAAAGGGTTCAGTACCATTCCGTTTCCGTCAGAACTTTAAGGCTTAGGATTTTCGTTTAGGTTTTCCTGTAAACTATGAATAAGGCCCTATATTTCCTATTTTTCAAAGATTTTAGGCTCAGTAGTTTCGGAGATGGCGGGAGGGGGGGGGGGTGAATACACAATTTTTGCATATTTTTTTACATCGAACTATACATTTTAAAAAAGAAATATATTTGTATTTCTCATAACGAGTCCTTTCATTTGATACATCAAATTAACCCCCAAAATCGGAATTCGTTCATTTCCTCTATACATCCGTGATTGGATCATCTAACTCTGCATATTATGCATAAAATTTCAACTTTTTTGGTTCAGCAGATTTGGAGAAAATAGGCTATGACAGACGGACAGATAGATACGAGAGTGATCCTATAAGATCCTATTATGATGGACGTAACCCTAAAAATTAACTTTAATGTTATTTTCCGATAATCCGCTATAATCTCAATCCTAATAATCGAGTCTATGCTATGCAAATTCTATGTTATTACATAGGTATATTTTTAAAATTCATACCCAACTAATTGTTTACTCAGAAACTTACAAATTTCTAAAATAAAAAATATGTATTACCCAATTTTTACTTATTCAAATTTGAGTAATAATTAAAATATCCAGATAAGTGAATACCACAAGAACGTTTCTTATCAAAGTATCGATGAACCGAACAAATAAAATAGCTAGATCATATTAACAAAATTATATTTTTACAAAAACCAAAATTTTCTAATGAATCCACCCAAGGACCCTCACGTTTTATGTAACTGAACATGGGCAAGATTAACGCGTTATACACTCGAAATTTCAGTACTTAGGCTATTTTTCCATCAGCAATACGCGTCTATACCACCGTAATACTAGGTTTTTCAGCGTATCTATAAATGAAACCTCTCCCAGTAAAAATAACGAGATTATGCAACCGTATAACATATAGTGATGGGGTACTCGAGTACAAGAATCGATTCAGTACTCGATTCTTCAAAGTACTCGCTGTACTCGAGTACTTGTAACTGGTATTCGAATACTGGAGACCTACTTACTTATTTTGATTTTAATATTTTTATTTGGGTAACTACAAACATTACTTACAGTTATTTACTAAAAAAAAAAAATAAATAAACTCTTTAAAAAAAATAAAAATCAATAAACTCTTCTTTTGACATATGAACAAAATAACATTTAGATTAAAAAAAAATAAAATAAATATAGTAAGTTTAACGACAATAAGTATTTAAAAATATTAACATTACTAAATTTTTCGGTTATAACAATTTAACATGCATAAAAATTGCACGGCCAATCATCATTCAGTATTCAGTGTTTCCAGCACAAGCTAATGTGCGAGCCGACGGTATTCGGTTAGTATCCATTCTAAGCAGCTGACAGACTATCAACTGCATGCAATGAGAAGAAGTACTCGGTACTCGGATAAGTATTCGATTCTTAAAAGTATTCGAGTACCGAGTACTCGATTCTCAAAAAAGACGATTCTCCCCAACACTAATAACATCCCAATAGCGCTCGAAATGAAAATTCCAGACAATGACTGTTTGACGACTAAGGTAATTATTAGCGTGTAATAACAAGAAATTAAATTAAGCGACATCACAAAATATTCACGAGTGAAGGCTAGTGTATATGGCGAAGGTGAGATTTGAACCCACGACAGTTTGATTCAAAGGCCAGTACCCTATCCGTTACGCCAAGCTGTCCTCAGCAGTGATGAAAATAGTGTGAAAAAAAAAGTACAGAGAAAATAAATTTTGAATGAGCAATTAGAAAAGAAATGTAATTGTATCTTAGACTTTCGACATCTATACTAATATCATAAAGAGGTAAAGTTTGGATGTAGGAGGTAATCTCCGAAACTACTCATCCGATTTCAAAATTTTGTTCATCAATATTTAGAATGGACACAGGCTATATATAATAGCGTTAAAATAAAAGCTCTTTTCGTAAAGATCATTTTGCAACGTAAGTCGACGAAAAACGGTGGCAATTTATAAATTAGGGCGGACCCGGACCGGGCCGCAACTTTATTATAGTTTAATTCATACTCTATAGTCTACTGTTTTTCTCAGTCGAATGGCATTATGAAGAGTCGAGTGAGGTCAGTATAATCTCAGTGAGCAGTATCACATAGTACCGCACAAATCGCTCAAAGTTCAGCTGGGCGGTCAGTAAAATTCGATAGGTCCTGAGGAGAAGACTCCGCAATCAAAACGTCGTGTTTCTGTAGCTTTACTCATTTAGTTGTCTGATTGCCAATATGTAGCTTTCTTAGGACATAGATCCTATATCATCGAAAGCGAGTAATAGGTACTGACGGGATAATTGCATTACTATTTTCAAAAGTATTAATAAAAAATTGGTATCAATTGGTAAAAAAAATGTAAGTATTATGTTTACAAGCAAATACATGCTATCCAAAAAAATTAAAACTTTATAATTTTCGAAAAAAAATATAAAGATATCCATTACCTTTAAGGATGTTGAAGGTCACTGGTGCACCAGTTGGCAGGAAATCTGAACAACAAAACACAAAGCAACTCATAACAAACTATACGGGCTAAATAATACTGCAATACTGCTAAAGCGATACAGCTAATTGAAAATGCTAATTCAATACTACTAAAAATAAATAAATAGAAAAAAATAACACATGCTAGAAACGTTTTCAATACACTGTAACAAATCATTTACCATTTCTCAAAATTAATATTATATTTACATATTATATCAAAGGAATGATTTATGAAATGCAAAGAAACAAATACAAACTGTCTTCAAAAGTTTGCACACGTTTCTGAGGCGAATTTTAAATTTAAAAAAATCCACATCGCATAAAAATCAGGAAGAGGAAAAAGGTTTTAGACCGGATTTGGAAACTGTAACAACTGTACTTCTACACAATTAATAGTCAGATTATAAATAAAAACTCATGTCCCATTTTTCAGCTATGAACTAGGAAGAAATAAACTTACGGCTTGTCTGTGAGCCAGCCATCGTCACAGCCGCTTGCTTGTAATTCGCTGGCAATGCCATTTTCAATATATAATGTTATGCAAAGAAACTGTTAAAAAATTCCCAAAACGTGTAGGTAGACTCTGTAAAGTGTAAATTAATACAACAAAAACGCAACTTCACAGTTCACACATCATAAGGCGTATTTCAGGAACTTTTCACAATAATCCATAATGCGCAATTAAATTAAGTTCATTTACAAATATACTGTAAAGTTAAATGTATTTTAAATTTTTTTATTAATGTTAAGAACTTTTTATCAATTTAGTATATTTTTACAAGCGCATTGAGGCACGAATCTGACAACTGACGCTAAGAATTTTCAGATTGCAGTGTTGACAACACAATAACCATTTCAACGTTATTCTCCTAGGTTTCTCAACTTAGCTTATCTGAAAAATCCATAGATATACCTATATGAGTATTGTGCGGAATGGTTCCAATCAAATACTTTTACTAGGCCCGGTTTCTTCACGAAATACTTAACTACCGGTTATCTGCCTGCCAGATACATTTATCTGCAAGGATGGTTTTCTTCACAAAATATGATCTATAGGATAGCAAATCATATAATCTTTTATAACCTCCTTGATTCTCAATTTGTCAACGTTGCAAAAGCCTTTAATCGGCTAGCTTCAAGTTGTAGTTTGACAGCGATTTTGGCGCGGTAGGAAGATTATTTTGAACCAAGATTACTAGAGGATAGGTTGCATGGTAACTCTTGACCAATCAGAGAGCAGCGCGGGAATACGTCACATGTTTGCCCATTTTAAATAAGTACTGGAATAATACAGTATTATATATTGAAGTCAGCTGGCGTTTTTGTATCTTTTCATTTTTTTTTCTTGAACTTCTAACTGATAAATTGAAAATTTAAGAACAAGTTAAAATTTAGATTCTTTCAAACAGTAACTGGAAGTACTGCAGTTTTAGAATACCTATTTAATTGTTTTCAAACTAACGGATTCAATTAATTGGAGTGACATATTGTTATTGAAATGCATAGAAAAGTTTATTATTTATGAAATTATATATTCATAATGCCTCAAATTGGAGATATTTTTAATTTTTTTCTTTTAAATCACAATCTACTTTTTTTGTTTTTCAATGGTTTATTTATTTTACTTGATATTATGTCATGCGTCGCGAACAAGTATGTATAGCAATTTTTTCTTTTAATTAATTTTAAACGCATATTTACCTTTAAGGTAAATTATTGATTTACAATCAATTTCTAAACAAAAACTCGTACTTTTTTTTTTTTTTTGACTTTGGGATCCGTCCTATCGCCGGAAGCACTGCAGCCTCTTGGGCTTATTGTGCTATCTCCCAATCTCTTATATCACCCGATCCAATATCCTCGTTCGCTGTACTAGCTTGCACAGTCAATCAAAATCAACGAGCTAAAACTCCGTACCAAATTTTTTTAGATGTTTCGGTTGTGTATTCATTATTTTAGCCTGCAACTCGTCTTCAAAATCCTCGGGTTTAAAATGTTTACTGCAAATTCTTTTATTTGCAACATCCCATGCATCTTTGCGATAACATTTTCTTACCCATTCTTTTTGAATCTTGGGTTCTTTTGGAAAAGAAAAGAAGGAAAGTTTCTCTCCTATTTCCTTTGCCTTTTTAGAATTATTTTTGCACAATGCTACACTACAAACAACTCCACCAGGCATCTAAAAAATAGTTAAGATAGGTACCTGTAGATTTCTCAGCTATTAATTAAAATAGTTAAGATCATATTTTATAGATTAATTGTATGTTAGTTATTTTTACTTACCTTTATCACTTACTTTATTCACTTAGGTACTTACTTTACTTAAAACAAAATGATTCGTACAGTCAATCAGAGACAAAGAAGAATCAGTCAATTGAAATAATATAATTGATGGAACAAAAATTAGACTGTATTCACACAAATGTCAAGCAAAAACATAACCTCTATCGGCAACTGGCAAACATGTGACGTAGCTACCTCCTCTAGCGTCACTCCCCTCTCAACGTTACCAGGCAACCTACTTCTCTAGTAATCTTGATTTTGAACATGGATGAATTTATTTCTAATCAAATTTTTTGTAGAAAGATTTTAATTTTTTTATTATATTAATTATTTTTTGTGAAGTAGAGATTTTTATTTAATTTATTATTTTTTGTTTTATAGAGAGATTTTCATTTATTTTATTATTTTTTGTTTTGTACAGAGGTTTTTATCACATTATTTATTTTATTATAATTTTTTTTAAATCTTTGATTAACGTCTGAATAGAACTCTTCAAATAAATAAAATATTAATTATATATTATTTTTTGTCAATATATGGTCTGAAAAAAAAAATGGTCGACAATTTTATTTATTCGAATAATTTTTTTTGTTTTGTGGAGAGAGGCGTTTCGCATCCGTGATAGGGTATGACTTCGTTCGTATAACGTATAACCCCATCAAACGAGTCGAACTGACTCCATGTCAGTTCGACTCGTTTGATGCGGTTATGGATACGGCAGATGCGAGTAACAAAATGAATTTGTAAGTAACGATTCGTTGCTTCGAGTCAGACGATGTACCCGTTACTCAGTAACGAATACATACGGTTTGTTACAGCTCTAACAGATATTGAGAAGTTCGACCTATATACGTAGTATTACAATTGTTGCAATCAATTTTATAGACTAATTCCGAGTTTTGTAATTTTTCAGTTTGTCTTTGAGTTTAGAAAAAAAGTTTTTATATATAGAATTATGATTTTTGCAAGATATTTGAATGTTTTCTGATCTAAAAATGCATTTTATCTTCTCTGATAACAAGGGAATGAATGGAATAGAGAAAAAAGTACAAATTTCATTGGTATTGTTGTTATTATTATTTGTGTTTCTACTATTGTTATTGGTTGTAATTTTGTGAAAGATTTTATTGATTAATGAAGATGGATAATTATATTTGACTAAAAATTGTTTTATAATTTTAAGATTTTTGTGATGGAATTGTGGACTAGAAATATGTGTTGATCTGTAGATGAGGTTTTTTATTACATTGAGTTTATATTGGAACGGACTATCAGAAAAAAAGTTCAGATATCGTCCAGAATGTGTAGGCTACAGATCAACACATATTTGTAGTCCACAATTCCATAACAAAAATCTTAAAATTATAAAACAATTTCTATTCAACAATAATTATCCATCATCATTAATCAATAAAATCTTTCACAAAATTACAACCAATAACAATAGTAGAAACACAAATAATAATAACAACAATTTTTCGATTAGGCCTTTCACGAAAAGTGTATGGACGTCTAACATTATTTTCTTCCCCATCACTGCTTGTATCCGAAAATACATTAATGTCAAACAGAGCGTTCCTCTTGCAGTTATTATAGTGACTGTGTTCTCTAACCTCTGTGACCACTTTGACAACACCCGAGATAAGAATAAACTTTTGACAGATACGGCGCATGCGCAGAGATAGTTATGAGATGCGCGCACGTACCTGGCAGATATCTGGTACTTGGACCACCAGCTAAAGTTATCTGGCAGGTAGGAAGTTTTTAGTTGTGAAGAAAACCGAATTTGTTGGTTATCTTCCAGGTGCCTCTACCTAGCAGATAACCAAGAGTGAAGAAACCGGCCAATAGTGCTCTACTTTTACTAAATATATGGTTCCAATTAGAAGCCATTTTGAATGTGGAAAACGCCGTAAAAAGCGCGCGAGATTTCAAAAGATTAAATATTATATAATATCATTGACTAAAGGCCGCTGCACACGGCGCTAGAAACGCTGCTAGGAGTTCTGCTAGCCGGTAGGCTGGGTACGAAGCTGGAAATGACGTCACTGCGGGCTGCCTTGCTAGCTCAGAAGATAGGTTTTAAAATTAGAACAGGGGCTATTTTCCCTGCTAGATTTGCGGCTAGGTATGAGCAAGAACCAATCAGGAAGCAGTATCTTCACATGGGCACTTGACAAACGCCCACATGGCGTTATTCTGCCAGACAGACACGTTTTGCGCTGTGTTTATATCAGAGGTCCTCAAACTTTTTTGTCTCGTAGACCACTTGCCATGTTTTTCGGTTTTGGGTAGCCCCCTGCTTATCTGATATTGATTTTTTGCAAATTCATGAATTCCAATGTATTTTTGACAACCGGTATAGTGCTACTCACTTTGAACGATTTAAATTTATATATTATAACGGTAGTGAAATGTAGTGTGAAATGTTTAGTTTTATACATTTATTAATTAGATTCAAATTAAACGAACCAAATTAAAATTTACTTTCTGTTACATAAAATAACTAAGCAAAAAATAAATGCTTTTAGTGTGAGGGATGAACCTGATGCTTTAATAATAAATTTTCAACATTTGGCATCAATTTAGTTAGATTTAGGTAATCTTAAATCTCTTCAGTTAACGATGTCCAGTTTGTTTCTTTTTTTGTTAGGAGATTCACTATCGTGGACCCCCATTTTCATTTCATGGACCCCCAATTTTTTTTCCCGCTGACATGGACCCCTTGCAAGTTGTCGTCGACCCCTGGGGGTCGATATAGATCACTTTGGGAATCACTGGTTCACCACGCACCAGAGCTATCCACAAGACACGCTTTAAAAATAGTCCCATGTGAAGCGAGCACTTTACAGCAATCAAGAAAACCAGCGCTAGAAAACTAGCAGGCAAATCTAGCATCGTTTCTAGCCTCGTGTGCAGTGGCCAAAAAAATATTAGTATAGGAAGACAAAGATCCCAGCATATATTTAATAAAAGTATATGGATCCCAGTCATAGATATATAATATATTTAATAGATTGCGGATACACTAGCGCCTCCTTTCCCTTTTAGAAACCATTTTATATGTGGAATACGCCGTAAAAAGCGCGCGAGATTCAAAAAGATTAAATATTCTATAATATGATGTTAATGGGAAAAACAATAAAACTCGCAGTAAACAGTGATATTTCGCTCCAAAACCTATTTTTATATTGAAACGTTTCAAAAATTACAAAATTGAGCATAAATATGATATAAAAGCTTAAAACATTTTACATTGTCAATTTGGCATCAAGGTTGACAAGTATATACCTACGATGCTTGTCAACCTTGATGCCAAATTGACAATGTAAAATGTTCTAAGCTTTTACATTATATTTATGCTCAATTTTGTAATTTTTGAAACATTTCAGTATAAAAATAGGTTTTGGAGCGAAATATCACTGTTTACAGTGAATTTTGTTGTTTTTCTCAATAAAATCATATTACAGAATAATTAATATTTTTGAATCTCGCGCGCATTTTACGGCTTTTTCCACGTACAAATGGCTTCTAAAAGGGACAGAAGGCGCTAGTGTATCCGCAATCTATTAAATATATATATATCTATGGTGCGCGCGCAGTGACAATATAAACCAGTGATTCCCAAAGTGGTCTATATCGACCCCCAGTGGTCGACGACAACTTGCAAGGGGTCCATGTCAGCGGGAAAAAAAATTGACAAGTACCTATAGCTATAATATACGATGCTTGTCAACCTTGATGCCAATTGACAATGTAAAATGTTCTAAATTTTTACATTATATTTATGCTCAGTTTTATAATTTTTGAAACGTTTCAATATATAAAATATTTTTAACAAAAAAATTGAACCGACTTCAAAAAAGGCACTAAAAAGTAAAAAATAATTGCGTATTGAAATGTTTTGGAGTCGGTGTAGTTCTCGGAATAGATTTCATTTTGGCTGACACTGACTCCAAAACATTTCAATACGCAATTATTTTTTTAATTTTTAGTGCCTTTTTTGAAGTCGGTTCAATTTTTTTGTTAAAAATATTTTATTTTTCTCTTTTTAGTATTAATCTAACACTAAAAATCGGTGAACATACATAAAAAACATTATGCATGCCTTTGAAATTTGAGAGTTTCCCTCGATTTCTCCGGGATCCACCATCAGATCCTGACTTGGTTCCGATGGGACCACCTCGGAAGTGCACCTCTTTCGAATAAAAAAAAAATTGAAAATCGGTCCATAATTGACGGAAAAATCGGTGAACATACATAAAAAAAAAAAAATATATACAGACGAACATAGAACCTCCTCCTTTTTGTTGAAGTCGGTTAATAAATAGGTTTTGAAGCGAAATATCACTGTTTACTGTGAGTTTTGTTGTTTTTCTCAATAAAATCATATTACAGAATAATTAATATTTTTGAATCTCGCGCGCTTTTTACGGCGTTTTCCACATCCAAAATGGCTTCTAAAAAGGACAGGAGGCGCTAGTGTATCCGCAATCTATTAAATATTATATATCTATGCAGTGCTTACGGCGCAAAAAAAGACAGAAGTATATTTATGTTTGCACCCTAATAGTTCGATCAGAGATAACCCGTTGTTCGATTGCGATTTTATTCCTATGCTCAGTATAGAATAAAAGTATATGCTCACAACACTATCTCACAGCAGGTTTTTAGATTATATTTATTAAATTATTTTGTACTACGTAAACAGTTTATATTTTATATACTGCAGTGTTATTAACGACTCTAATCATTAAAATACTGTAACAAAACCGTTCTTGTTCGTGGTGGAAAATATTTATTTACAATAGTGAAACGTTAACAAAACAAACTAAAAGTACTTAACAGAAACAAAACAACTAATTCTGACTAATAAAAGAATAAGTAATAAAGAATACAAAGTCACTATTTATGTACACAAAACACTACTTATATGACTCGTACACGCGTTTGACTGTGAATTAACTCACACCCGAAATCTGACTGACCCTTGACTGAGCTCGCGCGGTGGTATTTATATGTGCTGGGTATGCCTTCGAGCGATTTCTCGAATGTTCCAGAAACATCTACCTGGATCGAGAACCTTCCTATACTTATATTTCCTTCTTCAGGCAATTCTACGCAGGTCGGGATTTGGCTACTTGCCACCACAAAACCTGAGTGCGTTATTGTTGTTGTCTCAAGAACATCCGACAGAAAGCATTGTCGTCTCAGCTGGAGGGGGGGGGGAGCGTGTAACAATACTAAATTTTTCAACTCAGCGTACTTCAATTCGTCTATAACTACTATGGATGGTAAACAACTGCTAAATTCATTTTATACTCGGATGTTACAGCATTTAGATAGAAACTTTTTCAGCTTATTTAACATATAAGAGAGTCCTCCTTACCTCTACCCTCCATAAAAAACGGCAACGAAATCGTCACCCACATGCACAGTATCTAAAACGATGTTTGTATCGGTTTTGGAACGTTTTAGCTACTGCGCATGCGAGTGACGCTTTCGTTACCGTTTGCTGGCTGCTTGGACATACCTCTTGACAAACGTGTGAAGTTAGCGTTACTTTCTAAATATTCAAAAAACAGGACTATTTTTCTTCGTTAATTTTACTTTTATTTTACATAATAATAAATTATAAAAGTATATACAGATTCTTTGGTTTAATAAATTTCGATATTTTTTATTCTAGATACCTGTTTCTTATTGCAATCAGTCTAATTTTTAGCCCACTTAACCGACAGAATTTTCTAGTAACTGAAAAATACTATCGCAGACTATGCAGTGTTAATATTTTTACAATATTTGTTAAATGTGTTCGTACTCTAAATCCGCCAGTGTCTGTAGACGTGTTAGAGTAATAATACAATTGGAAGAGGTCATCATATGCACTCACTGACGCAAAAAAAGTAAATATTCATGCAATAATATGGAACACGCGTTTAAATATTCAACTGTTACTTTTCTCGTGTAAAGACAGCCTCGCCTTAGCATTTTCCAAATTTAACATCACACAGTACTTTATACGCCTTTACTACGTTGTTAGCAAATAGAACAACAATAATAAGTGATTTTTTATAAATAATCACCAACATTTTTACGCAGTTAATTTTCAGAACTGATATATACAGAATGATTTTAGAACTGACATATAGAGAATGATTTTAAAGTTGATTCTTCGTTTTTAACAGCGTGTAGAAATCAAATAGACGAACAAATATTTCAAATAACTTTTTTATCAGAACTCAAAAATGAAAGCGAAACGGGCTTAGAAAGTTTTATTAAATTTTATCAAATTTTGAAGTCGGTCCTGGCGTTATGTTATGTCAGTATGTCACCATGGAAATATACTATGTTATTATCAAATATTCACAGAAATTGTTTGAAGTTGTCCCCATTTCGTTGGACACAAAGATGCGTGCGTCATAGCCATGCTTCTGTACATGCTTGCATTAGCGATAAGAGCCTTCCGCGAATAATTCGGGATCCATTTCCGTCGTGTATCCTTTCCTCGCGTGTTTTAACCAGGATTTTGAATTAAATAAAATTTAAAAAAATCAATTAAATTTTGAACGGATCATTACACGCGGCGATTGAGTGGGAATTCAAGTTCTGAGTGCGTTCAGTTAGAATATTTCGGCTGTGAAGAGGTTAATAGCACCCAGTATATTCTCAACTTTATATGACTGCAACATTCTACTTGGTTTGTGGAAGTGGTCTTTTGCCAAGCAGCATTCTCGCTTTATCCTCTTCTTGAGGCATTCCGGGACCATCACAAGGTGCTCCGACCTGGGATGAAGATCGTCCACCACGATGCAACTGTAATTTCTGTTTGATTGCTTGTGATAAAATAACGCGTCTAGTATCGCTTTTCATTGCCAACAGCAAATCGAGCCAAGTCCATGTTACGTTGTGATATTCGAGTGTCGGAATTACGAGTGAAAAATCTCTTACATCTTCAATGTTTTTGTCTTTATTCCCCTTATAACTAACACGTACAGGAACCTAGAATAATAATTCGCTATAGTTCAACAAATAATTGTCTAAGCCTTTTATGATTTCATGTTTCACAAGACTGATACATCATCATAAATCTAGGGTACTTCCAATCGAGCTAGAGCTTTGAAATATGAAAAATACATAGTGTTTAAGGAAGTACGAGCATGGTACCAAAAAAAAGACTTGATTATTTTTTTATATGAAATTTAAATACACCTAAACAAATTCTGAAAATTTAAGGAGGGTTAACCGATTATTTAAATAAATAATTGACTTTGAAAGTAAGTATATATTTAACATCGGTCTTATGGCAAGGCGACGGATACGCGACATGTTTTAATAATTTTCACCCAAATTTGTCGAAGAAAATGAAAAAAAAAAAAACTATCTAATTAAAAGTTGACATTCAAATCTTTGATAAACGTCTGAATAGAACTCTTCAAATAAATAAAATTGTCGACCAATTTTTCTCAGACCATATATTGACAAAAAATGGTCTGACATTAATAAAGAAATTAAAAAAATAAAAAACCGTGGTGCCCGACTAGCTTAAAATATATCTAATAAAAAAAGATCAGCTTTTCAGGAAAATTAGCTTGCGTTTATTATCTCTTAAACAAACCAGCAATACTGCAGACCAAACGCAAGCTAATTTTCCTAAAAAGCTGATCTTTTTTATTAAATATCATTTAATCTAGTCGGGCACTATGGTTTTTTATTTTTTTAATTTCTTTATTAAGGTGTTAACTTTTAATTAGATAGTTTGTTTTTCATTTTCTGCGACTTTGGGTGATGATTATTAAAACATGTCGCGGATCCATCGCTATGCCATAAGACCAATGTTAAATATGCTTACTTTTGAAGCCAATTATATTTATTTAAATAATCCGTTAATCCTTCTCAAATTTTCAGAAAATGTTTAGACGTATTTAAACTTCATATAAAAAAGAATCAAATCTTTTTTTTGGTACCGTGCTCGTACTTCCTTAAGATGATAATTACGTTGAAAATCAGAAAATCAACAAAAATCCAACAAGGTGAATTCGAACATGAAATAGCGACTTCTGCTCTAGAAAGTTAGGCAGTACAGGCAGTCGGTGTATATATTCTAATAAATACTAACTAGTGGGATGTCATTATTTACCGAACAAAAAGTTATGAAATCCCACCAACAACATAAATGTCAAAATAGGGGCCTAGTTAGGTGCCTACCAAAAAGAAATTAGATCTAAAAGGGTGTCAAGTTTTTACTGGGTAAATTTTCATGTTTTATATTACAAATAAACATAAAATAAATGATTTGTGTGTGAATACTCGGCAAATGAAAACTTGGTGTCCTTTTAGATGTCATTTTTAGTGTTCCAAGCAAACGAAACACTTATGTAATCACTTCGGTGCTTGTCCATTCGTCTGTCACAGACGATTTTCTCTGAGATAGAGTGTAGTGGCCCAATTACAGTCATTAAGTATAAAATGTTGAAATCTTTGATTAACGTCTGAATAGCACTCTTCAAATAAATAAAATTGACGACCAATTTTTCTAAGACCAATACTGACAAAAAAAAAATTAAAAAAAAAAATAAATAAATAAATAAAATAAAAAATACTTAATTTAATAATTTATTTTTATTTTTTATTTTTTGTCAATATATTGGTCTGAGAAAAATTGGTCGACAATTTTATTTATATAAAATGTTGAATTTTGACTCTGGGGGTTAATTTCTGGGGATGATATGAGAAATGAAAAACAAAAAACTAATCTAAAACAAAGTTTAAAATTACACTTTGACGCATATAGCCTAGTTGCTGAGCGTCAAAAAAAATTTTTTTTCAAGGGCATTGTGTAAGATGTCAAATGAAAGCTTATGGAAGCTCGAATTCAACAATATATTTGTTGTATTTTTTTAACATGTATCATGTTTTAGCCCTGGGGTACTAAATTTTTTTGAGCGTCAATTTTGAGCGTCAATTTTTTCCGCGCAGAAAAAAAAAAACAAGTTTATAGAATTTCGAATCAATATCGAGGAGAAAACATGATACATGGTTGAAATTTTTGGTTCTAGAACAGAAATTTTTTTTTTTCTTAATATTATGTCTACACATTCTAAAAACGCTCTCGCTTGAAACGATAAATTTTTGTCTTTTCATTTATTAATAATTTTTGGAGAAAAACGTTTAAAAATTGTTGTCCTCCACCCAAATCGCCTAAACGATCACTTAGAAAAACCTGAAAAAAAAATCATGAACATGGAAATTGGGTGTAGAATTGAAACAGTCTAGTGCGATGAATAAGTGTCAAAGTGATATATCTACTGATACAGACAACCGATGCGGTAGCTCTGTGACAGAGCTCTACACTCTTAGTCTCGGGGTGCCGGGTTCGAGGACCATGTTGGGTGGAAGCATATAAGGTGACCGGTAATTGTTCGTATTCCTCTCGAGAGAAGAAACTATAACTAATTTGGAATGATTTAACCTCTATACTTGGGGGTCGGAAATGCGTCATTTTTTTATGATAATGACACTTCTGTGAAGATTTTTTATTTTATTTTTTTTTATTGTAAATACAAAATCTAACACTAAATTTCGTGGTTTTTAGCTTTAGGAAGGTTGGCCAATTAGTAAGTTATCAGATCATTCAGGTCAAAAAGTGAGAATTTTTTTAAGACTACCAAAATTAGGATTTTTGTAAAAAGAAAACCGAAGATTTTCTGGAAATTGACGCATTTCCGACCTCCAAGTGATAGCAGTTAAATAATTCCAAATTAGTCATAGTTTCTTCTCTCATACAAGCACTTACCGGTCACCTGTGTATATGTTATAATCTTCTATACAGATAAAAATCTCGTGTCACCATTTTGGCCGCGCTAATCTCCGAAACCACTGAACTGATTTTAATGAAATTTTGTAAGTGTGTCTTGCTGGGTCCAAATTACGGTGTTTTGTGAAAAAAAATTGTTTAAAAACATGTAGCGATACCTGATAGAATTTACTCAAAGCTATTAGTTCAGAAGCAAACAAAAAACAAAAAAAAAACAGTTTTAGTACAAAGTAGCGACATCTGATAGAATTCGCTCAAAACTATTAGTTCAGAAGCAAATCTGGTGGAATTTGCTTCATGAAGCCTGTAACCAGACCCAGCTCTAGCATAGCGGTGGACTGATATCTGTCGGATGAATCAATGTATATTATGCATATTTTTATTCCATCGTGCAGTATGGTATCATTTTTTGGGGCAGTTTCATTCATACCATTAAGATTTTTAAGCTGCAAAAAAAGTGTATCAGAATCATGGCAAATGTGACACCTCACGCTAGCTGTCGTGGATTATTTACTAAACTGTCAATTCTCACTGTCTATGATTTATATATCTATGAATGCAGCAAATTTATGAAAGATCATCCATATTATTTATTCAATAGGAACCATAGAACTCATAACTACATCATTCGTGACAAAAATAATTTGAAAACCGATTTCTCGGCGTTGACAGTCACACATAGAGGTGTCAGAAATGCCATGATTAGAATACACAATAAAATGCCAAATCATCTAAAAGATGAACCAAATAAAAATAAATTTAAAAGGAAATTAAAAATATACCAGGTGGGACTTTGTAGCCATTCTTTAAAAGGAATACCGTAAATTAATTTTATGACGCTATTTATATATATAACTGCCCCCTCCCTCACATTTGTTTTGTGTGAGATCTTGTTTGCTGGACTAAACTTACTTCGGGTATTTTAATATAAATAAACAATTTATTTTTCTCGGCCCGTTCTTTCATTTTTTCTACATCGTCTTTACGATCAATGCGGACATAGAAGCTCGTGTCCTTTGAAACTTTTGATTGCATAGCATCGGGATCATCGCGTTCAGGAAAACAAAATTTCAGCATGGTATTATAAAACTTTTTCGTCAGTCCTATAAAAGAAAAATGCGTTTCATTTTTTTTGTATCGTACTTTTGAGATTACAAAAATCATACATAATTACATAGGTACCAATAGTAATAGGAACTACATTGATTTCAAAATGTTCTTTAACTGATATTCCTCCAACAGGTGGTCTTTCGCGGCAAAATACACGGAGAACATGCTAAAAATAACAATAACATAAAATCAGTTTTATCCTAATAATAATACATAAACAATGGAATTGCTCTTTAAGAACTTCCCCTACTTATGACACTTTTTAATTTTTATTTAACGATCCCCTACACTTACAGACGAATCATTGCATAGGCGCAAAAAGTGGGCAAAATTGTGTCAAAAACACAACTATTTTTATTTTTGATGATTTGTTCATCGATAAAAATATAAAATAGTTAGCAAAACCAAAAGTGCACGGTCCGTTAAGTTTATAAAAAATAAAATGCTTAATCTGTCATTGCTTATATCAATATTAAATACAGTCTCTATATTACATTTTGTTAAGGATGTATCAACGATAAAATGATGCGTCTGACATCCTATTTTTATCTTTTTTGTGGACAAATTCTTATGTATTTCAATTATTTCAAGAAATTCGCCATAAAGCTAAATCATCTGCAGTCAGAAACCTACTCCTCAAAAGTTGCCCAGTTTGAATGTTGTTGATACACAAGAAAAAGTTAACTTATCTGGTCACTTTTTAAACAGAAATGATAAAATATATAATACTATTGATGTACCTTATGATCAACTGGCATATCTCTCTGAATTTCAGTGGGAGATAGAACTTCAGTGTAAACTTGATTTGGAAGTAAATTAGTCATATGCACATAGCCGAGCTCTAAAAGATGTTCAACCGAATCGTCGCTTTTTGACTTCTTTGTATATAAAAAATTGCTAAGCACTAGATCTGCGATTCCCAACTGGCCGTCGGCATCAGTTAAGCGCCATTGAGCGTGTTTGAAACATATTTCACTGGTGCGCATTGTTGAATGAGGTGCGCTGCCTCGATGTATGGCCAATAACATCTGAAGCTCCTCAGCTCTAGCTCCCAATTCTTGTTTAAGCTCCAATAGTTGAGCTCTTAGTCTTTGACCTGCCGGTGATGCTCCCGCTAAGTGTGCATCGCGTTCCAATCTACGTAACGCACCCAGCAATGTTCGAACCTGATGAAATATATCATATTTTTATAATAATGTTTAATAGCGTTATTTTACAATTTGTTCATTAAGGATTAATTCTTGCTAATTAACAAACCGGAAAATAATGCTATTAAGGTTTGAGACCGATTTTCAAAATAATATCAATGTTTTGAAATTTTTATCATCAAAAGAATAAAAAAAAATGCTCATGGCCAAAATTTAAACTTGATTCAGTACACTGTTTTTGAGAAATGATTTTATTTAAATTCGGTCTTATACACCGATACACGGGAATAAACGGATATTTTTTTTTTAAATATATACTGTAGCTTTTATCAAAACTTTACCATTGTAATAAAACATTTAGTACCTAATAATTTTACATTTCTGTACGAATTCCTACATTTTACCTATTTTTTTAATTTTATTTACCTAATTAATTAATTATAGACAAAAAAAGATGTCAAAACAAGTCGATGACGTCATTCGTGCCAAAAAGTATAGAAAACATTGCGACAGTGTAAAATTACAGTGCAACATATAATAACTTCTATATTGCTAGTGGCCGTAAGTGGAAGCGTGGCCCATGAATTGAGACAGTAAATGACTGTTTTCTATCTCTTTCTTTTTACTTGACCCGTTGTGCGCAAGTGTCGCGTCTGTAGTGGGACATTTAGTAAGTGGAATAGAGCGAGCCACCTCCTTTTCACAACTTTGTTCCATGTGCAAACCGACGCTGCAACTAACGCGCATCCATTCACGGACATGCGCATGAGACTCGGAGTATAATAAGTGAGACAGACGTATAAATGTCTGCACCGTAGTTGAAATTTTAAGTCTTTCTCCCGATCTTTGCTAGCAATATAGAGGGTATTAAATATATGAGTATACTAGTATACGCGCGCGTACACACAAGGGAGTCGAGAGCGGTGGTAGATAGGGAGAAAGCATCATGCCGTTTGCCGTGACGTTTTACTGCAGAGATATTTCACATTAAAAATCGATTTTCAAAAAAAAATTTGATCTAATAACGTAGAAAAACATTTTTTCGAGTGGAAATTGTCCAAAACAATTTCCTTTATTCACCTGAGTCTGCAACTTCTGTACAGGAACCCGAACTCCACCATCACTTTGCAACTGTAGCTGAAAGCGTAAGCGCGCGAGTCGTGCTGCAGCCTCTTTACGCGCAGGCTCCACCCACAGTATTAGACTATTAATTACATCGAGCAAGACTCCATATTGTAAGGAGTTAGTACACACATCTAGGTCATGATGCATCAATGTGAATGCGTCCGACTGTGGAGCACCCGACGATGCAGAATCTCCTGAGCCGTAACTAACGTAAAAGAATTCACATCTACATCGTGACACAATACGCTGTAACTGTCGTCCAGCTGCTCCCACTACCTAAAGACAAAAATTTATATTGCTAAAATTATATCAGTATTTACCATACCTTACTATTCCATTTAATGAGTATGACCTTGACTAGCTACCATGGGCGTACCCAGAGAAGGGCAGAGCAGGGCAGCTGCTCCCCGGGATTTTGGGAGACTTCATAAACCGTTTTGCTGAAGATCCCCGAAAATTACTTTTAAAATAGATGTGTAATTTAAATTTAATAAATGCATATTTAATATTTATGTTTAAACAGAATCTCCCGCGGGCGTTTCCCCTACACACTACATACATCTAATGTTTCGAGTACGGTAAAACAAGCGCGGGGGACCGGGCTTAAGAAATTTCGGATTGATTTCATAATAGAGGAAGAGCCAGCATACGAATAGCTAATTTTTGAAGTTGTACTTCCTTTGGCGCGTTATGAAAAAATGATGAGAGGGAATTTTTACGATGTGACACTTAACTGTAACAGGTACACTGTAACACTAAGCTATACTACCATCTACGCTTTTGAAGGAAAAATTCAGCAAAAAAAAAAAACCAAAAGATATAGCTCGAGGTCCCCTATTCTATGGGGTGTGGGGTGGTTGGTACAATTTTTCAAAAACGCCCTCAACCCCAATCCCCATTTAAAACGCATTGGACCGAATGCGAACTGTCGGCTAAAATCGTAAAAAAAGACGCACGAGGATGCGGTTTTTTTGATGATTTTCGATCGTGTTTCTATTTGTACGAGACAGTCTGACTGCGAAACTCGACCATACAATTCGGCCGCCAAAGCCATAAGTTCGGATCCGGGCAAGGTTTTCATTTGATCAACACTGCAAAATGTTTTTTGCTCATATCACGCTCAAGTTTGATCGTACGACATCTGGACGCGTCTTAAACGAATCGGGAGGAAAAACTACCTGATTTTATTGCTTTATCGTCAGTTAAACTGTGTGGTTTGTATTGTAACAGAGGCCCCCCCAGTAGGCGACGACAAAGAATTTCGTGAGACAACAATCGGCTCGTCATTCTAACAATGACACACATATTGTTATGGGGCAACATTCAACATGTTATTCTAACAATGACACACGGATTGTTGTGGGACAACAATCGGCTTGTTGTTCTACCAATGACACACAGGTTGTTGTGGGACAACAGACGGCTTGATTGTTCAAACAATAACAATATGCGTAGGTAAAAAAAGGCTTTGTTGCCAAATTCCAGACAACAATGAACTCAAGAAAAAGAAAGAACTTGTTACGAATTTTAATTTTCAGTCATCAATATTCAATGGATAATTTTTATTTGTCTCTTGATGTACTAACTACATCAAGTTTGAATAGTATAAAAGTGCTACGCACCACAGTAGTTTTGATGTTATTATGAACTTGTTTCTTGATGTACAAATTACATCAAGTTTGAACTGTATAAAAGTGCTACGCACCATAGTAGTTATGATGTTATTATAGATTTGTTTCTTGGCCTAGTAAGATTCTTTTTAGAACGGCTTCCCGCGACTAGATGTCGCATGAGTATTTTGTTTGATTAAGTTTTTTATTTTTATTATTGGACGGTCGCATATTGTGCGGTACGTATACTATGATATCTGATCTAGATTTTCAATGTAAAATCAGTCTTTCACAGTTCGCTGAGTTAGACTCATACACTATACAGAGTGAGTTTGCAATTCGACCGCTCTAACACATACACTATACAGAGTGAGTTTTGCATTTCGACCGCTCTAACACATACACTATACAGAGTGAGTTTTGCAATTCGACCGCTCTAACACATACATATATAGAGTGAGTTTTGCATTTCGACCGCTCTAACACACACATGACACCATATACGCCTGTTTGAGGGTTGATGAGTTTGTTTTCCGACGATCCGCCCTCATCAATGGGTTACATCACGCCACTGCACACGAACGCTAGATCTTCAATCTATGAACTTATGTCCCGTTAAATTTGTATGATGTACGTCCGTTATGATCTGTCCTAATAAAAAAACACAACGTAGGAAAATTGTCCAATGATATAATAGCTTGATATTATTTTGTCCGTGCCGTGTCCGTAGACCGTTCTATAGAGAGAACTAAATTAAATTTTGACCGTCGTACGTAAACGACCATAATATATTGAACTGTCCGTCTTGGGGACATCATTAATTATTTATTTGTGTATAGTGTTACTAGAATATTATTATTATTTTCTTATGTAATCGATGTAAACTTTTATGTTCATTTATAATTGTTTTTATTACGAATTAAAACCGAGTGATTTTGACTAACTTAACCTACTTATTTATTATTAGAAAAATCTACCCGTAACAAACTATCAAGCGCATATAAATACCACCGCGATAGCCCAGTGGACGGACAGTCAGGTATCCTGTGTTTCATCGAGTAAACAATCGACATAAATTGGCAGTCAGTACCGTGAACAGTACTGAGGTAACTGCTGAGATAAATAAATAAATGGACTGTGTAAATAATTGTGTACAAAATAAATACAACTGTAGAGTAGTTAATAAACCATTGCCTGAAATTACGAAATCATGAACAAGAACAGTTTTGTTACAGTATCAAGGAGACAATGGAAACGTCACCGTCTGACGTAAATAGAGATTCAATATACAGAAAAACATCATCGCACAAAAACTATAAGTATGACTGAAACACCAATATTATACCAGTTTGTTTTAGATTTTATCAATATTTTGGTGTTGATAGTGCTGAATAAAAAATTTAAAAAATGAGCATCTAAAAACTTTCTGTTCCAAAAACTGTTCATTGCGGATTATAAATGACAAATAATCGTCAATAAAATTGCCGGGAGACTACTTTTGGGCAATTTTAGGTCATGGTGCTTGCTAATTAAAAATTAGTTTTTATTCACGGTATAACTTCTAACGCACGTCCATAAATACATGCACCCATTTTTGTTTAATTTTCAAAATATTTTGGGGTTGTATACTCCGGCTACGGCGGGACTGCCAGAATCGACTTTCATTGTTCAGCAGGTGTACAATATTCAATACCGAACTACTGTGCACATCACGACGGAATAGGACCCAAATGCATTTAAGTCAAAATCTTACTTCACTAACAACACCGCCTGCCGCTCTACCGCTACCCACAACTGCAGCGGGTCCTGTTGTAGATTCACCACTTCTAGCCCTTTCTTGAATATGCTCCACCGGTAACCACATTATATCCTCATCAGCTGGACAAACGGTTGCGTAATATTGTAGGCACTCAAGAGAACCAACCCAAGTGCGTTTGGGAATAGCTGGTCCATGCACACGCTGCAGTATCTCAGCTTTGGCAGCACTTAATATTACATACCTGGAAAAAATCAGTTGATTTCTGAAGATTACGTGAAAATTATTACTGACGTTATAGAAGAATCAATAAACATGGGCAATGATGAAAAAATACAGGAAAGTAGTGTGCGTCGTAATCAAATAATATTCCATACGCGTCATGGCTTTTCTTCATTGCCACAACGCGTTGAGATCGAATAGCATGTCAGCCACGACACGAATTTTGCTATTTGGTCTTTCTGTGATTGCCACAACGCGTCGTGCGCCATAACACGAATTTCGCCATGTGGATGATTTACTGTGACCACAACGCGTTGTGAGCTATTTTTCCGCTCACTGAGCGTTTTCGATCTTTGAGCATAACATACACACAATAATTTAATGAAATTAAATGCATAACTGTCATTGATCAAACATTAAATTAATGAGTATATCTTTAATCTTAAGGAGATTGGGTTGGTATTTATGCAGGGTACGCGGTGCGGGGAAAACTCTATGCTTATACACAGGCCTCCTAATTTTATATATGATTGCCATTTACGTATTGAGAATTTATGTAAAACTCACTAAATCGGAATCTTTGTGCTTTATGTGCTTAGTTCTCTCATTACTAGTAGAGGGAAAAGTTCTAGTTTTTGAACGCGACTCAAGCAAGCTTTAGCTGGAAGCGCCTATATGCACTCGGTTTGTCTGTGAATCTGTGTGTCACGCTTTTTTGTGTCACGCGTACAGCCCAAACGCCTTAACCGATTAAAAAAAATATTTTTTTGTTCGATTCGTCTCCGCGTAACTTAGCTCGTAACGTCGGCCGATTTTTGAATTTTGATCCCAGAGGGGAGCAATAAAGAAAAAACGAAGTTTTTCGTTTATAACTCGCTCAATTTAAATCAGATCGGTTCGAAACCTGTCTTAAACGAAAGGGGAGAAAATTTTACATACATTTCGTACAACAAAATTTGCCCAAATGGTTTTTTATACAGATTTATATAGAAATAAATTCAATTTGATATAACCTTGGCAAACATCTTTCTAGTCTAAGAGCTAGTGAACCATCTGAGTAGCCTGTTTCTCACAAAGCTAGAACATTTTTAAATGATGTTTTATTATCCGTCATTTAAGAAAATACCGTTCTGGCAGGCATCTCGCGGTTGCGTCATCATCCCTTAAATTTTTGAAAATGTCAAAAAAAAATTGTTTTTAATCTACTCCCATAAGGCTACAATTTTAATATGTTGTAATTTACATAATATGTTTAAGTGTAAAAAAAAAAACTGACAACCTATTTTGAGGGTTGCAAGTATGTGCCAGACAATAGCAAACTTGTCATCGGGATAGTAATTCGTAACCTGCTCCCACAAGGCTTAAATTTTGAGGGCATGTTCTTTAAATTGTTTAAAAAATATATGTAAAAAGCCAGAACATTCTAGCGGTTGTGGGTGTCTGCCAGACAAGTATATAATAGTCATGACTCTCGATGGGAGTGCGAGTTCCAATGTTAGAAAGAGAGAATACATCTATTGTACTGCAGACTGGAGAGGTATTCCAACATTATTTTAACGGAAAAAGTGAGCGCGCATGAGGGGCTGAGGCGTATATGTAATAGACTGTATAAAAAAAATCGACTATTTTTTTTAAATGAACCACCGAAATATTATTCTAAATGACGGAAAAAAGGCTCTCGAAGTTTCAGCTCTTAATATTAATATTAAGAGGTGCCTTATCGCGATTTTCTATTTCCCATTAAATAACAGAAAAAAAATCTTTTTAGCTTTAGTGTTTTATAATATGTCAACGGATAAAACTAATACAAATTTTTGTCGGAAATTGAATGCTCTATAAAAACGGGTCTCTTATTATTTTATGATAAATCTACTCTTTCAAAAGTTATTCGCGGTTAAATTTTAATTACATGAATTTTCTAGTTTTAAAATTATTGTAAAATTTTGTAGTTTTTTTTTTAAATTGCTATTATTTGTTTTTAAGTGATTATAGACATGGAAATATCAATTTTTTTTCCATTGAAAATCATTCATAAAGAAAATCATATACCAATTCACTTAAAAATTTAAATTGTAAAGTCCCACAACATTTTACGATAATTTTAAAAGTAGAAAATTCATAAGATTCAATTTTAACCGCGAATAACTTTTGAAAGAGTAGATTTATCATAAAATAATAAGAGACTCTTTTTTATAGAGCATTCAATTTCCGACAAAAATTTGTAGGTATAGTTTTATCAAAAAGCCAATCCGTTGACAAATTATAAAACTCCAAAGTTAAAAAGATGTTTTCTATATGTAATTTAAATGGGAAATAGAAAATCGCGAGAAGAACATCTTAAAATTAATATATTTTTTTTTTTAATAAAAATAAGTGCTCAGCATCACAGGCTATATGCACTATAAAAAATAAAAAAAAAAAAAATAAAAAAAATTTAAAAAAAATTAATATTAAGAGCTGAAACTTCGACAGCCTTTTTTCCGTCATTTAGAATAATATTTTAGTGGTCCATTTTAAAAAAAATAGTCGATTTTTTTATACAGTCAGACATATACGCCTCAGCCCCTCATGCGCGCTCACTTTTTCCGTTAAAATAACGTCGGAATCCCTCTCCAATCTGCAGTACAATAGATGTATTCTCTCTTTCTAACATTGGAACTCGTATAAGTCTGTTGCGCTCGCACTCGCATCGATGACTATTAAATACTTGTCTGGCAGACACCCGCAACCGCTAGAATGTTCTGACTTTTTGCATATTATATTTTTAAACAATTTAAAGAACATACCCTCAAAATTTTAGCCTTGTGGGAGCAGGTTACGAATTATTATCCCGATGACAACTTTGCGATTGTCTGGCACATACTTGCACTTGCAACCCTCAAAATAGGTTGTCATTTTTTTTACACTTAAACATATTATGTAAATTACATCATATTAAAATTGTAGCCTTGTGGTAGTAGATTAAAAACAATTTTTTTTTGACATTTTCAAAAATTTAAGGGATGATGACGCAACCGCGAGATGCCTGCCAGAACGGTATTTTCTTAAATGATGGATAATAAAACATCATTTAAAAATTTTCTAGCTCTGTGGGAAACGGGTTACTAGGATGGTTCACTAGCTTTCCTACTATATCGCTTTTATATTTATGAACCTAAATTATTAATAAAATATTAAAATGATTTTTTCCTTTCTGTGTTTTAATATTTTTAACTGTTATGTTTTTCTTAGATTAAGTTAATTAAATTATATTATTAAGCTCAAAGTGTCGTTAAAAATATACACCAATTTTCAAACATAACGCCGGGATATATTATGTAAAATTTCGCGCCTTGTAATTCTTGAATTTCTTGCGCATATACTCCCACTGATTTTCTATTTACTTTGAAAATGTATATTTTATAGCAGTTATTTTTGAAATTAATTCTATTATTACTTATATTTGACTTTATGAGTTGTCCGTTGTTATAATATGTTACTATTTCATTAACTGCCATTTGGTTGCATGTATTAAAAATATATTTTGAATTTTATTTTTTCAACAATGATACTGTCCATTATGTTCAAAATTTGAGACATGATGTATATCACTGAGAACAACATCTCTGAAATCTTAACAAATTTTAATCATTTCGAATTTTTGACCCAACCTTCTTAAGAGTTGCCCCTAATGCTTTTGTATTTCAAATATCAATTCAATATACCCTCGGTTTCGAGTTCCTTTATTGTAATTAAGGCAGGCTTCAAAAATCTGGTCCTGGGCTTCAGCAGATAATAAATTTTAAATTATTAAGCCCAGATTACAAAGTTTCAAACCTACCCTTTAGTCTCGCAGCCACGTAACACAACTTGTGAATTTACAAGTGCTATTGACCAATTTTTGTGAAGTACATCATCTTGTTGACAAGCTTGAAGTCCTCTCAGCTGGGGCTGACGACCTGCAGGACTCTGATCATCACTGAACACAACATTCTTATGTTCAGCTTCGGCTATAAGTTGTCGTAACATTGATGCTGCGGACAATTGATGTGAGCCTCCGGCCTCTTCCGGCGGAGATGTTGGTTCGGTTTCGAGATCAGTATCAGTCGAACTATTTTCCGTTCCGGCCGCAGCATCAACAAGTCTCAATGCTTCCGCTGAAAGATTTTTTTTAAGTTGTTGCGATTTGACAAACGCATCGAACAATGCGAACGCAACATCTCGATTGCGTTTTGTCCAGGCGCCTTTTAAATCGTACACAACTAGTTTGTGAGTCGGAGTATCCTTATTGTCAGCCAATACTGGAGTTTCCCTCCCATATGAAACCTAAATGTAAAAATCATTACGTTAAGCGCACAAGTTTTTGGACATAAGCATATTTATTAATGGCTAACGTCATAAAATTTAAAAATTATGCGATAATTAAACAAAAAGTAAAAATGACCAATACAAAAAATGCTGTTTCTCGAAAGCTGTACGAAAAATCGTCCTTATCATGCAACTCAAAAAAGTTTTATAACTCTTTTGAGTTGCATGATAAGGACGATTTTTCGTTGGGAAACGCTGATTTATATCAGCGTTTCCCAGCTTTTTTTTACCATGCCCCATCAGACTAGGCCTAATGAAGCCATATACAAAGTCTGGGGAGAGTTTGTATCAGTAAAATTTTTGTCGACGGGCACTCTGACTATACCAACTACATCAAGTTTGAACAGTATAAAAGTGCTGCGCACCGTATTAGTTTTGATGTTATTATAAATTTGCTCTCGGCCTAGTGAGATTTTTATTAGAACGGCTTTCCGCGACTAGATGTCGCCTGAGTATTTTGTTTGATTAAGTTTTTTTATTTTATTATTGGACGGTCGCATATTGTGCGGTACGTATACTATGATATCTGATCTAGATTTTCAATGTAAAATCAGTCTTTCACAGTTCGCTGAGTTAGACTCATACACTATACAGGATGAGTTATGTATTTCGACGGCCCTATCACACACATGCATACAGGATGTTTTGTATTTCGACGACCCTATCACACACATACATACAGAGTGAGTTTTGTAATTCGTAACATTGTCCCTCTGTGAGGAGTGGGACCCATGTTGGTTCAAAATAACTTCCCTTATGAATACAGATAAATCTGAAAACTAACTATCAATGGGATTGGGACCCCTGCGCGCGTAAGGTCTAATTGGGTCAAACAAGTCAAAGCAGCTTATGTTAGCGCTATGTACAATACCCCATCAGTACACAACTTGCTTGGTATCATAAAATAAATATTTTTGAAATACCTTGGCCACAGATAAGAAATAACATTTCTCGACAGGTAACGGCGATTCATCATCAGACGAGGAAGAAGATTCAGGTGTATCTACACGTGTGTCGCTTCTGAGAGCACTTTTCAACCATACTTCAGCATCGGTGAGTTCACAGTTCATATATCCCACAGACCAGGCAGCCCGCGGTCGTCTCAATAAACCATCTGCCGTAGGAACAAGCGTCAATGTGTGTTCGGAACCACAAACCGCACGGATACCAAGTAGTTCACAACCTCGCTGCATTGCGCATGACATCCAGTAGCTTGCTTGGAAGTGTTGTAACGTGAACAGCAATCGTACAGTTCGGTAATGTCTGTATACAAAGTCGATCAATTCTAATGGCATCCTGTTCAGAGAGAGGAAAAGGACTGGATAAGATGCATAGGATATTATTAGGAGAGGAAAAAGGAGTAGCACACAACAGATAGGCATTTATAGACGATCGTTAACTAAGATCGTTGGTGTCTAATAATGACAGTGAAGACCAGGCTGTTCTCAACGTTTTTATCTTTGTGACACACCAAACAAATTTTCAACTATTAGCTATACATGTACATTATACTCGATATTTATATCGACAACGGACCGATATCGATAATCAATAATATCGGCCCTTTCAATATCGATAATATCGAACCTTTCAATATTGATATATAATATATAGGTGACCATTTTTATCATTACACAATGCGGGACAGAAAATGTTTGTTCAGTTCGCTGACAAATAGTGTCCAACCGAAGGTCGATTTCTGGCTGAAGCCGATTAATCGGCTATCGCCACAACCTCCGACTAAAGCCGACGCCGAAGCCTTAAAAACCCTAAGAAATTCAGTTTAAATTGGCTACAACTGCTACAAGCTACAATTAATAATATAAATGATTTTAAAACTTTTAAATTTAAGGTTCACATGGACTAAAAAGGTAATTTTAATCGTCTCTAGAAGTCTCCACGTCCATCGCGCTCTCGCTCATTTGTAACAGTTCGTTCAATTTCGGTGCTTGTTAGAAACCTTCGGCTTTGGCCAAAACTTCGCCCCATTTTGGTCGAAGCTGAAGGTCTCGCCGAAGGTGGCCGAAGCTGAAGCTTCGGTCGAACACTACTGACAAGACTTCCTTTTTTTTAGTAGCTTAAGGGGTTACGCCACCTTAAGATTTTTAAAAATCGCTTTTTTTAGGGTATATATGAATTATTTATACCTTTGAGAATATTTTAAGCTTGCAACTATTCCAAAATTCAAACTACTACCGAAGTTACAGCAATAACTAGTTTATATTAGTCATAGTGAATTCAATCAGTTAGTTTTTTCTCTTGCGTTTTTCTGAAACTACATTTTTCAAAATGTTGTACACAATATCTCAAGATATACTTAACTGATTTGATTAAAATTTACAACACTTATTTTTTATAATATTATCTACAATGTGACATAGGAATTTTTTGATCGGGTACCATGTACAAAAGCTATACATTTTTTAAACTCTAAATTACGATGACAATACGAGTTTTTTTTTAAACAGCTATCATTGAGCTATTTCCTTTTAAATAAGGAAAAAAAATTGATTCTGACAATGCCTAATAGAGAAATCGTGTACACCATCAGCAAGGATTTTCAAAAGAGGGTCCTACTTATCGGCTCATATCTCGGCCATTTTTTTATTTTATTTTTAATTGTCAATATTGCAAATTGTTCATAAAACTACTATATACTTATATGTGTAAAATAAGGATCACTTTATATACTTCACGGCTGCGCAAAAAAAAAGTTTCTTTTTATACCCGAGCGCCAAGGTGGCCTAATCCTTTAAGTTACTTCTTATAACAAACATCAGCATGCATGAAGGACGAGTGACCTTTTTTGCGAAAACAAATGATCTTTTTTAGCAGTCTAAGTTTAACACACATCAGTTATCAATTCTTTTTTTGTATTGAAAATCTTTAAGTCACATTCTCTCCGATATTTTTAAGCCATAATATTGGTATCATATCGGGAATGTAAATATATCGTTAAGTGTAGGCAATCCTGACACAAAAATACAATAACGGGATTTCCAGATTAAAAATAAGTACGACTTGGGAGTGAATCCACTATTGTAAAACAGATGTTGACATAATTAGAAAATAAAACCTATGAATATATCTACACCATTGCATAAAACTATTTGGCTGCCATTTGAAAACAGTGAAAGACAGTTAGATTATGTTCATTGGTTATATTCGTGTTGCATTATTTTTTGCATTTTTTTAAAGCGTTTTAAAATTCATCAAACTTATAGAATAAAAAATGCAGATTCCTATTAAAGCGAATTACGAAAGAAAATTTCTGCAACTTTTTTAGTTCAGTAGCTACAGGCGTTCAAAAGTTTGCTCTAATTTTATAAAAAAAAAAGACGGGTTGCACTCCGGGAGTTCCGGCAGAAGTGAAAACTTGAATATTAACGTCTTACGAATTTTCAATCAGGTCACATGTCCTGACGCGAGTTTAACATTTTTTACCCATTACAAAAAAAGTGTACAAAAGTTTTCGTCTTACGAATTTTGTCTTACGAATTTTCGATCAGGTCTTACGAATTTGGTCCTACGAATTTTCAATCTGACGCGAGTTTAACATTTTTTACCCATTACAAAAAAAGTGTACAACGCCGCTAAAGAAGTTTTCACTTCAAAAACTTCGATTACTTATCTGAAAACCATAAGTTATAATCGCATAGCGTTATTAGAAACTATAATGAAAGTTCTGTTGAATCATAACAATTTACCTTGAAAGAGGAATGCGCCGTGGTCTTTTTGGACCAAACAGTAATCCCCTTCTTGTAGGTCGCGTGACACCAGACAGAATCAACTGTAAACTTTCAAACCAGCGAAGTGTCGAACCATATAACAACAGAGTTGGCCCATCAAGCACACCTTCACCTAAAGAACGACCTCGAGCGTCTAGCGATACGCTGGCATCTATGTGTTGAGATCTAAATGGAAACGGCTAACATAAAACAGTGTAATGTTTTGTTAAATTTGAAAACCTATAGCAGAAATTTCTAAAATTGTGTTACAAAGGTCCACTTTCTGTACTCAAGTTGATAAAATAAGCCACATCTAAAGTTGCTGAGTGGCACACGTGGCTCGTGAGCTACGAGTTGGGCATCCTTGTTATAGAGTATAGAGACAATTTTCTGATGTGAACTCTGAAATGGGGACTTTAAAGATTCCTGTTTAATCAAAATAATCTGTGACGTTTTATTCATATTACATAGCATACAGCAGTTAATGATTCGATGATGCTAGCCTCTGTATTATTAAATGGCGCAGTTGTTAGGATTTAGTTTTATTATTAGGCCGATATACTGATATCGCAACACATATACCGGCCGGTACCGATAATCAGCTAAACAGCCGTTTATGGCCAATGATATTGGTATCGATCGATCCCTAGTATTGGGTGACTAAAGGTTACACACAAAAAAAACGAAAGGTTTTTATTTAAATTCGACATTTTTTGCTTTGGTTCAATCTCAATTTTTATATTGAGTTATAATGTCTCATGTTAACATTTCTGACTGGTCAATATTTCATTAAAAAAATAATGAAAGCAATGACCTGTGTAAAGACTCTATTTATTACCTAAATGCTCTGTAGGAATCGTGTTGATTGTTACTCGAATATTCTGGAACACGATCTGGCGCGCATGGAACGACCGAATGATGATCGTTGGCATCGGCTAGGCAAACCCAGTCCAATTTAATTACTAATTTGATGTTTGGCAAATGCAATAATTGGCAGTCATCATATTTACTGGCTGTGCGCACATAAACGTCAAGGTCACCTTTGATTACTATTTTAGCTACAAATAAAAAATATAATTAGGAACATTAATAAAAAATTACAGCTTGGTAAAAAATGTTGTTTTTGAGATAAAAACTGCCACAAAGCTGTAAGATGCACGTAATTGCGTTTTTTTTTTGTTCAATAACGCAATGCGCATGCGTCTAACAACATACAGTTGATAGAACATTTTTTTCAGGTAGTAAAATGGTTTAGAAACTTATTCTAACTAGGATGTCTAATCATTTCTTATCATTAGACTTAATATTTTGTTTTGTTCAGTGTATTTAATCCTAGTTTAAAATCTTGGATTTTACCTCCACAGAAGAGTAATTTTTTTTAATCGTCTCACGCCTGATAATTTTAAATCACTTGCGCACGTCAATTGGGTTTTGAATGAAGTTTAAGATCAAATATATTACCGTTAGTCCAATCTAGTACCATGTCATGCCACGCTAGTTCCATTTCTTCCGTAGTATTGTATGGGTCAAGCGAAGCATGTAACAATACAGTCATATGATGAGTCAACATTGTCAACCTTCCATGGAGTAATAATCGCATTTTATCCCAAAAAGGTAAAGGTGGTGACGGATCTCGAGACGGCGCAATTATTTGTTCCATACCTTTAGAAAATAAACAACAATACAAAATATAGTTAAATATAAAAACTGTTCACTTTTCATACCCCACCTCGATATTTTAACTATTTTTCAATGAACCAAATTCAAATTAACGGCGATCTTATAAAAAAAAGTAAACTTGCAAAAACTATAAGTAAAGGATATGTAAATATTATCACAATGAGCACATATCTGTGCTCATCAAACGACAAAATGCAAATTACTTACTGAGATTGCATTGTGCAATAACAGGTTCCCAGCAAGGTCCAAACGCGTAACTATAATGATCCATTTCTAAATTGATATCATGATAAAACTTCAACTGAGTCATTCCACGTTCAATAGTAGTCGGTTCCCATGGTGGTGGAAAATCCAAAGTGACATTTCGCACAGACCTAGGAGGTGGGATTTGTTCAGCACCGGCAAGACGTCCCCACATTCGCAAACGCCGTGCTTCAACAAATGGTTGTGGAAAATCTCGTAAGCTAACAGTGCTATGCTCAATTGAAACTGAAATTTGTCGAGTCCACAATGTAGTACAGGCAAGACCGTCAGCGGGCCAAGGACTTGCCGGGTCCACTCCGCGTATGAAATTCAACACGCGCTCTGTGCCGTGTAATGAAAGATCGGCTAGTGCAGCTATGCTAACCCCGACTGAATGCCAAGCGAGTAAACGTGTCCGTGCCGGGCCTGCTAAACTTATTTGTTTTGAACGTTGTATATAAATTTCGCCATTTTTTTTACTTAGATTCGCATAAAGTTCTTCAACCTATAAAGATATTTTTTTAGCTTAATACTTAATTATAAACTGTGCACGGAGATCTAGACATGGGCTATTTGTTTGTTCCGTTTTTAAACAATTAACATTAAATCTTGTTTTACACTATCCATTATCATTTTTTATTATGCTAAAGTTTTTATTGTATATAAATTTAGTCGTTTCAGTTTTTCTTGTATTTTTCGGAAACGCGATTTTGACGCAAATAATTTAAAGCGCTCAGAATTATGAAAAAAATACAACCCTAACCGGAAACAAAATATGTAGAACGCAAAGTGACAGTACCTCTGTATTTATTACACAACACAATGTCCATTGTTTGTTACTAATAATTATTGCATGTATTTTTTAAATGTATTTACCTTGCCTGCAGGTAAAAGTAAATGAGTTCTCAACAATTCAGTTAATCTGGAATCAAGCATTTGTTGTCTTTTTAAACTTTCATTATATTCATCTTGAAGAAGTTCATAATTATCCCGCAGCCGTACTTCAAATGGATCGTCAGCCATTTCAAAAAGACAGTCATTTATCTAAAATATATCAACCGTCAAATTTCCCCAAATTGATGATTGCACAGCAATTCGCGCCGCTCATAGGAAAGTCACACACTAAAGAACTGGCGTTTAACAATAGTTATAGATCAAAGTGGTTGCAGAAAGGATTGTCAAAAAATTTGATTTGACAATGACCTTAGAACGGGATCATATATTTCACATACATAAAGAGCAGTCTAATGTCGTTGTGAGAGTCTCAGTCATCTAGAGCATTAAATTGAACTCACACAAAAACAAATGATTCATCTACATAGAAAAAGATCGCTTTTCAAAATGTGTAGAAAAACGTTGTTTCGAAGTGAAAATTAAATATGCAAAAAAAAAAAAAAAAAAAACGATGCTAAATACATATATACACAGTCTACGAAAAATATCGTTTCAATTGATCCATTATTTTTCGAGCAGGATTGATTTAGTTTTACAATGCTTTTCATATGAAGATCATTGTTAAATCAGATTTTCTGACAATGCTTTCTGCAATTGAGTAATATTCTCCCATGTGGCAACGCTTATCCAATTTCAATTAGTATACAGAGTACAGTATAAAATACAAAAAAAAACACAGTTGTGTGGTTTTAAGAAACCACGACGCAAGTGAAACTTTTATTGGATTGTAGGCGTTGTATTGTAGACACTTATCCATCACGATATAAACAACAATATTCACATGAATACACGAATAAAAACATGTAAACACTGTACAGCACTTGCCCGCATGACAGACTGACTATGTGTTATACATACTACACGGTCAGCTGATGCTAACCATGGGCGCCGCCATATTGGCCTTGGCTGCTCTACCGAGCGCCTACTCCGAACGCCTTTCACTTTACCCCTACTCCGCGGCCGCCTGTAATGCGACATGCAACAGACGGCCAGAAAAATTCGGGGCGATAGAATAAAAGTTTCACTTTAAAATTGGTCGAAAATTTTATTTATTGAAGAATACATGAAATACCTACCTTTATGAGTAAATCTCGAGGTAATGGAGAATCTAGAGTGAACTGTACTTTCTGTTTATTATGAATCTTTTTCAACCATTTAACAATCGTAACCAGTTCATTTTGCACCGCGTCAGCAAAACTGTGTTTATACGGAAACCGTGCCTCAAACACAGCTAAACTGAACAACCATGCTTCATTATCCGCTTTTACAAAACCGTCTGCAGCCAATCTTTCCTCTTTCAATTCGGGATGAGAAATTAATTTTTGTAAATTTAATGATTGAGCAGTTATTACAGATGCATTGTCAAACGTAAAACAACATGTGACTGCTTTAATACGAAGACTTGGCCCTTTTATGAGCCCATTGATAACATCTAACCTTAATTCATGATTACCAGTATGACCTATAAAACACAGGCGGGCGATTCTAATCGACCATTTATTTTGAACACTGTGGCTTACTTGTTGTGATTGAGAATTATCTGATTTTATAAAACTACGTATTATGGTTACCATTTTCAAATGGAATACGGGATTCCATTTTAAATCTAAGCGATTTGCTATGTCTATACTCCATTCAAAGTTTGTATTCAAACGACACGTCCTGTCAAATCGGCACGATTTCACTGAACAACTCGTTTTCTGAAACAAATTTATACTCAAATTGACAATTTACATATCGTCGGTCTAATTTTAAAACCTCGTAAGTCAAAATTTTATGAAATTATGATTTTAGGCTATAGTGCTTTAGGATTTTAGTACCTACACTTCTGTAAAACCTCGTAAAAAATAAGCAAAATTGACTTACGGGGTTTTAAAATTAGACCGACGATATAATGTAAATAATAGTACGCAGAATGTTCAGTTTCCACTTCAACACGAGAAATTTTTTTTACTTAATTTATTCAATATTGTATAGTTTGTGAAACCTCCACTGAGAAACTGTACATCTTGTATACAATTGCATTCTGTAAAATTTCAAAACATTTTTTTTAAACTTACCGTCATTTCTTCGGATCGAGTACACATAAACATTTGTGTATTCGTATCTAAATCAACTAATTTACATCCAGAAAATTCTATCGATGATTTAGTTTCACAGCCTTCCACAGTTACTGAATCAAGTCTAGTTGCAATGTACACTGCAATGTAAATTTCTCATAAAATATATAACCTAAAACTAGCTAAATACTTAACGATAAACACAGGTCTATCATAATATTTTTGTGAGGCTTGAGACAAAAAGTCCTTCTTAAATAATATTTAGACGATATTGTTAAAGGTGCAATATATGCACAAAATTGGATATATTTCCAAAATCACATATTCAATTGACATCAAAACTGGAATCCTTACGAAAATAAACATTCAAACTCAAAATAATTCAAATCAGCACATTTTTGCAGAAATTCCCGACAGACAGACACACAAACAATCTTCATGCGGAAATCCACTTTTATTTACGTTTTGAGAATAGGACAATTAGAGTCTGATGTTATCTTGGGCACGATTTTTCAAACCCATCACCATACTTCCATTTCCTTATGGAACATGGAAGAAAAAATGGCTGCGTCTCATTAAAAATACAATGTATGGTTGACGTGATAAAAATATGTATTTTACCGCTTTCCTCCTCTATGAAAAATAAGTTTACGTTTGATAACGCAATATTTATCGTCCATATTTCTGGAATAAGTATTAAAGAATGATTCGAACGCCTGGCATGTGAAGAATTAGTGAAAATAGTATTGTGTAGAAAATATCTTAATACTGAGCTCCATTCTATTCTGAAAACATCTAGCATGGCGTCCAGTCTCGCGTATTGCGGTGAATGTGATAATTTAAGAAGCGCTACGGAGAGGAAAACAATAGTTCCTGTAAGGTGGCAACGTCTCGCATCGGTAAAATCTATAGCCGTGGTTGCGGCCCAACAGAAAATTTCGAGCAATAGTTCAACTGAAAACATGGATGCGGCATGTTCAACCATTAACTTGGTGTGGTAGCAACGTAAGGAAGTGCCGTTTGTAAATGTACTGCAAGCTGCCCATAATTCACCACAAGCTTGAATAGTCCAATCGGTTAAAAATGTACTTTTAGTTTTAGAACTATCACGAGGCGTCTGCACCGTTCCATTCTGAGGTAATGACGGCCAAAGTGATTTGTCAAATACTATTTTTAAAGTATGTAGAAATACGTATAGATTGATCACTTTACTTTGCACCTAAAATAAAACGATACATTTTTTAATATATAAGCAATCTAAAAATCACAAGCCTTATTAAATTTCAATATCTGGTGCAAAATATATAAAGATATTTTAATTTCTGGTTCATGGACAAGGTTCCAAAAGTGGCACTTAAAAGGCCAAAGTTTGAGAAAAACTTCAATAAATTAATAGCTCTTCCATCACTGGACAACTATAAAAATCCAGGTCCCCAATTCTGCTTGAATATTTGACGTTTTTTTGGGTTTACTGACCTTAGCATCTAATGACAATTTGTTAAGAGCAAAGATTGATTGTCGACAAGAATCCATACGAAAGCTGTCCAACTGAAGAGCAAAGTATAGCAATAAATCCGCTGGAGTTTCAAACATTCCATTGCAGCGGGAATTCATTTCAAAGCTTTTAAGTGAAACATTTAAATCATTTCTGCCAGCGAGAATTGATTGAATGCTTACATCATCGATTGAAATAGTACAGTTCTAAAAGAAAATAATAAATTTACGAGTTATTATCTGACAAACTCTTAAATACAGTAATAAAAAGTGAGAGAGTTTATACTAGTGATGAGTCTTGATTACCAAACAAGAACAATTTTTAAATAAAAAAAAGGTTTCCTTTATTAAAAAAAAAACAAAGATTAAAGATGTTATGAATGTCTTATGGGCTATGTACACGGAGGCGGAGTTACAAATTTTTCGATGCGAGCGTTTGTGGTGAGCACTAGGGGAAACTTCGAACTCCAATTTACCGTATGTCAGTGAGCAATGTTTATTAAAAGTGAAAGTAGTTATAATTTTATAAAGTTTTTTAATTTCAAAGAAAACATAGGAAAACTAAGCGATCTGGAAATGCTTGTTGTGTTCCGGGCTGTTGCGCTGATGGCGTTTTAAGTAAAATAAAGACCATTGGCGCCCTAATTTGACATTCCGCTGTCAGAGTAAACAAATTAACATCAGTTTTCCTTATTACATTTTTTTTTTGACACATCATGGCCAACTAAAGTTTTTGACTTATCACCTTAGAAACATGTTTCGATTTCCATAAAAAGTTAGTTCAATAATTCTCTATTACCCACTAGCGGCGCTAATAGGCTTCGTGCACACAGCCTATACCGGAATGAGCTTTTTATGAATTATATTGGATTTAAAATTTTGCTCTCATTTGGTATGGGCTATGGGTAAGGAGGCGGACTTATAAATTTATCGATGCGAGCGTTTGTGGTGAGCACAGGGGAAACCTCCAACTCAAATTTTCCATGTCAGTGAGCAATGTTTATTAAAAGTGAAAATAGTTATAATTTTATAAAAAATTTTAATTACACAGAAAACATGGGCAAAACTAGGCGATCTGGAAATGCTTGTTGTATTCCGGGCTGTTGCGCTGATGGCGATTTAAGTAAAATAAAGATCATTGGCGCCATAATTTGACGTTACGCTATCAGTGTAAACAAATTTATTATTTATATATTGTACGTCATAATTGATAAATAATTCTCATGTACATTTTATGATATGCTATTTACACAATGGTCTACAATCTGAATTTTATTGTATATAAAATTAACAGAAGTTTTCCTTATTAAATTTTTTTTGACACATTATGGCCAACTAAAGTTTTTGAATTATCACCATAGAAACATGTTGCGATTTCCATCAAAAAGGGAGTTAAATAATTCACTATTACCCACTAGCCTATAGCCTATAGCTACTGAATCAGCAGGTTTGTTTAGTAAAATAAAAACAAAACACGACCCGACTGTTAAAAACACATGATTGTGCAGTACACGAGTGTACAAAAAAGGAATAGTCATACGCGGGAGGGTAAATAAATAAAATGATACCTTCGGTACTACATATTTTGGAAACGGTCTGGATTCAAATCTAGTGTGCGATTCAATGTGAGGATTATTTTGTATGTATTCTAACAGTTCTTCATTGACAATACATCGAGGTCTGTGAACAGCTATATGCAGTTTCTCGGGCGGCCATCGCGATGTTAAAGTAACATTGGCATTCATATCATGAGCGAGTTCTACAAGATCTATATGATCAGGTGCAGCGCGTCTGCGTAAACGCATGTTCGCCTGATGTACCGTTATACTTAAAACAACGGCTCGAGTGCCTTGTGGAGACACTGAACCGCCTTCTAATTTTATTTCCGATGCCGTTGCTTGTATTAACCATCCTGATTTACCAGCCCAGACAGCCGATATATTTACTAACTGTATGAATAAAAACTGTAACAAAAAATTCTATTACAATGCAAAAGTATATAATTTTCTACCACTTCATCTAACAGTAGTTTAAAATTTAAATATTGCAAATATTAATATTGCTTCTCTATTCCATTATTGTTATTGACCAAGCGAATGAAAGCCGGTTTTTACAGGCATCTGTACTGTCACAATTTTTCATATGAGTATGATAATCACTAATGACTTGTCAAAGTTTCATAAAATTGCAATAAATTAATACATTCTTTAGAATATATTACATACTTGACCTAGCGTAATTATACTTGACGGTAGTTTAATGTTTTCGAAAATGTCATCGTTGTTTATTGTAGCGATTTCACTGACTTCAGACACGGGACGTATTTTATTAATTCGTACGTCATGTATCGTTATCGCTATTAATTTTGTAACTTCTGAGTTAAATAAATTACTGCTAATACCAATCTCTTCAATATGCTGTAAAATAAACTCCATGTGAGCGCAAATAGACAAAAATTCTGACAAAATAATAGTTTTACTTACGACAGAAAAGCCATTTTTTGTAATAAGTATATTTTTTAATTTGAGTTTCGGAAACTTTACTTGTCCTATTGTAACTTTGAATTTGTATTTTAATGTAAACATCCACGACAAAACTTTAGGTAATGCCCTGTAATCAAATTTGATACTGTGAATTAAAAAAAAAAACTTTAGAGATAATATGCCTAAATAAATTGAATTTTCTTACCATGTAATAAAAAAATAAATCACTGTAACAACTATAATAAACATTAGAATACTATCCATAATTTTAATATGAAAAATTTTAATCTTATTTACATAAATAAAAATATTTATATTTATTAAGGGAATACGTCTAGGTTAGGTATCCGACTATTTTTGGAATATTTGACAATTGGTTAACAATATCCATAAAATCATTACTAGTGACATCTCTATTTACATATCGTGTATCTCCCAACAACAATCTTACTACCGGTCCCGCCCGGTTTCACCCGGGTGCAAAAGAACGAATGGGGAAGGGACATGAGTACGTACATTCATCTTAGTTTACCGAGATGAATGTTGTGTCCAAATTTCATGATGATCGGAGTAATATCGCTCAAAAGTTTTTGTCGATAAAAAGCAGTACCTATTTATAGTTTTTTTAAGTAATAAATTTCTTTTAAATCAATAATTACTGTAATTAATAAAATATAATAAATTTTTAATTGAAAATTCTGTAGGAAAATAATTTTTATATAAGTAGGTACCTATAGTTATAACAGTTTTCAATTAATGAGCTATTAACATTGACTAATATATTAGTCAATGCTATTAATTTGATTTATTTAATTTTAATTAGTCGTAAATAAAATTAAACTAAATTTAAATGTAAGCCTTAGAATAAAGTAATGTAGAAAATAAAAAAAAAATTAAAAATATTTTTGCCCAACGTGGGGCGCGACCCACGACTCTGATAAAAATAAAATATTATAATATTTTATTTTTGTCAATAATAAATATTTTATTTTTGTCAATTTTATTTATTTGAAAACAAACAAACTCTTCAGCTTTATAATATATAGCCGCTAGCCGCGGCTACGCTCGCGATTGAGATGGAAATCGACTTTTGACATGCATATTAGGGGTTGAGGGAGGCATCGAGTAAAAAAATTTGAAAAGAAGTTTGACCCTGCAGGCCATCCCTGTAACTTCCCGCTATTTTCGAGTTCAAAACGCTCAAAAATATATAAAATATAGCAAGAAGATTATTTTTTAGCTCTTCGAGCTCAAAAAAAAAACACTTTGTTACGAAATTTTCGTTCACTATATCTCATGAACAAATGAGCCGATTTTGATGCGGTTTGCGTCGATCGACGCAGTTTTTTTAACCTAAGAAAGTAAATTATTTTAAAAAAATCGATTTGATAAGAATTTTACGAGTAATTATAAAAAATTACTTTTTTCCTAATTTTTCGTTCACGTTATCTCATGAACAAATGAACCAATTTTGATCTGGTTTGCGGCGATCGACGCAGTTTTTTTAACCTAAAAAAGTAAATTATTACAAAAAAATCGATTTGATAAGAATTTTACGAGTAATTATAAAAAATTACTTTTCTCCTAATTTTTCGTTCACGTTATCTCATGAACAAATGAACCAATTTTGATCTGGTTTGCGGCGGTCGACGCAGTTTTTTTAGCCTAAGAAAGTAATTTATTACAAAAAAATCGATCTGATAACAATTTTAAGAATCATTTTAAAAAAACACTTTTTTACGATTTTTTCGTTCACGGTATCTCGTGAACAAATAAACCGATTTTGATGCGGTTTGCGGAAATCGACGCAGTTTGTTAAGGAGAAGAGCTGATTAGATTTTGGAATTATTCGGTTTAGTAGTTTAGAAAATATTTTACAAAAACAAATTTTTAAAAGTTTTTGAAACTTGTTTTTTTAAGATTTCTCAAAATTTTTTGGGCCGAATCGTTTCAAATTTTCAGGAAGTCTAAGTTCACCAAGATCACGTCAGATGCCGCAAACCGCGTTTCAGTCGGACACTCCGTTCAAAAGATATAAAAGGTTTACATACATACATACACACACACACATACATACAGCCCTACGGACATCATCGCCAAAATAGTTTTAATAGCTTCCTAGGACCTCAAAACGACGAGATCTGGCGAAAACTCGATTTTCGAAAATCGGGGTGAAACCAATAACTTCCCGATTTTTGAAAAAAAAAAAAATTTTTTTTTTTTTTAAGCGGGAAGTTAAAAATCTTTCAGGCAAATATTGCATATGTTTTCCCGAAAAGTTATAATTTTTGTGATAAAAATAGGTGTTCCTAAAAATGTCCAAGTCACCCTCATTCCTGTGCAGGAGTTGGGGGTGGGTGTGATATTTATCTCCAAAGAATGTCCTCTTCAAACTAAACAACAACATAAAACCCCTTCTTAACGGGTGCTTACGTCATAAAAGGAAACTACTGTCCAAATTTCAAGTTTATAGCTCAAGTGGTTTGACCCAGGTTTGACCTGAGCGTTGATGAATCACGGGGGATAAACTCTTTTATATATAGTATAAAATAGCCTCTACCTGCGGCTCTGCACGCGATTGTGATGGAATCAATGTTTTATACAACAGTAGTGGAGCCTTACAGTATTGTTTGTTGACTATTTATTGGAGGTCTGAAATTTTTAAAATCATGTAAAATTTGGCGGCATTTGACATTTTTTTAAATTTATAGATACAATATTTAACTCCGTTAGGGGGTGAATATTCAAAAATATTTTCCTAGTGCTCACCTAGTCTGTTCAAGTGTAATAACTTGCAAAATTGATGACATTCACGTGATCAACGCCCCGACAAACCTTGAAAATGACACCCATGTTGATTTTTAGACTATTTACCTTTTTTCACTCTCTGACGGGGTTGTTTTTAAAAAATCTCGGAACACGTGTTTGTTTATTTGTTGACAGGAGTAATCTTGCGCATTTTCGAATTGATACATCTATCTTATATGATTTCTCCATGCAAATTTTGAACCCCCGTTACACCCTTTTAGGGGTTGAATTTTCAAAAATCCGTTCTTAGCGGATGCCTACGTCATAACAACTATATGTGTGTCAAATTTTAGCCCACTCCCTCCAGTGGCTAGAGGTGACCGTTGATTCTCCATTAAAAATTTTTAACCCCCGTTACAGCCTTTTAGGGGTTGAGTTTTCAAAAATCCGTTTATAGCGGATGCCTGCGTCATAATAAATATCTGTGTGCCAAATTTCAGCCCAATCCGTATAGTGATTTGAGCTGTGTGCTGATTCTCCATTCATATTTTAAACCCCCGTTACACCCTTTCTAGGGTTGAATTTTCAAAAATTCGTTCTTAGCGGATGCCTACGTTGTAATAAGTATCTGTGTGCCAAATTTCAGCCCAATTCGTACAATGGTTTGAGCTGTATGTTGATTCTCCATTCATATTTTAAACCCCCGGTACACCCTTTTAGGGGTTGAATTTTCAAAAATCCGTTCTTAGTGGGTGCCTACGTCATAATAACTATCTATGTGCCAAATATCAACCCAATCAGTCCAGCGGTTTGAGCTGTGCGTTGATAAGCCAGTCAGTCAGTCAGTCAGTCAATCTGACGAGAGACGACTTATATGTCTGGAACTGATTGAACTGAAGGCTGCCGAACTCTGAGGTGTCCTGAGGTCAGCTGTAGAAGAGACGTCAGTCGCTGGTTGTCATAAACTCATAAATCTAATAAATGTTGATTGTAAATATGAATTAATATAAGGATACAAATTTTCGTGTATTATTAATGGAAAGCACTAAGTCCTAATTATTTTTGTGTGTAAAACGTCGCACAATTACATATGTTCTTTTAAATATTATTTGTAAAAAACATGTCAGTAATTAGAAATGGTTATTTTCAAGATCATTTTGAAGGTTGTGGACAAGAAGGCCCTATTAGATGTATTTTTTTATGTGAATTTCATCCAACTGTGGGGCCACAAATTACTTGTCAGGTGAGACAGTTATTTTATAAGTTATTTTTGACACCACTAGTGATAACAATTATCATTTATTTTAAACGCTGATGACCTCAGATGTTTTGCGTCTATAATCTACATTCTATCATTAATTATTTAATCTGATCGGGATTGCAGGGAGGTGAACCAGTGGTATAAATTAATTAAATAAATTGGACGTTTTATCGCTTTACTATTGCGACTTTGTTAGAAAACTTATTTTTAGGGTTTTGTACCTCAAAGGAAAAAAAGGAACCCTTTTTCTCAGGAATGCGTAGAGGTATCAAGTTAAAATTAAAATCAAATACTCAGGTTTGCAATCCCTTTGAGCTGTGAAACAAATAAAACTTCTAAATCAACGCAGTGAAAAGGTATGGCCGTTTATAGCCTTATAAGAGCTTACGACCAATTTAGGGTATGTATTTTAGGCAAGTTTAAATAATAAAAAAAAAACAGTATTTTGTCAATGGGTGAATCTGGAATCGCGAGTCTGGCAGAGAGTTTGCGGTTATTTCGCTTCTGCGCAGTATATGACATCTGCAAAAAAATATCCCAAAAAAATTGTTTTAGGCAACTTGAAATTTTTATAATCTTTTAGTTCAGCTTTTCCCAAAATAAAAATGCCAGACGATTTTGTCGGTTATATAGTAGGACCAGTTCCCTCCGAATATATTTAATTAATATACGCAATGAGCACGATACATGTTGAACGGATAGAAAACAAATTTGGGCGGATGTTTGGTGTGCAAATATTGAACAAATATGAAGAGCCCTATTGTTTTTGGGGAAAATGGGCGCATGCGTAAAAGAGATATATGCTATAACGTTGTTTTTTTATATAGTAATGATATACTTTTCATAACGGTTTATTATTCTATTTATTTTTCGAAAAAGTTTTGTAAAAAAAGTTTCTAAACTTTATAGTTTCGGAAAAAAATTTGAAAATAAGAAAAGAATCAGCTATTCTTTTGTTTTGTAAATCTGTCAGAAAGAAATTAGTTAAATATGCTGTGACTAGTAGTTAAGCGTGTCTCCGTCAGGCGTGATCAAAGTTCAAATATTCAAAATAACGCCTTTATTTTACATATAATATAGAAGTTAACATATATTTTAGAAGACGTGCTCCCTGTTTCTGTCCCTGGGGAGAAAATCTATAATCCCACTCACAATTAGATTCGGTGCCGTGTCCTATACTATAAATCTTTAAACTTCCTAGGTCAACTGGAACCTTCTGGATGGTCTGGAAACACAGACAGACCGACGGACAGATAGACAAACAGACAGACGGATGGACAGACGAACATCCGGACACACATTAGGAAATTATATATAGAATGGGTCAAATTCAAATTTTCAGGGGCCCCACATTACGCGTGTAACCTTTTTTTAATGGTTTTCTTATTTGTAAATTGAAAAAAATCATGTATTATTTGAATTGTATGAAATTAACGTTTGTTTTTTTTATTGATTTTTATATTTTATAATACAAGGTGGCGCAGAGGAAACGCATGTTTTTCACCTAAGCATAACATTTTATATTTTCAAGATACTGTTGTTTTATTTACAGCTAAATGAAGTAATAATAATGCACTTTTAAATCAATTATGGGAAATAATGTCAGTCAAGTGTCGCCCTGCTTCACGGTAGCACATCTCCAACCGCTCTTGAAAATTGTGCATCACACTTAAAATCATTTCATGTGGTACTCTTGCGATTTCTTGATGAATAGCAATTTTCAGTTCTTTTTGTGGGGTTACCTTAAGTCTAAAGTGTACGCTAACAAGCCCTGTACGTTACAGGAACTGAAAATTGCTATTCGTCAAGAAATCCGCAAGAGTACCAGAAGAAATGATTTTAAGTGTGACGCACAATTTTCAAGAGCGGTTGGAGATGTGCGACCGCGAAGCAGGGCGACACTTGACTGACATTATTTTCCATAATGAGCCTTTTTCCTGAGAATAGTGCAGCGAAAGTGTCACGAGAGGCAGCACTAGTAGTAGGGACAAACATAAAATATTTACATGCAAACCAATGTTATTTACGTGATATTATTTTATTATTTAAAAATATCAATCTGAAATAAAAAACATTTTTTGAACTTGTACAATGCCAACGAAGCATTGCAGTTTTGCTAATTGTACGTCGGATAATCGATATCCAGAAGAGAACGTGTTTTTTATACCATTTATAAAACCTCATTAGGTTAGATGTATACCAATAAAAGATTTCCAAAATATTAAATACTAAACTAACTGATAAACTTATCACTGAGAGTCATCATTTACATATGTTATCGAAATTATTTTTAAAATTAATTAAATGAATAAAAAATGAATAGTAAATTTTTGACAGTTTATTACCATTGATTAGAATGAGATATAACCTCAATCTTTTATTAAATTATATTAATTTATTATATTTAATTAAATTTATTTTATTACCATATATTTTTGATTCATATTTCATTTGGAAATAAATCTGAAATTCATAATTATTTTCAATTTCTCTTATTACAGTTTGAATTTATTGCTAATATTTTACTAGACTCTGCATACTAACCTGTCTATTAATTCATTTTTTTTTGCAGATACTTTTAAATTACGACACGCAAGCCAACGTTTTAATGTTACTACATTGTTATCTTTTACAGTTGCAAATTTTAGTTTTGCTCCAGGAACATCATCTTCTGTTAAAAACATTTTTTTTCAAGTACACTTTAATGTGTGTTTTATATGGGGATTTGACAGTGTTTGTCCCTACCGAACTACTAGCGCTACTAGTGAGTGATTTTTCGTACTTCATGAAAAAGGCTCATTGATTTAAAAGTGTATTATTATTACTTCATTTAGCTGAAATTAAAACAACAGTATCTTGAAAATATAAAATGTTATGCTTAGGTGAAAAACATGCGTTTCCTCTGCGCCACCTTGTATAACCAGCGGGAGTGTGCAAGTAATTCAAGAATTACAATGCGCCAAATTATACATAGTATATCGCTATATCCCAATCGGTGTATAATATTTATAACAATATAATTTAAATTACTCAAGAATCTCTGTAAGTCGTGCTTCAAGGAGACGCCAAAAAAATCGAGTTAAAGAGTTTTCGACTTATGAAGGATTTCGACTTAGGCAGATTTTGAAAACAAATATTCGATATGTAGTAGAGCTGTAAAAGTAGCGAGAAATTGTGTACCTATATGTATTCGTTACTTAAAGAATCAGTATCCGTTACTTTCGTATCGTTACGTTACTCATTACTTTTCATACAACGTAACGACATACAATCGTGTACTAACAACATCAAGCATGTACCGTCGCATCAAGGCGCGTCGCATACGTGATATGATATGACTGATATGATATGACTTCGTTCGTACTATATTTACTGCACTGAATAGTGAATATTATATACCTATGTAAGAATAATCCCGAATATCACAATAACACCGCAGTAATAGTATATTGTGCGACTAGTGAGAGAAGGAGAAGATTCCATGAGATTCCAGCGTGAAATTTGCCGCACGAGCTTAGCGAGTGCGGTAACACGCGAGTGGAATATTCTCCTTTGATCAATGGTCGCACATAATATTTTATTCAACAAGCATGAGTAATATGTAATCGGGGCCCTGATAAAAGAGGGAAAAATAATAAATCACTTCATTGATTGACGTACCCACCGCCCTCGATGCACACAAGATGGCCCTGACTTTCGCTGAATTGCGATGCTGTTTTCATATATACAAATCGCTACCGCGTTCCTATTGGTCCAGAAACTATGAAGTTATTATTCATTATTGTACGGCTCCCGCTCGCTACTGCGTTCCTATTGGTCCAGAAAATTCATTATCGTACAGTACGGCTCATTATTAGCACTCTACGCGTCAACATGAAGTAATTTATTATTTCTCCCGAATTTAACAGGGCCCCGAAATTATATATTACTCACGCGTGTTGAATAAAATCAATTAATTTCAAAACTACTATTTAATAATATTATTGTATTATTAGTTATTAGTTAAAACATCTTAAATTAAGAAGTTTTAACTAATAACTAATAATACAATAATTTGTTGAAAGCGTTGCGCTAATAATAATGAATTTTAAACAATATTTCTGGAATTGCTTAAAACATCTTAAATTAAAATTTAAGATTTTTTAACAATCGCTAGGTGAACCGTTCCTGGTTCCAAGTCACGCATCCGCATGAGGCATGTTATATAATGCATATTGCATTGTATTCGTTCGTATAACTGCATCAAACGAGTCGGACTGACATGGATACGACAAATGCGAGTAACGAAATGAATTTGTAAGTAACAATTCGTTACTTCGGGTCAGACGATGTACCCGTTACTCGGTAACGAATACATACGGTTTGTTACAGCTCTAATATGTAGTAGAGATTCTTCAATTGCTCATATCTCGCGTTCTAATAATCCCACAGCAATCGTTCTGGGGTCGTTGGACTCGTTAGGATTTACTCTTTAATTGAATGTCTATCAAGTAAAACTCTCCAATGTACTGGAAAAAAGTTATTAGCGTCCAAAGTTACGTATTGCTTTAATTTATTATTAAACTGTTCAGTTTTTTTTTTAAATTTTTGATTGCATCAGGCAATTTATAGTACATTTTGTAACCTAAGTATAAGGGACTTTTTTCAAAAAAGGTTGTATTATGTTTTAACACAATGTTTTTATTGCGGGTGTTATAATTTTTTGTTTGATTTTCTGAAAAAACCTTTTTGAGTGCGTAACTGTAAGCAGCTCAAGAGCAAAAATCCCGTAAAAAGTTAGTAGTTTGTTTTCTTTGAAAAAATTTCGACATGAATTTCTGAATTTTATATTGAATATTAATTAAAGTCTTCTTTTGTAATACAAAACTCGGTGTCTATCTACCGACATACCCCACACTAGGATGACATATTTGATAGTATTTACTACAAATATGTGATAAAAAGTTAGTAAAGTTTCTCTGTTAAAAAAAGAGGGTTGAGATTGCGAGTAATGGAAGTTTTGTGGCTTGAAGGGAAAGGAACAAAACATTTTTTCCAATTTTAGAGGTTTTCGACTTATCGAGATTCGATTTAGGGGTTTCTACTATTAGGTAGTAAAAAATTTTTTTAAGACAATTGCTTTTATTGAAGTGCGCTGAAAGGAAAGAAATAATTTTTAGTTATTATTTTATTAATATTTTAGGTTCGTAACTATAAAAACGTGATCGTTTATAAGTCACAACCTAAAATATTAAAAAAATTTTTTTCTTTTTAGTATCTATATTTACATAAAAGCTTATGTCTTTAATACTTTTTTTACTAATATTTTATTTTGTTCTTTTTAGTTTTTACTAATTTTTACTGTTAACACATTAATTTTTTAAATGAATTGATTGTTATTTAATTCTAAAAACGATTGAAACGTGTATTGTTACCGGGAATACATTGTACATAAATTAAAATTGGTAGGATATATGGCGTCCGCCATATTGGTTTACAATGACGTCACATACTTCATCGTATACCACTCACAAATTCTTCATTTAATACCTATGTCAACATGATTGTGAAGAAAAAGGTAATCCGACGTTTTGGGGCGTTTGCTATATTATGTTTAAAATGACGTCATATACTTTATTGTACGCCACTCGTCGAACTCTTTCTTTTGACATCCATGTCAAGACGGTTGTGAAGAAAAAGTTAATATGCCATCTTGGGGTGTCCGTCATATTGGATTTTTGCATTGTTACCGAACTTATACACGTATGTAAAATTTCAAAGCTTTCAAAACTTTTTTATAATTATTACCCTAAATTAATTATTAAAATAATTATATTTCCTTTTTGGTACATTTCAATAAAAACTTTTTTTTTATTAGTATTTTATTTTTGTTGCTTTTAGTCTTTCAAAATTTTAACTATTATGACATTAATTTGTAATTGCAGCAATTGGACGACGGGGCCTTTCCAACCAATAAATAATAATATTGACATTGGACATATAATAACAAAGAAAATGAAATTTCCGTTAACGCGTGCAGTAACGCGGGTAACGGTTACCACTAAACATAATCAAATTTGCTATTCGTTTTCATGGTTTTCTATATGTTATCACGAAATTAAAATTAAACAAAGCATGCTTGTCAAATACCTAACTAACATCTACAGAACAAAAGAACAATAGGTTTATTATTTTCAAAATATTTCTGAAACTACAATTTTAGAAAAACACATTTTTTTCATAACTATCCTGTAAAAATATACACACTAATTAACCGTTATGATATAAAACACAACTTTAAATGGTAGGTATATCTTTTCTCCGCATGCGCAGATTGTCTCCAAAAATTGTTTTTACAAAACTTGTAAAATAGAATAATAAACCGTTATGATAAGTGCCTATACCATCATTACATAAAAAAACTACGTTATAACATATATCTCTGATGCGCATGCGCCGATTTTCCCCGAAATAAAGTACAAACATTTCTTGTAAAACAGATAGAATAATAAGCCGCTATGAAAAGTATACCATTGTTATATAAAAAACGTTATAGCACATAATATCTCTTGCGCATGCGCCGATTTTCCCCAAAAATAAATCACAAAACTTTCTTGAAAACAGATAGAATAATAAACCGTTATGAAAAGTATACGATTATTATATAAAAAACGATATTATAATATATATCTCCTGCGTATGCGCCGACTTTCCACAAAAATACTTTTTACAAAATTTTCTTGTAAAATAAAATAATAGCAATCGTAATAGTTGCATCACTAATCGCAATAAATATAATTAATTTGGTTACAGGTTCCTGAAAACTACATTTCCAAAGATATTTTTGATGCTGTTAGTGTATATATTATACCGAAAGCACAGTTACAAAGAAGTACTTTGACAGTGTAAGTTTTTTTTTTTTTTTTGAAGTGAAACTTTTTTATAGACCAGTAAAATGAAGCACTCATTTTCCATTAATTCGAAAATTAGAAGAACTTTTCCATGGTTACAGTATTGAATTTTGACAAGAAACTGATAAAACACAGTTTTAACTCTTTTTTAACAAGTTCCAGTCATCGCATGAAGGTGCAATTTTGACAGATTGTGTATCATACTTATATAAATGTTCCATCAAATTTTCACTCTTTTGCGATTTTATTTTGACAAGATAGATACAAGCAAAAAACTGATGATACACGTTTTTTTAATTTTTTTTAACAAGTTTCAGTCATCGCACGAAGACGCAATTTTGACAGATTGTGTATCATACTTATATACATATTTCCTCAAATTTGCACCCTTTTGCGATTTTGTGGAAATGTTAGGGTCAAATCATCTTCATTTTACTGGCCTATTTAGTGACGTATCTCTTTGAATATTGTAAGAGAAACTTTGGTAACGCAAAATTAAACGAGTTCGTAACTCTAAAGAAGTTTCACTTCCCCCGTGAGCCTATGTGTGTGAGACTCACACGTTTTGGAACGAAGTTACTTATGGGAAGTTATAGATATAAATGGGCTAGAAAAAAAACCTAAATAAAATCCGTAACGAAAATCTAATTATCTATTGTATGTCTGTCCGTAGACATAGAAAGTTGAAATTGGGCACACTTATAATATAGGGGCATGGGACAGATCGTAACGGAGTCGGGATTTTGAATTTTCGTCCCAGAGGGGAGCAAATTGAAAACAAAAAAGTTTTTCGCTTATAATTCGCTCAATTTAAACCAGATCGGTTTGAAACCTGTCTTAAACGAAAGAGGAGAACATTTGACATAGATTTCGTATAACAGAATTCGCGCAATTGACATTAATATTTTGTGAATTGCAACGCCTTCTAACTTCACGATTTTTTATTAGACCTATATAAATAGCGATATCTAAGCAATGTTAATGGTTCAGTGGTAGATTACTCATCTGCCATGCAGGTGTCCCTGGTTCGATTCCCGACAGGTGTGCAACAAATGTTATTTTTATTTTTTTAGAGTTGCAAATCATACGATTAATTTTTGTTTAATAATCATATTATAGTATAATTAAAATTTTTGAATAATTTATAGACAAATTAGTAAAAAAATTATATGATACATAATACATAGCGAAAAGAACTTCGTTCCAACAGGGCATTCCATGACACGTCTTGTCTTTTTTATTTATATATAATATATATACGTTGCAGATTCAACATTTATATTGTAAAAAGTAAATATCTTGACTTTTTAGGACACTGTCCAGTTCTAAAATATTGGGATTTCCAGTACGTATCGACAATAAGAAATATGCAAGAAATGCTTTTCATTTTAATCTTTGCATTGTTTGTGATGCCTGGAGTAGGACCGTTCATTATGAACCTGTTTTAAAAAAATTAACTGATTATTTAGTAAGTGTTAATTGTATCATTACTAGGGGTTAACCAATATCAACATTGGTCATTGACCTTTTGGCTGATAATCGGTATTGACCGATATATGTATTTCAATATCGGTATTGGTCTAATAATAATTCTACTACTTTCTTTTTTAATGCTTAGTAAAAGTAAGTAAAACGCTGAATTTTAATAGAATGAATTTGTCTCAAATCATTTTTAATAAGTTGGCTCCAAATTCACAATTTGTGCTAAATGATTTAATTCTCGCGATCCAATCTGTAGTAGATTCATTTGTTTTTGTATTAGCGTAGTAAAACTTCAAACATTCAGCGAAAACAGGCTTTGTTGTAGAAAAATAAGAATCCATAATTTTGATGAGATCTAGTATTAATTTATATACAGATTCACTAACATTTGCCACTAATAAAGAGGCCTTTCATTTAACATTAACATACCAGGTGTATTATAATAGATTTTGAGAAACCTTACGTGCAGAAAGTTAAAATATTTTTTATGGCTGATAATTAATCGGTTATAGGTGTATCGGTATTGGCCCATAATCGGTACAGGCGAAAAAAATCATATCGGTAGTTTCCTAATCATTACTGATGGTTGGAGTTCGGTTTATGAAATTAATCGTCATTACAATTAGTAACAAAATAGTTAAAAAATAATTAATTTGACAATAAATTGCAGATATTCGTCAGTTCAATCAATAACCAATATTGGTTATTGATCGAACTAGCGCATATATGCAATTTATTGTCAAATTAATTATTTTTTAACTATTTTGTTACTAATTGTATATATGACATTGCTGACATGTGTGGGTTGGTAATTTTAAGAATGGCATACAGTTAATCTGTGTATAAAAAATTCCAGCCAATTGGGCGACGGGACCATCCCAACTTCTACTACTATTAGAGTGACATTTGTTCAGAAGTGAACTGTTCAACTGTTAAAATGTTTGTAAATGAAATGAAAATAAGTTATTTTATAGCAGATAGGTGCAAAGAATGTCATATAAATCGCCCTTATTGGCATCGTAATTCATGTGACTATTTAAAACTTGCTAGCGATCTTTTTAAACATTCTATCACAACTCGTAATATAATCCATTACGACATTAGGTATACAATATAACTGTTGTTAATAGATTGCTATGGAATTAGAAAATGGATTTTTATCACAACATACAGATAAACCAAACAAATTATCGGTAATGTTAAAGCAAGTAATGGACGATTTAAATTCACATAGCATGTGCACATTGACAGAAGGTACAACGACAACACATCTGAAAGTGGTCAGAGTTTGTGCAGATCCAGTACCAGTTCCGGACCACGTTGTACCGATATTTTTGTCTCATGAACAAGACTTTCTATCTGACCAATGGGATTTAACCACTCATCAGGTACTTCCTTTATATTTAATTTTTTTGAAATGTTATTGTATAGCTTTTCTGTCTTTTAAGGTTTATCCATACATAGATGGCTTCAATCATGTGGCAAAAATAGCAGCAGAAGCCGATGTTGAAAACAATTTAGTGAAAGCGTGTGTACAAAATTTAGTGTATTATGGTGTAGTAGCACTTATTCCAATCTTCCAGTACTGCAATGTGTATACAGCTACACCAAAATTAAGACAGTTATCATTGAACAAGTTGTTACAACAAAGATGCATCGATTACATTTCAGTAAGGCAACCGGCTTCTTTACGCGATGTTTTTCGTATATATTCGAGCATGACTTACGGAACTACTGTTCGAGATCTTTGTATTCGTTTTAATCCAAAGTCAATGCACATAAATGAAAGAAAATTAGTACAGTTTGGTGTTTTAGAAGGCTTTATAAGAAGAGTGTATAAATACCCCGTTGTGTTGAATGAAAGCAGTAATGGAAATGACGATAATGCTTCAAATGTGAATCAGCTGCAAAATAGTTTAACTGGCACATGCTCAATGGATGAAATCTGTTGCTGTCATGGAATCAGTACCCAAGAATTGGAAGATCAGTTAGAATGCGATCCTAGTGTGATTATGTTATTAAAGTGATCTGACGTGTATGCTTTATATATTAATTTTCTTCTATTTATTCAATTTTTTATATTACAAATAAAACATTTTTTATTAATGTTTTATTTTAATTTTTCAACCTTCAGAATAATTATTCTCCTGATTTTTCAGTTTCAGTTTGATTTTGGTTAACTGGAAAAGCTTTAACTTCTTATAAAAATGTCCGTTTACTTTAAAATTAACTTTTTAACCAATCAATATGATTTTTATGTTTGGCACGCTATGTAGCCTAAGTGGCTTGATGGGTGTTAACCATATATGCTTTTAGTTTTATTATATACCGAACATAGGAGTAAAATAGCAATCGATCTATTAGGGTGCAAACAAATACTTCTGTCCTTTTTTTAAGACGTCGGAGCTCGGTTCTGATTGACTAACGCCATAAATAAAGACATAAAACTTTTGATAAAGAGAGATATATTCCATGCTATATCATAATCTATACTAATAGTCAGAGTGCCCGTCGGCAAAAATTTTATTGATACATACTCTCCCCAAACTTTGTATATGGGACACCTATTTCCTCTATGACTTTTCTTAATTTTGGGGCGTTTTCCCTCTAAATTTTCCGAAAGATGTCGTTTTGACGACATGTAAAAAATTTATAGATACTGTTTGTTTTTTAATTGGATAGCTTAAAAACTTCAACCAAAACGCTAAACTAATGTTCTCTGACAAATAACATGAACCATTTAAAATGTCTGACACCTCGAATATGTTTGTTTGTTTGGTTGAACGCGTTAATCTCAGGAACTACTGGTTCAAATTGAAAAACATTTTTTTTGTTGGATAGCCCATTTATTGAGGAAGGCTATAGGCTATATAATATCACGCTACAACCAATAGGAGCGGAGCATTATAAAAAATGTTGCATAATGTATCTCAAAAATAAGCTTCTATTCAGGTGAAATGCCCTAACTAAATATACCAATATTAGCGTTTAACGTTTACAAGCCCGGCTGGCTCAGTCGGTAGCGCATGCTTCTGTGAATATCAGGGTCGTGGGTTCGTGCCCCACGTTGTGCAAAAATATTTTTAATTTTTTTTTATTTTCTACATTACTTTATTCTAAGGCATACATTTAAATTTATTTTAATTTTATTTACGACTAATTAAAAATCTAATTAATAGCTCATTTGAAAACTGTTATAACTATAGGTACCTATATAAAAATTATTTTCCTACAGAGTTTTCAATTAAAAATTTATTATATTTTATTAATTACAGTAATTATTGATTTAAAAGAAATTTATTACTTATCGAGGAAGGTTATAGGCTATATAATATCACGCTACAACCAACAAGAAATGAAAAATGTTGCAAAATGTAACTCAAAAATTGTCCGTCCGACAAAAACTTTTGAACGGTATAACTCCGATCATCATGAAATTTGGACACAACATTCATCTAAACTAAGATGAATGTGCGTACTCATGTCCCTCCCTTCCCCATTCGTTCTTTTGCACCCGGGTGAAACCGGGCGGGACCGCTAGTATGTATAATATATATTGTCGAAACAACCACGGAATTACTTTAAAACAGAGACGCAGATATAATTCGATACGCTTTGTTGCCTTCGCTCACCGCACATTGAGTAAAATAATTATATAATATGGAGTAAATCATATATTTAATACCTTCTATATTGCTAGCAAAGATCGGGAGAAAGACAACAGTAGGGTGCAGATATTTATACGTCTGTCTCACTTATTATACTCTGAGTCTCATGCGATGTCCGTGAATGGAGCGTGTGCGTCAGTTGCAGCGTCAGGTTGCACATGGAACTAAGCTGCGAAAGTGAGGTGACTTGCTCTATAGGCTGTGTGCACGAAGCCTATTAGCGCCGCTAGTGGGTAATAGAGAATTATTGAACTAACTTTTTATGGAAATCGCGACACGTTTCTATGGTGATAAATAAAAAACTTTAGTTGGCCATGATGTGTCAAAAAAAAAATGTAATAAGGAAAACTGGTGTTAATTTGTTTACACTGACAGCGGAACGTCAAATTAGGGCGCCAATGGTCTTTATTTTACTTAAATTGCCATCAGCGCAACAGCCCGGAACACAACAAGCATTTCCAGATCGCTTAGTTTTCCTATGTTTTCTTTGTAATTAAAAAATTTCATAAAATTATAATTATTTTCACTTTTAATAAACATTGCTCACTGACATACGGAAAATTGGAGTTCGAAGTTTCCTCTAGTGCTCACCACAAACGCTCGCATCGAAAAATTTGTAACTCCGCCTCCGTGCACATAGCCCATTCCACTTACTAATTGCCCCACTACAGACGCGACACTTGCTCACAGCGGGCCAAGTAAAAAGAAAGAGATAGAAAACAGCCATTTGTTATCTCACTTCATGGGCCACGGTTCCACTTACGGCCACTAGCAATATAGAAGTTATTAAATATATGGAGTAAATAGACAATGTTTCATATAGTAATTACTAGCCATTACCCATGGCTTCGCACGCGATTGAGGAGAAACCTCCCATTATTTAGCATATAGTTACTCCTTTCTCGACGTAGACCCCCATTAATAAATTTCAGAATTGATGACATTCACGTGATCAACATCCTGACAAACCTTGAAAATGACACCCATGTTGATTTTTAGAATATTTATCTCTTTTCACCCTCTGAAGGGGTTGTTTTTGAAAAAGCATGAAATACGTGTTTCTTTATTTGTTGACAGGAAATAATCCTGCGCATTTTCGAATTCTATCTTATAAGATTTCTCCTTGCAAATTTTCAGAAATGTGTCCTTAGCGGATGCCAAATTTCAGCCCAATCCGTCCAGTGGTTTGAGCTGTGCGTTGATAGATCAGTCAGTCACGGTTTCCTTTTATATATCTACAAATATTAGGTGCCAATAGAAGAAAATAAAAATTAATTATTTAAAAAAACGTGAAACCTGACTGCACAAAAATGAAATTTTGAGGTGAGGACACATTCAAAAACAAAAGAAAATAGTCCCATCTGCTGCGTGTTGAGGTTTTCCGGCTGTTTTCTACTTTTTAGTTATTTTCATTTTTATGCAGTCGGGTGTCTTGTTTTTTAAATAATTAATTTTCATTTTTCATGAACGCTCAAATAATGAGTTTTTTAATAAATATTAATTTCGACTCTTGTATAATTCAAAAGTTACTTGACCTAACTATTAAGGCTCAGCCAATTACCAAAAGTCCCAAATTGTGTACAAAAATATTTAACAGTGCCTGAGAATTGAAATATTAACGTCCAAATTAGACCAACTGTGAAATTTTCAAAAAATCTTTACTGAGAAGTAAGAAGTATTGGTACCATGAAAATTGTTTCGACTCTGCGGTTGTTTTTATTCTAAGAAATTTACAAAACGTTTTATAACACTTTTTTCTCGTACGCTTTATCCACAAAATTAACGGTTTGGAAGAAAATTCGTAAAACGGAACCTGGTTTATTTACGAAAAGACAAACTTTCTTTGAACTGAGAAGATTGGAAAAGGTTTTATGATATTATTTTGCTGAATAACACAGACAACTTTCTAATACTACATCATTTTATTTTACAAAACTGTGATTCAACTTCATATATTCCAACAGATTGATTGGCCTTTTCATCATAGTCCACCCATTCTTTCTCGGTTAAGTCCACGTCTTCAAAAACATTTCCACTTTCAATTGCGGTTGCGATCCACCCTTCTGTAGGTGTAAATACAACAGGTTCTAGGCCACGGCAATCAAATATTACGACGGTTTTAAACTTTCCTTGATCGTTATTAGAGTAGATGCCTATAAAATTTAAAAATAAGCTTAGCTAGTCATTTTTTTTTTTCTAATACATAGGGGGTGAGATATAAGTAGTGAAACTTTAACTGATTAATTGATCGCAAGCATGCTTAACAAAAAAAAACTTAATTGGATCTCCTTAGAAAAAATATAATTGACGTCAACCACAAAACTTTGTTATTTTCCGCTTTTGAGTGACTTTTTTTGAAGAAGGTAGATTTTTTGAAAGATATTTAATTTATAATTTTTTGGTGACTGGAATACGTATACCTACAGTAGAAGCTCAAAAACGTTAAAATCAGGGTGTTCAGCCTAATTTTGAATGAATAAGGCACAAAACAAAAAGAAACTAAATTCAAAATTTATTCATAACAAACACATTTTTCAATAAATAAAATTATTATTTTTTCAGTTTTGATAATTCAAAACCTAAAGTGAATTTTTTTTCAAATACCAATTAGAAACTAATTATTAATCAATTTTTATATTTTTTAGATCCGTTCTGAAGAAGCTCCAAATCAGAACCGAAAATTATAATGTAATAATTATTATTTTTTGTTAATATATTTGCTTGAAAATTTGGTCGATAATTTTATTTATTGAAGAATTCTAATCAGACGTTAATCAAATATTTAAACATACATTTTTATACAATGAATCAGCAAAAACTTCTATAATTGCAAAAAAATCCAGTACATCAACTTCAAAAATATTGACATTTGACATAATTTCAGTTAACGCGTACAGTGATAGTGAAGTCAATGAGTCGGAGGAATATGTTAAAAATTTCTATAGTTGCAAATCAACATTCCCCTCTTCCGCTTTCGAAGTTGATGAAGACGAATATGATGATAAAAAGTTTTTATCCTGGACAATCCACTCAAACGGTAAAAAATCACAGGTGGCTTTTATCCGTTTAAGGGATAAGAAGGGTCGAAGTCGTCTGAGAGTATTTTTTTCTAAATCAGCATTTTGTCCAACTAAAAATAAAACCAGTTTTCCCACCCCCTGGGAAGGTAGAATCAACCCTCAGGAGTTGTTTCAAACCGAAAAGTTCTATCTTGAAAATAACTACCTCTGCAGGGTGTCCACAAACAAACTTTCCAAATTTTTTAATAGTGTAGTTAGGACATGGATAGATAGATATAATATAACACCTACATGGGAATATAATTATTCAATGAACAGCCTTCATAGTACAAAACTTCGCGTCAAGCGTTTCCATTTTTAGTCACTATCTTGAAAAAATGCTACTGTAAATTTTTCTATATAGTTAGCTCTTGGAAAGGTCCGTAGCCCTTAAATGAGAATTTCAAATTTATTGAATACCCATATTACTAGAAAACTTCGAGTCAAGTGTCAGAAACTACTATGTAAGAAAAGTTTCTGTAGGGTAGCCGTTTTGATTTTTCCTAATTTTGTTGGGGCATTTAGATAGCCCATCAATAGGTCTGTACTCAGATGTAAGAATTTAACATTATTCTTGAATACTTTTCATAGTAGAGCATTTCGCGTAAAGGGTTTATATCCAAAATTACATAATACGCGCAAAAACGCTGAATGAAAAAATTACCTATCTTTCACCCCTTCATGTTTCTCAAATTATTAGCGCACCAAATATTATATTACACCACAAGGGCAGAAAGTTTGAGACTGACGCGCAGTTCAAGGCTCTTAAACTTCTGCCCGTGTGGTGTATACTATTTTTCTTTATACCTCGGTCGAAAGTACATACTTCCGGGATAAATTTTAAGGCAGAAAGTATAGCGTGCGTGTAATCCCACTAAAGCCTTAGAATTGAAGTCGGAAGTACGTACTGTCGATCGAGGTATAAAGAAAAAAATATTTCAGGCCAGTTTATGGGAAATTTAACGTAAGAGCAATGTAAGCTCGGTAAGCTCTACGTGAGACCATTTTCAAGGTATTTGCGAAAAACTGAAACATTTCACACCTTCCCCTTCCTGCGAGACTTTTTGCCACATTACATTATATTCAAATTACTAAAAATCATGGTAAAGGTTTTAAAGCTGTTATATAGAGAATAAAAAAAATATTTTCTGTACATAATATGTCAAAAATAACGTGCCCGCGGTTTATGGACTGAGCCTACTATTTGCTATAACTCGAATTCCATATAAAAACATGTAAAATCAATATTATATACACTGAAAGTAGGTATTTGGTTGGACATTTCAACAGATTGTACTCGTTTCAACTTGGGATTCAATCATCCAGGGCACAACTATGCTATCAATCGTTTTCCTTCAGATATTATCTGATATGCTGTTATCTGAGCTTTGATCTCTAAAAAGACAGATCGACAGACATTAAATTATCAATGTAGATGAAGCGGTGTGTGAATATTTAGTAGCTCAGGGGTAGCCAAACTTTTTGGCTTATCGACCCCTATAGGTATAATTTTTCGAAATCTTCATCGACCCCCGTAAAAGTAATTTTCAATTAATTTAAATAATAAGACTCTATTAGGTACTGTGTTTGTACATTTATTTTATGATTTTCTGGTGTTTCTTTGCAAGGTTCGCTATATTGGGTTCGAAATTGGTCAATTTTAATCTTAAATCCCCTCGAAAGTCCAAATTTAATTTATTTCTGTACTTAATTAAGATTGAATTTACGTGACTGAAACCGGCTTCAACCATATAGGAACAATTATAAAAACATTCACAAATTTTACAAACGCAGTTAGGATTGTGTGATTTGCGTAATAAGAATTGTTTTTCCTTCGACCCCCTGGCTGGCTCAGATCGACCCCTACTTTTGTTAAATAGACCCCTGGGGGTCTATATAAACCACTTTGGCGACCTCTGGTCAGTAGCTCAAGTGGGTGCGTGAACATAGTAACTTGAGGGGGTGTGACTAAAAAGAGGCCAAACTAAGTATTCTCAGCAGACTTTTTAATGGATAAAACCATTACATAATTTATTAAATAATTAAATACATATTTTCACTTTTAAGGGTCAATGGCCCGACAGTTACTTACCATTCGAGTCTTTAATAATATCCATAGTATTTTCTCTGGAGCACAGTTTGCATTTTGCCAAATAATTAACATCAGATTTAGCAGTCCGAGATGGAAAAGTCTCAGATTCTGTGATATCGTGCCATTTGTCTGATATTTCTCCACAGCTTAAACATTTTATTTTTAAACGAAAACTATAATTTGGGTGAGATGTACATAACTTATCTATATTTTCTAGAGTAGCTTTTATTTGCAGACCAATTTTCACCATTATTTTTTAACAATATTCAAAATGAAAAAGTAAAACTAAAATTTGTATAATGTTAGGCTAGAATTTACTTCATTCTGATTCTGACACATAAACATTTGACATGCTTAAATTCACGAACAAATCTACGCTATACGTTCATTTGTACTACGAAGAATGCTACGAAAGTTTCGTAGTGGATAATATTTTGGAATATTATGACTGGCATTTAATTTTTTTTTATCATATCAGCTTATAATATTCATTACGTTTTTATGTTGAATTGTAATTTTTATAAAAACTTCCCGAATTTATGACAATTAAAAGTTTGACTCATGCACTCTTCATCATTTATTTCGCCGCACCCTACTCCATATTCGTAAATTCGTTCGTCTTTCTGCGAAATGAAGATGAAATAGAATTAAAAAGTGACCGGAAGTGCGAACGGTGATTGATTCATATTTTATGTCGTGAATGACTTCAAAGTTAAGAAGATACACGGACAATACGTGCTTGCTTTTGTGAAAAAATGACATCAATAGTGTGCGTTAACTGACAGTAATTTTAATTTGCAGCAATGTTTTATCGTTGGCGCATTCGATGATGCAATTTAACAAATTACGTTTTTGCTTTGTTCACCTTGCATAATCTTTACATCATAATCGCAGGTGTAAGCTGTAAACCGTGAACATGGATGAGGGCATGTTAAACGATTTATTGGAGTGTTCAGTGTGTTTGGAAAGATTAGACACTTCTAGCAAAGTATTACCTTGTCAGCATACGTTCTGTAAGAAATGCTTAGAGGAAATAGTTACCACGCACAAAGAATTGAGATGTCCAGAATGCAGAATATTAGTCGAAGTTAAAATAGATGATCTGCCTCCTAATGTATTACTTATGAGGATTTTAGAGGGTATGCGAAATGCACCAAAGAAACAACCGAGATGTACTGTTAGAGGAAATGTCGATCAACATTCAGTCGTACAAACAAATCAAATCGCACCACAGACACAACAGCCAGCACCTGCAGTAGATGTCAGAAGTCAATTATCTAATAAATCTCCACAACAAACTAATCCAAATCATCTTTATGTAAGAGCTGTATATGATTATCTCTCCAAGGAGCCAGAGTATGTATAAATTTTTAAATCGATTTGGTCTTCTGATTTGCTACCTGTTCAATGCTCATTTTATTTGTGGGTACCTACTTGACAAGCTATAATTACTTTTGAATAATTGATCGCCATTATGTTTTATCTAGCAGTTGCTACTCCGTCTTATAGTTTAAATTTTTGCTCATTTAGTATTTAATATATATAAAAACCAACTGTATTGACTCGACTTTATCTGACAACAACAGTCCCCTATTATGGTGTTGTTATGAGATACCTAGCTTTTTGAATTCATTCGAATTGACATGGAACTCATTCGCTTAGCTTGCTTATTCAATCGAATTACAATTGAATCAAACTTATTTTGCAAGGTTTCACCTACTTCGTTTGTTCGGTCGAGTTGCAAAAGTACTTCACTCGCTTTGCTCATTTGATGTAGTTGATACGGATTTCACCTGCTTTGCTCATTCGACAGAGTTAAAATGGGTAAAAAAAAATGTTTTACCAAAAAACGGTCGTACCCTATATTTTTCTTGAAAACGGTAGTACGGAACATAGAAAAAATACAATGGGATCTTTTTATTGGGCAGTGATACCTGTGAGACTTTTCCCCGTTCAGTATCACGTTGCTTAGGTAATCTTTGCGTAAATTTAATGGCTAGAAAATATAATATATTAGACGAAACGTCGTACACTAAATAAATCTAACTTTTTGTCCATAATCCTGCGATTTTTCTTATTAATTTGATGGCTAGAAAAATTCATATTTGTTTTCAATATTTTCTAAACAGTGAAAGAATTTTTCAAATTGGTTCAGTGAGTTAGAAGTAAACAAGCTCTGCTTTAAATATAGAGAGAAAAGAACACAGATAATATAAGTATGAATTGACATAGGACGAGGTAATGCAAGTGTTTAGTATAATTACTTTCCTTCACTAATGTAGTCATAAAGGTTGACCGTGATATTAAAAAAAATATCTGTTGTCTCTAAATTAATCGTAATCTCATTTTATTATTTTTAGTGACCTTAGTTTCAAAAAAGGAGATATAATTTTAATTAGGAAACGAATAGACACTCATTGGTATTTTGGAGAATGCAATGGTAAACAAGGTGTTTTTCCACTTACATATGTTCAGGTTTGTAATTATTTGCAGTAATAATTAATAACAAAACACTTTAATATGAAAGTTATCGATTAAAAAATACTATGGTTCGTACTTAACGAGTTGTAAAACTGTATGTAATAGTAGATTGTGTATCTAGGGCGTAATATAAAGTATATTTTCATGGAGGTGTTAACAGTCACACTAATCAAAATAGCACAGCGCTCTGGATACACATTATTTTTAGTTCTACACCCTGTAAAGTGGCGGCTTCTGTCTTCATTCCCAGTATTTACAACATTTTTGACATTTCACTTGTGCAACAAGCGCAACTTAAATAATGAATAGTAGATGTTGTGCAGCGAATAAATTTTCCAAATCTTTCGACAGTCAGCCCATAGATAGGTCTATAATCTTTGTGTGAGAATTTATTATTTATTGAACACCCCACTTACTAATGTTCTTTGCTTCAAGTGTTTCTATTTTTACTACTTGAACAATTAATCGTTCAAACAATATACACAAATAGTCGTCAACCGCTCAAGCAGTCACTATCAACTGCTCGAGTGTTTCCCTATTCTGTGTCGCGTTTCCTAGATAACCATGCTTGCGAACAGTCAACAACTGAACAGTCTGTGTATGTCTTGCAACTGCTCGGACAGCCGTGTACATTGTACATGCCAGTGAAATATTTCCTATGAGGATTTGTAGCTCCTCATGCAGTCGATGCTTGTAGCAGTCAGTTTCTTCAACCACTTGAACATGTCTGTGTACGGCTGACCTAAAGTGTTTTTGTGATCCCACTAAAATTTGTAATTTTATACTCGGCATTGTCAGATCAATCACAATATTACACCTACAAGGTTACAGGAAAATTTTCTGTAATATTATGTACTACGTAAAAAACAAAAAACTTTTATACATTGCTGTTATGCTTCACGATGCTGAATTGTTGCCATTTCGTGATATAGAAATTTGTATTAGTTTTGAAAACTTGTGTTGCTTTTTTTTGCAGATTGTAACTTCATTGCCAAGTCATGCACCATTGTGTAAAGCATTATATGATTTCCGAATGACTGGAGAAGATGAGGAGGGCTGCCTTGCATTTAATAAAGGAGCAATAATTTCAGTTATTAGACGTATTGATGAGAATTGGGCGGAAGGCCGTTTGAATGATCGAGTCGGAATTTTTCCATTAGCTTTTGTGGAATTGAATGCATTAGCCAGATCGCTTATGAAGTTATCAACAAAGTAATTTTATTCAATTTAAATAACAGTCACCTCTACTTACTTCTTAATTCATAGAGACTCAATTCGAAGTAATTTAATTAAAAATTTTTAGTTCTCAACCCGGTCCATCAAGAGTAGCGCCACCTACGCCAACTACAGAAGACAGCACTCCGTTAATTCCGACCGATCACAGTAATACTGTTGCATCGACTCCGGTCGCACGGCCCGGATTACAAAACACAACGTCCACGGTTGTAGTTGGTTCAGAATCCAGTTCAACATTATCTTCGAGTAGTCCATCCACCACTCCTCAAACTAGTTCAAGTAATACTTCATCTACTTCAAGCACTGCCCCATCGTCACCTACATCGCCTCCTCCGGTACAAAATGCTTCCAGCGTGAATTCGCCTCCTCCGCGACCCGCAGCTCCACATGTTTTGTCTGTTAAGCAACCGAGTCAACGAGAAAAACGTCATAGCTTTAGTACGCTGAATAGCGGACATCATCATCACAAAAGTCATCGGCATTCAGCCGAAATAGTAAGTTCATCGTCTGAACCAAACGAGCATGCTCATTCGGAAAGACATAAACGTACAGGAAATTCTGATTTATCATCTGCACCTCCAGTTCCATCACCGAATTCTAATCATTCAACAGCAAATTGCACAACTCATTTACCAGCTGCATATATTGCACTGTATCCTTATAAACCGCAGAAGGATGATGAGCTCGAATTGAGGAAAGGAGCTGTTTATATGGTCACTGAACGTTGTCAAGACGGATGGTTTAAAGGTACTTCAAACCGTACTCAAAAATGTGGAGTATTTCCTGGAAACTATGTTACGCCTGCTAGAGGTATTCCCAGAGGCACAAGCTCTAGTCTACCACAAACTTCGTCTTCAGTTAGAAGTAGTTGCGCACAGCCTTCAGAACCGCGCATTACAGTGACATACACTCGTAGTGGTAAACCTGTTTCGAATAATTCAGTTGCGTTATCAAATAGCCATCGCCAGGCCAGTGTAAATTTACAACCACCAGAGCTACCACCAAGATCTTCAAGCCCTGCCGCTCCTGTGTCCACTGTGTCTTGCTCATGGCATGGTCAGCCTGATTTATCATCTACTGTTCCGCTTGGAAGAAGTCAAAGTGCGGTTATGTCTTCTGCATTGTCACCATCTGCAAACACAAATATGGGTTCCAATATTACAGTTGGAAAGCCTATTGAGAAGGTAATTTATTGTTGAACACATTATTATACATTATTTAAGGATGTTTGAGAGGTATCTCAAATCACTGAGAAATGAATGGAATTCTGTCAACTGATGTGCTAATGTAGCTGCAGTAAGTACTCAAGATTTCTGAAAAGTTTACTAGCTTGTTTAAAAAATTCGAGCCAATTGAACGACGGAACCATTCCAACTTCAATAATATTAGTCCGGTTAATTTAGACAATTGAAATAACGAAAATTCCGACAGAGCCAAATTTTTGTAGAGACCTTGGATTTACCATTACAAATAAAGTGCCAAAAGTCCCCATCGATCCCATGTGTGCTTCGACACTTATTCGGGGTCAAAGGTCAAAATTTTATGTTTTTCGGATTTTTCTCGAAAACGGTAAGTTTTATCGAAAAAGTATCTTACATAAAGTTGTAGATCTCAAGTTTCTCTATAAAAATGGTCCTTATGATTTTTTCTCTAAGACCAACTATTTCCCAGATATTGCGCTTGTAAGAATCACGTTCTACATAATATGCATACATATGCCACGTATACATTCAGGTACTTAATAATAATAAATTCCTTTAACTCCTAAGTGGAGCATAGGGCCTCTACGAAATTTTTAAATCTAGTCCTATCTTTAGCCATATGTTTGACTTGAAGCCAGGTAGTTCCTTGTTCCATAACTTCTTCACGAACAGTTCTTCTCCAGGATATTTTTGGTCTGCCTCTTTTTCGGTATCCCTGTGGGTTCCAATCCAAGGCTCTCTTTGCTATGTCGTCATCTGTCTTTCGTAGCGTGTGTCCTATCCAATTCCATTTTCTACGTTTTATAATTACACAGATTTTTTCAAGACATGCACGTTTCCAAAGTTCGTTGTTCGAGACGTGTTCATACCATTTCACCTTGAGGATTGTTCTGAGACATTTGTTTATGACGATTTGCAGTTTAGTTGTTATGGCTTTCGTCACTTTCCAGGTTTCAGATCCATATAGAAGGACCGATTTTACATTTGAGTTAAAAATACGCAACTTCGTTTTTTCAAAAATCATACTTGAATGCCAAATACGATTTAAACTTCCGAACGCTTGGGATGCTTTTTTGATTCTACTGTCTATATCCACTTCTGCTCCTCCATCATTGCTAATTATACTGCCCAGATAACAAAATTCTTCCACTTCTTTAACAGGTATATCTTTTATTACCAACTGTTGACGACTCACCTTACCGATTTTCATAGCGACTGTCTTATCTATATTGATACGGAGACCTGCGACTTCTGCCTGTTCCACGAGGAGATCTATTTTTGCTTGCATATCCGCGCTATTATTTGCCAAAAGGCAGACATCATCTGCATAGTCTAGGTCTTCCAGTCTTCTAGTTAATGTCCACCTAATTCCTCTTGGTGTACTAATAACCTTTTCCATTATATAATTAATTACCAACGTAAATAGCATTGGCGAAAGTATGCAGCCTTGTTTTACTCCAGAATTAATGCCAAAATGTTCTGATAATTTCCCTTTATGAGCTACTCTGCATCGCACATCTCTATACAATTCCATAATAAGGTTTCGAATTTTGACTGGTATATTTAACTCTTTCAGTACCTTCCACACGAACTCCCGTTTTAAACTGTCGAACGCTTTTTCAAAATCTATAAATACTAACACAAGTGAGGATCCATACTCCACGGTTTGCTCCACAATAATCCTAAGTGTGTTGATATGGTCTAGGCAAGATCTACCTCTTTGGAAGCCTGCCTGTTCATTCCTTACCGGAAGTGTCATATTATTTTTAGGCGGTTATAAATTATAGATGTTAATATTTTGCTAGGAATAGATTGTAACGTTATTCCTCTCCAATTATTACAGTCTGATCTATCACCTTTCTTTGGAATCTTAACTATTGTGCCCTCTCTCCACTCATTAGGTATTACACCAGTTTTCCAGATTTTCTGTAATAAGGGGTATAACACTTTTACCGACCTGTCAGTATCTGCTTTGAGCATCTCTGCAGATATCTGGTCTTGACCCGGGGCCTTATTATTTTTCATAGAACTTATTGCTTCTCGTAATTCCGATTCTGTTGGTGAACGATTCATTGCATCATCTATTTCTTGGTTTCCATGGTCCTCTTCTTGGTTTGAAGTTGTTTCTTTCCTATCCGTGTCCTTAAGCAAGCAAAAATGCCTACTTGTGTCTCTTTTATGTGTACACCATACTATTCTAACCCTGGCGCCAGACATAGCATCAAAGATTTGCACACTTCTTTGAAGACTTTGCAAAGCTTTGAAAACACATTTGAACACATATTGACGCAACCTGCCAGACATGCGACGCAACCTGCCAGACATGCTTCGCAAACACTTTTCTAGTATGCTGGTAGACAACAAATAAGAGGAATGACGATTTCGTGGACGCAGTGTACCTATATTATTATGCGCATGTAATTATTTTTTACGTGTGCAACAAAATTTAAGGAAACGTCCGAGAAGGGGCAAAAATTCAGTATTAAAATTATTTGAAAAAAAAAAAAAATTTGATTGACTGCGCAAAAGTATTTACAGAAATTGATTCTTCACCTCAAACAATAATTACGAAAGGAATTCAGTTTCTTCTTCCTGTTTATGGAGCTCCAAAAAAAAAAAACTGATTGCATAGATAAGTACAGGTATTTAACATTTGTGAAAAATACAAAAAAAAAAACAAAAAGCAAGTACAACTATCTTGTCTTCCTCCAACATCGGCATCTGCTATTCAACACTTGTATCGAGTATACTATCAAGTTCAGATATGGCAAGGCAATCAACTGAACCCTGAAGATTGGGGTTGGAAATTAATAAATAATACTTTGGAACCAATTCAAACTTTACTGCCCCCTGCGCCAGAAAAACTTCTTAACACTATTTTTTGCAATTGCAAAAAAGGTTGTAGTGCCAAATGTGGCTGTTGAAAAGTAGGGTTACAGTGTTCTTCAGCGTGTACCAATTGACAAGGTCTGTCTTGCTTAAATGTTCAATTAAATACAATAGAGGAAGATTAATGTGATTTTGATGATGAGACAACTGATTCATCTTCATTTGAACAATTTTTGAACATTCAGCAAGAGGAAGAAGAAGAAATCGAAGAAAACATGATTGTTGAAGTTGAGTATGAAGAGTATGAGTCAGATTAAAGTAACAAAAAAAATTAGAACGACAGTTGAACTCAATAACCAATATCATTAATCTTCATACTATTAAATAAGTATTTTTATAGAGAACTTTGAGATCTACAGCTTTGGTCTGAGGTACTTTTTCGATAAAATTTACCGTTTTCGAGAAAAATCTAAAAAACCTAAAATTTTGACCTTTGACCCCGAATAAGTGTCGAAGCACACATGGGATCGATGGGGACTTTTGGTACTTTATTTGTAATGGTAAACCCAAGGTCTCTACAAAAATTTGGCTCTGTCGGAATTTTCGTTATTTGATCACTATTTTTGTGTCTAAATTGACCGGGCTATATTGCCAGTTAATATAGTATAATAAAGAAAATATAATTTCTGTTATCATGTGCGATGACGCGGGTAACGGCTACTACTAAATATTTTAAATCATTGTAAATAACGGGAAAGCGGACACACATAATTTTCTGAGAAATTCAGTGTGCCGGGAAAGAACTGGGTCGCTGTAAATTGAGTTTTTAAAAAGTGGGTCGCAATTATTAAAAGTTTGAGAACCCCTGTCTTAAAGTACATGTAAAGGGAAAAATCTGAAAACCGTAAATTTGTTGTTACATCACAAAAAAACAATGTTTTTAAATCGCAATATCATGCTACGCATGTACACCATAACAGTTCTAATACGAAACGAGCGTCCGCTACCGGTGCGGTTATACAGCACAATATCAGAACTCTCGCATACAGCACGGTACGACAACTAGGCTATATCAGATATAGCCACGAATTACAATACAGTTCAGTAGTCCATTTGAACTCATTGTAATTACACGCTTAGTTGACAAATTGACCGCGACGTTTGTCGATGTATGGGGACAACAGTTTTCGAACGGCTAAGTGGAAAAAATATTCGAGACACGATTCCCGCGAAGGTTGAACTATTTACATACCTACGAGTTTGTACAGAACCCTTGATGTGCGAGTCCGACTCGCACTTGGTCGGTTGTGTATTTTTTATATAATCATGGTATAATTGTCATAACGGCTTATTCTATTTATTTTTACAAGAAAGTTTTGTACTCAAAATTTTTTCTAAACTTTATAGTTATAGAAAAATTTCGAAAATAACAAAACATCTGTTCTTTTGTTCTGTAGATCTGTTAGTTTAGTAGTTGACAAGCATGCGTTGATTAATTTTTACATGACATGATAGCATATATAGATAACCATGCAAACGATAGCAAATATCATAATATTTTATACTAGCCGACCCACGTCACCGCACGCGTTAACAGAATTATTATTTTGTATATTATATGTCACTGACCTGAAAAATCTGGAATTATCAGGGAATTTAATGCAACCTGGAAATTTTTCAAAGTATCAAGGAAAAAAAGCATTTTGGAGTTTAAAATTTCTTGTTGCACATACCGCTAACCTAGCAGTATGTGCTTTATTATCGCTTTGCGCGTCAGAGCTGACTTTCGTTCACATAAGAAGTTATATCTAAGTTCATTTCGCACGAAATCCATTCAAATTGAAGCTTTTTGAAAAGAGGAGATTCTGATCTATAAAACAGAACCATTTTTAAAATCCATTCGAGTTCATAAATACTACTAAAATTGTAATTGAAAATCACGAACAGCAGTTGTCGGTTGGTCTGTACGTATGTACGTCACGACTCTACAGATCGCAATTTTGGTCGGATTGCCTTGAGTTATATTTTATTCACTTTATTTACTATCAGACCAGAACCCTATTTAAATTCAATAAAATGTGTTCAGTAGTTTAATTTTTATAAACAGTTTTATTTTGTTATTTTTTGACAGTTAATAGTTTGAAAAAACAATATAATAATTAGTGATGTGCCGGATCGTTAAAAATGTATATCCGCGGATACGGATCTAAATACGGATTTTTGATTTCAAGATCCGCGGATACGGATCCGGATCTTAACTTTCTTAGAGTACGTGGCGGTAAATATTGCACATCGACCTTTGGAAAGAGATTATCTGTTATGGGAAAAAGTTATTGACCTCTTTAAGAGTTAACTCTCATAACAGATTGTCTTTTTCCAAAGATCGATGTGCAATATCTAATTAAAAAGATAGTTGATTTAGTACCTTTGAGCTATGTACTATTAGTATGGTACTCACTACAATAAATGTTTGCAATATAAAGGTGCCAAATACGATTTAAAAAAATAAAAAATAATCTGAATGGAATTTAACAGGTTTTCATTATTACCTAATCACCTATATATATAAAATTTCATCTATGAATTGAAAATTAATAAAGTAAAAGATCCGCAAAAAAACTAACGGTTACGGATACGGATCTTTCTTCTCCCTCGGATATCCGCGGATACGGATATGGATATCCGGCACATCACTAATAATAATTACTGTGTAAATGTCCATAAAACAAGTGCTACACTTCTATACCGTAATAACAGTGGAATGCCTACCAAGCTTCGTGGTGTAATGGGTATGCCATTAGACCCGCAACGGCAAGGTCCTGGGTTCGATTCCTTCCGAAATAATTGATTTTTATTTTTTTTTTTCTATTCCATTTTATTCCACTTGATATTAATTATATATTATGTATAGTTCTTAATTTTTTTTTTATTTTTCCAAATTTAAAAAAATGTTTTTTCAATTTTTAATTATTTATTTTTTTGAATTTTTTAAAATATCTTTTCAATTTTGTTTTTTTTTTTATCATACAGTGGAAAACTTGCGGGATGTGCACTTTTGGTTTTGCCAACTATTTTGAAAATTTTTGTTGTTTTAAAACTGCCTTCAGACTCGAAACAAAAGTTTTTCCGAGCTTTATGAATACCTGGTTATTGAGCCTGGTGTTCAAGCTTCAATTTGGTATTTTTTTGTTTGCTATGCTAATATCTATCGCTGAGATATTGGCGATTAAGTAAACAGTAACCTTTAGTTTTTGACGTGATAACGTCTTATAAATTGATGAAACACCAGCTGCACGCACGAAAAAGTGTAACGTTCCGCCTGACCCTGTGCGTGCAAGCGAGAGCGCAGTAGGCTTCGGCCCAAGCTTGACAGCTACTAAAATTTAGGTTATGTATTACGGAATACATTATCACATAAAACTATCGTCCGTAAACCGACTTTACAGACAACCAATTTTTTACCATCAATATCTCTTAACTAATGATTGTACAGTAAACTACTGTGCCATCATTAGTTTAAGAGATAAAGTTTTGTATGCTTGAAAAATGCCAGAAAATTTTTTTGATGCTCAATTTCGATTTGAAAAAGTACAAAAAAAAAAATAACTAATCGAAACTTTTAATATCTCGATCATACATATAAGATATTCAAGTCATGGAAAAGTATAATAAATTTCGTGGAAAACTTGGAATTATCAGGGAAATTTGAATCATTTTTCTGTGGCCAGCCTCTTATTAGTTGGAATGGTCTTGTCACCCAATTGGCTGGAATTTTTTTTACTGGATCAGTACTATAAATTGCATGTTATTTCAACAATTTGAGATATTTGAATTAAAAAAGTTATTATCTGGGTGAAATTTTGGTCTTTGAATAAACAACTTCACCATAAAAGCACTTGTTAGAACTAACAGAAAAATATAATGTTGATCTTAATTCGAATTAATTTTTGCACAAAATAGGTTTTACCGTTTTATTTGCTTTCAGTATTTATGCATTCTTTAAAGTTAGTGAATTAAAGCTTCTTTTTTGAATTTCAGAGTAAAGATCGTAAAGAAAAAGGCACTGTAAGTTTAATGCGTCGTCTAACAAGCATAACACGATCAAAATCGCCTCCGCCAGCTACATATAGCATGGACAATCCTGTATTTGAGGACACAACTGTCGTTTGTTCTTCTGTTCAAAGCCCAGCTCACCCTGTACACGTTCGGTATGTTTTTTTTTTTTAATTTTTTTGCTTTGAGTTTGATAAATATCATTGTGTATGTTGCACGGTATGTTTATTATTTTTTAATAGAAATTCTGAATTAATATGTGGTTTGTAAAATACTGAATAAGTAGACTAGTGATGAGAACATTACATTCATATTTTGGAACGTACTGGGTTTGATTCTTGTGGGAATATGTGGCAGTTGTCGCCAAATTGTCCATCGCTAATCACCAATAGCTAGCTTGTGGCAGCATTATTAGTAGGTCACGTAAAAATATATAATTTCAATAGTAGCTTCCATATTTATTGAGTATGACGAGCACTGCAATATTAATTACTAATTAAAATATCAGGATAGATAGATGCACATGTGTGCGCCTGCTCATCTAATTAGAACTGATCCGATGTGTATAGATTGGAGACATCTGCATCTGCAATCGCGGAGCATTCGCATTATTTTTGACGTCTACAATTACATTCGTAACAGTCGTTGCGGAGCTTTTGCAGATGCAGATGTGATAAACAAAGGTTTCGTTTAATTGTTATGGTTTTTTGAGAAATGTTCATTTGACAAAATGTTAGAAATTGCGGACGGTAGGCGGTGCCATAGATAAAGAGAATAGTATAGATAGCCCGTTCTATTATAAATATTCTGACCTTATTAGTGTCACTATACTCACTATGAGGCTAGGTGCAATAATGGAAGAAAAAAAACAGTTACCCAAAATTTTTTACTCCTCTCTTGAAATGTAATTTGTCTGGAAATGGCGTACCTTGAGAAGAATAATTACAAAATAAATATAAAAATATGCTTTTCCTTTTTTATTTCAAATTTTTATAATCGTTAAACCATACCACATTAGAATCATCACATTTGAACATGAAATAAGACACTAAACAATAGCATAACCTTATGGTTATATTCACAGAGCAGTTTTGACTTAATCCTTTTCTCCGCCCAATTTAATATTTATCTGTGCTTCAACTACTTTTAATTTCTGTTATGTCTTCGCAAAAGAATTTGTTCCGTTTTGAATAGATGTCCCATTTGAAAAACATACAAAGAATCGTAACACCTTAAAAACTAAACTAGAACACCATAAACATAAATTTGTCCGTCTATTGTGTTTCAACTTTCGAAGGAAAATGTTTGTACAAAATTTTCACACAGATGCTATCAATAAATTTACAATGCAACATCTATAAACAATTTCTCTACTTTTTGAAAATGTATGGGGACCGTGCGTGAAACATAGAGGCAGCACTACTGCCGAAGTTGGCGCTCTCTAGTATCTAATTAATGTACTATATTGTATAATTTTATAAAAGTAAATAAAAGTAAACAACGGAAATTATTTCAAAACTGGACAAAATAATCAAGTATGGATTTCTGCCTGTTATTAATAATCGTGTACATGGCCAAAATAGTTCAAAAGGCGAAAAATTACATAATTCTGGTCATGTAGTAGAACATAATTTAAATGGGCAAGTTGTGATAACCGGCAAACTTGTACCGCAAACGAGTGTGTTTAAAGTATATGATGTGAATATTACGCTATATACAGTGTGTCCCCGGATTGAATTCACAATAGGTGAGATTGACCAAAAATTTTCGAATTGGAATTTCATATTTTGGGATTCCGCCCTGCTTGGTCTGAAACTTATTTTTAGTTTACTTTCGATTTTTTTAAATCAAGTAGGCCTTTATAGTTGAGCAAAACCTCTTTTCGTTTCAGGTAAGGTACCTTTTCCGTTCATAGTACGCAAAAGTGTCACTAAGAGAAGTTGTTCACAATGAAAAATTATGACGTTATGCAAATTTTCAGAATGATCGGCCTACTTTGATAAAATCCGCTTTTGTTTTGTTTTGCTAGAAAAACAATCGCGTGGAGGAAGCCAAATAGACTAATTGGAGTTTAATTTATTTTTTTTATAGACTAAAAATTTGAATTTTAATTTGAACATTTATAATCACCTGTTTTCTCATCTTAGATTTATCATGTAATCGTTAATAATAAATATTTTCTACTTCTATTATCAAAGTAGGCCGATCATTCTGAAAATTTGCATAACGCCATAATTTTTCATTGTGAACAACTTTTCTTAGTGCACTTTTGCGTACTATGAACGGAAAAGGTACTTTGTCCCTCAACTGTTAAAGGCCTACTTGATTTAAAAAAATCGGAAGTAAACTAAAAATAAGTTTCAGACCAAGCAGGGCGGAATCCCAAAATATGAAATTCCAATTCGAAAATTTTTGGTCAATCTCACCTATTGTGAACTCAATCCGGGGACACACTATATAAATAATTTCTTCTTTATAATATAATATTTTGTATAATATTAGTATTTTACTTTGCAATTGACTTATATTTTCGATAACTGAAAAGCGAACTGTCACTAATTGACATAAATGCCATTTTTTTATCCAAAGCCTGCTCATAATATACCATTAATTTTGAATAAATCCTCCCATAAAATGAACATTTTTACCACCAGGGAGCGTGAAAATCACGAAACTCGGTCCCCTATCAACTTGCTTATCCAAGTCTAGTCATAATATATCATATATTTTGTTGGGTTAAAAATCGATTTTTAACCCTTAAAATCTACATAGCACAATTCTGACACTTTAGCACATACGTGATGTATTGGTATACCTACTGATACCACAAACTTTTCTCGACGATGACATAAAAAAAAAATGATTATAAGAACAAGAAATTACATGTAAAAGTTGAATAAATCCTATAAAGTTAAGTTTTTTGTCACCAGTTGGCGTGTAAGTCACGAAGCTCAGTCCCCATACGCCTTTAATTTTGCTGGCCAATTATTTTCTCCATCGCTTTAAGAAGAAAGGAGGTCAGACTGATTAGTCTAAAGGATTTTGCCTCGGTGTTATACCTCTTGCCAGTCTTGGGTATGAATACCATCCTGACATCCCTCCATGATTTTGGATAATATCCTAGAGCAAAACTTGCTCTGAAAATGGTTACTAGGTGAGGGAATATTTCTTCTAGACCCCGCTGATGTAGGTCAGGGAAAATACCATCCCCCCGGGTGATTTGTAGGGTTTGAAGCTATTGATGGCCCATACAATTTTGTTAGGAGTGAATATTTTACCCCCTAGACTTTTGTTCCTTGATAATGCCCTATAGTCAAACAAATTGACTGGGTCAGGAATTAAGTCTGGAGAGCTATATACAGTAGAGTTGGGAAAATGTGTCTTCATGAGAAGACTCTATTGTTTCTTCAGGACTCTCTGTAAAGTTCCCATCTTGTTTTTGAAGGTTTCCTAGGCCATTTGAATGATCCTTTGACAGAATATTGTGCAGTCTAGTGGTTTCTGGAAAATTATCAATCTCGTCACAGAAAGATCTCCAGGACCTTCTTTTAGATTTCCGCAACTCTTTATTATAGGCTGTCAAGGAGGCTTTATATTCCTCCCAATTGCCAGTAAGTTTTGCCCTATTGAACAGTTTCCTAGCCTCAAGCCTTTTCTTACCGAGTTCTTCGTTCCACCAAGGGACCTTATGTATTGGTCCTAGGCTTTTCAGGACAGCAACTTTCATATGAGGTCAGGATTGCTGTTTTAAGTTCATTATTGGCGTTATCAAGGTTATCTGCAGTATTGATATCATTGCTTAAGTTAGAGACTTCCCATTTGAGGAGAACCTGGTAGGTCTCCCAGTCTGTTAGTTTTGGAATTCTAAAGACTTCTAGAGGGCCAATTTCGGATTCTACGTCGAAACTGATTTGCCTGTGATCCGACATCGAGATTTCATTTGATACGTGCCAGTTATACCTATATTTTGGTACTTATGAATGGAGTAGATATGGTCAGATCTAAAACCTCTTGTCTTATTGCATTCATAAAAGTTGGTTTGTTACCGCGGTATTATTTTGTATTGTGTTTGGTAATTTGATTGTTGTGATTCTGTTTCTATTGAAATGCTTTTTTGTTTGTTTCTTTGCTACATAACATATGCAGGTCAGGCTCGTGTCCGAGCCAGCTGCTACAAGCCTTGCCACAGGATCACCTAACAGGAACTTCACATCACCGCTTGCAGTTGGCTTCCACAGGCACAGGATCGCAACGTCTCAAACATAAGGAGCGTCCGTCTATTGTGCAAATTAATAGCATGGCGCATGCTTCAAGGTGTGTTTAACTCACTCATATAAAATATAATTCAAGTACATTAAATTGTGTACTGGAATTGGTTGTGGTAGTCTATAGGCGGAAGGCTATAAACACAGCCATTGTCGTCAGACGCTTAAAATGTTTTATGGTAGTGGTCACTCTAAAAATCGTATTGTTTTTTTCTAAATTATTACGCGTTGAACCACAATTAAGAACCTTAGTTGTAATCTGATTGGGATATAATAAGGTGTCTCAATAAGAATGATAATTCAAAAATGGAACCATTTGTAAATTGTCAATTTATTTTTCGTATAGATCGAAAGTCGTCATTGGCGACGTTTGCAACAATTGTACCTTTCCAGAAGCCCTACTACATAGTACATACTATGCTGAATGAACTTTTTCTTCGATTTGTAAAGATGGAGCAACAGAGCATTCACCATAGTGCTTCTGGAAAGATACAATTGTTGTGAACGTCGCCAATGACGACTTTCGATCTATACGAAAATTAATAAATTGACAATTTACAAGTGGTTCCATTTTTGAATTATCATTCTTATTGAGACACCTTATTATATCCCAATCAGATTACAACTAAGGTTCTTAATAATTTGTGGTTCAACGCGTAATAATTTAGAAAAAAAACAATACGATTTTTAGAGTGCCGTTCACAACAATTGTATCTTTCCAGAAGCACTATGGTGAATGCTCTGTTGCTCCATCTATACAACTCGAAGGAAAAGTTCATTCAGCATAGTATGTACTATGTAGTAGGGCTTCTGGAAAGATACAATTGTTGTGAACGTCGTCAAATTCCGAATTATCATTCACACTTTAACTAACAGCAAGGATAGTTGCTCATTCACTGTGATTTTTTTCAGGAAAATATAGTATTTTACAGGTGAAAAATAGTAAAAATGCACTAAAAAGGGAAAATATAATTTTTATTAATTTGGGTTCATAATCATAAAAGCTTGAGTTCCAGACACTATTATAGTTTCGCCACAACCCTCGCTTTTATAATTATGAACCTAAATTAATAAAAATTATTTTTTCCCTTTTTAGTGCATTTTTACTATTTTTCATAAATTGCTGTCGTTACAACAAAACGATTTCGAATTTTGCATGCACACAGATTAAGAATTATTCTTTCACGAAATGTCTGCTTGCCTGCTGTTTTTTAACCCGGAGGGTACCAGTGCCGGGCCTTTTCTATCGCTGTGCGCGGACGATTTTCGCGGAGCGTGATTCAAACGTTTGAATCAATTTATTCATCTTTGCCGCCATTTCCGGCTGCTATAAAGTCGGCAAAGGCGAATTTTCAGTAAGAACGAAACGCTCCCTATCTACGTCTGCAATTACAAGTCGTTTGGGAGTAATTATTTTGCCTGAAAAAATATTCTTATTTTTTATTAACATTGCGGCATAACAAAGGCTGGCAAATATGCCATTTCGTGTTCTTTCTTATTAAAGGGATCATGTAAAAAAGGTCTCACGTTAGTTGCTTATCAGGAGAGGTTCGACGCGTCCGGCATTCCTACTGTAATAAATTGCGAACAGTCAACATTTCATGTTATTCAACATCAAATAGTGTATTGTATGAATTTCGCGCCAATTTTTGAATTATTTGTATACTTCAAAATTTTAAGTCATTAGGCTGTGTTATATTAAAACAAATCATTTTTTTTTTATGCAAAATATTTTCTAAAAATTTTAAGTCGATTTGACAACAATTATTAACGTATGGTACGTTTCGTTCTAGCATTTTGATACATTAACATATTATCGAAGTATAATAATTACGCGGTGACCAAGATATTTTGTATAGGTACTATTTTATCGTTTTTTTTTTTTTTATATTATTAAATATTTATATTATTTATTTGAAAAGTTCTATTCAGACGTTAATCAAAGATTTGATTATTTATTTATTTATATTTAAATAGGTATTGTATTATTAAATATTAGGTACATTTTATATGCAATATGTACATAAGATAAAAATTAAGTTCAAATACTAAAACCCGTCTACTGAAAAGTGTGAAACAGGAAAATATTCTCATCTGAGGATAGCCCGCCTATGTTACCTGGACCATAGACGGGTTTTAGTTTTTGAACTTATTTTTTTAAAATTATTTTTTATTTGTTTCCAATTTTCTCATCCCTAGGTCCAAATTTAAAAATAAATGTAGCCTATGTTACCCAGACTATAATAACGAATCGATTGACACCTTATTTATCAAAATCGGATGAATAGTTTAGGCGCTATGGTGGAACATCCGTAAATACAAACTTACATAGACTGCTATACTTATAACCCTTCTTTTTTGGCTGCGCCGCAGTTGGGTAAAAAACTAGTCCTTGAACGAAGGATTTTTTTATGTTTGTTTTTTTTAACATGAAAACGTGTATTCGCTCGTCGAACTTTCTTGTGTTCTAAAATACCGTTAGATTTGAATCGCTAATAACTATGAGACTATTAATGCGTTAACAACAGTTGAGCCCACAACGGGTAGAACATGTCTGTACGAGCTCGTCGCGCAAGATTTGTTTTGTCTGTGACGTCGTCGCGCGAATATAGGTGCATGCGCGTAATAGTCACGAATTAGGGTTGTGTACAATTTTAAATTAATGTAGCGTGGAAACTCGTTTAGCTAGGACGTTGATTCGGGTGCCGTTGAGAAGAGCTCGTGGAGCACTACTAGGACATAAGTGAGACAATAATATTTGCCGGAATTTAAGTGAAAATCGATATTAAATTGAAAATTAAAAAATATTAAAGTTGTCGTCACATACGACTTGTACATATGCTCGGAATTATAGAAAACGCAAGTCAGTGGAAAGCTCGCATCGAAATGAATACAATACCTAAGCCTACAAAACCCACTGGCCACTGCCAAGCGAATGGCGAACGTCTATTCACACGTTGTTGAACTTTCTTGTGTTACAAAATACCATCAGATTTAAATTTCTAATAATTACGAGACTAATAATGCGTTAACAACAGTTGAACCCACAACGGGTAGAGCAAGTTTGTACGAGTTCGTCGCGCAGGATTTGTTTTGTCTGTGACGTCGTCACACGAGTGTAGGCGCATGCGCGTGATAGTCACCGGAATTTACATAAATGAAAATCTGTATTAAATTGAAAATTTATTATAATTAATAAAAACTCGGGTCGCAGTGCGAAACCCTGCCGACAATATAGTGTATTTGCTTTTATAGGCAGTGTGGCTTTATTATATGAATTTAACTTTGTTTTTGGACAAAATAAAGAAAATTAACCCTTAATACACCCCTTAAAACAACATTTTTTTACTTAATTTCAATACTATATATCAATTCAACATCTGTACCAAATTATATACACCCTTCAGCATGTAAATCCATATCGGTTTTCATAAAATTTGTAAGTCCGGTCCTGTCGGGCCGATTTTTTTAAAATTTTAGCAGTACATTTTAATAATTACTAAAGGGTTAAATTTTAAATTTGAAACTATTCTGATAATTTTTTCGGTATTTTTGGGCCCAAAAACTTTTTTCAACCCCTAAATACCACCCTTAACATGGCCCGATTGGGCCCATTTTAAATAGGCTTCGTGCGGTGATGGATTCCAACGTGTGGACCAAATTTCATTTAAATCGATTAAGTCTGTCGAGAGTTATCGTGCTAACACATATATATATATATAAATATATATATATATACATATATAAACATACTTTTCCAAAAATGGTGCCAAACTTCTTAGAAAGTTATGAAACGTCGAGAAATTTTGGTCCGACCCCTAGGTCCCGCCATCCGACCGACGCCAATAGTGTAAGTGCCTTATGGCAAATACACTAATTAATAAATAATACAATTAAAGATTTCGTCTCATATGGAAGGAATGCAATAAGCCTAATAAGTCCAGTGCCGAGCGAATGCGAGAGTTATGGCAGCGTCAAAAAGAAAACGAAAAAGCAAATACAGTAGAGACGCGATAATCCGGACTAATTAAAACACAACTGATCCGGATTATCAAAATGTCCGGATTACTGGATGTAATTTTAATTATCAAGAAAACAAACTAAAATGCTCATATTTTGCGGCTAACTGTTTATTGGAGGCTCCCTTTTTTAATTTGTCAAGAATTTCGTTTTTTACTTGCAGTGATAAAGTAACGTGTGATCGTTTACGCGGCGCCATAGTGCGTTCTCTACGTATTTCTATCTGAGTTTGACAACGACTACATACATACTAAAACCACCTAACTTCTCTCACTTCTCCGGCAACAAATATGTATGTAACTGTTTGTAACACATCGCCGGCCAATAGTGTTGACGCAAATAGTGCCGGTACAGCTACTCAATAACTAAGTATCATGATCCGGATTACTGAAACTAGAAAAATCCGGACTACAATGTACATAATACTATCAAACGACTGTCCGAATTACCAAAGAATCCGGATTATGAAGGTTCGGATTAACGCGTCTCTACTGTATCCGTGTATTATGTGTAGGCGTCATTGAATTGTTATGATTTTACTCCGTCATTTTCAATAAAAATCTACGGCGCGGACCCAACCTGTACCTTTAACTTTTTTTCCCTAACACTTACAAGTAAATGTTCCGTAAAAAATCAGAATTTTCCTTTTGAACGTCCGCTAAAATGTCGCAATTCGTTTTTTCAGAAATCTTTCATTCAAGAACCAAATCATTATACAAAATATTAATTAAAGCAAAAGTGGTCACTGAAAACACTTTTTTTTCACAAGCTTTCCAGCAAAATAGTCACATTTTCGATAAAAAAATTGTATAACTTACTGAAAATATATAGATTTTCCAGTAAACAAACTATTTTGTAAAGAATCGTAAATATTACCGGTTTTTTCATCTCCTAACTGAGCCTAACCCCTGAATTTAAAATTGGCCTGAATCAGATACTACTCAAATTATTCTTGTTATTATTTCCTCATGCTCAATTTCTAGTTTGCCTGGACTTATGAATATATTATATGAATGCTTTTTAGTTTCAAGCAGACTTTTTTTACAATTTTATTTTCTATGTACACAAAACCAATAATAGACATGGAGAGGGAAGCAGTCAAGGGCCTACAAGTAGTCCAAGCGCAAACCATCATCGCAAGTCAAATTCACTTGATGCAAGTTCAAAATCGAAGTCTTCGTTACTGCCAGTCAGAGAACGTTTCCGTTGTATCGTACCGTATCCTCCGAATAGTGAATATGAGTTGGAACTGCGTTTGCACGACATTATCTATGTGCACAAGAAACGAGAGGACGGCTGGTATAAAGGAACTCAGCAACGCACCGGAAGGACGGGACTGTTTCCAGCTAGTTTTGTTGAAAGTTTCTGAGACATGCAGTCATGCATGTTCGAAACATGCATGTAATGTTTTATAGTAAATTTGTTAAAATATTAGCTCTAAGTTAAATGGAGTTGATAGAATTATTATCATTATTATAAGGTAATGAGAGTCATGCCTTAAATGAACAGTACTGTACCGAGTGGCGATTTTTGGTCTGTCTCAAGCGCCTTTATCAGCAGAGACTCTACAATCTAGAAAAGGCTATCAGTGGTTGCGTATCTCTCTAAATATTTACTGTGATGAAGGGTTACTGAAAAATATAACCTACATAAAATCGAATTGGTAGCACCAACGCAACTCAGTTGTTTAGATTTTCTCTATAGTATTTTAATGTATCATAGAAACATTAAGAAATATTCATGTAACAAGTCTTGTTTACATTTCAATTTTACACAATAAAAGATAAATGAAAAAGTTGATATTGCCTTAATCAATTATAGGCCGATAGCTACTGAACTTTCTGGAAGATTATTAAGGCATGGAAGTGACATACTTTGAACTACCTACACGTTAAAGTATGCCACCTCCATGCCAAAATCAGCTTCCAAAAAGTTCAATAGCTCTTGGGCTATTACATATTAGAACATTTTTTGTACGTAGATATGTATTTGATTAAGGTTATTTGCCTAGCACTGTATTAGTAATGATTATGTCCGTATTTTTTTGTAATAAAAAACTGTTATTTCTTATATTATTATTTCTTATTTAAATATTATGTCCTATCACTCAAAATTTAATATTTTAATATTTATGAAAATAATAAACATTTAAAGGAGACAAATGGAGTTCAAATGTGAGTGTCAAGTAATTCGACAGTTTTTTTGACAATTTTTAAGTAATATTTCCTGAAAACAACTACAAGTGAATTTTATAATTTTTACGTTATCTAAAAGAGTCAAACTTTCGAACAAGCAGTTTTTGAAAATTTTGTCTGGAGCCAGTTTGGTTTAATTTTTTTTTTATGTACACTTCAGATGAAGATTCTTATTTATCATTGTGTTAAATTTAAAAGTACACATTTTTAATAATTAATTATTTCAAAACTAGACGTGCAAAATTTTTAAACTTATCTAGTTGAATGTATGAGATAATCCATAAATTACAAACTAAAATTTCAGCTTTTCGATCTTTGGTATGGAGTTTAAGTTAGATAGATTGTAGATGATAGACCTTCTGTAGATGATAGACGTTCAACAGCTGAGGTCATCAGCATCTGTGATGGAGTTTAATAGTATAATGTGCATTTAGTGCAGAAAATGGATGATTGACCACGAGATTCGCGATTTGCCACATAGGTAGGCAAACGCCCATTTCGCACAAGTGCATCAAAAGTGTAATTTTTATTAACATACAGTAAAGGCTCGCTAATCCGGATCAGTTGAAGCTGACTTAATTCAAATGAGTGAAAAATCTAGATAACAATAGTAATATCATTAAGGTGTTATATAAAAATTGTTAACCAAGTAACGAAAAATGTTACAAGTAAACCTCTTGTAACCCCCTTGTCAACAAAATGAATGTTGGTTTGTGCTTCCATCTACATTATGGTTAAACTAACAGTTTAGGTATTGTTAACGCTACCTTTTATGTGATATACCTACTCTCCTCAGACACGACGCGCGCATCCCGTAATAGCCATGCGGAGCCCTATTTTCAGTGTTAATTTAAAGTTATAAATAATGGAGATAGTGTTCCGGGAGTTTTTTATTGAAAATTTTCTCCTCTTTAAGAATCTTTTTTCCGATTTAGTTCTTGAGATATTAGCGAAAAACTAAATGCCTTTTCTCTTTAATCTTATATTGTGTATAACAATTTTAATTGTTTAGTTGTTAATAAAACATTTTTCTAGACGTCATTCCGAATCCAATGAGCAATCGTTCATATTTTTAGGAGCTATTTAAAGCATTAACACCTTTTTGGACTTGTGAACTTTACTAGACTATTAGTGGGAGAATTGGTTTGTTTACGTCAATATTTACTTATTTATGTGTTAAAAAATAATGTTTTATTTATAATAAATATTTAATTTCTTGTTTAATTATTGATTTTAGTTTATTTAAACTTAATAATACATAATCTAATAACAATACATAACCTAACAAATGAGTGTCACAAAGTAGGGCAATTTCAGGGTCACAAACTACAACACAAGAAATTTTGAGTGTCAAAAACTGGTTCTTCAAAAATCGCTCTTTAAAAAATTAATTTAAATTATTAATTCAGTTCAAATAATTACTTCGCGCATATGACCTTATCTAAAAATTCTGAACTTGTTTATGATACAAAATATTAAATATCAAATTGAATTTTATGTTAGTTATCATATTATAACCTCAGCTGTCACTCTTAAAGTGTCACAAACCGGGTCGTTTACCTTATTTCGACAACAATAAATAAAATAAAATTTCTACTAGCGCGTGTAATGTCGTGTATAAAGGCTAGTAATTAGTGATGTGCCAGATATCCGTATCCGCGGATATTCGAGGGAGAAGAAAGATCCGTATCCGTTAGTTTTTGTACGGATCTTATACCTTATTAGTTTCCAATTCATAGATGAAATTTCATATATATAGGTGATTAGGTAATAAAGAAAAACTGTAAAATTCCATTCCGATTATTTTTTATTTTTTTTAAATCGTATTTGGCACCTTTATATTGCAAACATGTATCGTAGTGAGTACCATACCAATAGTACATAACTCAAAGGTACTAAAAAACTATCTTTATAACGAGATATTGCACATCGATCTTTGGAAAGAGACAATCTGTTATAAGAGTTAACTCTTAAAGAGGTCAATAACTTTTTCCCATACCAGATAGTCTCTTTCTAAAGGTCAATGTGCAATATTTACCGCCGCGTACTCTAAGAAAGTTAAGATCTGTATCCGCGGATCTTGAAACCAAAAATCTGTATTCAGATCCATATCCGCGGATATACATTTTTAACGATCTGGCACATCACTACTAGTAATAAACATTATGATGTTTGCTTTTCGTTTGTATAATGGTTACAGAATCAAAAGAAGATCCAATTGTACCCGTGGGATATTGTGCAATACAGACGAATGACGTAAGGTTGGCTTTGGAGGACAAATATAATTATGATCCTAGCATTTACTGAGGTATTGTCTCTTCTCTGTGGGTATTGTAAAGACGTTTAACCAGGTAACAACAAATTTTATATAGTAAACCTCTTACGTTTCATACCCCTGGCCCTCAAACTGAATGTTGTTTTGTGCTTCCACCTACATTATGGTTAAACTAAAAGTTCAGATATTGTCAAGGCTACCTCTATACTGATCCCATAGATATGGCTAGTAGAACAAGAGCCCGCGGCAGCCAGACCTTCGTCTTTTTATAAAAGCTGAAAGTTTTTCTATGGATGTCTCCAATACAGGTAAGAATTAAAATTTTGTCGAAATTATGAGAGTAATCGAATTTTCTCAAGAGTACCTTTTTTGTAGTAAATGAGTCTCGTGATCCAGATTTCATATTCAAACTGATTTTTTTCCATTGGCGTAGAAGTTTTAGATATTTAATTATCGAAAAAATCAAGTTCTACGCCCATGGAATGATATTCATCATTATTATGATATGGGTTTTATTGCCCAATAAAGCTATGCCAACGTACCAAATTTGAGTAAAATCTCATGAGCCGTTTCAAAGTTATAAAGCAAAAACGATTTGAAAATTGTACACTTTTAATGCGTCTGGCAGGATGATAGAACCCTCGAAACTGTCTGGCTACTAACGAAACATTATTTAATAGCTCTCCAAACAATATACAGGGTGAAAAGTATAATTATGTCATGCTCTAGAGGGTGGATAGAGATCGCGGAGACAAGCATTTTTAGTATAAGAACCCATGTCCGGAAATGCACCGTTACGGAGTTAGTGCGCCGGGTGAGTAGGCAACCCGTCAAGTAGATTGAATTTCTCTACCCGGGTGGGTAGGCAACTCGACTGCATGATTAAATGGTAAGTAAGTTGCTCGCTTTCCGAGCTGTGAGTCGCGCGCATCACAGGAGTAGCGCACTACGTTGTTCGAGAAAGACGTTTGACAGTGTCAGTCCTGCGTGTTTCATACGGGCTGCGTTTTGTGCAACCGATTTCAATTAAGGAACAAAGCCTGACGCGGCAGTAAGTCGGCAGTACTGTCGCCATAACCTTGGTGTCTTGCTACGTAAACCATGAACTGACTGACGTACCCAGAGCTAGCGGACATGCCTACCCACCCGGCGCACTAACTCCGTAACAGTGCATTTCCGGACATGGGTTCTTATACTAAAAATGCTTGTCTCCGCGATCTCTATCCACCCTCTAGAGCATGACATAATTATACTTTTCACCCTGTATATAAAATTCAGGTTTTATAATATAACGTAAGTATAATTACAAATTATAATAGTTTAAGGGTGTCTGGCAGGGGGTTGGAACCATACTAAGTGTCTGGCAATGAGCGACGCGAGTTTTAATATTGTTACGAATGAAATATAAAAAAATTGAGTTTTATACAATGACGAATTTGAGATGGAATTTTGTACACCTTTAATACCTGTTACCTGCCAAAGCCACCACTACTCAGGTTTCATGGGTGGGGATCATTCTTACCTGTATTGGAGACATCCATAGAAAAACTTTCAGCTGTTATAAAAAGACGAAGGTCTGGCTGCCGCGGGCTCTTGGGCTATAGACCTAGTATCAGCCACTAGGGTTTGGTTGGGCCTAGTTCTAGCCGGAATGGTACCGGCTAGACCTAGTTTTACCCGAAAACAATCTGCTAATACTAGATTTAACCAAGAGTAAGTGGCTACACCAGTTCTAACCGGCTAAAACTAGGTGTAGCCGCACTTTGGGTTCTAGCCGTGTGTCCCTGGATTGAGTTCACAATAGGTGAGATTGACCAAAAATTTTCGAATTGGAATTTCATATTTTGGGATTCCGTCCTGCTTGGTCTGAAACTTATTTTTAGTTTACTTTCGATTTTTTTTAATCAAGTAGGCCTTTACAGCTGAGCAAAACCTCTTTTCGTTTCAGGAAAAGTACCTTTTCCGTTCATAGCACTAAGAAAAGTTGTTCACAATGAAAAATTATCGCGTTATGCAAATTTTCAGAATGATCGGCCTACTTTGATAAAATCCGCTTTTGTTATGTTTTGTTTGAAAAACAATCGCGTGGAGGAAGCCAAATAGAGTAATAATTGGAGTTTAATTCATTTTTTTGATAAACTGTAAAAATTTGAATTTTAATTTGAACATTCCTAATCACCCTGTTTTCTCATCTAAGATTTATCATGTAATCGTTAATAATAAATATTTTTTTCCTATTTTCTACTTCTTTTATAAAAGTAGGCTGATCATTCTGAAAATTTGCATAACGCCATAATTTTTCATTGTGAACAACTTTTCTTAGTGACACTTTTGCGTACTATGAACGGAAAAGGTACTTTGCCTGAAACGAAAAGAGGTTTTGCTCAACTGTAAAGGCCTACTTGATTAAAAAAAATCGAAAGTAAACTAAAAATAAGTTTCAGACCAAGCAGGGCGGAATCCCAAAATATGAAATTTCAATTCGAAAATTTTTGGTCAATCTCACCTATTGTGAACTCAATCCGGGGACACACTGTATATCATATAAAATCTTATCGTTGGATCTGTAATTCGTCGGATTAAAAGGTACTCTTTTGTAAAAAATTCTGGACTATAGGGGGTCTTAGGCAGTACTCTATAATCTGACAAATTCGATAGTCCGACACTGCCTTGGAAAATGTTTGTCGGATTACCGGGGGTCCACTGTATTGTCAAACAGATATTATATCTACCTACTAAAAATCGAGGCTCTTGATTATAATTAGTAATTACTTTTGATGTCGTTTTGAGACTAAAAAATAAGAAAATAAATTATAGTTTAAAAAAACTAAAAAAACACGCTTTAAAAGCAAACCGAACTAAAAAGTAGAAAATAATTTTTAAGTATGAAGAGTTTGTGTTACAGTAATAGAAAGTCCAACAATCAAAATTAATTTGGAATAAGATTGAATTAAAAATTAAGTTCTTAACAAAATAATTCAATTATAGAAAAAAGCGTGGGGTGCCAAGTACCTACTATATTAATTTCATTATAACTCTAATTTTATAAATCGCTACCAATGAAATAATTGTAACATTTAATATCAAGCACCCCACGCTTTTTTTACTATAATTGAGTTATTTTGTTAATAACTTAATTTTTATTTTAATCTTATTCCAAATTAATTAGTCATAATTGATTGTTAAACTTTCTATTGTTGTAAAACAAACTCTTCATATGCTTAGTTTTTTTAGTTTTTTAGGCGCGACCCAAGCTTTAGCTGGAAGCGCCTATATGTACTCGCTTTGTCTGTCAATCTATGAGTCACGCTTTTTGTAACCAGCGTACAGCCAAACACCTTAACCGATTTTAAAAAAATCTGTTTTTTGTTCGATTCGTCTCCGGGTAACTTAAATCCTAACGTCGCCCGATTTTTGAATTTTGGTTCCAGAGGGGAGAAAATTAAGAAAAAGTGTTTTGCTTATTTCTCGCTCAATTTAAATCAGATCGGTTTGAAACCAGTCTTAAACGAAAGAGGAAAACATTTTACATAGATTTCGTATAACAGAATTGCCCAAACAGTTTTTTTATTCAGATTTATATAGAAATAAATTCATTTTATACAGATTTATATAGAAATAAATTCAATTTGATTGTTGCACGGTTTAACATGGCAATTTTAAAATAAAATTGGTCGATAATTTTATTATTTAAAATAATAAAAGGCATTTGTTCAAAAACGAATGCCATTATAAATATTGGTGAAATGCAACGCCTTTCGAGTTAACAATTTGAATAACTAATTATTAGAACATAATACTTTGACAGTTGCAAATGTCATTTTTGACATTTCTTACCATTCCGACACCACGGATGATCGGATTGAAGCCAAATTTTGGGAGGATGTTTGATATGCAAATATGAAGTGGACTATTGTTTTTTGGGTTGATACTGATTTTTACCGCTGTAGACTGGGCTACTATGGGATGTGATACCCCATCGCCACCATGTTTTTAAAGCTCTACCCATTTAATGGACCCCAATATGGTAGTAGTAATTTCTTCAGCATTGACGTCAATACTTTATAAACTATTCAGTTAAGTCGGGTATTTTTTTATACTAAAAATGCTTAAAATTAGGTTTGTATTGATTAGTAAGTAGGACCCATTGCAGATTCCATTTCTGAATCCATTGAAAAAATACAAGGTGTTTTTTGGGAGAGGCGCAACGATTCAAGCTATGTTTCCTTATCAATTATTCAACACCTCAAAGTTTAAAAAAGGCAAAACAATGCGTGGAAAGTTCGTGCGTCGAGAATCAGTATATAGAGACTGACAGGAAAACAATAGCGATGCTTGACAGAACCCTCGACGCATGACGTTCATACTTGTTTTCTTTTATTGAAGTAAAACTTTTTTTGGCACGGTAGGGTGAAATAGTGTCCGGCGATGATAAAATCGATTTTTTTTAAATTTTAATATTCCAACTTCACTAGTGGGATTTTTTTTCACTAGTGGGGAATGCTACTAATTTAGGTCAACATTTACATTTCAATATTTTACAATAGTTTGTTCCAAGCAGCCAGCAAACGGTAACGAAACCGTCGCCCGCATGCGCAGTAGCTAAAACGAAGCTGTTTGTGGCGATTTTGGAACACGTTTTAGCTACTGCGCATGCGGGTGACGGTTTCGATATCCTTTGCTGACTGCTTGGAACAAACCTAATATTGTTTTGTTTTATGGATGACGTATGACCATATATTTAATAATTTACTATATGAATAATATTGTCTATCTACTCAATGTGCGGTGAGCGAAGGCAACAAAGCGTATCGAAAATATATCTGCGTCTCTTTCTTTGATGTAATTCCCTGATTTCTCCGATGATAGGATTGGTTGATGTACTTGCATTCAATCTGAATAAAGTATCTCTATTTCAAAAACTTTGTCTTTTTCTATGACGTTAACATGGGCGTACCCAGCTTTTTGCCCAGGAGGAAGCTAATTAGAAATTTCTTTGCCTTCCTGGATACGCTGGTGCTTACGGCGTAAAAAAGACAGAAGTATATGTTTGCACCCTAATGGTTCGATTGCGATTTTATTCCTATGCTCAGTATAGAATAAAAGTATATGCGTATGACTGATAGAAAGAGAGAGTAGAAACGATTCCCCCACTCTCCTTTTAACTGCTGGTTAAGGTCGAAGAAGGGGAAACGTTTCACTTTTCGTCTGATCCAGGCCAATTTGCCCTACCGCGCCTAAAGAAGTTTCACTTCAAAAATATTCGTTGCTAAAGATTTAGGTACTCAGTCTGAAGTTATAATATGAAATAATCAGAAGTCTTGTATATTTAAATATATATATTTTCGAAATATTCAATTTCTCTTAAAACAATTCTATTATACATCCCATAAAATATATAGTAAACACAAAAAGAAAATATAACAGTAAAAAATGAAAACAACGTGTATAAATAATCATTTTAGTGAATATTTACAAAAGTAAACTTTGCCTTGTGCGTGATATGAGCTAGAAGATTACAATATTACCTACGTTTTAAATACACAAAAATAAAATAACGAGTTAATAACGAAATCTAATCATAAAATTTTTTTAAAAACTTCAGTCAGAAGAGGCCAAATGGAATTAGAGAGCCAATTTAGGTGCAGGCTTTGTGGATTTTTATACTCTAAAAAGGCATTTACTACACTTACATTTAATTTTTCTAAATTATTAATAACATTTAACATATTCGCCGATTGTCAAGGTTAAGTGATAAATCTCAAGTCTTTTTTATTAATTAAAATATTACCTAGAAACAAATGTATATTCATCAGATTAAGAACATCTCTAAAGTTTCATGTTGGATAATACTCGAGTGTATAAAGAAAACCGAAACACTAAGATTAGGTATTATGGAAACTACAACAAAAAAACAAAACAATTTTATCATTGAATGTAAGCATGCTCTTATATTCAGTAAATACTAAATCGAATTATTAAGTGTAAATACTAAATCGAATTATTAAGTTGTTTAGTTTTTGTGAAGATGGGAGCCTACCATTACATTTACATCCGATAATAATAATTAATTAAGGAAGTATGAGCACGGTACCAAAAAAAAAAAGACGACTCTTTTTTATATGAAGTTTAAATACGTCTAAACAAACTCTGAAAATTTTAGGGGGGTTAACCGATTATTTAAATAAATAATTGACTTCAAAAGCAAGCATATTTAACATTGGTCTAATGGCAATGCTAGGAATCTGTGACATGTTTTAATAATTAAAGCTGATCTTTTTTTATTAAATATCTTTTAATCTAGTCGGGCAGTACGGTTTTTTATTTTTTTTATTTCTTTATTAAGGTCTTAACTTTTAATTAGATATTTTTTTTTCGTTTTCTCCGTCGCTTTTCCATAAGACCAATGTTAAATATGCTTATTTTTGAAGTCAATTATTTATTTAAATAATCGATTAAACCCCCTCAAATTTTCAGAATGTGTTTAGACGTATTTAAACTTCATATAAAAAAGAATAGTTTTTTTTTTTTTTTTTGGTACCGTGCTAGTCTTTCCTTAAGAAGTGACTAAATTTTGTTTTTTCTTTATAGGTATGCGTAAATTCAAAATAATAAACGATAGTAGTGTCACAGGTATTTGGAGAAAAGGAATGTCAACAACCATTAGACAATTATTGGTATGCAACGTTTCGTCTCTAATTACATTCTTTTTACGAATTACCACGATCATTTTAAACAATAATTTATTTGATGGACACCAATATAGTAAAATTCAACTCAACACTCATTTCTGCGTTTGTACATTTGAGATTCACTCCTCACTGGCTTACTAATAGGTAGGAGTAAGTTTTAAGATTTTATAGCGCATTTGTACTGGCGACGAAAGCGCCGCATTGTGGATAAAAATGACAGGACTTAGTTATGTAGTCTCATTATAGATTATAAGAAAACAAATTTGACTGTCGTGTTATAACAATGGCCAATTTGTCAAAGCGCAATCAAATAATTAATCTATCAAAAGTTGACATGGTTCTAACAATAAAAAGTAGACTGAAATACTTAATAAAACCTGAATAATTTGGCTCTTATCCAACTTGTAATTTATTTTTAAATTTTGATTAAAAATAATGGTAACAATATATCAACCTAGTTCCACTCTATTTTTCCAGTAGGTCGGTGCCACCAAGAATACGCAATGCCTGTCACCAGACAAATATTATCTAAGTTAGGTAGTTGTTTTTTGAGAAATATGTACCTACAAATAATTCTACATATCTCTGTACGGTTAAAAAAAACGATACAACCAATTTTAAAAATATTTATGTGTAGGCATATAAAAAGCGTTCATTATGAATTTTGTAATTTTTGTCATATTAATAAGCCCACGAGTCGTAAATATCAAATTTATGTAAAAAATAACCATCTATTTGAAAAACTACCATTTTTGTTGAGTCTTAAATATTTTTGGAACTGTCATTATATAAATTAATTTCTTATTATCTTGGCAAATACTTTCTTTTCTCATCTTGGTCAACTGATGTTGAGTTGAATTCAACTTGAACAATATCATGCTTGGGACTAGACAAAACAAAACTTTAAAGACGTTATATCTACATGTTGATTAATAACAAAATATAATGAATGTGGTATTGCGGTTAACTTATTCCACAATCATAAGTAAGTCTTCAGCCTCTAATTTCATATTCAATTTAACATTAATATGTTTGACAGTTCCAGGAAATTTGGCCTGTACAACGGTTTCCATTTTCATAGCTGACAGAATGATTAAGGGCGTTCCTTTAGTTACTTTATCACCTTCCTTTACTCTAATATCAATAACAGTTCCTGGCATTGGAGCACCTATTTCCCGTTTGTGTGTCGGATTAGCTTTTGGGTGGAGGGATACTGTTTTAACAGCATCTTTGTCTTGGATGAATACAGATCTAAGCTGTCCATTCAATTCAAAGAACACTTCACGTTCTCCATTCGCTGTCAAATCCTCAGCCATTGCGAGTGTTTTAATATGGAGTGTTTTTCCCTTTTCAATCCTTACGTCGAATTCTTCTCCTATTTTTGGTCCCATTAAGAAAATTCTCGTGTTCAACTTATCTACGGGCCCATTTTGTTCTCGAAACGCCAAAAATTCATTTGTAACTTGAGGATAAAGTGCAGCTGACATTACATCTTTGTCACTTACGCAAGGATCAAATTCCAGGAGTTCCTCTTTCAATTTAACAAAATCTAAAGGTTCCATTGTTTCTCCAGGTCGTCCTTCAATACGTGGCATATTTTTCAATACTTTTGAACGAAAAGGTTCGGGGAATCCACCGTACGGTTGACCGATTGAACCCTGCAAGAATTCAACAACCGATTTTGGAAAAGATAATTCTTCAGCTTTCTCCAGTACGTCTGTAGGTTTTAATTTGTTCTGAACCATAAATTGTGCCAAATCGCCAACAACTTTTGATGATGGTGTTACTTTTATGATATCACCTAGAAGTAAATTTGCTTCTCTGTAATTTTTTTTGACGGCTTCAAAGTGGTCACCCAGTCCTAACGAATAAGCTTGGAATTGAAGATTTGTGTATTGACCACCGGGAATTTCATTCATGTAGACATCGGCGTTGCCAGATTTCATTGTTGCCGTGCACTCAAACGGTGCATATAATGTTCTAAAATATTAGATAAATAAATTTAATTTTTACATTTGAAGCTGGAACGCGGAATAAAATATGCCGTTGATAAATCTGGAAGTGGCGTGTTATTATCAGTTTTGAGAGTATAAGAAGTACTTTATACTTTAAGTTTGCGCACGAATTGATAGCGTCCCAAGTTTTAATCAACACTGAGCTTGAATCAAATGTTAGTTCGCTTTCTTTTCATTTCATTCTTAAGAAAGGCATTTATTTATACAGCAATTTTTATAATATTGGTTTGTTCTTGTAACATACTGTAACATAATTAGATCAATTTTTATGAACTCAAACATTGTGTTTGAAACATCATAAATAATTTTTAAAACCAATGTAACTCTCAGAAAAAATTGTATTTTTTTAATACAGCATTTTCACAGGAAAAGCCTCGACTTTCAGTGCCTGACATGCAATAATATTTTCCTTCATTAGTTACAATTTCCTTCAAAAGTTACAATTCACATTGTTTGCGATTCTGAAATGTCTCTGATAATTAATTTTCGTTCAATCTACATGCTACAACCTAATTCTCAATGTTCATATTTTTTCAGATTTTTCTGTGCAAACATTTAGGTGATATGGGCAAGGGCAGAGGAGAGCAATGTTAAAGCGTTTTTCCCCAAAAATTATTAAATAATGTAAAAATAAAAATATAACAAACAAATTATTGAATTCGTGCTTCCTTTCATTTGACACCCTACCCGATGTTCTAGAAAAAAATTTAACTTTTTATACTTCAGGCCTGTTATTGGGCCATCGCACTCTATCTCTGTGCCAAATTCCAGATTTTTTCGTCAAATAGTTCCGAAGATCGTAACAGACGGATGGACGGACACCGAAGTGATTCCAAAAGTGCATGTTTGCATGGAACACACTGAAAACTGAATTAGGATCTGGGAACTGGAGGTTAGTAATATACGAGCCATATAAGACAATATAAAGAAAAATTCGGGTCGCTTCGCAGAAACCTGTTGGCACTATAGGTATTGTAGCTTTGAGTTTAAGTTTGTTTTTGGATAAAATAGAAAATTTAGCCTCCTAAAACAACAATTTTCTTCTTAATTGTAATGTTATTATGAATTCAACACCTGCACGGTACTAATATCAAATTAAGTAGCTACACCTATCAGTAAGTAAAGTCTGGTCCAGTCGGGCCTATCTTATTAAAATTTCAGCAGCATATTTTAATCTTTAGATACAGAAGATTCAATTTCAAATTTGAAATGATTCTGAGAATTTCTTCGGTATTTTTTGACTCAAAAACATTTTCCAACCCCTAAAAACAGCCCTTAAACATTTCCAAAAATTGTGTTGAGATGTTCAGGAGGTTATGAAAGGTCGAGAAATTTTGGTTCGACTCTTAGGCTCTGCTGTTCGATCGAATACAATAAAAAGAAACCGTAACATAACACATTTCGTTATAATCAATTAACATTTTCGACCAAAAATTGTGCCAATTATTCACGAAGGTATAAAACGTCGAGACATTTTAGTGCAACTCCTAGGTCCGACCATATGGAAAATACACTAAGAATGCTATTCCTATGAATTCGGCTATTTTCAGTTTGGACTAATCAACTCACCTAGTTTGCTCCCAGTAAGCCGAATATTCTGAAATATCAGCTAGTTGAAGTTTGGTGTCTAATTCTGATCCTTGTAAGGCTGCGACGATAGCACCCATCGAAGGTTGACTGGTTATACCAGACATAGAATCTACTGCTACATCAACCACATCAGCACCCGCCTCCGCGCATGCCAGCATCGACGCAACTCCCGCTCCCGATGTGTCATGAGTATGGATATGAATTGGAATGTTTGCATGTTTCTCACGCAAAGCAGTCACCAACATTCTAAAATAATAAAACACGAGGCTTCAATTTCATTTTGTTCCTACTTTAGTCCACTTGCATATTTTGTACCAGTATTGTGAGTTTTCAAATGCCGGCGCAAACTATAAGATTAAATATTTTCTTGCAAATATCACAGGAAAAATTAGATAATGGAATGTTACAGCGAAAAGGCTCTATATCTAATGAATTTTTGAAGTGAAACTTATTTCCATGTTCTTAAATTTAACAATGTACTAAAGCTATCTTTACATTTGTTACACTTGTTTCATTAAAAAAAAAAAACTCAGATGCGGGCATTGTGACTTTATTATGTGAACTTAATTAAGTCTGTTTTTGGACAAAATAAAAATTAAAACTCTTAGTACATCCCTTACAATAATCATTTTTTTCTGAATTGCGATATTGTTATTATCAATTAACTTAAAAGTCAATCCGCATTTTCTATCAGTGGTTTGCGATTGTCGTGTGCAAAATTTAAACAAATGCGCATGAGTTGCCGGTTTGCTGACTGTTTCTGATCGTTATATGAACGAAGATAATAAATTTCGTTCTTTATAAATTACAGTAGTTTTACATAGTAATAAACTATGCATGTGAAAGGTGCTGTGTGAAGTGGTACTAATAAATGATGAGAATATATTTTCTTTAGAAAGGTGTGGAGTATGCTTTAGATAAAAATAAGCTTTACAGTGACATGTACTCACTTCGCAGCTTTTGGTTTCAATAATCCAGCCATGTCCTTAACGGCAAGTACATGAGCGCCAGCTTTAACAAGTTCATCAGCAAGGTCCGTATAATATTTCAATGTGTATTTAGTACGTGATGGATCACTGACATCGCCCGAATACGAAATCGCCGCTTCGACTACGCCACCAGCTTTAGCGGCTGCTTCCATACCAAGAACTAAATTTGGCAGATAATTCAAAGAATCGAACACACGGAAAATATCCATTCCTGCTTGCACCTGATAAAAAAAATTAAATATGAATTTCAAACACATTTTTTTAAGGATGAATGACGGATATTTGACATCATCTAAAAATAAAAGAAATTTTGTAAACTTATTTCTTAAGGTTATAATCTTCGTAAATTTACAAATTAGATCTGAGAATCATTTTCCAAAAAATTTTTAAAATACACTCTTTTGCAGTTTTGTGTAAGTATAAACAAAAAAAAAAAAAAAAAAACGGCTGAACCGATTTTGATAAAATTTACTCTGGAATATTCTGACGTTATTACGCTTTGATTAGCACCATAACCAGTGGCGTATTTAATGTTTTCGCCGCCCTAGGCACTTAAAAAATGCCTCCCTCTTTCATTCTATTCCGAAAATTCAATTTTTTATGTCTCAAAACTATTTATTTCTAAAAATGGTGCATATAATCATAAATTTAAACAAATTATACATTTATAATTATAATTTCATAATTTTCATATTTAGTGTGGAAAAATATGATTTTTTCGTAACACGACTTGGTATAGGCTGATATTTTTACGCCTCACTTTTCGAATTGCAAAATCATTAATTAATGGGCTTATAATGAACGTAAAAAATATAAATGTCCAGGGGTGGTATAGGGTTCATTCGGGGGGGCTAAAAAGGGGGGAAAATATATTATTGCTTTTTCCGGCAAAATCTGACGTTCTATCAAAAAATGTCTTAGAGACAAGTAGTAGATTATAAAAAAATCTACAACTTCTATAAGGGTCACTTTTTACTGTGACCTCAAAATTTTCGTGAAAAAACGAGTTCTTTTGTTTTTTATTTTGCATTTTCGCAAAAATAATTCAATTTTGATGAAATATTGTGAAAGACTGCTTTTTTTAGTCTTAAATACTTAAGCACACACTTTTTTATATAAAAAAATAAAGAAGTTTTCGAGATATTCAGTTCTTTCAGTCAAAAACCGTTTTTATCAAAAGAAAATTCTACGGTGAAAAATCTTCGTACAGAGTTCTTCCGGTGCTCATTTGTTTTTACATGTACTTTTGGATACAATAATAAAATATAATAGTCCATATTTAACAACACGCTCAAAAATTGAAAAAATTCAAAAATGACTTTTGCAATAATGAATTTTTTAGTAATTGTTCATAATTTGCTTACATTTTTAAGAAAGGATCTAGCCAGATAGATTTGGCGAGTTGGCCCCCAAATGGCAACCTATATCGAAACTTATGTTGTAATATCGACTTGATGTATGAACTCTTTTTATATATGTGTTGCCACGCACTCTCCTTTGACCTTGAGATATAGAGCAAAAACGAGCCTAGCTACGACTATCCTTCAAAGAGTCGTATTTTGAGTTCGTAAGTCAAGTCGATATTAAAACGTAACACGGTAACGATAACAGCAGTGGAGCCGACACTTCAATTTTATTCATCTGTATAGATTATACATTGATTATCAAACTTAAATGCTGGAGTGTACTATGTAAAATTTCGCGCCTTGTAATTCTTGAATTATTTGGTTAAATAAATAAAATTATCGAGCAATTTTTCAGACAAATATATTAACAATTATTATTTTTTCAATATTTCGATATTAAAAAATTGATCGATAATTTTATTTATTGAAGAGTTCTAATCAGACGTTATTGAAAGATTTGATTATTTGGTTAAATCTGGATTTAATAGAAAACATGAATCACGTTAAACTTATAATGATTGTGTTTCGTATGATAAACCTTTCGGACAGAAATGATATAATTCAAACATGATTGGCAGCGATTTTGACTGTTGTTTCGAAAATTCTTAAGTTTTATTTCCCTAAAATTGCAGCTGAAAATCTTGAATTTGTCTATAGCCAATTTGATTTAATTTTATTTTATGTGCATTTCCGGCGAGACTCCTCATTTATCGTTGTGTTATAACGAATATTTGCATTCGTATTTTTTTTACATTCGCATTCGCAAAATTCATGCGAATATTAATATCCTAATAAATCATATATGCGAAAATAATATTAAATAGGGCAAAAAATGTTAATTTTGTTTTTTCGCTAAAGTAAGCTTGCAAATATGTTTTTTAACGGCTTTTACTTTACCTTTAGGTATAAAACAGTTTTTGCATTAGTATTAATAATTAATCAATCCAGTACCCAAAACCACTATAAATGTGTGCGTGCGGATTGCGCGGCCAATCAGCTGTCTTTTAGCTTTAGACAAAGATTTAAAAACTGAATATTCGCATTCGTATTCGCAAATATCGCCGACTAGCATGAGATATACCAGTGTAGTTAGCCCAAAATCAAGTGAAAAAGGGACAAATTTAATAACAGAAAACGAATGATGAGGAAAGGAAGAAAAATTTCGCATAATTCGTTTCCTGTTATTAATTTTGTCCTTGTCAAAAGCTAACTTCACTGGTCCTAATATCCTAATTAACATATTAAATTTCAGCTTATTACCTATACATTGCTCTATTGGGTGTATAGTGTATACTGTATAACCTGAAATTACAATTTTCATAATACAGGCTGAGTTTTAAGTTTAATATGTTATTATTATCAAAAATAATTGAAGCACACACAATTCTCTCAAAAACAGAACAATACGCATACTTGATAATAACAACTTATTTCCATAGTGACATAATATAATCCCAGGACCGACCTCAAAATTAAAGAAAATTTAATAAAATTTAATTAAACTTCGAAAGGCTGTTTCTCTCTTATTTTTGAGTTTTGATAAAAAAACTATTTGAAATATTTGCTCGTCTATTTGATTTTTACACGCTGTAAAAAAAAGCATCAACTTACAACTCACCTGTATATGAGGGAAGTGTTTAATAGAAAAGAAACGAAACGGTTGATTTATGAGTCAAATTTGTTTATTGTAGGAAGACTACGTTTCGACACCTGTTTTGGTGTCTTCCTCAGGTATTTAATTAATTGAGATTAATTGGCCATAACCTCAAAAAATCTAAAGTATGAATTAGATTTTTTGAGGTTATGACCAATTAATATCAATTAATTAAAGACCTGAGGAAGACACCAAAACAGGTGTCGAAACGTAGTCTTCCTACAATAAACAAATTTGAGTCATAAATCAACCGTTTCGTTTCTTTTCTATAATATACAATTGAGTGATCATGATTATTAAAGGAAGTGTTTAATGTATAAAACTTTTCATTATATAGAATATTAGACTGGACTCATAGACAAACAAATGGTTGCAGTTGTATTTTGAGCAGGATATTAGATTCTGTAAGACAGTATGACAAATAAAATAACAATAAAAAAAAATGAATGAAACACCCCTCCCTAATCTATACCTAATAATCTAAAGTTAAAACTAATTTCTTTAAAACTTACTGCAAGATCGCAGAATTTATATACAACGTTGTCTGGGTAATTCGTGTATCCAACGGCGTTGGCACCTCGTAAGAGCATTTGGAACGGAATATTCGGAATCAGTTTGCGCATTTCTTCTAAGCGTTCCCAAGGACATTCGTGGAGGAAACGAAGCGATACATCAAACGTGGCGCCCCCCCAATTTTCAAGAGAGTATAAGTTGCTGAATTTGTTGGCAACGAATGGTGATATGTTTAATAAATCAAATGTCCTGACACGAGTTGCTAGAAGAGACTGATGAGCATCGCGATATGTCGTGTCCATAAGAAGCAAGCCTTTGTGATCTCGTACAGCTTTGGCAAAGGCCGCTGGGCCGTTTTCTTTAAGTATTTTTCGGAAACCAGCTGGATGTTCGGTACCTACAAACATAATATCACCCTGTTACGCTTTGCTCTATTTGACCAAATATGATTTTAATTTATTTAGATTGCACGTTCGAAATTCTGATATCGGGCGATATAATTAAGAACGGGTTTTTAGAATTTTACCATGGGAACATGAATTTCGTTTTAAAATTGCACCCAGCAAATATTAACGAAAATAACTCTATGTTAAACACCTAAAAGACCGTGCCCAGTTGTGAAGCATAAACCTCCAGAGCACAAACCTGCAACCTGCACGATGTCGTACACTAGTATAGCACAAACCAGCAAATTTTAGTGCAGGTATCGTAATGTGCGATAGACATTTTGCAGTTTTCAAGTAGTTTCATAAATGCAAATTAATTAATGAAAATGACATATCATTAGCACACTAGATCGGTCCAGCCCGGCTAGTCGGAAATTGCAGGTGGGTGACTGACGTCGTTGCTGGCTGCTGGTTGCAGGTAACGGTCTAATGTGTAACATGGGTACCTTCACATACAGGTTATTTTGCTCCGTGCTGTGCAGGTCGTGAAGGCTTATGCTTGACAGGTGTGCGCGGTCTTTAACAGTGTATAATCCTTATTTCAGTTTACACGTTAATTAATATTTTTGAAATTATTTCTAGATTAACTTTTTTATTTAAAACTTCCAAAATATTTAGTAGGTATACATTGTGTTCACCGAAAATGGTAACAGTGAATAATTCATGTATACATCTAGTTACATAGTAGAATACACGAACTATGGCACTGTTGCCATTTTCGGTGAACGCACTTTGTTACAAAGGAAAAAATATGATGTGAATGTGTCGACAAAGGCTTCTCTGAGCGAAAGGAAGGTTTCTCCACTCGGCTGTAAGACTTTATTATATGCTGTCTTTAAAATAATAATGCAAGTTTTATTTGATTTAAAAAAAAAGGATATTTTGAAATTTTAAAGAATTAAAAAAAAAAAAATAAATTAACATTTACAAAATATACAACACAGCGCTAAAAGCCTGGGCGGAACTTAGTGTAATCTGTTCGAATCAAAATAGCGTAATATAAAAAAACACTTTTTGATTGTAAATAATTTAAATGAGATACCTACGTATACTTTAAACAAAAAAAGTGAAAAAAGATAGTGTAGCTGCCGATACTCAACCCAAACATACTGGGCAGGTATAGAAATCAAACACGGTAAGTGGTAACCGCTAGGCATGGGTAAAAAATATCGATATTTTTTCAGAAAATAATCGCTATATTATATCGTCGATATTTTTAGTTTCAAAATATTAATATTTATTTCCGAGTATCAAATTCGATATTTTTTTAAGAGCTCTGTGCATACATCGCATGTATCTGATCGCGGGGCGCGTACTGCTTAGTGGTCCACACTGCTCCGATCATCACATTTTTGCCCGTTTCATGCATAAATTTAGCACCAGGGCGCGCGAGCTTTGATGTAAGTGCTGCCTCTATATTTCGAGCACGATCCTATGAACGCAGTTTGATTCGTCTTGAACGCAACCCATAAAAAAAAATGACTATCGTGATGATCGTGGTGTGTGTATGTTTTAGGTAACTAATCCTTGGGGAAAAAATATCGATATATTTTACTCTACATAAATCGATATTCTTTAAAAATATCGATACTATATATACCTATATCGATATATTTTTTCATTTGCCCATCCCTAGTAACCGCTACACTATTCTGGCTTATTTGACACATATTATCTCTCCCATCACGAAAAGTGCATCAAGAGGATGTGTGTGGTTTGTGGTTAATTTTGAATATTGATTGTCTTCACATCAAAGATTTCTTCCTTTTTATGAGATTTAGGGATAATAAATTATGATTTGCCCATTGTATACGTACATACAACATGCTGAAAGTTCGAACGTGCCGTATACGTATAATATATAACAAATTAAAATTATCTTCAGCTAGGACGTTCAGGCATATAATTTTAAAATAGATAATTTATTACTGATTGATATAAAACAAAACTTATAATTAAGTTGTCAATCTATAATTAATATAAAACGAATGTAGGTACACAATAACGAAAAATGATTAATAGTTAAAACATAAAAAATAAATAAATGAAAAAAAAACAACTTAAAATGAATACAAACGGTTACTCAAGGTCATATATTATTATACCGTTCACATAACAATTAGTTTTTTTTCAAAATTGTAAGCGACCTTGTCACAAACAAAAAAATATAAGTATATGTATTAAAAAAAAAAAAAATAATTACTTGGTGCTTCTTCGTCCTCTGGATCGGCTGATTTGGAGTAATCTGAAGAAAAATATAAAATCCAAACATGCTTGTTAAACAAAAAGAACTAATAATTAATAACAGAACATACATTAAATAAATACAATGTCGACTTTGCCTCGATACGTGAATGGAACTGTAGATGGGTACAAAGACTTACTGGATATGTGCAGCGCTGGAGATTTTTTTAGAAAGAAGGAAAATATTTGGAAATGGTACTTACCGATCAGAAATACATGAAACACAAGATGGTAGTTCCGTAATTTTTAATTTTCATTTTTTATATGTAGAATAACATGGTATAGCAGTTCCGATAGAAATCAAGGATGCGGAATGAATGAAATATGTTTTCAAGCTAGATCGAAACTACATCACAAAATATAAATGAGCGGAGATGCGTTTCGAATACACGACAAGTCTGGCGCAGAGGTTAGCAAACTAACCACAACATCAAGCTGTTCTCTAAAATTCAAATTGGTTGGAGCTTTAGTAGCTATACCCCTGTTTATTGATATTTTCGAGCAGATAATCGTTACAGAAACTATACGTTTCAGTGGCGGATCCAGGATTACGGCAAGGGGGGGGTCTTGAAAATTTTTTACTCCTTTTGCGGAGAATTCATGAAAAACATGAAAAGCTTTTTTTTTATTGCGCAGTAAGATTTTAATTTGGGATTTTTGATTCTCTGTAAGGGGGGGGGTTTGAACCCGAAAACCCCCCCCGTGGATCCGCCACTGATACGTTTAATGTAATATTATAGATTTTAAGAGAAATATTAAGTCATAATATGCTGGATGTGAACGCAGCCTACTTCAAAGGAGGCCGCTTCTATACATAATATGATAATTTAACGCATTCTGATGCTGAGTACGATAATATAACGCTTAATAGGAAAAGCGTTTATATCTTGATCAGTTTTACAGGAATATCGGATACACCAGAATATCAAATAATCGGGAGTCTACTTTCATGTTTTAACGAATATTGTATAACATTGAATTATTGGTTTCAGTCCGATTTTTGAAATTTGAGTTTTCATCAGATTCAGCTTGGATGACCGCCCGTGTACTTAGGTATGTGTGTGTATTAGTGATGTGCCGGATTGTTAAAAATGTATATCCGCGGATACGGATCTGAATACGGATTTTTGGTTTCAAGATCCGCGGATACGGATACGGATCTTAACTTTCTTAGAATACGCGGCGGTAAATATTGCACATTGACCTTTGGAAAGAGACTATCTGTTATGGGAAAAAGTAATAATTTGACCTCTTTAAGAGTTAACTCTCATAACAGATTGTCTCTTTCAAAAGATCGATGTGCAATATCTCATTATAAAGATAGTTGATTTAGTACCTTTAAGTAATGTACTATTAGTTTGGTACTCACTACGATAAATGTTTGCAATATAAAGGTGCCAAATACGATTTAAAATAAATAAAAAATAATCTGAATAGAATTTAACAGATTTTCATTATTACCTAATCACCTATATATATTAAATTTCATCTATGAATTCAAAATTAATAAGGTAAAAGATCCGCCAAAAACTAACGGATACGGATCTTTTTTCTCCCTCGGATATCCGCGGATATGGATACGAATATCCGGCACATCACTAGTGTGTATACACATTTTTGTCAGAGGAAACCAATCGTTTGAGATCGGGTTTAAATATAGCATTCGAAAGGGTTTATTGACACTTAGATCTGATTAGATTTTGAAGTCAATCGTTCAAGTAGTTTTAAAGAATGATTATTAAAAAAAAACATTTTTTTCACGTTTTTGTCGCATAACTCCTATAATCTTCTTGTTTATACGACCATTAAAACTTAAATTAGCTTAAATATAAAAGCCAATCACATACATAACTACATAACTTTGAGGAAGTTTTAGGGTTGGCCCACATATCAACCGGTTTTCACATTTTTTATTTATTTTTTTTTTTAATTCAATGCATTTCTACGTAAACAGTGAAAACCGAACAGGCAGACAGACATCGAGGTGATGCCAATTGTGTTTAATTTTTACTAATTTTGATACGGAATATTAAAGAATATCATGCAAAATCGGTCAAGTGGATGCCGCTAAAAGTTCTCGGACAAAAAACGCATACTTTATAGAGAGATAAGATATTTTTCACAATATTATTATTGATTACGATGCAATTGTAATTTTTTAATGCAGGTACAGGTACTAGCTTGTTGAGTTTTGCAAAATATTGTCAAAAATTTGACATAATGTTCATGTCCAATATTATTTTAAATTATGAAACAATTTATGAGAATTAGATCAAAAAAAAAAAAAAAAACGATCATACTATTCTTGAAAGATTTCGTTTATTTTATTGAAACTTTTTCAAGCAACTGAAAAATAATTACAAAATCGACAGTTCATAGTGATCGGACGTGACATTGTATTTTGTGAAAGTGTATTACGTTATCATAGTGCACGGAGTGCGTCGGCCAAGGTCTCGCTATATTTACACGAACCATTTCGAGCTCTTTTCGACCCCACTCTATCTCCGAGACTAGTGACGTTACAGAACTGATTTTTTTCAGGTGGGTTAAGGTTAACATAAAGAAAGTGTATTCTAAATTTCATACGCCTAAGTAGAATAGTTTCCAAGATACGAGTCCCAAAATCACGATTTAAGGCATTCATTCATGTAGTCATAGCCCAGTGCATTTAGGAATTGACCCAAAAATTTCAGATACATTTTTTCTTTTGTTGCTCATTCGAAAGGGTCTTTGATGGAGACCTTAACCCTGAATTTGCGCATTCTCCAAATTGCCCCGTCCACCGCCGTCTTGGATTTTGTTTTTTTTTATTCAATTGCTCATATCTCGCGTTCTAATAATCCCACAGCAACCGTTCTGGGATCGTTGGACTCGTTAGGATTTACTCTTTAATTGAATGTCTGTCAAGTAAAACTCTCCAATGTACTGGAAAAAACTTATTAGCGTCCAAAGTTTAAGTTCTTTGCCAAAAGTTCTTGCGCCCGGTTTTCCGCGCGCATCTCTTTCCAGTGCATCTGACAACCCCACCGACAGTTTACTATTTAAAGTAGACTCAATTTCCAGTATTTAAAAAAAAATTATCCCGATCGGTTGATCCCTCGCCCACCAATCCACTCTCGAAGTTGTGCTATTCATTTCGTGCTATTTTGAAGCCACTAATATTCGCACTTCGCGCTGCATTTCTCGCTTTTGTAACTAATATAATGCAAATTAATTAAGACCAACAACATTTTCGTTAAATCTGTGCTAAGAACACGCGGTTTACATTAATTTTTTACTTAAATTTATAACTCAGATCAATAGTAGAGTGTGTGAGTCGGACGAACATGTAAATATTTTGAGCCGAAACGGGATTACCCCCCCCATTTTCAATGCCATCCGAATTCGATTAAATTTACCCCTATTTATCCACCCTCCAAAACTCATGAAAATAACAATTTTATGCAGCGTATGACATTATTTTTATTGTTATTGAGTTTTGGCGGGTGGCTAAATAGGGGTAAATTTAATCGAAATCGGATGGCATTGATACACACTATTATTTGTACTTAGGACAGTATAAATTTCGAATGCCATCCGATTTGAACAATTTTTAGTGTTTTTTTTTTACTTATTGTTGAAAAAATCAAAAAAAAGGGTTTTTCGGCGACTTTGAAGGGTTGTTTCTCCGAAACTGCCAATCAGGATCGGATGGCAATTTTTTTCCAACGTTTGGTGGTGTCAATAAGTATGCTCACTAATTTTGATGCGGTTGCCTTTTCAGTTTTTTTATTCGCTAGTGCAAAAACGGCCCGCGTGTTTCGGCTGGCAAAAAAATTTTATTATATAGTTAGGGTATTTCCTTCAATGCAACCGCATTTTTATCCGGTTGCCTTTTCAAACATTTTTCGATTTTGCCCCACCCCCATATCGCCGCCCCTGTCCATTTGGGGTCACTTTGGCCGCTACCAGGGGGTTCTGTACCACTCATAGCCCCAGATTACCACTCGCTATCCGGTTGCCTCTCCGACACCGGATTGACGTGCCATTGCTTTGAACACAAGTGATTTTTACAGTTTTGTATAATAAAATCAAGTGTCAAAAGTGTTTTTTACACCGGAGCACGATACCAAACACACCTAACATAATATCTATATAGAATGTCGCATGATTTTTTGACAACGGCAAGATTTTTTGAAGATCTGCACATTTTTATTTAGGAACTGGTACGGTGTGACACAGGAAGAAGGAACGTATTATACTATACTTAGTGACTAGAATATAATTAATACGACTACTAAAATAACAGAGTCTAACAAAAATTGGAAGTGGTCAGCTTGTCGACACAAATGAGCAGCGGCTTGACTGTTTCAACTCGCGAAATAGGGTAAATGCATCGGTTGTCCGGTTTATGACTAGCACCTTGTGAAGTGAGAATGAAAGGAGACACATTTTCTTACAAACTGCACACATAAGTACTCTGTGTGAAATGGTATCTCCCCAGTTCCCACTATTTCAGCGAGCTCATTGCGCATTTAAATTTCAAGTACCAAGCTATGTACCTACCGTAACTTGTGGTATCTATCATATTATAATATTTACAATAAGTTTTTATAGGCCTTGTTTGCTTTTTAGTACAAAAAAAGATATTTAGAATAAAGAAGGATGATTATAATTATAAGGTGTATGATGTACAAGCAAAGGCGTAGTCGGGGGTGAGACAGAGTTAAAAACAGTATGCAATAAAATCAAGTATATTTATATTATTATTGCCGATTCACCTGAGTATAATTACAAATCTTCTACCACTTTACCGACCTTGGCATTCACGAGTCGCCACTGGTGTAGACGAAATCAATTATGGCCTCTTCCAAATTTAATATTATTTTAAGTATTAATTTCAGTGTTTATATACAAAATGCAGCAGTAACTATATTCTAATCACTAAACCAAAGCAAAAACGAAAAACAAAATATGAAAACAAAGCAAAAAAGTGTATTAAATACAATTATTAAATACGTCGTGTTGTAATAACCAGAAAATGTTTCAATATTTATAATTATGTTTCTGCTTTTTATTGTATTTGACTATACAATATAGATTAATTATTATAGTACTAGCGGCTCAGTCCCGCTTCCCACGGGTGCAAAAATATATAGATATAATACAGTTGTTCCCTACGATTTATTATTAGAGTAGAGGAACGCTTTTCAAAAAAAAAAAAGCTTTGGACGGAGTTGCAGGGAATCAAGGAGGAAGAACATTGGTGTGTTTTTTATTTGGGGTGCCTCCGAGTTATAAAAAATACCTCCACTTTCTTAAATAGGAACCCATATTTTTTATCTCGGATTATTGTTCTTTGGATCAAAGAAAATAACGTTTGTACCAAACATTTTTCGATTTGATGCAATCCTGAACCGCTATTTGGTTCTCAATTTATCCCATGTTTCCTATTTTAATGAATGTGTGAGTTGGAAATAAACCCCAAAAAACCCGACTAATGTTTGATGCAACCAGTTTTCGTGGATGCTGAACACACACACACACACACATGTCCATACGAACATGAACATTTCACACACACATAAACAAAATTCAACAGCTCAGCCTATGCGTGGCAGAAACAGGAAACATGGGAAGAATTGAAAACCACACAGCTGTTTAGGATTGCATCAAATCGAAAAATGTTTGATGGGTTCCTATTTAAAAAAGTAGAGGTGACCTTGCATCTCCACCAAATGAAAAAAAAAAACTACAGCAATATCCGAAACTGTTTTCGAAAACCCTTCCTCTATGAAATAAAAGGGCGTTCGGGTTTTAAAAATCTAGCTGTATATTATTGTTCGGTACGACTTCGCCCGTGTACATTTGATTTTGCTATCTAAAACTTCTTTCAAATAAGTTCTTTAATATATGTAGTACAGCTGATTTAATCGGATTTGCAGCCGGGTGAAGTCGGGGCGAACAATAATTTATTATTGCCCTAAGCCTTTTCCAAGAAATAAGCAAGTGCATGGTAAAAACCGCATTCACATCAGTTCACTATTTCTCGTGTTTTTAGCAAACACACAAAAAAAGGAACTCTGCTTTATATAATTGTGACTTGAGTGGCCTGACACGTACGCTATTCAAAATCTGCGTTTAAACATTTGTATGAAAAATTTGAACTACGCGTTTTATTATAAAACTGTCTATTTTTATAACTAATAATAGAGCAAGAGCCATCAACAGATTTCAAGTAGTCATTTTAAAACTCGTGAAAATGTAGTTATGAAATCTTATATACCTGCTGAACATTGAAAGTCGATTCCACATAGAGTGATTTATTTATGATAAAATCTCACTGGGTCGGCTAAGTTGGCAATACGTAAAAAATGTGAAAATTAGAAACCAAATTTCAAATCTGTCATGTAACCATTAGAAAATACTTAACAAGCGCAAAAATATCGATAACAATTGCAAAGAAATGAAGACACTTGAAAAATTTTAATAATGGTATATTTCTTTGTTTCAAATCATGGAACAGCTTTTCTAACTACTTCCCATTATCCTATTGAGTTGAAATTTTGCGTAGGTATGTAGTTGTGATGAGAATACAATATTATAATAACTAACTGACCGTTCCGGATTTCGTCCGGTTGCAAATCGCAATTTTAATAAAGCATGCGACAGTTTTTTCAACTACTTTCCGTTATCCGATTGGGTTGAAATTCTGCATAGGTATGTAGTTCCGATGACAATACAATGTTATAATAACTAACTGACAGTCCGGTTTCGTTGGGATGCAATCAAACTAAAAAACTTGAAGTTAAACGCTTTTCCCGTACAATCGATAATGCACTAAAAACTAGAAAATAAATATGAGTCACCGTAGGGAGCTTTGATTAAACTAAAATAAAATCGTGGGGGGCATTTAGTGGAAAACTTTCATTTGTTTGAGATTGGAAATAATATTAGCTTTCAACTGTCTTCGTCAACCATAATGTAACTATAAATGCCCCCCACGATTTTATTTTAGTTTAATCAAAGCTCCCTATGGTGACTCATATTTATTTTCTATTTTTTAGTACATTATAATAAAGTTTTTTTCACATTATAGAAAAGTCAGTCGTTATTCATTTGCTAAAAGTCTATTGGCGTTTTCGGTATCGAGAACTGCTCCGGGGCAGGACAAGCCGAATGGGTAACTATTGGCACAGGTGCGCGAAGAAACAATATCCGGTGTCCCATAGTGCCGAAAGACGATTCAACAGTGTTGTGTGTGACGCAATATTATCATTGTTTAAAATCTTATAGGAAGATCGAAAAATGTAATATAGTAAACCTCTTACGTTTCATGCCCCTGGCACACAAACTAAATGTTGGTTTGTGCTTCCACCTAAATTATGGTTAAACCACGAAATCTTTAATCAGGACACCTAGCTTCCTATGCTTGCTGTGTTTCGAAATGGGTCGGTTTCTAGCGCACACGAGATGGCGCTGTTACCACTACCTGGGAAAACTTTGGTTCTTTCCACCTGTTTTCGCCATAGTTACCAAAGTTGTTTAACTTCACATACACTACACCCAGTCATGAACGTGTGTGCGTTATCCAGTAGCTGACGCCATATTGTTTCATGCGACAGATATATTCTGTATGATTCTGTCCACCGCTACGCTCGAGTTGGTTCTCCTTATTATGACTTCGTGGGTTAAACTAACAGTTTAGATATTGACGACGCTACCTGTATACTGATCATAAATACTTGCTCAATGGTCTATAAATTGGTAAAAAAAACATCATTTTTTTTACTTTTGAAATGTGATTATTTATACCTAGTTTTCGTGATGACAGTTCCCTGTTTATTTCAAATCATAGAAACGCCACGTAAACTACGGCACAAATAAATTTCTAAAATAAATGTAAAAAACCAAAAATGAAATTTTTTTAATCATCAAATTTGATTTTGACTAGTGGTAACGTTTTTTAAAGTCTGTTTCACATTTTAAAATGATGGATACGAATTCTTTTTAATAATAAAAGACAATTAGACGTCAAAGATCTTTTTAACTTCAAAAATACTGACATATTTCGCCAATAATAAGTAAAATAAAATTTCTACTAATGCGTGCAATGAAGTAATATAATGGCTAGTAATAAACATTATACAGGGTGAGGCACATAAAGTGTTACAGAGCAATAGCACTCAAACTATTGATCATATCCAAAAATGTTTCAGACAAAAGTTTTAGTGTTCGAGAAGGTCGTCATACTGGACCACCCTATTTTTTTATCGGTGGAGGTGCTGAAGCTACGTCAAGGTCAACTTCACTTTTTTAAAGGAAACCATGTATTTTTTTTCGATGACATTATTAGCGATTTTAAGACGAATTCAGCAACCTACAACACAAGGTCATTCAAATTATTTTATTTTTATTTATTTAAAAAAAATTCAAAATTTTTATTTTTAGAATATTCTGTTCAATATTCAGAATATTCAAAATAGTCACGTATGTACCGAAATTACACCACAAATGTCATAATTTCGAGCATCTTCCGTAGGTAGACCCAAGCAAAGGTTAGTGGATCCTTTAAAAGTGAATACATATTCCGATATGTTTAGATTTTTCGACTACGATTTTGCGTGATTAGAATGACCTTGTATTGTAGGTTGCTGAATTCGTATTAAAATTACTGATAATGTCATCGAAAAAAAATACATGGTTTCGTAAAAAAAGTGAAGTTGACCTTGACGTAGCTTCAGCGCCTCCACCGATAAAAAAATAGGGTGGTCAAGTATGACGGCCTTCTCGAACAATAAAACTTTTGTCTGAAACATTTTTGGATATGGAGTGCTATTGCTCTGTAACACTTTATGTGCCTCACCCTGTATTTGTTTTTCGTCTGTGTAATGGTTACAGAATCAAAAGCAGAGCTGAGATTTTTATCTTTCTTGCAAAAATGAATATAACAAAAAAACTGTTATGAAAAGGCGGACAGATTTTATTTGAACTCGGAGGACCTCAAAACGAAAAAATATAGTAAATTTGGTTAATTTAGGTCATATGCATAAGACTCCAAATTGGTTTAAATTTTTATTTCGAAATATATTTTAGTTCTTGATCATAACGTAATGGTTATTTTATTAATCTAATCACTGAAAAAAATACAACTAATAAAAAATAAATGTGGAAAATAAGCGCTATTTTCGAATTCTCAAAACGCATCGTGACGTCAGAGTATATATCAACAACAGTTTCCATGACAACGATGCCGTCTCACAGTAAGATTATGTCAGTATTTAGAGAAAACAACAAATAAACTTCATTTAGAACATTGACAATTTGACATCAAGGTTGACATGCATCGTATATCATGACGTCATATAAGCCCGCGAACATAGCCGATTGTGAAATTTAATTTTTTTTCTCTTATGATAATATTACATTTTTAAATGATTATCAATTTTTTTCCGTATTATGGTTGACTAAATAATCTATTAAAAATATAAAAAAATGCATGCATATGACCTATTGTGCTTGAAAAATTAGTCGAAAATTTTATATAATACTAGCGGTCCCGCCCGGTTTCACCCGGGTGCAAAAGAACGAATGGGGAAGGAAGAAAAAAAAATTAGGGGTGGACTACCCCTAACATTTAGGGGGATGAAAAATAGATGTTGGCCGATTCTCATAGATACCGGATAAGCACAAAAAATTTCATCAAAATCGGTCAAGCCGTTTCGGAGGAGTATGGCAACGAAAACTGTGACACGAGAATTTTATATATATAGAGAAGAAGAGATAGAGAAGATTATATATATTTCGTATCTATAGATACCAAAATAATTATCATCTCTGAAAAATCTTTCTTGAAAAATAAATTTCAACTGTCAATTGGCCGTTAAATAATCATATATTTTTTCACCTACGGATTTTATTTATTGCATTAAATATAGGGTGCATTTTTCGTCAACTTTAGTGATCTTCGCTACTCTACAATCGTGAATGACGTATATTATTTTGTAGCATCGAAGATCATGTCAATTATTTTATTACGGAAGAAGTACAGTGTCGTTATATGCATCTTATTAATTAAGATAATAAAAATAAATTAAAATGAAATACATAATCTTATTTCTTGGATTTGTATTTGTTCGGATTTATTTGACACATCAGAATTTAACAGGTAAGGACTTAGCAGGTATACAGGATTCAATACAATCATACTTTTTCTCGAATTTTGAAATGACAACTACTAAAACTGAACTTTTCATAAATTCTAATATAAATGAGCACATAACCAAATGGTAAACTTTCGACTTTCAATAAAAGAGATAAGCAAAATGACACAAATAACTTGATTGTTACAACACGTGCGGTATGTGATAAAAAATACTATAAAATCAAAATTCCCAAATACGTTTAGGTATAGTCAAAAATAATTAAATACTATTATTTGAAAAAGGTGATATTTTTTTGACAATTAATTTAAAGCCTTTAATAAACCAGGTGTCCACACGAAAACTTTCCACGCATTTCGTGGTGATGATTTGAATTAGAAATTGCAATTTCTGAGGAGTTATTTGGATAATCTACAGGAGGACTCAATTTGTCATAGTTGTTAAATCGTTGCAACGCCTTCAACCGTCTTCTAAGACATACAGGTTTGTTATTTTAAGTTGCATTGCGTATTTTTTTCAACAGATTTTGACCCTTCCCCAAGTTTCCAATTTTTAGCTCAAAAGGCAAAATAATGAAATATGTGGAAAGTTTTCGTGTGGATACCCGGTATGTGTACTAAATTTAGCTATAATAATAAAACGATTTACGACGCCATTTTAGAACAAAAAGTTTCCACAAACTGATTTTATTCTAAAAAGTATCAGGTATGTAGAGCTACTTATATTTATGGAAACTGTTCACATAAATGATCAATGTAATCATCGACCAGAAACGTGGTCAATAAATATCCTGAAGTATTTAGCAATTATAAAAGTGGGTACAGTGGGTAGGTAATTATTGTAAAATCAAAATTTTAAAAGGTTATAAATATGTAGCCATTTGTTAAATAAAACTTACCTTTCGGAATTACCGGAATATGAGGTTTGACGTCAGAAGGTCTCAATTTTGTGGCCAAAGGCGTAGACGGACCGTTAACCAAAACTTGCGCCAGATATGTAAGTAATTTCTGTGCCCTGTTTAGTGTTGGTTTAAAATCCAACAACTGTGGATTTTCATCAATGAAATATGTATCCGTTGCTCCATTCATAAACTTCTGATTTGAGAGTACATTTAATAGAAATGGAATGTTTGTTTTAACGCCTCGAACTCTGAATTCTTTAAGAGCTCTGCTCATCTTTGCACAGGACGATTGTAAATCTTTCGAATGCGCGATTACTTTAACTAAAAGTGAATCATAGTAGGGCGTGATGACTGCTCCAGTGAAAGCCGATGCACCGTCGAGTCGAATGCCCATCCCTTCACCAGATCGAAATACTTCAATACGACCTGAATCAGGCTGAAAACCTTTAGCAGGATCTTCAGTGGTGACACGACATTGAATTGCAAATCCCTATTAAAAAAAAAACCCTTTTCATAATTGGATAGCTTAAAAACTTCAACCAAAACGCTAAAATAATGTTCTCTGACAAATAACATGAACCATTTAAAATGTCTGACACCTCGAATATGTCGACCATATTCGAGGTGTCAGACATTTTAAATGGTTCATGTTATTTGTCAGAGAACATTATTTTAGCGTTTTGTTTGAAGTTTTTAAGCTATCCAATTAAAAAACAAACAGTATCTATAAATTTTTTACATGTCGTCAAAACATCTTTCGGAAAATTTAGAGGGAAAACGCCCCAAAATCAAGAAAAGTCATAGAGGAAATAGGTGTCAGACTAGGCCTAATGAAGCCATATACAAAGTTTGAGGAGAGTATGTATCAGTAAAATTTTTGTCGACGGGCACTCTGACTATTATAAATCACGATGGGCACTCCGACTGTTATTCAAGGTTAAAGTTAAAATTTAAAAAAAAGAAATAAAATGAAAATAATTTTTTGATCACTTTTTTGAAAGGTGTCACTCACCAAATTTTCGCAGAAATGCCTTTTATTTTTTCAATTTTTTCGAAGTGGTGGAACAATATGAAAAAAAAAATAAAAACTAATTTTTTATCTATAGCTTTGCTATTTGTTTTCAAACAAAAAGTAAACGTTTATTTAAACGCAAAGCAAAATTAGTTTTTAATTTTTTTTTTCGTATTTCATAAAAAATATCTATTGCTCATTGGTGTACGTTTATTTATTTTGGAGAAATTAATTAAATGTAAAAAGTGAAAAAAAACATGGTAGGTATTTAAATGGGAAATGTACGAGTATCTTGATTTCGGCACGGTTTAATATAAAAAATAAGCGCTTTTTTTGGTCTGATCCTTTTTTTTAGAACAAAAACTAAAAATAGTTGGCAAAACCAAAAGTGCACATCCCGCAAGTTTTCCACTGTATAATAAAATTAAAAAAAGACAATTGAATAAATATTTAAAAAAAATTTAAGAAGATTAAAAAAATTAAAGAAATAAATAATTAAAAATTGAAAAAAAAATAAAATACTTGAAAAAATAAAAAAAAAATTAAAAAAAAATATAAAAAAAATATATAATATAATAATATATAAATATCAAGTGGAATAAAATGGAATAGAAAAAAAATAACAATCAATAATAATATTGCCAGGAATCGAACCCAGGACCTTGCTCTTACTGATCTAATGACTTCACCACTACAACACGAAACTTGCTGGGTGTGCCAGTGTTATTATGGTATAGAAGTGTACAACTTATTTTAAGGTACTTAACACAGTAATTGTTATATTGTTTTTTCAAACTATTAGCTGTCAAAAATAATAAAATAAAAACTGCGTTTATAAAAATTAAACTATTGAACGCATTTCATTGAATTTAAATAGAGTTCTACTCTGATAGTAAACAAAGTGAATAAAAATGTAAACCAAGGCGATCCGAGCAAAATTGCGATCTGTAGAGCTCTGACCTACGTACATACGTACAGACCAACGGACAACTGCTATTCGAGATTTTCAATTACAATTTTAGGACTAATTATGAACCTGAATCAATTTAAAAATGGTTCCGTTTTATAGAACAGAATCTCCTCTTTTTAAAAAGCTTCAATTTGAATGGATTTCGTACAAATTAACCTGGATATAACTTCTTGTATGAACGAAAGTAGCTCTGAAGCGCAAAGTGATAATAGAGCACATACCGCTAGTTTAGCGGTATGTGCAATTCGGGGGCGAAAAAAATCAACCGGGAACTAACAGACATTGTACACTGTACACACTGTCAAATAGCTGAGGGTATACTTTTTCGCGATTACAGCGACCTTTGTCAAGAATCGAAAAAATTGTTTCTGACGAACTTTATGTCATTTTTGCTGTAGAATCCGATTCTGCAATAAAAAATGTGGGTTTCCATTTAAATTTCAAAATTGACCACCGCACAACCCACTGGGGGAGGGAAGGTGAGGTGTCAGTAAATAGTTTTTTTTTTGAAAATATTTGACTCGTGCTTTTTCATTTTTTCATCCGATGCGTAGTTTGCGAGATTTTTGAGCATTTTCAGACTTTTTGGACACCTTGTGTAAATAACGACGATTTGGATTTTTATTAAACAGAATTTATATTAGAATGTCGAACGAGTAATTTTACTATTTCGGATCTTCTTATAAAAGTCAAATGAAATAAATAGATTATGCATATCTTACTGTAGGTCTAATTTTTTCTTGTAACAATCCAAGTTCGGGTAGAGTCATTCCTTCTGCAATTCGAATTTGGGACTGAACAAGATCAACAGCAGTAATTTCTTCAGTTACTGTATGCTCGACTTGTAACCTGTAATACAACAAAATGTGAAAAATAATTACCTACTGCAAAAAAACGACAAAAAATCTAACATTGCATGATTTTTGAACGATAATATTCCTCAAAATCACACAAAAAAACAAGCAAATGGTTTTAAAGCCACAGAAAAATCCAAAGAAAATTGATGCAGAGAAGACTTTGTGACAGGATCGATTGAAAGACAAAACTGATTATTTAAATTATTTTGAAATTTATTTTTAACGTTTTGGCATACTTCATATCATCTTCGTTTTAGAGGGTGAAAACTACCCTTATCCGAAAAATTTGGGAACCTACTGATTACAACGTTACACATATATTTTTAATTAAGTTTGATACACATTTACATAGGGTATGTTCTGAAATATAACCCAGTATACAGGCCAGTGCTAATGACGTCATAAACCCGACGCCATAATTGTACTGGTATGCCACCATATTGTACTGGTGAGACAGATGTGACGTAGGATAAATATTTAACCAGACGTGTGCTCATCAGACTTTGTGGAATTTTTAATTTTATTATTTGTTATTTGCAATAATGTCGGGTTAACAAAGTGAACAATTACTTTTGATGGACGCGGGAAATAATAATACGTCAACGCGCTGGCTAGTATATTTCGGAACGAATCAGCAGTACGGCGTCGATTCATGACGTCATTAGTACTGGCCAGTATACTGGGTTATATTTCGGAACACACTCCTATTCTTTAAGTTTAAAACACTAATTAAAAAAATTAAACAATGTTGCCACTTCTAAAAGCAACTCCTAGCTGGTAAAACTTCGCTATGCAGTATAAAAATTTTGTTTTGAAATTTCCAATTGCTCATTTATATTTAAACAGCATTCAGCAATTGTTACTATTACTGTCAGTTACATCCCTTAAAACCACCCCCTACAGCCACAACCCTGTACGAAAAAAAAAGAAAAGAGGGTTGAAATAATCAAACGGCATTATACTTATAGTTTCACCCAATATTTTATTTATATGTAAAATTTAGATTTGCAGAAAATTCATCAGCGCTGCCAAGCACTTCCTCCCCCTCGTGCTCAATAATCGGTGGACAATTGTCACAATTCGAGCCGCAGCATATATATTACAGAAAAGCCCCTTTGATACATGCTGATGACTGATGAGTATGTATGAATTTAGATGTATTTACGGAGAAGCAAAACGCGTCGAGAGTAATGCCATGTGCGTGCTCCGAAAATGTTTCTAAGAAAGGCAAGGAGTATTTTGACCATAACTTTGTCAATTTTTGAAATATCTAAATTTTTCAAAAAGCATTTTGTATAGGTAGGTACGTTCCGGAGCTACAGAACCTGTAGAGATGAACTTTTTAAGGCCTTTGTTTTTAAGAGTATTCGTCCCTGCAAATACCCCCTGCACCCTTCATCTCAAATCTTTTCCCCTCGCCTAAAAACGGTTCGCGCTCTCCCGAAGCTATTTTTAAAGCTAGAGGGTTCTGGTAAACGCCAAATGAAAGTCAAAGAATCAGACTACAGATCCTTCAGGCGAATTTTTTGAACAAAATTCCTGAAAAAACTTACAACCTTTTGAAAAAAATAATAAGTTACGTAATATCTCACGCGTAGGCGAAACTGTTTTTCAAAAAATTCGCCTGAAGGATCTGTAGTCTGATTCTTTGTCTTTCATTTGGCGTTTACCAGAACCCTCTAGCTTTAAAAATAGCGTCGGGAGAGCGCGAACCGTTTTTAGGCAAGGGGAAAAGATTTGAGATGAAGGGTGCAAGGGGTATTTGCAGGGACGAATACTCTTAAGATGTCTGAGTTTAAAGGACTCCGAAAAGTGCCCCTTGCGCTGTAAGGCGAAGTTAGACGAATATATCTCAACAAACGTAAGTTCTAAAAGAAAATAAAAATATCAAAATTTTTTAGAGACAAAGGCCTACATTTTTTGTATCTTGCATATTTCGCGTATGCCCCTATGTTTAAGCGTAATTTGCAGCAGAAAGATATTTTTTTCAGTATTCGAAAAAAAAGTTCAAGGTTAAATCGATTTCTTTTCAAAACTAAGCATCCAAATTGGTGCAAACTCCCCATACATGTTGTTAGTACCCAAAAGAAGTAGATCGTAAGTGGAGTACGTTTAAATTTCATTTTTGCAGTTAAGCCATCGGTTTTATTATCGATCTTTGCTTCAATAAAACCTGTATAACCATCTCATTTTCGCCGTAACTCGGTCAATTTAAACGATGATAACATTTAGCAGGGCTCATTTTAAAGGTTTTTCAAGCTGTATAAAAAAGCCATTTAACATTTTTTTAACAAAACGCTGTTGTCTCCTTGTAAATGACGTTGAAAGGAATGAATATTTTTGTTAGCGAACAAAATTTTATGTTTAAGCGGTCATAACTTTGTTTCTATTGTACGTACAAAAATAGAAAAAAATGGAATCGATTCGTTTATTTAATAAGCTTCATTTTTGCTATTTTCAGTATTTTGATAGAGCGCATAGTTTTTGAGTTATTCGTGAAATAGCGCTCGAAAATGTCTATATTTCAATGAAAAATCGAGATTTTCAATCGCAAATAACTGGATAAATATCGATCCAAATAAATAACTTCGCATAGGGAATTTTTTGCTTAAAATTCAATAATGTATCGATTCCTGGGGTTACTTTTGCCAAAAAAAATGTCCACCCTCGAGAAGGGGTGGCATTCACCTCTAGGGTGAAAGCACTCATTGGCACTATATTACCTTTGTTCCTTGAGCTGTCCCCTACTTACTGCTAAAGTTTCATTAAATCGGTGCTGTTTCTTAGAATTCATGGGTGAAAACCGCTGGAGATTGGACTATTACAGAAAACCACGTCTGAATCGGTCGAACCGTTTGCAACATTCGTTTTTTTGTGCAGTGCAGCGCCCCCTAGTTACCATCGTAACGTCTATCTAAGAACTATCGCTGATGAATTACAAACCCTTTTATTTACAGAAAATTGCATCTGAATCGGTCAGACCGCTTTCAAGATGAATGGCAATATTCGTTTTTTTTTGTAGTGCAGCGCCCCCTGGCATCTATCTAATAGCATCGCAGATGAATTACAAGAAATCCGCATCTGAATCGGTCGAACCGTTTTCGAGATAAATGGCAACATTTGAGTGCACAAACAAGCAAACAAACAATCTCTCACTCTATACCTTCTCCGTTCTGTCGTGGGTAATGCAATTTTAAATAATCAGTACTTACCTATTCCTTTTCAATCGATTTTATGTCACGCAGTTTTCTCTTCAACGTCAAGTTGTATTCTCTAAGGGTCGACTTTTTTTGTCTAAATTCATTTTTATAGTTAAATGTTGCGAGGATTTCTAGTTAACTAAGTAAGGGCAAGCGCACACATGCTGCTTTTTGTGGCACGATTTTGCGATTAAGTTGTTTGGAGTCGTTAAATGCAGCTGCCAGCAACGAAAGGCCGCTACTCCCGCCATGGATTTCACTGAGGTTGCATAGGCGCGCGAATGTGAAATAAATGCATCAATTCAAATCGAGCAAAACTATGATTGTTTTTCTATGCTGTTTTCAAGACATTTCGAGTACCCGAGTAATCATTAAATCGTAATGTAGTTGCTATATCACGCGTTCTCGATAGCTTGAGAAATGTTTGAAATATAAGCATCGCAATTCACTTTTAGAAAAATTTAGAAAAATTGGATATTAAAAAAAAATTATTATCTATATAATATATAAAATTCCCGTGTCACAATTTTGGCCGCGCTAATCTCCGAAACCACTGAACAGATTTTAATGAAATTTTGTAAATGTGTCTTGCTTGGTGCAACTTAGGCTATAGGATAGTTTTTAAATTTATTGTACAAAATTACGGTAGTTTCTTAAAAAACCTGTTTGTTTGCTTCTGAGCTAATTTATATATCGTTGCGCCCCCAGTTGAGACGCCTATGTCTCTAAGTAGTGTACATAGTTGCTCATCTGAATTCTTCTGTTTTATTAATAATGATTTGTCGTTTAGTTTTCGTTATATTTTAAGAAGAACTTTTTCGTTTGTCTATTATTTGTTATTTTTGTGAACGCTCCTTGGTTTTTAATAAACATTTCCCATCACGAGAAAACAGTTTTGTTACAATATGAAACAAAAGCGACATCTTGTACACCGACACTAAACCTCAATAGTTCTGTCATCTAACAGAAACAAGACAAACTAAAAGTTCCGGCCACACTGTTCCATTAGAAATAAACTTCTACACAGTCTCTTTTCTCTGACAATGTAAACCACGAAGTCATAATAAGGAGAACTAGCTCGAGCGTAGCGGTGGATCGATATCTGTCGCATGAAACAATATGGCGCCAGCTACTGGGTAATGCACACACGTGGAGAGAACCAAAGTTTTCCCAGGTAGTGATAGCAGCTCCATCGCGTGCGCCAGAAAACGGTCCATTTCGAAACACAGCAGGCATAGAAAGCTAGATCTCTTGATTAAAGAGTTCCTGATTTAATACCAAATAGCGATATCTGTTAGAAATTTGCTCAAAGCTATTAGTTAAAAAACAAATCAGATAGCTAATTCCACGTCACATGTGTAGACAAACAATACGACGTAAAAACAATGCATGTGTTTAGTTTTTTGTGTATCGTTTTACCGAGTCCTCTATAATTCTATAAAAAAAGTCCGATACCTCATAATAATGTCAATATTTAATAGGTAATCCACAAATACGGGCGAACCGGACCGTACCGCTAGTAATATAATATAATAAATAATATTGAAAAACCAATAGAAAAACAATTTTATGGTATAATATTTAATAATAAATTAAGCAATGACCACTTTTGTTTTCAAACTTGATTAAATTAAGCATAAAGCATTGAGCGTTTTATAGTAACTTCGGAACTAAAGAGTACTAAAGGCTAAAGTTCGAAACACAGTTTTTTTATTAATACCTATAGACCGGTCATTCTAAATGTTTCAGCTGTTTACCGTTGTACAGCAAACCAAAATATGTTGGTCTGATGTTAAAAAATTCGAAAATGGAGTGGCAATTATTAAAAAACAGTTAAATATCGCTGTTTTTTGAAACGCTTGTATCTCTTTGAAAAAAAATTTGAAAAGAAGTTTGACCCTGCAGGCTATCCTTGTAACTTCCCGCTATTTTCGAGTTCAAAACGCTCAAAAATATATAAAATATAGCAAGAAGTTTATTTTTTAGCTCTTCGAGCAAAAAAAAAAAAAACACTTTGTGACGAAATTTTCGTTCACGATATCTCATGAACAAATTAACCGATTTTGATGCGATTTGCGGCAGTCGACGCAATTTTTTAACCTAAAAAAGTAATTTATTACAGAAAAATCGATCTCATAGGAATTTTACAAGCAATTTAAAAAAAACACTTTTTTACAAATTTTTCGTTCACGATATCTCGTGAACAAATGAGCCGATTTTGATGCGGTTTGCGGCGATTGACGCAGTTTTTTAAACCTAAGAAAGTAAATTATTACAAAAAAATCGATTTGATAAGAATTTTACCAGTAATTATAAAAAATTACTTTTTTCCTAATTTTTCGTTCACGTTATCTCATGAACAAATGATCCAATTTTGATCTGGTTTGCGGCGAACGACGCAGTTTTTTTAGCCTAAAAAAGTAATTTATTACAAAAAAATCGATCTGATAACAATTTTAAGAGTCATTTTAAAAAAACACTTTTTTACGATTTTTTCGTTCACGGTATCTCGTGAACAAATGAACCGATTTTGATGCGGTTTACGGAAATCGACGCAGTTTGTTAAGGAGAAGAGCTGATTAGATTTTGGAATTAATCGGTTTAGTAGTTTAGAAAATATTTTACAAAAACACATTTTTAAAAATTTTTGAAACTTGTTTTTTTAAGATTTTTCAAAATTTTTATGGCCAAATCGTTTCAAATTTTCAGGAAGTCTAAGTTCACCAAGATCACGTCAGATGCCGCAAACCGCGTTTCAGTCGGACACTCCGTTCAAAAGATATAAAAGGTTTACATACATACACACACACACGTACAGCCCTACGGACATCATCGCCAAAATAGTTTTAATAGCTTCCTAGGACCTCGAAACGTCGAGATCTGGCGATAACTCGATTTTCGAAAATCGGGGTGAAAACAATAACTTCCCGATTTTTGAATTTTTTTTTTTTTAAAGCGGGAAGTTAAAAATAATCTTTAAGCGATACTTGGTGAAAGTGTAGCCCTTTGCAATCCAAACAAAAGCGTTTTTGAAAATTTGAAAAATAATTAAAAGTTTTTGCAAAAAACGAATTTTTTGAAAAAAAAAGCATTTTTTTAAAATGCCAATAACTCATAAACCCATGAGTTTTTATAAACGTTTTGGCGCTTAAAATTTTCTTTAATAGTTTCCGTAATGTTTGTAATTACTGCGCGCCTTTTTAATTGATCGGTAATGTGTGAAAAATCGGTCGAAAAATCGGTAATTTTTTTCTATAAAAACAAAAAATTAAATACCTACCTTCAAAAATTGAAATTTTCTACAATCGTCATTATTGTCATTTAATAGCTGGTATTTTTCTGTGAATTAAAAAAAAAAAATCAACCCACCGACTTTTTTTTAATTTCTGTGGCGCCATTTTACAATATTAAGGGCTGAAATTTACATGAGTTACAGTTTAATACTTACAGATTAAATAAAAAATTACCAGATCCAAATCGGTCATCACTGAGCACTGCAAAGTTAGTAACATGAGCTGATCAGCACCGTGACATGAGAACGTTAGCACTATAGGTGCGGTGGATGAGAACAAACTCCCACTGACTTTCTCTTAATTAAAATGCTTGTGTTTCTATCAGTTTTTCGTGAGTATTTCAGCGGCAAATTAATTGATAATAGTGCTTAGGTTATTCAGAAATGCAAAGGAAATAACAAAATATTTTTTTTAATTCGTATATTTATCCAAAAAAACGTTAAACAATGCGTGATACAATGTTAATATTTTGGTTTCTATACAGGTGAGTCACATTCGCTTTCGCCGCTACTACTATTGTCACTGTTATATACAGTAACTTCTGATGTGTCAGCATCATCGTCACTTACATTTCCATTAACATGTTCTTCGCTGTCTATAGATGCTTCTGTAATATTCAGCTCGTTCACTTCATCGTCGAAAATATCTTCGATAATTGGGGTTTCAATATTTGTGCAAGTTTCGTTGTCACACTTTAAACACATATTTGAACATTTTAATCCATGCTTTCTGCAGCTGCAAGTTTTTGTTTTGCATCCAGTCCCACATCGGCAAGCTATTGTTTTTAAAATATTAACATTGTAACACGCATTGTTTAAAGTTTTTTTAGATAAATACACGAATTAAAAAAAATATATTTTGTTATTTCCTTCGCAATTCTGAATAATCCAAGCACTATTATCAATTAATTTGCCGCTGAAATACTCACGAAAAACTGATAAAAACACAAGCATTATGATTAATAGAAAGTCAGTGGTAGTTTGTTTTCATCCACTCCACCTATAGTGCTAATGTTCTCATGCCACGGTGCTGATCAGCTCATGTTACTAACTTTGCAGTGCTCAGTGATGACCGATTTGGATCTGGTCATTTTTTATTTAATCTGTAAGTATTAAACTGTAACTCATGTAAATTTAGCCCTTAATATTGTAAAATGGCGCCGCAGGAATAATAAAAAAAAAATATTTCGGTTCCAGAAAGTCGGAGGGTTGATTTTTTTTTAATTCACAGAAAAATACCAGCTATTAAATGGCAATAATGACGATTGTAGAAAATTTCAATTTTTGAAGGTATTTAATTTTTTGTTTTTATAGAAAAAAAATACCGATTTTTCGATCGATTTTTCGCACATTACCGATCAATTAAAAGGCGCGCATTAATTAGGCTTTTGAAAAAAAAATAATTATCGATTTTTTTATTGTATTTTAAAACTTTATTATAAATAATATTGATAATCGATGCGAAAAACTTTCAAAAAACTTTTTTTAAATTAATTATAAGCAATTTAAAATTGATAAAATATTAAAAAAAATCACGTGACCGTAAACGCACTAAAATTGTTTTTGACAGTTGTGACGTCATATTGTTAAAATGTATATAAGCAGTCTATCAATGGCTTCTACATATTGTGTATTGACTAAAACTATTCTAAATTTAGTATAAAAAAATATTGTTGACAAGTAATTCTATTTAATAATGTGTGACAAAGCTTTTATAAAAGCCAATTCTGCTAATATACTTACTGTAGATATTATTTATGATCACAGATTTTCTAAAAAATGATACATTTTCGGTTCAATTCAGCTGAGACTAAGTTTTTTTTTTTTAAATAATAATGTGACTGTAATATTTTATGAGAAACTAAATATTTTTCATTAAATATAATTAGTTAATTTATTATTTATTATTATTATTTGTAGGGTGTCACTCGAAAGATATACCTATACCTATAAAGATTATATTTCTAGTTGAAACATACCTTTTCACTACATTATTAAAATACACAGCGGCTTTTAAGTATGAAAATCGGTTTATATTTTTAATGACGCACTGTTCTGAACTTACAGTCTTTACCACCTGGCAAATACTTAATCGTATGTACCACACACCATTTTTGTCATGTGTATGCGAGTTATGGTTCAAAAAATTCTGGCACATCATAATCTAACTGAAATACACTATTTTATTTCATTGTTTGAAAATTTTTATTGTTGTCACATTGTTACTAATTTTTTCAATTGTTATCTTAATATGAGAAAAAACACAGCTCATTAGAGTCTATTATTAAAAGATATTAAGTATTATTATGTATGTAGGTACTACATTTCCTTGAATATCGATTTTTGTGAGTTTTTTGTGACCTATGCAAAGCAAATATTATTGATTGAAATATTATACAAGACATTGCTAAGAAAAATACATCGATAAAATTGATATACCTACCATATTATTCTTAAAAATGAGTGCCGAGAAATGACAATGGGTGAGTAAAATTACATCCGAAACGACAATTTTTAAAGGATCTAAAATAACGGCGGCAGATTTCAAAATGACGACCTACATAAATAATATTTACAAAGGGAACGACTGTTATTATAGAGAAAAATAGTTGGTAAAGTTGAATCTTGGATTTCTCGTTTAAAAAATACATAACATTGAAATTAATTCGTTTCGTAAAAAAAAATAGTACAAAATCAACAAATCACAGCAAATTAATAATATGTTTATTGAACTATTCCAAGCAAAGTTCGGTCACCCAGATATTTAAATTTATACGTTGATATAAATTATTATTAATTACAGTATTATATTAAAATACTTACATCAAAATGATCCTTGCAAGTTGCAACACAAAAAAATGGATGTTTCATGATGTTGACACCATTGTTTTCGACGTGTAATATCTTGTGGCACATTTAAAAACATTTTGTGGGGAGTTTTTTATGTAATATTCGTACACCTTTGTACAAAGCAAGCACGATAGCATTTAAGATTCGACATTTTTGATAAATTTATTAATATATTGACTGTATTCAATCAATGAGAGGTTAAAACACTGTGTCAATTGCATGTGATGATAATAGAAATTTACATTATGACGTCACATTACGCTCGGGAAATGTCGGCTCGTTCTCGGAACTGGGTACAAAAATTTATTTTTAATTTGATATAACTTTTGAATTATAACGAAAATAAAAAAAAGAAAAATAGTTTTGTTATAAAACTTATATACGATCTTTCCGTTTATGACAAAAAAAAATTTCATTCAAAAGCCCAATTGCCAACATTACGGAAACTATTAAAGAAAATTTTAAGCCCCAAAACGTAATAAAAACTCACGGGTTTATGAGTTATTGGCATTTTAAAAAAATGCTTTTTTTTTGAAAAAATCGTTTTTTGAAAAAACTTTTCATTATTTTTCAAATTTTCAAAAACGCTTTTGTTTGGATTGCAAAGGGCTACACTTTCACAAAGTATCGCTTAAAGATTATTTTTTTCAAAGAGATACAAGCGTTTAAAAAACAGCGATTTTTAACGGTTTTTTAATAGTCCACTCCATTTTCGAATTTTTCAACATCGAACCAAACCAGATCGATGCGTAATAATTAATTCTATAACTTTTGTATTAAACTTTTCTCAATCCAAAGAATATTTTTTTTTTAAACGCAAAAAACAGTTTTTGACCAACTTTGGCCCCAATTTTCGGTAAGACCCATCACTGTCAGTTGTTTTAAAAATACAGCATTGAATTCTACGGAAAATTTCCGATTTTTTACATATTTTGGTTTGCTGTATAACGGTAAACAGCTGAAACATTTAGAATGACCGGTCTATTATGAACGTTAATCACCATTCTATTATCGAAATGGTCAACAAGAGACGACATTTTTTACCTTATTTTAGAATCAAAAACGATCTTACTACGTCTTTTGGCTGTATTATGTGGGGCATACGAACAATAATTCCTGCTAAATATCAACTGGAATTATTATAGCAGTTACATAACACGCATTTAGGAATCGTACGGATGAAGAGTGAAGCTCGTAACTACTTTGGGTGGCCTTCACTAGACATTGAAAAATTAGTACGTGAATGTCGAGCATGCAGTTCTATTTCAAATTCTCCTGCTCCATGTTTTTAGGGTTCCGTACCCGAAGGTGTTCAACAGAGTGTGTATTTCTATTGCCGCTAGAACAACAAATAATTAAAAACCCCCCAAAACTCCCAAAAGAGGAGCTTTTTGCTTATAATTCGCTCAATTTAAATCAGATCGTTTCGAGACCTGTCTTAAACGATAGAGGAGAAAATTTTACATAGATTTTGTATAATAGAATTCGTCGGTACACTTTTTTTTATACAGCTTTATATAAAAAATAAGCTGTATAAATTCAATTTTGCCTAATACATTGCATACATGAATCGTCTGTCTTCGTTTGTTGTATACTGTACCATGGGAATTTAAAAATAGCGTACCTATGTTCTGTCTTAAAATAAAAAGATTGCATTTGTTCAAAAACGAATGTCATTTCAAATATTAGTCAGTCTTTTGACATTAGTATTTTGTGAAATGCAACGCCTTCTGAGTTAACGATTTGAATAACTAATTAGTTATTAGAACATATTACTTTGACAGATGCAAACATCATTTTTAACATTTTTTTACACACCATGGATGAGCAGAATGAAACCAAATTTTGGGAGGATGTTTGATATGCAAATATGAAGAGACCTATTGTTTTTGAGAGACGTCGGCGCAAGCGCAAAAGAAATATATACCTATTATAATGTTGTTTTTATAAGATAATAGTATACTTTTCATAACGGTTTTCTATTCTATCTATGTTTACAAAAGTTTTGTAAATTTTTTTGGGAAAATTGGCGCATGCGCAAAAGAAATATATGCAATAACGTTGTTTTATATAATAATACTATATATTTCATAATGGTTCATTATTCTATTTTAAAAGAGAGATTTGTAAAAAGTTTTAGGGGGAAAGGCGGCGCATGCGCAGAAGAGATATGTGCTATAACATTGTTTTTATATAATAATGGTATATTTTTCATAATGGGTTATTATTCTATTTTAAAAGAAAGCATTGTAAAAAGTTTTTAGGGGGAAAGGCGGTGCATGCGCAGAAGAGATATGTGATATAACATTGTTTTTATATAATAATGGTATATTTTTCATAATAGTTTATGCGCAACAGAGATGTCTGCCATAACGTTGTTATTTGATATAAATGGTATATTTATCAAAACTTTATATTATTTTATTCTACAAGAAATTTTTGTAAAAAAAGTGTTTATAATATAAAAACGCCGGGGTGTATTATGTAAAATTTCACGCCTTGAAATTCTTGAACTACTTGCATACTCCCACTGGTTACAGATTGTTATAGCGCCTCTCTTGTTTCTTTTACAAAAGTATTTAAACAGTACATAGTTGACACTTGACCGTTTTTTTTATAACAGTGGATGCGCATTCTAAATGGCCGGCAGTAATCAAACAAAAGGCTCGTTTACTTCCACAACAATTAAAATTTTGTTGCGTTTATTTTCGAGATACGGAATACCAGAAGAAATAGTCACTGACAATGGTAAGCAGTAACGCAATTCACTTTTCAACAGTTTAAATTTTTTTGCAAATCGCATGGTATTCATCATTTAACAACGGCAAGAAATCATCCTCAGTCAAACGGACAAGCGGAAGGGTATGTTGGATCTTTCAAGCAAAATTTACAGAAACCAATCCTAAGAGAAGGAGAGGGCAAATTAAACGATAAACTGGAAAATTATTTATTTTATCCTTCGACCAACGCAACTCCATGTAAATTGTTTTTACGACATGAAATACGAACAGTTTTCACTTTATTGCGTCCTTCAGCAGACCAAGAATTTGAAAAATACAAATTAAAAATTGTTACTGTTTCGACACACAAAACTGAGAGATTTTCAAGAAGGTCAGCAAATATGGATAAATGATTTCACTGGTGTGAATCCTACCAATTTAAATGGATATCTGGAACTTTACGGGATTGTGTTGGTTACAGAATGTGAACAGTACAAACCGGAACAAAAATTGTAAGAGGCATTTAATTCAGATAATATGTAACAATTCAGAACAGAAATATTCGATGATTTTATTGGATACCTCAACGACAACAACCCCGATTAGAATAATGGAACATACTCAAAATGGAAGTCAAGAACATCACGAATTTGTACCTACATTGGTTTCAGGAAGAACGCCAAGGAAAAGAAATCCTTCATTCAATATTTATTTAGTTATGTAATTGTATTTAATCTAAAATTGTATTTCTTTTTAGTTCATTCCATTAATAAACTAGCTTTTGATTGAATTACAACTTGGGCAAATTTACAAACATAATATAATGTGCTTATCTTTGAATAGCTTTCTATTGAGACCGTTGGGTTATATTTCAATAATAATTGTAATTAATGTGTGTAAATAGTATTGCGGTGATAATGTGCCAGCATTTTCAGAAACAGACGAGTATCCAAGATCACTGAGTAGTGAGTATTTCATAGATTTGTTAGTAGGTCCTCGATCTACTGAGTATTTCATATACATATTAATGATGTTTGCGATGCGAACTTATATACTTCCATGGGTCTACGAAATAGATTTATTTGTTATATATATAATGTTTGTGTGATTATGGTTGAATTACTGTTGGATGGTTTGTAACAATCATACAGAATTCCGTTACTGTTCCATTATTGACTCTGTTATTATAGAAATACCCAGTACTAATTATTCAAGCAAAATTATGGTTGCTCAAACCAGTTCCCAAAATGGACGAACATGAAACGTTTACTTTGTTGGGCGGACATATTTCTGAGAAATATGACCGAGAAATGATTTTGTTCCACTGGCACCTCCGCGTTAAAGGAAAAAAAATATATATTATGAGTGCCCGCAAATTGCAGACCGACCTTGTTCCGCAGTTGTAAAGTCTAAACAGACAGTAAACCATGCTTTGTAGTGTAAAACGTCGAGCTTCTTCGAACATGCCAGACACATAAAATTATGCACTTTCATTCAGAAACTAACAAATACTCATACTATGGCCGTTGTTGAACTTCACGAATGGCGACAGATCTCGTGGTGAAATCGGACTATATGCTGGAGTATGAACTTGTTAAGATGTGTTCTGAGGGACAGAGGACATTAAACATGTCCAGAGGTACCCAAGTCTAAGCAAAACATACCTAGCATTCACTTCGATGAAATAAAAGTTGCCAGAAGCATCGCACAAAAATTCCACAGTACCGGCATTTTCATAGCCCACGTGTTTGGCTAATTTTACAGCTAAATCGGTCATCTTATTTCTGACGGCAGGATCAAGGTAGGGCGCAGGAGCCAACTCTATCACCTTCTGATGTCTTCTTTGAACTGAGCAATCTCGTTCGTACAAATGAATAACATTGCCAGCTTTATCACCTATGATTAAAAACTATTTTAAGTACATAAACAATTAAAATTAAACCAAGGGACGATAAATTCCAGGGCCCAAATTTATTGCTCTAACGTCCAGAAACCCAGGACCAGCAACTCGATGACTAACTACCTCTAGAGTTACATCACTACTTCATCCTAAACGCATTAGTTAGATGTCCTATTAAAAAAATATATATGATAGCTACAGTACGATTTTAAATAATTGGCAGTGGCGTCACACTTATAGTTCACAATAATATAAGCAGCACAATTTTTATGCGTGAGATGGGTACGCTTGTAAAGTATAATTGTAACGTCACTGTCAATTATTTTGGAGCTGTTATAAGTAAGTTCTCAATTTTTATTTTATTTTACACTCAAGGTAATTTTGTATTGTACCCATCTATCATTTTTCGTGAAATATATGGAGACATTTACCCAATAATTGTACTTCAATGTGTCTTGGACGTTCGACGAATTTCTCAATAAACATTGCACCGTTTCCAAAAGCGGCTTTAGCTTCAGACGATGCACGAGCAAAATTTTCTTCCACTTCTTCCATTTTACGTACAACACGCATCCCTCTACCACCTCCCCCATAAGCAGCCTGAAATGAAATTTATACTCGTCATCGCTCATAATAAATTTTCTCTAAATCAAAATTTGAATTTTAAATTAAAGATATTATACAACGATGAGTAGATGTTAAACATAATAATTTGTTCAACTATGAATTCCATAGGCAAATTGGTCATTATGTAATTAAAATTTACCTTGAATATCACAGGTAATCCATGCTTAATACAGAACTCTTTGGCTTCTTCTTTTGTTGTGACAGGTCCATCCGTACCAGGCACAATTGGTACACCTAAAAGACAAAATTGTTGTAAAACAAAATTCTCATCGATTATTTCCATAAAGGAATTCGATTGATGATCTATATCGATATAGTTGATTCATTATTAGTGATGTAAAAAAAAAAGGAAAACTCCGGTCACCGTGCCAAAATTTGCCGAGAATGGGCTATGTGCACGGAGACGGAGTTACAAATTTTTCGATGCGAGCGTTTGTGGTGAGCACTAGGGGAAACTTGGAACTCTAATTTTCCGTATGTCAGTGAGCAATGTTTATTAAAAGTGAAAGTAGTTATAATTTTATAAAGTTTTTTAATTACAATGAAAACATAGGAAAACTAAGCGATCTGGAAATGCTTGTTGTGTTCTAGGCTGTTGAGCTGATGGCGATTTAAGTAAAATAAAGACCATTGGTGCCCTGATTTGACGTTCCGCTGTCAGTGTTAACAAATTAACATCAGTTTTCCTTATTACATTTTTTTTGACACATCATGGCCAACTAAAGTTTTTGACTTATCACCTTAGAAACATGTCGAGATTTCCATAAAAAGTTAGTTCAATAATTCTCTATTACCCACTAGCGGCGCTAATAGGCTTTGTGCACACAGCCTATACAATGTGTTTGCTGATACAAGAATCGTGGCTTTATAATGTGAACTACTAGCCTTAAAATAATATTTTTTCTCTTAATTGCGACATTATTATGAATTCAACATATGCACCAAATTATATCTTTCAGCACGTAAATTCATATCGGCAAACTAGTGTTTTCATAACACTTGAGGGTCCTGCGCCTGCCGAGTCGATTTATCAAAAAATTCATCAGCACATTTTTACTAATCTATACTTTAAGGTTCAATTTCAAATTTGAAACGAATCGGGGAGTTTTATGCATATTTTTGGAGTCATGAATATTTTTCCACTCCTAAATACTACCCTTAAAATAATCCAAATAGGTCCATTTTAAATAAGCTTCGTATGGTAATGGATTCCAATGTGTGCCAAATCAATAACCTAACTGTATCAAAAGTGTCCGTACACACATACGGAGTATCCCACTGTATTTAGTACATAGGGATTTAACATAGGGATATATGATTTGCCCCCCCCCCCCCCAGGTAAAATATTTTTAGTAATTTTTATGGACTGGTTCCAATGATCCTAAGGAATTATTTTGCGAATTTATTTTAAAAAATTCTTCTTAAAAAACACAATGTGACGAACCGCCATTGGAATGCCAAAGCTTCTAGAATAATCGAGAACGCGGCTGGAGAGATATACAGGCTGAGGCAAAAGTCCCGGAACGGTTGAATATCTCGCATACTACACATCATATAAAAAAAAAATACGTGTCAAATATTTTTCGCAAAACTATTTTTTGATACCACACATGACTCCCCACCCCCCACCCAGTTGGTAGGGGGAGGGGCAACTTGAAAATTTTAAATAGGAACCCCTATTTTTTATTGCAGATTCGGATTCTACGGGAAAAATTACATCAATTTTACTTCGATTGTTTTTTTTCGATTCGCGGCCGATGTCGCGTTAATCGCGAAAAACTTAAAAAATCAATAATTTCCGGAAAAGTCGGGTATTTTGCATATTACGCATAGAATCGAAAAACAAAAAAATACATATCAAATATTTTTCGCAAAATTTTTTTTGATACCACACATGACCCCCCACCCCCCAACCAGTGTGTGGAGGGAGGGGAAACTTCGAAATTGTGAATGGGGATGTCATCCATTATTGCGAAATTGGATGTAACGGAAGAAACTACGCAATTTCACGAGAATTTTCTGTTTTGATTCGCTTCAGATGGCACTGCTGTCGCAGAATACCGTCCGAAAATCCGAAATTTTCGTATTTGTCGAGTAATTATCAGGAAATCGAAAAAACACGTGAAATATTTTGAAAATAATTTCCAACTCGATAAATTTTGTTAATGAAAATTTTGTTATTCTCATTAATTGGGTGGTTGTTTGACATCAGTCCCCTTAGATGTTCATTTGATTTAATTTTTCTCCTGCTCAAATTCATATCCACCCTTTTCTTGGCATCTTCCTAACCTAACGTAAACTTCATCAGTAACTTTCTGTAACGTCTCCGGAGTTATTTCATTCGATACTTCACGTATTCTTCTTTTCAATTCCTCAATATTCTCCGGTTTCGTTTCATACACGCGACTTTTTAAGTATCCCCAGTAGTAAAAGTCAAGAGGGGTCAGATCAGGAGACCTTGGTGGCCATTCGATGGTTCCTATTCTGCCGATCCACCTTTGAGGAAAAATGTTGTCTAACATATTACGTACGACCACAGCATAGTGCACCTGTGCTCCGTCCTGCTGGAATCAAACGTTATCGAAGACATCTCCAACGATATTTTCTATTGCCGGTATAACGTGATTGGTAATCAAATCCACGTACTTCTCGGAATTTAAATTACCGTCAATGAAAAATGGTCCAACGATACGGTTGCACAGTATTCCAGCCCAAACATTAAGTTTTTGAGGGTATTGCGAGTGATGCTCTTTCATCCAATGGGGATTCTCAGTAGTCCAATACCTCATGTTGTGGCGGTTCACAGAGCCAATCAAGTCAAATGTGGCTTCGTCTGAGAAACATGTCCAAAACAAGAAATAGTCGTTACTGTCACATTCTAACATCATTCTCTCGCAATATTCCAATCTTCGATCGTAGTCATCACCAATAAGTTCTTGCACTAATTTTATCTTGTACGGAAAATAGTTATGCAACTTCAATACCCTTATGACATTACGTTGACTCGTTTGAGATTGTTGAGCTACTTTACGAGTTGAAGTGTGCGCATTCTCTTCGAAACTTAACAGAATCTCCAATGATTTCTCGTCATTTGAAGCAGTTTTTGGTCTCCCAGCTCGAGATTCATCTTTGACTAAGTCAGTTCGTAAAAAACGATCTGCTGTGCGGTAAACAGTTGGTTTGGAAACAGGTTCGCGATCAGGGAAATTGTTGCTGAATAAAGTAGCAACCTCTTGATATGATCTTTCCCTATCTCCGTACCCCCTATACATGATAAGCGTTACCCGTTCTTTCTCTGATAAGGACATTTTACGAAAAAAATAGAAACGTTTGAGGATTTTAGTTGAAATTTCGCTCTGGCTTGTACGAAAGTTGCAAGTAAACTACACATTAATAATTTGAAAAACAAAAGAAAATCCATAATTCGCAGAAATGTCATTCAGTGAATACTTTAACTAACAAAAGATTAAACAAAGAATATAAATACTAACAAAGAAAAGACAACAAAAAGTTCGACATTGAAACACAATAGTTTTGTATCTAGTAATATGCAAAATATCCGACTTTTCCGGAAATTATTGATTTTTTAAGTTTTTCGCGATTACCGCGACATCGGTCCCGAATCGGAAAAAATGATCAAAGTAAAATTGATGTAATTTTTCCCGTAGAATCCGAATCTGCAATAAAAAAATAGGGGTTCCTATTTAAAATTTTAAAGTTGCCCCTCCCCCCACCAACTGGGTGGGGGGTGGGGAGTCATGTGTGGTATCAAAAAATAGTTTTGCGAAAAATATTTGATATATTTGAATATTGAGGTCATCAAAGAATTTTTCAAGTCTTTCCTTAACTATGATTTAAATAACTTTAGAGAATGTGGGCGAAATGGCAATGGGTCTGTAATTATTAGGGTCATTACGTGAGCCCTTTTTAAAGATTGGAACAATTCTACTCAATTTAAGACATTTAGGGAAAATACCATTAGTAAAGTATTTATTGATCAGTTCTGCATACACAGGACATATAAATGAACTAGCTAGCTTTAGATCTTTAGATTTTATACCGTACACATCTCTGGAAGAAGTGTTATTTAACTTCATTATGATATTATGGACTGTAATACTATCCACAGGGTTTAAAAAAAATGATTTAGTAATTTTCATTGACATGTCACTTTTTAAGTAATTAATAGGATCCAAGTTTATAATTGGTAATCTTTTCGAGACCATTTCCCCCACATTGGCAAAATAATTGTAATAATAATAATAAAAATAATATTTGTATTTTGTTTGTTATTGTCATGACAAAACGTTTCCTGCTTAACAATATTCCAAACGGCTTTGGATTTGTTTTTGGAATCATTTATGTAGTTATCGTAGCATGATTGTTTAGCTTGCATAATAGTTTCTCTATAAAATTTTTGGTAGTTTTTATAAAATTGTTTTAAGCCATCCGTTTTATAAATCATGTAGAGCTCATGAATCAAGCTTAAAGTTTCTTTAATGTCAGTTATCTCTTTTGTAATCCAAGAATTGCTCCGAATTTTTATATTTCATGACACTTAATAAAATGACTAATAAAAGTGCCGTATCGACATCATCCTCAAGGAGACAGTCACTTAATTAATTTGCTGGATATACCTAATGTAAGAAATATTGTTTAGTCTCTTCAGTAATTAATTTTGTACGTGTAAAATTTGTTGGAATATTTTGTTTGTTACAAATTTTAAATGAAGTATACTGTGCAAAATGATCCGATATATGAGTATTTATAGTAGAAGTAGTGCACAAGTTTTTATTAATATTACTAATGATATTGTCAATGCAGGTGGCACTATTTATTGTAGCTCCGGAGGCGTCACTTAGAAGAATATTCATTAAAAAAGAGTTAAAAATATCACTGATTTATCTAGCATCAGTTGTGTTAAGAAAATTAATATTGAAGTCGCCACAGATTATAACATATTTATTTAGCTTGTCTACGGCGGTAAGTGTATCCAATAAAAGATTATAAAAAATATCTAAGTCCCCATCCGGTGATTTATAGATGGATAACAGTACACAATTGAAGTCGACAAGTTCTATAGCTGTGCACTCGTAATGTTTTTCTATAGCAAATGCGTCAATTTGAGAGAGTTTATTACATTTGATATGTTCTCTAACACCGCCGTGTATATAGAAGCCTTCAAAATTTAAAAATTGGGTCTCAATCGGTATGAGCCCGTGTTCAGTTAAGCAGATAATATCAACTTTGATGTGTTCATTTAAAAACACCTGAAATTCAGCAGTTTTGTTTCTCAAGCACTGTATGTTAAAGTTCACAACACCGACATGATCATTTTCATTTATCAGAAGTGTAGGCCTATTTATTTAATACATTCGGTGAAATGGTAGGATTTTTATTCAACGTGGGCAAGTTTTCTCCGAAAAAGATACCTTTCAATTTTAGCATTTTCCGGCCACATGTCTTCGTTGTATAACTTGGAGTGCGTAATCCGCGCTGATCTTAAAGCACGCTGAAGAGCTTTTTGTTTGTAGTTTCTCACATGTTATGTTTTCATCATTGAAGTTTGTTTTTAAGAATTTTGACATTTTTTGATGTCACATTTTGTGATTTGACGTGTAGTTGACCTTCTTGTTTGGCCGGTATTATTGAACTTTGTTGACATTGTATTACAGTTGAAGCTTGATGCGACATCTGAATTTCTTTGATTGAATTTCCATTAGCCACTGTTTTATTTGTTTCATTGATTTTTTTTATTAATTTTTGATTTATCCTTTTAAGGTTAAGTATTTCATCTTTCATATTCTCGATTTTATTGTTTAATTGTTCACACTTTTCATCCAAAACTTTAGCGAAAATATTCTCAAATATTTGTTTAAACTCTTGCGATGTAAACATTTTTTTAATAAAAACACCAAACTTACTAATTTCGTCATTTTTTGACGAGCTACCACTACGCGCGTTCTTCATAGCACATCATAATTTTATATACCATTGACTTTATACATAAATAGACGTTACATAAATATTCTAACAAAACTATTTTTTGTCCGTGGTGGAAAATGTTTATTTACAAAACAAACGTTTAACAAAAACAAATAAACAGACAAACGAAAAAGTTCTTCTCAAAACGTAACAGAAACTAAACAACAAATTCTTGTTAATAAAATAAAAAAATATAAATCACTATCTATGTACACTTAATATTAACTATATACAAGAAGTTATTTATCTAATCAATGGTTATTACAATTGAAATCAAGCACACTGCACTTATATTTATTTTACACATAAACACACTAAAGTTTATTTATCTTTTATCAACGCAGTTGCCTAAGTACCACTATTCGCTGTACTAACTGAATGTACAGTTGTATGAATGCCTACTGTATCAATGAATGAATGAATGCATCTGACTACGCTCTGTATTTATTTTATATGTGCACTGGTTATGACTACGAGTGAATTCTTTCATGTTCCAGAAAGATCTACCTGCAGTGCGTCACTGCTGTGGTCGAGAATATTCGGCGGAAAGCATGGCCGTCCCAAGGGGGAGGAACGTGTAACAATATTATACTTTGTAAATAGTTAATAAATAAGTGTACTAAATAGATCATAATGTGTTCTGCGTACATAGTGATTTAGTGGTATTATTATTGCTTAGAAGTTCGTTGTTTTTTCGTTATTATTTTTATTTCAATTTTCATTATAGAAAAGAAGTACCTACTTTTTAGTTTGTTTTTATTAACTTTTAGTTTCGTAAATATATATTTCCACCACAACACAAAGCATTTTTGTTAAAATAATTTAAAAAAAAAAAATTAGAAATCTATGTTTCGTATAGAGCCAAAAACACTTGATGGCCGTGCTCGCTAAGTCAAATGTTTAACCAATTGTTAGAAATATCAAAGCCTTTCAAATACTAAATTAATAAAAATGTATTTTTCTATTTTTTTTCTGATGACAATTTTTTGATAACGTTTAATAAAATTTTTTTCCGATTCCTATTTTCGAGGATAGCGGATCAGGCGGTTGAAATTAATTGATTATTATTTTTGCGCAACGTTTTGTAATTGTAATCATAGCGCGCGGACTGCGCCGGCTAAGTTCTTGCAAAGCACTGTGATTTATTTACATGAACCATTTGGACCCCCTCTATCCCCGCGGCTAGTTACGTTACAGAATTTATTTTTTTTTCAGGGAGTTAAGGTCGCCATGAAGAAGCAGTATTCCATACATCTATGTGGAATAGTTTCCAAGTTATGATTGTTAAAAAATCATGATTTTGGGCATTCACTGACTGACTGACTGATTTATCATCATAAAATCGTTTACTTAGGACTGACTGACTTATAGATCATCACTTTGAAAAGTTCCGCAACTTCCACCTTCAAGCAAAATGTTCAAGCCTGAAATAAAAATAAATAAAAAACCTTTTAAGTTAAACGCTTTTATTGTACAATCGATAATGTACTAAAAAACTACGACAATAAATTTGAGTCACCATAGGGGACTTTGATTAAACTGAAATAAAATCGTGGGGGACACTTAGTAGAAAACTTTCATTTGTTTGAGATTGTAAATAATAATATTTAGCTTTGAACTGTCTTCTTCGACCATAATGTAACTATAAATACCCCCCAACGATTTTATTTTAGTTTAATCGAAGCTATGGTGACTCATATTTATTTTCTAGTTTTTAGTACATTATCAATTGTACAAGTGTTTGACTTAATTTTTTACCTATTTTTGTTTATTCGGGTGATTTCCTGTAAAATTTACTTTTTTACAGTCTTCTTGTTTAAACAAGAAAACGGCTTGGCCGATTTTGATAAAACTTCTTTCCAATCAAAATGACGTTAAAACGCAATCGATTGACGCCCTAACGAAGTCGATATTATTATTCTTCGCGAGATTTCGTGTAAAATCTACTTTTTTGGAGACTATTTGGTTAAAAAAAGAACGGCTTGGCCGATTTAAAAAACCTTTCAGGTCATATTAACGTTAATAAATGTCGATTGGCAACCCAACGTAGTCGATATCATTTTTTATTCTTAAGATAGAAATGACCACATACGTAGGTACACACATACATACATATAGATGACTTGTGCCACGCCATCTATTGACGCCCATCAAAAGTGGCTTCATTTTGGTTTACTGGGATACCAATCTTCTTATAAGACTTTAATCAATGGTAAAACGAATTTTCCAAAAATCCCCAATTACAACAAAACAGTAACCAAAGTAACCAGATCTGGTTTCTCACACTAAAAAACCGACCATAGATATATTTGACTCCATTTCCAGTTTATTATGAAAACTATTAAGTATTTCAAGCCAAGTTCAACCAACAAAAGGGACTGGGGACGCAGCAGCCGTGTGTTATATTACACATACCATTTGGAGCCATTTTTGACCCCTAAATAACGCAAAATCTACTCCTACTTAGGAGTAACTTTGGAAGGGTGCAATTGGTCAAAAACTTCTTCCATTGGTATTTCCCGGTCATTTGGTTCTAACAGAACGTAAAAACGAAGCGGCAGAAATTTTTTAAATTTTAACCATTTTTCACCATCTTTGACATTTTTTATGCCCTTTATCATAAAATGGGTCCAGATTCCGCCTATATATCATATAAGAAAAATTCCAGCCAATTGGGCGAAGGGACCATTCCAGCTTTAAAATGTTTACATTTGATATAGTATAATAAAGAAAATAAAATTACTGAAATCGCGTGAGGTGACGCGGGTAATGGCTAGTATTCAATATGATATTTGCTATTCGTTGCCATGGTTACCTACATAATATGTTTCACGTCATGTAAAAAGTAATCAAAGCACTATAGTTCATTTCTGACATCTACAAAATAAAAGAACAGTTGATTTTTTTTATTTTCAAAATATTTTCGAAACTAAGTTTAGAAAAAACATGTTTTTAACGAAACTGTTTTGAAAAAATAAATAAAATAATGAGCCGTTATGAAAAATATACCATTATTATATAAAAACACTGTTATAGCATATATCTCTTCTGCCCATGCGCCGATTTTCCCCAAATACAAGAGGGCTCTTTATATTTGCATACCAAACATCCTCCCAAAATTTGGTTTCAATCCGATTATCCGTTTGACCTGTATCGTGTTCACAGACTAACAGACAAACAAACAGACTAACCAGACGCACAGAGTTTTTCCAAAAATATGTTTTTTAGATTCGGGGGACCTTAAAGAAGAAACATTTTTTAACTAAACTTTCCTGAAAAAATAAATAGAATAATAAGCTGTTTCAGGCGGCATAAAGTTGGGACGACATATTTTTTTAACTTCCCGCTTAAAAAAAAAAAAAAAATTTTTTTTTTCAAAAATCGGGAAGTTATTGGTTTCACCCCGATTTTCGAAAATCGAGTTTTCGCCAGATCTCGACGTTTTGAGGTCCTAGGAAGCTATTGAAACTATTTTGGTGATGATGTCCGTAGGGCTGTATGTGTGTGTGTGTGTGTGTGTGTGTATGTGGGGGTGTGTGTGTGTGTGTGTGTGTGTATGTATGTATGTATGTAAACCTTTTATATCTTTTGAACGGAGTGTCCGACTGAAACGCGGTTTGCGGCATCTGACGTGATCTTGGTGAACTTAGACTTCCTGAAAAATTGAAATGATTCGGCCCAAAAAATTTTGAGAAATCTTAAAAAAACAAGTTTCAAAAATTTTTAAAAATTTGTTTTTGTAAAATATTTTCTAAACTACTCAACCGATTAATTCTAAAATCTAATCAGCTCTTCTCCTTAACAAACTGCGTCGATTTCCGCAAACCGCATCAAAATCGGTTCATTTGTTCACGAGATACCGTGAACAAAAAAAATCGTAAAAAAGTGTTTTTTTAAAATGACTCTAAAAATTGTTGTCAGATCAATTTTTCTGTAATAAATTACTTTCTTAGGCTAAAAAAATGCGTCGATCGCCGCAAACAAAATCAAAATTGGTTCATTTGTTCATGAGATAACGTGAACGAAAAAATCGTAAAAAAGTGTTTTTTTAAAATGACTTAAAATTGTTGTCAGATCAATTTTTTTGTAATAAATTACTTTCTTAGGCAAAAAAACTGCGTCGATCGCCGCAAACAAAATCAAAATTGGTTCATTTGTTCATGAGATATCGTGAACGAAAAATTTGTAAAAAACTTTTTTTTTTAATTACTCGTAAAATTCCTATGAGTTTTTCTGTAATAAATTACTTTTTTAGGTTAAAAAATTGCGCCGACTGCCGCAAATCGCAACAAAATCGGTTCATTGGTTCATGAGATACCGTGAACAAAAATTTCGTAACAAAGTGTTTTTTTTTTTGAGCTCGAAGAGCTAAAAAATAAACTTCTTGCTATATTTTATATATTTTAGAGCGTTTTGAACTCGAAAATAGCGGGAAGTTACAGGGATGGCCTGCAGGGTCAAACTTCTTTTCAAATTTTTTTTTTTATATAATAGTGGTGTACTTTTAATAATTGTTTATTATTCTATTTTACAAGAAAGTTATGTAAAATTTTTTTTGAGGGAAAGTCGACGCATGCGCAGAGGAGGTATAAGTTATAAAGTTGTTTGTATATAATAATGGAATACTTTTCATAACGGTTCATTATTCTATCTATTTTTACAAATGTAAATTTCTTTTGGGAAAAATCGACGCATGCGCAAAAGAGATACATGACATCGTTGTTTTTTATATAATAATGGTGCACTTTTTATAATGTTTTATTATCCTGTTTTACAAGAAAGTTATGCAAAAAATTCTTTGGGGGAAAGACCAAGGCCAAGACTGCATAAGTAAGACCAAGACTAGAAGTATTTGAGCAAGAGCAAGAACAAGACCGAATTAGCAAGAACAAGACCAAGACTAGAAGTATTTGAGCAAGAACAAGACCAAGACCGAATAAGCAAGACCAAGTCTTGGTCTTGTTTTGCTCATCACTATAACTGACCGTAATAAATGTTATCACTAAATGTGATTTCTATTTTGGGCGATTTTTTCACCTTGTTGAAAATCATACCTAACGATTAGCCAATAAGCTAGATCTGTTTTGCTTTTGTAGACTCAGATAATGATGACCCTCCAGGGACGGATAGCTCTGACGAATGAAAATTACCTACGTTAAGCCTGACAAGAAAAGTCAGTTTTGGCATCAGAAAGAGTCTCAAAAGACGATTGCTGAGGAAGCAGCCGCCGCTCAGTTAAACCCAATCACCTTGAGACGATAACTCACGGCAATCATTTTTAGCACTAAATGTGATATTCTATTTTAGGCGATTTTTTCAGCTTGTTGAAAATCGTACCTGACGACTAGTCAATAAGCTAGATCTGTTTTATAATGACTAATAATATAACCATTACGATTAAATTACAGTCTACAGCATATTTTTTCACTGAATTAGTATAAGTAAAATAATATAAAACGATTATCGGCATAATATTTTTTAGAAGGCACATTAATAAGAAAATTGTTGCCATTGTAATAATAATACAGTATATAAAATCTTTCTTATGGTTTATTAGATCTGTTTTGCTTTTGTAAACTCAGAGAATGATGACAATGCAGGGACGGATAGCCCTGATGAATGAAAATTACCTTACAGGGACGTTAGACTAGACAAAAACAATCAGTTTTGGCATCAAAACGAGTCTCAAAAGACGATTACCGTGGAGGCAGTCGCCGCTCAGCTAAACCCAGTCAGCTTAATGTTGATAATCGTATCTGATATAACTTTACAGTATAACTCACAGTAAGAAGTTTTATTACTAAATGTGGTACTCTATAAAGTAAGATCCTAGAGCTGCCAGACACAACCTATTTCTTAATAAACGAAACCTTACGTTTTGAGTAGTGTTTTATGTACTTAGAACGCTTGGCGTACCTCCATCATTGAGTCTGTGACAAATGTACAGGTACCAGGTGAGAAAGGTGAGTAAAAATAAGAGTCACTTAATTTAAATTTAAATGGTAAAGGGTAAGTACATAAAGCACTACTCAAAACGTAAGGTTTCATTTATTTAAAAATAGGTTGTGTCTGGTGGCTCTGGGATCTTGGGCTACTATTTTGGGCAATTTGTTCACCTTGTTGTTGAAAATCGTACCTGACGACTAGCTAATAAGCTAGATCTGTTTTGCTTTTGCAGACTCAAACAATGATGACCATGCAGGGAAGATGAAAATTACCTTGCAGGGATGGTTAGATAAGTTTTGGCATCACAAGAGTCTCAAAAGACAATTTGCTAAGGAGGCAACCGCCGCTCAGCTAAGCCTAAAGACTTGCAAGCTTGTATGCATACAAACGCCGCCAAAAAGACAGAAATTTTGAACTCCACCCAGATTTATTATCATTGAGATGGAAGTAGAAATTAGAAAAGACCTTGAAGATTCTTAAGCAAGCTTGATCAACTTATACATTGAACGATTTCGTGTTGCTTATATTTTCGACCTATAAAATACCTTTTTTGCATCTACTTCATGCAGACACTATCTCTGGTTGCTGATAATTTAATTTTCACAGATAACAGAACGAAAGTCCTTGTGAGAAAAAGAGTCGCTGTTTCCAGTTAGTTATTAAACTCACTGTGTCAATTGTAAATACCAACAAAAGAATAGAAAAGTGCATATTCTACATATATTTATAATAAACTACTGATAGAGCACCTGGTGCAGTAAACAATTTTCTTTACTGTTGGGCGATTATGAATGATATAATCGAAATATTTCGATTATGGCCGAATAATCGATCATTCGATTATGGCAACTGAGATATCATTCGCTTGAATCGATTATGAAATATGAAATGAATATTAAATCCCGACACAGTACTATTGCTATGTTCACTGCCGATATTAATGTGATATATCGATATATCATTCGGTTTCTGCATTAAATCAAATTCCTAAAAAATTGTTTTTATGACATTAAGGATTTTTTAAATTTCAATGTTTAACTCATTATGTAAATTGACGATGTATCCATCTAGGGCATAACAAATATATTTCTATTTCTATTCGATCATACCAGGGATTCCATTATTAATAAGTATTGTGTTAAGTAATATTAACAAATCGAAATTGCAAAGTTTGAACATAATTCATAATCGATATTTTGAATGATCATTCGCTTATACTGTAAAAGTAAATAAAACGAAATTAATAATTGCCAAGTTTGCGCATCATTCATAATCGATAATTCGAATGATCATTCGATTATAAAAACCGATTATTTCGATTCATTCGATTATTGAAATATATCGATTATGCCCAACAATAATTTTCTTAGAGCTCTTATGTAAAATTTTATACAAGTTTAACCGTGTCTTTTGTACGTTTTCAATGTGCAATAAGTGTATTATTATTAAATTGGACAATAATTAATATAGAAAATAAAAGAAAATATTTTTTTTTCTTTCGATTGTTTACATGCATTTTTACTTGTGCAAATTGCGCAGACATCTACAATTTTTTTTTGCTTGAAATAGGCGTACGACAAATTTAATGATTCGTTTTTCATTCCTTTCTCACGTCAAACATTTTTTGGTACAAAAATATTGCGCAAGTAATAACAATGATATATATTAAATGTACAGAACATCAATAAATGATTGGTTTCACTAGAAACTCTTTCAGGAATGACTATGAGGCCATTATGACAATCTGTTAACTTCATTAAAGGAGGGGGTTTTAGTTTAAAAGAATTGTACTCGTCAATTCAATTTTTTTCTCCAGAAACTCTATTATCTGCCTCAGGGGCTATGTATGATAAAAATTTGAATTTTTAATACAAATTCACATATATAGTGGTTTAGATATGAAGCTTGTATCACCACACTTAACAAGTTACAGGTGTATATTGATAAGTTGAGTCGCAGACACTTCGTACGTTCAATCGAGTTTAAACTCGTTCGATCAAATTTAAACTTTTAAAAAACTGTTTTGTATATCAAATTCTATTCGACTTTCACCCGCGCGAAACTGGGTCGACCAAATATCAAAGAGCTAAAGCTATCGAATGGCAAATACCTACCACATTCAAATCAATTAATAATAATAATAATAATGCGTTTAACGTCCGTTTCTCGTCTTTATGTCATAACAGACGCAATTCGCACCATTACTATTTTTTTCTACCACACTTCCCGTTATTTTCTACAATTTTTAAACTTCAACTTAATTATTCAAATCAATTAATACACTGCAATGATATTCTGCGCTAAACGAATGTATCTAAAATGATCGCTTATGTATATAATTTTTCTTTTTGTTAAAAAAAAAAGAAATACACCCCAATTTTTTTTTGTGAATAACAATCAACATAAATTCACCAAAGTACAAATATTAAATTTCAAAAATTAATATGTGACTCTTTAATGTGGCTTAAAATAAACATATGACGATACCTATTTAAAGAAAATAGAACAAAACAAATAAATAAAGAGTGAAACCTGAATTTTAGGAAATTAATGATATAAGGGTCGTTTGGAATCTCTTCATAAATCCTTACTCCCCCCTGTTGGGGTAAGCGCTCTTAGTAGCTTGCTTATCACTGATTTTTTGTGATTTTTTCACCTCAGCTGATCTTTGAACCTTCGGTTAATATGTTCTTTTTCCTGACATAGCGGACAGAGAGATGCAATATTTTACCAGCAAACAAGCTGATAGGGAGATTGCTTTCAAAGACATGAAGCTAATGAAGAATTAAGAAAGTTCTCTTAAGTTCAGTAACTAATGATATCGAGTCCATTGTGAACTGGATAAATTTTTTGCAACTTACATTGCAACATTTGCATTGTGCTACTATTCTGTTTTTTTAATTAAACGAAGTCAAGGAGGTTGACGACGGACATGTAATTGAAACACTTAACACAATTAAATATTCTAGGACGGGTTTTCGCTAACCACTGTCGTTGATACCCATACTCAATGAAAGATCCAACCTTTATGTACCAATGTGTTAAGAGACATTTAAAAGACAAATCTGCCTTGGCAGATAGTGTAGACAATCAGTTTATAACAACAATAATTAGGACACCTTACAAACAGCAAAAGCTACTTTAAGCAGGTAAATATAACATAAAAAAGATATAGTATTAAAAAAGAGGTTTTCTTGTATTGATGTTACGGTTAGCATGCTAGCCTTTAAATCAGCTGTCGTGAGTCTGAATCTCAACCTCCATGGATGCTATTTAATTTGATGTAATTAGAAACTTCCGACCTTAGTGTCTACGATTTAAGTTATGTTTTTATATATCTCTTTTGCGCAAGCGCCGATTCCCTGAAAATTTCAAGTGAATTGAATCAATAGTTTCCGAGATAATTATTATATGGCTCAGGATTAGATAACTCGGTGTAGGTAAGACTAGAACTTTACACGCGTTTTTCTCGAAACTATGTTTTCGAAGTCTGTGACCACTGAAATTCAAGAACCACTCTATGGATTTGAATGAAATTTTTACAGCTTATTGAAAGCATAAAAAACTAGGACTTGATCGAAGGATTTTTGTTGAAACTTCGACTTTTTTTAACAATCTGTCCTTGCAAATTCGGGTGTAAGCTTTCAGAAGCCGTCATTTTATTAATTAAAAAAAAAGATTTACTATTAAACTAAAGACTTTTCTTTGTTTTATTGTATTTGGATGAACCAGCACAAAGTTATGACGGTCACCGCAAAGCATTACCTACTTGTGAGAGGGGTCCAACAGATGGCTGTAACTTCGTCCAAAACTAATTTTTTTTTTTTTGAAAATTTAGTGAAGTCAAGTGGAAATATTACTAGCTTCATAAAATAAATTCAATTTTGTCAAAAAAAAATTATTAAATTTTTTTCATGCCTCTGACTATCCCTAGCCCCTTAAACAATATAAATAATTTGTTCCCCGCCCCAAAAGGTTTCTGAGTTTCAATAATATAAAAAAACTAAGTTTTAAAATAAATCATCATAATCGAAGCTGTTCTTGCGAACTTCGAAGTACAGTAGAGACGCGTTAATCCGAACCTTCATAATCCGGATTCTTTGGTAATTCGGACAGTCGTTTGATAGTATTATGTACATTGTAGTCCGGATTTTTCCAGTTTCAGTAATCCGGATCATGATACTTAGTTATTGAGTAGCTGTACCGGCACTATTTGCGTCAACACTATTGGCCGGCGGTGTGTTACAAACAGTTTCATACATATTTGTTGCCAGAGAAGTGAGAGAAGTTAGGTGGTTTTAGTATGTATGTAGTCGTTGTCAAACTTAGATAGAAATACATAGAGAACGCACTATGGCGCCGCGTAAACGATCACACGTTACTTTATCATTGCAAGTAAAAAACGAAATTCTTGACAAATTAAAAAAGGGAGCCTCAAATAAACAGTTAGCCGCAAAATATGAGCATTTTAGTTTGTTTTCTTGATAATTAAAATTACATCCAGTAATCCGGACATTTTGATAATCCGGATCAGCTGTGTTTTAATTAGTCCGGATTATCGCGTCTCTACTGTATTGCCTGTTTTATGTATTCATTGACACGACTATAAATTTAGATAAGAAAATATTCGAAAAAAAAGTTATCAATTTATTAATTAAATGCACAGTAATAAATTATTATTATAAATAATGTACACTATGAAAAATAATTATTACTGATATTTAATTAATAAATTGATAAGATTTTTTTCGAATATTTTCTTATGTAACCTTATAAAAATTTTACATGAATTTATGGGGAAAAAATAGAGACGTCTCATGGGTAAGGAAATTATATTAAGAACTTACCGGCTGCAATAGCAGCTGCTCTGGCAGCTACTTTGTCACCCATCTGTTGCACGACCTTGGGTGACGGGCCAATAAACCTAAGTCCGGCGTCGATGACAGCTTGTGCGAAATCATGTCGCTCTGAAAGGAACCCATAACCGGGATGAATGGCATCTACGTTGTTTTCTTTGGCGACTCGAATAATTTCTGGAATGTTTAAGTAGGCTTGAACAGGCGGTAAACCTTTTCCTACGATGTACGATTCATCTGCTTTCTGTCTATGGATGTGTAATTTGTCTTCTTTGGAATAAATAGCTACGGATTTAATCCCTAATTCGGTACACGCTCGAAACACACGAATAGCAATTTCACCACGATTTGCTACCAGAATACTTCTAATTGGTTTATATTCCACTTTTGTTGAGTACGATCTATGTTTGTTACGTGATACATATTTAAAATTTGATTTGACGCAAACAGTTCTGTTTCCAATAATTCGAGTCAACATGCTGACTTAATAAAATTTCGATGAACTTAAAGATGCGTGATGCAATGAAGCCAAAACGTTGGTTGAAATTGTAGCTGCGTCTGCAAAAATTAACAAAAAAATACTTTAAGCTATATATACTTATGTATATACATAGGGCGCATAAAATAAAATATTGTCTGAAGATACAAGTAATTCAAGAATTACAAGGCGCGAAATTTTACATAATATACCCCGACGTTATGTTCGAAAATAGATGTATATTTTTAACGACACATTGAGCTTAATAATATAATTTAATTAACTTAATCTAAGAAAAAAAATAACAGTTGAAAATATTGAAACACAGAAAGGAAAAAATCATTTTAATAATTTATTAATAATTAATAATTTAGGTTCATAAATATAAAAGCGTTAACTGTAAACTCTATGATCGTTTATTAGTCACAATCAATAATATAATTATGACCCTAAATTATTAAAAATTATATTTCCTTTTTGGTACATTTCAATAAAAAGTTTCTTTTTATTAGTATTTTATTTTTCTTGTTTTTATAGTCTTTCAAAATTTTAACTATTATGACATTAATTTAAAAAAATTATTTGATTATTTTATTCAAGATGGTTGTGAAAGAAAAGGTATTCCGTCATCTTGGGGCATCATATTGGATATATACATTGTCACCAGACTTATGCATGTGTGTGAAATTTCAAAGCTTTAGTTAATTTAATCTAGTCGAACAAATTACAGCAATTGGACTACGGGGCCTTTCCAACTAATAAATTATAATATTGACATTTGACATATAGGTAATAACAAAGAAAATAAAATTTCCGTTAACGCGTGCAGTAACGCGGATAACGGTTACCACTAAACATTATAAAATTTGCTATTCGTTTTCATGGTTTTCTATATGTTATCACGTTATGATGTTAAAATTAAAAAAACTCGGGTCGCAGTGCGAAACCCTGCCGACAATATAGTGTATTTGATTACACTGGCAGTGTGGCTTTGTTATGTGAACTTAACCCTTTTGTTTTTGCACAAAATAAATATTTTAGCCCCTTAATACATACCTTAAACTAATATTTTTTTTCTTAATTTCAATATTACTATCAATTGACCAAATTAAATTCATCCTTCACTAAGTAAATCCATATCTACAAACTAAAGTTTTCATAAAATTTTTAAGTCCGGTCCTGTCGGGCCGATTTTAATAAAATTTTGGCAGCACATTTTCATCTTTAATAGTGGGTTAAATTTCAATTTTGAAACGATTCGGAGATTTTTTTCGGTATTTTTGGGCCCCAAAAAATTTTTTAACCCCTAAAACCTACCCTTAAAGTGGCCCGATTAGGCCCATTTTAAATAGGCTTCGTGCGGTGATGGATTTCAATATGTGGTCCAAATTTCGTTAAAATCAATTAACTCCTTCGAAAGTTATAGCCCGTACACATATATATATATAATATATATATATATATATATATATATATATATATATAATATATATATATATATATATATAATATATATATATATATATATATATATATATATATATATATATAAATACATACATATATATATAAACATTTTCAAAAATAGTGCCAAAATGTTCAGAAAGCTATGAAACGTCGAGAAATTTTTGTCCGACCCCTAGGTCCCGCCATCCGACCGACGCCAATAGTGTAAGTGCCTTATGGCAAATACACTAACAAAGCATGCTTGTCAAATACCTAACTAACATCTACAGAACAAACGAACATTAGATTTTTTTTATTTTCAAAATATTTCTGAAACTACAAATTTAGAAAAACACATATGTTTCATGACTATCTTGTAAAAATATACAGGCTAATAAACCGTTATGACATGCATATCATAATTATATAAAAAACAACATTAAATGGTAGGTATATCTTTCTCCGAATATATCTCTGTTGCGCATACGCCAAATTTCCCCAAAATAAAATACAAAACTTTCTTGTAAAACATATAGAATAATAAGCCGTTATGAAAATAATACCATTATTATATAAAAAATATAGTTTAAAAAAAACTAAAAAACACGCTTTATATCGAACTAAAAAGTAAAAAATAATTTTTTTAAAATAAGCTTAAAAAGCGTGGGGCGCTTTGTTCCACATTTTCGTACATCGAGCGCCCAACGCTTTTTAAGCTTATTTTAAAAAAATTATTTTTTACTTTTTAGTTCGATATAAAGCGTGTTTTTTAGTTTTTTTTAAACTATATTTATTTTTCACTTTTTAGTTTGAGGATCTATAAAAGAATTTATTAATCCTGGGGGTCCTAATAAGGATAATGGGAAACTGTTATCAAATTATTGCATTGTCATCGGTCCTTGATACGTATGCAAAGTTTCAAATTAATCAGACTTCGGGAAATTGGTGAAAATTATGCTCAAAGATTCCGTTACATGCATACATACATACATAGTTAGTTACAACCCAAACTAATATAAAGCGTTTAAAAACGATGTTATAATATATATCTCCTGCGCATGCACCGTCTTTCTCCAGACAACTTTTTACAAAACTTTCTTGTAAAGGGAAATGATAAACCATTATGAAGAGTATACCATTATAATATAAAAAAAACGTTATAGCACATAATATCTCTTTTGCGCATGCGCCGATTTTCTCGAAAAATAAATTACAAAACTTTCTTGTAAAACATATAGAATAATAAACCGTTATGAAAAGTATACTATTATTATATAAAAAAAAACATCATAGCATATATCTTTTGCGCATGCGCCGATTAGCCCCAAAAAAATTTACAAAAATTTCTAATAAAAATAGATAGAATAATAAACCGTTATAAAAACTATATATTATTATTATATAAAACAATTATTATAAGAGATATACTCTTTTGCGCATGCGCCGATGTTCCCCAAAAAACAATAGACCACTTCAAACATCCTCCCAAAATTTGGTTTTAATCCGATCATCCGTGGTGTCGGAATGGTAAAAAATGTCAAAAATGACGTTTGCAACTGTCAAAGTATTATGTTCTAATAATTAGTTATTCAAATTATTAACTCAGAAGGCGTTGCATTTCACCAATATTTATAATGGCATTCGTTTTTGAACTAATAAAATTATATCGACCAATTTTTTTAAGGTAGTACGAGCACTTAAAAATGTCTAGTAGACATTTTTAAGGTAAGCCGAATAAGTATTTATTTGATATACAAATTTTTATAAAAAAAATTGTTCTTTTTAAATTTTAAGTTTATGGTTTAGATGTGTAGGGTTTTACTTATTTGTTATAGGTCCTGAAGAAGGCATGAATTTCTGCCGAAACGGTGACGATTAAATGGTGTTCTAGTGAACAAAAATTGTTTTTATATTTAGCCTTGTATCCCGAATAATTTTATTATGTCAAAAGTTCTTTGGAACACTTATCAAATTCAACTAATATTAACCCTTAACCACTGACGTACGAATGTGGTACGTCGACTCAATCTTGTTTCGTTCATAACTTTAGTTTGCGCAGGAATTGGTCAGCGGCCATTTTGGTACCTTCCTAGCCGCCAGTGACGCGGGCGTCGCGGGGGAGAACGCCCGTGTGCGACACGCCTAAATAGGTAAATTTAACGGTTTGACGTATGTAGTGCTCAAAACCGACGTGCAATAACTGCCGTTAAAAACTATTTAGATGTAAAATTTCAATTAACTAACAGATTTACAGAGCAAATTATTTAGTCCGGTCTAAATGTTTGCCAGGCGATTTCAAAAATATCATAAATCATAAATGTATACAAGGGCGTCGCCAGCTTATGACTAAGGGGTGGGGGGGGCAATATTATGGAGGATAAAAAATATGAACAAAACTAACGTGAATCCTGGAGAACTGCTGTCGTAGAAAGAAATGCTATGCACACACACACACATTATACCTACTTACATATTTTTACGTTTTGGCAAATCTGATATAATGGAAATAATAATAATAATCATTACGATTAGATTATTAGTTTAAATCTGATATAGTCGTGATGAAAATGGCGGCGATTTTAAAAACGGATGTCAAAATCTTAATGTTATTCTGAATATTTCAATACTTTCTACAATATACATTAAACCTTGTGAATTTATTTACATTTTGTCATGCGATACGGAATTTATTAATAGGTAAGGAAGTCAATTGCTCGCACTTTGGTCGCTTTGCGGCTAGCTACATTTGATCTCTAGGGAGGGGGGGGGGCAACTGCCCCCCCTGCTCCTCCTTGGCGACGCCCTTGAATGTATATCGAAAAAATATATTTGAGGCATGCAGAGATTTAGGCAGAATAATATTTATACCTAGAAAATATTATTTTTGTAGGGAATGGTCATTTTGGTGGGACTGTTACCTGTCAGATGATCCGGAAATATTACATGTAAATGCGGGTAAGTCGTTATGGGTAGGTAGGTTGAAGTGTGAAAGAGAGTGTAATATCGGCGGTCGTCTGAGTCTTGCGAAAGTCAATCGCATCGCAGCAGGCTTCAACTCAGACGACCGTCGTTACACGTGCTCTGACACTTCAAACTAACCGCCGCAGCGTGTCACCCGCACTCACATATAAATTGGACATTTCAACCTAGAGTTTTGAAACCACCTGGCAAATATTTGGACTCGACTAAATAATCTGCCGCATTTAATTTATTATATATAGTAAGTTTGAAAAAATTAAAATTTCAAAATGCCTTAAGGAGATTGTTTCAAATAATTATTTCACAAAGTTAAAAATCAAAGCTTGACTAGGCCCTACTATACTCTTCATCCAGGTTTTCGATTTTGTATTCAGACATTACAAAAGAATAGCCCAGTCATATTTTACACTAAAAATCGCTAATCTCGCAAACTAACGTGTAGTTCTGATTTTTTAATATATTGTTAGGACCACTACCAGCAGCGTATATACAAGTTTGCAGCTTCGAAAGACCTGTGCTAACTTTGCAGCACTCAAAAAACTGCGAAATTTTCGCACTTTTTTGGTATCTATACTAATATATAAAGCTGAAGAGTTTGTTTGTTTGTTTGTTTGAACGCGCTAACTACTGGTTCAAATTGAATATTTTCGCACTTTTTTTGGTATCTATACTAATATATAAAGCTGAAGAGTTTGTTTGTTTGTTTGTTTGAACGCGCTAACTACTGGTTCAAATTGAATATGTTCGCACTTTTTTTGGTATCTATACTAATATATAAAGCTGAAGAGTTTGTTTGTTTGTTTGTTTGAACGCGCTAACTACTGGTTCAAATTGAATAAAATTTTTTTTGTTGGATAGCCCATTTACCGAGGAAGGCTATAGGCTACATAATATTACGCTACGACCTTTAGGAACGGAACTTTAATGAAAAATGTTGCAAAAAGTATCTCAAAAATAAGCGTCTATATTCATGTAAAATGCACTAACTAGATATACTCATATTAGTGATGAAAGAACCCAACCTCAGGTAGATCAATCGGTAGCGCATACGACTGTCAATATTAGTTAAAAAAAGTTTAAATACTGCTCTTTATCGACAAAAACTTTTGAACGGTAACTCCGATCATCATGAAATTTGGACACAACATTCATCTTGGTAAACTAAGATGAATGTGTGTACTCATGTCCCTTCCTTCCCCATTCGTTCTTTTGCACCCGGGTGAAACTGGGCGGGACCGCTAGTTCTCAATATAGGTCTTAAACTATGCATTTTTTATAAAATATTTTTTATACGTTTTTAAGTAGACTAAAATTGCTACAATCTGAGACAAGAACCAGCTCTGTAGGTTCAATACTTACCGAGATACAGCTTTCCAAAAATTGACCAGTTTTTTCAAAAAAGTGAAATTTTACGATTTGGTCAATTTTTGATCCCGATATCGGGGAAAATACTCATTTTAAGGGTATCATAGGAACATATTGTAGCAAATGTAATTAGCTTTAATTTTTCTCAGCTCACTTCTTCTAAGCCATGCGCCGGATCTAAAAATGGTTTTCGGTAGTAGAAAGAGCAATAAACGAAGAAGGTTTCTGTATATAATTTATAAATATTTTTTACAAAATACCTGAACTACGACGGAATTTTAGCAAAGACTACATAGTTAAAATCAGAGTCTCAGACTGTCTTTTTCTTTTTCACCGGTCATTTCTTCTAAACCACGCACCGGATTTTGAAATGGTTTTCGCTAATAGAAAGATCAATATACGAGGAAGGTTTCTGTATACAATTTGTAAATATTTTTTCAAAATGGCTGAAATACGACGGTATTTTGTCAAAGACTGCATAGTTAAAAACAAAGTCTCTGTTTTTTTCTCCGCTCTCTTCTACTAAACCACGCACCGGATTTTGAAATTGTTTTCGGTAATAGAAAGAGCGATAAACGAGGAAGGTTTATGCATATAATTTGTAAATATTTTTTACAAAATGGCTGAAATAGGTCGGTATTTTGTTAAAACCTGCATAATTTTTTTATGATGTTATCAATTATGTTATTTTTTTTATTATGTTACTCGTTTATGCTACTATGTTACTCAATTTTGTTACTCAACCACATTAAAATCACTGAATGGATTTACATAACGATTACTAGGTATTAAATTTAAATTTGCGAAAATGCAGTTTTCTCATTTTTTGGATTTTTAAAATTTGTGAGTAAACTATATGGCCTACAGACGTCGTTCTCTGCTTAAATTAAAGCTAATTACATTTGCTACAATATATGTTGCTATGATATTACCCTTAAAATGAGTATTTTTCCCGATATCGGGGTCAAAAATTGACCAAATCTTAAAATTTCACTTTTTTGAAAAAACTGGTCAATTTTTGGAAAGCTGTATCTCGGTAAGTATTGAACCTACAGAGCTGGTTCTTGTCTCAGATTGTAGCAATTTTAGTCTACTTAAAAACGTATAAAAAATATTTTATAAAAAAATGCATAGTTTAAGACCTATATTGAGAATACCAAAAAAAGTGCGAAAATTTGGCAGTTTTTTCAGTGCTGCAAAGTTAGCACAGGTCTTTCGAAGCTGCAAACTTGGATATACGCTACTGGTAGTGGTCCTAACAATATATTAAAAAATCAGAACTACACGTTAGTTTGCGAGTTTAATGTTAGATATGACTGGCCTAGAAGTGTTACACAAATTTTAATGGTGCCTCAAATAGCTACCCAAAAATGTTTGATAGCTCTCCTACTATAAACTGAAGGGATTAAAATCATTTCCAGATTTCCCCTAATCAATTCGGAATAAGGTTTGTATTTACTCTCCTACCACTCGCCTAAAAGCTCAATCCCATTCTTATAGTTGTATAATAATTCGAAAATTATGATTACATGTCGAAAAATGTCAAATTTTTTGATGGTGTCAAATGACAGCATCAAGAAATAAGAAAAGTGACTTATAAGTAGGTTAGTGATACAATTTAATGTAAAATAAATATGTTTAATTAGTTTAACATTACACTACTTACACGTCATACAAATTAGAAAATTTGGTCAAACTAAATTTGTTATTGTTAAAATGATACACTGACAATTTTTCCATTATATTTTACTTTAAAAGTTTCGTAACCGATACATACTTTTGAAACAACAAATTAATTACTTGGGAAACCGTTTGTTATATTATGTATTAAGCCTGGTATAAAAATACTAGACTGGCAAGGTCGAAATTCGTCGAAGACAGGATATTTACAAAAGTATGTTAGCAAATATAAAAGAAATAACTATCATATTATTTTTTTTTTTTTTTAATATACGGTTTGTTGGCTTCTACGTCTGTAATACGCGTAATTAGCCATGACTGTGTTATAAAATTAATCTAAAAAATTTTATAAATAAACAAAAATACTTTACATAAAACACTGGGATACATGAAGGATGGACAAGGGATTTTCTTGGAAGGAACCATGGAGGTGCATTGGGCTCGACTCCGCAGGACAAACGAACAAGAGAGCCGGGAACATGGACGGCGGGGATAGGAATCATATTATTATAAAAAAAAACAATTCTGAATGCTCTTTTTCAACATGCTTGGTTGCGGGTTTTCGGTAGATGAAATCCGATTCATTCATGTATGCTTGATTGCTTGCTTTGAATTCCCCGAACAGTGTCGAGCAGTTCTGAGTTAAACTTGTTTAACTTGATTTACAAGCAATATTAAATATGTATTTAACAAATCAGACCCGTGAAATCTTTTTCAAAAAATCCAAAAAATAACTTTTATGCAGTCTTTAAAAGAACACGATGATTTTGATAAAATTTCTTTCGGATCACATAGACATTAATTCACGTCGACTAGCACCTAAACAAAGTTAATATCATTTTCAATCGCGAGTTTTGTTTTTGCAAAAAGACCGGCTTAACCGATTTGAAAAAAAATCTTTCAGTTCATATCTATAGGTATATTTAAAACACAACCGATTGATACAATTTTTTTTAACTGAAGCCTATAGTCCGCATATATTATGTTATCACTATTTTTTTTTTTTTTTTGGCGAAATTTTGTTAAAAGGGGTGATTTCAAGCGATAATAATAAAAAAGACGAGGGGGTTGCTGGTTGAAGAGGAACGTAAACAAAGAAAATCCATCGATGTTCACGATACATGAGTTTGAGAGAAATGCAAATATGTACGTATGTCGGAGATTATCCAAACAGTTTTTAAGTCGACTTTGACAATTGAAGTGTGTATTTAAAATTAGTTATTTTTTTAGCGCAAATATTCAAATTTTTAATAGACAATTCAATTTTTATTTTATTTTCCAAACAATTTAAGAAAGTGTAACTTTATGTTAATTTAAGGAGGTTGAGCCGTTAATGAAAAAAATCTGAAATAAAGTGTTTATAATAGATTTTTTTGTCACAATTTTCTGTAAAAAATCCAAAATTATTAGAAGATTTATAAAGTCAAAATTAAAAAAAAAACTTTTACATGCAGTCTTATGGAAAATATGTCAACCTAGCATGCAAACGGTACATTTTAATTTTTTGCAAATAACCAAATAATGTCAGCAGTTCCGAAAACTAACTATGTAAAGCATTGATGTCACGAATATTTTAATATTTTTTCCAATTTAATGAGGAGACTTTTAATAAATAAAAAAAATTATTAAACCTTAGCACTTTTCAATTATGAACTTTTATTCTTGACAATTTTAACTGAATTTTCAACTTTTTAATGATTTGATTTTAATTTTTATTATTTCTAATTTTTGGCAAGACGGCGAGAGTTTTGGGTGTATTTTTCGGGCACAGGCGAGATTATTGTTGGAATCGCTTCGTTTTAGGGTGTAGTTCAACCCCCTAAGTTTGCTTACAAATTGTTGGTGTGCTTGATTTTTTAATTGACAATTAGTGACGAAAATAGTGCTTTTTTCTCTATTTCCTTTAATATCTCCGTTCCTCTTGACTTTTAGTATAGCATATGCATTGAGAAAGTTGTTCCTTATGAAATTTCCTAAAAAATGAGCACTGACAGAGGTCGCTAAGTGCAATTGTTAACTTGCAAATAGCCTCGAAAGTTAAAAAAACACGTTTTTTTCACTAAAAAATGACCACACATAGATGGCTGAATATTCTCAAAAATGATGTCTATGTTGACCCAAACATGCATGAATAATTTTAGCGTCATCGGTTAATTACTTCTCGAGTAATTAACTATCACCTTTTTTTGTTTCCTTAATTGCAAATTGCGCCATTTTTTTCACAAACGGGTTTCGCTGGTCGGACCAAGCCAGAAAAATCACAAATCCATTCAACTTTAGTATCCCGTTGGAATTTTTGGAAAACATTAATTCTAACCGATTTTATAACGATTGAATATTGGAAAAGTTATATGGTTATAGAATTAATTTTTTCCAAAAATTCCAACGGGATACTAAAATAGAATGGATTTGTGATTTTTCTGGCTTGGTCCGACCAGCGAAACCCGTTTGTGAAAAAAATGGCGCAATTTGCAATTAAGGAAACAAATAAAAGGTGATAGTTAATTACTCGAGATGACGCTAAAATTATTCATGCATGTTAAGGTCAACATAGATATCATTTTTGAGAATTTTCAGCCATCTATGTGCGGTCATTTTTTAGTAAAAAAATTGTGAAAAAAACGTGTTTTTTTAACTTTCGGGGCTATTTGCAAGTTAACAATTGCACTTAGCGACCTCTGTCAGTGCTCAATTTTTTAGGAAATTTCATAAGGAACAACTTTCTCAATGCATACGCTATACTAAAAGTCAAGAGGAACGGATATATTAAAGGAAATAGAGAACCAGTGGGAGTATATGCTCAAGTAATTTAAGAATTACAAGACGCGAAATTTTACATCATATACCCCGGTGTTTTGTTTGAAAAAAACAACGGCAGCATATATCTCTTTTGCGCATGCGCCGATTTTCCCAAAAAAATTACAAAAATTTCTAGTAAAAATAGATAGAATAACAAACCGTTTTAAAAACTATATTATTATTATATAAAACAACATTATAAGAGATATATTCTTTTACGGATGCGCCGATGTTCCCCAAAAACAATAGGCCACTTCATATTTGCATATCAAACATCCTCGCAAAATTTGGTTTCAATCCGCTCATCCGTGGTGTCGGAATGGTAAGAAATGTCAAAAGTGACGTTTGCATCTGTCAAAGTATTATGTTCTAATAATTAGTTATTCAAATTGTTAACTCAGAAGGCGTTGCATTTCACAAATATTCGAAACGGCATCCGTTTTTGAACAAATGCTATCTTTTTATTTCATTATTGTAATAAATATTGTAATAAATAATATTATTAGTACAGGTAATAGAGTCGTTATTTTCGTCCACATTGCACTATCCTACAACTTTTTTTCGTTTTCTTAAATAGGTTCAGTATCACGTATTAACCCTAAATGCACAAAATCCTTACAAATTAGGCGGGCGGAAGTGCCGCCATTTTGACAAAAACCGTTTCAGCCCATATCTCGGTAACCGTGCACTTGAGGCCAAAAAAGGCAATAACCTTTATTGTAGATAAATCAATTTACTATCTTTTTTGTTCAATAATTTTTTTTGTATCACTTACCGTTTACGATTTATTCGACTATTACGATTTGTTTATTGACTTTTGGACCCATATCTCTTCTAATAATTGCTTAAACAATAAAATGCTAATGACTTAAGTTTTAAATCTACAAATTTTCTACAGCTTTTGTTTTTTATAACGCGTTGAATGTTCCGCTACCGGGTGTAAGGTTAGTACGAGGTACGCATGATGCATGGTGTGATGATAAAAATTCAATAATTTTTTTTTTAATTAATTATATTGATTTTTGTCTTCTGAAACTTTTTTGTCTTACATGAAAAAAGATGGAAGAAGTACAAAAACGTTTTAGAAGACAAAAATCAATATAATTAATTAAAAAATAGTGAAAATATAGATTTTCAGACATTTTTTTTCGAACATATGATCCATTTGTTAATGTTCTATCAGTGCATATGACCGCCTAGGCACAGAATTTTTGACATTAGCGCGTTATAACTTCAAAAATATTAATTTTAGAAAAAAAGTTTAAAGTAAAAGATGTAGAAAATTTGTAGATTTAAGACTTAAGCCATTAGCATTTTATTGTTTAAACAATTATTAGAAGAGATATGGGTCCAAAAGTCAATAAACAAATCGTAATAGTTGAATAAGTCGTAAACGGTAAGTGATACAAAAAAAATTGTTGAACAAAAAAGATAGTAAATTTATTTATCTACAATAAAGGTTTATTACCGTTTCGGCCTCAAGTGCACGGTTAGGGAGATATAGGCCAAAACGGTTTTTGTCAAAATGGCGGCACTTCCGCCCGCCTAATTTGTAAGGATTTTGTGCATTTAGGGTCAGTACGTGATACTGAACCTATTTAAGAAAGCGAAAAAAAGTTGTAGGATAATGCAGAAAAAAATTCTCTATTACCTGTACTATATCGACCAATTTTATTTTAAGACAGAACATATGCAACCTTTAAATTGCTATGTTAAACCGTACAACAGAGAGAGATAACCGAAAGATGTTTGCTATCGGTTATATCAGATTGAATTTATTTCTATATAAATGTGTATAAAAAAACTGATTGGACAAATTCTGTTGTACGAAATTTATGTAAAATTTTCTCCTCTTTCGTTTAAGACAGGTTTCGAACCGATCTGATTTAAATTGAGCGAGTTATAAGCGAAAAATTTCGTTTTTTCTAAATTGCTCCCCTCTGGAGCAAAAATTCAAAAATCGGGCGACGTTAGGATCTAAGTTACCCGGAGACGAATCGAACAAAAAAAGTTTTTTAAAATCGGTTAAGGCGTTTGAGCTGTACACAATCCACAAAAAAGCGTGACATACAGATTCACAGACAAAGCGAGTACATATAGGCGCTTTAGCTTACGCTATTCGCGCCTAATAACTGTAAATGGAAACTAATGAAAGAGGAATTAAATTATTGTCGTAGGTCTGTGTTAAAATGTCGATTTTTTAAAACAATATGAAGATACATGTGAAAAGTTTCCTCGGGTACACTAGTATACTTTAATATTACTATTTTTCATTCTCGATATTTCGTTTTAGAAAGAAATAACCACAAACGTATCTACACACACATCGGTCTATTTATTTGTCTGTATGTCCGTCGCTCTATCTGCCTTTTCATGCCATTCAGAAGGTCCCCGCTGACCTAGGATGTTAAAAGGCTTATAGTACAGGATACGGGACTTATAGAGCAGGATTATACATTCTCTCCCCAGGGACAGAAATAGGGGGGAGGACTTCTAAAATATATGTTAACTTCTATATTATACGTATATGTTACCGGTCAAAATCGATTTCAGGACAAACTAGTTTTGCCTAGCCCAAACTAGTTCTGCCTATATGCGATAGAATAAACCGGTATAGCCTGGGCCAAACTAGTCTGGCCTAAGCTCGATAGGACAAACTAGTTTAGCCTAGGCTGAACTAGTTTGTCCTATTATGAATATGTACACTAGGATAAACTAGTATGGCCTAGTCCGAACTAATGTTGCCGAATCAAATATATAGAGAATGACAAAGCTAGGAAGTGTTTTTGCAACAGAAGAAAGCTATAAGATTAATTTCTGATGCTGGATTTAGACAGGAATGCAGGCCATTATTTCAGCAATTAAATATTTTGTAATTGCCATGTCAAAATATATATAGCTGTTTAATGATTGTTAAAAATAATGGACAATTTTATTGATCATACTGTGATTCATAGTCATGAAACTAGAAAAAAGTTAAATCTCTGCCTACAACTACACAATTAATATGCTAAAACTCTACATACGGACCATATACATTTTTTTAATAAATTGCCACCGAAACAAGAATTTTAGAATCAAGAAACTTTAAAAGAAATGTAAAAAAAACTTTTTTAGAAGATTGTTTCTGCAGCATAAAAGAATTCTTTTACTTTCAACATGTACATTAATTATTGTACGAATGACAATAAACTTTATTATTACTATTTTAAAAAATCATTGATATTTCCCAGTATATGTTATTATTTGTCCTTGAAATTAGTTCAAACTAGCTAGGCTATACCAGTTTATCCTGGAGTGTACATATTCATATTAGGACAAACTAGTTTAGCCTAGGCTAAATTAGTTTGTCCTATCGAGCTTAGGGCAAACCATCATCATGAAATTTGAACACAACATTAATCTCGGTTAATTAAGTTGAATGTGCGTACTCATGCCCCCCTCCCCCCATCCGGGTGAAACCGGAACGGACTACTAGTATAATATATGGTTGATTTATTTATGGTAGACTTTTAACAAATTAATAACTCCTGACTTTTGTATATCTAGTGTGAAATTTTTTTTTTTATTTTAAAAAATTATCGCAAAAACAAATACATAATACGGTAAGTATAAATATTAAATAAGTAACATATTCAGATTTCAGGTAAGTACAAGTCTATCTTCTAAGGATAACCCATATTAACCATTTTTATCTTTCAAAATTGCATAAAAAATAATGAAATATTAGCGAAGTTATTTTGACCGATCACGACATGGTATTCCTTACCCAATTAAATGTAATAGTTACCTTAAGCATTTAATTTAGATCAAAAATTAACCTTTACACCATATCATTATCACAGATTCAAAAGTTATCTACAACAAAATAATTGAGTTCGTGAGATAAAGACGACAATATAAGTTTGTAATCACTATATAGGCCAAGCTGTAGAGCATTTTTGCATGACATAAAGACTAGTAGCAAACCGATTGTGCGATGATATAAAAGATAATAAGCAGATGAATAGGTATATGTTTTTCACTCGAGTTTCCGGTCCATTAGTTAGTTATCAACAGTTTATTGCAAAAAAAACGCGATTTTTGTCTTTTTTCGCTTGTAACTTTGAAACTAATGGAGAAATCGGAATGCCCCAATGAAATGGTTTGTAGAGAATTGAAATATCTATAGAATGAGAGGTCGAATGTCTTAATCGGATAATTAGGTCCTGAAAAATTTAGGAAAAACCAAATAATGAGGCGTTTTTTCGAAAATTTATAGCTCCATCATTTTGTGAGCTGGAGCGCTAAAATTTTGAGAGAAAGTAGGGATTATAATGTTCTTTATATGTGCCAAAGGTGGGTGCTGTCGGATTATTAGTTTTTGCGAAATCGCGATTGAAAGTTTGCAGTGCGCTTTTTTCCGGCAGGCCTGTATGCGTTACCGTAAGTCCGATAATAATTTCAAAAAAAGTTTTGAAAAGTTGACACCGTGCACTACAAAACGTAGATTTCAGTTTTTCGATCAGATGCTTGGAAGCATGCTAAAAACATTCGTAAAGTTCGCAAAAAACGACCGAGCGCGTGCTCGCAGTCGAGCGGTGGTGGAAGGAGCAGCGGCGGAGAAGCGTATATATAGTAATAGCGCGCGCGGCGCGCACGTTATTTATATTCCCCCACCACTCGACTGAGAGGGCGCGCTCGGCCGTTTTTCGCGAACTTTACGAGTGTTTTTAGCATGCTTCCAGGATCGAAAAACTGAAACCTACGTTTTGTAGTGCACGATGTCAACTTTTCAACACTTTTTTTGAAATTATTATCGGACTTACGGTAACGCATACAGGTCTGCCGGAAAAAAGCGAACTGCAAACTTTTAATCACGTTTCGCGAAAACTAATAATCCGACAGCAGCCACCTTTGGCACATATAAAGAACATTATAATCCCTACTTTCTCTCAAAATTTTAGCGCTAGAGCTCAAAAAAATTACGGAGCTATACATTTTCGAAAAAACGCCTAATTTTCTGGTTTTTCCTAAATTTTTCAGGACCTAATTATCCGATTAAGACATTCGACCTCTCATTCTGTAGATATTTCAATTCTCTACAAACCATTTCATTGGGGCATTCCGATTGCTCCATTAGTTTCAAAGTTACAAGCAAAAAAAGACAAAAATCGCGTTTATTTTGCAATAAACTGTTGATAACTAACTAATGGACCGGAAACTCGAGTGAAAAACACATAACTATTCATCTGCCTATTATCTTTTATATCATCGCACAATCGGTTTGCTACTAGTCTTTATGTCACGAAACCGCTGTTTTAAATCTCTATAGCTTGGCCTAATAATATGACAGAAACTCTATCCACCTCTCCGTAGGTAAAACCGACCGCTCAAAGTCTAAACACAATTTAATGCTCTTGGCGCAAGTCAATAAAGTTTTTGAAAGACCATTTCCTAAACTACTGCATCGATTTCGACGATCGAAATGTCATACACTCAAGATTGTACAGATGTACAATAGGATGTCAGCATTGCGCCAAGTGAACTTGAGAGTTGAAAATCGAAAATCATCATTTCTAAACATTCATGGAGTCACAGACACAATTTATTTTAAGTTATTACTTATTTCATTTAGTTGCATGTTATATGGGTCATCACGTGATGTAATATTTATGATTAATATTAAAAAAATTGTCTAAATAAAGTTGGGTCAACAAATCTTTGAACTTTGATACGAAAATAAAACTGATAAAACAAATCTATATAATATATTTTACTCATTCGATAAATTTATTTTGTGCAAGAAATTATTAAACCTGTTGTGTTTATAAATTTCGTTTTTCGCGGGTTTTTCGGGAGTTTCCATTATAATATGACTTTTCGATGTTTCTGTTTGCACTAGGATCACTCAAAATCGGTTGAACTGATAAAGTTTGGTACATCATCAAATAAATTGAAACCAAATTTAAAATATAAAAGTTAATAAACCGGCTGCCTAAAAGAAGGACAAACCATGATATATGACTCTATTCGCTAAAAGCAACATTAAAGCTTACAGACATTGCTCTGCTAAAATACTCTCGACAGATTACTTCTTAGAATTTTTATATTTATTTTTGGTGTTTGTCTTGAATGGATTATTAGTCACTGAATAAAACAACCCTTAGACCTTAGTATACAGACTGTTAAAACCTTTTTTTACGGGAATGTAGCCAATTAAAAAAATTTTGTGTAATTGATGCGTTTAGTATATATTTTATACTTCCTCAGGCAACTGGAATATAATTACAATAAAATAAAATTAGAACAACAAAATATTACAAAAGTTCATAATAATTTTTTTTTAATATTACCTTCACAGGTTAACTGCATGTCATTCTAAAATTAACCTAAAGATCGTAGGTTCGTTTAGTTTACATAAGTACACACATTCATCTGAATCCGAGATGAATGTCGTCTCCAAACATGATGATCGGAGTTAACGTTCAAAAGTTTTTGTCGGACGAACAGATTTTGAGTTTTATAAATATATATAATTTAGATGAATTCTCAGAGCGTTAGAAATACTACTCCTGGGGCGAATCATTTTGAGTTTTCCTCAATTATCATCGAAACCGTTACTCGGACGAAAAATCAACATTCGACAAAAATTGGAGAACATGATTTTTCCTACAAAGTTTTTTGAGCCCGTAATTCGCCCGCTAATTAGTCGTCTTGGAAACAAATGCCTAAAACGTCATTTCAATTACCAAATTTATTTTAGCCTGTTCGTGAAGGTATGTCATGTTGTTTAAAGGAGTAACGCACATTAGACCAGCACATGCAGCCAGCAACGGCCGTCAGTCGGTCGCCTGCAATGTGTGTCTACCGCATTAAAATTGGCCGGTTTGTGTTGGTTTATGTTGGTCCAGTGTGTGACTACGTGCGGGTTGAAGTTTTGTGCTGTGCTGGTTGTGCAGGTTCATGCTTGACAAATGTGCGCAGCTTTTTAATCGTACTTTTTGTTCCATATCGATACTTTTGAAGTAAAACTTCTTTACGCACGCTTGACTTTGGGAGTAAGCTGGTAAATGCGTGACGAGAGATTTACGGAAATTGTGATCGTTGAGAGGGAGATATAAGTTAGTGAAGATAGAAAGAGGATGACAAATACTTAACTGGCTAGTGGCGCCATCAGGTGGCCGAAACAAATACTTCACTGGTCACTGGCTAGTGGCGCCTTCAGGTGGTTGAAAATATAAGCAGTACTAACAATAAATGAGACATACTTTACTTGCCAGTGGCGTTATCGGATGACAGAAAAAAGTAATATTTTGTTCAATACATTAAATATTCTACGTTTAAAGTGAATAAAATTGTAAATTAATTTTAAAGTTCATATTTTGTGAATTTTTGGGTGAATAATAACAAATTATGGCAGGAAGAAGTTTTACTTCAGTCGTATTTTTTTTTCATGAAATTTCAGGAGACTTAAATCTTTCTATGTCCTAAATAAGCTGTAATTTGCAGAAGAAAAAAACTAAAAACGAAAAACACAGTTGTTTTAATATTTCTTTGAATCTTTAAGGTTATGTGAAAAAGTTATATTCATAAAAGTTGTAGATCCTTTTAATACCTACAATATTGCCAACAACATTTTTCGATTGGTAAACTTTCGCCGGGAATAACGAAAAACCGCGTTTGACCCCTAAATGCACCCCCCACAGCCCTCCGGCCTTTTACGCATTTGAATTTTTGGTTTCTGTATTTCTGACGGCAGTTTGTTCCCTTCCACATCATTCGTTTTCTGTTATTAATTTTGTCCTTGTCAAAAGCTAACTTCAATGGTCTATTAACTGATAAACAAATTGAAAAAACATTGTTTCGGCAGGATTTTCGCAGGCAACCTTAGCGATCTTTCTTAATTATGGTCTTAACTATCATCTCTAATTTTTTCGTTCGTCCACCTTATGACGACACATTTTCTGCAGCCGTCTCTTGGACTATTAAGTTGTAAATGATTTTAATACAGATTGTCTAAAAAATTTGTCCAAAACAATAATACTTGATCCTAAAAAAATGAAACTTTAAATAAAACATGATTTGAACACAATTTTTTAATGACTCGAATAATTCTAATCAATAAAACAGCAGCCATATTGGATTAATTGTCAGAAACCGAAAAGTAATGGATATATTTCTTTCATTGTGAAAACTGTTTAATAAATAGTTTAATAGGTGGGTACTTCTACCTATAAATTAATTATTTTACGATTTAAATGTCCAATAGCACTAAGTAAATGTTCTTTGTGAATACCAAATCAGTCTATTAATTTGTTACTTATTTGTAACTTAAAAATTTAAAAATTTCTCAAGTTTAGGGCACAAACATTGTGTTCTGTCTTTAATTCTAACGCTCTTAAGAATTCATCGTTAAAGAATCCACAGAAGAAACAGTTGTTATATATTATATAATACATAACTGTTTCTTCTATGAATCTATAATATAGTCACGTCAATGAAGCCTTTTACTTCGAAGTCCGCAAAAACAGCTTCAATTTGGATGATTTTTTTTTTAAATTAGTTTTTTTATATTACTGAAAATCAGAAACCTTTTGAGACGGGAAACGAATTATTTATATTGTTTAAGGGGCTAGGGCCGCTAGGGGTAGTCAGAGGCTTGAAAAACATTTTTTTTCGACAAAATTTAATTTATTTTATAAAGCTAATAATATTTCAACTTGACTTCACTAAATTTTCAAAAAAAAAAAATGTTTTCTTCCGATATTTATTCAAAACTTGTAAAAAAATATGTATTTATAAGTTTTGAATGAATACCGTATGAAAACATTTTTTTTACATAAATAATATAGATATTGCTTAAGAGGTTAGGGGTAGTCAAGATTTCGAAAAAATTGATTTCTTTTTTCTTGCATTTTCTTGTATGTCGTTTCTAAAATATTCCCTGAAAATTTCAAGTGTTTTTCTCGAAACTGTTTTCAAAGTCTGTGACCACTGAAATTCAAGAACCACTCTATGGAGTTGAATGAAATTTTTACAGCTTATTGAAAGCATAAAAAACTAGAACTTGATCGAAGTATTTTTGTTTTTGTTGAAAATTTCGACTTTTTTAACAATCTGTTCTTACAAATTCGGGTGTAAGCTTTCAGAAACCGCCATTTTATTAATTTTCAAAAAAAAAGTCTTCGATTAAGTCCTAGATTTACTATTAAACTAAAGATTTTTCCTTGTTTTATTGATTTTGGATGAACCAGCACAAAGTTATGATGGTCACCGCAAAGCATTACTTACTTGTGAGAGGAGTCCAACAGATGGCTACAACTTCGTCCAAAAAGTGTTTGAAAATTTAGTGATTTCAAGTTGAAATATTATTAGATTTATAAAATAAATTAAATTTTGTAGAAAAAAAATTATTAAAAATTTTTTCGTGCCTCTGACTACTCCTAGCCCCTTAAATATTATAAATAATTAATTCGTTCCCAGCCCCAAAAGGTTTCTGATTTTCAATAATATAAAAAAACAAGATTAAAAAAAAATCATCAAAATCGAAGCTGTTCTTGCGAACTTCGAAGTATTGCCAGTTTTAAGTATTCATTGACGCGACTAATATAGTCTGAATTGCCTGAAAACTATATACGCTAGCTAAAAAGCTTAAAGACATACAGCCTACGTCACTCGGAAAGAATAGTGAAAGAATTATTTCAATTTGTTCAGTAGTTTCTGAGATTAGCATGAACAAACAAACAAAAGACAAAGTGATATATACATGAGACTGTTCTTGACTTTTTCAATGACAAACCAAAATCTACGCTGGCAGATTGTTAAAATATAATAATTTTAATATAACTTACTGTTTATAAAAGAAAGCAGTCACGCGAACAATACAAAAACGGTGTACACATTCACGGTTCGACTAAAAAAATGTTTTAAATGCGTATTAATTACGACAGTACCTACCTACTCAAATATTATGAGATAGTGCGATAAAATTAAAGTTCACTTACTGAAGTGGGAGTCACCTTTACAAGTTCGATGTCCAATTTAATACTTATGTATGTATAAAATCGGCAGTCATTGTTTTTATTCGCAGACAAGTTCAAATAGATTAAAATTATAATTGTAAATAAACAACATAAGCGTGATCGAAATAAAAATTCTTATCAAAAATAGATACTGGATTATAGACGTTCGCCAACTGAGGTTATTTCCGCTTACCGAATATATAAATTATCTATTAATTTTTTCGTAAGCTTTGCTTACGTGAATATCAATTTTGCGTGCAGTTTTGCTCGCGTTAGGCCTACTTAGGGTTGCCATCTGTAAAGTCAATAAATTAGGACAAGAAGCTCAAAAAAACCTGATTTTTGAGCTCAAAACCCGGACATAATTACCAAGAAAAATTCTTATTTTACTGATGAAATTAAACAATTCCTTAATAATACAGAAATAGTACAGATGCATTTTTTTACCATCTTTGGTGTAACTTAACGTACAAAACTAATCTATGGTATTTTACAAGTTTTCATTTAATTATATCTCTATTCTCTTTGGTAATTAAATTAAGGAGCCGTCAAAATATTAGAAAAACCAAAAAATAACTCTACTTTCTTTATTTCAATAAGCAAAAATAAATCTTTTAAACAAAATTTTGCTATCGTCTCCTGGTAAAAAGAGATCTGGACAAAATAAAATCTGGACTGTAAACAAAACCCCACCCGGACGCCCTTAAAAAGAGGACAAATCCGGGGAAATCCGGACGGATGGCAACCCTAGTCCTACTGTCCACGACGGCGTCTTTTGCGGGGTGCATGCATACTGCAAATGACGACGACGTATTTTGCATCTCAGTTCTGTCCACGAACGTCCTACAAGCTTCATGCAAGCTAAAAATATAGGTCATTTCTCTGGAGAAAGCATTGCGAAAGCACGTTTTTTCATTGAGAAAATGTAGGGTGACCATATTTATCGCAACACAATGCTGGACAGAAAATGTTTGTTCAGTTCACAGCCTCAAAAAGGAAGGGTTATAAGTATAGCAGTCTATCGAAGTCTGTATTTACGAATGTTCCACCGTAGCGCCTAAACTATTCATCCGATTGTGATAAATAACTAAATAAGGTGTCATTCGATTCGTTATTATGGTCTGGGTAACATAGGCTACATTTATTTTTGAATTTTGGTCCCAGGGGTGAGCAAATTGGAAACAAAAAAAAATTAAAAAAATTAAGTTCGAAAACTAAAACCCGACTACTTAAAAATATGAAAAGGCTACATTTATTTTTTAATTTTGGTCCCAGGGGGTGAGCAAATTGAAATCAAATAAAAAATAAGTTCAAAAAAAATAATTTAAATAAAAATTAAGTGCAAAAACTAAAACCCGACTATTGAAAAGTATGAAACAAGAAAATATTCTCATCTGAGGATAACCGTGGTCGTATGCCATTCACTTTAACAAAACAATACATTTTAACAATAGAAAGCGATCATAAGCTTTAGGGTAAAGTGCATAACGCTATACATCTAGAGGGCGCCATATGACCATATATATGAGGTGGCATACGACCACGGCTATCCTCAGATAAGAATATTTTCTTGTTTCATACTTTTCAGTAGTCGGGTTTTAGTTTTTGAACTTAATTTTTATTAAGGTACCTACTTCTTATAACAAATATCAGCATGCGTGAAGACAAATGACCTTTTTAGGCGCGACCCAAGCTTTAGCTGGAAGCGCCTATATGTACTCGTTTTGTCTGTGAATCTGTGAGTTTTTTTTTTAACTGAATACGTTTATATAGTCACACGAGTAAAATATAATCGAATATTCACATAGTAATGCGGGACACGAGGTTTTAATGCGGGACTGTCCCGGAAAATCCGGGACGGTTGGTCACCCTAGGAAAATGTCAAGTGATGATGATGTGATTATAGCATACGCTTTTATTAGAAGACGACGAACAGACGTACAATGTATTGGCATCATCCATACATCGAAAAGAACATTAACTGCAGATTATTTGTTGATGCAAGAAAATTTCAGAGGATGATTCAGTATTTCGGTCACTTTACCGAATGACAAAATTGACTGCTGAGGTCTCTATTCTATAAACAAAGTCACTTCTGTGCATCGTGCAGTATGCTTGTGGGCAATGACTTGTTGCTGCCCAGGCTGCATGACGGTTACTTGCCACTACGCAAATGCGACATTGCTGCTCCGTGGACAGAGCTACGTTTGTTTATATGCAAGCTGTAATCAAACGTACAAGCGGCAAATGACGAAAGCGTGCGTGTGAAATGCCACTACGTGGACAGTAGGCCTTAGTATTTTGACAGAAATTTACCAGTTGCTATATAGTCAAACAGCTATACCATGAAAATAGTAAGCTAATTGTACAATCGATAAGGCGACGGCTTAATACGAAAAACTTCGCCGTTTCGAATATCGGACGGCATCACACAGTTCTTTTTTTAAATCTATTCCATATTATTCAATTTTTATATATTTATTTATTTATATAAATATTTTTTTACTATTTTTTGAAAGAATTAAAATTTTTTGGTAATATTTTTTCAACCGTTTTTGATTTATGGTCAATTTTTATTTTTGAAGCAAAAATTCTTTAATAGTCCAGTGCATTTAGAAATATTTTATAGGTGTGACCCAAACATTTCAGATACATTTTTTCTTTTGTTGCTCATTCGAAAGGGTCTTCGATGGAGACCTTAAACCTGAATTTGCGCATTCCTCAAATTGCCCTGTCCACCGCCTTCTTGGATTCTGTTTTTTATTTTCAATTGCTCATATCTCGCGTTCTAATAATCCCACAGTAATCGTTCTAGGGTCGTTGGACTCATCAGGATTTACCCTTTAATTGAATGTCTATCAAGTAAAACTCTCCAATGTACTGGAAAAAAGTTATTAGCGTCCAAAGTTACAAGTTTTTTGCTAAAAGTTCTTGCGCCCGGTTTTTCCGCGCGCAGCTTTTTCCAGTTCATCTGAGACCCCTGCCGACAGTTTACTATTTAAACTAGACTCAATTTCCAGTATTTAAAAAAAAAAAATCATCCCGTTAGGTTGATTCCTCGCCCGCCAATCCACGCTCGAAGGTGCACTGTTCATTATCGTGCTATTTTGAAGCCTCTAAAACTCGCACTTCGCGCTACATTTCTCGCTTTTATAACTAATATAACGCAAATTAATTAAGATCAACAACATATTCGTTAAATCTATGCTAAAACATGCGTTTTACATTAATTTTTTATTAAAATAAAAAAACAGAATTCAAGATGGCGGCGGACGGGGCAATTTGCAGAATTCGTAAATTCAGGGTTAAGGTCTCCATCAAAGACCCTTCCGAATGAGCAACAAAAGAAAAAATGTATCTGAAATTTTTGGGTCAATTCCGGAATATAAGCGCGATTTGAGAGTAAATCAGATCTTTTTTCGAACGGAAGTAACGTTTTGTAAAGTCTATAGTCTGTGTACACAGTTTCCGCTATTTAAAGACATCGACTGACAGATGGCGGCATCAAATCGCATATCGAGGGTCACAGTGCAGTACCTACCACCTATGTTTTTTTTTTTTTTAATTTTAATTTTTTATAATAAAAACATAAGTATGGAAGATTTTTACGAAAATGATTGAAAATATTTCATTTTGGCGATAGACAGTTCAGTTGGGCTCTATAAAATAATCCATGAGAAAAATATGGTCTATTTCATGAAAAACGGTGTTTTTCTCTTTTTTTTTTGCAAAATCATGTAAAAAAACATACGAGGTACTGCACTGTGACCCTCGATATGTAGAAACTATCTTGAACGAAAAATGATACATAGCTACGGACGCAAACCAATTTTTTGATCGGTCGAAGCACTAGCGGAGGTCGATGAAATACATTTTATTTGCAATACTCTATGGTGTGTATTAGCCTAGAAGGCGAGGAGGTAAAAACATTAAAATAGCATTATTCGGGCACAGGCGAGAATATTTTTGGAATCGCTTCGTTTTAGGGTGTAGTTCAACCCCCCAAGTTTGCTTACAAATTGGTGGTGTGCTTGATTTTATAATTGACAATTAGTGACGAACATAGTGCTTTTTTCTCTATTTCCTTTAATATCTCCGTTCCTCTTGACTTTTAGTATAGCACATGCATTGAGAAAGTTGTTCCTTATGTTTACTAAAAAATGAGCACTGACAGAGGTCGCTAAGTGCAATTTGTTAATTTGCAAATAGCCCCAAAAATTAAAAAAACACGTTTTTTTCACTAAAAAATTACCGCACATAGATGGCTGAAATTTCTCAAAAATGATGTCTTTGTTGACCCAAACATGCATGAATAATTTTAGCGTCATCGGTCAATTACTTCTCTAGTAATTAACTATCACCTTTTTTTTGTTTCCTTAATTGCAAATTGCGCCATTTTTTTCACAAACGGGTTTCGCTGGCCACCAAGCCAGAAAAATCACAATTCCATTCAACTTTAGTATCCCGTTGGAATTTTTGGAAAAAAATAATTCTAACCGATTTTATAACGACTGAATATTGAAAAAGTTATATGGTTTTATACGTTTGTCTAAAATTGGTATCGCTAAAGAAATCGTTATAATATCGGTTACAATTAATTTCTTCCAAAAATTCCAACGGGATACTAAAGTTGAATGGATCTGTGATTTTTCTGGCTTGGTCCGACCAGCGAAACCCGTTTGTGAAAAAAATGGCGCAATTTGCAATTAAGGAAACAAATAAAAGGTGATAGTTAATTACTCGAGATGACGCTAAAATTATTCATGCATGTTTGGGTCAACATAGACATCATTTTTGAGAATTTTCAGCCATCTATGTGCGGTCATTTTTTAGTAAAAAAATAGTGAAAAAAACGTGTTTTTTAACTTTCGGGGCTATTTGCAAGTTAACAATTGCACTTAGCGACCTCTGTCAGTGCCCATTTTTTTAGGAATTTTCATAAGGAACAACTTTCTCAATGCATATGCTATACTAAAAGTTAAGAGGAACTATTTTCATCACTAATTGTCAATTATAAAATCAAGCACACCAACAATTTGTAAGCAAACTTAGGGGGTTTTTAGGGAGGACGTCCCATCGATCCAGAGTGGGAGTATGTAACAACACATCCTAAAATTCACGTCGCTCCTGGTGTTTCCACAGTGAAGAGGGGGATATATATGAGGCGCCGTCGTGCTCGAAAAAGAATAGCGTAAAGTATTCGTGGATAACTGGTCTTTAAAACACTTGCTCTATTTCGAGGGTTCACTCCGGCTGCGCCGTCGAGCTCGAAAAAAAAGCATTTGTTTTAAACGATATTCAGTTTTTTTACATCCTCGATCTAGATATATGGTTGTTAAGTTTTCTTAAATAAGGATTCTTAAATTTTCTCTTTTTCCGCGCAATTTTTAATTTTTTTAATTGAATTGTAGCTTATATGAAACGTTGCGCCATCTATTGAATATTCACTCAATCCAGTCAACAGGTATCGCCATCTGTTAGAATCCTTTGGAGCTAACAGATAATTATGACTGTCAAGGAATAGGCAAATAATTTGCAATAAAATAATATTGCGACTATAAATTGAAATGTAAGCTATCCTATCTTTCAAGTTGGGTCGAATTGCACACGGTGTGCAAATCAAATTTAAAATCGGTTCAGTAGTTTAGGAGTTCATCGCGGACAAACAACGTGACACGTAATTTTTATATATAAAGATATAGGCAATTTTTTAAATTTTTTCTGTCATAAGAATCTTCTCCTGACAATAACAAACACAACAAAAAAAAATATTGAAATCGGTCCAGCCGTTCACGCGTGATGGCGTGACCAAGGGATATAGGGATTCATTTTTATATATATAGATATAATATGTTAGAACTTTTGGAGTTCGAATAGCGTCGTATTGGCTGGAATTTTACCTGTTAGTACTTAGTATGTTTAGGTAAAATCTAGCAAGTTAATTTAAACGACGGCACATTTTTTCCATTTGAAATAACCTTATAGTAAATAACCCTATAGTAAAAAATAACCCAATCCTATAGATTACCGACAGAATAATTACCGACCGCATCAGGTTACTAAAACCAGGCTTTTTAATTACGAAAAACCAGATAAAATCGTAATATAACCCGGAAAATCGAGGATATTGTTGCGAGGATATCGACATCGTGGATAATGTCGTTCGAGGATTAAAATCGGGGATATTGTCGTCGGGATAATGTCGTTCGGGGATTAAAATCGGGGATATTGTCGTCTGCGATAATGTCGTTCGGGGATTAAAATCGGGGATATTGTCGTCGGGGATAATGGTTCGGGGATAGTGTCATGTCACCCTACAAAGGACCCGAGGGTTAAAAAAATACTAAGACGTGTTAGTAGGTAAAATATTTCGCAGAATCTGAATATAAAATAAACAAGTATGGTTCCAATTAAAAATTTCAAAGTTGGGCCCTACGAGACCCTTTTAAGGTCTTCGGGGCCAAACTCTAATTTTGCCATCGATAGAAAGGAAAAAATATTAAAATAAACATTATAACATTTTTAGTTCGACTTATCCGATAAGAAATATTAAGCCGTTCCGGAACTTTTGAAATTATATTAAATAAAAAAAAAATAACAATCGTTCTAATTTAAATATCCAATTTTTTTGGTGGATTCGCAAACTAAAATAAAATTATCGAGAGATATTATCCCATTACTAAAAACTATTTTAATAGCAATAGGGTGGTCGTTTACCAAATTCGTCAGTGTAGGTATTCATTGAGTAAGTTGGTGTATAAACGTTTGAAAGACTCGACACATGTAGAACAGCCATAATTATGTGACACCTGTATTTGTGTTAATATATAGCTGGTATTTGAACTTTGGTTGAATAAGAAATTCTTTAAGTACATAAATAGTATAAACACAAATATTATAAATATGTATACGATATAAACGGGTGTAATATAGGATTTTAATATTAAATATTATCATTTTATGACGTTCGCGATTCATTTAACAGAAAAATAAGCGAGTGAGAAGTAGGTACTGACTTCGAATTCCGGCAAATGTGGCTAGCACTTTTTCATACTCTCGCTCTGAAACATTTCTGGTCTAGAGGCATATATTTTGGGCGTTTTTTGCGCTAGTTAAAAAAAGCAAAAAATATTTTAACCATTCATTTTTTACAACATATTTTGTTATTTTGAAAAAAATACAAAAAAAAAATGAAACAAAAGATGAAAATTAAATCATCATTATCATTACATAGTATAAAAACTTTTTAACAAAAAAATTAAACCGCCGAAAAACTGAAAAGCAAAAAATAATAAATCTTTTTATTTAACTAAGTTCTATTTAAGTAGTTGAACGTATGTGACAGTCTAGTATATCTAAGTAATTTTGAGTCGGCGTCAACAATCCTTCGGCGGAAATCTCTGAGCGTTCACGAACTTAATGTCAGCGACAGAGCAACCCGAACGGGCACACACTGAGAGCACACGTCTTTGCGAGTGGTCGTGTGGATAGCGCATGTTTGGAATGTTAATGTTTATCGCTGGAGATTTCACGTATCATTGTTAATTTGATTTGGTTATTTTTTTTAGTGATCTTTGTTCATTGATTGTTTGACGCCGACTCAAAATTACTTAGATATACTAGACTGTCACATACGTTCAACTAATTAAATAGAACTTCAGTTTTTCGGCGGTTTAATTTTTTTGTTAAAGTTTTTATTTTATAATTTTTTGTGGCTATATAATTTATAATTGTAATACACAACTCAGCATGAAAATCTGTGAGTGAACAATAAATCACCCCTATTTTCCCATCCTTAGGGTAGGAATTTTTTTTCCAAATTTATATGAGACCAACCTCGAGGTATACCCTACCCAATAAAAAAATAGTTATCAAAATCGGACTACTCTGTAAAAAGTTATGTGTGGTCATACATTACAATCAGTGAGTGAACAATCAATCATCCCCTGTTTTCCTACCCTTAGGGTTGGAATTTTTTTATCAAATTTATATGGGACCAACTTCGGGGTATACCCTTTCAAACAAAAAAATAATTATCAAAATCGGACTACTCTGTAAAAAGTTACGCGTCGACTTGAGAACCTCCTCCGTTTTTTTCGTCGGTTAAAAATAAAGTCGCTGATTCCCTCTGTCTGTTTCTCCGCTTACTTCTTCTAAACCACGCAATGGATTTTGAAACGGTTCTCACTAATAGAAAGAGCGATACACGAGGAAGGTTCGTATATATAATTTGTACAAAATGTGTCTGTATTATGAGTGTTTTGTCAATAAGCACTATCACTACATTATTTACATATAGTATAAAAAAGTCGCTGTCTGCCTCTTTCTGTTTCTCCGCTTATTGCAACGCAAAATATACAGGGTGTCCCTATAAGAATGGGACATAGAACAACCGCAGATTCTCCAATTCAAAATAAAACGATTAAGCGAAATATGCTTAGATAAAATGTTACTCGCTCTACCAGTGGCGTACGGCAGGAGTAAGTAATGCTTGTACCCCTTCTAAATGTTACGCCGCTGTCTAAATTTTAATTTTGACTATAATTTTAATTTTTTTGATATTTTCTAAGTCAATAATGTACACTTGTTAGTTTGTAGTAAAGTCATTGGTTTTCGAGATATTCGCAGTTAAAGATAGATAGACAAGTACCTACTTTTTATTTGTGTTATTTAGGGCTTCACACGAGACGAGAGTAGACGAGACTATCAAAAATCTCGTCTCGGTCTCGTCAATCCCTAGACAATTCAGTCTCGTTCAAGTCTCGGTCTCGTCTCGTTACCAGATGTCTCGACTCGTCTCGCTTAATTTTAAATAATGATAATATATATTATATAAACTAAATAATAAATAATAATAAGTAGTTTTTTAAAGCTATATTTATTACGTTATTATATAGAAATATTTGAACATATACATAAATTTTTTTATTTTACACACTCAGATTTTATATTTTGTAAAATATAATGTTTTTTATTTCGACCTTTTCTAATTTTTCCAATAAAAACTTTATAAAAAAAAATTTAACGAGACCATAAACGAGACTCTCGGGTTGCACTGTATGTGGTCTCGGTATCGTCCAAAATATTTACCAAAACGTATCGTCTCGTCTCGCTTTTCCGAGACGAGAACGAGACGAGACGAGAAAAATCTCGCTCTCGTGTGAAGCCCTAGTGTTATTATTAATAATATTCATTTTTACAATTTTGTCTTAAAAAAACTGCGAATATCCCGAAAACAATGACTTTAGAACAAACTAACAAGTGTACATTATTGACTTAGAAAATATCAAAAAAATTAAAATTATAGTCAAAATTAAAATTTAGACAGCGGCGTAACATTTAGAAGGGGTACAAGCATTACTTACTCCTGCCGTACGCCACTGGTAGAGCGTATTGAACTAATTTTTTTATTGTTAGGTGCATTTTATGATATTTAACAAGTGTGCCGATTTGAGTAAAATTATACGGTGTATTAAAAAAATTATGGACATTAATAATTTTTCAGTTTTCAACTTCAACACCCCGTATTTCGGAAACGAGTAACATTTTATCTAAGCATATTTCGCTTAATCGTTTCATTTTGAATTGGAGAATCTGCGGTTGTTCTATGTCCCATTCTTAATGGGACACCTGTATATCGTAGGCATATTGCAAAATTAGGCTTTTTACAAAATGTCTAGGGATTTTATAAAAAGCCGGCAAAACGCGAGCGAACAATGCAATTTTCGTTATGACTATACCAATTCAGGCAAATTGACAAAATGCCGGCAAAACGTGAGCATAAGAACGTGTATCTCGTTCTGCCGCATTATTTTCAGGCATTTTACAATTTGTCAACAGCGATGTAGTCAAAACGCACAATAAATTATACATAATATATATACCTATACAGTTCTCGCCAAACAGCTGTATCTAACCTAACCTATGTGATCTTGGCATTCTTACCCACGACGGAACGGAGAAGATATATGCGTTTAGGGCAGGGGTCGGCAACCTTTTGAGACGGAAGAGCCAAAAGTTACAATTTACAAAATTTTCCAGTTTTTAAAGAGCCATTACTTTTCGTTTCAATATTATATATTTCTCGACGGGGGTGGTGCGGGTGAGACGCGAGTAGAAGTGGCTGAAAGATAAACATGGTACTCAATCATGGATCGATTGCACGACTTTTAAGGGTTTTTATAATAAAGTAATTAATTTTTGCGTATTGAATTGGAGAGACGTAACTTTACATCGAAAGAGCCGCAGGTTGCCGACCCCTGGTTTAGGGTGAGAGATTGTTTATTTGTTTGTACGTGTGTACACTCGAATTGTCCCCATTTATTTCGAAAAAGGTTTGATCAATTCAGGTGCGGTTTTCTGTAAAGGGTTTATAATTCATCTGCGATAGTTCTTAGTGTAAGAAATATTTAAAAAGATTAAAATAAAATAAAAAACAAAATTAAAAATTTTGAAAAAAACCCACGACTGATGTAAATGTTGTAATTGAAAAAGGATTAAATGCAATTTTAAAACCTCCCGAATAAAAATAGGTATAAGTACTGAACCAAAGAAAATCCGTTGCCCTGAAATGAACTAAAATATTGTACATAATTTTTCAATTACGCCATAAATTTGGAAATTTCAGATGAATAAATAAATAAATAAATAAAATTTTTTTTGGAAAGGATTTCTTCTTATTTTTATCTATGAGTATGGGACTGATTAAAATTACCTTGGGTACTAATAATTGTATCAATTGATATTTTCAAAATATTTACATGTATGTCATCTAGTGACGAATAGATAGCAGAATAAACAACACAACTTAACCGTCTATAGATGGCTCTAAGTACTTTCACGTTTGGCTAAAAAATACAATGATAAAAAGCAGTATTTATACTTTTTTATATTTAATTGAAAACACTGTAGGAAAATTATTTTTATATAAATACCTACAGTTGTAACAGTTTTCAAATGAGCTATTAATAAGATTTATTTAATTTTAATTAGTCGTAAATAAAATTAAATAAATTTAAATGTAAGCCCTAGAAGAAATCAATGTAGAAAATAAACAAAAATTAAGAGTCGCATGCTGTACCGACTGAGCTAGCCGGGTTTGTGAATGTACGACCCTAATATTGAAATATTTAGTTAGGGCATTTCACCTGAATAGAAGTTTATGACCGACAAATTTTGATACCTATACAGTTTGCAACATTTTTCATTGATGCTCAGCTCCTATTGGTCGTAGCGTACTATTATATAGCTTATAGCCTTCCTCGAAAAATGGGCTATACAACAAAAATTCCAGCCAATTGGGCGACGGAACCATTCTAACTTCAAAAATGTTGGCATTTGATTATAATAATAAAAATAAAATTTCTGATATCGTGTGAGGTGATGCGGGTAATGGGTAGTATTCAATACTAGCGTGACCTGTGCGAATTATTCGCACTAAATAAGTATAATAATTATCACTTAACAAAATTATTTTTTAAATATGATTGCAGGTATTAAATTCGTTTCTAATTTTGCACACTGCTTATAACGTTCTTCTTTTTGTTGTAAAAGAAATATTTTACTAAAATTGTCATGTAGAGGCGCAAGTAGCAAAAGCGGTTGTTCAGCGTTGCCCGTCAGATGGCAGTATGCAGTATTTACAATATGATGGTCAGATGACAGATCGAAGTGTTAACGTTACGCCGTCAGATGGCAGACGTTGTTCAGAGTTTAATTAATTTACAAAAACAGTAGCAATAATGCATTTTTTAGTTGTCGATGTCAGTAGAGCAAGCAATTATCTGTAAAATGATATATAATTTATGTGGAGAAATTGTGTGGTTTTTTCTAAAAAGGGAGGCAAACATCTTAATAGCCCAGTACGTGGGAGTTTTTTGAATGCAAAAGGTGGGATAGTAGTGATTTTTTAGTATGTTGTTAAGCTTGGGGCCCTAATGAAAAATCCAAGTTTTTGACCTCGAGGCGCATGCGCTAGAGTCGCCATCTTGGATTTTAGGTACAAAAATTTGGTTTTGTGATAATAACTCAAAAACGGTGGCTTTCACGACAAAAGATGTTCTATACAAAGTTAAAGAAGACAAAATTTCCTACATTTGTTGTTAAAATTTTTTTTGTAGCACACATATGTTCGGAGTTACAGCTCCGTGAACTTGCACTATTTGAAAAAAAAATGCGGAAACTTCATTTTGGTTGAATTTTATTTTATTATTCTTATTATTATATATCATTATATTTGTACATAATTATAAAAAAAAAACTAAAAGGCACTTGAATATCATTTAACAGTATTATACTTCCGTAAACAAAGTTAAAGGCGAAAAGTATATCGCATTTTTTTTTTAAATTTAAGTTTAGTAAGTTATGATTTTAGAGCGTTACAAAAATTAATTTCTACTACATTTTCGTACGTTTCGATGGTCCGGGTTGGTTATTGTTGGTGTCCTGGTCGTAGTTTTGGTCCGTAGCCTGAAAAATGTCGTCATCTTCGTCCTCGCTTTCAATGCGGATTTCCGGAATATTTCCGCAAGATTCTCCGTTGCAGAAGCCACATACAACCGAACATTTAAGTCCAGCCTTTCGGCAGCTGCATCCCACCACATCCCTTTTTGCAGTTACAAGATACCGATTTTAATAAGGAATCGGGAGCTGGGTTTTCCGCCATTGCTATGGGAGTGAGCCCGTAAGCGCCATGCTTCCAACCTCAGTCTTCAGGATTTTTCTCTATGCTTCTCCATTTCTGTACTTGGTGGTACGTCCTAAAGGCGCGGAATTGCGCCGCGTCTTTTGTAGGTGGCAAAGAGGCAAGATCAAATTTGCTTTTCAGCGTAGTTTTGGCGAAGCGTTGGAAACGAATCTCTTTCAAACTCTCTTTATCCATGTTACCACCATATAAAGCTACACGAAAGCGTATTCCGGCCTCGGCAATCTCCTCTGACGTGGCATCTTGTTGGTTGAAAATTTCAATTATTTCATGAACCGCTCTGTTTTTTTTCTATCAGCGTACATTTAGTTTTTCTCTGATTGAATAGGGATGACGTTGTGTCACAACCACTGAAAGCATGCAAGAACAGAATGCGCTTGGTTGCTTCTTCGTATTTGAGGCTACTTGCTGAATATAGCCTCTCAGCAGTATTTCCTCTTCCAGGTTTACGGAAGTAGATAGAACTTTCGGCTGGTGCTAAGGCTGTCACAAGTACTAAAAGGTCAACATCTTCCCCGACCACAAAAACAGCATCAAATATTGATTCACTGCATAAAGAAATAGCAGTGTTGACAATTAGCACATTGGCATCATCTTCAGCTTGTTTAACTGTAAATTGCAGCCAGCTCAAATTTGTTCTTCAGCATCGATATGAGACGAACTTTATTTTTTTTTAATTGGCTAAAAATCGCTCCTGCGAAACTTGCACCACCATTGTTTCATCAAAAAGGACATCAGCAGACACGGGCGTAAAATTAAGTCTCTTTAAAAATTATTTCAATTTGTTTAAATTATTTATTTTAGTTATTAACAGCCAAATAACAAAATATAATACTTTTTTTTCAAATAGTGCAACTTCACGGAACTGTAACTCCTAATATATGTGTGCTATAAAAAAAATTTTAACAACAAATGTAGAACATTTTGTCCTCTTTAACTTTGTATAGAACATCTTTTGTCGTGAAAGCCACCGTTTTTGAGTTATTATCAAAAAGCCAAATTTTTGTACCTAAAATCCAAGATGGCGGCTCGAGCGCATGCGCCTCGAGGTCAAAAAATTGGATTTTTTATTAGGGCCCCAAGCCTAAAAACATAGTAAAAAATCGCTACTACCCCACCTTTTGCATTCAAACACCCCTTCTTGATACCCACGTACTGGACTATAAACCTTAGCGTATTAATATATATGACGATATTTGCTATTCTTTGCCATGGTTACCTACATATGTTCCACGTCATGTAAAAATTAATCAAAGCATGCCGAACTAGTTTATTTCTGACAGATCCAAAAAACAAAAACCGGCTGATTTTTTATTTTTATTTTCAAAATTTTTCCGAAACTATAAAGTTTAGAGAAAATTTTTTTGACGTGATAACGTCTTATAAATTGATGAATCACCAATATTATAAATTGATAAAACACCGGCTGCATGTACGAAAAAGTGTAACGTAACGTTCCTAACGTTCGTAACGCGTAACGCATAACGCATAACGCGTAACGTTCCGCCTGACCCTGTGCGTGCTTTTTGCTAATTTCTCGCTCAATTTAAATCAGATCGGTTTGAAACCAGTCTTAAACGAAAGAGGAGAACATTTTACATAGATTTCGTATAACAGAATTTGCCTAAACAGTTTTTTTATACAAATTTATATAGAAAAATATTTTATACAAATTTATATAGAAAAATAGCTGTATAAATGCATTGTTGTCTATTGCATGGCGCGCGCGCGACGCGGTCGGTCGTCTTTGTTTGCCGTACATGGAAATTAGAAAATAACGTATGTCTTGTCATAACATGAAAACGGCTGCATTTCTAATGTTTATTTTTTGACATTAGTATTTTGTGATTTGCAAAGCCTTCTAAGTTAACTATTGGAATAACTAATTATTATCGCTATATTATTAAACGAGCTAATCTTGTATCTACCTATGTACCTATGTATCTATGTACCTATGTCCCTAAATATTTTCTCGAAAACGGCCCTAACGATTTGAATGAAATTTACTGAAAAGGGATTTTGGGGGGCAAAAAATCGTTTTAGCTAGGTCTCATCTCTCAAAAAAATCGTTTTCTTACAAATTTTATCATTATAAAAATCTATTTTTTGACGTATGAAAATACTTAAATATTGTAAGTAGGTTTTGGAATTTTATACAATGAAACAATTGTTTTCAAAATATTATGACAGTTAATCTTTAATTACTATCCAAGTGAGACAAAATAAACACGTATTTGAAAAAAAGTTAAAAACAATTATAGCCAGGTGAGTAATTTTAATAAATAAATTTTTAACCTTTTGAAGCGAAAGATGCAATATCATAGATCAAGATGACGGCGAATCAGTTTTACAAGTACCGGATTGCCACAAGGGCCGACAATTCTCTCCACTAAGGAGTCAAACTGTTTCAGCAATATTATCTTATTGCTCCTTATATGGAGAGCCGAAGGCTCGACTAGTGTCGTTTACAACCGAGCGGGGCGCAGCCCCGTGAGGTAAGACTGTAACAAAGGTGGAGACGTAGGCTCCACAAAGGGAAGCGAAGCTTCCCCAGAGAATCTACGGTTCTTATATGGAGAGCCGAAGGCTCGACTAGTATCGATTATAACCGAGCGGGGCGCAGCCCCGCGAGGTAAGACTGTAACAAAGGTGGAGACGTAGGCTCCACAAAGGGAAGCGACAGAGAACCTACGGTTCTCAAAGTTTTGGCGATATCAGCATATCAGTATTTTATTTAACTTTCCGAGCAAAGCTCGGTCACCCAGGTACTTAGAACATAATACTTTGTAAGTTGCAAACGTCACTTTTGACATTTCTTATCATTCCGACACCAAGGATAAGCGGATTGAAACCAAATTTTGGGAGGTTTAGGTTGTGTATTACGGAATACGTTATCACGTAAAACTATCGTCCGTAAACCGACTTTACAGACAACCAATTTTTTTAACGAAACTTTCTTGAAAAAATAAATAGAATAATAAGCCGTTATGAAAAGTATACCATTATTATATAAAAAAACCCCGTTATAGAATATATCTCTTTTGCGCATGCGCCGATTTTCCCCAAAAACAATATGGCTCTTCATATTTGCATACCAAACATCCTCCCAAAATTTAGTTTCAATCCGCTCGTCCGTTTGACCTGTGTCGTGTTCACAGACAAACAGACTAACAGACAAACAGAATAACAGACGCACAAAGTTTTTTCAAAAATATGTTTTTTGGAATCGGGGGACCTCAAAACGGAAAGATATTGTAAAATTTTTGAAAAGTGATTTTTGGCCTAAACTAGTAAGTACCATTCCCCACTTGTGGGTTGGAATGGTAAATTTTTTTTAACTTCCCGCTTAAAAAAAAAAAAAAATTTTTTTTTTTTCAAAAATCGGGAAGTTATTGGTTTCACCCCGATTTTCGAAAATCGAGTTTTCGCCAGATCTCGACGTTTTGAGGTCCTAGGAAGCTATTGAAACTATTTTGGCGATGATGTCCGTAGGGCTGTATGTGTGTGTGTGTGTGTGTGTGTGTGTGTGTGTGTGTGTGTGTGTGTGTATGTATGTATGTAAACCTTTTATATCTTTTGAACGAAGTGTCCGACTGAAACGCGGTTTGCGGCATCTGACGTGATCTTGGTGAACTTAGACTTCCTGAAAATTTGAAACGATTCGGCCCAAAAAAATTTGAGAAATCTTACAAAAACAAGTTTCAAAAATTTTTAAAAATTTGTTTTTGTAAAATATTTTCTAAACTACTAAACCGAATAATTCCAAAATCTAATCAGCTCTTCTCCTTAACAAACTGCGTCGATTTCCGCAAACCGCATCAAAATCGGTTCATTTGTTCACGAGATACCGTGAACGAAAAAATCGTAAAAAAGTGTTTTTTTAAAATGACTCTTAAAATTGTTATCAGATCGATTTTTTTGTAATAAATTACTTTCTTAGGCTAAAAAAACTGCGTCGATTGCCGCAAACCAGATCAAAATTGGTTCATTTGTTCATGAGATAACGTGAACGAAAAATTAGGAAAAAAGTAATTTTTTATAATTACTCGTAAAATACTTATCAAACCGATTTTTTTGTAATAATTTACTTTCTTAGGTTAAAAAAACTGCGTCGATCGCCGCAAACAGCATCAAATTCGGCTTATTTGTTCACGAGATATCGTGAACGAAAAATTTGTAAAAAAGTATTTTTTTAACTTGCTCGTAAAATTCCTATGAGATCGATTTTTCTGTAATAAATTACTTTTTTAGGTTAAAAAGTTGCGTCGACTGCCGCAAATCGCATCAAAATCGGTTCATTTGTTCATGAGATATCGTGAACAGTGTTTTTTTTTTTGAGCTCGAAGAGCTAAAAAATGAACTCGAAAATAGCGGGAAGTTACAGATATGGCCTGCAGGGTCAAACTTCTTTTCAAATTTTTTCAATTCGAACCAGTAGTTCCTGAGATTATTGCGTTCAACCAACCAAACAAACAAACTCTTTAGCTTTATATATTAGTATAGACTATAGATGATAGCCACGACACGAGTGTTTTCATAAGCTGCCATAACACGAATTTCGCGATGTGGATGTTTTACAGAGACCACAACGCGTTGTAAGCTGTTTTTTCGCTCAATGAGCGTTTTCGGTCTTTGAGCGTAAAATATATAATACGTGTTTATATGTAAACACAAGATGAGCTCGTTTAATAATTAATTAATATAGGATTTAGATGTTTAATTTGATTGGGGCAGATTATTATAACATTTTCGTGAAAATTGTTCTAAGTGCTAGACAGATCACAGCTTGGCAATCGTAATGCCTCCTTATTCAGTGTATTTTAATTGTGATTAAGTTCGTTCCAAGCAGCCGCGAACGGTAATAAAACCGTAGACAGTCTTGTTACTGCGCAAGACTGTCTTGCGCAGTATCGATTTTTGAGCTAGTGCGCAAATTAGTCTTGCGCAGTGACAAGACTGTGTACGGTTTTATTACCGTTCACGGCTGCTTGGAACGAACCTATTATTATTTGTATTAAAAGATGATATATTTACCTTGGTAAACTCCAAGAGATGATATAAATATAAAGACGGTCGAGTCATTATTTTGAAATTTTGGAAGAATGGTTTGCAGTATTTACGAGGTGCGGCTCGAGTTAAAATGCGAACTGCCATTTTTTTAGGATACAGATGTCTAATTGAGAACTGATGAAAGTATCAAATGAATTTTCAATTGATTTTCAAAACAACAATAAATTGAAAATATACTAATATGTACTAGGCTCTATAACTCTAAGTGTTTGTGACCGTAAAAAATATGTTCATTAGCCACAGATATAAAAATGTCGGTAACATATTATTTTCAATGACATCACAAAATATTTTGTAGCTACGTCACTGAGATGGTCAGAATAGACATTTTATTATCTATATAATATTATGTCCTGTGTTATATTTACACGTTCTAATTCAGAACTGGGTATTGCTACACAATTGTATTCTTGTACTGCGACAGTGCAGTCAACTCGCTGTACAAAGTTTCCCGACATAATGTACCTACGTCAAAAATAAACTATTGATTATTATTACTAACTAGAAAGTAGGAGGTGTTCTAGTTTTGGCATCATTTATCTGACCATAAACGTTTAAAAACTCTGACAACATTATCTAACTAGCCGCTACCCGCGGCTCGCACACGCGATTGAGATGAAAAAACGTTATATAGCTTTTTCCGAGGAAATTTACTTTTGCTAACAAGGCCGTTGCCAGGAATCCACTTCGGGGGGGGGGGGGGGGGGTCGAGCTCTGGACCAGAGACAATAAGTAACAATTTTATTTATGTAAAATTATAATATATGCTTATTGCAGTATAATTTAACATAATTAATAAAAAATTTAATTAAAAGGCAACCGACACGGATTGTCACCAGAAATAAAGCGCGGGACAATGCTGTTTCACAAAAAGTTTTTAGCCCCCTCAACGAGGAAAAAGTACGCTCTGGTGTCGCCGTCGACACTATACATGAAGGGTAGGCTAAGGTCGCTGACTGGCATTCTTTCATGAGAATCATAATTTTGCAGCAGAGATTCGCGATCCTTGCACCTAAGACGTTCTCAAGAAATCTATCGTCCTTCAAACCAGTTTTGGTTCCTTGTTTAATTATCATTCTAGCTTACCTAAATTTCAATTGATTTTTTAGGCGCGAATAGCGTAAGCTAAAGCGCCTTATATGTACTCGCTTTGTCTGTGAGTCACGCTTTTTGTATCCATTGTAAGTACAGCCCAAACGCTTTAACTGATTTTAAAAAACTTTTTTTGTTCGATTCGTCACGGGTAACTTAAATCCTAACGTCACCCGGTTTTTGAATTTTGACCCCAGAGGGGAGCAATAAAGAAAAAACGAAGTTTTTCGCTTATAACTCACTCAATTTAAATCAGATCGGTTCGAAACCTGTCTTAAACTAAAGAGGAGAAAATTTTACATAAATTTCGTACAACAGAATTTGCCAAAACAGTTTTTTATACAAAATATAGAAATAAATTCAATTTGATATAACCGATGGCAAACATGTTTCGGTTATCTCTCTCTGTTGCACGGTTTAATATGGTAATTTAAAGATTGCGTTTGTTCTGTCTTAAAATAAAAAGACTGCATTTGTTCAAAAACGGATGGCATTTCAAATACTTGTGAAATACTTTGCCAGATACAAACGTCATTTTTGACATTTCTTACCATTCCGACACCACGGATAAGCGGATTGAAACCAAATTTTGGGAGGATGTTTGATATGCAAATATGAAGTGGCCTATTGTTTTTGGGGAACATCGGCGCATGTGTAAAAGAGTATATCTCTTATAAAATTGTTTTATATAATAATAATATAGTTTTTAAAACGGTTGACTATTTTATCTATTCTTACATGAAAGTTTTGTAAATTTTTTGGGGAAAATCGGCGCATGCGCAAAAGAGATATGGGCTATGACGTTGTTTCTTATACAGAGTGTCCCATCGGTCTGGGGGCGGAGGATAGCTCCTAACTCAGGCAACATATTAAAATTCTGTTTTCGCTAGTCGATAGGTACCCCCTTTGTGCAGAAATTAAAATTAGTTTCTTTTATACAGATTGTTCAAATACAGAGTGGCACACGGTTTATTAGTGTGTATATTTTTACAAGATAGTGTTTTTCTAAATTTGTAGTTTCAGAAATATCTTGAAAATAAAAAAAATATATTGTTAAATTGTTCTGAAGACGTTTTAGGTATTTGACAAGCATGCTTTGTTTAATTTGAACATAACGTGATAGCAACCATGAAAACGAATAGCAAATTTGATAATGTTTAGTGGTAACCGTTACCCGCGTTACTGGACGCGTTAACGAAAATTTTATTTTCTTTGTTATTATATCGTCATTGGTTCTGTATAATACCTCTAATGTGCAAAAAGTAAAATTTGCAGGAAAGGCCAAAAAGTGGTTATTTCAGCAATGGATGGTAAGAACTAGCAATTTCAGAGGTATATTTCTAATTCATATTTATCTTCACTATACATGTTTAATTAAGAGAAAGTATTTTCTTAAAAAATATTTAACGTTAATTTCGGATTTATTGGCACATGGGAGGAATTATTTGATACAACTTTTCAAATAAGAGTTACTTCCCCTTGTTGGTTACTGAAAAATTAATTTGGAGGTATTACTAGTGTATAGAGCTCCGTTTCATGAATCTTTTCATCTAAAAAACGTAAAATCTGCCAACTATGCACATAAGAGCTATTACAGAACTAGCGACGATATGTCAATATTATTATTTATTGGTTGGAAAGGCCCCGTCGTTCAATATGCTCTAGATCTAATTACTAAAACTTTGAAATTTCACACACATGTAAGTATAAAAGTCTGGTGACAATGCATATATCCAATATGGCGGATGCCCTAAGATGACGGAATACATTTTCCTTCACAACCATCTTGAATAAAATAATTAAATAATTTTTACAAATTAATGTCATAATAGTTAAAATTTTGAAAGACTAAAAACAAGAAAAATAAAATAATAATAAAAAGAAAGTTTTTATTGAAATGTACTAAAAAGGAAATATAATTATTATAAGTAATAATTTAGGGTAATAATTATAAAAAAGTTGGTTGTGACTAATAAACAATCATAGAGTTTATATTTATAAACCTTAATTATTAAAATGATTTTTTCCTTTCTGTATTTCAATAATTTTAACTATTTTTTTCTTAGATAAAGTTAATTAAATTATATAATTAAGCTCAAAGTGTCGTTAAAAAGATACACCAATTTTCAAACATAACGTCGGGGTATATTATGTAAAATTTCGGGCCTTGTAATTCTTGAATTACTTGCATCTTCAGACAATATTTATTTTATTTCGTTTGTGGTGTAGAGATAACCATGTCATTGATTGATTTGTCAATTTGTTTGTTTTGTTTAAAATTATTGATTTTAAATATACTTTGTTTATTAAAATTCGTTTTATTCTTTTCTTATTTTGATTATTTTTGGGGAGCTATTGGAGCAGATCTTCTTATAAGATCTACCCAGTTTATCTGGTGCGTTGTGTGCTTTTTCTTTGAGTTCATTGAATACTCTGTTACACCAAAATTTTCCCGAGGAAAACCACACTACGTTACAAACCTTAGACATTTTTATACAATTAATAGAAAAAAGTTTCAAAACTTTAAAATTAAAAAAATTGAACCCTTAAGAAATAATGTTTTTAATGTTTTCAATTTCAAAAATAAATTATTTATTTTTAACTTTTACACTTCTAAAGACATACTAGTATAGATCAAATTTTTGAGAACATGACAAAAAGAAAAAATAAATTGTTGACACGGTTTAGTGAGGTACTTTTCATTTCTGAGTTGTACTTCTTGGTGCCCCCTGAGACGTGATGCCCTAAGCAATTGCTTAATTTGCGTATAGGTTAATCCGGCACTGATTATATAGGCGTGCGGCTTTTGGCTTTCTAAGCGCTTTGTTGTGGAATCGACTGACAATTTTTTTTAATAAAAGATAACCGGTTGAAACCTTTCGTAAGTTGTTCCTTATACTTTTCTAAACATTTTCTGTAAAAAAAATTTTTTTGTTAGTGTGGGCCGAAAATTGTTATTAACAATTTGTTTGTTTATTAACAAACGCTGATATTTTGGGTCAGTAATCAATTTTTATAGTAGGCCAAGCTGTAGAGCATTTTTGCATGACATAAAGACTAGTAGCAAACCGATTGTGCGATGATATAGAAGATAATAAGCAGATGAATAGGTATATGTTTTTCACTCGAGTTTCCGGTCCATCAGTTAGTTATTAACAGTTTATTGCAAAAAAAACGCGTTTTTGTCTTTTTTTGCTTGTAACTTTGAAACTAATGGAGCAATCGGAATGCCCCAATGAAGTGGTTTGTAAAGAATTGAAATATCTACAGAATGAGAGGTCGAATGTCTTAATCGGATAATTAGGTCCTGAAAAATTTAGGAAAAATCAGAAAATTAGGCGTTTTTTCGAAAATTTATAGTTCCGTCATTTTTTGAGCTGGAGCGCTAAAATTTTGAGAGAAAGTAGGGATTATATTGTTCTTTATGTGTGCTGTCGGATTATTAGTTTTCGCGAAATCGCGATTGAAAGTTTGCAGTGCGCTTTTTTCCGGCAGGCTTGTATGCGTTACCGTAAGTCCGATAATAATTTCAAAAAAAGTTTTGAAAAGTTGACATTGTGCACTACAAAACGTAGATATCAGTTTTTCGATCAGGTGCTTGGAAGCATGCTAAAAACACTCGTAAAGTTCGCGAAAAACGACCGAGGGCGTGCTCGCAGTCGAGTGGTGGTGGAAGGAGCAGCGGCGGAGAAGCGTATATATAACGCCTAATTTTCTGGTTTTTCCTAAATTTTTCAGGACCTAATTATCCGATTAAGACATTCGACCTCTCATTCTGTAGATATTTCAATTCTCTACAAACCATTTTATTGGGGCATTCCGATTGCTCCATTAGTTTCAAAGTTACAAGCAAAAAAAGACAAAAATCGCATTTTTTTTGCAATAAACTGTTGATAACTAACAAATGGATCGGAAACTCGAGTCAAAAAAACATACCTATTCATCTGCTTATTATCTTCTATATCATCGCACAATCGGTTTGCTATTAGTCTTTATGTCACGAGAACGCTGTTTTAAATCTCTATAGCTTGGCCTATAGGTAAATTGGCCAAAAATAAACACTTTTTGTTCTTTGTGTTTTTTCGAAAAAATGCTTCCCTGCAGAGTTATAGGCAATTTTTTATTCAAAGAATCGAAAATTCATACTTTTTAATAATTTTTTTCTCGCTTATATTCGGTCGTAAAGAAAAAATGAAAATGAAGAGCACAACCAAGACTTGAATATATATTTTTTCCCCGTGTGTACAATTAATTATGGTGCTAAAAACAACTGATATAACTGAACAATATATTTCCCGCACGACCGAAAATAAGCGAGAAAAAAATTATTAAAAAGTATGAATTTTCGATTTTGACGTGATAACGTCTTATAAATTGATGAAACACCAATCTTATAAATTGATGAAACACCGGCTGCATGTACGAAAAAGTGTCACGTTCCGAATCGGTCCCGTTCCGAATCTGTCCCGTTCCGAAAGTGTCAACCGATTGAGATGAAAATTTCTATACACGTTTAGTTTGAATGACAATGCATGGTTAGCTGTGTGACGTCACTCTAAATCCAATATGGCGGACTTCTAAAGATGGCGGAAATGCCTTCGGTAATTTTGAAGCAGATATCATCAACCGATTGAGATGAAAATTTGTATACAGGTTTAGTATGAATGACAATGCATGGTTAGCTGTGTGACGTCACTCTAAATCCAATATGGCGGACTTCTAAAGATGGCGGACTACTTTTATTATGCTTTCCTACAATATGGGTATAAAATGAAAGAGCTTGCTGAGAATAACTCGAAAAATAAAGTGACGTCACTCTAAATCCAATATGGCGGACTTCTAAAGATGGCGGACTAATTTTATTATGCTTTCCTACAATATGGGTATCAAATGAAAGGGCTTGCTGAGAATAACTCGAAAAATAAAGTGACGTCACTCTAAATCCAATATGGCGGACTAATTTTATTATGCTTTCCTACAATATGGGTATCAAATGAAAGGGCTTGCTAAGAATAACTCGAAAAATAAAGTGACGTCACTCTAAATCCAATATGGCGGACTTTTCTAAAGATAGCAGACTAATTTTATTATGCTTTCCTACAATATGGGTATCAAATGAAAGGGCTTGCTAAGAATAACTCGAAAAATAAAGTGACGTCACTCTAAATCCAATATGGCGGACTTTTAAAGATGGCGGACTAATTTTATTATGCTTTCCTACAATATGGGGATCAAATGAAAGGACTTGCTGAGAATAACTCGAAAAATAAAGTGACGTCAGTCTAAAACCAATATGGCGGACTTCTAAAGATGGCGGACTAAGTTTTTTATGCTTTCCTACAATATGGGTATCGAATGAAAGGGCTTGCTGAAAATAACTCGAAAAATAAAGTGACGTCACTCTAAATTCAATATGGCGGACTTCTAAAGATGGCGGACTAATTTTATTATGCTTTCCTACAATATGGGTATCAAATGAAAGGGCTTGCTGAGAATAACTCGAAGAATAAAGTGACGTCACTCTAAATCCAAAATGGCGGACTTCTAAAGATGGCGGACTAATTTTATTATGCTTTCCTACAATATGGGTATCAAATGAAAGGACTTGCTGAGAATAACTCGAAAACTAAAGTGACGTCACTTGTAAACCAATATGGCGGACTTCTTAAGATGGCGGACTAATTTTATTATGCTTTCCTACAATATGGGTATCAAATGAAAGGGCTTGCTGAGAATAACTAGAAAAATAAAGTGAAGTCACTCTAAATCCAATATGGCGGACTTCTAAAGATGGCGGATTAATTTTATTATGCTTTCCTACAATATGGGTATCAAATGATAGGGCTTCTTGAGAATAACTCGAAAAATAAAGTGACTTTAGTTTAAATCCAATATGGCGGACTTCTAAAGATGGCGGACTAAGTTTTTGACGTGATAACGTCTTATAAATTGATGAAACACCAGCTGCACGCACAAAAAAGTGTAACGTTCCGCCTGACCCTGTGCGTGCAAGCGAAGCGCAGTAATGTGTTATTAAATATGATATTCGAGCGGAATACGTTATCACGTAATACTATCGTCCGTAAACCGACTTTACAGACAACCAATTTTTTTAAATAAAAAATTGGCTATAACTCTGCAGGGAAGCATTTTTTCCAAAAAACACAAGGAACAAAAAGTGTTTATTTTTTGGCCAATTTACTGACCCAAAATATCAGCGTTTGTTAATAAACAAACAAATTGTTAATAACAATTTTCGGCCCACACTAACAAAAAAAAATTTTTTACAGAAAATATTTTGAAAAGTATAAGGAACAACTTACAAAAGGTTTCAAACGGTTATCTTTTATTAAAAAATATTGTCACCCAATTAACGCAAAAATAGCAAAAGCCGCTCGCCTAATACACTTCATATTAATCGAATATGTGGCGTCCGCCATATTGGAATATCAATGACGTCACAGCTCATCGTTTCCCACTCGTCAAACTCTTTCATTTGATATCCATATCAAGAAGGCTGTAAATAAAGAGGTTATCAGTCATTTTAGGGTGTCCGCCATATATGATTTACGCATTGTCAACAGATTTATACAAGTGGGCAAAATTTCAAAGATTTAAGCTTAATTAAATCTAGTCTAAATGTTGATAGTACGCAAACTGACTGATGGACATACTGACACGTTAAATAAAAGTTTAAAAAAATATTTTTAAAGTACCGTTCAATAAATGCCCATCTTTAAAAAGTTTTTTACTAATATTTTTGTATTATACGCTTTTCGTCCTTATGGTCTGATATTCTCAAGGCCTAATACAGACATTAATACAGACGCTCCTACACGTAATAAATAGAACGGAAATGATAATAAAAAAATATTACGTGGTTTTCCGAGGATAGGAATATGTTCGTCTATCCTTGGAAAATTACCTAATATTGAAATCATAAGGATGAAAAAAATTGTTTAAAAAAGATAATTAAAAATATCGAAATACGTTGATCTATGGGCCAACCCTACAACTTCCCGCTGTGTTATGTGTATAAAAGTAGATTAGGAGTTATTTATTTGTTTCTTATTTTTCTCCAAAAACATTTTCATTGACTTCATAATGTTTTTGTAAAAAAATAAAAAACCAATAAATGTAGACAATAAATTGGTAAATAATAATACACATAAAATTGGCTTTTTATAATATTTTGAGATTTAAGTCAATCTATACAAAATTAAGACAAGACAAATAAAAACAAGCATTCCAATGTTATACAATATACAGTATGTAAACACGTAAGGTGCACATAGTGAAATTAACATGGGGAAAAAATGATTGGAGCAGAGTGAGCCTTAAAAATTTTGTTTTTCAATTTGACATATAATATTCTTTTGCAAAATGAATGTGTATACTACCGAAGAAAATATTCAAATGATTACAACATAATCGGATTTTTTTTATTAATGGGACATTAAATTCCCAAAAATACTTAAATATGGTGCGAGATCAAATATCCCCGCCTATTCGTGTTGAACCTAAAGACATTTGGGTCACTGATTTACCAACGTGCATACGTCAGACAATTTTTGAATGAAATGTTTCCAAACAGATGGAGTTGTTTTTTTGTTTTATTTTTGTACAAAAAAATTAAAATAATGGTTTATAAGAGCTTTTTATTATTAAAGAAGCCAAGTAAAATAAAAATAAATGAAAATAAAATAGAAATCCTCTAGATTACCACGATAATTCAACAGAAATAACAATTAATGCAGTCATTGTAACTTTGATCCAAGTATTTTTTCCCAATGCTAATTTCCCTATACATAATGTATAGGTATAACGTACCATGTTCATGTGAGAAAACTTATATTGGTCAAACTTCACAATATCTTAAAAAAAGGCTAATGCAACACTCGTCAGATTGTAAAATATCAAATTTTTTGAAAAAAGAAAGGACAGCGTTAGTAACACACCATTATGAAAAAAATCATAATTTTAATTTTGAAGAGATTTCAATTCTAGACCAAATTACTTTAAAAGAAACATAAGTGAAATGATCCAAATTTTCCTAGATGATACAGTTAATTTTCGGACCGATACTCAAAGACTTAGTAACGTCTATAATAATTTATTAAATATTTATAAAGAAAAAATCACACAAAATTAAACAATTAGTCTAAAATTTAACGCCTTAAAAATAATTTAAGTCTCCTAGGTTATCAAAATACTGAAAATTAAAATTCATAGTAAATAACAAGGTGTTGTCTTAAAATTTTATGTGAAACTTTATTTATTAATATTAAAAAATGGTTTTTGGTAATGTAAATTTTTTATTAAATAAAATTATCGACCAATTTTTCAGACAATATGGAAGAGTTATTGAAGAGTTCTAATCAGACGTTAATCAAAGATTTGTATATTTTTTATTGTTTTTATAATTTGTCTTCTAAACAATAATTATGTAATCTCCGTTACTTACAGAGCTTTGAAAAAGTCAGAAATTCTGACGAAACGTAAGCAATAAAAAGAAAAGAATTATATGTGTCCGCATTCCCATTATTCATAATTGTTATTTTTAATGTTTATTCTTTGAATAACTTTGAAACTACTTGACCGATTGACTCCAAAATCTAACCAGATCTAAACATCAATAAATTATTCGAATGCCGCAAATCCAATCTCAATCTGTCCATTTGCTCTAAAGACATTGTACGACAAAAATTTGTTTACACATATATACACAACAGATATGGATTATGGACGCCATCCAAAAAAAGTCAGAATAGCCTTCAAGGATCCCAACACGTTGAGATTTTATAAAAAGTTAACCAAAACTATAACTTCCCTTTTTTTGAAATTTTCAATAGCGGAAAGTTAAAAATAAAACAACGCGTTGTTCTTAAACGACTTTTGTATTTGAAGTTCAAAATATCTTATTTAACATATAGAATGTCATAACCTTATGATAAGAAATAACATATTATGACTTAATATACAACGCAATAAACTGCTATAATATCTGCATTTAAATAAATTATCAACTATTCTACTCATTAAACTAACATGAAGTCGTCTCATTCATTAAAAAAAAATCTGGCGTGTTTTAAGACGCTTTCACGTCATTGTGATACAGCGGACTCGTGCATCGATCACTATTAAGTTCACTGCCATTATGCAATACCAACATTACTTATTTTCTGAATGACCAATATCTGCAAACCTCTCTTAACATTTACTATTCACGACATGTAGTGGTGCTGCTAAGTTGCCAGATAGTACAAAATTAGTAGCGCAAGCTCCCATGACAGAAAAAGTTACCCCAAAGAACACCTCAAAATTATAAAGTGAAAATGGCTGAAAAACATGTCCGAAACATGTTACGCCCGCCAGACTAGTAAAAATTTGTTAATTGTTATTTTTTATGTATTTTTGAATTTAAAAAAAAAATATGATTTAACTTTCCAAAACACCTGCTTGAAATTTATACAATTTGTAGTAAATAATGTACCATTTTTGAAAAAATTTGTCTGGCTGACAATTTTTGTCGATAAATTTGTCAGAACAGTATTTTGATGAAAAATGTATTAAAGTATATAATATGGATCCACCGTATTAATTTAGAATAAAAAAATTTTTTTTTCTAGTTAGCAACGATTACACCATATTTTTTCATTAAAAAATGTGGTCGCATTTAATGAAAAAATATGGTATAATCGTTGCTAACTAGAAAAAAAAAAATTAAACTTCCCGCTTTAAAAAAAAAAAAAAATTTTTTTTTTTTCAAAAATCGGGAAGTTATTGGTTTCACCCCGATTTTCGAAAATCGAGTTTTCGCCAGATCTCGACGTTTTGAGGTCCTAGGAAGCTATTGAAACTATTTTGGCGATGATGTCCGTAGGGCTGTATGTATGTGTGTGTGTGTGTGTGTATGTATGTATGTAAACCTTTTATATCTTTTGAACGAAGTGTCCGACTGAAACGCGGTTTGCGGCATCTGACGTGATCTTGGTGAACTTAGACTTCCTGAAAATTTGAAACGATTCGGCCCAAAAAATTTTGAGAAATCTTAAAAAAACAAGTTTCAAAAATTTTTAAAAATTTGTTTTTGTAAAAAATTTTCTAAACTACTAAACCGAATATTTCCAAAATCTAATCAGCTCTTCTCCTTAACAAACTGCGTCGATTTCCGCAAACCGCATCAAAATCGGTTCATTTGTTCACGAGATATCGTGAACGAAAAAATCGTAAAAAAGTGTTTTTTTAAAATGACTCTTAAAATTGTTATCAGGTCGATTTTTTTGTAATAAATTACTTTCTTAGGCTAAAAAACTGCGTCGATCGCCGCAAACCATATCAAAATTGGTTCATTTGTTCATGAGATAACGTGAACGAAAAATTAGAAAAAAAGTAATTTTTTAAAATTACTCGTAAAATTCTTATCAAATCGATTTTTTTGTAATAATTGACTTTCTTAGGTTAAAAAAGCTGCGTCGATTGCAGCAAACCGCATCAAAATCGGCTCATTTGTTCACGAGATATCGTGAACGAAAAATTTGTAAAAATGTGTTTTTTTTAAATTGCTCGTAAAATTCCTATGATATCGATTTTTCTGTATTAAATTACTTTTTTAGGTAAAAAAATTGCGTCGACTGCCGCAAATCGCATCAAAATCGGTTCATTTGTTCATGAGATATCTTGAACGAAAATTTCGTAACCAAGTGTTTTTTTTTTGAGCTCGAAGTGCTAAAAAATAAACTTCTTGCTATATTTTATATATTTTTGAGCGTTTTGAACTCGAAAATAGCGGGAAGTTACAGGGATGGCCTGCAGGGTCAAACTTCTTTTCAAATTTTTTTATTCTAAATTAGTACGGTAGATCCCTTTTATATACTTTAATACATTTTTCATCAAAATATTGTTTTTTACCATGCTAGATTCAATTTTTAAGCGCCGTGAAAGCGTTTTTTCATAAACAAATCAGTTTTTACAAGGGCCGTGTCAAAACACCACCCTAATTTTTTTCTGAAAAAAGGTTTGACATCTATTTTATGCATAAAAATTGGTCTGTCAGTGAAAAAATGTTTTTACTAGGACAGACTTCATAAAAAAAAATTTATAACAAATACACACTGCGAAAATTTCAACTCTCTACCTATTACGGTTCTTGAGATACAGCCTGCTGACAGACAGACGGATAGCGGAGGCTTAGTAATAGGGTCCCGTTGAGCACCCTTCGGCTACGGAACCCTAAAAAGCTCTTTGTGACTAATAAACGATCATAGAGTTTACAGCTAACGCTTTTATATTTATGAACCTAAATTATTAAAATGATTTTTTCTTTTCTGTGTTTCAATATTTTCAACTGCCCCAATTTTAAAACATAACGCCGGGGTATATTATGTAAAACGCGTCTTGTAATTCTTGAATTACTTGCGTATATAAGTACTCCCACTGGGTTTTACTGGAAAGATCACATAAAATTTATAGTTAGTTAGTTTATCTTGTTTCTGTTAGATGACAGACCGATCGAGGTTTAGTGTCGGTGTACAGAGCTGGGGGGGGGGAGGGGTGGTTGGGTATATTTACATCTGTCATCTTTAGATGTAAATTTGAGCGTTTATCTAAACACCGTAGAAAATAAATATAAGAAATTCATCAATTTCTGTCAATTTTTTTTGAAATTAAAAAAAAATTATGACAAATACTTACAAAGGTTAAGGTGTGAAGCTGAAATTATTAATTATCGCCGCTTGCCGTTGCGGTTTCGCAGTTTGAGTGCGCCGTATCGCCATCTGACAATTGGGGTGGGAATTGCGCTTTGGGGTTATCGCCAAATATAACACAGGATGTAACTTATATAGGTACAGTCTATCTTCTTTGGTTCCGATAACGCGCCAAAAAACGTGTGTGATGTAATGTTTTTATGGCTTTGTATCTATGGTAACTTTGATAGTTCGCAATATACAATACCCAAAAAGTTCCTTCCAAGCAGCCAGCGAACCATTCGCTGGCTGCTTGGAACGAACCTAAAATACCCAAGTTTTAACATAATGACGTCACAAAAAAAGTACTTTTAAACTCTATATAGCTTTTTAAATATGAGGTAAAAAAATAAAATAAACGTAGTTTTGCTATAATTAACTCGTATGTGGTCTTTCCATAGTATGCAAAAAAAATGTCATTCACAAATCCAATTTCTTTTATTTTAATGAAAATCCTGCCAACCGAACACGAAACGATTTTAAAAGTGAAAACCTTTCACTTAAATGTTATTTCATTCTATTCGAAGATGCTTAGGACGACATTGGGGGATCGCAAGTTATCCCTTTTTCACGGTTCCGGCTGCTCCAGCTTACCAACCAGGTCCGTATCGCCGAGCTTGGACGCCCCAGTGCAAAAACTGTCGGGGGCTATTCCTGTTAAAAATAACTTCAAAAAAAAAAGGTGCAAATTTGCTACGGGTAATCAAACAACACGTTGTATTTTTGCTGAAGAACTGTTTATATCCACGCACATATTACTTAATTACATAAATACTCTTGACAGCTGAATTCGTGGCATCACAAATTGTTTCTTTAATTTATCTATACGTTTCATTATAGCTATTATAAGTTATCACAAATTATAGCTTAGAACACTAAAATCACAGAAACATCACTAGAAACTCCACGTGGCTGGGAGCCTTCAGAACAGAACTATACAATTATACAAAAAAAAAATTATCTTGAAATACTTAGTAGCTTAAAATCTTTGATTAACGTCTGATTAGAACTCTTCAATAAATATAATTATCGACCAATTTTTCAGACAATATATTAGCAAAAAATATCAATTTTTTTTTTCACGAATTACATTAAAAATAAATAGAAACTAATTATTAATTATTTTTTTATATTTTTAGATCCGTTCTGAAGAAGATCCAAATCCGGATCGAAACGTTAATGTATTATTGATATTTTTTGTTAATATATTGTCTGAAAAATTGGTCGATAATTTTATTTATTGACTTAGTAGCTTAATTTTGAAGTGAAGCTTTTTGGTCCTGTAGGCCCCTAGTACACGGGGGTCTCGGTGCATCGCACCGCCTGCACCAGCCTCGATACGGGCCTCTGTCAACCATTGTATTTTTCTTTTAAGCAGGGCTTAAATGTCTCAAATATCCGTGAACTGACTTTTTCGGCACTCCATAGGGTTTGAGTATAAGTTCAAAGTGTCATTAAAAATATACACCGATTTTAACGCCGGGGTGAATTATGTAAAATTTGCGCCTTGTAATTCTTGAATTACTTGCATGCTCCCATTGGTTTACTTTGCAAGGGCTTTCTGAATAAAAACATGTAGGTAACCTAATTAATTAATTCATGTTCTAATTTGATTTTATTTATATAAGACAGAATAATATTCTGTCTTATATAAAATAAGTGATATATTATATCACTGATCACCAATGTCGCTCGTAACATAACCTTATTCTTTTAGATGTAAAATGACTTTCAAATTTTATGTATTTTATAAATTAATTTCTTCAGGAATTGCGTCTAATTTTATTTCTACGCATTTCATAACAATATAAATGACTGTAAACATGATTTTCAATTGCAATATATTTTTGTCAATGACGTTATAAAAAAATGAAAAATATATTATTCAACAATTATGTAAGTATACGCACTGTCATTTAAATAGGGAATCGATGACATGCAAAATAAATAGAAATTAATTATATTTTATGGCTTCTGGAAAATACTCACTTTGATCACTAGTATATCTGAAATGAGCTTCTTTGGTTATGTCGAGGTAGTGATGTTTTTGTATTACTTTATTTATAATACTGTCAATTCACTGCTTCGAATATACACATTTGTAACACTACCACTCCAATCGAACGTACCACGCAAACTGAATTAAAAAACGGTAAAAGCCAGCCACGAGCAGTCTGTGAGACGAACTGCAAGGCGCAATGGCCCATGCGCGTAGTCGACGGTGGCGCCTCAACACCAGGGTTGCCAACTGGTCGTCACTCATTTACTCTCAAAGAACTTCTTTGGCTTAAACACAACTTCAAATATCAATATCAAGACAGTTTTCTAGGCGCAAATAGTGTAAGCTAAAGCTTCTAATATACACTTGCTTTGTCTGTGAATCTCTATGTCACGCTTTTTTGTGTTACGCGTACAGCCGAAAAGTCTTAACTGATTAAAAAAAAACTTTTTTTATTCGAATCGCCTCGGCGTCTATCTATTCCTTACGTCGCCCTATTTTTGATAAGATCGGTTCAAACCCTATCTTATACAAAAGGGGGGAAATTTTACATACATTTCGTTATTTCGTATAACACAATGCGTTCAAATAGTTTTTTTCTGCATAATATAATAAAAAGACAATTAACACTGTATACATTTGTTTTTCCTAATATAGTCACGCACTCGTTTTGGTTGCCTTTTGTTCAGTTTTGAACACATGATATGTCATTGAAGGATTGGACAGGCAGAACTAATGACTATACTAAAAAATCTTATTATCTTAAAAAAAATCAAAGTGGAACATTGTAAAACCATAAATTTGCCCGTATATTGTGTTTCAAGTGTTCTTCAAAAAAATGGTTATACAAAATTCATACACAGATGCTAGTAATAAATTAGATTTTAAGAAACAAACATCTGTAAACAATTTACAGCAAATAGTTAGATATTGACAGTTAAGTACCTACACAAAAGGTTTTTTCTACTTTTGGAAATCTACACGCCTGCAATTTTGTATATCCAATAATAGTGTTTTGGAAATTGTGATAACAAATGAGACATCAGAACAATTTTGTTCCCACCTACCGTCCAAGTCGACAATTATTGTGCTTACACAAAAAATAAAGAGTCGTGAATTAACCATCAAAATGTAAACTTCAATAGAGTTCTTCAAGAACCTTTAACATCTAAACTTAAATATAATTATTCAAAAATCATCAAAATGTAACATGTAAATATGTAAATAAATAAAATAGTTGAAACTCTACACTTCAATTATTTCAAAGTAATATCGTTGGACTCCTTATTAATTTAAGTTGTCCCGCACACTTCTAACCGGGTAATAACTCGTCTTAGGAGTGTGCCTATACAGGGAGACCCCAGACATGGGATACCCCACTTTCTAAACACCTTTGTCTGATGTACAGTTGTGATATGAACATATTGACGTTAATATTTTGGAAAATGTAACGCCCTCTGAGCTAACGATTTTAATAGTCTTATAATTATTAGAACATGTTAACGGTACTTTAGACATTTTTTTCAACTAGATCTAATTAAGCTAGAGTTTAGTTTGCACACGTGTATAAGTTTGATGACAATGCCTAAATCCAATATGGCGTATTACCTTTATCTTCACAACCCTCTTGACATGGGTATCAAATGAAAGAGTTTGACAAGTTGAATACGATAAGCTGTGTGACGCCATATATCTGAGTGGTACATAACTTCATAAGCATCATCACCATACGATGGTCGTGAGGATCTAAAATAGATAAAATCGGTTGATAAGTATGTATTTTAGGTAAACTCATGCTAGCCAATAATATTATAATAACATTTTCACAACCTAACCTTAAATTACTTATAACCTCAAGACGAGATAAAAGTTTGACTTCTAAATTAATATAGATTATTATAGGTACTTACATAGATATTTAACATTTCGAAATCCTGCTGAACAAAAATATTCTAGGCAAATTGCCTATTTTGATGGCGCCTTCGATTATCTGTTTTTTTAAATTTTACTATTGTGGAATGTTGCCAAACGTCAAGAGCCAGTGTTGCGAGTTGCCAAACGACAGTAGAGAAATTTCCCAGATCTGTCAAAACAAAAACATGAAATTTTTTGCGCGTTATAAAAATAAATATAAAAATTATAAAAGTACGTACATTGGCCGATATGCAATATGTAGTAGGTAGAAACTTGATAGACTGGGACAAAAAGAAACTGTATGGATCTTTATAATTATTACTTGACAAAAAACTCATGGATAAAATTGGTTCAAAGTTTCTTTAATAACAACGAAATAACTTATTAATTCTAATAGAGATAAGTTGTCTGTATTTGAAAATGTTTAAAATATTATCAGATAAAAATTTTGCGTAGCTACCAAGAATATACGTTGATTTCCGATTACTCGTCTTTACAAAATGACTTACCAGTGACATATATGTGAGCAATTACTCGTAAATTGGCAACCCTGTCCAACACACTTCTGGCCATTGCGCAATATGCACACACTGTGCTGATCGCAGAGAGCTAATTAATTCGCAAGAGTGCTACACAAAAAGTATTTTTTTTTATAAAATTATCTGATCGGAAACTAGTTAGTAACTTATGCTCTCTTCGTGATATTAAGAAAATTAGAAATTTTTATGTTACTGTCCGATTAAAATATGGCAAAAATTGGTTTATAATCTACAAATATCTCTAAAAATTAGTGTTACTTAAAATTTTGAATATATAATTTGTTTTTCTCTTTTGGGAAATACAATTTTTTATATGACACGGAAAACACGACCGTAGTGAACATTTTTATGTATGAATAAAATAAAAATCATGGTTTCATGATTCATATGTACCGACCACTGCTGCTGTTCCAATGCATCCATATGTCACCATTGGTCTTTTATAACACATACTTCGCGTGGAGAAAAAGCATGCATGTAAGATCTATATTCTGTTGGGCCATATTCATACTAGAGATGCCACGAATATTCGGCTACTATTTGGTATTCGGCCTATTCGGCTACTTTTTTCAATATTCGGTATTCGGCCGAATGTTGCGTACTATTCGGCCGAATACCGAATATTAAATCATGGGGAAAAACGCACATATTACTCAAAAATATGCGATTTTTTTCTTAAATAGTTTTATTTTGTAAAGCTTTTAGTGACCAAACAGTGATATTTTTTAGTAATAAGGACTATTAATAATATTTTGGAAAATGTAACGCCCTCTGAGCTAACGATTTTAATAGTCTTATAATTATTAGAACATGTTAACGGTACTTTAGACATTTTTTTCAACTAGATCTAATTAAGCTAGAGTTTAGTTTGCACACGTGTATAAGTTTGATGACAATGCCTAAATCCAATATGGCGTATTACCTTTATCTTCACAACCCTCTTGACATGGGTATCAAATGAAAGAGTTTGACAAGTTGAATACGATAAGCTGTGTGACGCCATATATCTGAGTGGTACATAACTTCATAAGCATCATCACCATACGATGGTCGTGAGGATCTAAAATAGATAAAATCGGTTGATAAGTATGTATTTTAGGTAAACTCATGCTAGCCAATAATATTATAATAACATTTTCACAACCTAACCTTAAATTACTTATAACCTCAAGACGAGATAAAAGTTTGACTTCTAAATTAATATAGATTATTATAGGTACTTACATAGATATTTAACATTTCGAAATCCTGCTGAACAAAAATATTCTAGGCAAATTGCCTATTTTGATGGCGCCTTCGATTATCTGTTTTTTTAAATTTTACTATTGTGGAATGTTGCCAAACGTCAAGAGCCAGTGTTGCGAGTTGCCAAACGACAGTAGAGAAATTTCCCAGATCTGTCAAAACAAAAACATGAAATTTTTTGCGCGTTATAAAAATAAATATAAAAATTATAAAAGTACGTACATTGGCCGATATGCAATATGTAGTAGGTAGAAACTTGATAGACTGGGACAAAAAGAAACTGTATGGATCTTTATAATTATTACTTGACAAAAAACTCATGGATAAAATTGGTTCAAAGTTTCTTTAATAACAACGAAATAACTTATTAATTCTAATAGAGATAAGTTGTCTGTATTTGAAAATGTTTAAAATATTATCAGATAAAAATTTTGCGTAGCTACCAAGAATATACGTTGATTTCCGATTACTCGTCTTTACAAAATGACTTACCAGTGACATATATGTGAGCAATTACTCGTAAATTGGCAACCCTGTCCAACACACTTCTGGCCATTGCGCAATATGCACACACTGTGCTGATCGCAGAGAGCTAATTAATTCGCAAGAGTGCTACACAAAAAGTATTTTTTTTTATAAAATTATCTGATCGGAAACTAGTTAGTAACTTATGCTCTCTTCGTGATATTAAGAAAATTAGAAATTTTTATGTTACTGTCCGATTAAAATATGGCAAAAATTGGTTTATAATCTACAAATATCTCTAAAAATTAGTGTTACTTAAAATTTTGAATATATAATTTGTTTTTCTCTTTTGGGAAATACAATTTTTTATATGACACGGAAAACACGACCGTAGTGAACATTTTTATGTATGAATAAAATAAAAATCATGGTTTCATGATTCATATGTACCGACCACTGCTGCTGTTCCAATGCATCCATATGTCACCATTGGTCTTTTATAACACATACTTCGCGTGGAGAAAAGGCATGCATGTAAGATCTATATTCTGTTGGGCCATATTCATACTAGAGATGCCACGAATATTCGGCTACTATTTGGTATTCGGCCTATTCGGCTACTTTTTTCAATATTCGGTATTCGGCCGAATGTTGCGTACTATTCGGCCGAATACCGAATATTAAATCATGGGGAAAAACGCACATATTACTCAAAAATATGCGATTTTTTTCTTAAATAGTTTTATTTTGTAAAGCTTTTAGTGACCAAACAGTGATATTTTTTAGTAATAAGGACTATTAATAACAATGAACAAATAATGCGTGTCGTCGCAAATGAAACAAATACGCCCGCAGCGTTGCTACCGCACGCTCCGTAATGGGACAAGTCGTAACCTGTCACCCGCGAAATGTACAAATAATTTGCCGAACATTCGGCCGCCGAATATTCGGCGCTTCGGCCGAGAACATGGCCGAATATTCGGTATTCGGCAAAATCACTATTCGTGGCATCACTAATTCATACAGCCCCGGATCTACGATTTTTTCGAACAGGGGCAGAAACTTGATAATGGCGCCCCCTCTCTCTAGCGTTTGAAATAAATTACTTAGAAAAACTCACAAATATATGTATAAAGGTCCTTACGAGACGAGAAGATGAGTTACATTCCAAACGTTCTTTCCAGTTACACATTTTTTGTTTTCATCAAGCTTTTACTCTTCAAATCGTTGAGGCAGTAACAAGTTTCAAAAGTTTTCATTTACCCCTTTTTTTCTCTTGGTGAAAATATAAATTCTGTATTTTACCTAAAAATTAAATACAAACACAGTTCGAATAAATGTGTGTAGTAGATATCGAAATGTTACATTTCCACATTTTATTGCCATCACATTTGTCTGGTATATCGACATCTGATTTTGAATGCATGAAAGTTAGTTGTTTTAAGAAATTGTCCACATATTTAAAATATTGATTTGTTAAAAAAATTTTGCTAAAGTTGGTGCATGCATTTGGTTGTAACCGTGTAACAATCAGAACCAAATTCCAAACAGGCGAGTTAAAACGGAATCGTAATTCTTATCAAAATGAACGCATAGCTTTATCGTATTAGCTATCTAGCTCCTTTACATATTACTCAATAGTCCAAACTTATTCCCACAATCTGGGTGCAAGACGGTGCACCTGCCAAGTCATGCGCTGCCTAGCACACTTTTCTCGAAGCGATTTAGTGTACTTTTGAACCCTCGTATCTTCGGTGTTGATAACACGTTAGGTCTGTAATTTTCTGTATAGTGTAACGAATATAATTTGCGGCAAGTAACATTTGTGATTTAGTTTCCATTTTGTTAATGTACATTCAATTCAATTCATTTATTCAAAAAGCCGCAAAGCCATACTACAAAATATAACAATAATAATAGATACCTATATTAAAGTTTTAAAATATAATAATAACAAAATACAAAATGCAATTTGTTGGATGAAACATCACCGCTATTATTAGTGTATTTGCCATAAGGCACTTACACTATTGACGTCGGTCGGATGGCGGGACCTAGGGGTCGGACCAAAATTTCTCGACATTTCATAACCTCCTAAGACGTTTGGCACCATTTTTGGAAATGTTTATATACAGTATGGTTTTTTAAAAACCGATCACCCTTTTATTTCTTAGAGGAAGGGTTTTCGAAAAAAAAGATTCGGACAAAAGTTACAGGGGAAGAACAGTAATGTAGTTTTTTTTTCGTTTGGTGGAGGTGTCTCCAAAATATCAAGGTCACCTACACTTTCTTAAATACGACCCTGTATTTTTTATCTATGATTATTGTTCTTTGGGTTAAAGAGATCAACTCTTGTACCAAACATTTTTGGATTTGATGCCATCGTGAACCGCTGTTTGATTCTCAATTAATCCCGTTTCCTATTTTAGTGGATTGTGTGAGTCGGAAAAACTTTTTCAGGGGTTTTTCCGACTCACACAATCCACTAAAATTCATCTCGTTTCCTATTTTTGGAATCCACCACCGCACGAAGCCTATTTAAAATGGGCTCAATCGGGCCACTTTAAGGGTGCTTTTTAGGGGTTGAAAATTTTTTTTGGGCCAAAAAATACCGAAAAATATTTCAGAATCGTTTCAAAATTGAAATTTAACCTACTATTAAAGATTAAAATGTGTTGCCTAAATTTCATTAAAATCGGCCCGACAGGACCGGACTTAAAAATTTTATGAAAACATCAATTTGTAGATATGGATTTACTTAGTGAAGCGTGGATTTAATTTGGTAAATTGATAGTAATATTTATATTAAGAAAAAAATATTATTTTAAGGGATGTATATTAAGGGGTTAAATTTTTTATTTTGACAAAAAACAAAAGAGTTAAGGTCACGTAATAAAGCCACACTGCCTGTGTTAGCAAATACACTATATTGTCGGCAAACTCTCCAATGTACTGGAAAAAAGTTATTAGCGTCCAAAGTTACAATTTTTTTGCTAAAAGTTCTTGCGCCGGTTTTTCCGCGCGCAGCTCTTTCCAGTGCATCTGAGACCCCCGCCGACAGTTTACCATTTAAACTAGACTCAATTTCCAGTATTTCAAAAAAAAAATCATCCCGATCGGTTGATTCCTCGCCCGTCAATCCACTCTCGAAGCTGCGCTCTTCATTATCGTGCTATTTTGAAGCCTCTAAAACTCGCACCTCGCGCTGCATTTCTCGCTTTTATAACTAGTATAACGCAAATTAATTAAGATCAACAACATATTCGTTAAATCTATGCTAAAACACGCGTTTTACATTAATTTTTTATTTAAATCAACTCAGATCAATAGTGGCGTGTGGAGTCGGACGAACTTGTAAATATTTTGAGCCGGAACGAAATTACTCACCCCTCCCCGTTTTCAAGAAAAATATTAAAATTTCTTTTTAGGGTTGCGCAACCTCCCAAAAAGTCCAAAAACTACCCCCGAACGGTGTTAAACGCGCCTTACGTTATTCCCTTTTCGATAAAAAAAATTTTCCCTGCTTTTAAAGATGCTGAGTACGATTGTGGTATTGAAAATGGCCACCGACTCTCACCAACCACTCCACCGGTCAAATCTCAGAATCTCCTGAAACGGAGAGATAACCAAATTTTGCTGGTGATATGAAAAAATTCACCCGTTTCGAGATTGCTGAGAGTCGGCGGCAATTTTCAATATCACCACCGTGCTCAGCATCCTCAAAAACAGGGAAAAAACATTTTTTTGCGGAAAGGGAATAACGTAATGCAAGTGTCACCCCGTTCGGGGGTGGATTTTGGCCGTTTTGGGGTGTTGCGCAACCCCAAAGAGAAATTTTAATAATTCCACCGTATGCCGCATCCAACTGGGGGTAGGTAATTTCGTTCCGGCTCCAAATATTTACATGTTCGTCCGACTCACACACGTCACTATTGATCGGAGTTATAAATTTAAACAAAAAGTTAATGTAAAACGCGTGTTTTAGCATAGATTTAACAAATATGTTGTTGATCTTAATTAATTTGCGTTATATTAGTTATAAAAGAGAGAAATGCAGCGCGAAGTGCTAGTTTTAGAGGCTTCAAAATAGCACAATAATGAACAGCGCAGCTTCGAGCGTGGATTGGCGGGCGAGAAATCAACCGATCGAGATGATTTTTTTTTGTGTTCAGTAAAGAACAATGCGATGAGTTTTGATAATTTTTATTGAACAAAAAATAATTCTTAACAAAAATAATATAACAAAAAAATAATATACTTTGTACTTGATGAATGCGTTTGCGTTGCGATGTGTTTAGTTTCAATGCTTAATAATGAATAATTTAATTTTTGAGAAAGAATGCCAATGTACCAAGGAGTTACATAATTAGTTGAACGAAAATGTAATAACAAAATACAGTTGAAACAATTGGTTGTTTCAGTTTTGTAATAAATGAAATTTAAACGCTAGAAAACAAAAATGCATAAAACATGAACACACCGCCCGCCTTGAGAAATTTAATTTTCAACAATTACTCAATTGGTATAAGACATAATTTAGTGATCGGTCTCTTGAAGAGCCCTGAAGCTGTGCGGATGGTAACCACTCGAACGCGTCCGTCAGCTCCGGGATGAAGTTCCGTGACTCTAGCTGTAATCCAATTCAGTGGAGGAACATTTTCTTCTCTTATTAAAACAAGTGAACCGATTTGAATATTCGGTTGCGATTGGTTCCATTTGTGTCGTTGTTGAAGTGTAGTCAAATATTCGCTTGACCAGCGGTTCCAAAAATGTTGGCGTAATGCTTGTAGGCGTTGATATTTTGACAGACGATTTTCAGGTACATTTGTTATGTCAGGTTCCGGTATGGCGGTGAGAGATTCTCCAATTAAAAAATGTGCCGGTGATAAATATGATAGAGTATTAGGATCATCAGATAGCGGAATGAGCGGCCGGGAATTCAAAATAGCTTCAATGTTTGTCAAAATAGTATAAAAATCTTCAAATGTAAGATGTGCCTTACCCACTATCCGACGCAAATGATACTTCGCTGATTTGATTCCAGCTTCCCACAGGCCTCCAAAGTGGGGTGCATTTGGTGGAATGAAACTCCACTTGACACCAAGATTGGCAGCAGATTCAACGATGCGATTGGTGTTAGACTTGAACAGCGAATACAATTCATGAAGTTCATTTTGAGCTCCTTTAAAGTTTGTAGCGTTGTCTGAGATAATTGTTGCACATTTACCTCTTCTTGAAACGAATCGTTGAAATGCGTTTAAAAAGCTTTCTGTTGAAAGGCTGCTTACGAGTTCAATATGAATGGCTTTGGTTGATAAGCATACGAATAACGCTATGTAGCCTTTAATGAGAGTCGAATTGCGCTTATTATTTTGTCGCAGAAACACAGGTCCACCGTAGTCTACACCACAATTGAGAAATGGTCGACCGGGTTGAACTCTTTTCTTCGGAAGATCTCCCATTTGCTGTTGAAGCGTGGATGCTCGAAATCGAAAACACGTTATGCATTTGTGTATTATTCCTTTTATTTCATTACGAGCGTTCATTGGCCAATATTTTAAACGAATGTTAGCCAACATAGTTTGAGCATTTCCGTGAAGTAATCTCAAATGTTCCCGTTGCAGCAATAGGATGGTTATGACATGTTTCGGGGGTAAAATTATCGGATGCTGCTGAGAAAACGGAAGTTGCGCATTCTTCAGTCTCCCGCCTACTCTTATCAATCCATCTTCATCTAGGAATGGTGTGAGAGATTTTATCTTGCTAGCAGTAGATATGTCTTGATTGGCTTGTAAATCTTGCAGCTCTGAACGGAAACCCTCTCGCTGAGCAGCTTTGAGTAGATACATCAAGGATGTTTGAAGTTCGTCAACGCTTAGTGGTCCATAGTATTTGGATGCGTTTGGTTTAACATTGTGGATGAACCTGTAACAATATGCAATAATTCGCTGCAATTTATTAAATGTCGAACATCTGTTAAGTATTGGCAATTCATATTCAACAACGTGACAGGTTGTCGTGATCTTTGATTTTTTAAGCTCTGGAATATCTTCGCACTCAGTTGTTTTGAATCGTGGCCATTCAGATTCGGACTTGTCCAACCAATTAGGGCCGTGCCACCAAATGTTTGTCTCGATGAGCTTTGAGGGCGTTGATCCACGAGATAACACATCGGCAGGATTATTGGACGATTTTATGTGATTCCATTGATATTTGGAGGTATATTCTTGAATTTCTGAGACTCGATGTGCGACAAACGTTTTCCAGCGTGTTGCCGGAGAATTTAACCATGCCAGCACAATTGTAGAGTCCGTATAAAGAAATATGCTGTCAACATTGACGTTCATGATAGGAAGCGCCTTGTGCAGCAGCCTTGCTAGCAGAAGAGCTCCACACACTTCCAGACGAGGCAGCGAAATTTGTTTAACCGGAGCTACTCGCGATTTTGAGCAGAGAAGTCGTGTACACACGTTGTTCTTCGTATCTATGCTTCGAACATAAAGACAGGCTCCATACGCTCGTTCGGATGCATCCGAGAAACCATGAATTTGAATATTGCTTGTGTTGGTTGAATGCATGACCTTGCGATGAATATAAAAGTGTTTTAAAAGTTTCAATTCGTCGCTAAACGCTAGCCAGGAAGTACTTAAATCGGAGTCTATTTCTTGATCCCATTCCAGTTTCTGTCGCCAAAGTTCTTGAATAAATATCTTGGCTCTTAAAACGACAGGTCCTAAAAATCCCAACGGGTCAAAAATCTTTGAGATCGTAGATAATACTGAACGTTTAGTGAGCGGAACCTTTTGTATTTCAGTTGGAATTACGACCATGAATTGATCTTCAACCGGATTCCAGGTTAATCCAAGCGTTTTAACTGTTTCCTTGTCGTCGGTTATCAATGTCGATTGGACTTCTTTCTTCGATTCTGAGACTAGTGTTAGTAAATCGGGATGATTTGCGCACCATTTGTGAAGTTCAAAACCTCCCAGTGCCAACAAGGCAGTTAATTGACGTTGTAGTTCTAGTGCCTCGGTTAAGTTGCTGGCTCCCGACAAAACATCATCTACGTAAAAGTCTCTTTGTAAAACCGTAGCCGCAAGTGGATAATTTTCACCGTCGTCTAGCGCTAGTTGTTTGAGGCATCTAGTAGCTAAGTAGGGAGCGCTGGCAGTACCGTATGTCACTGTTTTTAAGCGATAACATGAAATCATTTTCTCTTTTGAGTCTCGCCATAAAATTCTTTGCATGTCTGTTTGAGATTCATTGATTTTGACTTGTCGGTACATCTTTATAATGTCTGCAGAAAATACGATATTGTGGAAACGAAAACGTAAAACAATTGAAAATAAATCTTGTTGGATTGTTGGCCCCACCAGAAGAATATCATTCAGAGATTTCCCATTGCTCGATTTCATGGATGCGTCAAAGACGACCCTAAGCTTCGTGGTCGTGTTGGTGGCCTTAATCACCGCGTGATGTGGCAGATAATATACTGGACCTTGTGCAGATTGAAAATTTTGTAGCTTCTCCATATGACCCAATTTGAGATATTCATGCAAGAAGTCCTTGTACTGTTGAAACAATTCTCGGTTTTTAGTGAATCGTTTCTCTAGCATTTGAAAACGCAGATATGCTTCGTTGTAGCTGTTTCCGAGCATGAATTTGTCGCGTATTGGAAATGTAACGGTATATCTCCCCGAAGCGTCTCTTGCAGTGTTTCTTGTGAAATGTTGCTCGCAGAATTGTTCATCCTGTGAAAGCACCGAAGTTTCTGATAACTCTTCTACTTGCCAAAATCTAGCTAGTGAATCTTCTACCGTAGACTGAATATTTGACAGAAATGAGTAAGTGTTACGCTGACTGGTTGTGTCGTTCCATAGTTTTCCAGATATTATCCAACCGAAACAGGTGTTCTGCATAATGGGAAGATTTTGACCTAATTTGTAGTGTCCTTCTTGAAGAATATGAAAGAATATTTCGGCACCAATCAATATATCAACTTCTTGCGACTCATAAAATAGCGGATCGGCTAGCATTATGTTTTCAGGAAGCTTCCAATTGTCAATAGAAAATTTTTGAGTTGGCAGCAGTGACGTTATTTTGTCCAATGCTAGAAATTCCAATTGTCGATTGAACTGGGACACTCTCGAAGCAAGCCTCACATTTACTGAGCGATTTGATTGCGTCGAAGTGCACTGAACTCCTTTGATTTGAATTTTATTCGGTGTGGTTTTTAACTTGAGACGACTGATTAGTGCAGTAGTAATGAAGTTTGATTGTGATGCGCTGTCTAATAATGCACGGCATTTGTGATAATGTCCTCCAGCATCTTGAACCAATACCACTGCAGTTGATAATAATACTTGTGGATTTTGATCGGCGTTATATAACGCGACGTTGCTTTCCGCAGTCATTGATGGTTGGCTGCTTTGCTGACTATCTGTTTTGTTGTCTACATGAATCAAAGTGTGGTGTCTCTGATTACATGCCTTGCAGCTAATGGATTGACATTGTTTTACGCTATGCCCTTTGCGAAGACAATTAAAACAAAGCCCTTTTGATTTCACGACGTCAAGCCTTTCATTGACTGAGTACCCGATGAATTTTGGACACTGAAACAGATTATGCCCTTCCTTGCAAATGATACATGAAGAGTTTGAGTCTCTGGAAGATGCGACGTGTGTGAACCTCTGCGATGTTCTCGACGATCTTGGTGTCGAGCGCTCTTGTTCAGAAATAAGTTCTAAGGCTTGGCATCTTTGCTCCAGAAATGTGAAAAATGTTTTCAAATCCGGTAGCTCGCCAGTTTTCTTGCTTAGTTCCCATTCTCTTCGTGAATGAGTATCCAATTTTTGATTTAACCAAAATATTATTATTGCATCCCACGAGTTCACTGGTACTTTCAGTGTTTCCAGTGACTGAAGATGCTGCTTGGTATCAGTTATTAATTTTCTCAATTGGACCACTGAATTCTTTTCAACGGTTGGTAATTCAAATAATGCCTTGAGATGACTGTTTACTATAAATTGTTTGTTGTCGTAGCGTTCACATAGAAGCTGCCAAGCTACCGTGTAGTTTTCTGTTGACGCAGTAATTGATTGAATAATCTGAAGCGGTTCGTCTTTCAATGAAGCCTTCAAATAGTACAGTTTTTGTATGGCCGAAATTTGCTGATTTTGATGGATGACTGAAGTGAATATATCTCGAAAACTGCTCCATTCTTGATAATTGCCATTAAAGATTGGAATGTGTAATTGTGGCAGCTTGACCTTTGACGTAATCGAATCATTCGGTTTTTTGTTAACGAACTTTTCTAGAACAGCTTTTATTTCGTAAAACATGTTTTCAAATTCTATCCGGGAATCTTCGTTCTCTTGATCGTCGTCTTGCGCTTCGTCTTCTATTTTGGCTTGAATGTCGTTGTATCGTGACCAGTAGTCTTCTAGTTTACAGGTTTTGGCGATCAATTTACTTGTATTGCCGTCTTCAGTGAATTGTTCGGTGAATTCGTGAATCCGTTGTACGCTGGTTACAACAGTTTTTCTAGCTTTTCTTAGGCGATCAGCCATTTTTCTTCGTTCTTGTGGTTGTAGTTTAATTTGACGATAAATGCTGTAGTATCCGGCTCGAAGGACCAAAATGTTCAGTAAAGAACAATGCGATGAGTTTTGATAATTTTTATTGAACAAAAAATAATTCTTAACAAAAATAATATAACAAAAAAATAATATACTTTGTACTTGATGAATGCGTTTGCGTTGCGATGTGTTTAGTTTCAATGCTTAATAATGAATAATTTAATTTTTGAGAAAGAATGCCAATGTACCAAGGAGTTACATAATTAGTTGAACGAAAATGTAATAACAAAATACAGTTGAAACAATTGGTTGTTTCAGTTTTGTAATAAATGAAATTTAAACGCTAGAAAACAAAAATGCATAAAACATGAACATTTTGAAATACTGGAAATTGAGTCTTGCTTAAAACTGTCGGCGGGGGTCTCAGATACACTGGAAAGAGCTGCGCGCAGAAAAACCGGCGCAAGAACTTTTAGCAAAAAACTTGTAATTTTGGACGCTAATAACTTTTTTCCAGTACATTGGAAAGTTTTACTTGATAGACATTCAATTAAAGAGTAAATCCTGACGAGTCCAACGACCCTAGAGCGATTACTGTGGGATTATTATAACGCGAGATATGAGCAAATGAAAATAAAAAACAGAATCCAAGATGGCGGCGGACGGGGCAATTTGAGGAATGCGCAAATTCAGGGTTAAGGTCTCCATCGAAGACCCTTTCGAATGAGCAACAAAAGAAAAAATGTATCTGAAATTTTTGGGTCAATTCCTAAATGCACCGGACTACATCTAAATATATTTTCTTAAAAATAACTCCACACAATTTAAAATATGGACAATAAAACAACAACAAATAAAATATAAATAATAGGACAATAAAGCAGTATTTACAAGATAATGGACAGTATTGAATTTATATAACATGTTTATCGTGCATTTCTTGTAGTAAGATGCATTTTAAATTTTTTTCGAAAATTTTCTAATTATTTGAACTGCGAATATGCTGCGGTAATTCGTTCCATAACTTGCAGCAAACTATCAAAAATGAACTTGCTCCGAGGCTGGTTCTGCAAGATGGTATTAGTATCATAAGTTTGTCATGCCGCGTGTTATAATTATGATAACTATGTTGATCCAAAATCTATTCTACTACTCAAGAATCTTGGTTCATTGAAATTGATTAATCTTATAACTGCGAATATGCTGCGGTAATTCGTCGTTCCATAACTTACAGCAAACTATCAAAAATGAACTTGCTCCAAGACTGGTTCTGCATGGTATTGGTATCATAAGTTTGTCATGCCGTGTGTTATGTTGATAGAAATTCTATTCTACTACTCAAGAATCTTGGTTCATTGAAATTGCTTAATCTATAAACTAATCTATAACGATAGTGTGTGTAGAAATCTGGTATAGTGTACCTATACCTACTGTACATTTAATAAATTGTTTTCATACAGAATAAACTCTATAATAATATTTCTTGTACTCATGACAATATAGTGATTAGCACAGTTGAGCACCCTTCGGGTACGGAACCCTAAAAAGCTGCTTGTGACTAATAAACGATCACAGAGTTTATATTTATGAACCTAAATTATTAATAAATTATTAAAATTATTTTTTCTTTTCTGTGTTTCAATATTTTCAACTGTTATTTTTTTTAGATTAACTTAATTAAATTATATTATTAAGCTTAAAGTATCGTTAAAAATATACACCAATTTTCAAACATAAATGTAATTCAAGAATTACAAGGCGCGAAATTTTACATAATATACCCCGGATATTATGTAAAATTTCGCGCCTTGTAATTCTTGAATTACTTGCGCATAGGTATACTCCTACTGGTTTTTACTGGAAAGATCACATAAAATTTATAGCAAAACTACGTTTATTTTATTTTTTTACCTTTAATTAAAAAGTTATAAGTACAGAATTTAAAAATGTTTTTTAACTATCAGAGAAGCGATACTGTACCTATAGAAGCTTATTTTTAATGGAACAGTGAGGCCGGAAATTTTAGTTTATCTTGTTTCTGTTAGATGACGTTCGAAGTTTAGTTTCGGTGTACAGAGCTGGGGGGGGGGGGGGGGTATATTTCCATCTCTCATCTTTAGGTGTAAACTTGAGCGTTTATCTAAACACCGTAGAAAATAAATATAAGAAATTCATGAATTTCTGTTGATTTTTTTTTAAATAAATAAAAAAATTTGATTCATTGAAATTGATTAATCTATAAACTAATCTATAACGATAGTGAGTGTAGAAATCTGTTATAGTGTATACTGTACATTTAATAAATTGTTTTCATACAGAATAAACTCTATATATTCAAAGCAATGGCACGTCAATCCGGTGTCGGAGAGGCAACCGGATGGCGAGTGGTAATCTGGGCCTATGAGTGGTGCAGAACCCACTGGTAGCGGCCAAAGTGACCCCAAATGGACGGGGGCGGCGATATGGGGGTGGGGCAAAATCGAAAAATGTTTGAAAAGGAAACTGGATAAAAATGCGGTTGCATTGAAGGAAATACCCTAATTATATAATAAATTTTTTTTGCCATCCGAAACACGCGGGCCGTTTTTGCACTAGCGAATAAAAAAAAACTGAAAAGGCAACCGCTTCAAAATTAGTGAGCATTCTTATTGACACCACCAAACGTTGGAAAAAAAATTGCCATCCGATCCTGATGGGCAGTTTCGGAGAAACAACCCCTCAAAGTCGCCGAAAAACTCTTTTTTTCAATTTTTTTCAACAATAAGTAAAAAAAACACACTGAAAATTGTTCAAATCGGATGGCATTCGAAATTTATACTGTCCTAAGTACAAATAATAGTCTGTATCAATGCCATCCGATTTCGATTAAATTTACCCCTATTTAGCCACCCCCTAAAACTCATGAAAATAACAATTTTATGCAGCGTATGGCATTATTTTTATTGTTACTGAGTTTTGGGGGTTGGCTAAATAGGGGTAAATTTAATCGAAATCGGATGGTATTGATACACACTGTTATTGGTACTTATGACAGTATAAATTTCGAATGCCATCCGATTTGAACAATTTTCAGTGTTTTTTTTTTACTTATTGTTGAAAAAATCGAAAAAAAGGGTTTTTCGGCGACTTTGAGGGGTTGTTTCTCCGAAACTGCCCATCAGGATCGGATGGCAATTTTTTTCCAACGTTTGGTGGTGTCAATAAGTATGCTCACTAATTTTGAAGCGGTTGCCTTTTCAGTTTTTTTTTTCTTCTTTTTTTATTCGCTAGTGCAAAAACGGCCCGCGTGTTTCGGATGGCAAAAAAAATTATTATTTAATTAGGGTATTTCCTTCAATTTAACCGCATTTTTATCCGGTCGCCTTTTCAAACATTTTTCGATTTTGCCCCACCCCCATATCGCCGCCCCCGTCCATTTGGGGTCACTTTGGCCGCTACCAGGGGGTTCTGTACCACTCATAGGCCCAGATTACCACTCGCCATCCGGTTTTCTCTCCGACACCGGATTGACGTGCCATTGCTTTGAATAATAGGTGTAATAATATTTCTTGTACTCATGACATACTGAATAGCACACAACCACTTACTACAATAGCTGGTAAAGCGTTGTCTGAGAAAACCTGTTTTGCTTTGAATGTTATTGGCAGCAAAACAGTTTTGTTTGGATTGAGTAGCAAGCCATTTTTATGAGCCCAACGTTCAATACATGCGATGTCATGGTTAAGATTGACCAGACAGGTGGACACTTCACTTTTCAGGCACGATATAAGTAATTTCGTGTGATCAGGTCGACAGTGGAGAAACGCACAATTTTATAAAGATCGCACATCGGTATTATATATATTGTATTATATATATTGTAGGTATATATTGTATTATATATATTGTAGGAGGCTAAAAATCGCCCCAAAAGCGACCCCCCATACGTCACATGACATTCCGCATGTCCGAAAAATAAAGAAATTTTTTATAAAAAATTCAAACTTAATATTGACGACCCTGGAAAAATGACATTATTGACAGCCCTGTTCGTTTGATAACGCGTTCTTTGACCTGTCCGTGCAATGAAATGATTCAATACGTTTCAACGTGAAATTGAGATTTTTGAAAAAATTATCGAGAGAGACGAGGCCTGGCCTTCGAGCTAGAAGGTCGACGCAGACAAGACCGAGGCTAGTGAACTAGCTAGAGAGTTTGAAAAAGTTCTTGGGTACTAGGTACTGCGACGTTGTTTCTTTTGTGAGTAGCTGAAGCTACCGTTCTCGTGAAAAGTTGTAACTTTTCGTCTCATCGTTTTGTGCGTGGTTCTGTACGCGAAGTGTTTCGTTACGTTTTGGGTTTGCTTCATGAGTAAGTACAGCCACGTGTGTGTTTAAAGTTTTTAAACGTATTAAGTCTGTAACGATTCAAAACTTTTATATTACATTGTACGTAGTTTAGAGGTAATAATTAGAATTGGGTATTTACTGTACTTATCTATTTGTTTTGTCACGGCGCGTGTCAATTTTGGTTTTGGCATGTTGAACGACGCAGTGAAATAAAGAAACAAAATATGTTTTTTGTCTGAAAAAAGGCAGTAGGTTTTAAAAGGTTGAAATAGGATGTATTAAAAATAAGCTGTGAGAAAGTGTTGAAATATTTCCTTTAAACCACATCAGGGAGAATCTGGAGTACTTGGTGATCTACCGATCCAAATTTCTTTTTGCATGTGTCGTTTAATTGATTATTTTTCACTTTGTCAATCCCAATCACATTAAGATATCAGAAATGTTCTGTGTGTACATTCTAAGATATCTTGTTCACAACAATTTTATAATAAAACATTCAAAATAAATATTTTAAATTGTTTATTAATTTTATTAAAATTTATTTTAAATTATATTACGAGACGATTACGTGAGCTTATCCGAAACAGTCCGAAGCTAATCGTTACATTTGGCGCCCGAAAAAAGACTGGACCTTGGAAATTATCTAGACTAACACCAAGTGACATTTTGGACATTTTAATAATAATATCAATAATTATTATTAAATCAATATCAATCAATTAACTATAAATCGATGTGTTTATATATTATAAAATTTAAGTTATTAAAATGACTACAAAAAGTGAAAAAAAAGATCGTGCAAAACAAATTCAGGACAAATACCAGCAAGTACTAAGTAAATGATTTGTTAAGAGATGAGGATAATAAATATTGTGTCGATTGCGATACAAAAGGTCCTCGTTGGGCATCGTGGAACATAGGTGTGTTTTTATGTATAAGTTGTGCAGGAATACATAGAAATCTCGGCGTTCATATTTTGAAAGTAAAATCAGTGAATCTGGATAAATGGACATGTATCTCAACAGATGGGCAATAGTCGTGTTTGGGCTGTTTACGAAGCAAATTTGCCCGACCATTTCCGGCGTCCTCAGAACGATTCTAGTTTAGAGTCATTTGTGCGCACGAAATATGAACATAAATAGTATATCGCCAGAGAATGGGTACCTCCGGCACTGCCAAAAGTAAATTGGGATAAAGAAGACGACAAATCCAGTGTCGAAAACGCGAAAGTTCAAAGCGAAGAAGAAAGTTTCTTTAATCAACCGACTCCGACCGAAAAAGAAGAGACTAAATTAACTGAAGATGGCATATTGGCATTATACGGCAATGCTCCGATGCAACAAACCACGTTTCAAGCAAATTACGCTCCGACTGGGGCAATTCCTGGCTTTCAAGTTCAGCAACAAGCATTTCAAGTTCCAGTTATCCGACAAACTTGCAAGCTTCCTCGCAACCGCAGCAAGCTTTTCAAAACCAATCGACATTTGTTTCGCCGCCTCAGAATCAATTTGTGATGGCTCAACAAACGATGCAATCTCAAAACTTCGCTCCTAATACGGGCGCAGCAGTGCCTAATCCCTTTTACGCTAATCAACAAGCCCTGCAACAACAGTAACTAAGTAGATAGTCAATTGTTTGGGTAAACGTGCATTCTTATCCGGTGCATAAAGAACTTAAAACGTAATTATGGACAGTCATAGTTCATAATTTAATTTTACTATGACGCTCTATGACTGTGCATAAATTGTGATATAATTTAGTTAAATTTTATTTTTGAAGATCTAAATGCACAGACCTTTATTTTATACTTTGCAGTAAATATAAACACAATTGTTTTTTTTTATAGTTGAAAATTCTTCGAACATTTTATATTGTTTTCAGTTGAAAAGATTGATTAACTAATTTTTTTTAACTGTTTTGAAATTTTTATGTTTTTTTTTTAATATTTTATATAGTACGTGTAAACGAAGATTAGTATTTTATTCAATGTGGTAAATCTTCGTAAAATTCCAGGTAGAACATAATTCTCATTTATTCAAGCGGTTCATCCTCCATGCATTTCTTTATTCTAAAATTGTTCGTATGAACCGCTGGGGGGGCTATGTAACGATTCAAAACTTTTATATTACATTGTACGTAGTTTAGAGATAATTAGACTTGGGTATTTACTGTACTTATCTATTTGTTTTGTCACGGCGCGTGTCAATTTTGGTTTTGGCATGTTGAACGACGCCGTGAAATAAAGAAACAAAATATGTTTTTTGTCTGAAAAAAGGCAGTAGGTTTTAAAAGGTTGAAATAGGATGTATTAAAAATAAGCTGTGAGAAAGTGTTGAAATATTTCCTTTAAACCACATCAGGGAGAATCTGGAGTACTTGGTGATCTACCGATCCAAATTTCTTTTTGCATGTGTCGTTTAATTGATTATTTGTCACTTTGTCAATCCCAATCACATTAAGATATCAGAAATGTTCTGTGTGTACATTCTAAGATATCTTGTTCACAACAATTTTATAATAAAACATTCAAAATAAATATTTTAAATTGTTTATTAATTTTATTAAAATTTATTTTAAATTATATTACGAGACGATTACGTGAGCTTATCCGAAAAAGTCCAAAGCTAATCGTTACAAGTCGCTGTGGAGTTAAAACGTATCCTAGTTCCGAGTGTTTGTGGAGTTTCCACAACGACGTCGTTCGCTTCCGAAATTGGATTGTCGTCGAAACGGCAGATTCAATAGTTGAAAATTAGTTTTGTGAACGAGTCCGCCATTTTGATTGCACTGTGGTGCCCCCTGTCAAGGACACCGGCTTCGCTTCTTGTGTTTGAGTTTGTGTAACAGAGACTGTCATTCGACTCTGCAGTGAATTCTTGCTGAAAGAATCAGAAAACTCGTCGCTCGTCATCCAGCGCTCCAGTCGAATTTTCCCGTGCGCCACTGCCCCAATTCTTCAGGTTGAGGCTAACAAACTAACTACTGACGGCGTCATCTGGTAATTTCAACTCACAGTTTTTCTTTGTGCCAACACACCTAACTTCACTACAGGTAAAGTGAAATTCTATTTTTTTCTCAGTGAATCGTTCAAGTGCGAAGCTTTTATAAGTTTTGAATACTATTGAGCAACGTAACTACGCGTCTATGTGGGTCCGGTCGTTTATCTGTATATATTAAAAGGCTTAATTTTGAAAAAAAAAAACTTTTGCAGCTATACAAATTTACAGTTTTCAAGGAAAAAATTCACGAAAAAAAATTCCAAGAGACGACCATTTAACTCGATGCGTAGCGACATTGCCGACTCTTGCATTCGAGGGGCGTAGCCCCTGTGATTTTTCAAAGTCGACCCCTGCGTACATAAGGATAACACGGAGACGACTTTTCAAACGCTCGGCTAAAATCGAGAAAAAATCGCTCGCGGTTCAATTTTATCGGAAACTGACGACATTTTTCACCTCTTTCGAGCGAGCGCGAGCGCCGACGGTTTTCGGCCGAATTTCGGCCGACTTTTGTCGAAATAAAATTTTCCATAAGATTAACCCGGCGCGGGAAATCGCTCATTACTCGGCCGATATTAATCGGACGACGTAGAGACCCGTCTCAAACGACGCAGAATAAAAAAGTCAAACTAGAAAGTGCAAGAGAAACGCTCAAAACGACTTTTTTATAGTCATTTATGCGCCGACAAAATCGGCAAAATTGCTTTTTTTTCGAAATTCTTAGACGGTGGCTAGGTAAAAGTGCCTGGGTACATTGAGAATTTTCGAAAAAGTCACAGCCTAACTTCAATACGATTTTAACATGCGACGACGAATCGAGTTTTTAATTAAATTTACGTCGCCGACACTACATTAGTGTGACTGAGATGAAACATTTATAGCATGATTTAACTTGATTCGTTAAGCAATAGCGTTTTGTTCTAAAAAAGTATGCGTTCAAAAGATTTTTCGGCTGTTCCAGCGAAAGCGAGATCTGACAGATGGTTTTTTTTTTATAAACCGTGGAAATTAAGACTTAAAATCGAGATATCTAATAAAAATGTCATAAATTATCGAATTTTAAAAGCAATAATTCAGATAATACATCGTTATTTGTTGGTTTTTGCACGGATATTTTTGTGTCATATAATTTATTATCGATTCATCCGAGCCGAAGATTGACTGAATGCTCTCATTTTACTTTGACGTTTGAATTATTAATAAACAAACGACTGTCTAAATTTGGAGCTGTCATTTATCATTTTAAATGAAAAATTTGGCATTATTAAGGATTTTGAATCGAAAATGGTTATCGATATTATGTACATTGAAACATATAAAATATTCAAATATACGCCAGACACCGGATAAATCGATATTAATTGAGATCTATTCAAAATAGTAATTTCGGAGGAGCTAGCATTTGAGCTGTGAGTTCGACAGAGACAGAACATTATTCGTATTTCTTTTTTTTTTGGACATTTATTTGACGTTTAAATTTAAAACAATTGTTTTTGTGTCAAAAATACATTTCATAAAATTTTATGCATTTTATGACGGGAAATAATACAGGTTAGTAAGTTAACAAATCATTTTAAATGTATTACAAATACGTGCTAAATACATATTATGCCTATTAATAAATCAAAAATTATATTTTAAACATTTTGTAATATGACAGCTAAAAATTAGGTTATAATATTATTCTGTGTCCGTATACACTCAGTCAGGTTTCTGTATTTTAAATCGAGATATGTAATCAAATATTGTGATAGATTATTATATACATTGTAGGGCGGTTTTCTATAGTGCACTTAAGTAAGATTTTATTAACTTTAATTTTGAAAAGCTTCTTTCACATGAAGCCACCGAAACAGGGGCGCCGACTCCGTGGGTGCTCGAAGGCTCTAGCACCCACGGGTGATAAATAGACTATAGACGCATCAAAATTAATTGGTAATCGGCATTGAGAAAAAATTACTTTGCAACAATGTCATTACTGGAACTTCCACTATCGCGGCGGATGTCAGTTAATCTACAATAACATAATGGACTAATTCAACATTAATTATAATAAAGCATGATATATATATACTATATACAGCTGCAAATAAGATTTATTATGAGAATGATGAATTGTTCTCATATAACTTGATTCTACTGGACGAATTTAGATGCGATTTTCACGATAATTATACATAATGGTGAAAATTGCGTCTAAATACGTCGGTCGGTGTGTATTTCTTTCCTCGCAAATTGCCAGTTTTTTTAAACGAATCTTTAAATTGAGCATCAGCACTCACAGGGTTATTTAAAAGCCGGCGTCCCTGCATCGACACACTAATAGTTAAAAAAAATATCTTCGACACAGTGCTAGACTCGGAACGGACACAGAATAGCCACATTTTACGATGAATATGAGAGGCTCTATGGCGCGGTTCATTCCGATGCTGTGGTAGGTACGATTTATTAATTATTTATTATTTACTTGAATCAGTTCAGTCGCGCGTATGACATTATATTGTATCTACTTTCATCGCGTTACTCAATCGCTCGACCGAGCGCAACCTGAACTAATTCTTCTTTTTGGAAATTATATTCGACAGTAAATGAAAATAAAGTTGCGATACATGTTATGATATAATATAAATAAATGTAGATAGATACTAGAGTAGCTGAACCCATTTATTTATTGGTATATTATGGCTTTGCAAAGTGATTCTTCTGTAAGTATTTTCTGGCTGTGCGAGTGAGTTGTCGTTGTCGGGGGCTGTTCGTTTATTACGTAAGATGATTTGGGGAGGGACAGGGTCTGAACAAGTCTTATTCTTATCTTACATAGGGGCGGTAAAGGCGGTAAAGATTGTGAGATCGCAAAAGTAAACAAAAAAATATAATTTCAAAACGCGCGCAGTCTCGCACATGCGTGGATCGTACGGCAATATATTCAACATACTTAAAGTATCAACGACAATACACCCCCGCCCCACTGTTCATCGGTCCAAAACGCCCTCAAAGTACTTTGCACCTAAGAAAGCTGTGCAACATCACAAAAAAGTTCATGGCATTGCTTCGAATATTGAAAAAGAACACGCTGTTGCCGCATACTTAAGAAGGGGTACGGAGCTATGTGCCACATGAAACGCAACAATGTTGATATTGTTGAATGGGTGAACTAAATTATTCTCTTAAATGAGGCAGTGAATCCGACGCAAAGCAGAGATGTTACAGTTGCTGATCCACTAGCTGACTTGCTGTTAAGCCCCTGAACTAATTCACATTTTTAGTAAAACATGTGTTACCGATTCATATTAAAACTGACAGCTATTAGATTATACAGTTTTACACAGTAAAACTACAAAATGTAATCGTTGTCGAGCATGTAGTAAGTAAATTGTGCGAATTTTAAAATCAATTTTAAGTCATGAAAACTGCATTTTTATCATATGTGTAATCAAATTACTATATCACGCATTGCCTACATTTACTCAAGGTGCGGTGTATAGAAAATATAGCTGCGTCTCTTTTTAGCGATACTAAACTTAACCCACTGCCCACCCACTTCTGTTGGCGGAGGCGAGGATAATTTTGGAATTTTAAATGGGTATCCCCAATTTTTATTACAGAAATTTAATGGAATTTTTTTCGGGCGGTCTCTTATAAACCTATGTTTCGACCGTCGGGGCCGAAGGCTCCTGGTGGACGTAAAAAATGTCCAAATATTTTCCGAAAATAAAAAAAATCCCCGATGCCGGACGAATCGTCTGATCGAAACTAAAAGGATATCGTCACGTTAGGCCCGTCGAAAGGCGTCTTTTCGAAGTCGACGCTCGAATCGCTCCGACGCACCGTTCGACATAAATAACGCGAAAAGTCTAAATTCGAGAAAATGCTATGTAGATTGTATACACGCTAGGGTGTTTTTGTAAGCTAATGTTTTAGCATTGGACCTAAAAAAATTCTCACAAAATTTTAGCCTTTAAGATCTAACCTGTGAATGGCGCCAACCATTAACATGAGAAAAAATTCGGGAACGTTACCCTGTGTTTTTTTTTTTGCGCAGTTCATCAAAAACCGATACAAATAGTTTCGTTTTAGATACAGCGACAGAGCTATAAGTATGGAGATACATAATACAGGGCGTGTGTGTTAAATACCGGGGCGGTCAATTATTTCGAATGCTGCACGTTGAATAAAAAAACAAAAAACACGTGTCCAGTATTTTTAAAAGATCTATTCAGCGACACTAAACTTTGGAATTTTAAATTGTTACCCCCAATTTTTATTACCGATTTGTATTCTACGGTGAAAAATAGGATACTTTTGTCTGAAACATCTTTTCGAATTCTGAGTAGTTGGCGCTGTTGATGACGGAGAAAAAATACGTGCCTAGAAATGTATGTCTGTTGTTTGAACAGAATGGCCTCATGTTGGTTTGTTGGCGTTAGTTCATGTTGCCTACCTGACAAGATACTATTTCCTCAGAATTCGAAAAAATGTTTCAGACAAAAGTGTTTGTTTTCACTGTTTTACTGGCGGGTGCTTTTTTCCAATTTTCGGAGTGAGGCGGAGGTTAGTGGTGGGAATGTTCCTGAGGGTCTAAGGAATCAAGTAAAAGAAATTTTGAAATCGGAGATGTTCCACCACTTTTCCAGATTTTCCTGCTTATTTACTGGACTAAAAAAGTTCAGGCAACAGAGAGAAGAACAATTTTGTTAACCGTGGGAACATAATATTTCGAAAATATGATATCTGCGTCTCTTTTTTCGAATTACTTCCCTGGTTATTCCAACACTACACATGCTCTGTTTCAAGCTGTCTGAACACTGTGACAGAACCGCCACAGTCTTGCGCAGTAGATCCAAAACCTATACAAGTAGTTTCGTTTTATATACAGTGATGGAGCTATAAGTATGGAGTACTATACAGGGTGTGTGTCTTAAATACCGGGGCGGTCAATTATTTCGAATGCTGCACGTTGAATAAAAAAACACGTGTCCGGTATTTTTAAAAGATCTATTCAGAGACACTAAACTTTGGAATTTTAAATTGGTACCCCCAATTTTTATTACCGATTTGTATTCTACGGTAAAAAATTGGTTGTCAGTTTACGGACGATAGTTTTACGTGATAACGTATTCCGTAATACATAACCTAAACCTCCCAAAATTTGGTTTCAATCCGCTTATCCTTGGTGTCGGAATGATAAGAAATGTCAAAAGTGACGTTTGCAACTGTCAAAGTATTATGTTCTAATAATAATTAGTTATTCCAATACTTAACTTAGAAGGCGTTGCATTTCACAAAATACTAATGTCAAAAAATTGAATTAAACATTAGAAATGCAGCCGTTTTCATGTTAAGACAAGACATACGTTATTGTCTAATTTCCATGTACGGCAAACAAAGACGACCGACCGCGTCGCGCCATGCATTAGACAACATTGCATTTATACAGCTATTTTTCTATATAAATTTGTATAAAAAAACTGTTTAGGCAAATTCTGTTATACGAAATCTATGTAAAATGTTCTCCTCTTTCGTTTAAGACTGGTTTCAAACCGATCTGATTTAAATTGAGCGAGAAATTAGCAAAAAGCACGCACCGGGTCAGGCGGAACGTTACGCGTTACGAACGTTAGGAACGTTAGGATTTTAGGAACGTTACACTTTTTCGTGCATGCAGCCGGTGTTTTATCAATTTATAAGATTGGTGATTCATCAATTTATAAGACGTTATCACGTCAAAAATAGGACACTTTTGTCTGAAACATTTATTCGAATTCTGAGTAGTTGGCGCTGTTAATAACGGAGAAAAAATACGTGTCTAGAAATGTATGTGTCTGTTGTTTGAACAGAATGGCCTCATGTTGGTTTGTTGGCGTCAGTTCATGTCGCCTACCTGACAAGATACTGTTTCCTCAGAAATCGAAAAAATGTTTCAGACAAAAGTGTCTTATTTTTCAACGTACAATACAAATCTCTAATAAAAATTGGGGGTACCCATTTCAAATTTCAAAGCTACCCCCGCCCCCGCCACCGGGAGAGGGGACGGGGGGTCAAGTTTTGTGTCGCTGAATATGCCTTTTAAAAATACTGGACACGTGTTTTTTGTTTTTTTAATTCAACGTGCAGTATTCAAAATAACTGACCGCCACCGTATTTATGACAGGCCCTATATAAATAAGAGTATATATGATTTCAATTTACGAATTCATACGAACATGTTAGTTGGGGTTAACTTAAAGCTAATGCCTGCAGTACGCATTCGCCGAGCGTGCTTGCCGTGAGATCTCGCCGAAAGAGTTAATAAAGCGAGCGTCTACGAATGTATGTGTGTGTGTGTGTGTACACTGTCCACACTTGGCGTAACTTGGCTTCACTGGCCATTTAAACGGCGCAGTTAAATGGATCTGGACGTTGTTTGTGTTGCTGCTGTTTCAGCTTATTGCGCATAATACCTATACCTATTAAAAATAAATTGGTCCTATCCGCCATAATTTATTTATCATTAAAAACGCTATTAGTTTACACTTTAACTGAGTTTAACTAACAAAAATGACAACTTAAGGTACGATTCCGATCCACGCGGCAGACGGCAGCGGCAGACGTCGACGGAATGTGCCGCGACGACAAACGGCATTACTTTGTAGTTTTCATTTGTATGAGGCCGATTCCCACATACGACTGCAAATGCCTCGCGACATGTAGTGACTTTTTTTGACGCGTAGCGGCAGACTGCACTACCATACAAAACACAGTACTGCCGTTGCAGTTTGACATTATGGACGTGTTGACAGACGAAGAAATCAAAAATTTTATTAATTTAGTGTCTAAACATCCGTGTTTATTTGATTTTTTTATCAAAGTTTCATAAGAACCTTCTTCCAGTCTATTTAAATACAATGACAGTATAGGTTTTCTGCTTAAGTAATAGTATAATAATAGATCGTCGTCGTCTTCTTCTTAAAACTTGCAGCATTTGATTATTCATAACTATATCGAATACACATCGCAAATTAGTAATGCTGCGACGTAACTGCATTGCCTGCTGCCTGCTTCGGAATCTATACGACGGCAACTGAAGCCCGACAGCTATTGCTGTCGGTCTGCCGTCTGCCGCGTGGATCGGAATCGTACCTTTAAGTACATTTAAATTCGCACTAGGTGAAGAGTGTGTACTGAATGCACTCGCACTCACCGCTCGATTCCCTTGATTCGCGGTTGAAAAATCGACTTTATACAGAGCGCTAGCGAGGCGAGACAGGGCGCTACGAGATCAGGCGAGCGTTATCAGTACACACTCGCGTTCGGGCAGTTTCGGTATCACTCGGCGAGTGTATACTGCCGGCTTACGATATAGCGTTTTAATAGAGATGATGATAAAGACCGTATTAAGCATAAAATTCGGTCTCAGATCGAAAAAAATATTATTGTTCGATTTTGTTGTAAGAAGAATAGATTATTCAACATGAACAAGATGTTGAAATAGATGACACAAAACCTTAGACTATGGAGGTATAAGGACATCATATAAATCATTGCGCGCGTCTGTTGACTGTTAGCATCAAAACCGGGGTTGTAAAAAATTACTAGGCCGTGTCGATGCGATGGCATTTTCTTTTTGCGCAGGGAAAAGGGAAGTGTCTTTTGGGGTTTTCTTTAAAAAACAATTACGGAGTCGTGTCGATGCGTTGGCGTTTTCTTTTGACGTGATAACGTCTTATAAACTGATGAATCACGTCAAAATAAAAAGATGAATGACCTAGCTGTCGACCCAACTATGTAAATAAAAAAAAAAAAAAAGATGAAACACCGGCTGCATGCACGAAAAAGTGTAACGCCTAACGTTCCTGACGTTACTAAGTGAGCGACTAGAATGCCTTCGGTAATTTTGAAGCAGATATCATCAACCGATTGAGATGAAAATTTGTATACACGTTTAGTTTGAATGACAATGCATGGTTAGCTGTGTGACGTCACTCTAAATCCAATATGGCGGACTTCTAAAGATGGCGGAAATGCCTTCGGTAATTTTGAAGCAGACATCATCAACCGATTGAGATGAAAATTTGTATACACGTTTAGTTGGAATGACAATGCATGGTTAGCTGTGTGACGTCACTCTAAATCTAATATGGCGGACTTCTAAAGATGGCAGACTAATTTTATTATGCTTTCCTACAATATGGGTATCAAATGAAAGGGCTTGCTGAAAATAACTCGACAAATAATGTGACGTCACTCTAAAACCAATATGGCGGACTTCTAAAGATTGCGGACTAATTTTATTCTGCTTTCCTTCAATATAGGTATCAAATGAAAGGGCTTGCTGAAAATAACTCGACAAATAATGTGACGTCACTCTAAAACCAATATGGCGGACTTCTAAAGATGGCGGACAAATTTTATTATGCTTTCCTACAATATGGGTATCAAATGAAAGGGCTTGCTGAGAATAACTCTAAAAATAAAGTGACGTCACTCTAAATCCAATATGGCGGACTTCTAAAGATGGCGGACTAAGTTTTTTGTGCTTTCCTACAATATGGGTATCAAATGAAAGGGCTTGCTGAAAATAACTCGAAAAATAAAGTGACGTCACTCTAAATCCAATATGGCGGACTTCTAAAGATGGCGGACTAAGTTTTTTGTGCTTTCCTACAATATGGGTATCAAATGAAAGGGCTTGCTGAAAATAACTCGAAAAATAAAGTGACGTCACTCTAAATCCAATATGGCGGACTTCTAAAGATTGCGGACTAATTTTATTCTGCTTTCCTACAATATGGGTATCAAATGAAAGGGGCTGCTGAAAATAACTGGACAAATAATGTGACGTCACTCTAAAACCAATATGGCGGACTTCTAAAGATGGCGGACAAATTTTATTATGCTTTCCTACAATGTGGGTATCAAATGAAAGGGCTTGCTGAGAATAACTCTAAAAATAAAGTGACGTCACTCTAAATCCAATATGGCGGACTTCTAAAGATAACGGACTGAGTTTTTGACGTGATAACGTCTTATAAATTTATGAAACACCAGCTGCACGAACGAAAAAGTGTAATGTTCCGTAACGTTCCGCCTGACCCTGTGCGTGTAAGCGAGAGCGCAGTAATCTATTATTAAATATGATATTCGAGCGGAATACGTTATCACGTAAAACTATCGTCCGTAAAACGACTTTACAGACAACCAATTTATTGCACAGTGAAAATGGTAAGGCCTTTTGGGGGATTTTTTTAAATACAGTTACGGGGTCGTGTCGAGGCAATGGCGTGTTCTGTTTGCGCAGTGAAAAAGTGAGAGCCTTTTGAGAGATTTCTTTAATTAGTTTCAAAACACTTCTATCTTGGAAAACTATACTTAAGACACATTCAAAGAATTTTTGCCTACGTCATTTGTTGCAATAAGGCAGGCGTATATCAAAGCACACCAACTTTGGAAGAATATGCCAAAAACACATGCAAGAATGTTTTGTTTACGAAATATGAAAATAGTGAAGGCCGAAAAGTCGAAATTTATACCTTTACCTGTACGAGGCTCGAAGAGCCGAGTATTTTTTTGAGTTCGATCAGTATCAAAACACATCGATTTTGGAAAACTATTTTGAAAAAACATTCAAAAATGTTTCGCGTAAACCTGTTATGGTATTTGAGAAGGCGTGTATCAAAACACACCAACCTTTGAAAACTATGTCCAAATCAAATGCAAACATGTTTTGTGTAAATAAATAACAGTAAGTTGCGCCGCGAGCCTGTATCAAAACACATCTATCTTGGAAAACTATTCTTCAGTCACATTCAAAAATTGTTTGCTTACAACAGTTATGGCAATTGGGCAGGCGTTGATCAAAGCACAGCAACCTTTGAAAAGTACGCCAAAAACACATGCTAACATGTTTTGTTGAAGAAATACGACAATTATGAGGGCCGCAGGCCCGAATTTTGTACTTGAATTATTATTACGAGGCTCGAAGAGCCGAGTAGTTTTTTGGGCCTCATTGCAGTATCAAAACACATCGATTTTGGTAAACTATTCTAAAAACACATTCAAAAATGTTTCGCGTATACCTGTTATGGTAATTTGGCAGACGTGCATCAAAAGACGCCAACCTTTAAAAACTATGCCAAAAACAAATGCAAAAATGTTTTGTGTAAATAAATAACGGTTAGTTGCCTGTATTAAAACACATCAATCTTTGAAAACTAAGCCAAAAGCACGTGTAAAAAGTTTTGTGTTGGCAAAAAAATTTTTGGCGACAGCCTGTGGCAAAAAATTTTTTGGCGACAGCCTGTGCCAAAAATTGATCTTAGAAGACTGTGTTAGGTCACCTTCAAAAAAGTTTTGAACCAGGTCCACTAGTCTTCTCTTATATTAAAACGCTTAATTTTGAAAAAAAAACAACTTTTGCAGCTATACAAATTTACAGTTTTCAAGGAAAAAATTCACGAAAAAAAATTCTCAGAGACGACCATTTAACTTGATGCGTAGCGACATTGCCGACTCTTGCATTTGAGGGGCGTAGCCCCTGTGATTTTTCAAAGTCGACCCCTGCGTAGGTAAGGATAACACGGAGACGACTTTTCAAACGCTCGGCTAAAATCGAGAAAAAATCGCTCGCCGTTAAATTTTATCGGAAACTGACGACATTTTTGACCTCTTTCGAGCGAGCGCCAGCGCGGACGGTTTTCGGCCGAATTTCGGCCGACTTTTGTCGAAATAAAATTTTCCATAAGATTAACCCGGCGCGGGAAATCGCTCATTACTCGGCCGATATTAATCGGACGACGTAGAGACCCGTCTCAAACGACGCAGAATAAAAAAGTCAAACTAGAAAGTGCAAGAGAAACGCTCAAAACGACTTTTTTATAGTCATTTATGCGCCGACAAAATCGGCAAAATTGCTTTTTTTTCGAAATTCTTAGACGGTGGCTAGGTAAAAGTGCCTGGGTACATTGAGAATTTTCGAAAAAGTCACAGCCTAACTTCAATACGATTTTAACATGCGACGACGAATCGAGTTTTTAATTAAATTTACGTCGCCGACACTACATTAGTGTGACTGAGATGAAACATTTATAGCATGATTTAACTTGATTCGTTAAGCAATAGCGTTTTGTTCTAAAAAAGTATGCGTTCAAAAGATTTTTCGGCTGTTCCAGCGAAAGCGGCATCTGACAGATGGGCTTTTTTTATAAACCGTGGAAATTAAGACTTAAAATCGAGATATCTAATAAAAATGTCATAAATTATCGAATTTTAAAAGCAATCATTCAGATAATACATCGTTATTTGTTGGTTTTTGCACGGATATTTTTGTGTCATATAATTTATTATCGATTCATCCGAGCCGAAGATTAACTGAACGCTCTCATTTTACTTTGACGTTTGAATTATTAATAAACAAACGACTGTCTAAATTTGGAGCTGTCATTTATCATTTTAAATGAATAATGTGGCATTATTAAGGATTTTGAATCGAAAATGGTTATCGATATTATGTACATTGAAACATATAAAATATTCAAATATACGCCAGACACCGGATAAATCGATATTAATTGAGATCTATTCAAAATAGTAATTTCGGAGGAGCTAGCATTTGAGCTGTGAGTTCGACAGAGACAGAACATTATTCGAATTTCTTTTTTTTTTTGGACATTTATTTGACGTTTAAATTTAAAACAATTGTTTTTGTGTCAAAAATACATTTCATAAAATTTTATGCATTTTATGACGGGAAATAATACAGGTTAGTAAGTTAACAAATCATTTTAAATGTATTACAAATACGTGCTAAATACATATTATGCCTATTAATAAATCAAAAATTATATTTTAAACATTTTGTAATATGACAGCTAAAAATTAGGTTATAATATTATTCTGTGTCATATACACTCAGTCGGGTTTCTGTATTTTAAATCGAGATATGTAATCAAATATTGTTATAGATTATTATATACATTGTAGGGCGGTTTTCTATAGTGCACTCCCAAAATAAAACAACAAAATACTAAAGGTACTTACGGAACTTTATTTAGCTAAAATATTCCATCACATATCGACATTATCTTTCCTGCATTCTTTTCAATAGATGAAATGAAAAGATTGGCTCTCATTGTGCAGGACCTTAAGTAAGATTTTATTAACTTTAATTTTGAAAACAGCTTCTTTGACATGAAGCCACCGAAACAGGGGCGCCGACTCCGTGGGTGCTCGAGGGCTCTAGCACCCACGGGTGATAAATAGAGCATAGACGCATCAAAACTGATCAGTAATCGGCTTTGAGAAAAAATTACTTTACAACAATGTCATTGTTGGAACTTAAACCCGAAACTTCCACTATCGCGGCGGATGACAGTTAGTCTACAATAACATAATGGATTAATTCAACATTAATTATAATAAAGCAAATAAGATTTATTATGAGAATGATGAATTGTTCTCATATAACTTCATTGTACTGGACGAATTTAGATGCGATTTTCACGATAATTATACATAATGGTGAAAATTGCGTCTAAATACGTCGGTCGGTGTGCATTTCTTTCCTCACAATTTGCCAGTTTTTTTAAACGAATCATTAAATTGAGCATCAGCACTCACATGGTTATTTAAAAGCCGGCGTCGCTGCACCGACACACTAATAGTTAAAAAAAATATCTTCGACACAGTGCTAGACTCGGAACAGACACAGAATAGCCACATTTTACGATGAATATGAGAGGCGCGGTATATTCCGCTGCTGTAGTAGGTACGATTTATTAATTATTTATTATTTACTCGAATCAGTTCAGTCGCGCGTATGATATTATATTGTATCTACTTTCATCGCGTTACTCAATCGCTCGACCGAGCGCAACCTGAACTCATTCTTCTTTTTGGAAATTATATTCGACAGTAAATGAAAATAAAGTTGCGATACATGTTCAGATATAATATAAATAAATGTAGATAGATACTAGAGTAGCTGAATCCATTTATTTATTGGTATATTATGACTTTGCAGAGTGATTCTTCTGTAAGTATTAACTGACTGTGCGAGTGAGTTGTCGTTGTCGGGGGCTGTTCGTTTATTACGTAAGATGATTTGGGGAGGGACAGGGTCTGAACAAATCTTATTCTTATCTTACATAGGGGCGGTAAAGGGTCTAGATTGTGAGATCGCAAAAGTAAACAAAAAAATATAATTTCAAAACGCGCGCAGTCTCGCACATGCGTGGATCGTACGGCAATGTATTCAACATACTTAAACTATCAACGACAATACACCCCCGCCCCACTGTCCATCGGTCCAAAACGCCCTCAAAGTACTTTGCACCTAAGAAAGCTGTGCAACTTCACAAAAAAGCTCATGGCATCGCTTCGAATATTGAAAAAGAACACGCTGTTGCCGCATACTTAAGAAGGGGTACGGAGCTATGTGCCACATGAAACGCAACAATGTTGATATTGTTGAATGGGTGAACTTAATTATTCTCTTAAATGAGGCAGTGAATCCGACGCAGAGCAGAGATGTTCCAGTTGCTTAGTAAAACATGTTTTACCGATTCATATTAAAACATTGTTTTTTATAGCACACAAACTAACGGGTTTTTATATTTTTGCTACTTTTTCTTTGCATATTGGTAGATACAGATTTTATGTAAGTATAAAAGGGTGGGGGCGGAGGTCAAAAAGTGGTTAAAATTGTCTTACGTAATAAATAAACAGCCCCTCACCCCTTGGTGCTTGAAACCCGGGGCGCACCCCCCCCCCCTTCGCCCACTTCTTTGGAACGTTGAGCGTCGTCCAATGTACCAAAAAAGTTGGGAAAAGAAGGTTCAACTTGCTGTCCGTTCTTAAATAGTCAAAAGTTGCATCTTAATAACTTTCTTATTTAACAGTTTTAATTAACGATATAAAACCGCCGTAGTGTGTACTGACAGCTATTAGATTATATAGTTTTACACAGTAAAACTACAAAATGTAATCGTTGTCGAGCATGTAGTAAGTGGTCATGTCGATGCGATGGCGTTTTTTTTTTTGCACAGTGAAAATGGTAAGGCCTTTTGGGGAATTTTTTAAAATACAATTACGGGGTTGTGTCGACGCAATGGCGTGTTCTGTTTGCGCAGTGAAAAAGTGAGAGCCTTTTGAGAGATTTCTTTAATTAGTTTCAAAACACTTCTATCTTGGAAAACTATACTTAAGACACATTCAAAGAATTTTTGCCTACGAAAGTTCTGGCAATTGAGTAGTCGTATATCAAAGCACACCAACCTTTGAAAAATATGCCAAAAACATGCAAAAATGTTTTGTTTACGAAATATGAAAATATTTAGGGCCGAAGGACTGAATTTTGTACCTGTACCTGGACGAGGCTCATTTTTTTGCGCTCGACAAGTATCAAAACACATCGATTTTGGAAAACTATTCTAAAAACACATTCAAAAATGTTTCATTATGTCTAATATAATAGCGAAACCGACAACTTTTCCAATTATATAATATATAACTTAGGTCGATCGAAGACTACGTATCGATACGATAAAAAATATGTCAGTCGTATGTGTCGATAAACTCTAAGACGTTCAAATTTCAGTTATTTACGCATCGTTCTCTCGATGCTGATTCGTGAGAACTTTTCATAATTTTCAAACGCGCTAGAAGTGAAACTTCTTAGGGTCTAATATTTGTTGATGATTTTAAGGCTCCAGGATTAGGAATTAATGTTTATGTGAAATTCGCTATTTAAAAAAAATAGGCTACCTTGATTTTTTTTTGGGGGAATTTCGACATTTTGACTGTTGGACATATTAGAATTGGTGACGGGGAGGAAAACATTTCACAGCGCGGGAGGCCCCTCGAAGGGGTAAAAAGTACCGTTTTTGCGATTTTCGGACGTCTTTTTCGACTGGAAGGAGCAACATTTTTACTGTCGGAAAAATTACCAAAAAATTTGTTAAACCTTCGCTTGGGTGCCGTCCTATCCCGCTGACACGCTCGGATGCTTCCTTATGGTTGAAAAAAATTCCAAAAGAGCGACACCTTTTGAATGTTGGTTTTTCAAACGCACCTGCTATACGGCACCCCCGATCGATCTGAAAATTTAATGGATTTTTTTTTGGGCGGTCTCTTATAAACCTATGTTTCGACCGTCGGGGCCGAAGGCTCCTGGTGGACGTAAAAAATGTCTAAATATTTTCCGAAAACAAAAAAAAATCCCCGATGCCGGACGGATCGTCTGATTGAAACTAAAAGGATATCGTCACGTTCGACCCGTCAAAAGGCATCTTTTCGAAGTCGACGCTCGAATCGCTCCGACGCACCGTTCGACATAAATAACGCGAAATGTCCTAAATTCGAGAAAATGCTATGTAGATTGTATACACGCTAGGGTGTTTTTGTAAGCTAATGTTTTAGCATTGAACCTAAAAAAATTCTCACAAAATTTTAGTCTTTTAGATCTAACCTGTGAATGGCGCCAACCGTTAACATGAGAAAAAATTCGGGAACGTTACCCTGTGTTTTTTTTTTGCGCAGTTCATCAAAAATCGATACAAATAGTTTCGTTTTAGATACAGCGACAGAGCTATAAGAATGGAGATACATAATACAGGGCGTGTGTGTTAAATACCGGGGCGGTCAATTATTTCGAATGCTGCACGTTGAATAAAAAAACTAAAAACACGTGTCCAGTACTTTTAAAAAATCTATTCAGCGACACTAAACTTTGGAATTTTAAATTGTTACCCCCAATTTTTATTACCGATTTGTATTCTACGGTGAAAAATAGGATACTTTTGTCTGAAACATTTTTTCGAATTCTGAGTAGTTGGCGCTGTTAATAACGGAGAAAAAATACGTGCCTAGAAATGTATGTTATTGTTGTTTGAACAGAATGGCCTCATGTTGGTTTGTTGGCGTTAGTTCATGTCGCCTACCTGACAAGATACTGTTTCCTCAGAATTCGAAAAAATGTTTCAGACAAAAGTGTCTTATTTTTCAACGTACAATACAAATCTCTAATAAAAATTGGGGGTACCCATTTCAAATTTCAAAGCTACCCCCGCCCCTGCCACCGGGAAGGGGACGGGGGGTCAAGTTTTGTGTCGCTGAATATGCCTTTTAAAAATACTGGACACGTGTTTTTTTGTTTTTTAATTCAATGTGCAGTATTCAAAATAACTGACTGCCACCGTATTTATGCCAGGCCCTATATAAATAAGAGTAAATATGATTTTAATTTACGAATTTCATACGAACATGTTAGTTGGGGTTAACTTAAAGCTAATGCCTGCAGTACGCATTCGCCGAGCGTGCTCGCCGTGAGATCTCGCCGAGAGAGTTGATAAAGCGAGCGTCTACGAATGTTTTTGTGTGTGTGTGTGTACACTGTACACACTTGGCGTGACTTGGCTTCACTGGCCATTTAAACGGCGCAGTTAAATGGATCTGAACTTTGTTTGTGTTGCTGCTGTTTCAGCTTATTGCGCATAATACCTATACCTATTAAAAATAAATTGGTCCTATCCGCCATAATTTATTTATCATTAAAAACGCTGTTAGTTTACACTTTAACTGAGTTTAACTAACAAAAATGACAACTTAAGGTACGATTCCGATCCATGCGGCAGACGGCAGCGGCAGACGTCGACGGAATGTGCCGCGACGGCAAACGGCATACTTTGTAATTTTCATTTGTATGAGGCCGATTCCGACATACGACTGCAAATGCCTCGCGACATGTCGTGACTTTTTTTGACGCGTAGCGGCAGACTGCACTACCATACAAAACACAGTACTGCCGTTGCAGTTTGACATTATGGACGTGTTGACAGACGAAGAAATCAAAAATTGTATTAATTTAGTGTCTAAACATCCGTGTTTATTTGATTTTTTTATCAAAGTTTCATAAGAACTTTCTTCCAGTCTATTTAAATACAATGGCAGTATAGGTTTTCTGCTTAAGTAATAGTATAATAATAGATCGTCGTCGTCTTCTTCTTCTTGCAATAAAACTTGCAGCATTTGATTATTCATAACTATATCGAATACACATCGCAAATTAGTAATGCTGCGACGTAACTGCAGTGCCTGCTGCCGGCTTCGGAATCTATACGACGGCAACTGAAGCCCGACAGCTATTGCTGTCGGTCTGCCGTCTGCCGTGTGGATCGGAATCGTACCTTTAAGTACATTTAAATTCGCACTAGGTGAAGAGTGTGTACTGAATGCACTCGCACTCACCGCTCGATTCCTTTGACTCGCGGTTGAAAAATCGACTTTATACAGAGCGCTAGCGAGGTGAGACAGGGCGCTACGAGATCAGGCGAGCGTTTCCAGTACACACTCGCGTTCGGGCAGTTTCGGTATCTCTCGGCGAGTGTATACTGTCGGCTTACGATATAGCGTTTTAAAGGAGATGATGATGAAGACCGTATTAAGCATAAAATTCAGTCTCAGATCGGAAAAAAAATTATTGTTCGATTTTGTTGTAAAAAGAATAGATTATTCAACATGAACAAGATGTTGAAATAGATGACACAAACCTTAGACTATGGAGGTATAAGGACATCGTATAAATCATTGCGCGCGTCTGTTAGCATCAAAACCGGGGTTGTAAAAAATTACTAGGCCGTGTCGATGCGATGGCATTTTCTTTTTGCGCAGGGAAAAGGGAAGTGTCTTTTGGGGATTTCTTTAAAAAACAATTACGGAGTCGTGTCGATGCGTTGGCGTTTTCTTTTGACGTGATAACGTCTTATAAATTGATGAATCACGTCAAAATAAAAAGATGAATGACCTAGCTGTCGACCCACTTATGTAAATAAAAAAAAAAAAAAAAGATGAAACACCGGCTGCATGCACGAAAAAGTGTAACGCCTAACGTTCCTGACGTTACTAAGTGAGCGACTATAATGCCTTCGGTAATTTTGAAGCAGATATCATCAACCGATTGAGATGAAAATTTGTATACACGTTTAGTTTGAATGACAATACATGGTTAGCTGTGTGACGTCACTCTAAATCCAATATGGCGGACTTCTAAAGATGGCGGAAATGCCTTCGGTAATTTTGAAGCAGATATCATCAACCGATTGAGATGAAAATTTGTATACACGTTTAGTTTGTATGACAATGCATGGTTAGCTGTGTGACGTCACTCTAAATCCAATATGGCGGACTTCTAAAGATGGCGGACTAATTTTATTATGCTTTCCTACAATATGGGTATCAAATGAAAGGGCTTGCTGAGAATGACTCAAAAAATAAAGTGACGTCACTCTAAATCCAATATGGCGGACTTCTAATGATGGCGGATTAATTTTATTATGCTTTTCTACAATATGGGTATCAAATGAAAGGACTTGCTGAGAATAACTCGAAAAATAAAGTGACGTCAGTCTAAAACCAATATGGCGGACTTCTAAAGATGGCGGACTAATTTTATTATGCTTTCCTACAATATGGGTATCAAATGAAAGGGCTTGCTGAGAATAACTCGAAAAATAAAGTGACGTCACTCTAAATCCAAAATGGCGGACTAATTTTATTATGCTTTCCTACAATATGGGTATCAAATATAAGGGCTCCCTGAGAATAACTCGACAAATAAAGTGACGTCACTCTAAAACCAATATGGCGGACTTCTAAAGATGGCGGACAAATTTTATTATGCTTTCCTACAATATGGGTATCAAATGAAAGGGCTTGCTGAAAATAACTCGAAAAATAAAGTGACGTCGCTCTAAATCTAATATGGCGGACTTCTAAAGATGGCGGACTAATTTTATTATGCTTTCCTACAATAGGGGTATCAAATATAAGGGCTTTTTGAGAATAACTCGACAAATAAAGTGACGTCACTCTAAAACCAATATGGCGGACTTCTAAAGATGGCGGACAAATTTTATTATGCTTTCCTACAATATGGGTATCAAATGAAAGGGCTTGCTGAGAATAACTCTAAAAATAAAGTGACGTCACTCTAAATCCAATATGGCGGACTTCTAAAGATGACAGACTGAGTTTTTGACGTGACAACGTCTTATAAATTGATGAAACACCAGCTGCACGCACGAAAAAGTGTAATGTTCCGTAACGTTCCGCCTGACCCTGTGCGTGCAAGCGAGAGCGCAGTAATGTATTATTAAATATTATATTCGAGCGGAATACGTTATCACGTAAAACTATCGTCCGTAAACCGACTTTACAGACAACCAATTTTTTGCACAGTGAAAATGGTAAGGCCTTTTGGGGGATTTTTTTAAATACAGTTACGGGGTCGTGTCGATGCAATGGCGTGTTCTGTTTGCGCAGTGAAAAAGTGAGAGCCTTTTGATAGATTTCTTTAATTAGTTTCAAAACACTTCTATCTTGGAAAACTATACTTAAGACACATTCAAAGAATTTTTGCCTACGATATATTTTGTTGCAATAAGGCAGGCGTATATCAAAGCACACCAACTTTGGAAGAATATGCCAAAAACACATGCAAGAATGTTTTGTTTACGAAATATGAAAATAGTGAAGGCCGAAAAGTCGAAATTTATACCTTTACCTGTACGAGGCTCGAAGAGCCGAGTATTTTTTTGAGCTCGATCAGTATCAAAACATCGATTTTGGAAAACTATTTTGAAAAAACATTCAAAAATGTTTCGCGTAAACCTGTTATGGTATTTGAGAAGGCGTGTATCAAAACACACCAACCTTTGAAAACTATGCCCAAATCAAATGCAAACATGTTTTGTGTAAATAAATAACAGTAAGTTGCGCTGCGAGCCTGTATCAAAACACATCTATCTTGGAAAACTATTCTTCAGTCACATTCAAAAATTGTTTGCTTACAACAGTTATGACAATTGGGCAGGCGTAGATCAAAGCACACCAGCCTTTGAAAAGTACGCCAAAAACACATGCTAACATGTTTTGTTTCAGAAATACGAAAATGATGAGGGCCGCAGGCCCGAATTTTGTACTTGAATTATTATTACGAGGCTCGAAGAGCCGAGTATTTTTTTGGACTCATTGCAGTATCAAAACACATCGATTTTGGAAAACTATTCTAAAAACACATTCAAAAATGTTTTGCGTACACCTGTTATGGTAATTTGGCAGACGTGCATCAAAAAACGCCAACCTTTAAAAACTATGCCAAAAACAAATGCAAAAATGTTTTGTGTAAATGAATAACGGTTAGTTGCCTGTATTAAAACACATCAATCTTTGAAAACTAAGCCAAAAGCACGTGTAAAAAAGTTTTGTGTTGGCAAAAAATTTTTGGCGACAGCCTGTGGCAAAAAATTTTTTGGCGACAGCCTGTGCCAAAAATTGATCTTAGAAGACTGTGTTAAGTCACCTTCAAAAAAGTTTTGAACCAGGTCCACTAGTCTGTATATATTAAAAGGCTTAATTTTGAAAAAAAAAAACTTTTGCAGCTATACAAATTTACAGTTTTCAAGGAAAAAATTCACGAAAAAAAATTCCGAGAGACGACCATTTAACTTGATGCGTAGCGACATTGCCGACTCTTGCATTCGAGGGGCGTAGCCCCTGTGATTTTTCAAAGTCGACCCCTGCGTACATAAGGATAACACGGAGACGACTTTTCAAACGCTCGGCTAAAATCGAGAAAAAATCGCTCGCGGTTCAATTTTATCGGAAACTGACGACATTTTTCACCTCTTTCGAGCGAGCGCGAGCGCCGACGGTTTTCGGCCGAATTTCGGCCGACTTTTGTCGAAATAAAATTTTCCATAAGATTAACCCGGCGCGGGAAATCGCTCATTACTCGGCCGATATTAATCGGACGACGTAGAGACCCGTCTCAAACGACGCAGAATAAAAAAGTCAAACTAGAAAGTGCAAGAGAAACGCTCCAAACGACTTTTTTATAGTCATTTATGCGCCGACAAAATCGGCAAAATTGCTTTTTTTTCGAAATTCTTAGACGGTGGCTAGGTAAAAGTGCCTGGGTACATTGAGAATTTTCGAAAAAGTCACAGCCTAACTTCAATACGATTTTAACATGCGACGACGAATCGAGTTTTTAATTAAATTTACGTCGCCGACACTACATTAGTGTGACTGAGATGAAACATTTATAGCATGATTTAACTTGATTCGTTAAGCAATAGCGTTTTGTTCTAAAAAAGTATGCGTTCAAAAGATTTTTCGGCTGTTCCAGCGAAAGCGGCATCTGACAGATGGGCTTTTTTTATAAACCGTGGAAATTAAGACTTAAAATCGAGATATCTAATAAAAATGTCATAAATTATCGAATTTTAAAAGCAATCATTCAGATAATACATCGTTATTTGTTGGTTTTTGCACGGATATTTTTGTGTCATATAATTTATTATCGATTCATCCGAGCCGAAGATTAACTGAACGCTCTCATTTTACTTTGACGTTTGAATTATTAATAAACAAACGACTGTCTAAATTTGGAGCTGTCATTTATCATTTTAAATGAATAATTTGGCATTATAAAGGATTTTGAATCGAAAATGGTTATCGATATTATGTACATTGAAACATATAAAATATTCAAATATACGCCAGACACCGGATAAATCGATATTAATTGAGATCTATTCAAAATAGTAATTTCGGAGGAGCTAGCATTTGAGCTGTGAGTTCGACAGAGACAGAACATTATTCGAATTTCTTTTTTTTTTGGACATTTATTTGACGTTTAAATTTAAAACAATTGTTTTTGTGTCAAAAATACATTTCATAAAATTTTATGCATTTTATGACGGGAAATAATACAGGTTAGTAAATTAACAAATCATTTTAAATGTATTACAAATACGTGCTAAATACATATTATGCCTATTAATAAATCAAAAATTATATTTTAAACATTTTGTAATATGACAGCTAAAAATTAGGTTATAATATTATTCTGTGTCATATACACTCAGTCGGGTTTCTGTATTTTAAATCGAGATATGTAATCAAATATTGTTATAGATTATTATATACATTGTAGGGCGGTTTTCTATAGTGCACTCCCAAAATAAAACAACAAAATACTAAAGGTGCTTACGGAACTTTATTTAGCTAAAATATTCCATCACATATCGACATTATCTTTCCTGCATTCTTTTCAATAGATGAAATGAAAAGATTGGCTCTCATTGTGCAGGACCTTAAGTAAGATTTTATTAACTTTAATTTAGAAAACAGCTTCTTTGACATGAAGCCACCGAAACAGGGGCGCCGACTCCGTGGGTGCTCGAGGGCTCTAGCACCCACGGGTGATAAATAGAGCATAGACGCATCAAAACTGATCAGTAATCGGCTTTGAGAAAAAATTACTTTACAACAATGTCATTGTTGGAACTTAAACCCGAAACTTCCACTATCGCGGCGGATGACTTAGTCAGTTAGTCTACAATAACATAATGGATTAATTCAACATTAATTATAATAAAGCATGATATACCTATATATATTGTATAAAATACAGCTGCAAATAAGATTTATTATGAGAATGATGAATTGTTCTCATATAACTTGATTCTACTGGACGAATTTAGATGCGATTTTCACGATAATTATACATAATGGTGAAAATTGCGTCTAAATACGTCGGTCGGTGTGTATTTCTTTCCTCGCAATTTGTCAGTTTTTTTAAACGAATCTTTAAATTGAGCATCAGCACTCACAGGGTTATTTAAAAGCCGGCGTCCCTGCACCGACACACTAATAGTTAAAAAAAATATCTTCGACACAGTGCTAGACTCGGAACAGACACAGTATAGCCACATTATTACGTATGATTTGGGGAGGGACAGGGTCTGAACAAGTCTTAATCTAATCTTACATAGGGGCGGTAAAGGCGGTAAAGATTGTGAGATCGCAAAAGTAAACAAAAAAATATAATTTCAAAACGCGCGCAGTCTCGCACATGCGTGGAAGTTTAAAAATGCGTTGCCGGACGATCACTATTATGGGAAAAGAAAGTTCAACTTCCTGTCCGTTCTTAAATAGTCAAAGGTTGCATCTTAATAACTTTCTTATTTAACAGTTTTAATTAACGATATAAAACCGCCGTAGTGTGTACTGACAGCTATTAGATTATATAGTTTTACACAGTAAAACTACAAAATGTAATCGTTGTCGAGCATGTAGTAAGTAAATAGTGCGAATTTCAAAAATCAATTTTAAGTAATGAAAACTGCATTTTTATCATATTATGTGTAATAAAATTACTATATCACGCATTGCCTACATTTACTCAAGGTGCGGTGTATAGGAAATATAGCTGCGTCTCTTTTTAGCGATACTAAACTTAACCCACTGCCCATCCACTTCTGTTGGCGGAGGCGAGGATAATTTTGGAATTTTAAATGGGTATCCCCAATTTTTATTACAGAAATTTAATGGAATTTTTTTCGGGCGGTCTCTTATAAACCTATGTTTCGACCGTCGGGGCCGAAGGCTCCTGGTGGACGTGAAAAATTTCCAAATATTTGCCGACGTCGGACGGATCGTCTGATCAAATCTAAAAGGATATCGTCACGTTCGGCCCGTCGAAAGGCGTCTTTCCGAAGTCGGCGCTTCAATCGCTCCGACGCACCGTTCGACGTAAATAACGCGAAATATCCTAAATTCGAGAAAATGCTATGTAGATTGTATACACGCTATAGGGTGTTTTTGTAAGCTAATGTTTTAGCATTGGACCTAAAAAAATTCTCACAAAATGTTAGCCTTTCAGATCTAACCTGTGAATGGCGCCAACCGTTAACATAAGAAAAAATTCGGGAACGTTATCCTGTGTTTTTTTTTTTTGCGCAGTTCATCAAAAACCGATACAAATAGTTTCGTTTTAGATACAGTGATGGAGCTATAAGTATGGACTACTATACAGGGTGTGTGTCTAAAATACCCCGGGGCGGTCAATAATTTCGATGCTGCACGTTGAATAAAAAAACACGTGTCCGGTATTTTTAAAAGATCTATTCAGCGACACTAAACTTTGGAATTTTAAATTGGTACCCCCAATTTTTATTACCGATTTGTATTCTACGGTAAAAAATAGGACACTTTTGTCTGAAACATTTTTTCGAATTCTGAGTAATTGGCGCTGTTAATAACGGAGAAAAAATACGTGCCTAGAAATGTATATGTCTGTTGTTTGAACAGAATGGCCTCATGTTGGTTTGCTGGCGTTAGTTCATGTCGCCTATCTGACAAGATGTTTCCTCAGAATTCGAAAAAATGTTTCAGACAAAAGTGTCTTATTTTTCAACGTACAATACAAATCACTAATAAATATTGGGGGTACCCATTTCAAATTTCAAAGCTACCCCCGCCCCCGCCACCGGGAGTGGGGACGGGGCGTCAAGTTTTGTGTCGCTGAATATGCCTTTTAAAAATACTGGACACGTGTTTTTTTGTTTTTTAATTCAACGTGCAGTATTCAAAATAACTGACCGCCACCGTATTTATGACAGGCCCTATATAAATAAGAGTACCTATATATGATTTGAATTTACGAATTTCATACGAACATGTTAGTTGGGGTTAACTTAAAGCTAATGCCTGCAGTACGCATTCGCCGAGCGTGCTCGCCGTGAGATCTCGCCGAGAGAGTTGATAAAGCGAGCGTCTACGAATGTATGTGTGTGTGTGTGTACACTGTACACACTTGGCGTGACTTGGCTTCACTGGCCATTTTAACGGCGCAGTTAAATGGATCTGACGTTGTTTGTGTTGCTGCTGTTTCAGCTTATTGCGCATAATACCTATACCTATTAAAAATAAATCCGCCATAATTTATTTATCATTAAAAACGCTATTAGTTTACACTTTAACTGAGTTTAACTAACAAAAATGACAACTTAAGGTACGATTCCGATCCACGCGGCAGACTGCAGCGGCAGACGTCGAGTGAATGTGCCGCGACGGCAAACGGCATTACTTTGTAGTTTTCATTTGTATGAGGCCGATTCCGACATAAAGGTACGTCCAAGATGCAAGCTGGTAGTCAGGTAGTCAGACGCTGGTTTTCTGAGTCAGACAGTCGGCGTGCATAAAATCCTTTGTTGCTAAATCGGACTGGCCATAATGCACCAGCGCGCAGTTTTACGGCGCACCGGCTCTCTGACTCAGATATTTACCAGTATGAATTGTACATTCTGGTTTCAGATAACCTGCGTCTGACAGTGTCGTTTTTAGGTGCTATAAAATATGGATATCGGCAAAATGGGGGTTTTGTGGAAATACGCCCAGTTCTTTGTAAGCCTGTGTTCAATTCTTGACAAAATAAAGTAAAAAGTATCCGGACTCATTCGGAAATATTAAAAAAATCGGTTTTCGTCGGCAAGTAATTGCGAAAAAAGGTGTTTGTACTCCCCGTAAATCGACCTTAATTTATTAATTGAATGTATTTCACTTTTAACAGGTTTTAATTTAGATGTAACATTGTCACCAAGCAGCAACAAAGCTGCAATCTGTACTGTTCGCTCCATAATTAATAATTATTTAATATGAATGCTCTGTCTGCGCCGATAACCAGCTTTTATATTGGCCACACCCAACGCCGCTCGGAGTCAGGCAGTCAGACGCCGAAAATCTGAATCTGACTACCAGCTTGCATTTTGGACGTGCCTTACGACTGCAAATGCCTCGCGACATGTCGTGACTTTTTTGACGCGTAGCGGCAGACTGCACTACCATACAAAACACAGTACTGCCGTTGCAGTTTGACATTATGGACGTGTTGACAGACGAATAAATCAAAAATTTTATTAATTTAGTGTCTAAACATCCGTGTTTATTTGATTGCAAAAATTTTTTTATATAAATTTTATTAATTTAGTGTCTAAACATTCGTGTGTATTTGATTTTTTTATGAAAGTTTCATAAGAGCCTTCTTCCAGTCAATTTAAATACAATGGCAGTATAGGTTTTCTGCTTAAGCAATAGTATAATAATAGATCGTCGTCGTCTTCTTCTTCTTGCAATAAAACTTGCAGCATTTGATTATTCATAACTATATCGAATACACATCGCAAATTACTAATGCTGCGACGTAACTGCAGTGCCTGCTGCCGGCTTCGGAATCTATACGACGGCAACTGAAGCCCGACAGCTATTGCTGTCGGTCTGCCGTCTGCCGCGTGGATCGGAATCGTACCTTTAAGTACATTTAAATTCGCACTAGGTGAAGAGTGTGCACTAAATGCACTCGCACTCACCGCTCGATTCCTTTGACTCGCGGTTGAAAAATCGACTTTATACAGAGCGCTAGCGAGGCGAGACAGGGCGCTACGAGATCAGGCGAGCGTTTCCAGTACACACTCGAGTTCGGGCAGTTTCGGTATCACTCGGCGAGTGTATACTGCCGGCTTACATTATAGCGTTTTAATAGAGATGATGATGAAGACCGTATTAAGCATAAAATTCGGTCTCAGATCGGAAAAAAAATTATTGTTCGATTTTGTTGTAAGAAGAATAGATTATTCAACACGAACAAGATGTTGAAATAGATGACACAAACCTTAGACTATGGAGGTATAAGGACATCATATAAATCATTGCGCGCGTCTGTTGACTGTTAGCATCAAAACCGGGGTTGTAAAAAATTACTAGGCCGTGTCGATGCGATGGCATTTTCTTTTTGCGCAGGGAAAAGGGAAGTGTCTTTTGGGGATTTCTTTAAAAAACAATTACGGAGTCGTGTCGATGCGTTGGCGTTTTCTTTTGACGTGATAACGTCTTATAAATTGATGAATCACGTCAAAATAAAAAGATGAATGACCTAGCTGTCGACCCAACTATGTAAATAAAAAAAAAAAAAAAAAGATGAAACACCGGCTGCATGCACGAAAAAGTGTAACGCCTAACGTTCCTGACGTTACTAAGTGATCGACTAGAATGCCTTCGGTAATTTTGAAGCAGATATCATCAACCGATTGAGATGAAAATTTGTATACACGTTTAGTTTGAATGACAATGCATGGTTAGCTGTGTGACGTCACTCTAAATCCAATATGGTGGACTTCTAAAGATGGCGGAAATGCCTTCGGTAATTTTGAAGCAGATATCATCAACCGATTGAGATGAAAATTTGTATACACGTTTAGTTTGAATGACAATGCATGGTTAGCTGTGTGACGTAACTCTAAATCCAATATGGCGGACTTCTAAAGATGGCGGACTAATTTTATTATGCTTTCCTACAATATGGGTATCAAATGAAAGGGCTTGCTGAGAATGACTCAAAAAATAAAGTGACGTCACTCTAAATCCAATATGGCGGACTTCTAAAGATGGCGGACTAATTTTATTATGCTTTCCTACAATATGGGTATCAAATGAAAGGGCTTGCTGAGAATGACTCAAAAAATAAAGTGACGTCACTCTAAATCCAATATGGCGGACTTCTAAAGATGGCGGATTAATTTTATTATGCTTTCCTACAATATGGGTATCAAATGAAAGGACTTGCTGAGAATAACTCGAAAAATAAAGTGACGTCAGTCTAAAACCAATATGGCGGACTTCTAAAGATGGCGGACTAATTTTATTATGCTTTCCTACAATATGGGTATCAAATGAAAGGGCTTGCTGAGAATAACTCGAAAAATAAAGTGACGTCACTCTAAATCCAAAATGGCGGACTTCTAAAGATGGCGGACTAATTTTATTATGCTTTCCTACAATATGGGTATCAAATATAAGGGCTTCTGAGAATAACTCGACAAATAAAGTGACGTCACTCTAAAACCAATATGGCGGACTTCTAAAGATGGCGGACAAATTTTATTATGCTTTCCTACAATATGGGTATCAAATGAAAGGGCTTGCTGAAAATAACTCGAAAAATAAAGTGACGTCACTCTAAATCTAATATGGCGAACTTCTAAAGATGGCGGACTAATTTTATTATGCTTTCCTACAATATGGGTATCAAATATAAGGGCTTTCTGAGAATAACTCGACAAATAAAGTGACGTCACTCTAAAACCAATATGGCGGACTTCTAAAGATGGCGGACAAATTTTATTATGCTTTCCTACAATATGGGTATCAAATGAAAGGGCTTGCTGAAAATAACTCTAAAAATAAAGTGACGTCACTCTAAATCCAATATGGCGGACTTCTAAAGATGACAGACTGAGTTTTTGACGTGACAACGTCTTATAAATTGATGAAACACCAGCTGCACGCACGAAAAAGTGTAATGTTCCGTAACGTTCCGCCTGACCCTGTGCGTGCAAGCGAGAGCGCAGTAATGTATTATTAAATATTATATTCGAGCGGAATACGTTATCACGTAAAACTATCGTCCGTAAACCGACTTTACAGACAACCAATTTTTTGCACAGTGAAAATGGTAAGGCCTTTTGGGGGATTTTTTTAAATACAGTTACGGGGTCGTGTCGATGCAATGGCGTGTTCTGTTTGCGCAGTGAAAAAGTGAGAGGCTTTTGAGAGATTTCTTTAATTAGTTTCAAAACACTTCTATCTTGGAAAACTATACTTAAGACACATTCAAAGAATTTTTGCCTACGACATTTGTTGCAATAAGGCAGGCGTATATCAAAGCACACCAACTTTGGAAGAATATGCCAAAAACGCATGCAAGAATGTTTTGTTTACGAAATATGAAAATAGTGAAGGCCGAAAAGTCAAAATTTATACCTTTACCTGTACGAGGCTCGAAGAGCCGAGTATTTTTTTGAGCTCGATCAGTATCAAAACACATCGATTTTGGAAAACTATTTTGAAAAAACATTCAAAAATGTTTCGCGTAAACCTGTTATGGTATTTGAGAAGGCGTGTATCAAAACACACCAACCTTTGAAAACTATGCCCAAATCAAATGCAAACATGTTTTGTGTAAATAAATAACAGTAAGTTGCGCTGCGAGCCTGTATCAAAACACATCTATCTTGGAAAACTATTCTTCAGTCACATTCAAAAATTGTTTGCTTACAACAGTTATGACAATTGGGCAGGTGTAGATCAAAGCACACCAGCCTTTGAAAAGTACGCCAAAAACACATGCTAACATGTTTTGTTTCAGAAATACGACAATGATGAGGGCCGCAGGCCCGAATTTTGTACTTGAATTATTATTACGAGGCTCGAAGAGCCGAGTATTTTTTTGGACTCATTGCAGTATCAAAACACATCGATTTTGGAAAACTATTCTAAAAACACATTCAAAAATGTTTTGCGTACACCTGTTATGGTAATTTGGCAGACGTGCATCAAAAAACGCCAACCTTTAAAAACTATGCCAAAAACAAATGCAAAAATGTTTTGTGTAAATAAATAACGGTTAGTTGCCTGTATTAAAACACATCAATCTTTGAAAACTAAGCCAAAAGCACGTGTAAAAAAGTTTTGTGTTGGCAAAAAATTTTTGGCGACAGCCTGTGGCAAAAAATTTTTTGGCGACAGCCTGTGCCAAAAATTGATCTTAGAAGACTGTGTTAAGTCACCTTCAAAAAAGTTTTGAACCAGGTCCACTAGTCTGTATATATTAAAAGGCTTAATTTTGAAAAAAAAAACTTTTGCAGCTATACAAATTTACAGTTTTCAAGGAAAAAATTCACGAAAAAAAATTCCAAGAGACGACCATTTAACTTGATGCGTAGCGACATTGCCGACTCTTGCATTCGAGGGGCGTAGCCCCTGTGATTTTTCAAAGTCGACCCCTGCGTACATAAGGATAACACGGAGACGAGTTTTCAAACGCTCGGCTAAAATCGAGAAAAAATCGCTCGCGGTTCAATTTTATCGGAAACTGACGACATTTTTCACCTCTTTCGAGCGAGCGCGAGCGCCGACGGTTTTCGGCCGAATTTCGGCCGACTTTTGTCGAAATAAAATTTTCCATAAGATTAACCCGGCGCGGGAAATCGCTCATTACTCGGCCGATATTAATCGGACGACGTAGAGACCCGTCTCAAACGACGCAGAATAAAAAAGTCAAACTAGAAAGTGCAAGAGAAACGCTCAAAACGACTTTTTTATAGTCATTTATGCGCCGACAAAATCGGCAAAATTGCTTTTTTTCAAGGTTCATATGACGGTGAGTATGTAAAAGTGCCTAGGATCATTGGAAAATTTTCAAAAGATCACAGTCTAACTTAAATACGATTTTAACATGCGACGTCGAATCGAGTTTTTAATTAAATTTACGTCGCCGACACTCCATTAGTGTGACTGAGATGAAACATTTATAGCATGGTTTAACTTGATTCGTTAAGCAATAGCGTTTTGTTCTAAAAAAGTATGCGTTCAAAAGATTTTTCGGCTGTTCCAGCGAAAGCGAGTTCTGACAGATGGTTTTTTTTTATAAACCGTGGAAATTAAGACTTAAAATCGAGATATCTAATAAAAATGTCATAAATTATCGAATTTTAAAAGCAATCATTCAGATAATACATCGTTATTTGTTGGTTTTTGCACGGATATTTTTGTGTCATATAATTTATTATCGATTCATCCGAGCCGAAGATTGACTGAACGCTCTCATTTTACTTTGACGTTTGAATTATTAATAAACAAACGACTGTCTAAATTTGGAGCTGTCATTTATCATTTTAAATGAAAAATTTGGCATTATTAAGGATTTTGAATCGAAAATGGTTATCGATATTATGTACATTGAAACATATAAAATATTCAAATATACGCCAGACACCGGATAAATCGATATTAATTGAGATCTATTCAAAATAGTAATTTCGGAGGAGCTAGCATTTGAGCTGTGAGTTCGAGAGAGACGGAACATTATTCGAATTTCTTTTTTTTTTTGGACATTTATTTGACGTTTAAATTTAAAACAATTGTTTTTGTGTCAAAAATACATTTCATAAAATTTTATGCATTTTATGACGGGAAATAATACAGGTTAGTAAGTTAACAAATCATTTTAAATGTATTACAAATACGTGCTAAATACATATTATGCCTATTAATAAATCAAAAATTATATTTTAAACATTTTGTAATATGACAGCTAAAAATTAGGTTATAATATTATTCTGTGTCATAAATACACTCAGTCGGGTTTCTGTATTTTAAATCGAGATATGTAATCAAATATTGTTATAGATTATTATATACATTGTAGGGCGGTTTTCTATAGTGCACTCCCAAAATAAAACAACAAAATACTAAAGGTGCTTACGGAACTTTATTTAGCTAAAATATTCCATCACATATCGACATTATCTTTCCTGCATTCTTTTCAATAGATGAAATGAAAAGATTGGCTCTCATTGTGCAGGACCTTAAGTAAGATTTTATTAACTTTAATTTAGAAAACAGCTTCTTTGACATGAAGCCACCGAAACAGGGGCGCCGACTCCGTGGGTGCTCGAGGGCTCTAGCACCCACGGGTGATAAATAGAGCATAGACGCATCAAAACTGATCAGTAATCGGCTTTGAGAAAAAATTACTTTACAACAATGTCATTGTTGGAACTTAAACCCGAAACTTCCACTATCGCGGCGGATGACTTAGTCAGTTAGTCTACAATAACATAATGGATTAATTCAACATTAATTATAATAAAGCATGATATACCTATATATATTGTATAAAATACAGCTGCAAATAAGATTTATTATGAGAATGATGAATTGTTCTCATATAACTTGATTCTACTGGACGAATTTAGATGCGATTTTCACGATAATTATACATAATGGTGAAAATTGCGTCTAAATACGTCGGTCGGTGTGTATTTCTTTCCTCGCAATTTGTCAGTTTTTTTAAACGAATCTTTAAATTGAGCATCAGCACTCACAGGGTTATTTAAAAGCCGGCGTCCCTGCACCGACACACTAATAGTTAAAAAAAATATCTTCGACACAGTGCTAGACTCGGAACAGACACAGTATAGCCACATTATTACGTATGATTTGGGGAGGGACAGGGTCTGAACAAGTCTTAATCTAATCTTACATAGGGGCGGTAAAGGCGGTAAAGATTGTGAGATCGCAAAAGTAAACAAAAAAATATAATTTCAAAACGCGCGCAGTCTCGCACATGCGTGGAAGTTTAAAAATGCGTTGCCGGACGATCACTATTATGGGAAAAGAAAGTTCAACTTCCTGTCCGTTCTTAAATAGTCAAAGGTTGCATCTTAATAACTTTCTTATTTAACAGTTTTAATTAACGATATAAAACCGCCGTAGTGTGTACTGACAGCTATTAGATTATATAGTTTTACACAGTAAAACTACAAAATGTAATCGTTGTCGAGCATGTAGTAAGTAAATAGTGCGAATTTCAAAAATCAATTTTAAGTAATGAAAACTGCATTTTTATCATATTATGTGTAATAAAATTACTATATCACGCATTGCCTACATTTACTCAAGGTGCGGTGTATAGGAAATATAGCTGCGTCTCTTTTTAGCGATACTAAACTTAACCCACTGCCCATCCACTTCTGTTGGCGGAGGCGAGGATAATTTTGGAATTTTAAATGGGTATCCCCAATTTTTATTACAGAAATTTAATGGAATTTTTTTCGGGCGGTCTCTTATAAACCTATGTTTCGACCGTCGGGGCCGAAGGCTCCTGGTGGACGTGAAAAATTTCCAAATATTTGCCGACGTCGGACGGATCGTCTGATCAAATCTAAAAGGATATCGTCACGTTCGGCCCGTCGAAAGGCGTCTTTCCGAAGTCGGCGCTTCAATCGCTCCGACGCACCGTTCGACGTAAATAACGCGAAATATCCTAAATTCGAGAAAATGCTATGTAGATTGTATACACGCTATAGGGTGTTTTTGTAAGCTAATGTTTTAGCATTGGACCTAAAAAAATTCTCACAAAATGTTAGCCTTTCAGATCTAACCTGTGAATGGCGCCAACCGTTAACATAAGAAAAAATTCGGGAACGTTATCCTGTGTTTTTTTTTTTTGCGCAGTTCATCAAAAACCGATACAAATAGTTTCGTTTTAGATACAGTGATGGAGCTATAAGTATGGACTACTATACAGGGTGTGTGTCTAAAATACCCCGGGGCGGTCAATAATTTCGATGCTGCACGTTGAATAAAAAAACACGTGTCCGGTATTTTTAAAAGATCTATTCAGCGACACTAAACTTTGGAATTTTAAATTGGTACCCCCAATTTTTATTACCGATTTGTATTCTACGGTAAAAAATAGGACACTTTTGTCTGAAACATTTTTTCGAATTCTGAGTAATTGGCGCTGTTAATAACGGAGAAAAAATACGTGCCTAGAAATGTATATGTCTGTTGTTTGAACAGAATGGCCTCATGTTGGTTTGCTGGCGTTAGTTCATGTCGCCTATCTGACAAGATGTTTCCTCAGAATTCGAAAAAATGTTTCAGACAAAAGTGTCTTATTTTTCAACGTACAATACAAATCACTAATAAATATTGGGGGTACCCATTTCAAATTTCAAAGCTACCCCCGCCCCCGCCACCGGGAGTGGGGACGGGGCGTCAAGTTTTGTGTCGCTGAATATGCCTTTTAAAAATACTGGACACGTGTTTTTTTGTTTTTTAATTCAACGTGCAGTATTCAAAATAACTGACCGCCACCGTATTTATGACAGGCCCTATATAAATAAGAGTACCTATATATGATTTGAATTTACGAATTTCATACGAACATGTTAGTTGGGGTTAACTTAAAGCTAATGCCTGCAGTACGCATTCGCCGAGCGTGCTCGCCGTGAGATCTCGCCGAGAGAGTTGATAAAGCGAGCGTCTACGAATGTATGTGTGTGTGTGTGTACACTGTACACACTTGGCGTGACTTGGCTTCACTGGCCATTTTAACGGCGCAGTTAAATGGATCTGACGTTGTTTGTGTTGCTGCTGTTTCAGCTTATTGCGCATAATACCTATACCTATTAAAAATAAATCCGCCATAATTTATTTATCATTAAAAACGCTATTAGTTTACACTTTAACTGAGTTTAACTAACAAAAATGACAACTTAAGGTACGATTCCGATCCACGCGGCAGACTGCAGCGGCAGACGTCGAGTGAATGTGCCGCGACGGCAAACGGCATTACTTTGTAGTTTTCATTTGTATGAGGCCGATTCCGACATAAAGGTACGTCCAAGATGCAAGCTGGTAGTCAGGTAGTCAGACGCTGGTTTTCTGAGTCAGACAGTCGGCGTGCATAAAATCCTTTGTTGCTAAATCGGACTGGCCATAATGCACCAGCGCGCAGTTTTACGGCGCACCGGCTCTCTGACTCAGATATTTACCAGTATGAATTGTACATTCTGGTTTCAGATAACCTGCGTCTGACAGTGTCGTTTTTAGGTGCTATAAAATATGGATATCGGCAAAATGGGGGTTTTGTGGAAATACGCCCAGTTCTTTGTAAGCCTGTGTTCAATTCTTGACAAAATAAAGTAAAAAGTATCCGGACTCATTCGGAAATATTAAAAAAATCGGTTTTCGTCGGCAAGTAATTGCGAAAAAAGGTGTTTGTACTCCCCGTAAATCGACCTTAATTTATTAATTGAATGTATTTCACTTTTAACAGGTTTTAATTTAGATGTAACATTGTCACCAAGCAGCAACAAAGCTGCAATCTGTACTGTTCGCTCCATAATTAATAATTATTTAATATGAATGCTCTGTCTGCGCCGATAACCAGCTTTTATATTGGCCACACCCAACGCCGCTCGGAGTCAGGCAGTCAGACGCCGAAAATCTGAATCTGACTACCAGCTTGCATTTTGGACGTGCCTTACGACTGCAAATGCCTCGCGACATGTCGTGACTTTTTTGACGCGTAGCGGCAGACTGCACTACCATACAAAACACAGTACTGCCGTTGCAGTTTGACATTATGGACGTGTTGACAGACGAATAAATCAAAAATTTTATTAATTTAGTGTCTAAACATCCGTGTTTATTTGATTGCAAAAATTTTTTTATATAAATTTTATTAATTTAGTGTCTAAACATTCGTGTGTATTTGATTTTTTTATGAAAGTTTCATAAGAGCCTTCTTCCAGTCAATTTAAATACAATGGCAGTATAGGTTTTCTGCTTAAGCAATAGTATAATAATAGATCGTCGTCGTCTTCTTCTTCTTGCAATAAAACTTGCAGCATTTGATTATTCATAACTATATCGAATACACATCGCAAATTACTAATGCTGCGACGTAACTGCAGTGCCTGCTGCCGGCTTCGGAATCTATACGACGGCAACTGAAGCCCGACAGCTATTGCTGTCGGTCTGCCGTCTGCCGCGTGGATCGGAATCGTACCTTTAAGTACATTTAAATTCGCACTAGGTGAAGAGTGTGCACTAAATGCACTCGCACTCACCGCTCGATTCCTTTGACTCGCGGTTGAAAAATCGACTTTATACAGAGCGCTAGCGAGGCGAGACAGGGCGCTACGAGATCAGGCGAGCGTTTCCAGTACACACTCAAGTTCGGGCAGTTTCGGTATCACTCGGCGAGTGTATACTGCCGGCTTACATTATAGCGTTTTAATAGAGATGATGATGAAGACCGTATTAAGCATAAAATTCGGTCTCAGATCGGAAAAAAAATTATTGTTCGATTTTGTTGTAAGAAGAATAGATTATTCAACACGAACAAGATGTTGAAATAGATGACACAAACCTTAGACTATGGAGGTATAAGGACATCATATAAATCATTGCGCGCGTCTGTTGACTGTTAGCATCAAAACCGGGGTTGTAAAAAATTACTAGGCCGTGTCGATGCGATGGCATTTTCTTTTTGCGCAGGGAAAAGGGAAGTGTCTTTTGGGGATTTCTTTAAAAAACAATTACGGAGTCGTGTCGATGCGTTGGCGTTTTCTTTTGACGTGATAACGTCTTATAAATTGATGAATCACGTCAAAATAAAAAGATGAATGACCTAGCTGTCGACCCAACTATGTAAATAAAAAAAAAAAAAAAAAGATGAAACACCGGCTGCATGCACGAAAAAGTGTAACGCCTAACGTTCCTGACGTTACTAAGTGATCGACTAGAATGCCTTCGGTAATTTTGAAGCAGATATCATCAACCGATTGAGATGAAAATTTGTATACACGTTTAGTTTGAATGACAATGCATGATTAGCTGTGTGACGTCACTCTAAATCCAATATGGTGGACTTCTAAAGATGGCGGAAATGCCTTCGGTAATTTTGAAGCAGATATCATCAACCGATTGAGATGAAAATTTGTATACACGTTTAGTTTGAATGACAATGCATGGTTAGCTGTGTGACGTAACTCTAAATCCAATATGGCGGACTTCTAAAGATGGCGGACTAATTTTATTATGCTTTCCTACAATATGGGTATCAAATGAAAGGGCTTGCTGAGAATGACTCAAAAAATAAAGTGACGTCACTCTAAATCCAATATGGCGGACTTCTAAAGATGGCGGACTAATTTTATTATGCTTTCCTACAATATGGGTATCAAATGAAAGGGCTTGCTGAGAATGACTCAAAAAATAAAGTGACGTCACTCTAAATCCAATATGGCGGACTTCTAAAGATGGCGGATTAATTTTATTATGCTTTCCTACAATATGGGTATCAAATGAAAGGACTTGCTGAGAATAACTCGAAAAATAAAGTGACGTCAGTCTAAAACCAATATGGCGGACTTCTAAAGATGGCGGACTAATTTTATTATGCTTTCCTACAATATGGGTATCAAATGAAAGGGCTTGCTGAGAATAACTCGAAAAATAAAGTGACGTCACTCTAAATCCAAAATGGCGGACTTCTAAAGATGGCGGACTAATTTTATTATGCTTTCCTACAATATGGGTATCAAATATAAGGGCTTCTGAGAATAACTCGACAAATAAAGTGACGTCACTCTAAAACCAATATGGCGGACTTCTAAAGATGGCGGACAAATTTTATTATGCTTTCCTACAATATGGGTATCAAATGAAAGGGCTTGCTGAAAATAACTCGAAAAATAAAGTGACGTCACTCTAAATCTAATATGGCGAACTTCTAAAGATGGCGGACTAATTTTATTATGCTTTCCTACAATATGGGTATCAAATATAAGGGCTTTCTGAGAATAACTCGACAAATAAAGTGACGTCACTCTAAAACCAATATGGCGGACTTCTAAAGATGGCGGACAAATTTTATTATGCTTTCCTACAATATGGGTATCAAATGAAAGGGCTTGCTGAAAATAACTCTAAAAATAAAGTGACGTCACTCTAAATCCAATATGGCGGACTTCTAAAGATGACAGACTGAGTTTTTGACGTGACAACGTCTTATAAATTGATGAAACACCAGCTGCACGCACGAAAAAGTGTAATGTTCCGTAACGTTCCGCCTGACCCTGTGCGTGCAAGCGAGAGCGCAGTAATGTATTATTAAATATTATATTCGAGCGGAATACGTTATCACGTAAAACTATCGTCCGTAAACCGACTTTACAGACAACCAATTTTTTGCACAGTGAAAATGGTAAGGCCTTTTGGGGGATTTTTTTAAATACAGTTACGGGGTCGTGTCGATGCAATGGCGTGTTCTGTTTGCGCAGTGAAAAAGTGAGAGGCTTTTGAGAGATTTCTTTAATTAGTTTCAAAACACTTCTATCTTGGAAAACTATACTTAAGACACATTCAAAGAATTTTTGCCTACGACATTTGTTGCAATAAGGCAGGCGTATATCAAAGCACACCAACTTTGGAAGAATATGCCAAAAACGCATGCAAGAATGTTTTGTTTACGAAATATGAAAATAGTGAAGGCCGAAAAGTCAAAATTTATACCTTTACCTGTACGAGGCTCGAAGAGCCGAGTATTTTTTTGAGCTCGATCAGTATCAAAACACATCGATTTTGGAAAACTATTTTGAAAAAACATTCAAAAATGTTTCGCGTAAACCTGTTATGGTATTTGAGAAGGCGTGTATCAAAACACACCAACCTTTGAAAACTATGCCCAAATCAAATGCAAACATGTTTTGTGTAAATAAATAACAGTAAGTTGCGCTGCGAGCCTGTATCAAAACACATCTATCTTGGAAAACTATTCTTCAGTCACATTCAAAAATTGTTTGCTTACAACAGTTATGACAATTGGGCAGGCGTAGATCAAAGCACACCAGCCTTTGAAAAGTACGCCAAAAACACATGCTAACATGTTTTGTTTCAGAAATACGACAATGATGAGGGCCGCAGGCCCGAATTTTGTACTTGAATTATTATTACGAGGCTCGAAGAGCCGAGTATTTTTTTGGACTCATTGCAGTATCAAAACACATCGATTTTGGAAAACTATTCTAAAAACACATTCAAAAATGTTTTGCGTACACCTGTTATGGTAATTTGGCAGACGTGCATCAAAAAACGCCAACCTTTAAAAACTATGCCAAAAACAAATGCAAAAATGTTTTGTGTAAATAAATAACGGTTAGTTGCCTGTATTAAAACACATCAATCTTTGAAAACTAAGCCAAAAGCACGTGTAAAAAAGTTTTGTGTTGGCAAAAAATTTTTGGCGACAGCCTGTGGCAAAAAATTTTTTGGCGACAGCCTGTGCCAAAAATTGATCTTAGAAGACTGTGTTAAGTCACCTTCAAAAAAGTTTTGAACCAGGTCCACTAGTCTGTATATATTAAAAGGCTTAATTTTGAAAAAAAAAACTTTTGCAGCTATACAAATTTACAGTTTTCAAGGAAAAAATTCACGAAAAAAATTCCAAGAGACGACCATTTAACTTGATGCGTAGCGACATTGCCGACTCTTGCATTCGAGGGGCGTAGCCCCTGTGATTTTTCAAAGTCGACCCCTGCGTACATAAGGATAACACGGAGACGAGTTTTCAAACGCTCGGCTAAAATCGAGAAAAAATCGCTCGCGGTTCAATTTTATCGGAAACTGACGACATTTTTCACCTCTTTCGAGCGAGCGCGAGCGCCGACGGTTTTCGGCCGAATTTCGGCCGACTTTTGTCGAAATAAAATTTTCCATAAGATTAACCCGGCGCGGGAAATCGCTCATTACTCGGCCGATATTAATCGAACGACGTAGAGACCCGTCTCAAACGACGCAGAATAAAAAAGTCAAACTAGAAAGTGCAAGAGAAACGCTCAAAACGACTTTTTTATAGTCATTTATGCGCCGACAAAATCGGCAAAATTGCTTTTTTTCAAGGTTCATATGACGGTGAGTATGTAAAAGTGCCTAGGATCATTGGAAAATTTTCAAAAGATCACAGTCTAACTTAAATACGATTTTAACATGCGACGTCGAATCGAGTTTTTAATTAAATTTACGTCGCCGACACTCCATTAGTGTGACTGAGATGAAACATTTATAGCATGGTTTAACTTGATTCGTTAAGCAATAGCGTTTTGTTCTAAAAAAGTATGCGTTCAAAAGATTTTTCGGCTGTTCCAGCGAAAGCGAGTTCTGACAGATGGTTTTTTTTTATAAACCGTGGAAATTAAGACTTAAAATCGAGATATCTAATAAAAATGTCATAAATTATCGAATTTTAAAAGCAATCATTCAGATAATACATCGTTATTTGTTGGTTTTTGCACGGATATTTTTGTGTCATATAATTTATTATCGATTCATCCGAGCCGAAGATTGACTGAACGCTCTCATTTTACTTTGACGTTTGAATTATTAATAAACAAACGACTGTCTAAATTTGGAGCTGTCATTTATCATTTTAAATGAAAAATTTGGCATTATTAAGGATTTTGAATCGAAAATGGTTATCGATATTATGTACATTGAAACATATAAAATATTCAAATATACGCCAGACACCGGATAAATCGATATTAATTGAGATCTATTCAAAATAGTAATTTCGGAGGAGCTAGCATTTGAGCTGTGAGTTCAAGAGAGACGGAACATTATTCGAATTTCTTTTTTTTTTGGACATTTATTTGACGTTTAAATTTAAAACAATTGTTTTTGTGTCAAAAATACATTTCATAAAATTTTATGCATTTTATGACGGGAAATAATACAGGTTAGTAAGTTAACAAATCATTTTAAATGTATTACAAATACGTGCTAAATACATATTATGCCTATTAATAAATCAAAAATTATATTTTAAACATTTTGTAATATGACAGCTAAAAATTAGGTTATAATATTATTCTGTGTCATAAATACACTCAGTCGGGTTTCTGTATTTTAAATCGAGATATGTAATCAAATATTGTTATAGATTATTATATACATTGTAGGGCGGTTTTCTATAGTGCACTCCCAAAATAAAACAACAAAATACTAAAGGTGCTTACGGAACTTTATTTAGCTAAAATATTCCATCACATATCGACATTATCTTTCCTGCATTCTTTTCAATAGATGAAATGAAAAGATTGGCTCTCATTGTGCAGGACCTTAAGTAAGATTTTATTAACTTTAATTTAGAAAACAGCTTCTTTGACATGAAGCCACCGAAACAGGGGCGCCGACTCCGTGGGTGCTCGAGGGCTCTAGCATCCACGGGTGATAAATAGAGCATAGACGCATCAAAACTGATCAGTAATCGGCTTTGAGAAAAAATTACTTTACAACAATGTCATTGTTGGAACTTAAACCCGAAACTTCCACTATCGCGGCGGATGACTTAGTCAGTTAGTCTACAATAACATAATGGATTAATTCAACATTAATTATAATAAAGCATGATATACTTATATATATTGTATAAAATACAGCTGCAAATAAGATTTATTATGAGAATGATGAATTGTTCTCATATAACTTGATTCTACTGGACGAATTTAGATGCGATTTTCACGATAATTATACATAATGGTGAAAATTGCGTCTAAATACGTCGGTCGGTGTGTATTTCTTTCCTCGCAATTTGCCAGTTTTTTTAAACGAATCTTTAAATTGAGCATCAGCACTCACAGGGTTATTTAAAAGCCGGCGTCCCTGCACCGACACACTAATAGTTAAAAAAAATATCTTCGACACAGTGCTAGACTCGGAACAGACACAGAATAGCCACATTATTACGTATGATTTGGGGAGGGACAGGGTCTGAACAAGTCTTAATCTAATCTTACATAGGGGCGGTAAAGGCGGTAAAGATTGTGAGATCGCAAAAGTAAACAAAAAAATATAATATCAAAACGCGCGCAGTCTCGCACATGCGTGGAAGTTTAAAAATGCGTTGCCGGACGATCACTATTATGGGAAAAGAAAGTTCAACTTCCTGTCCGTTCTTAAATAGTCAAAGGTTGCATCTTAATAACTTTCTTATTTAACAGTTTTAATTAACGATATAAAACCGCCGTAGTGTGTACTGACAGCTATTAGATTATATAGTTTTACACAGTAAAACTACAAAATGTAATCGTTGTCGAGCATGTAGTAAGTAAATAGTGCGAATTTCAAAAATCAATTTTAAGTAATGAAAACTGCATTTTTATCATATTATGTGTAATAAAATTACTATATCACGCATTGCCTACATTTACTCAAGGTGCGGTGTATAGGAAATATAGCTGCGTCTCTTTTTAGCGATACTAAACTTAACCCACTGCCCACCCACTTCTGTTGGCGGAGGCGAGGATAATTTTGGAATTTTAAATGGGTATCCCCAATTTTTATTACAGAAATTTAATGGAATTTTTTTCGGGCGGTCTCTTATAAACCTATGTTTCGACCGTCGGGGCCGAAGGCTCCTGGTGGACGTGAAAAATTTCCAAATATTTGCCGACGTCGGACGGATCGTCTGATCAAATCTAAAAGGATATCGTCACGTTCGGCCCGTCGAAAGGCGTCTTTCCGAAGTCGGCGCTTCAATCGCTCCGACGCACCGTTCGACGTAAATAACGCGAAATATCCTAAATTCGAGAAAATGCTATGTAGATTGTATACACGCTATAGGGTGTTTTTGTAAGCTAATGTTTTAGCATTGGACCTAAAAAAATTCTCACAAAATGTTAGCCTTTCAGATCTAACCTGTGAATGGCGCCAACCGTTAACATAAGAAAAAATTCGGGAACGTTATCCTGTGTTTTTTTTTTGCGCAGTTCATCAAAAACCGATACAAATAGTTTCGTTTTAGATACAGTGATGGAGCTATAAGTATGGACTACTATACAGGGTGTGTGTCTAAAATACCCCGGGGCGGTCAATAATTTCGATGCTGCACGTTGAATAAAAAAACACGTGTCCGGTATTTTTAAAAGATCTATTCAGCGACACTAAACTTTGGAATTTTAAATTGGTACCCCCAATTTTTATTACCGATTTGTATTCTACGGTAAAAAATAGGACACTTTTGTCTGAAACATTTTTTCGAATTCTGAGTAATTGGCGCTGTTAATAACGGAGAAAAAATACGTGCCTAGAAATGTATATGTCTGTTGTTTGAACTGAATGGCCTCATGTTGGTTTGCTGGCGTTAGTTCATGTCGCCTATCTGACAAGATGTTTCCTCAGAATTCGAAAAAATGTTTCAGACAAAAGTGTCTTATTTTTCAACGTACAATACAAATCACTAATAAATATTGGGGGTACCCATTTCAAATTTCAAAGCTACCCCCGCCCCCGCCACCGGGAGTGGGGACGGGGCGTCAAGTTTTGTGTCGCTGAATATGCCTTTTAAAAATACTGGACACGTGTTTTTTTGTTTTTTAATTCAACGTGCAGTATTCAAAATAACTGACCGCCACCGTATTTATGACAGGCCCTATATAAATAAGAGTACCTATATATGATTTGAATTTACGAATTTCATACGAACATGTTAGTTGGGGTTAACTTAAAGCTAATGCCTGCAGTACGCATTCGCCGAGCGTGCTCGCCGTGAGATCTCGCCGAGAGAGTTGATAAAGCGAGCGTCTACGAATGTATGTGTGTGTGTGTGTACACTGTACACACTTGGCGTGACTTGGCTTCACTGGCCATTTTAACGGCGCAGTTAAATGGATCTGACGTTGTTTGTGTTGCTGCTGTTTCAGCTTATTGCGCATAATACCTATACCTATTAAAAATAAATCCGCCATAATTTATTTATCATTAAAAACGCTATTAGTTTACACTTTAACTGAGTTTAACTAACAAAAATGACAACTTAAGGTACGATTCCGATCCACGCGGCAGACTGCAGCGGCAGACGTCGAGTGAATGTGCCGCGACGGCAAACGGCATTACTTTGTAGTTTTCATTTGTATGAGGCCGATTCCGACATAAAGGTACGTCCAAGATGCAAGCTGGTAGTCAGGTAGTCAGACGCTGGTTTTCTGAGTCAGACAGTCGGCGTGCATAAAATCCTTTGTTGCTAAATCGGACTGGCCATAATGCACCAGCGCGCAGTTTTACGGCGCACCGGCTCTCTGACTCAGATATTTACCAGTATGAATTGTACATTCTGGTTTCAGATAACCTGCGTCTGACAGTGTCGTTTTTAGGTGCTATAAAATATGGATATCGGCAAAATGGGGGTTTTGTGGAAATACGCCCAGTTCTTTGTAAGCCTGTGTTCAATTCTTGACAAAATAAAGTAAAAAGTATCCGGACTCATTCGGAAATATTAAAAAAATCGGTTTTCGTCGGCAAGTAATTGCGAAAAAAGGTGTTTGTACTCCCCGTAAATCGACCTTAATTTATTAATTGAATGTATTTCACTTTTAACAGGTTTTAATTTAGATGTAACATTGTCACCAAGCAGCAACAAAGCTGCAATCTGTACTGTTCGCTCCATAATTAATAATTATTTAATATGAATGCTCTGTCTGCGCCGATAACCAGCTTTTATATTGGCCACACCCAACGCCGCTCGGAGTCAGGCAGTCAGACGCCGAAAATCTGAATCTGACTACCAGCTTGCATTTTGGACGTGCCTTACGACTGCAAATGCCTCGCGACATGTCGTGACTTTTTTTGACGCGTAGCGGCAGACTGCACTACCATCATGGCCCCCACATTCGATTGTGGGCCCTGTAACCAGGATCTGGGTCGGGCCCCCCCCTAACATATGCCTATTTTTCTTTCGCAGAGTTAGAGTGGGGGAGAGTAGAGGGAGTAGGTGGGGCCCGTGCGTGCTGTTGTATACAAAGTAATATCTATTTTACTCTAAACTGTTTTTATATTTAAATATTTTCATTTATTTTGATAATAAAGCTATGATCCACTGCAAATACTTCTTGAATAAAAAACCAGGGCCCCCTCTGAGCCCGGGCCCTGTTACCAGAGTTGCACCAGCCCCACCATTGTGGGGGCCATGACTACCATACAAAACACAGTACTGCCGTTGCAGTTTGACATTATGGACGTGTTGACAGACGAATAAATCAAAAATTTTATTAATTTAGTGTCTAAACATCCGTGTTTATTTGATTGCAAAAATTTTTTTATATAAATTTTATTAATTTAGTGTCTAAACATTCGTGTGTATTTGATTTTTTTATGAAAGTTTCATAAGAGCCTTCTTCCAGTCAATTTAAATACAATGGCAGTATAGGTTTTCTGCTTAAGCAATAGTATAATAATAGATCGTCGTCGTCTTCTTCTTCTTGCAATAAAACTTGCAGCATTTGATTATTCATAACTATATCGAATACACATCGCAAATTACTAATGCTGCGACGTAACTGCAGTGCCTGCTGCCGGCTTCGGAATCTATACGACGGCAACTGAAGCCCGACAGCTATTGCTGTCGGTCTGCCGTCTGCCGCGTGGATCGGAATCGTACCTTTAAGTACATTTAAATTCGCACTAGGTGAAGAGTGTGCACTAAATGCACTCGCACTCACCGCTCGATTCCTTTGACTCGCGGTTGAAAAATCGACTTTATACAGAGCGCTAGCGAGGCGAGACAGGGCGCTACGAGATCAGGCGAGCGTTTCCAGTACACACTCGAGTTCGGGCAGTTTCGGTATCACTCGGCGAGTGTATACTGCCGGCTTACATTATAGCGTTTTAATAGAGATGATGATGAAGACCGTATTAAGCATAAAATTCGGTCTCAGATCGGAAAAAAAATTATTGTTCGATTTTGTTGTAAGAAGAATAGATTATTCAACACGAACAAGATGTTGAAATAGATGACACAAACCTTAGACTATGGAGGTATAAGGACATCATATAAATCATTGCGCGCGTCTGTTGACTGTTAGCATCAAAACCGGGGTTGTAAAAAATTACTAGGCCGTGTCGATGCGATGGCATTTTCTTTTTGCGCAGGGAAAAGGGAAGTGTCTTTTGGGGATTTCTTTAAAAAACAATTACGGAGTCGTGTCGATGCGTTGGCGTTTTCTTTTGACGTGATAACGTCTTATAAATTGATGAATCACGTCAAAATAAAAAGATGAATGACCTAGCTGTCGACCCAACTATGTAAATAAAAAAAAAAAAAAAAAGATGAAACACCGGCTGCATGCACGAAAAAGTGTAACGCCTAACGTTCCTGACGTTACTAAGTGATCGACTAGAATGCCTTCGGTAATTTTGAAGCAGATATCATCAACCGATTGAGATGAAAATTTGTATACACGTTTAGTTTGAATGACAATGCATGGTTAGCTGTGTGACGTCACTCTAAATCCAATATGGTGGACTTCTAAAGATGGCGGAAATGCCTTCGGTAATTTTGAAGCAGATATCATCAACCGATTGAGATGAAAATTTGTATACACGTTTAGTTTGAATGACAATGCATGGTTAGCTGTGTGACGTAACTCTAAATCCAATATGGCGGACTTCTAAAGATGGCGGACTAATTTTATTATGCTTTCCTACAATATGGGTATCAAATGAAAGGGCTTGCTGAGAATGACTCAAAAAATAAAGTGACGTCACTCTAAATCCAATATGGCGGACTTCTAAAGATGGCGGACTAATTTTATTATGCTTTCCTACAATATGGGTATCAAATGAAAGGGCTTGCTGAGAATGACTCAAAAAATAAAGTGACGTCACTCTAAATCCAATATGGCGGACTTCTAAAGATGGCGGATTAATTTTATTATGCTTTCCTACAATATGGGTATCAAATGAAAGGACTTGCTGAGAATAACTCGAAAAATAAAGTGACGTCAGTCTAAAACCAATATGGCGGACTTCTAAAGATGGCGGACTAATTTTATTATGCTTTCCTACAATATGGGTATCAAATGAAAGGGCTTGCTGAGAATAACTCGAAAAATAAAGTGACGTCACTCTAAATCCAAAATGGCGGACTTCTAAAGATGGCGGACTAATTTTATTATGCTTTCCTACAATATGGGTATCAAATATAAGGGCTTCTGAGAATAACTCGACAAATAAAGTGACGTCACTCTAAAACCAATATGGCGGACTTCTAAAGATGGCGGACAAATTTTATTATGCTTTCCTACAATATGGGTATCAAATGAAAGGGCTTGCTGAAAATAACTCGAAAAATAAAGTGACGTCACTCTAAATCTAATATGGCGAACTTCTAAAGATGGCGGACTAATTTTATTATGCTTTCCTACAATATGGGTATCAAATATAAGGGCTTTCTGAGAATAACTCGACAAATAAAGTGACGTCACTCTAAAACCAATATGGCGGACTTCTAAAGATGGCGGACAAATTTTATTATGCTTTCCTACAATATGGGTATCAAATGAAAGGGCTTGCTGAAAATAACTCTAAAAATAAAGTGACGTCACTCTAAATCCAATATGGCGGACTTCTAAAGATGACAGACTGAGTTTTTGACGTGACAACGTCTTATAAATTGATGAAAAACCAGCTGCACGCACGAAAAAGTGTAATGTTCCGTAACGTTCCGCCTGACCCTGTGCGTGCAAGCGAGAGCGCAGTAATGTATTATTAAATATTATATTCGAGCGGAATACGTTATCACGTAAAACTATCGTCCGTAAACCGACTTTACAGACAACCAATTTTTTGCACAGTGAAAATGGTAAGGCCTTTTGGGGGATTTTTTTAAATACAGTTACGGGGTCGTGTCGATGCAATGGCGTGTTCTGTTTGCGCAGTGAAAAAGTGAGAGGCTTTTGAGAGATTTCTTTAATTAGTTTCAAAACACTTCTATCTTGGAAAACTATACTTAAGACACATTCAAAGAATTTTTGCCTACGACATTTGTTGCAATAAGGCAGGCGTATATCAAAGCACACCAACTTTGGAAGAATATGCCAAAAACGCATGCAAGAATGTTTTGTTTACGAAATATGAAAATAGTGAAGGCCGAAAAGTCAAAATTTATACCTTTACCTGTACGAGGCTCGAAGAGCCGAGTATTTTTTTGAGCTCGATCAGTATCAAAACACATCGATTTTGGAAAACTATTTTGAAAAAACATTCAAAAATGTTTCGCGTAAACCTGTTATGGTATTTGAGAAGGCGTGTATCAAAACACACCAACCTTTGAAAACTATGCCCAAATCAAATGCAAACATGTTTTGTGTAAATAAATAACAGTAAGTTGCGCTGCGAGCCTGTATCAAAACACATCTATCTTGGAAAACTATTCTTCAGTCACATTCAAAAATTGTTTGCTTACAACAGTTATGACAATTGGGCAGGTGTAGATCAAAGCACACCAGCCTTTGAAAAGTACGCCAAAAACACATGCTAACATGTTTTGTTTCAGAAATACGACAATGATGAGGGCCGCAGGCCCGAATTTTGTACTTGAATTATTATTACGAGGCTCGAAGAGCCGAGTATTTTTTTGGACTCATTGCAGTATCAAAACACATCGATTTTGGAAAACTATTCTAAAAACACATTCAAAAATGTTTTGCGTACACCTGTTATGGTAATTTGGCAGACGTGCATCAAAAAACGCCAACCTTTAAAAACTATGCCAAAAACAAATGCAAAAATGTTTTGTGTAAATAAATAACGGTTAGTTGCCTGTATTAAAACACATCAATCTTTGAAAACTAAGCCAAAAGCACGTGTAAAAAAGTTTTGTGTTGGCAAAAAATTTTTGGCGACAGCCTGTGGCAAAAAATTTTTTGGCGACAGCCTGTGCCAAAAATTGATCTTAGAAGACTGTGTTAAGTCACCTTCAAAAAAGTTTTGAACCAGGTCCACTAGTCTGTATATATTAAAAGGCTTAATTTTGAAAAAAAAAACTTTTGCAGCTATACAAATTTACAGTTTTCAAGGAAAAAATTCACGAAAAAAAATTCCAAGAGACGACCATTTAACTTGATGCGTAGCGACATTGCCGACTCTTGCATTCGAGGGGCGTAGCCCCTGTGATTTTTCAAAGTCGACCCCTGCGTACATAAGGATAACACGGAGACGAGTTTTCAAACGCTCGGCTAAAATCGAGAAAAAATCGCTCGCGGTTCAATTTTATCGGAAACTGACGACATTTTTCACCTCTTTCGAGCGAGCGCGAGCGCCGACGGTTTTCGGCCGAATTTCGGCCGACTTTTGTCGAAATAAAATTTTCCATAAGATTAACCCGGCGCGGGAAATCGCTCATTACTCGGCCGATATTAATCGGACGACGTAGAGACCCGTCTCAAACGACGCAGAATAAAAAAGTCAAACTAGAAAGTGCAAGAGAAACGCTCAAAACGACTTTTTTATAGTCATTTATGCGCCGACAAAATCGGCAAAATTGCTTTTTTTCAAGGTTCATATGACGGTGAGTATGTAAAAGTGCCTAGGATCATTGGAAAATTTTCAAAAGATCACAGTCTAACTTAAATACGATTTTAACATGCGACGTCGAATCGAGTTTTTAATTAAATTTACGTCGCCGACACTCCATTAGTGTGACTGAGATGAAACATTTATAGCATGGTTTAACTTGATTCGTTAAGCAATAGCGTTTTGTTCTAAAAAAGTATGCGTTCAAAAGATTTTTCGGCTGTTCCAGCGAAAGCGAGTTCTGACAGATGGTTTTTTTTTATAAACCGTGGAAATTAAGACTTAAAATCGAGATATCTAATAAAAATGTCATAAATTATCGAATTTTAAAAGCAATCATTCAGATAATACATCGTTATTTGTTGGTTTTTGCACGGATATTTTTGTGTCATATAATTTATTATCGATTCATCCGAGCCGAAGATTGACTGAACGCTCTCATTTTACTTTGACGTTTGAATTATTAATAAACAAACGACTGTCTAAATTTGGAGCTGTCATTTATCATTTTAAATGAAAAATTTGGCATTATTAAGGATTTTGAATCGAAAATGGTTATCGATATTATGTACATTGAAACATATAAAATATTCAAATATACGCCAGACACCGGATAAATCGATATTAATTGAGATCTATTCAAAATAGTAATTTCGGAGGAGCTAGCATTTGAGCTGTGAGTTCGAGAGAGACGGAACATTATTCGAATTTCTTTTTTTTTTTGGACATTTATTTGACGTTTAAATTTAAAACAATTGTTTTTGTGTCAAAAATACATTTCATAAAATTTTATGCATTTTATGACGGGAAATAATACAGGTTAGTAAGTTAACAAATCATTTTAAATGTATTACAAATACGTGCTAAATACATATTATGCCTATTAATAAATCAAAAATTATATTTTAAACATTTTGTAATATGACAGCTAAAAATTAGGTTATAATATTATTCTGTGTCATAAATACACTCAGTCGGGTTTCTGTATTTTAAATCGAGATATGTAATCAAATATTGTTATAGATTATTATATACATTGTAGGGCGGTTTTCTATAGTGCACTCCCAAAATAAAACAACAAAATACTAAAGGTGCTTACGGAACTTTATTTAGCTAAAATATTCCATCACATATCGACATTATCTTTCCTGCATTCTTTTCAATAGATGAAATGAAAAGATTGGCTCTCATTGTGCAGGACCTTAAGTAAGATTTTATTAACTTTAATTTAGAAAACAGCTTCTTTGACATGAAGCCACCGAAACAGGGGCGCCGACTCCGTGGGTGCTCGAGGGCTCTAGCACCCACGGGTGATAAATAGAGCATAGACGCATCAAAACTGATCAGTAATCGGCTTTGAGAAAAAATTACTTTACAACAATGTCATTGTTGGAACTTAAACCCGAAACTTCCACTATCGCGGCGGATGACTTAGTCAGTTAGTCTACAATAACATAATGGATTAATTCAACATTAATTATAATAAAGCATGATATACCTATATATATTGTATAAAATACAGCTGCAAATAAGATTTATTATGAGAATGATGAATTGTTCTCATATAACTTGATTCTACTGGACGAATTTAGATGCGATTTTCACGATAATTATACATAATGGTGAAAATTGCGTCTAAATACGTCGGTCGGTGTGTATTTCTTTCCTCGCAATTTGTCAGTTTTTTTAAACGAATCTTTAAATTGAGCATCAGCACTCACAGGGTTATTTAAAAGCCGGCGTCCCTGCACCGACACACTAATAGTTAAAAAAAATATCTTCGACACAGTGCTAGACTCGGAACAGACACAGTATAGCCACATTATTACGTATGATTTGGGGAGGGACAGGGTCTGAACAAGTCTTAATCTAATCTTACATAGGGGCGGTAAAGGCGGTAAAGATTGTGAGATCGCAAAAGTAAACAAAAAAATATAATTTCAAAACGCGCGCAGTCTCGCACATGCGTGGAAGTTTAAAAATGCGTTGCCGGACGATCACTATTATGGGAAAAGAAAGTTCAACTTCCTGTCCGTTCTTAAATAGTCAAAGGTTGCATCTTAATAACTTTCTTATTTAACAGTTTTAATTAACGATATAAAACCGCCGTAGTGTGTACTGACAGCTATTAGATTATATAGTTTTACACAGTAAAACTACAAAATGTAATCGTTGTCGAGCATGTAGTAAGTAAATAGTGCGAATTTCAAAAATCAATTTTAAGTAATGAAAACTGCATTTTTATCATATTATGTGTAATAAAATTACTATATCACGCATTGCCTACATTTACTCAAGGTGCGGTGTATAGGAAATATAGCTGCGTCTCTTTTTAGCGATACTAAACTTAACCCACTGCCCATCCACTTCTGTTGGCGGAGGCGAGGATAATTTTGGAATTTTAAATGGGTATCCCCAATTTTTATTACAGAAATTTAATGGAATTTTTTTCGGGCGGTCTCTTATAAACCTATGTTTCGACCGTCGGGGCCGAAGGCTCCTGGTGGACGTGAAAAATTTCCAAATATTTGCCGACGTCGGACGGATCGTCTGATCAAATCTAAAAGGATATCGTCACGTTCGGCCCGTCGAAAGGCGTCTTTCCGAAGTCGGCGCTTCAATCGCTCCGACGCACCGTTCGACGTAAATAACGCGAAATATCCTAAATTCGAGAAAATGCTATGTAGATTGTATACACGCTATAGGGTGTTTTTGTAAGCTAATGTTTTAGCATTGGACCTAAAAAAATTCTCACAAAATGTTAGCCTTTCAGATCTAACCTGTGAATGGCGCCAACCGTTAACATAAGAAAAAATTCGGGAACGTTATCCTGTGTTTTTTTTTTTTGCGCAGTTCATCAAAAACCGATACAAATAGTTTCGTTTTAGATACAGTGATGGAGCTATAAGTATGGACTACTATACAGGGTGTGTGTCTAAAATACCCCGGGGCGGTCAATAATTTCGATGCTGCACGTTGAATAAAAAAACACGTGTCCGGTATTTTTAAAAGATCTATTCAGCGACACTAAACTTTGGAATTTTAAATTGGTACCCCCAATTTTTATTACCGATTTGTATTCTACGGTAAAAAATAGGACACTTTTGTCTGAAACATTTTTTCGAATTCTGAGTAATTGGCGCTGTTAATAACGGAGAAAAAATACGTGCCTAGAAATGTATATGTCTGTTGTTTGAACAGAATGGCCTCATGTTGGTTTGCTGGCGTTAGTTCATGTCGCCTATCTGACAAGATGTTTCCTCAGAATTCGAAAAAATGTTTCAGACAAAAGTGTCTTATTTTTCAACGTACAATACAAATCACTAATAAATATTGGGGGTACCCATTTCAAATTTCAAAGCTACCCCCGCCCCCGCCACCGGGAGTGGGGACGGGGCGTCAAGTTTTGTGTCGCTGAATATGCCTTTTAAAAATACTGGACACGTGTTTTTTTGTTTTTTAATTCAACGTGCAGTATTCAAAATAACTGACCGCCACCGTATTTATGACAGGCCCTATATAAATAAGAGTACCTATATATGATTTGAATTTACGAATTTCATACGAACATGTTAGTTGGGGTTAACTTAAAGCTAATGCCTGCAGTACGCATTCGCCGAGCGTGCTCGCCGTGAGATCTCGCCGAGAGAGTTGATAAAGCGAGCGTCTACGAATGTATGTGTGTGTGTGTGTACACTGTACACACTTGGCGTGACTTGGCTTCACTGGCCATTTTAACGGCGCAGTTAAATGGATCTGACGTTGTTTGTGTTGCTGCTGTTTCAGCTTATTGCGCATAATACCTATACCTATTAAAAATAAATCCGCCATAATTTATTTATCATTAAAAACGCTATTAGTTTACACTTTAACTGAGTTTAACTAACAAAAATGACAACTTAAGGTACGATTCCGATCCACGCGGCAGACTGCAGCGGCAGACGTCGAGTGAATGTGCCGCGACGGCAAACGGCATTACTTTGTAGTTTTCATTTGTATGAGGCCGATTCCGACATAAAGGTACGTCCAAGATGCAAGCTGGTAGTCAGGTAGTCAGACGCTGGTTTTCTGAGTCAGACAGTCGGCGTGCATAAAATCCTTTGTTGCTAAATCGGACTGGCCATAATGCACCAGCGCGCAGTTTTACGGCGCACCGGCTCTCTGACTCAGATATTTACCAGTATGAATTGTACATTCTGGTTTCAGATAACCTGCGTCTGACAGTGTCGTTTTTAGGTGCTATAAAATATGGATATCGGCAAAATGGGGGTTTTGTGGAAATACGCCCAGTTCTTTGTAAGCCTGTGTTCAATTCTTGACAAAATAAAGTAAAAAGTATCCGGACTCATTCGGAAATATTAAAAAAATCGGTTTTCGTCGGCAAGTAATTGCGAAAAAAGGTGTTTGTACTCCCCGTAAATCGACCTTAATTTATTAATTGAATGTATTTCACTTTTAACAGGTTTTAATTTAGATGTAACATTGTCACCAAGCAGCAACAAAGCTGCAATCTGTACTGTTCGCTCCATAATTAATAATTATTTAATATGAATGCTCTGTCTGCGCCGATAACCAGCTTTTATATTGGCCACACCCAACGCCGCTCGGAGTCAGGCAGTCAGACGCCGAAAATCTGAATCTGACTACCAGCTTGCATTTTGGACGTGCCTTACGACTGCAAATGCCTCGCGACATGTCGTGACTTTTTTGACGCGTAGCGGCAGACTGCACTACCATACAAAACACAGTACTGCCGTTGCAGTTTGACATTATGGACGTGTTGACAGACGAATAAATCAAAAATTTTATTAATTTAGTGTCTAAACATCCGTGTTTATTTGATTGCAAAAATTTTTTTATATAAATTTTATTAATTTAGTGTCTAAACATTCGTGTGTATTTGATTTTTTTATGAAAGTTTCATAAGAGCCTTCTTCCAGTCAATTTAAATACAATGGCAGTATAGGTTTTCTGCTTAAGCAATAGTATAATAATAGATCGTCGTCGTCTTCTTCTTCTTGCAATAAAACTTGCAGCATTTGATTATTCATAACTATATCGAATACACATCGCAAATTACTAATGCTGCGACGTAACTGCAGTGCCTGCTGCCGGCTTCGGAATCTATACGACGGCAACTGAAGCCCGACAGCTATTGCTGTCGGTCTGCCGTCTGCCGCGTGGATCGGAATCGTACCTTTAAGTACATTTAAATTCGCACTAGGTGAAGAGTGTGCACTAAATGCACTCGCACTCACCGCTCGATTCCTTTGACTCGCGGTTGAAAAATCGACTTTATACAGAGCGCTAGCGAGGCGAGACAGGGCGCTACGAGATCAGGCGAGCGTTTCCAGTACACACTCAAGTTCGGGCAGTTTCGGTATCACTCGGCGAGTGTATACTGCCGGCTTACATTATAGCGTTTTAATAGAGATGATGATGAAGACCGTATTAAGCATAAAATTCGGTCTCAGATCGGAAAAAAAATTATTGTTCGATTTTGTTGTAAGAAGAATAGATTATTCAACACGAACAAGATGTTGAAATAGATGACACAAACCTTAGACTATGGAGGTATAAGGACATCATATAAATCATTGCGCGCGTCTGTTGACTGTTAGCATCAAAACCGGGGTTGTAAAAAATTACTAGGCCGTGTCGATGCGATGGCATTTTCTTTTTGCGCAGGGAAAAGGGAAGTGTCTTTTGGGGATTTCTTTAAAAAACAATTACGGAGTCGTGTCGATGCGTTGGCGTTTTCTTTTGACGTGATAACGTCTTATAAATTGATGAATCACGTCAAAATAAAAAGATGAATGACCTAGCTGTCGACCCAACTATGTAAATAAAAAAAAAAAAAAAAAGATGAAACACCGGCTGCATGCACGAAAAAGTGTAACGCCTAACGTTCCTGACGTTACTAAGTGATCGACTAGAATGCCTTCGGTAATTTTGAAGCAGATATCATCAACCGATTGAGATGAAAATTTGTATACACGTTTAGTTTGAATGACAATGCATGATTAGCTGTGTGACGTCACTCTAAATCCAATATGGTGGACTTCTAAAGATGGCGGAAATGCCTTCGGTAATTTTGAAGCAGATATCATCAACCGATTGAGATGAAAATTTGTATACACGTTTAGTTTGAATGACAATGCATGGTTAGCTGTGTGACGTAACTCTAAATCCAATATGGCGGACTTCTAAAGATGGCGGACTAATTTTATTATGCTTTCCTACAATATGGGTATCAAATGAAAGGGCTTGCTGAGAATGACTCAAAAAATAAAGTGACGTCACTCTAAATCCAATATGGCGGACTTCTAAAGATGGCGGACTAATTTTATTATGCTTTCCTACAATATGGGTATCAAATGAAAGGGCTTGCTGAGAATGACTCAAAAAATAAAGTGACGTCACTCTAAATCCAATATGGCGGACTTCTAAAGATGGCGGATTAATTTTATTATGCTTTCCTACAATATGGGTATCAAATGAAAGGACTTGCTGAGAATAACTCGAAAAATAAAGTGACGTCAGTCTAAAACCAATATGGCGGACTTCTAAAGATGGCGGACTAATTTTATTATGCTTTCCTACAATATGGGTATCAAATGAAAGGGCTTGCTGAGAATAACTCGAAAAATAAAGTGACGTCACTCTAAATCCAAAATGGCGGACTTCTAAAGATGGCGGACTAATTTTATTATGCTTTCCTACAATATGGGTATCAAATATAAGGGCTTCTGAGAATAACTCGACAAATAAAGTGACGTCACTCTAAAACCAATATGGCGGACTTCTAAAGATGGCGGACAAATTTTATTATGCTTTCCTACAATATGGGTATCAAATGAAAGGGCTTGCTGAAAATAACTCGAAAAATAAAGTGACGTCACTCTAAATCTAATATGGCGAACTTCTAAAGATGGCGGACTAATTTTATTATGCTTTCCTACAATATGGGTATCAAATATAAGGGCTTTCTGAGAATAACTCGACAAATAAAGTGACGTCACTCTAAAACCAATATGGCGGACTTCTAAAGATGGCGGACAAATTTTATTATGCTTTCCTACAATATGGGTATCAAATGAAAGGGCTTGCTGAAAATAACTCTAAAAATAAAGTGACGTCACTCTAAATCCAATATGGCGGACTTCTAAAGATGACAGACTGAGTTTTTGACGTGACAACGTCTTATAAATTGATGAAACACCAGCTGCACGCACGAAAAAGTGTAATGTTCCGTAACGTTCCGCCTGACCCTGTGCGTGCAAGCGAGAGCGCAGTAATGTATTATTAAATATTATATTCGAGCGGAATACGTTATCACGTAAAACTATCGTCCGTAAACCGACTTTACAGACAACCAATTTTTTGCACAGTGAAAATGGTAAGGCCTTTTGGGGGATTTTTTTAAATACAGTTACGGGGTCGTGTCGATGCAATGGCGTGTTCTGTTTGCGCAGTGAAAAAGTGAGAGGCTTTTGAGAGATTTCTTTAATTAGTTTCAAAACACTTCTATCTTGGAAAACTATACTTAAGACACATTCAAAGAATTTTTGCCTACGACATTTGTTGCAATAAGGCAGGCGTATATCAAAGCACACCAACTTTGGAAGAATATGCCAAAAACGCATGCAAGAATGTTTTGTTTACGAAATATGAAAATAGTGAAGGCCGAAAAGTCAAAATTTATACCTTTACCTGTACGAGGCTCGAAGAGCCGAGTATTTTTTTGAGCTCGATCAGTATCAAAACACATCGATTTTGGAAAACTATTTTGAAAAAACATTCAAAAATGTTTCGCGTAAACCTGTTATGGTATTTGAGAAGGCGTGTATCAAAACACACCAACCTTTGAAAACTATGCCCAAATCAAATGCAAACATGTTTTGTGTAAATAAATAACAGTAAGTTGCGCTGCGAGCCTGTATCAAAACACATCTATCTTGGAAAACTATTCTTCAGTCACATTCAAAAATTGTTTGCTTACAACAGTTATGACAATTGGGCAGGCGTAGATCAAAGCACACCAGCCTTTGAAAAGTACGCCAAAAACACATGCTAACATGTTTTGTTTCAGAAATACGACAATGATGAGGGCCGCAGGCCCGAATTTTGTACTTGAATTATTATTACGAGGCTCGAAGAGCCGAGTATTTTTTTGGACTCATTGCAGTATCAAAACACATCGATTTTGGAAAACTATTCTAAAAACACATTCAAAAATGTTTTGCGTACACCTGTTATGGTAATTTGGCAGACGTGCATCAAAAAACGCCAACCTTTAAAAACTATGCCAAAAACAAATGCAAAAATGTTTTGTGTAAATAAATAACGGTTAGTTGCCTGTATTAAAACACATCAATCTTTGAAAACTAAGCCAAAAGCACGTGTAAAAAAGTTTTGTGTTGGCAAAAAATTTTTGGCGACAGCCTGTGGCAAAAAATTTTTTGGCGACAGCCTGTGCCAAAAATTGATCTTAGAAGACTGTGTTAAGTCACCTTCAAAAAAGTTTTGAACCAGGTCCACTAGTCTGTATATATTAAAAGGCTTAATTTTGAAAAAAAAAACTTTTGCAGCTATACAAATTTACAGTTTTCAAGGAAAAAATTCACGAAAAAAAATTCCAAGAGACGACCATTTAACTTGATGCGTAGCGACATTGCCGACTCTTGCATTCGAGGGGCGTAGCCCCTGTGATTTTTCAAAGTCGACCCCTGCGTACATAAGGATAACACGGAGACGAGTTTTCAAACGCTCGGCTAAAATCGAGAAAAAATCGCTCGCGGTTCAATTTTATCGGAAACTGACGACATTTTTCACCTCTTTCGAGCGAGCGCGAGCGCCGACGGTTTTCGGCCGAATTTCGGCCGACTTTTGTCGAAATAAAATTTTCCATAAGATTAACCCGGCGCGGGAAATCGCTCATTACTCGGCCGATATTAATCGAACGACGTAGAGACCCGTCTCAAACGACGCAGAATAAAAAAGTCAAACTAGAAAGTGCAAGAGAAACGCTCAAAACGACTTTTTTATAGTCATTTATGCGCCGACAAAATCGGCAAAATTGCTTTTTTTCAAGGTTCATATGACGGTGAGTATGTAAAAGTGCCTAGGATCATTGGAAAATTTTCAAAAGATCACAGTCTAACTTAAATACGATTTTAACATGCGACGTCGAATCGAGTTTTTAATTAAATTTACGTCGCCGACACTCCATTAGTGTGACTGAGATGAAACATTTATAGCATGGTTTAACTTGATTCGTTAAGCAATAGCGTTTTGTTCTAAAAAAGTATGCGTTCAAAAGATTTTTCGGCTGTTCCAGCGAAAGCGAGTTCTGACAGATGGTTTTTTTTTATAAACCGTGGAAATTAAGACTTAAAATCGAGATATCTAATAAAAATGTCATAAATTATCGAATTTTAAAAGCAATCATTCAGATAATACATCGTTATTTGTTGGTTTTTGCACGGATATTTTTGTGTCATATAATTTATTATCGATTCATCCGAGCCGAAGATTGACTGAACGCTCTCATTTTACTTTGACGTTTGAATTATTAATAAACAAACGACTGTCTAAATTTGGTGCTGTCATTTATCATTTTAAATGAAAAATTTGGCATTATTAAGGATTTTGAATCGAAAATGGTTATCGATATTATGTACATTGAAACATATAAAATATTCAAATATACGCCAGACACCGGATAAATCGATATTAATTGAGATCTATTCAAAATAGTAATTTCGGAGGAGCTAGCATTTGAGCTGTGAGTTCAAGAGAGACGGAACATTATTCGAATTTCTTTTTTTTTTGGACATTTATTTGACGTTTAAATTTAAAACAATTGTTTTTGTGTCAAAAATACATTTCATAAAATTTTATGCATTTTATGACGGGAAATAATACAGGTTAGTAAGTTAACAAATCATTTTAAATGTATTACAAATACGTGCTAAATACATATTATGCCTATTAATAAATCAAAAATTATATTTTAAACATTTTGTAATATGACAGCTAAAAATTAGGTTATAATATTATTCTGTGTCATAAATACACTCAGTCGGGTTTCTGTATTTTAAATCGAGATATGTAATCAAATATTGTTATAGATTATTATATACATTGTAGGGCGGTTTTCTATAGTGCACTCCCAAAATAAAACAACAAAATACTAAAGGTGCTTACGGAACTTTATTTAGCTAAAATATTCCATCACATATCGACATTATCTTTCCTGCATTCTTTTCAATAGATGAAATGAAAAGATTGGCTCTCATTGTGCAGGACCTTAAGTAAGATTTTATTAACTTTAATTTAGAAAACAGCTTCTTTGACATGAAGCCACCGAAACAGGGGCGCCGACTCCGTGGGTGCTCGAGGGCTCTAGCATCCACGGGTGATAAATAGAGCATAGACGCATCAAAACTGATCAGTAATCGGCTTTGAGAAAAAATTACTTTACAACAATGTCATTGTTGGAACTTAAACCCGAAACTTCCACTATCGCGGCGGATGACTTAGTCAGTTAGTCTACAATAACATAATGGATTAATTCAACATTAATTATAATAAAGCATGATATACTTATATATATTGTATAAAATACAGCTGCAAATAAGATTTATTATGAGAATGATGAATTGTTCTCATATAACTTGATTCTACTGGACGAATTTAGATGCGATTTTCACGATAATTATACATAATGGTGAAAATTGCGTCTAAATACGTCGGTCGGTGTGTATTTCTTTCCTCGCAATTTGCCAGTTTTTTTAAACGAATCTTTAAATTGAGCATCAGCACTCACAGGGTTATTTAAAAGCCGGCGTCCCTGCACCGACACACTAATAGTTAAAAAAAATATCTTCGACACAGTGCTAGACTCGGAACAGACACAGAATAGCCACATTATTACGTATGATTTGGGGAGGGACAGGGTCTGAACAAGTCTTAATCTAATCTTACATAGGGGCGGTAAAGGCGGTAAAGATTGTGAGATCGCAAAAGTAAACAAAAAAATATAATATCAAAACGCGCGCAGTCTCGCACATGCGTGGAAGTTTAAAAATGCGTTGCCGGACGATCACTATTATGGGAAAAGAAAGTTCAACTTCCTGTCCGTTCTTAAATAGTCAAAGGTTGCATCTTAATAACTTTCTTATTTAACAGTTTTAATTAACGATATAAAACCGCCGTAGTGTGTACTGACAGCTATTAGATTATATAGTTTTACACAGTAAAACTACAAAATGTAATCGTTGTCGAGCATGTAGTAAGTAAATAGTGCGAATTTCAAAAATCAATTTTAAGTAATGAAAACTGCATTTTTATCATATTATGTGTAATAAAATTACTATATCACGCATTGCCTACATTTACTCAAGGTGCGGTGTATAGGAAATATAGCTGCGTCTCTTTTTAGCGATACTAAACTTAACCCACTGCCCACCCACTTCTGTTGGCGGAGGCGAGGATAATTTTGGAATTTTAAATGGGTATCCCCAATTTTTATTACAGAAATTTAATGGAATTTTTTTCGGGCGGTCTCTTATAAACCTATGTTTCGACCGTCGGGGCCGAAGGCTCCTGGTGGACGTGAAAAATTTCCAAATATTTGCCGACGTCGGACGGATCGTCTGATCAAATCTAAAAGGATATCGTCACGTTCGGCCCGTCGAAAGGCGTCTTTCCGAAGTCGGCGCTTCAATCGCTCCGACGCACCGTTCGACGTAAATAACGCGAAATATCCTAAATTCGAGAAAATGCTATGTAGATTGTATACACGCTATAGGGTGTTTTTGTAAGCTAATGTTTTAGCATTGGACCTAAAAAAATTCTCACAAAATGTTAGCCTTTCAGATCTAACCTGTGAATGGCGCCAACCGTTAACATAAGAAAAAATTCGGGAACGTTATCCTGTGTTTTTTTTTTGCGCAGTTCATCAAAAACCGATACAAATAGTTTCGTTTTAGATACAGTGATGGAGCTATAAGTATGGACTACTATACAGGGTGTGTGTCTAAAATACCCCGGGGCGGTCAATAATTTCGATGCTGCACGTTGAATAAAAAAACACGTGTCCGGTATTTTTAAAAGATCTATTCAGCGACACTAAACTTTGGAATTTTAAATTGGTACCCCCAATTTTTATTACCGATTTGTATTCTACGGTAAAAAATAGGACACTTTTGTCTGAAACATTTTTTCGAATTCTGAGTAATTGGCGCTGTTAATAACGGAGAAAAAATACGTGCCTAGAAATGTATATGTCTGTTGTTTGAACTGAATGGCCTCATGTTGGTTTGCTGGCGTTAGTTCATGTCGCCTATCTGACAAGATGTTTCCTCAGAATTCGAAAAAATGTTTCAGACAAAAGTGTCTTATTTTTCAACGTACAATACAAATCACTAATAAATATTGGGGGTACCCATTTCAAATTTCAAAGCTACCCCCGCCCCCGCCACCGGGAGTGGGGACGGGGCGTCAAGTTTTGTGTCGCTGAATATGCCTTTTAAAAATACTGGACACGTGTTTTTTTGTTTTTTAATTCAACGTGCAGTATTCAAAATAACTGACCGCCACCGTATTTATGACAGGCCCTATATAAATAAGAGTACCTATATATGATTTGAATTTACGAATTTCATACGAACATGTTAGTTGGGGTTAACTTAAAGCTAATGCCTGCAGTACGCATTCGCCGAGCGTGCTCGCCGTGAGATCTCGCCGAGAGAGTTGATAAAGCGAGCGTCTACGAATGTATGTGTGTGTGTGTGTACACTGTACACACTTGGCGTGACTTGGCTTCACTGGCCATTTTAACGGCGCAGTTAAATGGATCTGACGTTGTTTGTGTTGCTGCTGTTTCAGCTTATTGCGCATAATACCTATACCTATTAAAAATAAATCCGCCATAATTTATTTATCATTAAAAACGCTATTAGTTTACACTTTAACTGAGTTTAACTAACAAAAATGACAACTTAAGGTACGATTCCGATCCACGCGGCAGACTGCAGCGGCAGACGTCGAGTGAATGTGCCGCGACGGCAAACGGCATTACTTTGTAGTTTTCATTTGTATGAGGCCGATTCCGACATAAAGGTACGTCCAAGATGCAAGCTGGTAGTCAGGTAGTCAGACGCTGGTTTTCTGAGTCAGACAGTCGGCGTGCATAAAATCCTTTGTTGCTAAATCGGACTGGCCATAATGCACCAGCGCGCAGTTTTACGGCGCACCGGCTCTCTGACTCAGATATTTACCAGTATGAATTGTACATTCTGGTTTCAGATAACCTGCGTCTGACAGTGTCGTTTTTAGGTGCTATAAAATATGGATATCGGCAAAATGGGGGTTTTGTGGAAATACGCCCAGTTCTTTGTAAGCCTGTGTTCAATTCTTGACAAAATAAAGTAAAAAGTATCCGGACTCATTCGGAAATATTAAAAAAATCGGTTTTCGTCGGCAAGTAATTGCGAAAAAAGGTGTTTGTACTCCCCGTAAATCGACCTTAATTTATTAATTGAATGTATTTCACTTTTAACAGGTTTTAATTTAGATGTAACATTGTCACCAAGCAGCAACAAAGCTGCAATCTGTACTGTTCGCTCCATAATTAATAATTATTTAATATGAATGCTCTGTCTGCGCCGATAACCAGCTTTTATATTGGCCACACCCAACGCCGCTCGGAGTCAGGCAGTCAGACGCCGAAAATCTGAATCTGACTACCAGCTTGCATTTTGGACGTGCCTTACGACTGCAAATGCCTCGCGACATGTCGTGACTTTTTTTGACGCGTAGCGGCAGACTGCACTACCATCATGGCCCCCACATTCGATTGTGGGCCCTGTAACCAGGATCTGGGTCGGGCCCCCCCCTAACATATGCCTATTTTTCTTTCGCAGAGTTAGAGTGGGGGAGAGTAGAGGGAGTAGGTGGGGCCCGTGCGTGCTGTTGTATACAAAGTAATATCTATTTTACTCTAAACTGTTTTTATATTTAAATATTTTCATTTATTTTGATAATAAAGCTATGATCCACTGCAAATACTTCTTGAATAAAAAACCAGGGCCCCCTCTGAGCCCGGGCCCTGTTACCAGAGTTGCACCAGCCCCACCATTGTGGGGGCCATGACTACCATACAAAACACAGTACTGCCGTTGCAGTTTGACATTATGGACGTGTTGACAGACGAATAAATCAAAAATTTTATTAATTTAGTGTCTAAACATCCGTGTTTATTTGATTGCAAAAATTTTTTTATATAAATTTTATTAATTTAGTGTCTAAACATTCGTGTGTATTTGATTTTTTTATGAAAGTTTCATAAGAGCCTTCTTCCAGTCAATTTAAATACAATGGCAGTATAGGTTTTCTGCTTAAGCAATAGTATAATAATAGATCGTCGTCGTCTTCTTCTTCTTGCAATAAAACTTGCAGCATTTGATTATTCATAACTATATCGAATACACATCGCAAATTACTAATGCTGTGACGTAACTGCAGTGCCTGCTGCCGGCTTCGGAATCTATACGACGGCAACTGAAGCCCGACAGCTATTGCTGTCGGTCTGCCGTCTGCCGCGTGGATCGGAATCGTACCTTTAAGTACATTTAAATTCGCACTAGGTGAAGAGTGTGCACTAAATGCACTCGCACTCACCGCTCGATTCCTTTGACTCGCGGTTGAAAAATCGACTTTATACAGAGCGCTAGCGAGGCGAGACAGGGCGCTACGAGATCAGGCGAGCGTTTCCAGTACACACTCGAGTTCGGGCAGTTTCGGTATCACTCGGCGAGTGTATACTGCCGGCTTACATTATAGCGTTTTAATAGAGATGATGATGAAGACCGTATTAAGCATAAAATTCGGTCTCAGATCGGAAAAAAAATTATTGTTCGATTTTGTTGTAAGAAGAATAGATTATTCAACACGAACAAGATGTTGAAATAGATGACACAAACCTTAGACTATGGAGGTATAAGGACATCATAGAAATCATTGCGCGCGTCTGTTGACTGTTAGCATCAAAACCGGGGTTGTAAAAAATTACTAGGCCGTGTCGATGCGATGGCATTTTCTTTTTGCGCAGGGAAAAGGGAAGTGTCTTTTGGGGATTTCTTTAAAAAACAATTACGGAGTCGTGTCGATGCGTTGGCGTTTTCTTTTGACGTGATAACGTCTTATAAATTGATGAATCACGTCAAAATAAAAAGATGAATGACCTAGCTGTCGACCCAACTATGTAAATAAAAAAAAAAAAAAAAAGATGAAACACCGGCTGCATGCACGAAAAAGTGTAACGCCTAACGTTCCTGACGTTACTAAGTGATCGACTAGAATGCCTTCGGTAATTTTGAAGCAGATATCATCAACCGATTGAGATGAAAATTTGTATACACGTTTAGTTTGAATGACAATGCATGGTTAGCTGTGTGACGTCACTCTAAATCCAATATGGTGGACTTCTAAAGATGGCGGAAATGCCTTCGGTAATTTTGAAGCAGATATCATCAACCGATTGAGATGAAAATTTGTATACACGTTTAGTTTGAATGACAATGCATGGTTAGCTGTGTGACGTAACTCTAAATCCAATATGGCGGACTTCTAAAGATGGCGGACTAATTTTATTATGCTTTCCTACAATATGGGTATCAAATAAAAGGGCTTGCTGAGAATGACTCAAAAAATAAAGTGACGTCACTCTAAATCCAATATGGCGGACTTCTAAAGATGGCGGACTAATTTTATTATGCTTTCCTACAATATGGGTATCAAATGAAAGGGCTTGCTGAGAATGACTCAAAAAATAAAGTGACGTCACTCTAAATCCAATATGGCGGACTTCTAAAGATGGCGGACTAATTTTATTATGCTTTCCTACAATATGGGTATCAAATGAAAGGACTTGCTGAGAATAACTCGAAAAATAAAGTGACGTCAGTCTAAAACCAATATGGCGGACTTCTAAAGATGGCGGACTAATTTTATTATGCTTTCCTACAATATGGGTATCAAAAGAAAGGGCTTGCTGAGAATAACTCGAAAAATAAAGTGACGTCACTCTAAATCCAAAATGGCGGACTTCTAAAGATGGCGGACTAATTTTATTATGCTTTCCTACAATATGGGTATCAAATATAAGGGCTCCTGAGAATAACTCGACAAATAAAGTGACGTCACTCTAAAACCAATATGGCGGACTTCTAAAGATGGCGGACAAATTTTATTATGCTTTCCTACAATATGGGTATCAAATGAAAGGGCTTGCTGAAAATAACTCGAAAAATAAAGTGACGTCACTCTAAATCTAATATGGCGGACTTCTAAAGATGGCGGACTAATTTTATTATGCTTTCCTACAATATGGGTATCAAATATAAGGGCTTTCTGAGAATAACTCGACAAATAAAGTGACGTCACTCTAAAACCAATATGGCGGACTTCTAAAGATGGCGGACAAATTTTATTATGCTTTCCTACAATATGGGTATCAAATGAAAGGGCTTGCTGAAAATAACTCTAAAAATAAAGTGACGTCACTCTAAATCCAATATGGCGGACTTCTAAAGATGACAGACTGAGTTTTTGACGTGACAACGTCTTATAAATTGATGAAACACCAGCTGCACGCACGAAAAAGTGTAATGTTCCGTAACGTTCCGCCTGACCCTGTGCGTGCAAGCGAGAGCGCAGTAATGTATTATTAAATATTATATTCGAGCGGAATACGTTATCACGTAAAACTATCGTCCGTAAACCGACTTTACAGACAACCAATTTTTTGTACAGTGAAAATGGTAAGGCCTTTTGGGGGATTTTTTTAAATACAGTTACGGGGTCGTGTCGATGCAATGGCGTGTTCTGTTTGCGCAGTGAAAAAGTGAGAGCCTTTTGAGAGATTTCTTTAATTAGTTTCAAAACACTTCTATCTTGGAAAACTATACTTAAGACACATTCAAAGAATTTTTGCCTACGACATTTGTTGCAATAAGGCAGGCGTATATCAAAGCACACCAACTTTGGAAGAATATGTCAAAAACACATGCAAGAATGTTTTGTTTACGAAATATGAAAATAGTGAAGGCCGAAAAGTCGAAATTTATACCTTTACCTGTACGAGGCTCGTAGAGCCGAGTATTTTTTTGAGCTCGATCAGTATCAAAACACATCGATTTTGGAAAACTATTTTGAAAAAACATTCAAAAATGTTTCGCGTAAACCTGTTATGGTATTTGAGAAGGCGTGTATCAAAACACACCAACCTTTGAAAACTATGCCCAAATCAAATGCAAACATGTTTTGTGTAAATAAATAACAGTAAGTTGCGCTGCGAGCCTGTATCAAAACACATCTATCTTGGAAAACTATTCTTCAGTCACATTCAAAAATTGTTTGCTTACAACAGTTATGACAATTGGGCAGGCGTAGATCAAAGCACACCAGCCTTTGAAAAGTACGCCAAAAACCATGCTAACATGTTTTGTTTCAGAAATACGACAATGATGAGGGCCGCAGGCCCGAATTTTGTACTTGAATTATTATTACGAGGCTCGAAGAGCCGAGTATTTTTTTGGACTCATTGCAGTATCAAAACACATCGATTTTGGAAAACTATTCTAAAAACACATTCAAAAATGTTTTGCGTACACCTGTTATGGTAATTTGGCAGACGTGCATCAAAAAACGCCAACCTTTAAAAACTATGCCAAAAACAAATGCAAAAATGTTTTGTGTAAATAAATAACGGTTAGTTGCCTGTATTAAAACACATCAATCTTTGAAAACTAAGCCAAAAGCACGTGTAAAAAAGTTTTGTGTTGGCAAAAAATTTTTGGCGACAGCCTGTGGCAAAAAATTTTTTGGCGACAGCCTGTGCCAAAAATTGATCTTAGAAGACTGTGTTAAGTCACCTTCAAAAAAGTTTTGAACCAGGTCCACTAGTCTCTATATATTAAAAGGCAAAAATTCGGAAAAAAAAATTTTTCAAGTCTATACAAATTTACAGTTTTGAAGGAAAAAATTCGCGCAAAAAATGCCAGATAGACGACTATTTAACTTGGCCCGTAGCGATATTGCCGATTCTTGCATTTGAGGGGCGTAGCCCCGGTGATTTTTCAAAGTGGACCATGTCGTCCATAAGAAAAGCATTGCGGCGATGTTTGAACGCTCGGCTAAAATCGGAAAAAAATCGCTCGAGGTTGAATTTTGTCTTAAATTGAAGACATTTTTGCGCTCTTTCGACCGGGTGCGAGTCTGGACGGTTTTCGGATGAAATTCGGTCGACTTTTGTCGAAATAAAATTTTCCATAAGATTAACCCGGCGCGGGAAATCGCTCATATCTCGGTCGATATTTATCGGACAACGTCGAGACGCGTTTTAAACGATGCACAATGAAAAAATCTAACTGGAAAGTGCAAAAAAAGCGTTGAAAACGACTTTTTTATAGCGATTTATTCGCCGACAAAATTCGGCGTGATTGATTTTTTTCGGCGTACCTATGACGGTGAAGCGGTGGGTTTCGCTAGGAGCATGTCAAAATTTCAAAAAGGTCACCGCCTAACCTTTACGGAAATTTAACATGCGACGACGAATCGAGAGTATAATATGACTCACGTCGCGAAACAGTTCATAAGTACGAGTGAGACAGAAAAATTATAGTTTGTCGCGTATTCGATCGGCGAAATGAGACAATTTTTGTTTGATATTCGAAATTAAAAATAACTGACTGTCTAAAAATTGAAAAATTTTTAGCTGTCACTTTGCCATTGAATCGCATAATTAAGGATTATTATGAATTTTGGATCGAAACTTTTTGTCAACATTATGTAAATTGAGAAATGTAGAATCTTTTGAGAGACACCCCACGCCCGATTAACCGAATTTTAATGATAAATATTCAAATCTTAAAACCGCCAAGGGGCAGGCATATACGTAATGAGTGCAAGAAAGACGCAAGAGAGAACGTATTTCTCATGTTTTCAATAGCTAGAATTTGACATTTGAAATTTAAAACAATAGATAATGAAATTATTTCCCTTTGATGAGCTGTCAGTTGACGTAAAGAAATTGGAAATATTTAGCAATGTAATTGTTGAGCATACATATTTTAACAAATACGTATGAAATGGCAATTTTATATTGTCTTATAACGGTCTGGCGGCGTCGACACTTAGAATTTAGCTCGCAAACTTTAAAAATATACCCGGCCAAAGCAATGAACAGGAACTGAAGTAAAATTGCCGCGAAAATTCAAATTATTTGAGGCATGTTAAATTTATATTTTATTTTGAAAATTAAGAGATAAATGCCAGCTACAGGTGACTTTGTTGTAATTAAATGCTTATTGAATATCGATTCATAATTTCAATACGGTTTTTGACCGAATATATTCCAAATATAAATTAACAAAAAATATACTATACTCCTTATTGTAAAAGCCAAATTTATGTCATTTATAAAAATAAAAATGGCTGTTCTAGCAATGACAAAAATATATTCTACAAAAATAGTTAAATGGTTATAAATTAGCGGGATAAATATTAACTTGCAGGTTGTGTAATACACGATTTTTCTTCAAATAAGTGACATTTTGATCATTTCAATATATTATATTCTGACAGCGGATAAACTAAAAGGTTTTGTGGTTAATGGTTATGGACAACAGTATTAGGTATTTGACGTCAATTCAGAAATTAAATTATAAAATATTTTGTCCTCTTTTTTCAGATTTATGGATTAAACATAATATATGCAAGTATTTGAATGTCAAGTTTTTGAATTTTGAAATGTCAGTGTTCAAATAATGAATGTAAAATTCAACAATGTTTCTGTCACTATACAATTGATTGTTGCTTTCACGGACAGTGTTATGACATTAAAATAGATTCTTTTTATGAGTGTCAAATTCTACGAATTATAAACAGAAAATAATCTCATATAATGGCAAAATGGTTATATCTTATAGAGATCATATAGATAAAATAATAATTGTTTCTATAAATTATGAGATTAATCTGGCATTTTTAAGGTTAGTTTCAGGTTATCAAAATATAATGTCTAATAATGAATATTCACATAATATATATATCAACCTGCAGTTATGTGGTAAAAGTCTGAATATGTTGACGAAAGTTTTTGCCTGCTACTAATATTACAAATTTGACTCAGATATGCAAATAAGCCTTTTCTTGACAATACTGGAGATAAGTAATGGATACATATTATTTTTAGGAAATTGAATTGAAATAGTGGCCATTTGAAATAATATAGATTTTTCTAACACCGTACAAGTTTTTATGAAAAACGCCCACCTATGTACAATATTCAATGGATTAGCGAAATAAATACAACAGGAGAACCGTTATAATTAGTTGCGGGTTGTGCTAAAAGAATACTTAATAAATATTAACATCATATAATATAAATAAATAACTTTAAGATTGTATTTTTGATGCTTTTGTGAATTTAATACCGAGTTTAGGTACGTATTGAATGCTTTTATGAATCCATGCAAACACACTTAAATAGAAAGTAGTACAAAACTGTTTGTGTTCCTTAATTTCGCATTATTGACTAAGAATCTTATTCAAAATATAAAAAATAGTAAAGTAGAGCATTATAAGTTGTCTATGACGTAGTATTCATCATTGAACACAGTTTATGTAAGTGGATACATAAATTCATAAAAAAAAACTAATTTAAAACCAATAAAATAGAAAATCTGTTCATTGAGCAAACCCTGGAAAAAGGTTTAAAATACAATATGCAGATTGTATAATAAAATTATATTCAATTTCTTAACAAAATTTGACATTTCTTTGGAGGTTAGATTCTAAAAGGTTTTATAAGTCATTGACTGTATAAAAGCATTGATCTCTATCTTAGAGATGGATTGTGGATACGCTTTCCAAAATATCTGTTTCTTTTCATTACGTCAAAGAAAAAACAGTGGTCGCAAAAATGTCGACTGCAATCTGTACCAGTATTTCGGGTACAAATTAATACTGTATGATAAAATCCTTGCCAACCCGTCAAAAAACACGTTTAAAAAGCAATTACGGGGTCGTGTCGATGCGATTGCGTTCTTTTTGTGCAGTGAAAGGGGGAGGGCTTTTTAAGGGATTTCTTTAAAAAGCAATAACGGGGTCGTGTCGATGCGATGGTTTTTTCTTTTTGCACATTGAAAGGGGGGGGGGGAGACTTTTGAGTAATTTTTTTTAAACAATTACGGGGTCCTGTCGATGCGAAGGCGTTTTTTTTTGCGCAGGGAAAGGGGGAGGGTCTTTTTTTAAATACAATTATGGGGTCGTGTCGATGCGATGGCGTTTTCTTTTTGCGCAGTAAAAAGAGGAGGGCCTTTTGGGAGATTTCTTTAATCCGTTTCAAAACACATCTATCTTGGAAAATTATTCTTCCAACTGCGTATAACCCGCAGTTGGAAGTACAAAAAAGTCGTTTTTTACGATTTTATCTGAAGAGGGTTTTTTTTTGACAAATACAAGAAGTATTTATAAATGTTGTGGTAACTTTTAGCTAATTTATTTCAGCATTTTTATTTTTAAAATATATTGATTTAAACTGCTCCTGTAGGCGGTCTCCTGGAGGTCCTACAAAAAAAAGTACTCAAAGACGTCTACACATCGTTAATTTTTTTTATCATCAGCAGCTTCTAATGTTCCGAGTTGTTGTTGCAAATACAATGAAAAGGGTCAACGTCAATCCAAGTATTGCGCGCCATAACTACCTACTCTGGTCTTTACGGTGCCTACTTTATAACGCTCCGAACGTACTTACAAATATGAGTGTATCTCCAAGAATATTTTTTTTTTCAATTTCTAACTGCGTATAGCCCCCTTAAAACACATTCAAAGAAGTTTTGCCTACTACAGTTGTGGCAATTGGGCAGGTGTATATCAAAGCACACCAACCTTTGAAGAATATTGCAAAAACACATGCAAAAATGTTTAATGTTTAACTGAGTTTTACCAACAAAAATGATAACTTAAATACATTTAAATTCGCACGAGGTGACTGAGTGCACCGCACTCGCCGCTCGATTTCTTTGACTCGCGGTTGAAAAATCGACTTTTTTACGGAGCGCTGGCGAGGCAAGACAGGGCGCTACGAGATCGGGCGAGCGTTCCCAGTTAATAGATACCTATATGATGATGAAGACCGTATTAAGCATAAAATTCGGTCTTAGATCGACAAGAAAATGATCGTTCGATTTTGTTATAAAAAGGAGAGATTATTGTACTATTCAACTTGGCCAAGATGTTGAAATAGATGACAAAAACCTTAGACTATGGAGGTATAAGGACATAATATAAATCATTGCGCGCGTCTGTTGACTGTTAGCATAAAAACCAGGGTCGTAAAAAAATACGGTGTCGTGTCGATACGATGGCGTTCTTTTTGCGCAGTGAAAAGAGGAGGGCCCTTTGGGGGATTTCTTTAAAAAACAATTACGGGGTCGAGTCGATGCGATGGCGTTCTTTTCGCGCAGGGGGGAAAGGGGAGGGCCTTTTGGGGAATTTATTTAAAAAACAATTATGGGGTCGTAAAAAATTACGGGGTCCTGTCGATGCGATGGCGTTTTTTTTTTGAACAGTGAAAAGGGGAGGGCCTTTTGGGGGATTTTTCTAAAATACAATTACGGGGCCGTGTCGATGCAATTGCGTTTTTTTTTGCGCAGTGAAAAGGGGAGGGCCTTTTGAGAGATTTCTTTAATCAGTTTCAAAACACATCTATCTTGGGAAACTATTCTTCACACACATTAAAAAAATTTTTGCTTACGACATTTATGACAATTGGGCAGGTGTATATCAAAGCACACCAACCTTTGAAAATTACGCCAAAAACACATGCAAACATGTTGTGTATAAAAAACACGAAAATTGTGAGGGCAAGGCCCGAAATTTGTACTTGAATTAATATTACGAGGCTCGAAGAGCCGACTCGTGTTCGTGGCGACAGCAGATTCAAAACACATCGATTTTGGAAAACTATTCTAAAAACACATTCAAAAATGTTTCGCGTACACCTGTTATGGTAGGTAATTTGGCAAGCGTGTATCAAAACACGTCAACCTTTGAAAACTATGCCAAAAACAAATGCAAAAATGAATTGTGTGAATAAATAACACTATGTTGCGCCGCGAGCCTGTATCTTTGAAAACTAACCCGAAAGCACGTGTAAAAAAGTTTTGTGTTGGCAAAAAAATTTTTGGCGACAGCCTGTGCCAAAAACATTGATCTTTGAAGACTGTGTTAAGTCGCCAGCAAAAAAGTTTTGCACCAGGTCCATCTAGTTATTTATTAACTTTGTTTGTCTATATTTTCGTAAGTGCTAGCGTCGATTTTTTTTTTGTACATTTAAATTTTGAATCATCAAATAAGCAAATTGGTGGATTTTTTCTACACCAGCATTTTAAAGTTAAAGTTTCATGTTTTTACATCGTGTTTGATTTTATTAAATTCAAAGTAAATCGTTATTTAAATATTTTTATTCTGAAGTTAAACAAAAGAACGGATTTATTATTAAACTGTCTGTTTGCAACCGACGTTCAAGACGCTAGCTTGTATTGAATACAGTAGGGGACAACCATATTTTGTTCCCACGATATATAATTTTTTTGTGTGCGACACGTGCGTACGGTATAGTTAGTCTAGTCTGTTTAACGTGTAAGAATTTATTTCTGATTCTCGTTTCATTGAATCTCGTATTTTTGTGTGTATTGTCACGGGTGAGACTATCGTCGGATAGTTTTGTAAATTTTCGGAATTGTGTTTTTGAGCGCGTTTGCGCGACCGCTAAATCTTGCGAACGTTGTCTTTTAATGTGTATGTTATTTTGTAAGTGATTTATTTGCCGGCAAAACGTTAACGTTAATATTATTATTATTGTCAAATTATTTGTAACTTTGTACACTACTGTATTATCGATCGAAGTTATTCTGTTTTACTTCACCGGTTTTTGTGTTGCAACGCAATACGTCATTGCATTCATACAGAATTTTTATTGTAACATTTTGAACAGCTATTAAATTTTGCTTTGCAATTACCGAACTTTTTACTAACGTATTACAGTTAACTTTTGAAAATAGTTAAATTTTTTGGAAACTTTCACTTAATTTAAATTACATTGTATTCAATTGTAAATTCACCGTTTAACCACATTTTTTATGAACTTGCTTGGTTCCCGTCTGGAACCAGGAGTGCAACTGTTAACGAATTTTTGTTATTAAATTTCAATTGTTATTTTATAACTGCGTTGTTCTTGATAACAATTCCTGCTCCTAACCTCTGGGGTCATCAGTAGTTAGTTTGTATCAGCTTAAAGGTATGACCTGGCGCCCACAAAAATCTTTTAGAGCTTAACATCGCCCTTTTCAGGCCGCTCACCTCTAAGCATCAATTACGTCATCCAGGTAAGGTTGTTAAGAAGTCTATTCGTCATCGCTACCGAGTCTACGTCTATTCCCGTGTTTCGCTACAACGAACCCACCCCCGCCCCGCTAATAACAGCTAGTCGCGGTAACCGTGGTTTGCCCCAGAAAGGGAATTGCCTATAATATATATATATGTTACCGGCCAAACCCGATTTCGGCCTAGGCCAAACTAGTTTGGCCTAAGCTCGATAGGACAAACTAGTTTAGCCAAGGTCAAACTAGTCTGGCCTAAGCTCGATAGGACAAACTAGTTTAGCCTAGGCTGAACTAGTTTGTCCTAGGATAAACTAGTATGGCTTACTCCGGACTCATGTTGCCGAATCGAATAGGTATAGAAAGACTAGAAAGACAAAGATAGGAAGTGTTTTTGCAACAAAAGAAAGTTTTAAGGTTATACACCCGATAGAGCAATGTAGATCATTACGCTGGAATTTTAATATGTTAATTATGGATATCTCATACATTCAACTGCATTTTTAAAAAAAACATTGGCCGTCTAGTTTTCAAGTAATTAAATATTAAAAATGAGATTTTTAACACAATGATAAATGAGAAGGCCGACCGGAAGTGTATATAAAAATAAGATTAAACCAAATTGGCTATAGGAAATTAAAAAAAAAATGTTTATTCGAAAGTTTGACTCTTTTAGATAACGTAAAAATTAAAAAAACTAAACTTTTCCGTGCAGTTTTGGAGAAATAAGAATTAAAAATTTTCGAAACAACTCTAGATTTGATTTATATCACCATGAAAACCAGATTATGTACACGAAAAGTTTTTCATAAATTTTGTTTTTATTAAATAATTTTTTTGACGTTGCTAATAACTAAAACTTGAAAATTGGTCTCATTTACCGTATATTAGAAACTGAATTTTTAATATCCAATAACTCAAAAACTATACGTCTAACGGCTTAAAGGTTTTTAAAAACAAAACGTAAGATAAAATTTTTCGTGTACATTGGATTTAATTAAATATACTGCTAAAATCAAAACTTTATGGTATATGTCAAATTTGCCATGTCAATACATATATAGCTGTTTATAAATGATTGTTAAAAATAATATGAACAATTTTAATGATCATACCGTGATTCATAGTCATGATACTAGAAAAAAGTTAAATCTCTGCCTACCATTACACAAATATGCTAAGACTACATACATACCAAATTTGTATGGTATACCTACAATGTTTTAATAAATTGCCACTCGAAACAAGAATTTTAGAATCAAGAAATTTTAAAAGAAAGGTAAAGAAATTTTTATTAGAAAATTGTTTCTCCAGCATAAAATAATTCTTTGACTGTCAACATGTACATTAATTATTGTACAAATGACAATAAATTTTATTATTATTATTTTAAAAAATCATGATTATTTTCCAGTATATTATTTACTTTACCTTGAAATTAGTTCAAACTAGCTAGGCTATACTAGTTTATCCTGGAGTGTACATATTCATAATAGGACAAACTAGTTTAGCCTAGGCTAAACTAGTTTGTCCTATCGAGTTTGGACCAAACTAGTGTTACGGTTAAATTTTGAATTTTTGTCGTATTTTAACATTATTTCCTTGAGGGTAGGCAACCTATCGTACAGTATAGTAATTCCGCTGCATTTCGTGTAGATACTTTTTTTTGGGAAGTAGGTTGTATATTTTGCCAGTAGATGGGGTTAACAGTAAGATATTCGGCTTTAGACTGACGTCTTCAGTGTGGTTCGTTTTTGGCAATTATTGAGACTGATTTCTAGGATGGCTGGCTGTGTGATACATTGAATAAAAGTACATCGTGGTTCATCTGCCCGAAAATTTGAATTTTATAGCTTGAAGTGATTGTTTATTCTTGTCCGCAAGATAATGTACGTTTTTCCGACTGGATTTTTTGATTTTCCTACTGGTAAGATCTTTTGCCTTGCATAAAATTTTCTGTCCACGTGCTGACTTTTGTCAACCCTTTTCTGATGATTATATATGGAAATATTGTAGGTCCTTAGCCGAAGGAACACCATGCATTATGGTATGAAATAGCTATGACGTAGTTTGTCGAATGAAAATCATTTGGAAATGTAACCTGTATGGTGACGAAATAGGACCTGGTTCTTATTTGCTGTCTCATGGATCTACCGGCTCTGGGGTTCATCACATCAACTGAATTTCCAGTCTGACGTTCATCTGAATGACCTACTCAGCTTGGTAAACGTAGTCGAAGCCAACAATTAGTGAGTCTGTTCCAATTTGCTTTTGTGTGTGTGCAAATTTCATTCCATGTCACTGAAGAATACATATTGAAATTTCGTTCTCGTGCGTTTGACTTTTCTACGGGTATCAATCGAAACCCTAATTCATTGTCGAATAGATCTTCGTTCATCGGAGCCTTGTTTGTGTTCCGATAGTCCATCCGACAAACGTAGTATTTCTTGGAACGCATCGATGAATATCATTAATTAAATATTAGCTCAATATAGTAAAAACTATGCCACTTTTACTTAATTTAATAGCTTATTCATGAATTTTTGCAGAAAAATTAAGTCATACGTAGAATTTGTACAGTGCTGTATTAAGTAGATGTAAATTTTGGCTTCACCGTTTCATTTATTAACGATCTATCGAGTAAGAATTTGAGATATTTGTGCTAAATTAGATTCATAAAAATGTTAAATTTGTGCTTCCCACAATAATTTTTTTTACCTCAATAAATATTTATAGAGTACTTTGCCAAGTTGCCTGAATGGTCAACGATAAGATTAATTTAAGTTATTTATGCCTCCGATTAAGTATTATTGCCTCCGATGCTCCGTTTGTGTTTAGAAAACTGAATGCCGATGGCCGGTGTGTTTTATATTTGACTGAGCAACATTTCATTAGAGTCGTTTTGAAATTTAGTTTTTTTTGTTATGCTACAAACTTTGTAACTTCACTTCACTGACGCCCTGTGGTTGCGGGCTACGCCCATTTACTTTTGAGAATAGCGCCACCGTTTGTTCTTGACGTACCGTAAAAATCGGTTGCCAAACAGTATTTCACTTCGTATAGGAATTTCTTTATTTTGCTTTGCCAAACGAAGTGTAAAAAGTTCATTTGGTTATGAATATTAATTTTTTATTAATTTCTTTTTTTTTGAACAGCCTGTAATTTGGTAGTCAAGCTGTTGTCTGTTTGAGTAAAATTTTGAATTTATTATGTTGCTCGGCATCTTTACGCCTGCCATTGACTTATGTATGTATATAATGTTTTGGAACCTCTGGTTCAAGTATTAAGAAATGTTGTACATAACCTGGTACCACGTTATTTTTGTTGTCTAGTTAATTATGAACTATACCACGTTATTTTTGTTGTCTAGTTAATTATGAACTATACCACGTTATTTTTCTTTCTTATTTAAGTATGTAATTGTTTTTTTTTTGAAGTGTTCAGATATGACCACCTTTTCATGTAACTGATTTAGGTACGCTGGAAGAAGGGTTGTTACAGTAACCAAGTTCTTTTGAAGTATTATGTAACTTATTCTGACGTTATGTTTCGGTCAATTTAATTGCGGATCTTTTGTGTACGGTATTTTGTATTTTAGTACTTTTTTTTTTGTTTTTGTGCGTTACGCTGGGGGAAAAACGTCGAAGTACGGATTTAAATAACCTTGCTGTGTTTTGCAATTTTGGGTACTTGCTTGTGTGCGTTACGCTGGGGGAAAAACGTCGAAGTACGGATTTAAATAACCTCGCAGTGTTTTGCAATTTTGGGTACTTGCTTTTGAGCGTTACGCTGGGGAACGTCTTAGACGTATTTAAATAGCCTCAGATATCGTCTCGCGTTTTGTTTGTATGATTTTGTGATATTGATATTATTGCGGAAATTCTGAAGTTTAAGTTTACGATTCAGATTTCTTTTCTTTGGTCGTGTACGGACGACAATACATTTTTGGGGGTTACTGTTACAACACTACCTTCTACCAACGTTTACTACATTTACGTATGTAATCAATTTATGGTATTTTCTTGTGGATGTCCTTCAGACACATATATGGTATAATGGTATATCTTTTGTTCATGGCAATTCATTGAGGTAATTGGCCACGAATTTTGTTGCAACCTAGTTTTGTTTATATTTTGATTTTTTTTGTACAAGTGATGGCAATACGGTTATGATTATTTTTCTTTTCTTTCGGATTTAATTGTAGTTGACGGTATCGTGAAGAGCCCTGTGGCTCCAATATTTTGTTTAAAGTATATTTTAGGTCCATCGATTCTTATCGACGGCTACCGTTTGAATTATTTTTAATCGAGTACGTATCGACAGTTCCGAATTGTTTCATTTCAAAATTTTGTTTAGTAGTGCGGTTAACTTCGCTGATAGGTGTTACTTTTGTTGCCGGTGAACAGTTAGAATCTTCGCTCTTTATTCTGTTATTTTTTTTTGTGGTTTCGGCTGACCAATCGACAAGACTCCGGACAGTAGATCCTTTAAAAGATAACTTCCTGATTCCTTAACTTGTATATAAAATAAAGAATGTAACTGCGTCCAGTACAAATTAACATATAACAATCTCTCGGCTTGTCACAATAACATTTAACATTCCATCCAACTATCCTTACTAAAATAAATAACAGTCGATATCCCGTAGCAAGAATATCGACCTACGACTTCGACTTTGGACTTCAAAAATTTTGATGTGGTTTATTTTTTTTTTGTTTACTATCGCTTCTATATTTTGGAATTTCTTGTTTAACAAAATTATATTCTTTAAATTTTATTGCACATACCGCTAAACTAGCGGTATGTGCTTTATTATCGCTTTGTGCGTCAGAGCTGACTTTCTTTCATATAAGAAGTTATATCTATGTTAATTTCACACGAAATCCATTCAAATTGAAGCTTTTTGAAAAGAGGAGATTCTAATCTATAAAATAGAACCATTTTTAAATCAATTTGAGTTCATAAATACTATTAAAATTGTAATTGAAAATCACAAACAGCAGTTGTCGGTTGGTCTGTACGTATGTACGTACGTACGTATGTACGTCACGACTCTACAGATCGCAATTTTTGGTCGGATTGCCTTGGGTTATATTTTATTCACTTTGTTTACTATCAGACCAGAACCCTATTTAAATTCACTAAAATGTGTTCAGTAGTTTAATTTTTATAAACAGTTTTATTTTTTATTATTTTTGACAGCTAATAGTTTAAAAACAATATAATAATAATTGCTGTATAAATATAGTGTAATCCATAAAACAAGTGCTACACTTGTATACCGTGATAACACCACTACACGTATTAGGCCGCCGTGGCGTAATGGTTATGCCGTTGGATTCCCAAGGGCAAGGTCCTGGGTTCGATTCCTTACGAAATCATTGATTTTTTTCTTTTTTTTTCTTTTTATTTTGTTTTATTTTATTCCACTTGATATTAATTATATATTATATTATGTATAGTTCTTAATTTTTTTTATTTTTGCAAACTTAAAAAAAAAAATTTTTTCAATTTTTAATTATTTATTTCTTCAAATTTTTAAATCTTTTTAAATTTATTAAAAATATTTTTTAATTGTTATTTTTTTATCATACAGTGGAAAACTTGCGGGATGTGCACTTTTGGTTTTGCCAACTATTTCTATTTATTTGGCGCTCACCTACGGAAGCCGGGTTGGCTCATTGGTGACTAGTGGAGTAGTGGCACCGCACACGGCCACTTCCAACATGTTAACGCGTGCACGCGTTAACATATTGTGTCCGTGTGCGGGATAAATGCAGATTTCTGCCTTATCCGTGTGCGGGATAAATGCAGGTTTCTACCTTATCCTGGAACGGTAATCGAGCTATCTCTGTCTTTTAACTGTCAAATTCTGTGAGCAGCGTTACTTTTTGCATTGAGGTTAGGCGTAGCTGAAGTTTTGTTTATAGTGAAATAAAGTAATAAAGAATTTCAAAGTAAACATTAGAAATGAGTTTCGTTAAAATTAAAAATGAAAATGTTACCGTAAAATTACCTGTGATGAACAATAAACTCATTTCTAATGTTTACTTTGAAATTCTTTATTACTTTATTTCACTATAAACAAAACTTCAGCTACGCCTAACCTCAATGCAAAAAGTAACGCTGCTCACAGAATTTGACAGTTAAAAGACAGAGATAGCTCGATTACCGTTCCAGGATAAGGTAGAAATCTGCATTTATCCCGCACACGGACACATGTCAACGCGTGCACGCGTTAACATGTTGGAAGTGGCCGTGTGCGGTGCCACTACTCCACTAGTCACCAATGAGCCAACCCGGCTTCCGTACTACTCCACTAGTCACCAATGAGCCAACCCGGCTTCCGTACTCACAGAAGTAACGCTTTGTTCGTTTAACTTAATTATGGTATTTTAGATTCATCGCGTCTCTGATTCATTTTAGTGTATTTCGTTCGGAACCGTCTTACGAATCTCTCGGTTACTTTAGCCTACTGTTCAATTCAAGTGCCGGTTTCTCATTTGAGTTTAAATTTATCGATGATGCCATCACTTGTCGCGAATTGATATTATTCAATTCAGTACAAATTTCCTTCGCGGTATATATTTTTTTTTTTTTTACGACTACCGATTTGCGAATATATCTATATTTTTTTGTTTATATTCTGTGTATTTTGCTTGTAAGACAGATTCATTATTCTCTCTCTTACTTTTTTTTATCGAGATTTAAAGATTTTATTATACGAATAATTGTGAAGGCGCCGTGCGCCGACTGTAACGACTAGGTCGTGTACCTGTTTCTTTTGATTTTTAATATATATGTATATGTTTGACGAATTGTGGTTATAATTGCTTTTTCTTTGGTCCAACCCCTCATTGCCTGAGTCGAAAGTCAGCGACCCTTTCCGGCGGTACCAATATCTGACTTTGGCGCCTAACTAAAATATTTATCACTATTTTGGTGGGACTCTCCCACCTCTCGTATACCTGCGTACAGCTGGAGGTATTGTGGGCCACCCAAGGAATTTCGGTAAGTTCTTCCCTTCTAGTTTTTTTTTTTGGTATACTATTGCGTGGTCATTTAACGCCCCACCCCTAACTACCGACTGAAGGCCGAAGCATTCCTATTGTCACGCGCTGTCAGTGTGACGGCGTGGCACTAGTTTGGCCTAGGCTGAACTAGTTTGTCCTGAAATCGTGTTTGGCCGGTAACATATATATTAAATAAAATCGGTCCAAGCACACTACCTTTGCTGACACCAAAGATTCCGATGCCGATATTACCCCTGCATTTATAATTAGCGTTTTGTGTATTTTATTATTTAAATAAATACTGAACTAACATATAGTTAAGTGCGAAAAGCTGTAACTTGACATTTTGACTGGTAGTAGTTGATGATTAGTTAAATCGAATGCTTTAAAAAAGTCTAACAAAAGTAAGAAATTTATATTACCAATATCAATATTTTCCTTTGCCGAATTGATTAATGATACCAAAGTCGACGTCATACTTTAATTTGGTCGGAATCCAGTTTGTCGTTCATAGAGAATATTTTGAGCAGAGATACAAAAAAGTAATTGGTTTTTAATAATAATGTTTTGTGTGTAGAGAAAATAATTCAATTTTGATAACATAACAAAAAATTCACAGATTTCGCAATGCTTGCAACCAGCGGAGACATTGGAAATGATTGAATCATATACATATAGTCCAGTCGGTGGAGGCAATTTTAGACCAAAAGCTCCAGAAATTCGTAAACAGACTCAAATTTTTTTTATGAGTAGTAAAGTGTACTGATTGAAATAGAAAAAAGTTCATTCGTCTATCGATTTCCCAAAGTCAAAAAAAATTTTGAAAACAAATTTTATTTTCAAAATTCTTGAATATTTTGAGCTGGGATAAAGATAGAGATAAATAAAAAATACTGCCTTGTAGGGGACGTTTTTTTCTATAAAAAAGATATCTTGTACTTTTTCGTCAGAGCTATAGTTTACCTGGAAAAAATTCGGAAAGTTAGTAAGTCATCTTGCGTCGGCAAACAAGCAAATAAATCACTTTGCAGAAGCAAGAATCATTAAATTTTACTAAAATGTTTATGACACTATTTGTCTAGAAATGTATATTCTAAATATAACAAATAAAATTTAAAAAAAAAATAAAATTTTCAAAAAAAATGTCAAAATTTGCAAAAAATTTTCGGAAAATAATGTTTTTTTTGTTTTTGGCATCGGAACCATTTTTTTAGGTTTTTTGGACAATTCTAAAGAAAAAATTTGAAAAGAAGTTTGACCCTGCAGGCCATCCCTGTAACTTTCCGCTATTTTCGAGTTCAAAACACTCAAAAATATATAAAATATAGCAAGAAGTTTATTTTTTAGCTCTTAGAGCTCAAAAAACACTTTGTTACGAAATTTTCGTTCACGATATCTCATGAACAAATGAGCCGATTTTGATGCGGTTTGCGGCGACGACGCAGTTTTTTTAACCTAAGAAAGTAAATTATTACAAAAAAATCGATTTGATAAGAATATTACGAGTAATTATAAAAAATTACTTTTTTCCTAATTTTTCGTTCACGTTATCTCATGAACAAATGAACCAATTTTGATATGGTTTGCGGCGATCGACGCAGTTTTTTAGCCTAAGAAAGTAATTTATTACAAAAAAATCGACCTGATAACAATTTTAAGAGTCGTTTTAAAAAAACACTTTTTTACGATTTTTTCGTTCACGGTATCTCGTGAACAAATGAACCGATTTTGATGCGGTTTGCGGAAATCGACGCAGTTTGTTAAGGAGAAGAGCTGATTAGATTTTGGAATTAATAGTCAGAGTGCCCGTCGGCAAAAATTTTATTGATACATACTCTCTCCAAACTTTGTATATGGCTTCATTAGGCCTAGTCTGACACCTATTTCCTCTATGACTTTTCTTGATTTTGGGGCGTTTTCCCTATAAAGTTTCCTAAACATGTCGTTTTGACGTCATGTAAAAATTTATACATACTGTTTGGTTTTTTAATTGGATAGCTTAAAAACTTCAACCAAAACGCTAAAATAATGTTCTCTGACAAATAACATGAGCCATTTAAAATGTCTGACACCTCGAATATGTCGAAAAAACGACTATAAGAAAATTTATGAATAACCAGCTGATTTTCTCATTATCTTATATTTGAACACTGCAAAATCAAATAGTCATATTGTCTGACGGGGATAGTTTTCCTATTTTCCAGTCTGACGCGTCAAAGTTGTCGATTTCATGACTATAAAAAGATTTATGAATACCAAGCTGATTTTTTCAGTATCTTATATTTGAACACTGCAAGATCAAATTTTCATATTGTCTGACGGGGATAGTTTTCCTATTTTCCAGTCTGACGCGTCAAAGTTGTCGATTTCATGACTCTAAAAAAAAAAATATCAATAACCAGTTGATTTTTTCAGTATCTTATATTTGAACACTGCAAAATCAAATTTTCATATTGTCTGACGGGGATAGTTTTCCTATTTTCCAGTCTGACGCGTCAAAGTTGTCGATTTCATGACTAAAAAAATTTATTAATAACCGTCAGACATTAAAATATGATACGTAGAAAAGTATTTCTTAATAGGTGGTTCAAGGGTCTGTATATTGTGACGAGCACTTCAGGTAAAAAGAATCAGCCGGGCAGCTAACTCAGTGGCGCTAGGTCGTGGTTCGAAATATTATAATCCAACTCATATAAAAAGACTAATCTAACATAAAACTACACTCCAAAAAATTCCTGTCTCTTACTTGTTTTGCGAAATGACGATATTAAAACACATTTATATATAAAGGTTAACAAAAATTTGAAATGCTATAATATATATATATATATATATATATATATATATATATATATATATATATATATATATATTGTATAATATGTCGAAATTCGTCGTAAAAGCAAGCCCCCATGACGTTCTTTATATTTAGGTTTCATGGCATAACATTCCCTTACAATTGCACATTTTGAATATACACCTCAACTTTTTGGACACCCTTGTTTGCCATAGCATGATAGCCTGACTTAGTTGTGGGTTTTTGTCACGCGAGTGCGTTGAATGATCTACAGAGATCTGTATGTTGTGTTAATTTTAATAAGATTCCGATAAAATGTTAATAGGTGGCGAAGCCCGTCCATTAGTTGCGCTATGAAAACGGATATTATTAATTGCTTGATGAATTGTCAATTGATATGATTTGATATCACAGATAAATTATCAATGAGTGGAACAAGGACACACTTATGACTTTTTACGTACGTGAGACAAGGCGCACTGTTGATAGATACCGCTTGGAAACGGATGGTTCTGGTCGAGAGCTGTTTTAACGATACATCGGCGAGAAATATCTTTTTACAACAATTAATTGAGAGACGATTTTTTTGAACTGCGGAACAGACTATCAATTTTTCGGGACTTTAACGTTGTATTTCTGGAGCATTGATAGGAGCTGTAATGTTCTTTTTGGTGTTTTTCGATTGTTTACCCTTTCTCCTTCAATTCTGAACCCATCCTGAGTTAGAAACTCTCCTGTTTCCTGGAATCTTCGGCTTTCGTATTTTTTTGATTGTTACTGATTGTTGGCTAGGCTTTAGTTTTCCGTGAAGTCCAAATTTAACCTGGAGTAGGAACATTTGACGCGTAGGAATTTAATATCCGTGCTTTATTGTCCAATACACCTTGTTAAGATTTTCTCTGTTGTTTGTCTTGGTTGGAAAAGTCTGGAATTTCTGGATTGAAGCAATTTATTCCGACTTATTTATTTGTTTTGTGCTTAACCATATTGTAAAGGATTTTTACGCCAGTTTCTGACTTTTTTTTCGTTTTATAATTTAGTATCGGATTTTAATATCAGAATTTCCTTGAAGTTTTTTTGGCTAACTCTCAAATGTTCCCGTGGGACAAATTGAAGTTAATTGCTGGAACAATGTAACAATTTCCGCTAAAGTTCATTATCTAAGGAATGTTTTTAACGAAGCGAAGTTCTATTCCTGAATGACAGTTATTGTCTGAATTTTGGAGTTTTATCATAACATCCTAGTTTGTTCTCGCTTCCGTATCAAATTTTAATGGAAAAATAGAACCTTATGTCTCTAATTCTTTATCGTATTGCCGTATCGCTGGAAATTTAAGTTTCTTATTCGAATTTTTGTTTGGCTATATATTCCCGTGACGTCAGTGGATACTTATACAAGGTGTCCGATTAAATAGGTGGATTATTTCTCCACAATTATTTTATCGTATCGATTTGATTGTGAATTTGTATTGTCTCGAGGTTGAGTCCCGTGACGTTACAGGACGCCTATACCGGGTGTTCTATTGCAGTAGTGGATAATAGCACCACAATTTCTTGCATTTTTGGCACGACTAAAAAAATTTTAATTTGTTTTCGTTTTCGAATGATTATTCGTGTTTGTGATCGTCGAATCTTTTCGCTAGTCACGTTTCAGTGTGATTGTTTACGCTCCCGAAAATACTTTTGTCTTGTTTAATTTTCGCATGTTTTTCAGGTTTAAGTTTTAGGATCTTGGGTCTGATTTTAGGTCAAATATTTGTGTTTTTTTGGAAGCTTTCAAATATCTTTCTTGGTAGCTTACTATTGTTTTTATTTTGGGAGGAATTCCGAAATAGTACCGGATGTTAGATTTCGGTTTCCAGTAGTCAAGAACCATTCTAAGCCTCCTAGTCTGGACTATCTAGGCGTGGCTATTCACGATTCGTGTCCTGGCGCCTGGTAAACTAGTCGGTGAATCCGTGAATTTATTTGACAGTAAGATTGAACTTGACTTACTATTGGTTGTCGAAATTTTGTGTTGTTTTTTGTGTCGAGTGGTAGGTGGTTGGGTTTGTTAAGCCTTTAGTGAGGCTATTCATTTTTTGGATATTTTTTTCGAAATCTATTTTTTGTCTTTGTCCTTTGTGTCGTGTGGTAGGTGGTTGGGTTCTCTTTTTAGCATCCTTAGTGGATGTTGATTTTGTATTTTTTTCTCGGCAATTCGTGTTCTTTTTGTTTTTTTGTTTTTCTGGCCCCACATCTTTGCGAACTCACCCCAGCGCCGCTGACTATAGCTAGCCCGGCTCTATAATTTTGCCCCCCATTAAGGGCAAACATTATATATATATATATATATATATATATATATAGCGGATGTTATGAAAAAGCCTGCTTTTGAATTAATCTTTATCTGTCTATCTATCCAAATGATCTGCATGTCTATCCGTCTGTCTGTCTGCTCCATCTTTCCTATCACCTTTTCCAACAATCTGTGAGAGTTATCCCTCTCGTGAAAAGTGTAAGAGTGAATCTAGATGTATGAGTGAAAGCGAAAAATGATTGGTTTTTATCGGTGTGCTATGTCTGTGTCTATGTAATTATGCCTAATAATATAGCGGCTTCAAATGATTTGTAACAATCAAAAGAATAATGTCTGATATAATATTAATTGTAGGTATACGAAACCTTAAATACATAGACTTCCTCTTACCATTTTTTCATAGTTTATTGTTCAGTTGGTAACTGTGTATATGTGTATGTGTGTGTGTGTGCATGTGTTTTATATCTGTTTTTGTGTTTTCTGGCTATATACAGGGTGTCCCATTAAGAATGGGACATAGCACAACCGCAGATTCTCCAATTCAAAATAAAACGATTAAGCGAAATATGCTTAGATAAAATGTTGCTCGTTTCCGAAATACAGGGTGTTGAAGTTGAAAACTGAAAAATTATTAATGTCCATAATTTTGTTAATACACCGTATAATTTTACTCAAATCGGCACACTTGTTAAATATCATAAAATGCACCTAACAATAAAAAAATTAGTTCAGTACGCTCTACCAGTGGCGTACGGCAGGAGTAAGTAATGCTTGTGCCCCTTCTAAATGTTACGCCGCTGTCTAAATTTTAATTTTGACTATAATTTTAATTTTTTTGATATTTTCTAAGTCAATAATGTACACTTGTTAGTTTGTTGTAAAGTCATTGGTTTTCGAGATATTCGCAGTTAAAGATAGATAGACATGTACTTTTTATGTGTATTATTATTAATAATATTCATTTTTACAATTTTGTCTTAAAACCAAACAAAGTAGAAACTAATGTAATGAAATTTTTAAAAATTTTTTTTTTTACTTTGGTTTTAAGACAAAATTGTACAAATGAATATTATTAATAATAATACACATAAAAAGTACATGTCTATCTATCTTTAACTGCGAATATCTCGAAAACCAATGACTTTACAACAAACTAACAAGTGTACATTATTGACTTAGAAAATATCAAAAAAATTAAAATTATAGTCAAAATTAAAATTTAGACAGCGGCGTAACATTTAGAAGGGGCACAAGCATTACTTACTCCTGCCGTACGCCACTGGTAGAGCGTACTGAACTAATTTTTTTATTGTTAGGTGCATTTTATGATATTTAACAAGTGTGCCGATTTGAGTAAAATTATACGGTGTATTAACAAAATTATGGACATTAATAATTTTTCAGTTTTCAACTTCAACACCCTGTATTTCGGAAACGAGCAACATTTTATCTAAGCATATTTCGCTTAATCGTTTTATTTTGAATTGGAGAATCTGCGGTTGTTCTATGTCCCATTCTTAATGGGACACCCTGTATATGTATATACGTCTAAAAATTATATTAGGTACATTACAATATAAAACATTCGGTATGTATCAGCGACTGTTTTCACACATATGTATTTTATGTCTATGTGTGTATGTGTGTACACCTGCATGACGTCACCAGTATTGCGTGTATTAAAGGTATCCCAATTAGCGGCATATTGTCAACACTTTTCATGGTCGCGTGGTTAACGTCACCTGCAACTTGTGAAAACATCGATACGACCGGTGTTCGAATCCTAACTCTGGCATGACGATATAAAAAGTTTTGCGTGCTTGCCTAAGCTGTAGGCTTTTAAAAGGCATGCATACCGCCTGCAACGAGAAACGCTGTGCTTGTTGCCTACCAACCTACACTTTTCAGATAGCCGCCGTCGACAAAAAAATAAAAAGCTGCAGTTGATGTCGCCATCTAGGTTCAAATTAGATATAGGGGTGCTGCAGACTAAACTCGCCTTCAACTCGCTTTGGGGGTGGGGTTGGGTGGGGGATTCATTAAAACCGATTGAATATCATCACTGAAGTCGTCTTGTCATACCGCTTAAATTGAGTATAAACTCGATATGTCTAACTTTAAAATTCGAGATGGGGTTGGAATGTTAAGGGTTGCAGCCACCACCTACGGCCGATTGAATACCATCGTTGAACTCGTCTCAGACCCCTGGTTAATTTGAGTTCAAACTTGATATGGCTAACTTTAAAATTCGAGAAATCATGCACGAATCTATAAAAGTGGAGGGGGTAAAAAGAGCGGTTTTCCGAGTCTGTTTTCTCATGAAAATGGGGTGATCCAGGACTGGCACAAGTTACCTACTCTTATAGGCAAAATTGCTTTATTTTACAAAGGTTCAGGTTTGGATTATTCTCTCATAAGAAAATGCATACTGCATATTTACTATCATTTTCACGCAGACAAGCAGTTTTTACATGTTTTACGACAATTAGGTGCAAATAAGTCCTTAAGGGCAAAATTGCTTTATTTCATGAAGGTAAGTCTATTTACACTATACATTCAGGTTTGGATCATTCTCTCATAAGAAATCGCAAACTGCATATTAACCATTATTTTAACGCAGACAAACAGTTTTTACATGCTTTACGACAATTAGGTGCAAATGAGTCCTTATAGGCAAAATTGCTTTATTTCACAAAGGTAAGTTTACTTACACTATAACATTCAGGTTTGGATCATTCTCTCATAAGAAAATGCATACTGCATATTTACTATCATTTTCACGCTATACAAGCAGTTTTTACATGTTTTACGACAATTAGGTGCAAATAAGTCCTTAAGGGCAAAATTGCTTTATTTCATGAAGGTAAGTCTATTTACACTATAACATTCAGGTTTGGATCATTCTCTCATAAGAAATCGCAAACTGCATATTAACTATTATTTTAACGCATACAAGCAGTTTTTACATGCTTTATGACAGTTAGGTGCAAATGAGTCCTTATAGGCAAAATTGCTTTATTTCATGAGGGTAAGTCTATTTACACTATAACATTCAGGTTTGGATCATTCTCTCATAAGAAAATGCAAACTGCATTATTACTATCATTTTCACCCAGACAAGCAGTTTTTACATGTTTTACGACAATTAGGTGCAAATAAGTCCTTAAAGGCAAAACTGTTTTATTTCACAAATGTAAGTCTACTTTCACTATTACATTCAGGTTTGGATCATTCTCTCATAAGAAATTGCAAACTGCATTGTAACATAACGTTCCAGTACCCCTGGTAGATAGAACAATTTTAAATTTTTGAAAAGACAGCTGATTATGTCGACTAGCTGTGATACGTCACAGCTAGTATAAAAAAACGCCGGTTCGCCGCACTCAGTGGGTAGTCGATAACAGATAATTGATAGTTAAAGAGTCTAAAGTGAGTGACGTGATCGGGCAGTGTTTTATTTTTAGTTTTTTTTGAATTTTTACACTAGAGTCAGTTCTTTAATTTGTAAAAAGTAAGCGTTGGCGATCACGAAGGCTAGTCCTCTGATCGTTAATATTTTTTTTCTATTTTTAACAAAAATCTAACCAAAAAACTAATTTATTTTCAGAGGGTCTCCTTGATATAAATATATACTATAAAATAATTAAATATTTATACATATTGATTGAAATTGTACTGTTTTTAAATATTTTTTATTTCAATATACAAATAGGACAATAATTTTTATATATTATTTTTTGTGGCAAAGAATCTAATTTTTTTTATCAATAAAAACCCATGAAAGATATAGATATTTTTTTTCTCTTAGATTATTTTTTTTTTCAGCATCCTTTTTCTTTAAAATAGAGTTTCAGCAAATAGTGTGGTCAATTAATTATCTTTAAGTCTTGTACGTCCACTGGTACCCCCTAGACCATTTAGCCATTTCTTAGTTTTTTTTTTTAATTTTGGGTTATCGTACCAGGGGAAGCGTTACAGTTGGGGGCTCAACCGGGATCTAATTTGATTAGAGATGAACTGTCATTACATAATAGTTGCATAATAGATCTAGTACAGTGTAATTTAGTGAATAAAGAAATTAAATATTCTGTCAAAATTAAATTTGTCGTTTTTATTCTATTCTATACTTAAGAATATAATCAAAAAAAAAAAAAATCATGGACGAGGGAAAAGGAGAAGTTAAACTATCAAAGAAAGATGTAGATCAGGTAGATAAATTAGAGGAACCTTCAGGTTCATCTACACGAATATCCTTCAATTCACCGCAAAGAACAGATGAACAGGGTAACTCATTGATGCAAATACTCGAACAAATACACAACCAAAGACTAGATTTTGATAAAATTCACAAAGAGTTACAGCAGCAACACGAGTACCAAAATAGTAAAATTGAGGAATGGAGACAGTGGTGTTAAAACATCCTAATTTTGACGAAACTTTTTATATGAGCTGCGATGCGTCGCGAGTAGGGTTAGGAGCATGTCTATTTCAAAGAAATTTAAATGGGGATAAAGTCGTTGAATTTGCAAGTCGAAAACTACAAGGGGCCGAATATAATTATACCGTGACTGAATTAGAGTTAGCAGCTTTAGTGTTTGCATGTAAAAAATGTTATAATTATATTTGTGGGAGAAAGGTTATTGTGGAAACAGATCATAAAGCCCTAAAATTTTTGAATAATAGTAAAAATTTGCAGGGAAGATTATTGCGTTGGGTTTTAGCACTACAGGAATTAGATTTAGAAATACACTATATTAGGGGGAAGGCCAATGTAGTAGGAGACACATTATCTAGGTACGCATTTGAAATAGAGGAGCCGAGAGAGAATACCGAAGTCCATTTGAACATTATTATAAAGAGTTAGGGAATTACTTTCGAATATTATGTCATGATCGACACACAAAATGGTGTAATTACTTGACCGACATCGAAACATACATAAACACCACTGTACACAGTTCTACACAGTTCACACCACACGAATTAATGTTTGGTAGCCGGGTAGAGTCCATATTAGAAAAATTTGTCAAATTTCCGCCGGTAGAAAATGACAACAATTGGGAACTTAAGATAGTTATAGCTAAAAGCATCATGCAACATAATGCTGAGAAACGGAAAAAAAGAAATGATAAAAAAAGGTTAAGGGTGTACCAGGTAGGGGACGAGGTATTAGTTAAATGCCATATGCAGTCATCAGCTGCAGATAGAATTACAAAAAAATTTTGTTTAATTTATGAAGGGCCTTTTAAAATTAAAGAAAAGGTTGCTGAAAACGCGTATCTCGTAATAAATGCGGACACGCAAGAAGTACGTGGCACCTTTAATGTGCGGTCTTTGCGACCTTTTTATAATAATTAAAAAAATATATATATAATAATATTGAAAGTATGTATGTACAATGGAAAAAAATTCAGTTAAATTTGTAGAGGATAGTTTTTTTTTAGTTAGGTTAATCGTCGATAAACGATGTTGATAAGACTTACTAGTTATTAATTTATTTTTTTTTGTGTTCTAAATTAAAGTAACTTTATATCCAAAGGAGGCCCTAGGTTAATATGTTGGATCAAAAAAAAAAAGAAAAAACACAGTGGTCCGCTAAATGTTCATTTTTTTACTGTTAATAAATAACAGTGACCGACGTTAATATGATGGAAGAGCCGGATGTTTTATGGATCGATGAACCTGTGATGGTCGGGTTACCACCATCCAGAACCGCCGAGGAACCACGACCAATGCCGGAACAACAGCCGAAAAGGAAACTAACCCTCAACCAATATCGTCATATGGCAGAGGAACGGGCTTCTCTTCCTCTGTCCAGTGCGATAGAGGCTGAACCAAATTCGGAACCCGCGCTGTCAACGCTAATGTTGGAAATGGGGCGTAGGATCCCCAAATCTCAATACCGAGAGGTGACGGAGGTACCAAGGCTGGTAGCGGCCATACAGGCTGTGAGGAAGCCAGGGAGGACCCGGCGCAAGGTTTTTATAAACATCCCCGGCGGCAAGACCATGAAGGCCGTAATTACGGGCGATGGTCGTTACTTTGTGAGTGAGCCAAAGTTGCCGCAGTAGGGGATCACTTTTGGTTTGTATTTAACTTGCGGTTGGATTTTTTTTTCTAGAGTGCTTAAGGGTTGCTGAAGAAGATCAAGTGGCGTCGGACAAATGTAGAGGTCATGGAAGTGTCGTGGGTATCCACCGAGAGAAGATCCCATCAGTCCAGTAGTGTCCAGTCGGCCATACGCAATAGTTCTAATAGTCCCAAATGAACCTTTTTACATTAATAATCATATATCGTAATTAAGAATACATAATTAGGTATATATATTGTCAGGTCTTCCCCTTCGGGGTTTGGCCGGGACCTTAATTCAGGCTAGCTCCTTTTTAGCGGCGCTGGGGTGAGTTCGCGAGATTACTGCTCAAATTACAAAAAAAACAAAAAAACGGTAGTGACGTGGCTATGGACCGAACTTACCAGGATTTTGACTAGAATTGTTAACATCAAGGACGAGCTGCTTTAAGCGGTGTTAAGCTCAAATTGAAATTCTATGGGTACCTGACCAATCCTCTTGTTAGCACTGTTGACAGATGTTGGTCTCACCTGTCAAGAAACTGGAGTGGTTCGGATCCAATTAAACGCGAAAATTTAGTTTCAAAAAATTTAATTCTTTTTTTTTTTTTTAAATTAAAACAAGTATTGTGGTGAAATATTACTTGTGGTTGTACAAAATTGAAATTTCATAACAAAAAATGGCAAGATGAGTCATTGTGACTGTAACTACCTACTAGCGATAAAATTACTACAAAAACAAGCCTAAAAATAGCTAGCAATAATAATGATAAATGGTACACAAGTAAATTCACTATATTATAAACCTGAAAATTTTCAGCAACTATAGGCAGAACGAACGCTACCATATAACTTAAATAGAAATAACAATTAAACTAAAATAGGTACAATAGTTATGGCGTTAGCAGGTACAGGACATCGATCAAATTCGCAATAGATAAATTATTTTTTTAAAAGTGAAAACAGTGAGCTGAACAAAATTTAGAACCAACAACTCCCCTAACATACGACGCGATCTGAATTAACTTTATTACTAAAAGCTAGCCCTAACGATTGTACCTATACACACGTACACGACACAGCGCATTTTAATAATAATAAAAACAGAACGAAATCACAGTTCCTATTTTATAGGATCAAGAATACAAAAAGCGATAAACAAATTAAAATAGTTTTCACCGCGTTATGAATATTATTATTATTTTTTTTTGTTTGCATTTAACATACGAACTACTAAAAACAGTCATTTGCTAGTTTAAGCAAGCTACAGCCGATGACCTCAGTGACGGCACACAATGTGGATTAATATTATTTGTAAGACGTTACTAGATGCAAATATTTATAAACAATTAATAGTTAAAATCAAAATCAAAAGTACGCTAACGTGTGCACCACAACTTACGCAAGATTATAATCTCACAGACTAATTTGATTCACTGAACTTTTGTATTAACTCACTATGAAGTAAAATTGAAAACAAAATACCTGTAGGTAATTTGCTCGTACGGTAAGTGGATAAGCTTTGCAGCTCAATCCGACTCCTTCCAGGTGAGACCACCAAAAGTCTGGATGTCCGACAAAGATGAAAGCACCAACCGGAACTTCTTGAAAGAAATATGTTGAAGTCGACCCAGTAGATCAAAAGTGATTGGCACACGTTGGCCACGAAGATACACTCACAAAACTTTAGAATTGCAAAGCAAAATTAAACATTTTCGAGAAGGAACCGCAACACGTGCCCTTCAAATGACATCGCAATACTTTCCAGAAAATGGCGTTCAAATTAGACAAATGACTACGCCTTAATTTTTAAGACGAATTATCAACGAGATCAAGCGTTATCAACTCACAATAATCAATCGATAGCAGTAAAAACTAAAAACTTTTACACGACACGGTGAACGGCAACTTAGACGAAATTCGCTACTTTTTTTTTTATTCCGAAATTATATTCGGCTCGCAAGCGTGATGTTCACTCTCTCAAAGTCACAGTCGCAGTCCTCTCGTTTTTTGATTTTTTTTTTCTAACTATCATCTTATCATACAAAAGCCCAAGCTAATGGACCGCATTCGCCACCTGTTCGGCACATTCTCAACTATTAGCAATTATCGAATTATCATTACAGGATTCTGTAAATTATTTGACAAAACCAAAAAACAAGTAAGGTCATAGCGCGGTTTCAAAAAAATATAGATGTCCATACAGGGTGTCAAAGAAAAAGTTACCGAAACGGAAAATTTAAAAAAATGAATTTCAAAAGGAGATTTAATTAAGAATATTCGGGGTTGGTCCTGGGGTCCTTCGGGGGGCAAATTTGACCATATTACACACCCCTTCTTCCTTCAAAAAGAAAAGGACGAAGACCTTTTCTTCATTAAGAGTAAAACTATAAGAAGCGATTCGAAATAAGATAGGTAAGACGGGACGAATTAAACAAAAGGAGCTTCAATGGTCGCATTAATGCTTAATCGAACAAATCCCAAACAGAATCGTCGCTAGCAAAATCCGGCTGAGCAGTATCCTGATCCGAAGCGTTATCGCGTTCGTCCACTGCATCGTGGTCTGACTCTACTGCATCTGGGTCTGACTCCACTGCTTCATCCCCGCTGGATTCATCCTTCTCACTGGAGGCAGACGAAGTTTGATCCGAATCCTCTTGGACCGGTTTAAGGTCCTTAACATGCCAACGATCGATTGGCTGACCGTGTTCATTGTTTAACTCATAGATCAAAGGGGAGATGACCTTAGAAACGACACACTGAACAAATCGGGGAGCTAGTTTGGACGTAAAGCCATGAGCACCACTCGACAAAACATCGTGCTTCTTCCACACGCGCTGACCGACACGATACTGATCCGGTGGTCGCTTGCCCTTATTGTAGGCCTCGGCATGGCGCACATAGGCTTCCGAAAGGTGACGATGAACCTCGTGAAATATAGCAGGATGATCCTCCATCTGCTTAGCATAAACGTCGCTAGACCAATTCAACTCAATGACGTCTTGTTGAGCTATAGCACCATAGTAGTTGCCGTTGAGCGGGACGAATCGTCCGAAATTGAGGAAACTAGGTACAAACCCAGTGGAATCGTGAATGGCGGTACGAAGAGCAAAAGCTATTTCCGGTACGACTTGATCCCATTCATGGTGATTAGTATCTTGCAGATACGAACGAATAGCAGTTCCGACAGTGCGATTGACTCGTTCAACGAAGTTAGCCTGCGCATGATATTTGGCCGTAAGCCAATGTCGTACGCCATATTTTCCCAAGAGCTGTTTGATGGATGCAGCAGTAAATTCAGTACCGTTGTCGGACAGCATTATTTGCGGAGCTCCGAACATTAGGAAAACCTCTTCCTCGAGATACTTGGAAATAGCTCGTGCATTAGCCTGCTTTAATCGATGCAACAGTACAAATTTGGAAAACCAGTCCACAACTACTAGAATAAAACGGTGACCATCTTTGGTTCGAGGGAGGGGCCCAACAATATCGCAGCCAATAAGTTGCCAAGGGAACTTGACGCATTTCGGTTGGCCCATAAAACCAGGCCGGGCGAACTGCTGTACCTTCTGTGCCGCACAAATCCGACATTTGGATACAAACCGTCCGACATCCGATCTCATCTTCGGCCAATAGTGCTGTTCAGAAACGCGATACAGGGTTTTGGCCATACCCAAGTGACCAGCGGTGGGAGGACAGTGATACCGCTGAATTAACGTATGCCTAGAAGGCTTCGGGACCACGACTTTCCATTGATCCTGATTCGGTCCTTGACCCAAATCAAGAGGAAGGCGTTTGAAAAGTCGCTCGTTCACAACACGCCAATTGGGATAGTCGTCAGGCGACTCACGCACTTGACCAATTATGCGCTGGTACCAGGGCGTCAGCACGACAAGCTTCGTCTGCGAAGTCGATAGCGGAGATTTCAAGCGGAGACCGAGAAAGGGCGTCCGGAACGACATGAAGAGTACCTTTTCGATGTACGAATTCGATATCGTACTGCTGTATTTTGAGGGCCCAACGAGCGAGGCTACCAGTAGGGTCCTTGAGTTTCTGTAGCCAAAGCAGGGAATGATGATCGGTCAGAACAGTGAAGCGAGTACCTTCGATATAGGGGCGGAATTTTTCAATTCCGAAAAGCACGGCAAGACATTCCTTTTCCGTGGTTGAGAATTTGCGCTCTCTTGTAGAAAGGGTCCTGCTGGCGAAAGCAATCGGAACATCGACAGAATCATCGTTGCTTTGTGTTAACACACACCCCAAACCACAATCCGACGCATCACACTGCACTGTAAAGGGACGAGAAAAATTCGGACTAGCGAGAACGGGCGCGGAAACCAACGCCTTCTTGATAGCTTGAAACGACTCTTCAGCTTGAGCTGACCATACGATCTTTTGACCCTTTTGACGGTTTTTTATTAACTCGGTTATCGGAGCGGTTAGTGAGAAAAATTCGAGATGAATCGGCGATACCACGAACACAAGCCGATAAAACGCTTAACCTCGGTGGTGTTAGTAGGCCTACCATAGTTCACCATCGCCGCGACTTTATCGGGATCCGTTCGAAGACCCAACTTATCAATAACAAATCCGAGGAACTTTAACGAGGGGCGACAAAATTCACACTTCGATAAATTTATTGTAAGGTTAGCATGACGAAAACGAGTATAAACTTCACACACGTACACGACACAGCGCATTTTAATAATAATAAAAACAGAACGAAATCACAGTTCCTATATTATAGGATCAAGAATACAAAAAGCGATAAACAAATTAAAATAGTTTTCACCGCGTTATGAATATTATTATTATTTTTTTTTGTTTGCATTTAACATACGAACTACTAAAAACAGTCATTTGCTAGTTTAAGCAAGCTACAGCCGGAGGAACTTTAACGAGGGGCGACAAAATTCACACTTCGATAAATTTATTGTAAGGTTAGCATGACGAAAACGAGTATAAACTTCACGCAAAATTTCTAAATGTTTTGCGAAAGTTGAGGTGGCGATAATTATATCGTCGAGATAAACAAAAACATAGGGCTCCAATTCGGGGCCCAAAACACGATCCATAAATCGCTGCTGGGTTTGTGGCGCATTTCTCAGCCCAAACGGCATAACGTTGAATTCGAACAACCCCCTACCGGGAACAGAAAAGGCAGTCTTTTCACAGGACGTAGATGATAGAGGAATCTGCCAAAAGGCCGACTTGAGATCGACGCTAGTAAGAAACTTAGCACCCGACAACATGCTCAATATGTGGTCGACACGCGGCAAAGGGTAAGCATCTGGTTTAGTGACGCTGTTAAGACGACGCCCATCAAAACAGAATCGATATTCGCCATTCGATTTTTTTATCAAAAGCACTGGGGACGACCACGGACTATTGGATGGTTTCACCACCTTAAGCTTCAACATGTGATCCAATTCCGCATTTAGGTGAGTCATAAGGTACGGAGATAATGGATATTGGCGTTGCTTTAATGGCTTTGAGTTCCCAGTATCAATTTCATGTTGCGTGAGGTTGGTGCGTCCTAACTTCTGACCTTTCTGCCATGATAAGGACTCAAATTGTTGAATCGTGGCCGACAGTTGCTCAGCCTGATCACGACTCAAATCGTTGCGCTCACAAAGAGCTCCAATCGTCATAACCTGGCAAAACTGAGACTGCCACACTTGATCTGAAATTGTGAAAGAGTGGTCATGAAAATCGAGCGACAACCCAAAGGTTCGAATGAAATCCATGCCTAACAATAGAACATGTTTTACCGACGGAACGACGAGAACTTCCAGGCAACGTTGAACACCGGCAACGTTGATGGGGATTACAACAGAACCAGATACAGGTTGATGAGCACCGTCAGCGGTGGTAAGCGACACATCGGTAGGGCAGGGCGTTAGCGATACCATTTTCAGAAGCGCGCTGCCGTGCTGGCCTAGGATCGAGCGATTAGCTCCGGTGTCCACCAAGCAGACCCAGGATTTACTCAAAACAGTTACGCGAATATAAGGGCGATTATCACCTACGCGGGACGTAAGGGCGGGAGAGACGACAGGCGCTTTCGCAGGCACATTTTTGGAACGACAAAATTGGGTAATATGAAGAAGCCATTGCTTCCAAGAGTCATCCGTTCGGGAAAAAAATGGCGGAATCTTAGAACGAGGGCGGAACGTACGATTCCGAATTACACACCGGCGTTGTAGTTTTTCGACGGCGGACGTGGACAAGCTTTCGCTAAATGGGACCTATCTCCACAACGGTAGCAAAAGAACTGCTTGGCTTCCTTACACTGAGCGTAACGATGGCCTTGCTGTTGGCAGTTCCAACAAACAGCCGTTAACGAGACTACAGCATTGCTACTTTCGGCACGAGAGCGAACATTCCGAGGAGCCTGTTACGGTTAAATTTTGAAATTTTGTCGTATTCTAACATTGTTTCCTTGAGGGTAGGCAACCTATCATTCAGTATAGTAATTTCGCTGCATTTCGTGTAGATACTTTTCTTTTGGGAAGTAGGTTGTATATTTTGCCAATAGATGGGGCTACCAGTAAGGTATTCCGCTATAGAATGACGCTGTCAATGTTCTGTTTCGTTTTTGGCATTTATTGCGACGGATTTCTAAGATGGCTTGCTGTGATGATACATGAATAAAAGTTACATCCTGGATCATCTGCCCGAAAATTTGAATTTTATAGCCTGAAGTGATTGTTTATTCTTGTCTGCAAGATAATGAATGTTTTTCCGACTGGATTTTTCGATTTTCCTACTGGTAAGATCTTTTGCCTTGCATAAAATTGTCTGACCGCGTGCTGATTTTGTCAACCTTTTTTTCTGAGGATTATATATGAAAATATTGTAGGTTCTGAGTCGAAGGAACACCATGCATTATGGTAGGAAATAGCGATGATGTAGTTCGTCGAATGAAAATCATTTGGAAATGTAACCTGTATGGTGACGAAATAGGACCTGGTTCTTATTTGCTGTCTTATGGATCTACCGGCTCTGGGGTTCATCACATCAACTGAATTTCCAGTCTGACGTTCATCTGAAAGATCTACTCAGCTTGGTAAAGGTAGTAGAAATCAACAAGTAGTGAGTTGTTCCATTTTTGCTTTTGTGTGTGTGCAAGTTTCATTGTCACTGAAGACTACATATTGAAATTTCGTTCTCGTGCGTTTGACTTTTCTACGGGTATCAATCGAAGCCCTAATTCATTGTCGAATAGATCTTCGTTCATCGGAGCCTTGTTTGTGTTCCGATAGTCCATCCGACAAACGTAATGTTTCTTTGAACGCATCTATGAGTATCATTAATTAAATATTAGCTCAATATAGTAAAAAACGATGCCACTGTTACTTAATTGAATAGCTTATTCATGAATTTTTGCAACAAAAAAAAAATAAGTCATACGTAGAATTGTACAGAGCTGTATTAAGTAGATGTAAATTTTGGCTTCACCGTTTCATGTATTGACGACCTATCGAGTAAGAATTTGAGTTATTTGTGCTAAATTATATTCGTATAAATGTTAAATTTGTGCTTCCCACAATAATTTTTTTTTACCTCATTAAATATTTATAGGGTACGTTGCCCAATTGCCTGAATGGTCAACGATAAGATTAATTTAAGTTATTTATGCCTCCGATTAAGTATTTATGCCTCCGATTAAGTATTTGTACCTCCGATGCTCCGTTTGTGTTTAAAAAACTGAATGCCGATGGCCGGTGTGTTTTATATTTGACTGAGCAACATTTCATTAGAGTCGTTCTGAAATTTAGTTTTTTTGTTATGCTACAAACTTTGTAACTTCACTTCATTGTCGCCCTGTGCTGGGGGCTACACCCATTTACTTTCGAGAATACCATCACCGTTTGCTCTTGACGAACCGTAAAAGTCGGTTGCCAATCAACTTTACACTTCGTGTCTGAAGTTCTTTATTTTGTTTTGCCAAACGAAGTGTAGAAAGTTCATTTAGTTATGAATATTGATTTTTTTTTTAAATTATTAATCTTTTTTGAACAGCCTGTAATTTGGTAGTCAAGCTGTTGTCTGTTTTAATAAAATTTTGAATTTATTATGTTGCTCGGCATCGTTACGCCTGCCATTGACTTACACATGTATATAATGTTTTGGAACCTCTGGTTCAAGTAATAAGAAATGTTGTACATAACCTGGTACCACGTTATTTTTGTTGTCTAGTTAATTATGAACTATACACGTTATTTTCTTTCTATTTAAGTATGTAATTTTTTTTTTTTTGGTGTTCAAATATGACCACCTTTTCATGTAACTGATTTAGGTACGCTGGAAGAAGGTTTGTTACAGTAACCAAGTTGTTTGTTGAATTATTATGTAAATTATTCTGACGTTATGATTCGGTCAATGTAATTGCGGATCTTTTGAGTACGGTATTTTGTATTTTGGTACCTTCTGGGCTTTGTGCGGTACGCTGGGGGAAAAACGTCGAGTACGGATTTAAGTAGCCTCGCAGTGTTTTGTATTTTTGGTACTTTCTTTTGAGCGATACGTTGGGGAACGTCTTAGACGGATTTGAATAGCCTCAGATATCAGTCTCATGTGTATTAGTACGTTTTGTTGATATTGGTATTATTGCGTATTTCTGAAATTTTAAGTTTACGATTCAGATTTCTTTGTGCTTTGGTCGTGTACGGACGACAGAAAATTTTTGGGGTTACTGTTACAACACTACCTTCTACCAACGTGTCCTGTATTATGTATGTAAATAATTTATGGTATTTTTCTTGCGGGTGTCCTTCAGACACATATAATGTATGATTGTATATATTTTGTGTATGGCAATTCATTGAGGTAATTGGCCACAAATTTCGTTGCAACTTAATTTTGTTTATATTTTGATTTATCCGTACAAGTGATGGCAATACGGTTATAAAATTTTGTTATGGTTGATTCTATATTTTGAAGTAACACTTTGTTCGTTTGACTTAATTGTGGTATTTTAGATTCATCGCGTCTCTGATTCATTTTAGTGCATTTCGTTCGGAACCGTCTTACGACTCTTTCGGTCATTTTTAGCTTACTGTTCAATTCAAGTGCCGGTTTCTCATTTGAGTTTAAACTTATCGATGATGTCATCACTTGTCGCGAATTGATATTATTCAATTCAGTACAAATTCTTTTGCGGTATATTTTTTTTTTAATTTAACTAAACAAATACCGATCTGCGAATATTATTTTTTTTATTATACAGATTTTCTTGCATTTTGTCTGTTAGACAGACTCGTGACTTATTTTTGTATTCAGGATTTAAAAGATTTTATTATACGAATAATTGTGAAGGCGCCGTGCGCCGACTGTAACGACTAGGTCGTGTACTTGTTTTCTTTTGATTTTTAATATATATGTATATGTTTGATGAATTGTGGTTATAATTGCTTTTCTTTGGTCCATCCCCTCATTGCCTGAGTCGAAAGTCAGCGACCCTTTCCGGCGGTACCAATATCTGACTTTGGCGCCTAACTAAAATATTTATCACTATTTTGTGGGACTCTCCCACCTCTCGTATACCTGCGTACAGCTGGAGGTATTGTGGGCCACCAAAGGAATTCCGGTAAGTTCTTCCCTTCTAGTTTTTTTTGTTGGTATATTATTGCGTGGTCATTTAACGCCCCACCCCTAACTACCGACTGAAGGCCGAAGCATCCCTTTTGTCACGCGCTGTCAGTGTGACGGCGTGGCAAGCCCCCACGGGCTGATACGCATAATTGGGTTCCACGGGTTGAACTGAAACGGGATTGGACTTAGCATTCCGTTCCGCCAGATGTTTGTTTTCTTCCAACTTCTTACATACCTTCTTCAACTCGTCGATAGTTTGGATATCGGCAGCACCTAAATGTTCGAGCAAGTAAGGCGTCAAATTCCGTCGAATAATATTTAACTGACGAGTGGCCGGAACAGCGTCGGACAGTCGGGAGAAGAGATTAAGCATGCAGGCGATGTAAGCATTGACACGCTCATCAGGTCCTTGGATGCGATGGACGATTTCATTCCAGAGGTCTTCCTCGTAACCAATTGGCTGGAATTCTTCCTTCAGGCGAGATGCCAAATCATCCCATGACGTAAAAGTGTCCCTATATGCCCGGAACCAATGCAGTGCGGACCCGGTAAATAAATCTACGGCTGAATTAAACAGAACCGACTTCGATACATGGCGAGCTAAGCGAAGATCATCGACTCGCTCGAGAAAATCGCTAATCGATTCGTTTCCATCGAACTTTACACCCCATTTATATACCGGAACTTGAGGATTCGGTGTTGTCGAAATTGGCGAAGAGTCGTTTAATGACATGGTAGAATTATTATCTGGGGTAGAAGCTTGCAAAGCGCGAGTGCTCAACTCTTCATCAAGGGCTAAAGCTTGATTAATTAGAAGCATGACGTCAGAATTCAACTGGGGCGCGTTTGCACGAGACATAAGGCGTCGGGTACGGCTGATCAAATGCAAGATGCGAGTGTCGAGAATGTTAAAGGTGGAACTATCAATAGAACCCGAGAAATTTTGCACTAGATTGCGTAATTCCCCAATCTTTCGACGGCAAACACTCAATTCGGACGAAATGTTTAATTCGGCATCCGGAAAATCCAAATCCTCGTTTTGCGACATTAGCGTAGCCAACGACGTACGTAGTAAGGTCAGGTTCATGTGACCTACACCTTTCACATGACGCAATTCTAACTCGTATACGAGTTCATCGCGAGTTAACCCAAGCACTGACATATCGAAATATTATGATAGACAAACGAAATTGAAATCTAGCGTCAACTTGTATCACTAGGACTAATAGACAATCGTTTAAGAGAAACAGAAAACAAAATACGACGTAATCAGGAAACGACGAAATTGTTTATTATTCGCCAGGATACGAACAATCAAAAGCAAGATCGGTACGTAAGAGAAAACCGGAAAAAAAATTAACAAAAAAATTTTACTTAAATCGAGCCCCACGTTGGCAGGCGCCAATTTGTCAAGTCTTCCCCTTCGGGGTTTGGCCGGGACCTTAATTCAGGCTAGCTCCTTTTTAGCGGCGCTGGGGTGAGTTCGCGAGATTACTGCTCAAATTACAAAAAAAAACAAAAAAACGGTAGTGACGTGGCTATGGACCGAACTTACCAGGATTTTGACTAGAATTGTTAACATCAAGGACGAGCTGCTTTAAGCGGTGTTAAGCTCAAATTGAAATTCTATGGGCGCCTGACCAATCCTCTTGTTAGCACTGTTGACAGATGTTGGTCTCACCTGTCAAGAAACTGGAGTGGTTCGGATCCAATTAAACGCGAAAATTTAGTTTCAAAAAATTTAATTCTTTTTTTTTTTTTTTAAATTAAAACAAGTATTGTGGTGAAATATTACTTGTGGTTGTACAAAATTGAAATTTCATAACAAAAAATGGCAAGATGAGTCATTGTCACTGTAACTACCTACTAGCGATAAAATTACTACAAAAACAAGCCTAAAAATAGCTAGCAATAATAATGATAAATGGTACACAAGTAAATTCACTATATTATATACCTGAAAATTTTCAGCAACTATAGGCAGAACGAACGCTACCATATAACTTAAATAGAAATAACAATTAAACTAAAATAGGTACAATAGTTATGGCGTTAGCAGGTACAGGACATCGATCAAATTCGCAATAGATAAATTATTTTTTTAAAAGTGAAAACAGTGAGCTGAACAAAATTTAGAACCAACAACTCCCCTAACATACGACGCGATCTGAATTAACTTTATTACTAAAAGCTAGCCCTAACGATTGTACCTATACACACGTACACGACACAGCGCATTTTAATAATAATAAAAACAGAACGAAATCACAGTTCCTATATTATAGGATCAAGAATACAAAAAGCGATAAACAAATTAAAATAGTTTTCACCGCGTTATGAATATTATTATTATTTTTTTTTGTTTGCATTTAACATACGAACTACTAAAAACAGTCATTTGCTAGTTTAAGCAAGCTACAGCCGATGACCTCAGTGACGGCACACAATGTGGATTAATATTATTTGTAAGACGTTACTAGATGCAAATATTTATAAACAATTAATAGTTAAAATCAAAATCAAAAGTACGCTAACGTGTGCACCACAACTTACGCAAGAATAGAATCTCACAGACTAATTTGATTCACTGAACTTTTGTATTAACTCACTATGAAGTAAAATTGAAAACAAAATACCTGTAGGTAATTTGCTCGTACGGTAAGTGGATAAGCTTTGCAGCTCAATCCGACTCCTTCCAGGTGAGACCACCAAAAGTCTGGATGTCCGACAAAGATGAAAGCACCAACCGGAACTTCTTGAAAGAAATATGTTGAAGTCGACCCAGTAGATCAAAAGTGATTGGCACACGTTGGCCACGAAGATACACTCACAAAACTTTAGAATTGCAAAGCAAAATTAAACATTTTCGAGAAGGAACCGCAACACGTGCCCTTCAAATGACATCGCAATACTTTCCAGAAAATGGCGTTCAAATTAGACAAATGACTACGCCTTAATTTTTAAGACGAATTATCAACAAGATCAAGCGTTATCAACTCACAATAATCAATCGATAGCAGTAAAAACTAAAAACTTTTACACGACACGGTGAACGGCAACTTAGACGAAATTCGCTACTTTTTTAACTTCCCGCTTTAAAAAAAAAAAAAAAAAAAATTTTTTTTTTTTCAAAAATCGGGAAGTTATTGGTTTCACCCCGATTTTCGAAAATCGAGTTTTCGCCAGATCTCGACGTTTTGGGGTCCTAGGAAGCTATTGAAACTATTTTGGCGATGATGTCCGTAGGGCTGTATGTATGGATGTGTGTGTGTGTGTGTGTGTGTGTATGTATGTATGTAAACCTTTTATATCTTTTGAACGGAGTGTCCGACTGAAACGTGGTTTGCGGCATCTGACGTGATCTTGGTGAACTTAGACTTCCTGAAAATTTGAAACGATTCGGCCCAAAAAATTTTGAGAAATCTTAAAAAAACAAGTTTCAAAAATTTTTAAAAATTTGTTTTTGTAAAAAATTTTCTAAACTACTAAACCGATTAATTCCAAAAACTAATCAGCTCTTCTCCTTAACAAACTGCGTCGATTTCCGCAAACCGCATCAAAATCGGTTCATTTGTTCACGAGAAACCGTGAACGAAAAAATCGTAAAAAAGTGTTTTTTTAAAATGACTCTTAAAATTGTTATCAGATTGATTTTTTTGTAATAAATTACTTTCTTAAGCTAAAAAAACTGCGTCGATCGCCGCAAACCATATCAAAATTGGTTCATTTGTTCATGAGATAACGTGAACGAAAAATTAGGAAAAAAGTAATTTTTTAAAATTACTCGTAAAATTCCTATGAGATCGATTTTTCTGTATAAAATTACTTTTTAAGGTTAAAAAATTGCGTCGACTGCCGCAAATCGCATCAAAATCGCTTCATTTGTTCATGAGATATCGTGAACGAAAATTTCGTAACAAAGTGTTTTTTTTTTGAGCTCGAAGAGCTAAAAAATAAACTTCTTGCTATATTTGACATATTTTTGAGCGTTTTGAACTCGAAAATAGCGGGAAGTTACAGGGATGGCCTGCAGGGTCAAACTACTTTTCAAATTTTTTTTTATTCCGAAATTATATTCGGCTCGCAAGCGTGATGTTCACTCTCTCAAAGTCACAGTCGCAGTCCTCTCGTTTTTTGATTTTTTTTTCTATCATCTTATCATACAAAAGCCCAAGCTAATGGACCGCATTCGCCACCTGTTCGGCACATTCTCAACTATTAGCAATTATCGAATTAACATTACAGGATTCTGTAAATTATTTGACAAAACCAAAAAACAAGTTAGGTCATAGCGCGGTTTCAAAAAAATATAGATGTCCATACAGGGTGTCAAAGAAAAAGTTACCGAAACGGAAAATTTAAAAAAATGAATTTCAAAAGGAGATTTAATTAAGAATATTCGGGGTTGGTCCTGGGGTCCTTCGGGGGGCAAATTACTATCATTTTCACGCAGACAAGCAGTTTTTACATGTTTTACGACAATTAGGTGCAAAATAATAAGTCCTTAAAGGCAAAATTGTTTTATTTCACAAAGGTAAGTCTACTTTCACTATAACATTCAGGTTTGGATCATTCTCTCATAAGAAAATGCAAACTGCATATTAACCATTATTTTAACGCATACAAGCAGTTTTTACATGCTTTATGACAATTAGGGGCAAATGAGTCCTTAAAGGCAAAATTGTTTTATTTCACAAAGGTAAGTCTACTTTCACTATAACATTCAGGTTTGGATCATTCTCTCATAAGAAAATGCAAACTGCATATTAACCATTATTTTAACGCAGACAAGCAGTTTTTACATGCTTCACGACAATTGCGTGCAAATGAGTCCTTATAGGCAAAATTGCTTTATTTTACAAAGGTAAGTCTACTTACACTATACCATTCAGGTTTGGATCATTCTCTCATTAGAAAATGCAAACTGCATATTTACTATCATTTTCACGCAGACAAGTAGTTTTTACATGCTTCACGACAATTAGGTGCAAATGAGTCCTTATAGGCAAAATTGCTTTATTTTACAAAGGCAAGTCTATTTACACTATAACATTCAGGTTTGGATCATTTTCTCTGAAGATAATGCAAACTGATCATTTCCTAATATTTTCACGCAGACAAGAAGTATTTACATGCTTTATGACAATTGGGTGCAAATGTGTCCTTATAGGCAAAATTGCTTTATTTCATGAAGGTAAGTCTACTTACACTATAACATTCAGGTTTGGATCATTCTCTCATAAGAAAATGCAAACTGCATATTAACCATTATTTTGACGCAGACAAGCAGTCTTTACATGCTTCACGACAATTGCGTGCAAATGAGTCCTAATAGGCAGAATTGCTTTATTTCACAAAGGTAAGTCTATTTACACTATAACATTCAGGTTTGGATCATTCTCTCAAAAGATAATGCAAACTGATCATTTCCTATTATTTTCACGCAGACAAGTAGTATTTACATGCTTTATGACAATTAAGATAGATAAGATAAGATAAAATTTATTACTTATAATATATGTACAATAAATTAACAAAAAATTTTTGGACAGCGTTCCGTTAACCGGCTGCTTAGTGTACAAAAAAAAACAAAAGCATTAAATATTACAAAGTATTAATATGGGAAAAAATACAAATAAAAAAACCCAAACAATCAAAAGAAAAGAAATCCAAACTTAGGCTTGTGTATATAACATTATAACACTCTTTTTAATGCTTGTCTAGTAGATGTTTTATTCTTTTATGTTTGCCATTAGTAGCACCACTATCATAATTTCCTATATCACTGATAATTTTAATATCACTATTTTTCTTTATGACAATTAGGTGCAAATTAGTCCTTATAGGCAAAATTGCTTTATTACATGAAGGTAAGTCTACTTACACTATAACATTCAGGTTTGGATCATTCTCTCATAAGAAAATGCAAACTGCATATTTACCATTATTTTAACGCAAACAAGCAGTTTTTACATGCTTTATGACAAATAGGGGCTAATGAGTCCTTATAGGCAAAATTGCTTTATTTCATGAAGGTAAGTCTATTTACACTATAACATTCAGGTTTGGATCATTCTCTCATAACAAAATGCAAACTGCATATTAACCATTATTTTAACGCAGACAAGCAGTTTTTACATGCTTTACGACAAATTAGGTGCAAATGAGTCCTTATAGGCAAAATTGCTTTATTTTACAAAGGTAAGTTTACTTACACTATAACATTTAGGTTTGGATCATTCTCTCATAAGAAAATGCAAACTGCATATTAACTTTTATTTTAACGCATACAAGCAGTTTTTACAAGTTTTATGACAATTAGGTGCAAATGAGTCCTTATAGGCAAAATTGCATTATTTCATGAGGGTAAGTCTATTTACACTATAACATTCAGGTTTGGATCATTCTCTCATAAGAAAATGCAAACTGCATATTTACTATCATTTTCACGCAGACAAGCAGTTTTTACATGTTTTACGACAAATTAGGTGCAAATAAGTCCTTAAAGGCAAAATTGTTTTATTTCACAAAGGTAAGTCTACTTTCACTATAACATTCAGGTTTGGATCATTCTCTCATAAGAAAATGCTAACTGCATATTAACCATTATTTTAACGCAGACAAGCAGTTTTTACATGCTTCACGACAATTGCGTGCAAATGAGTCCTTATAGGCAAAATTGCTTTAGTTTACAAAGGTAAGTCTATTTACACTATAACATTCAGGTTTGGATCATTCTCTCATAAGAAAATGCAAACTGCACATTTACTATCATTTTAACGCAGACAAGCAGTTTTTACATGCTTCACGACAATTAGGTGCAAATGAGTCCTTATAAGCAAAATTGCTATATTTTACAAAGGCAAGTTTATTTACACTATAACATTCAGGTTTGGATCATTCTCTCATATAAAAATGCAAACTGCACATTTACTATCATTTTAACGCACACAAGCAGTTCTTACATGCTTTACGACAATTAGGTGCAAATTAGTCCTTATAGGCAAAATTGCTTTATTTCAAGAAGGTAAGTCTACTTACACTTTAACATTCAGGTTTGGATCATTCTCTCATAAGAAAATGCAAACTGCATATTAACCATTATTTTAACGCATACAAGCAGTTTTTACATGCCTTATGACAATTAGGTGCAAATGAGTCCTTATAGGCAAAATTGCTTTATTTCACAAAGGTAAGTTTACTTACACTATAACATTCAGGTTTGGATTATTCTCTCATAAGAAAAAGCAAACTGCATATTAACTATTATTTTAACGCATACAAGCAGTTTTTACATGCTTTATGACAATTAGGTGCAAATGAGTCCTTATAGGCAAAAATGCTTTATTTCATGAGGGTAAGTCTATTTACACTATAACATTCAGGTTTGGATCATTCTCTCATAAGAAAATGCAAACTGCATATTAACCATTATTTTGACGCAGACAAGCAGTTTTTACATGCTTTACGACAATTGCGTGCAAATGAGTCCTAATAGGCAGAATTGCTTTATTTCACAAAGGTAAGTCTATTTACACTATACCATTCAGGTTTGGATCATTCTCTCAAAAGATAATGCAAACTGATCATTTCCTATTATTTTCAAGCAGACAAGTAGTATTTACATGCTTTATGACAATTAGGTGCAAATGAGTTCTTATAGGCAAAATTGCTTTATTTCACAAAGGTAAGTCTACTTACACTTTAACATTCAGGTTTGGATCATTCTCTCATTAGAAAATGCAAACTGCATATTTACTGTCATTTTCACGCAGACAAGTAGTTTTTACATGCTTCACGACAATTAGGTGCAAATGAGTCCTTATAGGCAAAATTGCTTTATTTTACAAAGGCAAGTCTATTTACACTATAACATTCAGGTTTGGATCATTCTCTCATAAGAAAATGCAAACTGCACATTTACTATCATTTTAACGCAGACAAGCAGTTTTTACATGCGTCACGACAATTGCATGCAAATGAGTCCTTATAGGCAAAATTGCTTTATTTTACAAAGGTAAGTCTATTTACACTGTAACATTCAGGTTTGGATCATTCTCTCAAAAGATAATGCAAACTGATCATTTCCTATTATTTTCACGCAGACAAGTAGTATTTACATGCTTTATGACAATTAGGTGCAAATTAGTCCCTATAAGCAAAATTGCTTTATTTCATGAAGGTAAGTCTACTTACACTATAACATTCAGGTTTGGATCATTCTCTCATAAGAAAACGCAAACTGCATATTAACCATTATTTTAACGCATACAAGCAGTTTTTACATGCCTTATGACAATTAGGGGCAAATGAGTCCTTATAGGCAAAATTGCTTTATTTCATGAAGGTAAGTCAATTTACACTATAACATTCAGGTTTGGACCATTCTCTCATATAAAAATGCAAACTGCACATTTACTATCATTTTAACGCAGACAAGCAGTTTTTACATGCTTTACGACAATTGGGTGCAAATTAGTCCTTATAGGCAAAATTGCTTTATTACATGAAGGTAAGTCTACTTACACTATAACATTCAGGTTTGGATCATTCTCTCATAAGAAAATGCAAACTGCATATTTACCATTATTTTAACGCATACAAGCAGTTTTTACATGCTTTATGACAAATAGGGGCTAATGAGTCCTTATAGGCAAAATTGCTTTATTTCATGAAGGTAAGTCTATTTACACTATAACATTCAGGTTTGGATCATTCTCTCATAACAAAATGCAAACTGCATATTAACCATTATTTTAACGCAGACAAGCAGTTTTTACATGCTTTACGACAATTAGGTGCAAATGAGTCCTTATAGGCAAAATTGCTTTATTTTACAAAGGTAAGTTTACTTACACTATAACATTCAGGTTTGGATCATTCTCTCATAAGAAAATGCAAACTGCATATTAACTTTTATTTTAACGCATACAAGCAGTTTTTACAAGTTTTATGACAATTAGGTGCAAATGAGTCCTTATAGGCAAAATTGCTCTATTTCATGAGGGTAAGTCTATTTACACTATAACATTCAGGTTTGGATCATTTTCTCATAAGAAAACGCAAACTGCATATTTACTATCATTTTCACGCAGACAAGCAGTTTTTACATGTTTTACGACAAATTAGGTGCAAATAAGTCCTTAAAGGCAAAATTGTTTTATTTCACAAAGGTAAGTCTACTTTCACTATAACATTCAGGTTTGGATCATTCTCTCATAAGAAAATGCTAACTGCATATTAACCATTATTTTAACGCAGACAAGCAGTTTTTACATGCTTCACGACAATTGCGTGCAAATGAGTCCTTATAGGCAAAATTGCTTTAGTTTACAAAGGTAAGTCTATTTACACTATAACATTCAGGTTTGGATCATTCTCTCATAAGAAAATGCAAACTGCACATTTACTATCATTTTAACGCAGACAAGCAGTTTTTACATGCTTCACGACAATTAGGTGCAAATGAGTCCTTATAAGCAAAATTGCTATATATTACAAAGGCAAGTTTATTTACACTATAACATTCAGGTTTGGATCATTCTCTCATATAAAAATGCAAACTGCACATTTACTATCATTTTAACGCACACAAGCAGTTCTTACATGCTTTACGACAATTAGGTGCAAATTAGTCCTTATAGGCAAAATTGCTTTATTTCAGGAAGGTAAGTCTACTTACACTTTAACATTCAGGTTTGGATCATTCTCTCATTAGAAAATGCAAACTGCATATTTACTGTCATTTTCACGCAGACAAGTAGTTTTTACATGCTTCACGACAATTAGGTGCAAATGAGTCCCTATAGGCAAAATTGCTTTATTTTACAAAGGCAAGTCTATTTACACTATAACATTCAGGTTTGGATCATTCTCTCATAAGAAAATGCAAACTGCACATTTACTATCATTTTAACGCAGACAAGCAGTTTTTACATGCGTCACGACAATTGCATGCAAATGAGTCCTTATAGGCAAAATTGCTTTATTTTACAAAGGTAAGTCAATTTACACTATAACATTCAGGTTTGGATCATTCTCTCAAAAGATAATGCAAACTGATCATTTCCTATTATTTTCACGCAGACAAGTAGTATTTACATGCTTTATGACAATTAGGTGCAAATTAGTCCCTATAAGCAAAATTGCTTTATTTCATGAAGGTAAGTCTACTTACACTATAACATTCAGGTTTGGATCATTCTCTCATAAGAAAACGCAAACTGCATATTAACCATTATTTTAACGCATACAAGCAGTTTTTACATGCCTTATGACAATTAGGGGCAAATGAGTCCTTATAGGCAAAATTGCTTTATTTCATGAAGGTAAGTCAATTTACACTATAACATTCAGGTTTGGACCATTCTCTCATATAAAAATGCAAACTGCACATTTACTATCATTTTAACGCAGACAAGCAGTTTTTACATGCTTTACGACAATTGGGTGCAAATTAGTCCTTATAGGCAAAATTGCTTTATTTCATGAAGGTAAGTCTACTTACACAATAACATTCAGGTTTGGATCATTCTCTCATAAGAAAATGCAAACTGCATATTAACCATTATTTTAACGCATACAAGCAGTTTTTACATGCTTTATGACAATTAGGTGCAAATGAGTCCTTATAGGCAAAAATGCTTTATTTCATGAGGGTAAGTCTATTTACACTATAACATTCAGGTTTGGATCATTCTCTCATAAGAAAATGCAAACTGCATATTAACCATTATTTTGACGCAGACAAGCAGTTTTTACATGCTTTACGACAATTGCGTGCAAATGAGTCCTAATAGGCAGAATTGCTTTATTTCACAAAGGTAAGTCTATTTACACTATACCATTCAGGTTTGGATCATTCTCTCAAAAGATAATGCAAACTGATCATTTCCTATTATTTTCAAGCAGACAAGTAGTATTTACATGCTTTATGACAATTAGGTGCAAATGAGTTCTTATAGGCAAAATTGCTTTATTTCACAAAGGTAAGTCTACTTACACTTTAACATTCAGGTTTGGATCATTCTCTCATTAGAAAATGCAAACTGCATATTTACTGTCATTTTCACGCAGACAAGTAGTTTTTACATGCTTCACGACAATTAGGTGCAAATGAGTCCTTATAGGCAAAATTGCTTTATTTTACAAAGGCAAGTCTATTTACACTATAACATTCAGGTTTGGATCATTCTCTCATAAGAAAATGCAAACTGCACATTTACTATCATTTTAACGCAGACAAGCAGTTTTTACATGCGTCACGACAATTGCATGCAAATGAGTCCTTATAGGCAAAGTTGCTTTATTTTACAAAGGTAAGTCTATTTACACTGTAACATTCAGGTTTGGATCATTCTCTCAAAAGATAATGCAAACTGATCATTTCCTATTATTTTCACGCAGACAAGTAGTATTTACATGCTTTATGACAATTAGGTGCAAATTAGTCCCTATAAGCAAAATTGCTTTATTTCATGAAGGTAAGTCTACTTACACTATAACATTCAGGTTTGGATCATTCTCTCATAAGAAAACGCAAACTGCATATTAACCATTATTTTAACGCATACAAGCAGTTTTTACATGCCTTATGACAATTAGGGGCAAATGAGTCCTTATAGGCAAAATTGCTTTATTTCATGAAGGTAAGTCAATTTACACTATAACATTCAGGTTTGGACCATTCTCTCATATAAAAATGCAAACTGCACATTTACTATCATTTTAACGCAGACAAGCAGTTTTTACATGCTTTACGACAATTGGGTGCAAATTAGTCCTTATAGGCAAAATTGCTTTATTACATGAAGGTAAGTCTACTTACACTATAACATTCAGGTTTGGATCATTCTCTCATAAGAAAATGCAAACTGCATATTTACCATTATTTTAACGCATACAAGCAGTTTTTACATGCTTTATGACAAATAGGGGCTAATGAGTCCTTATAGGCAAAATTGCTTTATTTCATGAAGGTAAGTCTATTTACACTATAACATTCAGGTTTGGATCATTCTCTCATAACAAAATGCAAACTGCATATTAACCATTATTTTAACGCAGAAAAGCAGTTTTTACATGCTTTACGACAATTCGGTGCAAATGAGTCCTTATAGGCAAAATTGCTTTATTTTACAAAGGTAAGTTTACTTACACTATAACATTCAGGTTTGGATCATTCTCTCATAAGAAAATGCAAACTGCATATTAACTTTTATTTTAACGCATACAAGCAGTTTTTACAAGTTTTATGACAATTAGGTGCAAATGAGTCCTTATAGGCAAAATTGCTCTATTTCATGAGGGTAAGTCTATTTACACTATAACATTCAGGTTTGGATCATTTTCTCATAAGAAAATGCAAACTGCATATTTACTATCATTTTCACGCAGACAAGCAGTTTTTACATGTTTTACGACAAATTAGGTGCAAATAAGTCCTTAAAGGCAAAATTGTTTTATTTCACAAAGGTAAGTCTACTTTCACTATAACATTCAGGTTTGGATCATTCTCTCATAAGAAAATGCTAACTGCATATTAACCATTATTTTAACGCAGACAAGCAGTTTTTACATGCTTCACGACAATTGCGTGCAAATGAGTCCTTATAGGCAAAATTGCTTTAGTTTACAAAGGTAAGTCTATTTACACTATAACATTCAGGTTTGGATCATTCTCTCATAAGAAAATGCAAACTGCACATTTACTATCATTTTAACGCAGACAAGCAGTTTTTACATGCTTCACGACAATTAGGTGCAAATGAGTCCTTATAAGCAAAATTGCTATATTTTACAAAGGCAAGTTTATTTACACTATAACATTCAGGTTTGGATCATTCTCTCATATAAAAATGCAAACTGCACATTTACTATCATTTTAACGCACACAAGCAGTTCTTACATGCTTTACGACAATTAGGTGCAAATTAGTCCTTATAGGCAAAATTGCTTTATTTCAGGAAGGTAAGTCTACTTACACTTTAACATTCAGGTTTGGATCATTCTCTCATTAGAAAATGCAAACTGCATATTTACTGTCATTTTCACGCAGACAAGTAGTTTTTACATGCTTCACGACAATTAGGTGCAAATGAGTCCCTATAGGCAAAATTGCTTTATTTTACAAAGGCAAGTCTATTTACACTATAACATTCAGGTTTGGATCATTCTCTCATAAGAAAATGCAAACTGCACATTTACTATCATTTTAACGCAGACAAGCAGTTTTTACATGCGTCACGACAATTGCATGCAAATGAGTCCTTATAGGCAAAATTGCTTTATTTTACAAAGGTAAGTCTATTTACACTATAACATTCAGGTTTGGATCATTCTCTCAAAAGATAATGCAAACTGATCATTTCCTATTATTTTCACGCAGACAAGTAGTATTTACATGCTTTATGACAATTAGGTGCAAATTAGTCCCTATAAGCAAAATTGTTTTATTTCATGAAGGTAAGTCTACTTACACTATAACATTCAGGTTTGGATCATTCTCTCATAAGAAAACGCAAACTGCATATTAACCATTATTTTAACGCATACAAGCAGTTTTTACATGCCTTATGACAATTAGGGGCAAATGAGTCCTTATAGGCAAAATTGCTTTATTTCATGAAGGTAAGTCAATTTACACTATAACATTCAGGTTTGGACCATTCTCTCATATAAAAATGCAAACTGCACATTTACTATCATTTTAACGCAGACAAGCAGTTTTTACATGCTTTACGACAATTGGGTGCAAATTAGTCCTTATAGGCAAAATTGCTTTATTTCATGAAGGTAAGTCTACTTACACAATAACATTCAGGTTTGGATCATTCTCTCATAAGAAAATGCAAACTGCATATTAACCATTATTTTAACGCATACAAGCAGTTTTTACATGCTTTATGACAATTAGGGGCAAATGAGTCCTTATAGGCAAAATTGCTTTATTTCATGAAGGTAAGTCTATTTACACTATAACATTCAGGTTTGGATCATTCTCTCATAAGAAAATGCAAACTGCATATTAACCATTATTTTAACGCAGAAAAGCAGTTTTTACATGCTTTACGACAATTCGGTGCAAATGTGTCCTTATAGGCAAAATTGCATTATTTCACAAAGGTAAGTTTACTTACACTATAACATTCAGGTTTGGATCATTCTCTCATAAGAAAATGCAAACTGCATATTAACAATTATATTAACGCATACAAGCAGTTTTTACATGCTTTATGACAATTAGGTGCAAATGAGTCCTTATAGGCAAAATTGCTTTATTTCATGAGGGTAAGTCTATTTACACTATAACATTCAGGTTTTGATCATTCTCTCATAAGAAAATGCAAACTGCATATTTACTATCATTTTCACGCAGACAAGTAGTTTTTACATGTTTTACGACAATTAGGTGCAAATAAGTCCTTAATAGCAAAATTGTTTTATTTCACAAAGGTTAGAGTACTTTCACTATAACAGTCAGGTTTGGATCATTCTCTCATAAGAAAATGCAAACTGCATATTAACCATTATTTTAACGCAGACAAGCAGTTTTTACATGCTTCACGACAATTGCGTGCAAATGAGTCCTTATAGGCAAAATTGCTTTATTTTACAAAGGTAAGTCCATTTACACTATAACATTCAGGTTTGAATCATTCTCTCATAAGAAAACGCAAACTGCATATTAACCATTATTTTAACGCATACAAGCAGTTTTTACATGCTTTATGACAATTAGGGGCAAATGAGTCCTTATAGGTAAAATTGCTTTATTTCATGAGGGTAAGTCTATTTACACTATAACATTCAGGTTTGGATCATTCTCTCATAAGAAAATGCAAACTGCGTATTAAACATTATTTTAACGCAGACAAGCAGTTTTTACATGCTTCACGACAATTGCGTGCAAATGAGTACTTATAGGCAAAATTGCTTTATTTTACAAAGGTATGTCTGTTTACACTATAACATTCAGGTTTGGATCATTCTCTCATAAGAAAATGCAAACTGAATATTAACTATTATTTTAACGCATACAAGCAGTTTTTTTACAAGCTTTATGACAATTAGGTGCAAATGAGTCCTTATAGGCAAAATTGCTTTATTTCATGAGGGTAAGTCTATTTACACTATAACATTCAGGTTTGGATCATTCTCTCATAAGAAAATGCAAACTGCATATTAAACATTATTTTAACGCAGACAATCAGTTTTTACATGCTTCACGACAATTGCGTGCAAATGAGTCCTTATAGACAAAATTGCTTTATTTTACAAAGGTAAGTCTATTTACACTATAACATTCAGGTTTGGATCATTTTTTCAAAAGATAATGAAAACTGATCATTTCCTATTATTTTCACGCAGACAAGCAGTATTTACATGCTTTATGACAATTAGGTGCAAATGTGTCCTTATAGGCAAAATTGCTTTATTTTCCAATGGCAAGTCTATTTACACTATAACATTCAGGTTTGGATCATTCTCTCATAAGAAAATGCAAACTGCACATTTACTATCATTTTAACGCAGACAAGCAGTTTTTACATGCTTCACGACAATTAGGTGCAAATGAGTCCTGTGACGACCACTATTTCCGGTCTCACAAACAAATCCTACGAGGCCCGCCGTAGCTCATCGGCGCTGTGGGGGGGTTCGATAAAATAATACCGACACAAAGTTAACCTTAATGACTACGTACTTACCGATGTTGGTGGTGTCAAATATCACAGAGGAAAAGCTACCCAAGAGGGAGTGTAAAGCTTAAATTTGTGATTTTATAGGGCGCCAAGCCAAAATTCCTCTGTTCTTAAACAATCTAACAGATGTTGGCTTCACCTGTAGACTGTATTCGTGAATTTGACCAAATAAAACACAAACTTTACCAAAAATGAATTTAATAGAAATAAGAAAATAAAGGAACATCAACCTAGTGAAAGATTCTCTTAATAATTAACAATTTGATAATAGGATAGTCAAAAGATTATTATTGAATAAACGGTGGATATAATATTAATAGATCAATAAAATTTAGTGAACGTAAGTGAAATATCACTTTTAAGGTAAGATATGATACACGATTAGATATTGTGCATTCTTAAAATTAATTCGTACGTGGCCACTAACGAAATCTTCAAATATCAAATGAATTACCAAATAAAACAAATTATATATATAGTACAAAATTCAGATAAAATCTAAAGCCAATTTTACAGTCGGGCACTAGTTCATAAATTCTGAAAGCTGTACGAAACGTTAAGGAACTGGACCACTTATAAGATGGGCCTCAGATACTTAAAAAAAAATAGGTTATAAAAAAAATACACAATAAAATATGACAAGACGTGAAATTATTAACACAATAGTTTAGTAACTATGGAAACGTACATATCTGTTGAAAATAATAATTAATATTGTTTTTGTTCCACGTAATATATTCAATATTAAGTCACTAAAATTCGCGAATTATTAATCCATACTTGCACTGTTAAAAAAAAAAAAAAAAGAAGATTGTACCTTATTTATTTACGAATACCTGGGTGGTCAAATTCACTCGCAATATCTTCCAAGTAACATCTACCCACGACTCGATATCTTCAAAGGGAATAATTAGCGTCTCCGGAAAATGTCACATAAATTTATAATGTACAGCCAAAACAACGCTTCTCACAAAACCATTAATCCATCAGAACCAGTAATTCACCAAACATTTATCCACAAAACCATTCATTTACCAAAAACCATTAATACATCAAAACCATTAAATTACCAAAACATTAATCCACAAAGCCATTTATTCGCAAAAACCATTTAACTACTAAAACCAATAATTCACAACAACCAACAACCAAACTTTTCCAACGCGTCTCCTGTAACACTTCCTTATTCAAAAATTCAACAACAACTACTGACTCACTTTTTTCCGCGTCCCTCGCAACCATCCTTAAAACAAAACTCATTCATCAACAAATCGACAATTAACCAAGTGATATATGATCGTCGTTCCATGACTAGTTTCGATTTATCAATCTATCACAGCACACTCAAAACCATAGCTTGTAAAATTATGTCAATTGCGACGTAACAACACCCCCCTTACGTGGTGAGGATTTCACCGAAATACTCATAAAGTAACGATAAAATAAGTACGAAAGAAAAGGATTTCCGACACAAAAAAAAAATTTACGTCTGCAATCACAAACACCTACTCCTGAGATAAACCCATGATGTCTATACACGACAACCATACCAAAAAAAAAATATGCGAATTCAAGAAACGACAGTTATAAAAGAGGACGACATCACATGCCCATCAACGGTACTCTAGTCCTAGTGACACGTGAAAAGATAACTAGTCCCAAAAGAAAAAAAATATAAACCACAAACTTGACGAAACTTGCGCATAAAAAAAAGAAAAACAATATAATACCCAAAAACAACCAACATCAACCGAGAGTGAACTATTCAGATCAGTCATTCCTAGGAAACCATAAGATATCCATCAAAAGAAAAACCTACGCTATGAGTAAAATACTCAGCTCAACACTCAAAAAAAATTATCAAAAAAAAAAAAAAATAAAAATGGAAGGGTTATTCCAAGTCATAGACCTAGAGACATTTATATCGTCTCATCGCCGGTCTACTTAAAGTAGCAAATGCTCAGCCCTACCAAATTTTTCCAAATGCAACACTGCAAAAAAAAAAAATCATCTTTAATAGGCATCCTGTCGTGTCAGCGAACACTTAAATCTCGGAAGTAGACATACTGACAATTAACACGACGAAAATCTAAATTGAGGAGTCGGAAAATCAAAAAAAAAAAAAAAAATCAAAATGAAATAAAACATTATGTGTAATGTGTAATGAGTAAGAGTGTAGATATGATAAAGAAAATGAGGTATAGTGTATGTTCACCAGGTCGCCTTTTACGACTGACGGAACGTGTCACGGAACTATTCTAAACCCGGTCACCGCACGGGGTCTAACACAACCAAATACTACTAAGGTCATGCTATACAAATGTGACACAAAAGAAGATCCAAACACACCGAAAAAAAAAAAAAAAATACTAAAAACTAAAAGCCTAAAGTGTTTACTCAATTAAATTAAATATCACCAGTGTCTGGTTTTAAATCGTTGGCATGCCAAACCCCGGTAACATGACCGTTTCGGTCTTCCAGTTCGTAAGTCCACGATGACATCCTTTTCTTTACCCGGAACGGACCTATAAACTTTGGAGCCAATTTTGCACTAAACTGACGTGTGGCATCAGATATGGGGAAATTGCGTCGATATACTGAGTCTCCAACCTGGTAAGAAACGATTCGACGACGAAGGTCGTATATCCGTTTACTCTTTTCATATGCTGCGTCTAGTTTCATCGCTACTTCTTTATAAATTTCACGGAACGACTGGTTCAGCTCTGTGGATTCTGGACGGGGATCAAAATCTATATTGTCTTCATCCAAGTCAGTATACAACTTCCCTGATAATATCAGTTCTCTACCAAAATTTACGAAATAAGGTGACAATCCGGTACTTGCATGTTTCGAAGCTCGAATCGCGCAGGCTAGTTTTGACAAATGCACATCCCATAAACTATGTTGATCCTTGACGTATGACGCCATCATAGTCTTAAGCACTCGATTGATACGCTCCGTGGGATTGGCTTGCGGATGGTAGTGCGCATTGAAAAGAATTCGTGAATCATAGCGCTCAGCAAGAGAGGTAAAAACATGACTGCGAAACTGTACTCCGTTATCAGCCAAAATGAACTGTGGGGCACCGAACATCAGGAAAACATTGTCTTCTACTAGTTTCGCTATCGGTTTCGCGTTAGCGTTACGTAAAGGGAAAAGTAGAGGAAATTTTGAAAAACAATCGGCGACGACCAAAAGATAGACATTTCCCCTGGGGGAACGAGGGAGGGGTCCCATTAAATCAAGTGAGATCATCTGCCATGGTCGGTTGACTCGGGCGCGTCTTCCCATCAAACCAACGGGTCGGCGTTGTTCTGCTTTGTATTGAATACAGGTATTACAGGATTTGATGTAGCGAGCGGTGTCTCTACGCATCTGTGGCCAGTAATAGAGTTCCGACAGTCGTTGTACTGTCTTCACCACTCCTTGATGACCGGCAGTTGGAAGATCATGGGTTTCACGCAACGCTTCCTGTCGTAAACCGCGAGGTAGAACTCTTTTCCAACAGTCTTCCTCCGTTTGTAAACCGAACAGTCTCGAATGAATCAATTTATAAAGTTGCATTCCATCAATACGCCAATTCGGATATTCTATCGGGTTTTCACGAACCTTCTCCATCATTCGACTGTACCAAGGATCTTGGTCCATCTGATTGACTTCGATAAGGTCTACCGTAGGAACTGAACGAGACAACAAATCTGGGACGACGTGTTCCTTTCCCTTCCGATGTACGATAGTAAAATCGTATTGTTGTAAGCGGACAGCCCAACGTGCCAATCTTCCTGTTGGATCTTTAAGATTGTGGAGCCATACCAATGAATGGTGATCCGTGACAACCGTGAAATGGTAGCCTTCGAGATATCCTCTAAGTTTTTCGACGGCCCAGAGAACGGCAAGACATTCACGTTCTGTAACGCTAAAGTTGCGTTCAGCTTTTGATAATGATCGACTGGCATAACAGATAACGCGTTCTCCATTTGTATGAGGCTGTGTCAGAACGGCGCCGACACCGAAAGCCGAAGCATCGGTCTGAAGCACAAACGGTAACGTGAAATCTGGGCAATTCAGAATTGGTGCTGACACAAGGTGATTTTTCAGTTTCGCGAAAGCGAGTGTACAGACTTCTGTCCAAACGAATTTTGAATTCTTTTTGAGAAGGGACGTAAGAGGAGCGATGGTTGTAGAAAAATTGGGAATGAAGCGACGGTACCACGAAGCCATACCTAAAAAGCGACGTACTTCGGTAACTGTCTTGGGAATCGGAACGTCAATAATAGCGGATACCTTGTCTGGGTCGACATTTAGGCCTGATCGATTGACTACATATCCTAGATATTTAAGCTCAGGCATGCAAAACTTGCACTTATCGCGTCCGAGGGTTAATCCAGCCTGAATTAAACGGTTAAACACATCCTCGAGAACTTTAACATGCGTCTCGAAGTCCGATGTCGCGATGACAATATCATCGAGATAAACAAAGACATGGGGCTCAAGTTCAGCGCCTAAGACGCGATCCATCAATCTCTGCCGCGTAGCGGCGGAATTGTGTAAACCCATCGGCATACGACTAAACTGGAAGAGGCCGCGACCAGGAATGGTAAAAGCCGTCAATTCTTTACTAGTTGGAGAAAGAGGGACTTGCCAATAAGCTGATTTTAAGTCTAAAGACGATAGATATTTAGCCCCTTTCAATTTATCGAGAATTGAAGATACGAAAGGTAGGGGATAAGCATCACGCTTGGTAACTGAATTGAGTTTCCGGAAATCGACCACAAAACGATAATCTCCAGTTTTCTTCCGTACAAGAAGGATGGGAAATGACCATGCACTATTGGACGATTCAACTACACCGGCTTCCAACATTTTCTTTAATTCTTGATCGATATATTCTTGGATCTTTGGATTAGTGGGGTAATACCGCTGTTTGATCGGGGTTGAAGTAGTCTCGATCACGTGTTCTACTAAAGTCGTACAACCTAATTTATCTCCCATACGTGCGAAGTTCTTATTGGTAATTCGGTCTAGCTTCCGTTTTTGTTGGACACTGAGATGTCCAAGTGGAGGATCATTCGAGTGAGAGATAACACCAACTTCGACAAAATTCCATTGTTGTTTGACGACGTCAGGAACAATACCCATCGCACGCCAGAAGTCCACTCCTAGTACTAATCGATGTCGTATTCGTGGGACGATCAGTACTTCAAGTGTCCGTTCGCGGTCTTCTAACGAAAATATGACAGTAGCTGAACCAGAGCAGAGACAATGTTGACCATCTGCGGTTTGAACTTGTTGTTCAGTTTTGTTGACCTTTACCCCGAGATCACGTAAAAGGGGAATACCGGCGGCTCCGATAATAGTTCGACTCGCGCCAGAATCGAGGAGGCCGACGATCGGATGACCGTACAACAGAACTTTTAAATGAGGGCGTTCGTCGGGAGACGTCGAATCAAAAACAAAATTCACCGAAACCGTCTCCGCCTGTTTTTCTATCGTTGGTCGGGTATGATAATCTGGGGCGTCTAGTCGACCATCTATACGTCCTCGGGTAAGTTTCCCGAAGTCGTTTGTTGTGAACACGTAGGTATTTCTACGTTTCTGGTGGAATCAGCGCAACACTGTCGTGTTAAAACGCCTGCTTTTCCACATCGGAAACAATGCAGTCTGCGAGGCTCTCTACAAAGACGAGCTACATGTCCTAGTTGTGAACAATTCCAGCACCTCACTTGGGAAACAACAGCCAACTCCACATCATAACTAGTGTTCAACTTCGGTATAGTACGTGCGGGGCGTCTTTCGTATGCAAGGTCCGGTTCCAAAGTAGACCGAGCTGGGGGTGGAGGATGGTAGTCTTCTACTAGATATTTCGTTTCTTCAAGTCTGCGGCCATATGCGACCAATTGGTCAAGAGAAACGATTGGAACTAAACTTAATTGAGTAGTATATGACGGATGAAGGTTCCGCCGAATGGTACTCAACATAAAATCTTCGGACGGAACTATCGACAGACGATTAAACATGTTCTCCATGACTGCAACAAACACGGCAACCGGTTCATCAGGACCTTGGGTACGATCTTGGATTTCCTTCATAAGTCGGAAATCATAATTAGGAGGTAGAAACGTTGTGCGTAAAGCGATTTCAATGTCTCTCCAACAAACAAACTTGCCGCGATTGGCTCGAAACCAGATAAGTGCTTTGCCCCTGAAGAGATCGGATGCGGAAATAAAAAGTTCATGATCGGAAACGTGTCGGGCCTTTTGCAATTCTCGGACATGTTCAATGAACGCGCTAACGCTTACAGACTGGGGTTCGCCATCAAAAGACACGTTCCAGTGGCAAACAGGTGTTGACCTTATGCGCTCGTAAAATGGCAACTCAGGTGGTCCAAAAGAGGGTTGTCTAGACGAGTCTCTGAGCATCGTACGTCCATACATTGCAGGTGGTTCTTGTGTACCGTTACTATCCAAAACTCGTTCAGGACATGTTGTATTGTTCCGTAGAGGTGAATATTCGGTCGGTGAATGACGTAGTGAAGGGCCGCGTGGGGAACTCGTGTTGGTCGTGTCGCCCATAGTTGTAAAGTCTATCAATGAGGTCTCTGGATTTCGTACAAGTGTCTCTCCTGTAACAGGTGGTTGACAAGAAAATTTCTCATCCAAAGAAACGCGAGTAACATCAACTAAGTCTTGAAGGTCCTGACGATATTTTTCTGCCAAATCGCCGAAAATCGTATATGAACGCAGTCTGCGCTGTAAGTCATCGAGTTCAGTCTTTCGAGTAAGGTAATCTAACATAGATCCCGAACTACTTTCCACTTGTCTTCGTAGATCTGCTACAGCACGTTGGAAGGCGGTAATTTCCAGTGCCGTGAGGGGAACTTCAGTGTGCATAAATACATACCCACTTTCCTCCAGCTGAAGTGCACTACGCAACCGTTTCCGCAATACCTCTACCGTACCTTCTCCGTTTATACCGCGTGAATTCAATGCGGATTGCAACTCCGGTTTAAGTAAACGATTTATATCCATCGCGTTTTAAATGATATAAACGAATACGAAGTTAAAAAAAAATATTAATAATACAAAATTAAATCTATATGCAAAGCTACTGGTACAATCAAAGCAAAAGTACCCAAACAATCACCAATAACAACCAAAACCAAAAAGGGAACTATAACTGACGCAACAAAAGGAAATTCTACATATAGAGCCCACTTTAATATGCCCCACGTTGGGCGCCAAATTGTGACGACCACTATTTCCGGTCTCACAAACAAATCCTACGAGGCCCGCCGTAGCTCATCGGCGCTGTGGGGGGGTTCGATAAAATAATACCGACACAAAGTTAACCTTAATGACTACGTACTTACCGATGTTGGTGGTGTCAAATATCACAGAGGAAAAGCTACCCAAGAGGGAGTGTAAAGCTTAAATTTGTGATTTTATAGGGCGCCAAGCCAAAATTCCTCTGTTCTTAAACAATCTAACAGATGTTGGCTTCACCTGTAGACTGTATTCGTGAATTTGACCAAATAAAACACAAACTTTACCAAAAATGAATTTAATAGAAATAAGAAAATAAAGGAACATCAACCTAGTGAAAGATTCTCTTAATAATTAACAATTTGATAATAGGATAGTCAAAAGATTATTATTGAATAAACGGTGGATATAATATTAATAGATCAATAAAATTTAGTGAACGTAAGTGAAATATCACTTTTAAGGTAAGATATGATACACGATTAGATATTGTGCATTCTTAAAATTAATTCGTACGTGGCCACTAACGAAATCTTCAAATATCAAATGAATTACCAAATAAAACAAATTATATATATAGTACAAAATTCAGATAAAATCTAAAGCCAATTTTACAGTCGGGCAGTAGTTCATAAATTCTGAAAGCTGTACGAAACGTTAAGGAACTGGACCACTTATAAGATGGGCCTCAGATACTTAAAAAAAAATAGGTTATAAAAAAAATACACAATAAAATATGACAAGACGTGAAATTATTAACACAATAGTTTAGTAACTATGGAAACGTACATATCTGTTGAAAATAATAATTAATATTGTTTTTGTTCCACGTAATATATTCAATATTAAGTCACTAAAATTCGCGAATTATTAATCCATACTTGCACTGTTAAAAAAAAAAAAAAAAGAAGATTGTACCTTATTTATTTACGAATACCTGGGTGGTCAAATTCACTCGCAATATCTTCCAAGTAACATCTACCCACGACTCGATATCTTCAAAGGGAATAATTAGCGTCTCCGGAAAATGTCACATAAATTTATAATGTACAGCCAAAACAACGCTTCTCACAAAACCATTAATCCATCAGAACCAGTAATTCACCAAACATTTATCCACAAAACCATTTATTTACCAAAAACCATTAATACATCAAAACCATTAAATTACCAAAACATTAATCCACAAAGCCATTTATTCGCAAAAACCATTTAACTACTAAAACCAATAATTCACAACAACCAACAACCAAACTTTTCCAACGCGTCTCCTGTAACACTTCCTTATTCAAAAATTCAACAACAACTACTGACTCACTTTTTTCCGCGTCCCTCGCAACCATCCTTAAAACAAAACTCATTCATCAACAAATCGACAATTAACCAAGTGATATATGATCGTCGTTCCATGACTAGTTTCGATTTATCAATCTATCACAGCACACTCAAAACCATAGCTTGTAAAATTATGTCAATTGCGACGTAACAGTCCTTATAGGCAAAATTGCTTTATTTTACAAAGGCAAGTCTATTTACACTATAACATTCAGGTTTGGATCATTCTCTCATAAGAAAATGCAAACTGCATATTTACTATCATTTTAACGCAGACAAGCAGTTTTTACATGCTTTACGACAATTAGGTGCAAATTAGTCCTTATAGGCAAAATTGCTTTATTTCATGAAGGTAAATCTACTTACACTATAACATTCAGCTTTGGATCATTCTCTCATAAGAAAATGCAAACTGCATATTAACCATTATTTTACCGCATACAAGCAGTTTTTACATGCTTTATGACAATTAGGGGCAAATGAGACCTTATAGGCAAAATTGCTTTATTTCATGAAGGTAAGTCTATATACACTATAATATTCAGGTTTGGATCATTCTCTCATAAGAAAATGCAAACTGCATATTAACCATTATTTTAACGCAGACCAGCAGTTTTTACATGCTTTACGACAATTAGGTGCAAATGAGTCCTTATAGGCAAAATTGCTTTATTTCATGAAGGTAAGTCCATTTACACTATAACATTCAGGTTTGAATCATTCTCTCATAAGAAAATGCAAACTGCATATTAACCATTATTTTGACGCAGACAAGCAGTTTTTACATGCTTTACGACAATAAGATGCAAATGAGTCCTTATAGGCAAAATTGCTTTATTTTACAAAGGTAAGTTTACTTAAACTATAACATTCAGGTTTGGATCATTCTCTCATAAGAAAATGCAAACTGCATATTTACTATCATTTTAACGCATACAAGCAGTTTTTACATGCTTTATGACAATTAGGTGCAAATGAGTCCTTATAGGCAAAATTGCTTTATTTCATGAAGGTCAATTTACACTATAACATTCAGGTTTGGATTATTCTCTCATAAGAAAATGCAAGCTGCATATTAACCATTATTTTTACGCAGACAAGCAGTTTTTACATGCTTTACGACAATTAGGTGCAAATAAGTCCTTATAGGCAAAATTGCTTTATTTCACAAAGGTAAGTTTACTTACACTATAACATTCAGGTTTGGATCATTCTCTCATAAGAAAATGCAAACTGCATATTTACTATCATTTACACGCAGACAAGCAGTTTTTACATGTTTTACGACAATTGCGTGCAAATGAGTCCTTATAGGCAAAATTGCTTTATTTTACAAAGGTAAGTCTATTTACACTATACCATTCAGGTTTGGATCATTTTCTCAAAAGATAATGCAAACTGATCATTTCCTATAATTTTCACTCAGACAAGAAGTATTTACATGCTTTATGACAATTAGGTGCAAATATATCCTTATAGGCAAAAATGCTTTATTCCACAAAGGTAAGTCTACTTACACTATAACATTCAGGTTTGGATCATTCTCTCATTAGAAAATTCAAACTGCATATTAACCATTATTTTAACGCAGACAAGCAGTTTTTACATGCTTCACGACAATTGCGTGCAAATGAGTCCTTATAGGCAAAATTGCTTTATTTCATGAGGGTAAGTCTATTTACACTATAACATTCAGGTTTGGATCATTCTCTCATAAGAAAATGCAAACTGCATATTAACCATTATTTTGACGCAGACAAGCAGTTTTTACATGCTTCACGACAATTGCGTGCAAATGAGTCCTAATAGGCAGATCTGCTTTATTTCACAAAGGTAAGTCTATTTACACTATAACATCCAGGTTTGGATCATTCTCTCAAAAGATAATGCAAACTGATCATTTTCTATTATTTTCACGCAGACAAGTAGTATTTACATGCTTTATGACAATTAGGTGCAAATGAGTCCTTATAGGCAAAATTGCTTTATTTCACAAAGGTTAGTCTACTTACACTATAACATTCAGGTTTGGATCATTCTCTCATTAGAAAATTCAAACTGCATATTAACCATTATTTTAACGCAGGCAAGCAGTTTTTACATGCTTCACGACAATTGCGTGCAAATGAGTCCTTATAGGCAAAATTGCTTTATTTTACAAAGGTAAGTCTATTTACACTATAACATTCAGGTTTGGATCATCCTCTCATAAGAAAATGCAAACTGCATATTTACTATCATTTTCACGCAGACAAGCAGTTTTTACATGTTTTACGACAATTAGGTGCAAATAAGTCCTTAAAGGCAAAATTGTTTTATTTCACAAAGGTAAGTCTACTTTCACTTTAACATTCAGGTTTGGATCATTCTCTCATAAGAAAATGCAAACTGCATATTAACCATTATTTTAACGCAGACAAGCAGTTTTTACATGCTTCACGACAAATGCGTGCAAATGAGTCCTTATAGGCAAAATTGCTTTATTTTACAAAGGTAAGTCTATTTTCACTATAACATTCAGGTTTGGATCATTCTTTCATAAGAAAATGCAAACTGCATATAAACCATTTTTTTAACGCATACAAGCAGTTTTTACATGCTTTATGACAATTAGGGGCAAATGAGTCCTTATAGGCAAAATTGCTTTATTTCATGAAGGTAAGTCTATTTACACTATAACATTCAGGTTTGGATCATTCTCTCATAAGAAAATGCAAACTGCATATTGACCATTATTTTAACGCAGACAAGCAGTTTTTACATGCTTTACGACAATTAGGTGCAAATGAGTCCTTATAGGCAAAATTGCTTTATTTCACAAAGGTAAGTGTACATACACTATAACATTCAGGTTTGGATCATTCTCTCATAAGAAAATTCAAACTGCATATTTACTATCATTTACACGCAGACAAGCAGTTTTTACATGTTTTACGACAATTAGGTGCAAATAAGTCCTTAAAGGCAAAATTGTTTTATTTCACAAAGGTAAGTCTACTTTCACTATAACATTCAGGTTTGGATCATTCTCTCATAAGAAAATGCAAACTGCATATTAATCATTATTTTAACGCAGACAAGCAGTTTTTACATGCTTAACGACAATTGCGTGCAAATTAATCCTTATAGGCAAAATTGCTTTATTTTACAAAGGTAAGTCTATTTAAACTATAACATTCAGGTTTGGATCATTCTCTCATAAGAAAATGCAAACTGCATATTAACTATTATTTTAACGCATACAAGCAGTTTTTACAAGCTTTATGACAATTAGGTGCAAATGAGTCCTTATAGGCAAAATTGCTTTATTTCATGAGGGTAAGTCTATTTACACTATAACATTCAGGTTTGGATCATTCTCTCAAAAGATAATGCAAACTGATCATTTCCTATTATTTTCACGCAGACAAGCAGTATTTACATGCTGTATGACAAATAGGTGCAAATGTGTCCTTATAGGCAAAATTGCTTTATTTTCCAATGGCAAATCTACTTACACTATAACATTCAGCTTTGGATCATTCTCTCATAAGAAAATGCAAACTGCATATTAACCATTATTTTACCGCATACAAGCAGTTTTTACATGCTTTATGACAATTAGGGGCAAATGAGACCTTATAGGCAAAATTGCTTTATTTCATGAAGATAACTCAATATACACTATAACATTCAGGTTTGGACCATTCTCTCATAAGAAAATGCAAACTGCATATTAACCATTATTTTAACGCAGACAAGCAGTTTTTACATGCTTTACGACAATTAGGTGCAAATGAGTCCTTATAGGCAAAATTGCTTTATTTTCCAATGGCAAGTCTATTTACACTATAACATTCAGGTTTGGATCATTCTCTCATAAAAAAATGCAAACTGCATATTAACCATTATTTTGACGAAGACAAGCAGTTTTTACATGCTTTACGACAATTAGATGCAAATGAGTCCTTATAGGCAAAATTGCTTTATTTTACAAAGGTAAGTTTACTTAAACTATAACATTCAGGTTTGGATCATTCTCTCATAAGAAAATGCAAACTGCATTTTAACTATTATTTTAACGCATACAAGCAGTTTTTTTACAAGCTTTATGACAATTAGGTGCAAATGAGTCCTTATAGGCAAAATTGCTTTATTTCATGAGGGTAAGTCTATTTACACTATAACATTCAGGTTTGGATCATTCTCTCATAAGAAAATGCAAACTGCATATTTACTATCATTTTAACGCATACAAGCAGTTTTTACATGCTTTATGACAATAAGGTGCAAATGAGTCCTTGTAGGCAAAATTGCTTTATTTCATGAAGGTCAATTTACACTATACCATTCAGGTTTGGATTATTCTCTCATAAGAAAATGCAAGCTGCATATTAACCATTATTTTTACGCAGACAAGCAGTTTTTACATGCTTTACGACAATTAGGTGCAAATTAGTCCTTATAGGCAAAATTGCTTTATTTCATGAAGAAAAGTCTTCTTACACTATAACATTCAGGTTTGGATCATTCTCTCATAAAAAAATGCAAACTGCATATTAACCATTATTTTAACGCAGACAAGCAGTTTTTACATGCTTTACGACAATTAGATGCAAATGAGTCCTTATAAGCAAAATTGCTTGATTTCACAAAGGTAAGTTTACTTACACTATAACATTCAGGTTTCGATCATTCTCTCATAAGAAAATTCAAACTGCATATTTACTATCATTTACACGCAGACAAGCAGTTTTTACATGTTTTACGACAATTGCGTGCAAATGAGTCCTTATAGGCAAAATTGCTTTATTTTACAAAGGTAAGTCTATTTACACTATACCATTCAGGTTTGGATCATTTTCTCAAAAGATAATGCAAACTGATCATTTCCTATAATTTTCACGCAGACAAGAAGTATTTACATGCTTTATGACAATTAGGTGCAAATATATCCTTATAGGCAAAAATGCTTTATTTCATGAAGGTAAGTCTACTTACACTATAACATTCAGGTTTGGATCATTCTCTCATAAGAAAATGCAAACTGCATATTAACCATTATTTTGACGCAGACAAGCAGTTTTTACATGCTTCACGACAATTGCGTGCAAATGAGTCCTAATAGGCAGATCTGCTTTATTTCACAAAGGTAAGTCTATTTACACTATAACATCCAGGTTTGGATCATTCTCTCAAAAGATAATGCAAACTGATCATTTTCTATTATTTTCACGCAGACAAGTGGTATTTACATGCTTTATGACAATTAGGTGCAAATGAGTCCTTATAGGCAAAATTGCTTTATTTCACAAAGGTGAGTCTACTTACACTATAACATTCAGGTTTGGATCATTATCTCATTAGAAAATTCAAACTGCATATTAACCATTATTTTAACGCAGACAAGCAGTTTTTACATGCTTCACGACAATTGCGTGCAAATGAGTCCTTATAGGCTAAATTGCTTTATTTCATGAGGGTAAGCCTATTTACACTATAACATTCAGGTTTGGATCATTCTCTCATAAGAAAATGCAAACTGCATATTTACTATCATTTTCACGCAGACAAGCAGTTTTTACATGTTTTACGACAATTAGGTGCAAATAAGTCCTTAAAAGCAAAATTGTTTTATTTCACAAAGGTAAGTCTACTTTCACTATAACATTCAGGTTTGGATCATTCTCTCATAAGAAAATGCAAACTGCATATTAACCATTATTTTAACGCATACAAGCTGTTTTTACATGCTTTATGACAATTAGGGGCAAATGAGTCCTTATAGGCAAAATTGCTTTATTTCATGAAGGTAACTCTATTTACACTATAACATTTAGGTTTGGATCATTCTCTCATAAGAAAATGCAAACTGCATATTGACCATTATTTTAACGCAGACAAGCAGTTTTTACATGCTTTACGACAATTAGGTGCAAATGAGTCCTTATAGGCAAAATTGCTTTATTTCACAAAGGTAAGTTTACATACACTATAACATTCAGGTTTGGATCATTCTCTCATAAGAAAATTCAAACTGCATATTTACTATCATTTACATGCGGGCAAGCAGTTTTTACATGTTTTACGACAATTAGGTGCAAATAAGTCCTTAAAGGCAAAATTGTTTTATTTCACAAAGGTAAGTCTACTTTCACTATAACATTCAGGTTTGGATCATTCTCTCATAAGAAAATGCAAACTGCATATTAACTATTATTTTAACGCATACAAGCAGTTTTTACAAGCTTTATGACAATTAGGTGCAAATGAGTCCTTATAGGCAAAATTGCTTTATTTCATGAGGGTAAGTCTATTTACACTATAACATTCAGGTTTGGATCATTCTCTCAAAAGAAAATGCAAACTGCATATTTACTATCATTTTAACGCATACAAGCAGTTTTTACATGCTTTATGACAATTAGGTGCAAATTAGTCCTTATAGGCAAAATTGCTTTATTTCATGAAGGTAGTCTACTTACACTATAACATTCAGCTTTGGATCATTCTCTCATAAGAGAATGCAAACTGCATATTAACCATTATTTTACCTCATACAAGCAGTTTTTACATGCTTTATGACAATTAGGGGCAAATGAGACCTTATAGGCAAAATTGCTTTATTTCATTAAGGTAAGTCTATATACACTATAACATTCAGGTTTGGATCATTCTCTCATAAGAAAATGCAAACAGGATATTAACCATTATTTTAACGCAGACAAGCAGTTTTTACATGCTTTACGACAATTAGGTGCAAATGAGTCCTTATAGGCAAAAAATGCTTTATTGTACAAAGGTTGGTCTATTTACACTATAACATTCAGGTTTGGATCATTCTCTCATAAGAAAATGCAAACTGCATATTAACCATTATTTTAACGCATACAAGCTGTTTTTACATGCTTTATGACAATTAGGGGCAAATGAGTCCTTATAGGCAAAATTGCTTTATTTCATGAAGGTAAGTTTATTTACACTAAAACATTCAGGTTTGGATCAATCTCTCATAAGAAAATGCAAACTGCATATTGACCATTATTTTAACGCAGACAAGCAGTTTTTACATGCTTTACGACAATTAGGTGCAAATGAGTCCTTATAGGCAAAATTGCTTTATTTTACAAAGGTAAGTTTACTTAAACTATAACATTCAGGTTTGGATCATTCTCTCATAAGAAAATGCAAACTGCATATTAACTATTATTTTAACGCATACAAGCAGTTTTTACATGCTTTATGACAATTAGGGGCAAATGAGTCCTTATAGACAAAATTGCTTTATTTCATGACGGTCAATTTACACTATAACATTCAGGTTTGGATTATTCTCTCATAAGAAAATGCAAGCTGCATATTAACCATTATTTTAACGCAGACAAGCAGTTTTTACATGCTTTACGACAATTAGGTGCAAATGAGACCTTATAGGCAATATTGCTTTATTTAACAAAGGTAAGTTTACATACACTATAACATTCAGGTTTGGATCATTCTCTCATAAGAAAATTCAAACTGCATATTTACTATCATTTACACGCAGACAAGCAGTTTTTACATGTTTTACGACAATTAGGTGCAAATAAGTCCTTAAAGGCAAAATTGTTTTATTTCACAAAGGTAAGTCTACTTTCACTATAACATTCAGGTTTGGATCATTCTCTCATAAGAAAATGCAAACTGCATATTAACCATTATTTTAACGCAGACAAGCAGTTTTTACATGCTTCACGACAATTGTGTGCAAATTAATCCTTATAGGCAAAATTGCTTTATTTTACAAAGGTAAGTCTATTTAAACTATAACATTCAGGTTTGGATCATTCTCTCATAAGAAAATGCAAACTGCATATTAACTATTATTTTAACGCATACAAGCAGTTTTTACAAGCTTTATGACAATTAGGTGCAAATGAGTCCTTATAGGCAAAATTGCTTTATTTCATGAGGGTAAGTCTATTTACACTATAACATTCTGGTTTGGATCATTCTCTCATAAGAAAATGCAAACTGCATATTTACTATCATTTTAACGCATACAAGCAGTTTTTTCATGCTTTATGACAATTAGGTGCAAATTTGTCCTTATAGGCAAAATTGCTTTATTTCATGAAGGTAAGTTTACTTACACTATAACATTCAGCTTTGGATCATTTTCTCATAAGAGAATGCAAACTGCATATTAACCATTATTTTACCGCATACAAGCAGTTTTTACATGCTTTATGACAATTAGGGGCAAATGAGACCTTATAGGCAAAATTGCTTTATTTCATGAAGGTAAGTCTATATACACTATAACATTCAGGTTTGGATCATTCTTTCATAAGAAAATGCAAGCTGCATATTAACCATTATTTTAACGCAGACAAGCAGTATTTACATGCTTTACGACAATTAGGTGCAAATGAGTCCTTATAGGCAAAATTGCTTTATTTTATGAAGGTAAGTCTTTTTACACTATAACATTCAGGTTTGGATCATTCTCTCATAAGAAAATGCAAACTGCATATTAACCATTTTTTTCACGCAGACAAGCAGTTTTTACATGTTTTACGACAATTAGGTGCAAATGAGTCCTTATAGGCAAAATTGCTTTATTTCACAAAGGTTAGTTTACATACACTATAACATTCAGGTTTGGATCATTCTCTCATAAGAAAATGCAAACTGCATATTGACCATTATTTTAACGCAGACAAGCAGTTTTTACATGCTTTACGACAATTAGGTGCAAATGAGCCCTTATAGGCAAAATTGCTTTATTTTACAAAGGTAAGTTTACTTAAACTATAACATTCAGGTTTGGATCGTTCTCTCATAAGAAAATGCAAACTGCATATTGACTATTAGTTTAACGCATACAAGCAGGTTTTACATGTTTTATGACAATTAGGGGCAAATGAGTCCTTATAGGCAAAATTGCTTTATTTCATGAAGGTCAATTTACACTATAACATTCAGGTTTGGATTATTCTCTCATAAGAAAATGCAAGCTGCATATTAACCATTATTTTAACGCAGAAAAGCAGTTTTTACATGCTTTACGACAATTAGGTGCAAATGAGTTTATATAGGCAAAATTGCTTTATTTCACAAAGGTAAGTTTACATACACTATAACATTCAGGTTTGGATCATTTTCTCATAAGAAAATTCAACTTGCATATTAACCATTATTTTGACGCAGACAAGCAGTTTTTACATGCTTTACGACAATTAGATGCAAATGAGTCCTTATAGGCAAAATTGCTTTATTTCATGAAGGTAACTCAATATACACTATAACATTCAGGTTTGGATCATTCTCTCATAAGAAAATGCAAACTGCATAGGGTAAGATGTACAGTGGTTGGCCCTCATATAGTTATTGGCATTGTAATATTTAAACATCAATAATAAGAATGTAGTTACATATAGGGTTTTTTGCTTATTGAAGTTAGATAATATCATACTTATATTGCTTCTTGGAGAAGTTTCTTACTCTACAGTTGTCAGTCTGGAAATTTACCGCCAAATATAGATGTGACAGTTTAGAGTTGGTCGAGATTTTGTCATATCTTTACAAATTCGTAAGAATCTGATTACATAGTAAGTCGAATATCAATTCATATTTAACATTTACTTTGAAACTAATGGTTTTATTCAAGCATATATACATTTAGCACTTATAAAATACAATTATAACCTCAAAAATATATGTAGAATAATAAATTAAATGGTGCCAATAACTATAACTGTAAATTGTCTTGGAAAACAGTGATTGGCACAGGTGCCAATAACTGTCATTTTTAAATTGTGGCAAAAAATGTTATTTTTATTATACTAAATATTATCTGTTTAGTTCTTTAAGAGAAATGAAAGTTAAAATCCTCTTAAGGTATAATTTACAGTAGTTGGCCCCATGCTAATAATTGTATTCTATAGATGCCAATAAGTGTAGTCATAGGGAAATTATCCTCTTATGATAAATGTCAATTTGCAGCAGCATGCCTATAGTCGAAGAGGGGTCCAAATATTTAAAAAAATATTCAGAAAATGACCTATGTAAAGCTGTTGAAGCTATAAAAAATGGGATGCCGAAAAAACAGGCGTCTAGATTATATAAAATACCTAGAGCTACCCTTCAATTTCGGTTATCTAATAAGTTTATAAAACCGTCTCATGGGTCATGTAGTATTTTGACCAAAGAAGAGGATACGCTAGAAAAATGGATAATTGAGTGCTATAAGAAAGGTTTTCCTCGTAGAAAAGAAGATGTGCAAGCGTCAGTAAAAGAGTTTTTAGATAAGAACCCACGCGAGAATCCTTTTAAAAATAATTTTCCTGGTATTGGGTGGTATCGTGCTTTTTTACGTAGGTACCCTACTTTGACTAAAAGAACTGCTGAAGCTGTTACAGCGGCTAGTGCTGTCGTTAGCGAAGACGATATCAGAAATGGTTCAATAGTATTGAAGAGTATTTAAAAAATGAAAATTTTTACTATATTCTAAGCGATCCGTCACATATTTTTAATGGAGACGAAACTAATTTTCTATTGTGTCCAAAAAATCACAGCGTTTTGGCACCAAGGGGATCTAGAAATGTTTACGAAGTGGATAATGCACATGCAAAAACTTCACTTACTGTGATGTTTACGTTTGGAGCAAGTGGATTAGTTACACCCCCAATGATTATTTACCCTTACAAACGCATGGCAAGGGAAATTTTGGAATCAGTTCCTAAAGAATGGGGTATCGGTAATAGTGATAATGGGTGGATGAAAGCAGAATTGTTTTACGAGTATGTTGGCAATATTCTATACCCTAGGAGACTATTGGAATATATTGCTTTTCTTGTACACGGACATATCACAATGCATGTGTTATTAAAACAATATCAGATATAAATTCTGAAAAATTCATTTCTCTTAATTGTAATAATAAATAATTTTTTTTTTTGAGTTTTTTGTTCATTAATAATTACTTAATTTATTACTAAACAATGTTTTTCAGGCTATTTATTTATTTTCATAAGATAATATTGTAAATTAGCCTATTTAATTACAAAGTATTTTTGTTTTGAACGTGCCAATAACTATATTTTTCTGTGTGCTAATAATTGTTACATGACTGCCAATAATTATGATTTTGTGATAATATAAAATAAAGATTATTTTTATAATTTAAATATGTGACTATGAAGTTTAAATGAGATATTATTGAAAAAGAAACATTTCCCCTTTTCTATAAAATAATTTCTGCTTGGTAATTACGAATCTATAAAATGTTATGCTTATTTAAAAAAATAGGTTTGCTTAAAGTGCCAATAACTATAGACCTTACCCTATTAACCATTATTCTAACGCAGACAAGCAGTTTTTACATGCTTTATGACAATTAGATGCAAATGAGTCCTTATAGGCAAAATTGCTTTATTTTACAAAGGTAAGTTTATCTAAACTATAACATTCAGGTTTGGATCATTCTCTCATAAGAAAATGCAAACTGCATATTAACCATTATTTTACCGCATACAAGCAGTTTTTACATGCTTTATGACAATTAGGGGCAAATGAGACCTTATAGGCAAAATTGCTTTATTTCATGAAGGTAACTCAATATACACTATAACATTCAGGTTTGGATCATTCTCTCATAAGAAAATGCAAGCTGCATATTAACCTTTATTTTAACGCATACAAGCTGTTTTTACATGCTTTATGACAATTAGGGGCAAATGAGTCCTTATAGGCAAAGTTGCTTTATTTTATGAAGGTAAGTCTACTTACACTATAACATTCAGCTTTGGATCATTCTCTCATAAGAAAATGCAAACTGCATATTAACCATTATTTTACCGCATACAAGCAGTTTTTACATGCTTTATGACAATTAGGGGCAAATGAGACCTTATAGGCAAAATTGCTTTATTTCATGAAGGTAACTCAATATACACTATAACATTCAGGTTTGGATCATTCTCTCATAAGAAAATGCAAACTGCATATTTACTATCATTTACACGCAGACAAGCAGTTTTTACATGTTTTACGACAATTAGGTGCAAATAAGTCCTTAAAGGCAAAATTGTTTTATTTCACAAAGGTAAGTCTACTTTCACTATAACATTCAGGTTTGGATCATTCTCTCATAAGAAAATGCAAACTGCATATTAACCATTATTTTAACGCAGACAAGCAGTTTTTACATGCTTCACGACAATTGTGTGCAAATTAATCCTTATAGGCAAAATTGCTTTATTTTACAAAGGTAAGTCTATTTAAACTATAACATTCAGGTTTAGATCATTCTCTCATAAGAAAATGCAAACTGCATATTAACTATTATTTTAACGCATACAAGCAGTTTTTACAAGCTTTATGACAATTAGGTGCAAATGAGTCCTTATAGGCAAAATTGCTTTATTTCATGAGGGTAAGTCTATTTACACTATAACATTCTGGTTTGGATCATTCTCTCATAAGAAAATGCAAACTGCATATTTACTATCATTTTAACGCATACAAGCAGTTTTTTCATGCTTTATGACAATTAGGTGCAAATTTGTCCTTATAGGCAAAATTGCTTTATTTCATGAAGGTAAGTTTACTTACACTATAACATTCAGCTTTGGATCATTTTCTCATAAGAGAATGCAAACTGCATATTAACCATTATTTTACCGCATACAAGCAGTTTTTACATGCTTTATGACAATTAGGGGCAAATGAGACCTTATAGGCAAAATTGCTTTATTTCATGAAGGTAAGTCTATATACACTATAACATTCAGGTTTGGATCATTCTTTCATAAGAAAATGCAAGCTGCATATTAACCATTATTTTAACGCAGACAAGCAGTATTTACATGCTTTACGACAATTAGGTGCAAATGAGTCCTTATAGGCAAAATTGCTTTATTTTATGAAGGTAAGTCTTTTTACACTATAACATTCAGGTTTGGATCATTCTCTCATAAGAAAATGCAAACTGCATATTAACCATTTTTTTCACGCAGACAAGCAGTTTTTACATGTTTTACGACAATTAGGTGCAAATGAGTCCTTATAGGCAAAATTGCTTTATTTCACAAAGGTTAGTTTACATACACTATAACATTCAGGTTTGGATCATTCTCTCATAAGAAAATGCAAACTGCATATTGACCATTATTTTAACGCAGACAAGCAGTTTTTACATGCTTTACGACAATTAGGTGCAAATGAGCCCTTATAGGCAAAATTGCTTTATTTTACAAAGGTAAGTTTACTTAAACTATAACATTCAGGTTTGGATCGTTCTCTCATAAGAAAATGCAAACTGCATATTGACTATTAGTTTAACGCATACAAGCAGTTTTTACATGTTTTATGACAATTAGGGGCAAATGAGTCCTTATAGGCAAAATTGCTTTATTTCATGAAGGTCAATTTACACTATAACATTCAGGTTTGGATTATTCTCTCATAAGAAAATGCAAGCTGCATATTAACCATTATTTTAACGCAGAAAAGCAGTTTTTACATGCTTTACGACAATTAGGTGCAAATGAGTTTATATAGGCAAAATTGCTTTATTTCACAAAGGTAAGTTTACATACACTATAACATTCAGGTTTGGATCATTTTCTCATAAGAAAATTCAACTTGCATATTAACCATTATTTTGACGCAGACAAGCAGTTTTTACATGCTTTACGACAATTAGATGCAAATGAGTCCTTATAGGCAAAATTGCTTTATTTCATGAAGGTAACTCAATATACACTATAACATTCAGGTTTGGATCATTCTCTCATAAGAAAATGCAAACTGCATATTAACCATTATTCTAACGCAGACAAGCAGTTTTTACATGCTTTATGACAATTAGATGCAAATGAGTCCTTATAGGCAAAATTGCTTTATTTTACAAAGGTAAGTTTATCTAAACTATAACATTCAGGTTTGGATCATTCTCTCATAAGAAAATGCAAACTGCATATTAACCATTATTTTACCGCATACAAGCAGTTTTTACATGCTTTATGACAATTAGGGGCAAATGAGACCTTATAGGCAAAATTGCTTTATTTCATGAAGGTAACTCAATATACACTATAACATTCAGGTTTGGATCATTCTCTCATAAGAAAATGCAAACTGCATATTAACCTTTATTTTAACGCATACAAGCTGTTTTTACATGCTTTATGACAATTAGGGGCAAATGAGTCCTTATAGGCAAAGTTGCTTTATTTTATGAAGGTAAGTCTACTTACACTATAACATTCAGCTTTGGATCATTCTCTCATAAGAAAATGCAAACTGCATATTAACCATTATTTTACCGCATACAAGCAGTTTTTACATGCTTTATGACAATTAGGGGCAAATGAGACCTTATAGGCAAAATTGCTTTATTTCATGAAGGTAACTCAATATACACTATAACATTCAGGTTTGGATCATTCTCTCATAAGAAAATGCAAACTGCATATTAACCATTATTTTAACGCAGACAAGCAGTTTTTACATGCTTTACGACAATTAGGTGCAAATGAGTCCTTATAGGCAAAATTGCTTTATTTCATGAAGGTAAGTCTTCTTACACTATAACATTCAGGTTTGGATCATTCTCTCATAAGAAAATGCAAACTGCATATTAACCATTATTTTGACGCAGACAAGCAGTGTTTACATGCTTTATGACAATTAGGGGCAAATGAGACCTTATAGGCAAAATTGCTTTGTTTCATGAAGTTAACTCAATATACACTATAACATTCAGGTTTGGATCATTCTCTCATAAGAAAATGCAAACTACATATTAACCATAATTTTAACGCAGACATGCAGTTTTTACATGCTTTATGACAATTAGATGCAAATGAGTCCTTATAGGCAAAATTGCTTTATTTTACAAAGGTAAGTTTACTTAAACTATAACATTCAGGTTTGGATCATTCTCTCATCAGAAAATGCAAACTGCATATTAACTATTATTTTAACGCATACAAGCAGTTTTTTTACAACCTTTATGACAATTAGGTGCAAATGAGTCCTTGTAGGCAAAATTGCTTTATTTCATGAGGATAAGTCTATTTACACTATAACATTCAGGTTTGGATTATTCTCTCATAAGAAAATGCAAGCTGCATATTAACCATTATTTTTACGCAGACAAGCAGTTTTTACATGCTTTACGACAATTAGGTGCAAATGAGTCCTTATAGGCAAAATTGCTTTATTTCACAAAGGTAAGTTTACTTACACTATAACATTCAGGTTTGGATCATTCTCTCATAAGAAAATTCAAACTGCATATTTACTATCATTTACATGCAGACAAGCAGTTTTTACATGTTTTACGACAATTGCGTGCAAATGAGTCCTTATGGGCAAAATTGCTTTATTTTACAAAGGTAAGTCTATTTACACTACACCATTCAGGTTTGGATCATTTTCTCAAAAGATAATGCAAACTGATCATTTCCTATAATTTTCACGCAGACAAGAAGTATTTACATGCTTTATGACAATTAGGTGCAAATATATCCTTATAGGCAAAAATGCTTTATTTCATGAAGGTAAGTCTACTTACACTATAACATTCAGGTTTGGATCATTCTCTCATAAGAAAATGCAAACTGCATATTAACCATTATTTTGACGCAGACAAGCAGTTTTTACATGCTTCACGACAATTGCGTGCAAATGAGTCCTAATAGGCAGATCTGCTTTATTTCACAAAGGTAAGTCTATTTACACTATAACATCCAGGTTTGGATCATTCTCTCAAAAGATAATGCAAACTGATCATTTTCTATTATTTTCACGCAGACAAGTGGTATTTACATGCTTTATGACAATTAGGTGCAAATGAGTCCTTATAGGCAAAATTGCTTTATTTCACAAAGGTAAGTCTACTTACACTATAACATTCAGGTTTGGATCATTCTCTCATTAGAAAATTCAAACTGCATATTAACCATTATTTTAACGCAGACAAGCAGTTTTTACATGCTTCACGACAATTGCGTGCAAATAAGTCCTTAAAAGCAAAATTGTTTTATTTCACAAAGGTAAGTCTACTTTCACTATAACATTCAGGTTTGGATCATTCTCTCATAAGAAAATGCAAACTGCATATTAACCATTATTTTAACGCAGACAAGCAGTTTTTACATGCTTCACGACAATTGCGTGCAAATGAGTCCTTAGAGGCAAAATTGCTTTATTTTACAAAGGTAAGTCTATTTACACTATAACATTCAGGTTTGGATCATTCTCTCATAAGAAAATGCAAACTGCATATTAACCATTATTTTAACGCATACAAGCTGTTTTTACATGCTTTATGACAATTAGGGGCAAATGAGTCCTTATAGGCAAAATTGCTTTATTTCATGAAGGTAAGTCTATTTACACTATAACATTTAGGTTTGGATCATTCTCTCATAAGAAAATGCAAACTGCATATTGACCATTATTTTAACGCAGACAAGCAGTTTTTACATGCTTCACGACAATTAGGTGCAAATGAGTCCTTATAGGCAAAATTGCTTTATTGTACAAAGGTTGGTCTATTTACACTATAACATTCAGGTTTGGATCATTCTCTCATAAGAAAATGCAAACTGCATATTAACCATTATTTTAACGCATACAAGCTGTTTTTACATGCTTTATCACAATTAGGGGCAAATGAGTCCTTATAGGCAAAATTGCTTTATTTCATGAATGTAAGTCTATTTACACTAAAACATTCAGGTTTGGATCAATCTCTCATAAGAAAATGCAAACTGCATATTGACCATTATTTTAACGCAGACAAGCAGTTTTTACATGCTTTACGACAATTAGGTGCAAATGAGTCCTTATAGGCAAAATTGCTTTATGTTACAAAGGTAAGTTTACTTAAACTATAACATTCAGGTTTGGATCATTCTCTCATAAGAAAATGCAAACTGCATATTAACTATTATTTTAACGCATACAAGCAGTTTTTACATGCTTTATGACAATTAGGGGCAAATGAGTCCTTATAGACAAAATTGCTTTATTTCATGACGGTCAATTTACACTATAACATTCAGGTTTGGCTTATTCTCTCATAAGAAAATGCAAGCTGCATAATAACCATTATTTTAACGCAGACAAGTAGTTTTTACATGCTTTACGACAATTAGGTGCAAATGAGTCCTTATAGGCAAAATTGCTTTATTTCACAAAGGTAAGTTTACATACACTATAACATTCAGGTTTGGATCATTCTCTCATAAGAAAATTCAAACTGCATATTTACTATCATTTACACGCAGACAAGCAGTTTTTACATGTTTTACGACAATTAGGTGCAAATAAGTCCTTAAAGGCAAAATTGTTTTATTTCACAAAGGTAAGTCTACTTTCACTATTACATTCAGGTTTGGATCATTCTCTCATAAGAAAATGCAAACTGCATATTAACCATTATTTTAACGCAGACAAGCAGTTTTTACAAGCTTTACGACAATTAGTTGCAAATGAGTCCTTATAGGCAAAATTGCTTTATTTCATGAAGGTAAGTCTTCTTACACTAGAACATTCAGGTTTGGATCATTCTCTCATAAGAAAATGCAAACTGCATATTAACCATTATTTTGACGCAGACAAGCAGTTTTTACATGTTTTATGACAATTAGGGGCAAATGAGACCTTATAGGCAAAATTGCTTTATTTCATGAAGGTAACTCAATATACACTATAACATTCAGGTTTGGATCATTCTCTCATAAGAAAATGCAAACTACATATTAACCATTATTTTAACGCAGACAAGCAGTTTTTACATGCTTTATGACAATAAGATGCAAATGAGTCCTTATAGGCAAAATTGCTTTATTTTACAAAGGTAAGTTTACTTAAACTATAACATTCAGGTTTGGATCATTCTCTCATAAGAAAATGCAAACTGCATATTAACTATTATTTTAACGCATACAAGCAGTTTTTTTACAAGCTTTATGACAATTAGGTGCAAATGAGTCCTTGTAGGCAAAATTGCTTTATTTCATGAAGGTAAGTCTATTTACACTATAACATTTAGGTTTGGATTATTCTCTCATAAGAAAATGCAAGCTGCATATTAACCATTATTTTTACGCAGACAAGCAGTTTTTACATGCTTTACAACAATTAGGTGCAAATGAGTCCTTATAGGCAAAATTGCTTTATTTCACAAAGGTAAGTTTACTTACACTATAACATTCAGGTTTGGATCATTCTCTCATAAGAAAATTCAAACTGCATATTTACTATCATTTACATGTAGACAAGCATTTTTTACATGTTTTACGACAATTGCGTGCAAATGAGTCCTTATAGGCAAAATTGCTTTATTTTACAAAGGTAAGTCTATTTACACTACACCATTCAGGTTTGGATCATTTTCTCAAAAGATAATGCAAACTAATCATTTCTTATAATTTTCACGCAGACAAGAAGTATTTACATGCTTTATGACAATTAGGTGCAAATATATCCTTATAGGCAAAAATGCTTTATTTCATGAAGGTAAGTCTACTTACACTATAACATTCAGGTTTGGATCATTCTCTCATAAGAAAATGGAAACTGCATATTAACCATTATTTTGACGCAGACAAGCAGTTTTTACATGCTTCACGACAATTGCGTGCAAATGAGTCCTAATAGGCAGATCTGCTTTATTTCACAAAGGTAAGTCTATTTACACTATAACATCCAGGTTTGGATCATTCTCTCAAAAGATAATGCAAACTGATCATTTTCTATTATTTTCACGCAGACAAGTGGTATTTACCTGCTTTATGACAATTAGGTGCAAATGAGTCCTTATAGGCAAAATTGCTTTATTTCACAAAGGTAAGTCTACTTACACTATAACATTCAGGTTTGGATCATTCTCTCATTAGAAAATTCAAACTGCATATTAACCATTATTTTAACGCAGACAAGCAGTTTTTACATGCTTCACGACAATTGCGTGCAAATGAGTCCTTATAGGCAAAATTGCTTTATTTCATGAGGGTAAGTCTATTTACACTATAACATTCAGGCTTGGATCATTCTCTCATAAGAAAATGCAAACTGCATATTTACTAACATTTTCACGCAGACAAGCAATTTTTACATGTTTTACGACAATTAGGTGCAAATAAGTCCTTAAAGGCAAAATTGTTTTATTTCAAAAAGGTAAGTCTACTTTCACTATAACATTAAGGTTTGGATCATTATCTCATAAGAAAATGCAAACTGCATATTAACCATTATTTTAACGCAGACAAGCAGTTTTTACATGCTTCACGACAATTGCGTGCAAATGAGTCCTTATAGGCAAAATTGCTTTATTTTACAAAGGTAAGTCTATTTACACTATAACATTCAGGTTTGGATCATTCTCTCATAAGAAAATGCAAACTGCATATTAACTATTATTTTAACGCATACAAGCAGTTTTTACATGCTTTATGACAATTAGGGGCAAATGAGTCCTTATAGGCAAAATTGCTTTATTTTATGAAGGTCAATTTACACTATAACATTTAGGTTTGGATTATTCTCTCATAAGAAAATGCAAGCTGCATATTAACCATTATCTTAACGCAGGCAAGCAGTTTATACATGCTTTACGACAATTAGGTGCAAATGAGTCCTTATATGCAAAATTGCTTTATTTCACAAAGGTAAGTTAACATACACTATAACATTCAGGTTTGGATCATTCTCTCATAAGAAAATTCAAACTGCATATTTACTAACATTTTCACGCAGACAAGCAGTTTTTACATATTTTACGACAATTAGGTGCAAATAAGTCCTTAAAGGCAAAATTGTTTTATTTCAAAAAGGTAAGTCTACTTTCACTATAACATTCAGGTTTGGATCATTATCTCATAAGAAAATGCAAACTGCATATTAACCATTATTTTAACGCAGACAAGCAGTTTTTACATGCTTCACGACAATTGCGTGCAAATGAGTCCTTATAGGCAAAATTGCTTTATTTTACAAAGGTAAGTCTATTTACACTATAACATTCAGGTTTGGATCATTCTCTCATAAGAAAATGCAAACTGCATATTAACTATTATTTTAACGCATACAAGCAGTTTTTACATGCTTTATGACAATTAGGGGCAAATGAGTCCTTATAGGCAAAATTGCTTTATTTCACAAAGGTAAGTCTACTTACACTATAACATTCAGCTTTGGATCATTCTCTCATAAAAGAATGCAAACTGCATATTAACCATTATTTTACCGCATACAAGCAGTTTTTACATGCTTTATGACAATTAGGTGCAAATGAGTCCTTATAGGCAAAATTGCTTTATTTCACAAAGGTAAGTTTACTTACACTATAACATTCCGGTTTGGATCATTCTCTCATAAGAAAATGCAAACTGCATATTAACCATTTTTTTCACGCAGACAAGAAGTTTTTACATGTTTTACGACAATTAGGTGCAAATGAGTCCTTATAGGCAAAATTGCTTTATTTCACAAAAGTAAGTTTACATACACTATAACATTCAGGTTTGGATCATTCTCTCATAAGAAAATTCAAACTGCATATTTACTATCATTTACACGCAGACAAGCAGTTTTTACATGTTTTACGACAATTAGGTGCAAATGAGTCCTTAAAGGCAAAATTGCTTTATTTTACAAAGGTAAGTCTATTTACACTATAACATTCAGGTTTGGATCATTCTCTCATAAGAAAATGCAAACTGCATATTAACCATTATTTTAACGCATGCAAGCTGTTTTTACATGCTTTATGACAATTAGGGGCAAATGAAACCTTATAGGCAAAATTGCTTTATTTCATGAAGGTAACTCAATATATACTATAACATTCAGGTTTGGATCATTCTCTCATAAGAAAATGCAAACTGCATATTAACCATTATTTTAACGCACACAAGCAGTTTTTACATGCTTTATGACAATTAGGTGCAAATTAGTCCTTATAGGCAAAATTGCTTTATTTCATGAAGGTAAGTCTACTTACACTATAACATTCAGCTTTGGATCATTCTCTCATAAGAGAATGCAAACTGCATATTAACCATTATTTTACCGCATACAAGCAGTTTTTACATGCTTTATGACAATTAGGGGCAAATTAGTCCTTATAGGCAAAATTGCTTTATTTCATGAAGGTAAGTCTACTTACACTATAACATTCAGCTTTGGATCATTCTCTCATAAGAGAATGCAAACTGCATATTAACCATTATTTTACCGCATACAAGCAGTTTTTACATGCTTTATGACAATTAGGTGCAAATGAGTCCTTATAGGCAAAATTGCTTTATTTCACAAAGGTAAGTTTACTTACACTATAACATTCAGGTTTGGATCATTCTCTCATAAGAAAATGCAAACTGCATATTAACCATTTTTTTCACGCAGACAAGCAGTTTTTACATGTTTTACGACAATTAGGTGCAAATAAGTCCTTAAAGGCAAAATTGTTTTATTTCACAAAGGTAAGTCTACTTTCTCCATAACATTCAGGTTTGGATCATTCTCTCATAAGAAAATGCAAACTGCATATTAACCATTATTTTAACGCAGACAAGCAGTTTTTACATGCTTCACGACAATTGCGTGCAAATGAGTCCTTATAGGCAAAATTGCTTTATTTTACAAAGGTAAGTCTCTTTACACTATACCATTCAGGTTTGGATTATTTTCTCAAAAGATAATGCAAACTGATCATTTCCTATAATTTTCACGCAGACAAGAAGTACTTACATGCTTTATGACAATTAGATGCAAATATATCCTTATAGGCAAAATTGCTTTATTTCATTAAGGTAAGTCTACTTACACTATAACATTCAGGTTTGGATCATTCTCTCATTAGAAAATGCAAACTGCATATTAACCATTATTTTAACGCATACAAGCAGTTTTTACATGCTTTATGACAATTAGGGGCAAATGAGTACTTATAGGCAAAATTGCTTTATTTCATAAAGGTAAGTCTATTTACACTATAACATTCAGGTTTGGATCATTCTCTCATAAGAAAATGCAAACTGCATATTAACCATTATTTTAACGCAGACAAGCAGTTTTTATATGCTTTACGACAATTGGGTGCAAATGAGTCCTTATAGGCAAAATTGCTTTATTTCACAAAGGTAAGTTTACTTACACTATGACATTAAGGTTTGGATCATTCTCTCATAAGAAAATGCAAACTGCATATTAACCATTATTTTAACGCAGACAAGCAGTTTTTACATGCTTTACGACAATTAGGTGCAAATGAGTCCTTATAGGCAAAATTGCTTTATTTCACAAAGGTTAGTTTACTTACACTATAACATTCAGGTTTGGATCATTCTATCATAAGAAAATGCAAACTGCATATTAACTATTATTTTAACGCTTACAAGCAGTTTTTACATGCTTTATGACAATTAGGTGCAAATGAGTCCTTATAGGCAAATTTGCTTTATTTCATGAAGGTAAGTCTATTTACACTATAACATTCAGGTTTGGATCATTTTCTCATTAGAAAATGCAAACTGCATATTAACCATTATTTAACGCAGACAAGCAGTTTTTACATGCTTTACGACAATTAGGTGCAAATGAGTCCTTATAGGCAAAATTGCTTTATTTCACAAAGGTTAGTTTACTTACACTATAACATTCAGGTTTGGATCATTCTATCATAAGAAAATGCAAACTGCATATTAACTATTATTTTAACGCTTACAAGCAGTTTTTACATGCTTTATGACAATTAGGTGCAAATGAGTCCTTATAGGCAAAATTGCTTTATTTCACAAAGGTAAGTCTACTTACACTATAACATTCAGGTTTGGATCATTCTCTCATAAGAAAATGCAAACTGCATATTAACTATTATTTTAAAGCATACAAGCAGTTTTTACATGCTTTATGACAATTAGGGGCAAATGAGTCCTTATAGGCAAAATTGCTTTATTTCACAAAGGTAAGTTTACTTACACTATAACATTCAGGTTTGGATCATTCTCTCATAAGAAAATGCAAACTGCATATTAACTATTATTTTAACGCATACAAGCAGTTATTACATGCTTTATGACAATTAGGTGCAAATGAGTCCTTATAGGCAAAATTGCTTTATTTCATGAGGGTAAGTCTATTTACTTTTAAACATTCAGGTTTGGATCATTCTCTCATAATAAAATGCAAACTGCATATTTACTATCATTTCCACGCAGCAAGCAGTTTTTACATATTTTACGACAATAAGGTGCAAATAAGTCCTTAAAGGCAAAATTGTTTTATTTCACAAAGGTAAGTCTACTTTCACTATAATATTCAGGTTCGGATCATTCTCTCATAAGAAAATGCAAACTGCGTATTAACCATTATTCTAACGCAGACAAGCAGTTATTACATGCTTTATGACAATTAGGTGCAAATGAGTCCTTATAGGCAAAATTGCTTTATTTCATGAGGGTAAGTCTATTTACTTTTAAACATTCAGGTTTGGATCATTCTCTCATAATAAAATGCAAACTGCATATTTACTATCATTTCCACGCAGCAAGCAGTTTTTACATATTTTACGACAATAAGGTGCAAATAAGTCCTTAAAGGCAAAATTGTTTTATTTCACAAAGGTAAGTCTACTTTCACTATAACATTCAGGTTTGAATCATTCTCTCATAAGAAAATGCAAACTGCATATTAACCATTATTTTAACGCATACAAGCAGTTTTTACATGCTTTATGAAAATTAGGGGATAATGAGTCTTATAGGCAAAATTGCTTTATTTCATAAGGGTAAGTCTATTTACACTATAACATTCAGGTTTGGATCATTCTCTCATAAGAAAATGCAAACTGCACATTTACTATCATTTTAACGCAAACAAGCAGTTTTTACATGCTTCACGACAATTAGGTGCAAATGAGTCCTTATAGGCAAAGTTGCTTTATTTTACAATAGCAAGTCTATTTACACTATAACATTCAGGTTTGGATCATTCTCTCATAAGAAAATGCAAACTGCATATTTACTATCATTTTAACGCAGACAAGCAATTTTTACAAGCTTTACGACAATTAGGTGCAAATTAGACCTTATAGGCAAAATTGCTTTATTTCATGAAGGTTAGTCTATTTACACTATAACATTCAGCTTTGGATCATTCTCTCATAAGAAAATGCAAACTGCATATTAACCATTATTTTACCGCATACAAGCAGTTTTTACATGCTTTATGACAATTAGGGGCAAATGAGACCTTATAGGCAAAATTGCTTTATTTCATGAAGGTAAGTCTATATACACTATAACATTCAGGTTTGGATCATTCTCTCATAAGAAAATGCAAACTGCATATTAACCATTATTTTACCGCATACAAGCAGTTTTTACATGCTTTATGACAATAAGGGGCAAATGAGTCCTTATAGGCAAAGTTTTTTAATTTCATAAAGGTAAAGTCTATTTACACTATAACATTCAGGTTTGGATCATTCTCTCATAAAAAAATGCAAACTTCATATTAACCATTATTTTAACGCAGACAAGCAGTTTTTACATGCTTCACGACAATTGCGTGCAAATGAGTCCTTATAGGCAAAATTGCTTTATTTTACAAAGGTTAGTCTATTTACACTATACCATTTAGGTTTGGATCATTTTCTCAAAAGAATATGCAAACTGATCATTTCCTATAATTTTCACGCAGACAAGAAGTACTTACATGCTTTATGACAATTAGGTGCAAATATATCCTTATAGGCAAAATTGCTTTATTTTATGAAGGTAAGTGTCTACTTACACTATAACATTCAGGTTTGGATCATTCTCTCATAAGAAAATGCAAATTGCATATTAAACATTATTTTAACGCAGACAAGCAGTTTTTACATGCTTCACGACAATTGCGTGCAAATGAGTCCTTATAGACAAAATTGCTTTATTTTACAAAGGTAAGTCTATTTACACTATAACATTCAGGTTTGGATCATTTTCTCAAAAGATAATGCAAACTGATCATTTCCTATTATTTTCACGCAGACAAGCAGCATTTACATGCTTTATGACAATTAGATGCAAATGTGTCCTTATAGGCAAAATTGCTTTATTTTCCAATGGCAAGTCTATTTACACTATAACATTCAGGTTTGGATCATTCTCTCATAAGAGAATGCAAACTGCATATTAACCATTATTTTACCGCATACAAGCAGTTTTTACATGCTTTATGACAATTAGGGGCAAATGAGACCTTATAGGCAAAATTGCTTTATTTCACAAAGGTAAATCTACTTACACTATAACATTCAGGTTTGGATCATTCTCTCATAAGAAAATGCAAACTGCATATTAACTATTATTTTAACGCATACAAGCAGTTTTTACATGCTTTATGACAATTGGGGGCAAATGAGTTCTTATAGGCAAAATTGCTTTATTTCATGAAGGTAACTCTATTTACACTATAACATTTAGGTTTGGATCATTCTCTCATAAGAAAATGCAAACTGCATATTGACCATTATTTTAACGCAGACAAGCAGTTTTTACATGCTTTACGACAATTAGGTGCAAATGAGTCCTTATAGGCAAAATTGCTTTATTTCACAAAGGTAAGTTTACATACACTATAACATTCAGGTTTGGATCATTCTCTCATAAGAAAATTCAAACTGCATATTTACTATCATTTACATGCGGGCAAGCAGTTTTTACATGTTTTACGACAATTAGGTGCAAATAAGTCCTTAAAGGCAAAATTGTTTTATTTCACAAAGGTAAGTCTACTTTCACTGTAACATTCAGGTTTGGATCATTCTCTCATAAGAAAATGCAAACTGCATATTAACTATTATTTTAACGCATACAAGCAGTTTTTACAAGCTTTATGACAATTAGGTGCAAATGAGTCCTTATAGGCAAAATTGCTTTATTTCATGAGGGTAAGTCTATTTACACTATAACATTCAGGTTTGGATCATTCTCTCAAAAGAAAATGCAAACTGCATATTTACTATCATTTTAACGCATACAAGCAGTTTTTACATGCTTTATGACAATTAGGTGCAAATTAGTCCTTATAGGCAAAATTGCTTTATTTCATGAAGGTAGTCTACTTACACTATAACATTCAGCTTTGGATCATTCTCTCATAAGAGAATGCAAACTGCATATTAACCATTATTTTACCTCATACAAGCAGTTTTTACATGCTTTATGACAATTAGGGGCAAATGAGACCTTATAGGCAAAATTGCTTTATTTCATTAAGGTAAGTCTATATACACTATAACATTCAGGTTTGGATCATTCTCTCATAAGAAAATGCAAACTGCATATTAACCATTATTTTAACGCATACAAGCTGTTTTTACATGCTTTATGACAATTAGGGGCAAATGAGTCCTTATAGGCAAAATTGCTTTATTTCATGAAGGTAAGTTTATTTACACTAAAACATTCAGGTTTGGATCAATCTCTCATAAGAAAATGCAAACTGCATATTGACCATTATTTTAACGCAGACAAGCAGTTTTTACATGCTTTACGACAATTAGGTGCAAATGAGTCCTTATAGGCAAAATTGCTTTATTTTACAAAGGTAAGTTTACTTAAACTATAACATTCAGGTTTGGATCATTCTCTCATAAGAAAATGCAAACTGCATATTAACTATTATTTTAACGCTTACAAGCAGTTTTTACATGCTTTATGACAATTAGGGGCAAATGAGTCCTTATAGACAAAATTGCTTTATTTCATGACGGTTAATTTACACTATAACATTCAGGTTTGGATTATTCTCTCATAAGAAAATGCAAGCTGCATATTAACCATTATTTTAACGCAGACAAGCAGTTTTTACATGCTTTACGACAATTAGGTGCAATTGAGACCTTATAGGCAATATTGCTTTATTTAACAAAGGTAAGTTTACATACACTATAACATTCAGGTTTGGATCATTCTCTCATAAGAAAATTCAAACTGCATATTTACTATCATTTACACGCAGACAAGCAGTTTTTACATGTTTTACGACAATTAGGTGCAAATAAGTCCTTAAAGGCAAAATTGTTTTATTTCACAAAGGTAAGTCTACTTTCACTATAACATTCAGGTTTGGATCATTCTCTCATAAGAAAATGCAAACTGCATATTAACCATTATTTTAACGCAGACAAGCAGTTTTTACATGCTTCACGACAATTGTGTGCAAATTAATCCTTATAGGCAAAATTGCTTTATTTTACAAAGGTAAGTCTATTTAAACTATAACATTCAGGTTTGGATCATTCTCTCATAAGAAAATGCAAACTGCATATTAACTATTATTTTAACGCATACAAGCAGTTTTTACAAGCTTTATGACAATTAGGTGCAAATGAGTCCTTATAGGCAAAATTGCTTTATTTCATGAGGGTAAGTCTATTTACACTATAACATTCTGGTTTGGATCATTCTCTCATAAGAAAATGCAAACTGCATATTTACTATCATTTTAACGCATACAAGCAGTTTTTTCATGCTTTATGACAATTAGGTGCAAATTTGTCCTTATAGGCAAAATTGCTTTATTTCATGAAGGTAAGTTTACTTACACTATAACATTCAGCTTTGGATCATTTTCTCATAAGAGAATGCAAACTGCATATTAACCATTATTTTACCGCATACAAGCAGTTTTTACATGCTTTATGACAATTAGGGGCAAATGAGACCTTATAGGCAAAATTGCTTTATTTCATGAAGGTAAGTCTATATACACTATAACATTCAGGTTTGGATCATTCTTTCATAAGAAAATGCAAGCTGCATATTAACCATTATTTTAACGCAGACAAGCAGTATTTACATGCTTTACGACAATTAGGTGCAAATGAGTCCTTATAGGCAAAATTGCTTTATTTTATGAAGGTAAGTCTTTTTACACTATAACATTCAGGTTTGGATCATTCTCTCATAAGAAAATGCAAACTGCATATTAACCATTTTTTTCACGCAGACAAGCAGTTTTTACATGTTTTACGACAATAAGGTGCAAATGAGTCCTTATAGGCAAAATTGCTTTATTTCACAAAGGTTAGTTTACATACACTATAACATTCAGGTTTGGATCATTCTCTCATAAGAAAATGCAAACTGCATATTGACCATTATTTTAACGCAGACAAGCAGTTTTTACATGCTTTACGACAATTAGGTGCAAATGAGCCCTTATAGGCAAAATTGCTTTATTTTACAAAGGTAAGTTTACTTAAACTATAACATTCAGGTTTGGATCGTTCTCTCATAAGAAAATGCAAACTGCATATTATTGACTATTAGTTTAACGCATACAAGCAGTTTTTACATGTTTTATGACAATTAGGGGCAAATGAGTCCTTATAGGCAAAATTGCTTTATTTCATGAAGGTCAATTTACACTATAACATTCAGGTTTGGATTATTCTCTCATAAGAAAATGCAAGCTGCATATTAACCATTATTTTAACGCAGAAAAGCAGTTTTTACATGCTTTACGACAATTAGGTGCAAATGAGTTTATATAGGCAAAATTGCTTTATTTCACAAAGGTAAGTTTACATACACTATAACATTCAGGTTTGGATCATTTTCTCATAAGAAAATTCAACTTGCATATTAACCATTATTTTGACGCAGACAAGCAGTTTTTACATGCTTTACGACAATTAGATGCAAATGAGTCCTTATAGGCAAAATTGCTTTATTTCATGAAGGTAACTCAATATACACTATAACATTCAGGTTTGGATCATTCTCTCATAAGAAAATGCAAACTGCATATTAACCATTATTCTAACGCAGACAAGCAGTTTTTACATGCTTTATGACAATTAGATGCAAATGAGTCCTTATAGGCAAAATTGCTTTATTTTACAAAGGTAAGTTTATCTAAACTATAACATTCAGGTTTGGATCATTCTCTCATAAGAAAATGCAAACTGCATATTAACCATTATTTTTCCGCATACAAGCAGTTTTTACATGCTTTATGACAATTAGGGGCAAATGAGACCTTATAGGCAAAATTGCTTTATTTCATGAAGGTAACTCAATATACACTATAACATTCAGGTTTGGATCATTCTCTCATAAGAAAATGCAAGCTGCATATTAACCTTTATTTTAACGCATACAAGCTGTTTTTACATGCTTTATGACAATTAGGGGCAAATGAGTCCTTATAGGCAAAGTTGCTTTATTTTATGAAGGTAAGTCTACTTACACTATAACATTCAGCTTTGGATCATTCTCTCATAAGAAAATGCAAACTGCATATTAACCATTATTTTACCGCATACAAGCAGTTTTTACATGCTTTATGACAATTAGGGGCAAATGAGACCTTATAGGCAAAATTGCTTTATTTCATGAAGGTAACTCAATATACACTATAACATTCAGGTTTGGATCATTCTCTCATAAGAAAATGCAAACTGCATATTTACTATCATTTACACGCAGACAAGCAGTTTTTACATGTTTTACGACAATTAGGTGCAAATAAGTCCTTAAAGGCAAAATTGTTTTATTTCACAAAGGTAAGTCTACTTTCACTATAACATTCAGGTTTGGATCATTCTCTCATAAGAAAATGCAAACTGCATATTAACCATTATTTTAACGCAGACAAGCAGTTTTTACATGCTTCACGACAATTGTGTGCAAATTAATCCTTATAGGCAAAATTGCTTTATTTTACAAAGGTAAGTCTATTTAAACTATAACATTCAGGTTTGGATCATTCTCTCATAAGAAAATGCAAACTGCATATTAACTATTATTTTTACGCATACAAGCAGTTTTTACAAGCTTTATGACAATTAGGTGCAAATGAGTCCTTATAGGCAAAATTGCTTTATTTCATGAGGGTAAGTCTATTTACACTATAACATTCTGGTTTGGATCATTCTCTCATAAGAAAATGCAAACTGCATATTTACTATCATTTTAACGCATACAAGCAGTTTTTTCATGCTTTATGACAATTAGGTGCAAATTTGTCCTTATAGGCAAAATTGCTATATTTCATGAAGGTAAGTTTACTTACACTATAACATTCAGCTTTGGATCATTTTCTCATAAGAGAATGCAAACTGCATATTAACCATTATTTTACCGCATACAAGCAGTTTTTACATGCTTTATGACAATTAGGGGCAAATGAGACCTTATAGGCAAAATTGCTTTATTTCATGAAGGTAAGTCTATATACACTATAACATTCAGGTTTGGATCATTCTTTCATAAGAAAATGCAAGCTGCATATTAACCATTATTTTAACGCAGACAAGCAGTATTTACATGCTTTACGACAATTAGGTGCAAATGAGTCCTTATAGGCAAAATTGCTTTATTTTATGAAGGTAAGTCTTTTTACACTATAACATTCAGGTTTGGATCATTCTCTCATAAGAAAATGCAAACTGCATATTAACCATTTTTTTCACGCAGACAAGCAGTTTTTACATGTTTTACGACAATTAGGTGCAAATGAGTCCTTATAGGCAAAATTGCTTTATTTCACAAAGGTTAGTTTACATACACTATAACATTCAGGTTTGGATCATTCTCTCATAAGAAAATGCAAACTGCATATTGACCATTATTTTAACGCAGACAAGCAGTTTTTACATGCTTTACGACAATTAGGTGCAAATGAGCCCTTATAGGCAAAATTGCTTTATTTTACAAAGGTAAGTTTACTTAAACTATAACATTCAGGTTTGGATCGTTCTCTCATAAGAAAATGCAAACTGCATATTGACTATTAGTTTAACGCATACAAGCAGTTTTTACATGTTTTATGACAATTAGGGGCAAATGAGTCCTTATAGGCAAAATTGCTTTATTTCATGAAGGTCAATTTACACTATAACATTCAGGTTTGGATTATTCTCTCATAAGAAAATGCAAGCTGCATATTAACCATTATTTTAACGCAGAAAAGCAGTTTTTACATGCTTTACGACAATTAGGTGCAAATGAGTTTATATAGGCAAAATTGCTTTATTTCACAAAGGTAAGTTTACATACACTATAACATTCAGGTTTGGATCATTTTCTCATAAGAAAATTCAACTTGCATATTAACCATTATTTTGACGCAGACAAGCAGTTTTTACATGCTTTACGACAATTAGATGCAAATGAGTCCTTATAGGCAAAATTGCTTTATTTCATGAAGGTAACTCAATATACACTATAACATTCAGGTTTGGATCATTCTCTCATAAGAAAATGCAAACTGCATATTAACCATTATTCTAACGCAGACAAGCAGTTTTTACATGCTTTATGACAATTAGATGCAAATGAGTCCTTATAGGCAAAATTGCTTTATTTTACAAAGGTAAGTTTATCTAAACTATAACATTCAGGTTTGGATCATTCTCTCATAAGAAAATGCAAACTGCATATTAACCATTATTTTACCGCATACAAGCAGTTTTTACATGCTTTATGACAATTAGGGGCAAATGAGACCTTATAGGCAAAATTGCTTTATTTCATGAAGGTAACTCAATATACACTATAACATTCAGGTTTGGATCATTCTCTCATAAGAAAATGCAAACTGCATATTAACCTTTATTTTAACGCATACAAGCTGTTTTTACATGCTTTATGACAATTAGGGGCAAATGAGTCCTTATAGGCAAAGTTGCTTTATTTTATGAAGGTAAGTCTACTTACACTATAACATTCAGCTTTGGATCATTCTCTCATAAGAAAATGCAAACTGCATATTAACCATTATTTTACCGCATACAAGCAGTTTTTACATGCTTTATGACAATTAGGGGCAAATGAGACCTTATAGGCAAAATTGCTTTATTTCATGAAGGTAACTCAATATACACTATAACATTCAGGTTTGGATCATTCTCTCATAAGAAAATGCAAACTGCATATTAACCATTATTTTAACGCAGACAAGCAGTTTTTACATGCTTTACGACAATTAGGTGCAAATGAGTCCTTATAGGCAAAATTGCTTTATTTCATGAAGGTAAGTCTTCTTACACTATAACATTCAGGTTTGGATCATTCTCTCATAAGAAAATGCAAACTGCATATTAACCATTATTTTGACGCAGACAAGCAGTGTTTACATGCTTTATGACAATTAGGGGCAAATGAGACCTTATAGGCAAAATTGCTTTGTTTCATGAAGGTAACTCAATATACACTATAACATTCAGGTTTGGATCATTCTCTCATAAGAAAATGCAAACTACATATTAACCATAATTTTAACGCAGACATGCAGTTTTTACATGCTTTATGACAATTAGATGCAAATGAGTCCTTATAGGCAAAATTGCTTTATTTTACAAAGGTAAGTTTACTTAAACTATAACATTCAGGTTTGGATCATTCTCTCATCAGAAAATGCAAACTGCATATTAACTATTATTTTAACGCATACAAGCAGTTTTTTTACAACCTTTATGACAATTAGGTGCAAATGAGTCCTTGTAGGCAAAATTGCTTTATTTCATGAGGATAAGTCTATTTACACTATAACATTCAGGTTTGGATTATTCTCTCATAAGAAAATGCAAGCTGCATATTAACCATTATTTTTACGCAGACAAGCAGTTTTTACATGCTTCACGACAATTAGGTGCAAATGAGTCCTTATAGGCAAAATTGCTTTATTTCACAAAGGTAAGTTTACTTACACTATAACATTCAGGTTTGGATCATTCTCTCATAAGAAAATTCAAACTGCATATTTACTATCATTTACATGCAGACAAGCAGTTTTTACATGTTTTACGACAATTGCGTGCAAATGAGTCCTTATGGGCAAAATTGCTTTATTTTACAAAGGTAAGTCTATTTACACTACACCATTCAGGTTTGGATCATTTTCTCAAAAGATAATGCAAACTGATCATTTCCTATAATTTTCACGCAGACAAGAAGTATTTACATGCTTTATGACAATTAGGTGCAAATATATCCTTATAGGCAAAAATGCTTTATTTCATGAAGGTAAGTCTACTTACACTATAACATTCAGGTTTGGATCATTCTCTCATAAGAAAATGCAAACTGCATATTAACCATTATTTTGACGCAGACAAGCAGTTTTTACATGCTTCACGACAATTGCGTGCAAATGAGTCCTAATAGGCAGATCTGCTTTATTTCACAAAGGTAAGTCTATTTACACTATAACATCCAGGTTTGGATCATTCTCTCAAAAGATAATGCAAACTGATCATTTTCTATTATTTTCACGCAGACAAGTGGTATTTACATGCTTTATGACAATTAGGTGCAAATGAGTCCTTATAGGCAAAATTGCTTTATTTCACAAAGGTAAGTCTACTTACACTATAACATTCAGGTTTGGATCATTCTCTCATTAGAAAATTCAAACTGCATATTAACCATTATTTTAACGCAGACAAGCAGTTTTTACATGCTTCACGACAATTGCGTGCAAATAAGTCCTTAAAAGCAAAATTGTTTTATTTCACAAAGGTAAGTCTACTTTCACTATAACATTCAGGTTTGGATCATTCTCTCATAAGAAAATGCAAACTGCATATTAACCATTATTTTAACACAGACAAGCAGTTTTTACATGCTTCACGACAATTGCGTGCAAATGAGTCCTTAGAGGCAAAATTGCTTTATTTTACAAAGGTAAGTCTATTTACACTATAACATTCAGGTTTGGATCATTCTCTCATAAGAAAATGCAAACTGCATATTAACCATTATTTTAACGCATACAAGCTGTTTTTACATGCTTTATGACAATTAGGGGCAAATGAGTCCTTATAGGCAAAATTGCTTTATTTCATGAAGGTAAGTCTATTTACACTATAACATTTAGGTTTGGATCATTCTCTCATAAGAAAATGCAAACTGCATATTGACCATTATTTTAACGCAGACAAGCAGTTTTTACATGCTTCACGACAATTAGGTGCAAATGAGTCCTTATAGGCAAAATTGCTTTATTGTACAAAGGTTGGTCTATTTACACTATAACATTCAGGTTTGGATCATTCTCTCATAAGAAAATGCAAACTGCATATTAACCATTATTTTAACGCATACAAGCTGTTTTTACATGCTTTATGACAATTAGGGGCAAATGAGTCCTTATAGGCAAAATTGCTTTATTTCATGAATGTAAGTCTATTTACACTAAAACATTAAGGTTTGGATCAATCTCTCATAAGAAAATGCAAACTGCATATTGACCATTATTTTAACGCAGGCAAGCAGTTTTTACATGCTTTACGACAATTAGGTGCAAATGAGTCCTTATAGGCAAAATTGCTTTATGTTACAAAGGTAAGTTTACTTAAACTATAACATTCAGGTTTGGATCATTCTCTCATAAGAAAATGCAAACTGCATATTAACTATTATTTTAACGCATACAAGCAGTTTTTACATGCTTTATGACAATTAGGGGCAAATGAGTCCTTATAGACAAAATTGCTTTATTTCATGACGGTCAATTTACACTATAACATTCAGGTTTGGCTTATTCTCTCATAAGAAAATGCAAGCTGCATAATAACCATTATTTTAACGCAGACAAGTAGTTTTTACATGCTTTACGACAATTAGGTGCAAATGAGTCCTTATAGGCAAAATTGCTTTATTTCACAAAGGTAAGTTTACATACACTATAACATTCAGGTTTGGATCATTCTCTCATAAGAAAATTCAAACTGCATATTTACTATCATTTACACGCAGACAAGCAGTTTTTACATGTTTTACGACAATTAGGTGCAAATAAGTCCTTAAAGGCAAAATTGTTTTATTTCACAAAGGTAAGTCTACTTTCACTATTACATTCAGGTTTGGATCATTCTCTCATAAGAAAATGCAAACTGCATATTAACCATTATTTTAACGCAGACAAGCAGTTTTTACAAGCTTTACGACAATTAGGTGCAAATGAGTCCTTATAGGCAAAATTGCTTTATTTCATGAAGGTAAGTCTTCTTACACTAGAACATTCAGGTTTGGATCATTCTCTCATAAGAAAATGCAAACTGCATATTAACCATTATTTTGACGCAGACAAGCAGTTTTTACATGTTTTATGACAATTAGGGGCAAATGAGACCTTATAGGCAAAATTGCTTTATTTCATGAAGGTAACTCAATATACACTATAACATTCAGGTTTGGATCATTCTCTCATAAGAAAATGCAAACTACATATTAACCATTATTTTAACGCAGACAAGCAGTTTTTACATGCTTTATGACAATAAGATGCAAATGAGTCCTTATAGGCAAAATTGCTTTATTTTACAAAGGTAAGTTTACTTAAACTATAACATTCAGGTTTGGATCATTCTCTCATAAGAAAATGCAAACTGCATATTAACTATTATTTTAACGCATACAAGCAGTTTTTTTACAAGCTTTATGACAATTAGGTGCAAATGAGTCCTTGTAGGCAAAATTGCTTTATTTCATGAAGGTAAGTCTATTTACACTATAACATTTAGGTTTGGATTATTCTCTCATAAGAAAATGCAAGCTGCATATTAACCATTATTTTTACGCAGACAAGCAGTTTTTACATGCTTTACGACAATTAGGTGCAAATGAGTCCTTATAGGCAAAATTGCTTTATTTCACAAAGGTAAGTTTACTTACACTATAACATTCAGGTTTGGATCATTCTCTCATAAGAAAATTCAAACTGCATATTTACTATCATTTACATGTAGACAAGCATTTTTTACATGTTTTACGACAATGGCGTGCAAATGAGTCCTTATAGGCAAAATTGCTTTATTTTACAGAGGTAAGTCTATTTACACTACACCATTCAGGTTTGGATCATTTTCTCAAAAGATAATGCAAACTGATCATTTCTTATAATTTTCACGCAGACAAGAAGTATTTACATGCTTTATGACAATTAGGTGCAAATATATCCTTATAGGCAAAAATGCTTTATTTCATGAAGGTAAGTCTACTTACACTATAACATTCAGGTTTGGATCATTCTCTCATAAGAAAATGGAAACTGCATATTAACCATTATTTTGACGCAGACAAGCAGTTTTTACATGCTTCACGACAATTGCGTGCAAATGAGTCCTAATAGGCAGATCTGCTTTATTTCACAAAGGTAAGTCTATTTACACTATAACATCCAGGTTTGGATCATTCTCTCAAAAGATAATGCAAACTGATCATTTTCTATTATTTTCACGCAGACAAGTGGTATTTACCTGCTTTATGACAATTAGGTGCAAATGAGTCCTTATAGGCAAAATTGCTTTATTTCACAAAGGTAAGTCTACTTACACTATAACATTCAGGTTTGGATCATTCTCTCATTAGAAAATTCAAACTGCATATTAACCATTATTTTAACGCAGACAAGCAGTTTTTACATGCTTCACGACAATTGCGTGCAAATGAGTCCTTATAGGCAAAATTGCTTTATTTCATGAGGGTAAGTCTATTTACACTATAACATTCAGGCTTGGATCATTCTCTCATAAGAAAATGCAAACTGCATATTTACTAACATTTTCACGCAGACAAGCAGTTTTTACATGTTTTATGACAATTAGGGGCAAATGAGTCCTTATAGGCAAAATTGCTTTATTTCATGAAGGTCAATTTACACTATAACATTCAGGTTTGGATTATTCTCTCATAAGAAAATGCAAGCTGCATATTAACCATTATTTTAACGCAGAAAAGCAGTTTTTACATGCTTTACGACAATTAGGTGCAAATGAGTTTTTATAGGCAAAATTGCTTTATTTCACAAAGGTAAGTTTACATACACTATAACATTCAGGTTTGGATCATTTTCTCATAAGAAAATTCAACTTGCATATTAACCATTATTTTGACGCAGACAAGCAGTTTTTACATGCTTTACGACAATTAGATGCAAATGAGTCCTTATAGGCAAAATTGCTTTATTTCATGAAGGTAACTCAATATACACTATAACATTCAGGTTTGGATCATTCTCTCATAAGAAAATGCAAACTGCATATTAACCATTATTCTAACGCAGACAAGCAGTTTTTACATGCTTTATGACAATTAGATGCAAATGAGTCCTTATAGGCAAAATTGCTTTATTTTACAAAGGTAAGTTTATCTAAACTATAACATTCAGGTTTGGATCATTCTCTCATAAGAAAATGCAAACTGCATATTAACCATTATTTTACCGCATACAAGCAGTTTTTACATGCTTTATGACAATTAGGGGCAAATGAGACCTTATAGGCAAAATTGCTTTATTTCATGAAGGTAACTCAATATACACTATAACATTCAGGTTTGGATCATTCTCTCATAAGAAAATGCAAGCTGCATATTAACCTTTATTTTAACGCATACAAGCTGTTTTTACATGCTTTATGACAATTAGGGGCAAATGAGTCCTTATAGGCAAAGTTGCTTTATTTTATGAAGGTAAGTCTACTTACACTATAACATTCAGCTTTGGATCATTCTCTCATAAGAAAATGCAAACTGCATATCAACCATTATTTTACCGCATACAAGCAGTTTTTACATGCTTTATGACAATTAGGGGCAAATGAGACCTTATAGGCAAAATTGCTTTATTTCATGAAGGTAACTCAATATACACTATAACATTCAGGTTTGGATCATTCTCTCATAAGAAAATGCAAACTGCATATTAACCATTATTCTAACGCAGACAAGCAGTTTTTACATGCTTTATGACAATTAGATGCAAATGAGTCCTTATAGGCAAAATTGCTTTATTTTACAAAGGTAAGTTTATCTAAACTATAACATTCAGGTTTGGATCATTCTCTCATAAGAAAATGCAAACTGCATATTAACCATTATTTTACCGCATACAAGCAGTTTTTACATGCTTTATGACAATTAGGGGCAAATGAGACCTTATAGGCAAAATTGCTTTATTTCATGAAGGTAACTCAATATACACTATAACATTCAGGTTTGGATCATTCTCTCATAAGAAAATGCAAGCTGCATATTAACCTTTATTTTAACGCATACAAGCTGTTTTTACATGCTTTATGACAATTAGGGGCAAATGAGTCCTTATAGGCAAAGTTGCTTTATTTTATGAAGGTAAGTCTACTTACACTATAACATTCAGCTTTGGATCATTCTCTCATAAGAAAATGCAAACTGCATATTAACCATTATTTTACCGCATACAAGCAGTTTTTACATGCTTTATGACAATTAGGGGCAAATGAGACCTTATAGGCAAAATTGCTTTATTTCATGAAGGTAACTCAATATACACTATAACATTCAGGTTTGGATCATTCTCTCATAAGAAAATGCAAACTGCATATTTACTATCATTTACACGCAGACAAGCAGTTTTTACATGTTTTACGACAATTAGGTGCAAATAAGTCCTTAAAGGCAAAATTGTTTTATTTCACAAAGGTAAGTCTACTTTCACTATAACATTCAGGTTTGGATCATTCTCTCATAAGAAAATGCAAACTGCATATTAACCATTATTTTAACGCAGACAAGCAGTTTTTACATGCTTCACGACAATTGTGTGCAAATTAATCCTTATAGGCAAAATTGCTTTATTTTACAAAGGTAAGTCTATTTAAACTATAACATTCAGGTTTGGATCATTCTCTCATAAGAAAATGCAAACTGCATATTAACTATTATTTTAACGCATACAAGCAGTTTTTACAAGCTTTATGACAATTAGGTGCAAATGAGTCCTTATAGGCAAAATTGCTTTATTTCATGAGGGTAAGTCTATTTACACTATAACATTCTGGTTTGGATCATTCTCTCATAAGAAAATGCAAACTGCATATTTACTATCATTTTAACGCATACAAGCAGTTTTTTCATGCTTTATGACAATTAGGTGCAAATTTGTCCTTATAGGCAAAATTGCTATATTTCATGAAGGTAAGTTTACTTACACTATAACATTCAGCTTTGGATCATTTTCTCATAAGAGAATGCAAACTGCATATTAACCATTATTTTACCGCATACAAGCAGTTTTTACATGCTTTATGACAATTAGGGGCAAATGAGACCTTATAGGCAAAATTGCTTTATTTCATGAAGGTAAGTCTATATACACTATAACATTCAGGTTTGGATCATTCTTTCATAAGAAAATGCAAGCTGCATATTAACCATTATTTTAACGCAGACAAGCAGTATTTACATGCTTTACGACAATTAGGTGCAAATGAGTCCTTATAGGCAAAATTGCTTTATTTTATGAAGGTAAGTCTTTTTACACTATAACATTCAGGTTTGGATCATTCTCTCATAAGAAAATGCAAACTGCATATTAACCATTTTTTTCACGCAGACAAGCAGTTTTTACATGTTTTACGACAATTAGGTGCAAATGAGTCCTTATAGGCAAAATTGCTTTATTTCACAAAGGTTAGTTTACATACACTATAACATTCAGGTTTGGATCATTCTCTCATAAGAAAATGCAAACTGCATATTGACCATTATTTTAACGCAGACAAGCAGTTTTTACATGCTTTACGACAATTAGGTGCAAATGAGCCCTTATAGGCAAAATTGCTTTATTTTACAAAGGTAAGTTTACTTAAACTATAACATTCAGGTTTGGATCGTTCTCTCATAAGAAAATGCAAACTGCATATTGACTATTAGTTTAACGCATACAAGCAGTTTTTACATGTTTTATGACAATTAGGGGCAAATGAGTCCTTATAGGCAAAATTGCTTTATTTCATGAAGGTCAATTTACACTATAACATTCAGGTTTGGATTATTCTCTCATAAGAAAATGCAAGCTGCATATTAACCATTATTTTAACGCAGAAAAGCAGTTTTTACATGCTTTACGACAATTAGGTGCAAATGAGTTTATATAGGCAAAATTGCTTTATTTCACAAAGGTAAGTTTACATACACTATAACATTCAGGTTTGGATCATTTTCTCATAAGAAAATTCAACTTGCATATTAACCATTATTTTGACGCAGACAAGCAGTTTTTACATGCTTTACGACAATTAGATGCAAATGAGTCCTTATAGGCAAAATTGCTTTATTTCATGAAGGTAACTCAATATACACTATAACATTCAGGTTTGGATCATTCTCTCATAAGAAAATGCAAACTGCATATTAACCATTATTCTAACGCAGACAAGCAGTTTTTACATGCTTTATGACAATTAGATGCAAATGAGTCCTTATAGGCAAAATTGCTTTATTTTACAAAGGTAAGTTTATCTAAACTATAACATTCAGGTTTGGATCATTCTCTCATAAGAAAATGCAAACTGCATATTAACCATTATTTTACCGCATACAAGCAGTTTTTACATGCTTTATGACAATTAGGGGCAAATGAGACCTTATAGGCAAAATTGCTTTATTTCATGAAGGTAACTCAATATACACTATAACATTCAGGTTTGGATCATTCTCTCATAAGAAAATGCAAACTGCATATTAACCTTTATTTTAACGCATACAAGCTGTTTTTACATGCTTTATGACAATTAGGGGCAAATGAGTCCTTATAGGCAAAGTTGCTTTATTTTATGAAGGTAAGTCTACTTACACTATAACATTCAGCTTTGGATCATTCTCTCATAAGAAAATGCAAACTGCATATTAACCATTATTTTACCGCATACAAGCAGTTTTTACATGCTTTATGACAATTAGGGGCAAATGAGACCTTATAGGCAAAATTGCTTTATTTCATGAAGGTAACTCAATATACACTATAACATTCAGGTTTGGATCATTCTCTCATAAGAAAATGCAAACTGCATATTAACCATTATTTTAACGCAGACAAGCAGTTTTTACATGCTTTACGACAATTAGGTGCAAATGAGTCCTTATAGGCAAAATTGCTTTATTTCATGAAGGTAAGTCTTCTTACACTATAACATTCAGGTTTGGATCATTCTCTCATAAGAAAATGCAAACTGCATATTAACCATTATTTTGACGCAGACAAGCAGTGTTTACATGCTTTATGACAATTAGGGGCAAATGAGACCTTATAGGCAAAATTGCTTTGTTTCATGAAGGTAACTCAATATACACTATAACATTCAGGTTTGGATCATTCTCTCATAAGAAAATGCAAACTACATATTAACCATAATTTTAACGCAGACATGCAGTTTTTACATGCTTTATGACAATTAGATGCAAATGAGTCCTTATAGGCAAAATTGCTTTATTTTACAAAGGTAAGTTTACTTAAACTATAACATTCAGGTTTGGATCATTCTCTCATCAGAAAATGCAAACTGCATATTAACTATTATTTTAACGCATACAAGCAGTTTTTTTACAACCTTTATGACAATTAGGTGCAAATGAGTCCTTGTAGGCAAAATTGCTTTATTTCATGAGGATAAGTCTATTTACACTATAACATTCAGGTTTGGATTATTCTCTCATAAGAAAATGCAAGCTGCATATTAACCATTATTTTTACGCAGACAAGCAGTTTTTACATGCTTCACGACAATTAGGTGCAAATGAGTCCTTATAGGCAAAATTGCTTTATTTCACAAAGGTAAGTTTACTTACACTATAACATTCAGGTTTGGATCATTCTCTCATAAGAAAATTCAAACTGCATATTTACTATCATTTACATGCAGACAAGCAGTTTTTACATGTTTTACGACAATTGCGTGCAAATGAGTCCTTATGGGCAAAATTGCTTTATTTTACAAAGGTAAGTCTATTTACACTACACCATTCAGGTTTGGATCATTTTCTCAAAAGATAATGCAAACTGATCATTTCCTATAATTTTCACGCAGACAAGAAGTATTTACATGCTTTATGACAATTAGGTGCAAATATATCCTTATAGGCAAAAATGCTTTATTTCATGAAGGTAAGTCTACTTACACTATAACATTCAGGTTTGGATCATTCTCTCATAAGAAAATGCAAACTGCATATTAACCATTATTTTGACGCAGACAAGCAGTTTTTACATGCTTCACGACAATTGCGTGCAAATGAGTCCTAATAGGCAGATCTGCTTTATTTCACAAAGGTAAGTCTATTTACACTATAACATCCAGGTTTGGATCATTCTCTCAAAAGATAATGCAAACTGATCATTTTCTATTATTTTCACGCAGACAAGTGGTATTTACATGCTTTATGACAATTAGGTGCAAATGAGTCCTTATAGGCAAAATTGCTTTATTTCACAAAGGTAAGTCTACTTACACTATAACATTCAGGTTTGGATCATTCTCTCATTAGAAAATTCAAACTGCATATTAACCATTATTTTAACGCAGACAAGCAGTTTTTACATGCTTCACGACAATTGCGTGCAAATAAGTCCTTAAAAGCAAAATTGTTTTATTTCACAAAGGTAAGTCTACTTTCACTATAACATTCAGGTTTGGATCATTCTCTCATAAGAAAATGCAAACTGCATATTAACCATTATTTTAACGCAGACAAGCAGTTTTTACATGCTTCACGACAATTGCGTGCAAATGAGTCCTTAGAGGCAAAATTGCTTTATTTTACAAAGGTAAGTCTATTTACACTATAACATTCAGGTTTGGATCATTCTCTCATAAGAAAATGCAAACTGCATATTAACCATTATTTTAACGCATACAAGCTGTTTTTACATGCTTTATGACAATTAGGGGCAAATGAGTCCTTATAGGCAAAATTGCTTTATTTCATGAAGGTAAGTCTATTTACACTATAACATTTAGGTTTGGATCATTCTCTCATAAGAAAATGCAAACTGCATATTGACCATTATTTTAACGCAGACAAGCAGTTTTTACATGCTTCACGACAATTAGGTGCAAATGAGTCCTTATAGGCAAAATTGCTTTATTGTACAAAGGTTGGTCTATTTACACTATAACATTCAGGTTTGGATCATTCTCTCATAAGAAAATGCAAACTGCATATTAACCATTATTTTAACGCATACAAGCTGTTTTTACATGCTTTATGACAATTAGGGGCAAATGAGTCCTTATAGGCAAAATTGCTTTATTTCATGAATGTAAGTCTATTTACACTAAAACATTCAGGTTTGGATCAATCTCTCATAAGAAAATGCAAACTGCATATTGACCATTATTTTAACGCAGGCAAGCAGTTTTTACATGCTTTACGACAATTAGGTGCAAATGAGTCCTTATAGGCAAAATTGCTTTATGTTACAAAGGTAAGTTTACTTAAACTATAACATTCAGGTTTGGATCATTCTCTCATAAGAAAATGCAAACTGCATATTAACTATTATTTTAACGCATACAAGCAGTTTTTACATGCTTTATGACAATTAGGGGCAAATGAGTCCTTATAGACAAAATTGCTTTATTTCATGACGGTCAATTTACACTATAACATTCAGGTTTGGCTTATTCTCTCATAAGAAAATGCAAGCTGCATAATAACCATTATTTTAACGCAGACAAGTAGTTTTTACATGCTTTACGACAATTAGGTGCAAATGAGTCCTTATAGGCAAAATTGCTTTATTTCACAAAGGTAAGTTTACATACACTATAACATTCAGGTTTGGATCATTCTCTCATAAGAAAATTCAAACTGCATATTTACTATCATTTACACGCAGACAAGCAGTTTTTACATGTTTTACGACAATTAGGTGCAAATAAGTCCTTAAAGGCAAAATTGTTTTATTTCACAAAGGTAAGTCTACTTTCACTATTACATTCAGGTTTGGATCATTCTCTCATAAGAAAATGCAAACTGCATATTAACCATTATTTTAACGCAGACAAGCAGTTTTTACAAGCTTTACGACAATTAGGTGCAAATGAGTCCTTATAGGCAAAATTGCTTTATTTCATGAAGGTAAGTCTTCTTACACTAGAACATTCAGGTTTGGATCATTCTCTCATAAGAAAATGCAAACTGCATATTAACCATTATTTTGACGCAGACAAGCAGTTTTTACATGTTTTATGACAATTAGGGGCAAATGAGACCTTATAGGCAAAATTGCTTTATTTCATGAAGGTAACTCAATATACACTATAACATTCAGGTTTGGATCATTCTCTCATAAGAAAATGCAAACTACATATTAACCATTATTTTAACGCAGACAAGCAGTTTTTACATGCTTTATGACAATAAGATGCAAATGAGTCCTTATAGGCAAAATTGCTTTATTTTACAAAGGTAAGTTTACTTAAACTATAACATTCAGGTTTGGATCATTCTCTCATAAGAAAATGCAAACTGCATATTAACTATTATTTTAACGCATACAAGCAGTTTTTTTACAAGCTTTATGACAATTAGGTGCAAATGAGTCCTTGTAGGCAAAATTGCTTTATTTCATGAAGGTAAGTCTACTTACACTATAACATTCAGGTTTGGATCATTCTCTCATAAGAAAATGGAAACTGCATATTAACCATTATTTTGACGCAGACAAGCAGTTTTTACATGCTTCACGACAATTGCGTGCAAATGAGTCCTAATAGGCAGATCTGCTTTATTTCACAAAGGTAAGTCTATTTACACTATAACATCCAGGTTTGGATCATTCTCTCAAAAGATAATGCAAACTGATCATTTTCTATTATTTTCACGCAGACAAGTGGTATTTACCTGCTTTATGACAATTAGGTGCAAATGAGTCCTTATAGGCAAAATTGCTTTATTTCACAAAGGTAAGTCTACTTACACTATAACATTCAGGTTTGGATCATTCTCTCATTAGAAAATTCAAACTGCATATTAACCATTATTTTAACGCAGACAAGCAGTTTTTACATGCTTCACGACAATTGCGTGCAAATGAGTCCTTATAGGCAAAATTGCTTTATTTCATGAGGGTAAGTCTATTTACACTATAACATTCAGGCTTGGATCATTCTCTCATAAGAAAATGCAAACTGCATATTTACTAACATTTTCACGCAGACAAGCAATTTTTACATGTTTTACGACAATTAGGTGCAAATAAGTCCTTAAAGGCAAAATTGTTTTATTTCAAAAAGGTAAGTCTACTTTCACTATAACATTAAGGTTTGGATCATTATCTCATAAGAAAATGCAAACTGCATATTAACCATTATTTTAACGCAGACAAGCAGTTTTTACATGCTTCACGACAATTGCGTGCAAATGAGTCCTTATAGGCAAAATTGCTTTATTTTACAAAGGTAAGTCTATTTACACTATAACATTCAGGTTTGGATCATTCTCTCATAAGAAAATGCAAACTGCATATTAACTATTATTTTAACGCATACAAGCAGTTTTTACATGCTTTATGACAATTAGGGGCAAATGAGTCCTTATAGGCAAAATTGCTTTATTTCATGAAGGTCAATTTACACTATAACATTTAGGTTTGGATTATTCTCTCATAAGAAAATGCAAGCTGCATATTAACCATTATCTTAACGCAGGCAAGCAGTTTATACATGCTTTACGACAATTAGGTGCAAATGAGTCCTTATATGCAAAATTGCTTTATTTCACAAAGGTAAGTTAACATACACTATAACATTCAGGTTTGGATCATTCTCTCATAAGAAAATTCAAACTGCATATTTACTAACATTTTCACGCAGACAAGCAGTTTTTACATGTTTTACGACAATTAGGTGCAAATAAGTCCTTAAAGGCAAAATTGTTTTATTTCAAAAAGGTAAGTCTACTTTCACTATAACATTCAGGTTTGGATCATTATCTCATAAGAAAATGCAAACTGCATATTAACCATTATTTTAACGCAGACAAGCAGTTTTTACATGCTTCACGACAATTGCGTGCAAATGAGTCCTTATAGGCAAAATTGCTTTATTTTACAAAGGTAAGTCTATTTACACTATAACATTCAGGTTTGGATCATTCTCTCATAAGAAAATGCAAACTGCATATTAACTATTATTTTAACGCATACAAGCAGTTTTTACATGCTTTATGACAATTAGGGGCAAATGAGTCCTTATAGGCAAAATTGCTTTATTTCACAAAGGTAAGTCTACTTACACTATAACATTCAGCTTTGGATCATTCTCTCATAAAAGAATGCAAACTGCATATTAACCATTATTTTACCGCATACAAGCAGTTTTTACATGCTTTATGACAATTAGGTGCAAATGAGTCCTTATAGGCAAAATTGCTTTATTTCACAAAGGTAAGTTTACTTACACTATAACATTCCGGTTTGGATCATTCTCTCATAAGAAAATGCAAACTGCATATTAACCATTTTTTTCACGCAGACAAGAAGTTTTTACATGTTTTACGACAATTAGGTGCAAATGAGTCCTTATAGGCAAAATTGCTTTATTTCACAAAAGTAAGTTTACATACACTATAACATTCAGGTTTGGATCATTCTCTCATAAGAAAATTCAAACTGCATATTTACTATCATTTACACGCAGACAAGCAGTTTTTACATGTTTTACGACAATTAGGTGCAAATGAGTCCTTAAAGGCAAAATTGCTTTATTTTACAAAGGTAAGTCTATTTACACTATAACATTCAGGTTTGGATCATTCTCTCATAAGAAAATGCAAACTGCATATTAACCATTATTTTAACGCATGCAAGCTGTTTTTACATGCTTTATGACAATTAGGGGCAAATGAAACCTTATAGGCAAAATTGCTTTATTTCATGAAGGTAACTCAATATATACTATAACATTCAGGTTTGGATCATTCTCTCATAAGAAAATGCAAACTGCATATTAACCATTATTTTAACGCAGACAAGCAGTTTTTACATGCTTTATGACAATTAGGTGCAAATTAGTCCTTATAGGCAAAATTGCTTTATTTCATGAAGGTAAGTCTAGTTACACTATAACATTCAGCTTTGGATCATTCTCTCATAAGAGAATGCAAACTGCATATTAACCATTATTTTACCGCATACAAGCAGTTTTTACATGCTTTATGACAATTAGGGGCAAATTAGTCCTTATAGGCAAAATTGCTTTATTTCATGAAGGTAAGTCTACTTACACTATAACATTCAGCTTTGGATCATTCTCTCATAAGAGAATGCAAACTGCATATTAACCATTATTTTACCGCATACAAGCAGTTTTTACATGCTTTATGACAATTAGGTGCAAATGAGTCCTTATAGGCAAAATTGCTTTATTTCACAAAGGTAAGTTTACTTACACTATAACATTCAGGTTTGGATCATTCTCTCATAAGAAAATGCAAACTGCATATTAACCATTTTTTTCACGCAGACAAGCAGTTTTTACATGTTTTACGACAATTAGGTGCAAATAAGTCCTTAAAGGCAAAATTGTTTTATTTCACAAAGGTAAGTCTACTTTCTCCATAACATTCAGGTTTGGATCATTCTCTCATAAGAAAATGCAAACTGCATATTAACCATTATTTTAACGCAGACAAGCAGTTTTTACATGCTTCACGACAATTGCGTGCAAATGAGTCCTTATAGGCAAAATTGCTTTATTTTACAAAGGTAAGTCTATTTACACTATACCATTCAGGTTTGGATTATTTTCTCAAAAGATAATGCAAACTGATCATTTCCTATAATTTTCACGCAGACAAGAAGTACTTACATGCTTTATGACAATTAGATGCAAATATATCCTTATAGGCAAAATTGCTTTATTTCATTAAGGTAAGTCTACTTACACTATAACATTCAGGTTTGGATCATTCTCTCATTAGAAAATGCAAACTGCATATTAACCATTATTTTAACGCATACAAGCAGTTTTTACATGCTTTATGACAATTAGGGGCAAATGAGTACTTATAGGCAAAATTGCTTTATTTCATAAAGGTAAGTCTATTTACACTATAACATTCAGGTTTGGATCATTCTCTCATAAGAAAATGCAAACTGCATATTAACCATTATTTTAACGCAGACAAGCAGTTTTTATATGCTTTACGACAATTGGGTGCAAATGAGTCCTTATAGGCAAAATTGCTTTATTTCACAAAGGTAAGTTTACTTACACTATGACATTAAGGTTTGGATCATTCTCTCATAAGAAAATGCAAACTGCATATTAACCATTATTTTAACGCAGACAAGCAGTTTTTACATGCTTTACGACAATTAGGTGCAAATGAGTCCTTATAGGCAAAATTGCTTTATTTCACAAAGGTTAGTTTACTTACACTATAACATTCAGGTTTGGATCATTCTATCATAAGAAAATGCAAACTGCATATTAACTATTATTTTAACGCTTACAAGCAGTTTTTACATGCTTTATGACAATTAGGTGCAAATGAGTCCTTATAGGCAAATTTGCTTTATTTCATGAAGGTAAGTCTATTTACACTATAACATTCAGGTTTGGATCATTTTCTCATTAGAAAATGCAAACTGCATATTAACCATTATTTAACGCAGACAAGCAGTTTTTACATGCTTTACGACAATTAGGTGCAAATGAGTCCTTATAGGCAAAATTGCTTTATTTCACAAAGGTTAGTTTACTTACACTATAACATTCAGGTTTGGATCATTCTATCATAAGAAAATGCAAACTGCATATTAACTATTATTTTAACGCTTACAAGCAGTTTTTACATGCTTTATGACAATTAGGTGCAAATGAGTCCTTATAGGCAAAATTGCTTTATTTCACAAAGGTAAGTCTACTTACACTATAACATTCAGGTTTGGATCATTCTCTCATAAGAAAATGCAAACTGCATATTAACTATTATTTTAAAGCATACAAGCAGTTTTTACATGCTTTATGACAATTAGGGGCAAATGAGTCCTTATAGGCAAAATTGCTTTATTTCACAAAGGTAAGTTTACTTACACTATAACATTCAGGTTTGGATCATTCTCTCATAAGAAAATGCAAACTGCATATTAACTATTATTTTAACGCATACAAGCAGTTATTACATGCTTTATGACAATTAGGTGCAAATGAGTCCTTATAGGCAAAATTGCTTTATTTCATGAGGGTAAGTCTATTTACTTTTAAACATTCAGGTTTGGATCATTCTCTCATAATAAAATGCAAACTGCATATTTACTATCATTTCCACGCAGCAAGCAGTTTTTACATATTTTACGACAATAAGGTGCAAATAAGTCCTTAAAGGCAAAATTGTTTTATTTCACAAAGGTAAGTCTACTTTCACTATAACATTCAGGTTCGGATCATTCTCTCATAAGAAAATGCAAACTGCGTATTAACCATTATTCTAACGCAGACAAGCAGTTATTACATGCTTTATGACAATTAGGTGCAAATGAGTCCTTATAGGCAAAATTGCTTTATTTCATGAGGGTAAGTCTATTTACTTTTAAACATTCAGGTTTGGATCATTCTCTCATAATAAAATGCAAACTGCATATTTACTATCATTTCCACGCAGCAAGCAGTTTTTACATATTTTACGACAATAAGGTGCAAATAAGTCCTTAAAGGCAAAATTGTTTTATTTCACAAAGGTAAGTCTACTTTCACTATAACATTCAGGTTTGAATCATTCTCTCATAAGAAAATGCAAACTGCATATTAACCATTATTTTAACGCATACAAGCAGTTTTTACATGCTTTATGAAAATTAGGGGATAATGAGTCTTATAGGCAAAATTGCTTTATTTCATAAGGGTAAGTCTATTTACACTATAACATTCAGGTTTGGATCATTCTCTCATAAGAAAATGCAAACTGCACATTTACTATCATTTTAACGCAAACAAGCAGTTTTTACATGCTTCACGACAATTAGGTGCAAATGAGTCCTTATAGGCAAAGTTGCTTTATTTTACAAAGGCAAGTCTATTTACACTATAACATTCAGGTTTGGATCATTCTCTCATAAGAAAATGCAAACTGCATATTTACTATCATTTTAACGCAGACAAGCAATTTTTACAAGCTTTACGACAATTAGGTGCAAATTAGACCTTATAGGCAATATTGCTTTATTTCATGAAGGTTAGTCTATTTACACTATAACATTCAGCTTTGGATCATTCTCTCATAAGAAAATGCAAACTGCATATTAACCATTATTTTACCGCATACAAGCAGTTTTTACATGCTTTATGACAATTAGGGGCAAATGAGACCTTATAGGCAAAATTGCTTTATTTCATGAAGGTAATTCTATATACACTATAACATTCAGGTTTGGATCATTCTCTCATAAGAAAATGCAAACTGCATATTAACCATTATTTTACCGCATACAAGCAGTTTTTACATGCTTTATGACAATAAGGGGCAAATGAGTCCTTATAGGCAAAGTTTTTTAATTTCATAAAGGTAAAGTCTATTTACACTATAACATTCAGGTTTGGATCATTCTCTCATAAAAAAATGCAAACTTCATATTAACCATTATTTTAACGCAGACAAGCAGTTTTTACATGCTTCACGACAATTGCGTGCAAATGAGTCCTTATAGGCAAAATTGCTTTATTTTACAAAGGTTAGTCTATTTACACTATACCATTCAGGTTTGGATCATTTTCTCAAAAGAATATGCAAACTGATCATTTCCTATAATTTTCACGCAGACAAGAAGTACTTACATGCTTTATGACAATTAGGTGCAAATATATCCTTATAGGCAAAATTGCTTTATTTTATGAAGGTAAGTGTCTACTTACACTATAACATTCAGGTTTGGATCATTCTCTCATAAGAAAATGCAAATTGCATATTAAACATTATTTTAACGCAGACAAGCAGTTTTTACATGCTTCACGACAATTGCGTGCAAATGAGTCCTTATAGACAAAATTGCTTTATTTTACAAAGGTAAGTCTATTTACACTATAACATTCAGGTTTGGATCATTTTCTCAAAAGATAATGCAAACTGATCATTTCCTATTATTTTCACGCAGACAAGCAGCATTTACATGCTTTATGACAATTAGATGCAAATGTGTCCTTATAGGCAAAATTGCTTTATTTTCCAATGGCAAGTCTATTTACACTATAACATTCAGGTTTGGATCATTCTCTCATAAGAGAATGCAAACTGCATATTAACCATTATTTTACCGCATACAAGCAGTTTTTACATGCTTTATGACAATTAGGGGCAAATGAGACCTTATAGGCAAAATTGCTTTATTTCACAAAGGTAAATCTACTTACACTATAACATTCAGGTTTGGATCATTCTCTCATAAGAAAATGCAAACTGCATATTAACTATTATTTTAACGCATACAAGCAGTTTTTACATGCTTTATGACAATTGGGGGCAAATGAGTCCTTATAGGCAAAATTGCTTTATTTCATGAAGGTAACTCTATTTACACTATAACATTTAGGTTTGGATCATTCTCTCATAAGAAAATGCAAACTGCATATTGACCATTATTTTAACGCAGACAAGCAGTTTTTACATGCTTTACGACAATTAGGTGCAAATGAGTCCTTATAGGCAAAATTGCTTTATTTCACAAAGGTAAGTTTACATACACTATAACATTCAGGTTTGGATCATTCTCTCATAAGAAAATTCAAACTGCATATTTACTATCATTTACATGCGGGCAAGCAGTTTTTACATGTTTTACGACAATTAGGTGCAAATAAGTCCTTAAAGGCAAAATTGTTTTATTTCACAAAGGTAAGTCTACTTTCACTATAACATTCAGGTTTGGATCATTCTCTCATAAGAAAATGCAAACTGCATATTAACTATTATTTTAACGCATACAAGCAGTTTTTACAAGCTTTATGACAATTAGGTGCAAATGAGTCCTTATAGGCAAAATTGCTTTATTTCATGAGGGTAAGTCTATTTACACTATAACATTCAGGTTTGGATCATTCTCTCAAAAGAAAATGCAAACTGCATATTTACTATCATTTTAACGCATACAAGCAGTTTTTACATGCTTTATGACAATTAGGTGCAAATTAGTCCTTATAGGCAAAATTGCTTTATTTCATGAAGGTAGTCTACTTACACTATAACATTCAGCTTTGGATCATTCTCTCATAAGAGAATGCAAACTGCATATTAACCATTATTTTACCTCATACAAGCAGTTTTTACATGCTTTATGACAATTAGGGGCAAATGAGACCTTATAGGCAAAATTGCTTTATTTCATTAAGGTAAGTCTATATACACTATACACATTCAGGTTTGGATCATTCTCTCATAAGAAAATGCAAACAGGATATTAACCATTATTTTAACGCAGACAAGCAGTTTTTACATGCTTCACGACAATTAGGTGCAAATGAGTCCTTATAGGCAAAAAATGCTTTATTGTACAAAGGTTGGTCTATTTACACTATAACATTCAGGTTTGGATCATTCTCTCATAAGAAAATGCAAACTGCATATTAACCATTATTTTAACGCATACAAGCTGTTTTTACATGCTTTATGACAATTAGGGGCAAATGAGTCCTTATAGGCAAAATTGCTTTATTTCATGAAGGTAAGTTTATTTACACTAAAACATTCAGGTTTGGATCAATCTCTCATAAGAAAATGCAAACTGCATATTGACCATTATTTTAACGCAGACAAGCAGTTTTTACATGCTTTACGACAATTAGGTGCAAATGAGTCCTTATAGGCAAAATTGCTTTATTTTACAAAGGTAAGTTTACTTAAACTATAACATTCAGGTTTGGATCATTCTCTCATAAGAAAATGCAAACTGCATATTAACTATTATTTTAACGCTTACAAGCAGTTTTTACATGCTTTATGACAATTAGGGGCAAATGAGTCCTTATAGACAAAATTGCTTTATTTCATGACGGTCAATTTACACTATAACATTCAGGTTTGGATTATTCTCTCATAAGAAAATGCAAGCTGCATATTAACCATTATTTTAACGCAGACAAGCAGTTTTTACATGCTTTACGACAATTAGGTGCAAATGAGACCTTATAGGCAATATTGCTTTATTTAACAAAGGTAAGTTTACATACACTATAACATTCAGGTTTGGATCATTCTCTCATAAGAAAATTCAAACTGCATATTTACTATCATTTACACGCAGACAAGCAGTTTTTACATGTTTTACGACAATTAGGTGCAAATAAGTCCTTAAAGGCAAAATTGTTTTATTTCACAAAGGTAAGTCTACTTTCACTATAACATTCAGGTTTGGATCATTCTCTCATAAGAAAATGCAAACTGCATATTAACCATTATTTTAACGCAGACAAGCAGTTTTTACATGCTTCACGACAATTGTGTGCAAATTAATCCTTATAGGCAAAATTGCTTTATTTTACAAAGGTAAGTCTATTTAAACTATAACATTCAGGTTTGGATCATTCTCTCATAAGAAAATGCAAACTGCATATTAACTATTATTTTAACGCATACAAGCAGTTTTTACAAGCTTTATGACAATTAGGTGCAAATGAGTCCTTATAGGCAAAATTGCTTTATTTCATGAGGGTAAGTCTATTTACACTATAACATTCTGGTTTGGATCATTCTCTCATAAGAAAATGCAAACTGCATATTTACTATCATTTTAACGCATACAAGCAGTTTTTTCATGCTTTATGACAATTAGGTGCAAATTTGTCCTTATAGGCAAAATTGCTTTATTTCATGAAGGTAAGTTTACTTACACTATAACATTCAGCTTTGGATCATTTTCTCATAAGAGAATGCAAACTGCATATTAACCATTATTTTACCGCATACAAGCAGTTTTTACATGCTTTATGACAATTAGGGGCAAATGAGACCTTATAGGCAAAATTGCTTTATTTCATGAAGGTAAGTCTATATACACTATAACATTCAGGTTTGGATCATTCTTTCATAAGAAAATGCAAGCTGCATATTAACCATTATTTTAACGCAGACAAGCAGTATTTACATGCTTTACGACAATTAGGTGCAAATGAGTCCTTATAGGCAAAATTGCTTTATTTTATGAAGGTAAGTCTTTTTACACTATAACATTCAGGTTTGGATCATTCTCTCATAAGAAAATGCAAACTGCATATTAACCATTTTTTTCACGCAGACAAGCAGTTTTTACATGTTTTACGACAATTAGGTGCAAATGAGTCCTTATAGGCAAAATTGCTTTATTTCACAAAGGTTAGTTTACATACACTATAACATTCAGGTTTGGATCATTCTCTCATAAGAAAATGCAAACTGCATATTGACCATTATTTTAACGCAGACAAGCAGTTTTTACATGCTTTACGACAATTAGGTGCAAATGAGCCCTTATAGGCAAAATTGCTTTATTTTACAAAGGTAAGTTTACTTAAACTATAACATTCAGGTTTGGATCGTTCTCTCATAAGAAAATGCAAACTGCATATTGACTATTAGTTTAACGCATACAAGCAGTTTTTACATGTTTTATGACAATTAGGGGCAAATGAGTCCTTATAGGCAAAATTGCTTTATTTCATGAAGGTCAATTTACACTATAACATTCAGGTTTGGATTATTCTCTCATAAGAAAATGCAAGCTGCATATTAACCATTATTTTAACGCAGAAAAGCAGTTTTTACATGCTTTACGACAATTAGGTGCAAATGAGTTTATATAGGCAAAATTGCTTTATTTCACAAAGGTAAGTTTACATACACTATAACATTCAGGTTTGGATCATTTTCTCATAAGAAAATTCAACTTGCATATTAACCATTATTTTGACGCAGACAAGCAGTTTTTACATGCTTTACGACAATTAGATGCAAATGAGTCCTTATAGGCAAAATTGCTTTATTTCATGAAGGTAACTCAATATACACTATAACATTCAGGTTTGGATCATTCTCTCATAAGAAAATGCAAACTGCATATTAACCATTATTCTAACGCAGACAAGCAGTTTTTACATGCTTTATGACAATTAGATGCAAATGAGTCCTTATAGGCAAAATTGCTTTATTTTACAAAGGTAAGTTTATCTAAACTATAACATTCAGGTTTGGATCATTCTCTCATAAGAAAATGCAAACTGCATATTAACCATTATTTTACCGCATACAAGCAGTTTTTACATGCTTTATGACAATTAGGGGCAAATGAGACCTTATAGGCAAAATTGCTTTATTTCATGAAGGTAACTCAATATACACTATAACATTCAGGTTTGGATCATTCTCTCATAAGAAAATGCAAACTGCATATTAACCTTTATTTTAACGCATACAAGCTGTTTTTACATGCTTTATGACAATTAGGGGCAAATGAGTCCTTATAGGCAAAGTTGCTTTATTTTATGAAGGTAAGTCTACTTACACTATAACATTCAGCTTTGGATCATTCTCTCATAAGAAAATGCAAACTGCATATTAACCATTATTTTACCGCATACAAGCAGTTTTTACATGCTTTATGACAATTAGGGGCAAATGAGACCTTATAGGCAAAATTGCTTTATTTCATGAAGGTAACTCAATATACACTATAACATTCAGGTTTGGATCATTCTCTCATAAGAAAATGCAAACTGCATATTAACCATTATTTTAACGCAGACAAGCAGTTTTTACATGCTTTACGACAATTAGGTGCAAATGAGTCCTTATAGGCAAAATTGCTTTATTTCATGAAGGTAAGTCTTCTTACACTATAACATTCAGGTTTGGATCATTCTCTCATAAGAAAATGCAAACTGCATATTAACCATTATTTTGACGCAGACAAGCAGTGTTTACATGCTTTATGACAATTAGGGGCAAATGAGACCTTATAGGCAAAATTGCTTTGTTTCATGAAGGTAACTCAATATACACTATAACATTCAGGTTTGGATCATTCTCTCATAAGAAAATGCAAACTACATATTAACCATAATTTTAACGCAGACATGCAGTTTTTACATGCTTTATGACAATTAGATGCAAATGAGTCCTTATAGGCAAAATTGCTTTATTTTACAAAGGTAAGTTTACTTAAACTATAACATTCAGGTTTGGATCATTCTCTCATCAGAAAATGCAAACTGCATATTAACTATTATTTTAACGCATACAAGCAGTTTTTTTACAACCTTTATGACAATTAGGTGCAAATGAGTCCTTGTAGGCAAAATTGCTTTATTTCATGAGGATAAGTCTATTTACACTATAACATTCAGGTTTGGATTATTCTCTCATAAGAAAATGCAAGCTGCATATTAACCATTATTTTTACGCAGACAAGCAGTTTTTACATGCTTCACGACAATTAGGTGCAAATGAGTCCTTATAGGCAAAATTGCTTTATTTCACAAAGGTAAGTTTACTTACACTATAACATTCAGGTTTGGATCATTCTCTCATAAGAAAATTCAAACTGCATATTTACTATCATTTACATGCAGACAAGCAGTTTTTACATGTTTTACGACAATTGCGTGCAAATGAGTCCTTATGGGCAAAATTGCTTTATTTTACAAAGGTAAGTCTATTTACACTACACCATTCAGGTTTGGATCATTTTCTCAAAAGATAATGCAAACTGATCATTTCCTATAATTTTCACGCAGACAAGAAGTATTTACATGCTTTATGACAATTAGGTGCAAATATATCCTTATAGGCAAAAATGCTTTATTTCATGAAGGTAAGTCTACTTACACTATAACATTCAGGTTTGGATCATTCTCTCATAAGAAAATGCAAACTGCATATTAACCATTATTTTGACGCAGACAAGCAGTTTTTACATGCTTCACGACAATTGCGTGCAAATGAGTCCTAATAGGCAGATCTGCTTTATTTCACAAAGGTAAGTCTATTTACACTATAACATCCAGGTTTGGATCATTCTCTCAAAAGATAATGCAAACTGATCATTTTCTATTATTTTCACGCAGACAAGTGGTATTTACATGCTTTATGACAATTAGGTGCAAATGAGTCCTTATAGGCAAAATTGCTTTATTTCACAAAGGTAAGTCTACTTACACTATAACATTCAGGTTTGGATCATTCTCTCATTAGAAAATTCAAACTGCATATTAACCATTATTTTAACGCAGACAAGCAGTTTTTACATGCTTCACGACAATTGCGTGCAAATAAGTCCTTAAAAGCAAAATTGTTTTATTTCACAAAGGTAAGTCTACTTTCACTATAACATTCAGGTTTGGATCATTCTCTCATAAGAAAATGCAAACTGCATATTAACCATTATTTTAACGCAGACAAGCAGTTTTTACATGCTTCACGACAATTGCGTGCAAATGAGTCCTTAGAGGCAAAATTGCTTTATTTTACAAAGGTAAGTCTATTTACACTATAACATTCAGGTTTGGATCATTCTCTCATAAGAAAATGCAAACTGCATATTAACCATTATTTTAACGCATACAAGCTGTTTTTACATGCTTTATGACAATTAGGGGCAAATGAGTCCTTATAGGCAAAATTGCTTTATTTCATGAAGGTAAGTCTATTTACACTATAACATTTAGGTTTGGATCATTCTCTCATAAGAAAATGCAAACTGCATATTGACCATTATTTTAACGCAGACAAGCAGTTTTTACATGCTTCACGACAATTAGGTGCAAATGAGTCCTTATAGGCAAAATTGCTTTATTGTACAAAGGTTGGTCTATTTACACTATAACATTCAGGTTTGGATCATTCTCTCATAAGAAAATGCAAACTGCATATTAACCATTATTTTAACGCATACAAGCTGTTTTTACATGCTTTATGACAATTAGGGGCAAATGAGTCCTTATAGGCAAAATTGCTTTATTTCATGAATGTAAGTCTATTTACACTAAAACATTCAGGTTTGGATCAATCTCTCATAAGAAAATGCAAACTGCATATTGACCATTATTTTAACGCAGACAAGCAGTTTTTACATGCTTTACGACAATTAGGTGCAAATGAGTCCTTATAGGCAAAATTGCTTTATGATATAAAGGTAAGTTTACTTAAACTATAACATTCAGGTTTGGATCATTCTCTCATAAGAAAATGCAAACTGCATATTAACTATTATTTTAACGCATACAAGCAGTTTTTACATGCTTTATGACAATTAGGGGCAAATGAGTCCTTATAGACAAAATTGCTTTATTTCATGACGGTCAATTTACACTATAACATTCAGGTTTGGCTTATTCTCTCATAAGAAAATGCAAGCTGCATAATAACCATTATTTTAACGCAGACAAGTAGTTTTTACATGCTTTACGACAATTAGGTGCAAATGAGTCCTTATAGGCAAAATTGCTTTATTTCACAAAGGTAAGTTTACATACACTATAACATTCAGGTTTGGATCATTCTCTCATAAGAAAATTCAAACTGCATATTTACTATCATTTACACGCAGACAAGCAGTTTTTACATGTTTTACGACAATTAGGTGCAAATAAGTCCTTAAAGGCAAAATTGTTTTATTTCACAAAGGTAAGTCTACTTTCACTATTACATTCAGGTTTGGATCATTCTCTCATAAGAAAATGCAAACTGCATATTAACCATTATTTTAACGCAGACAAGCAGTTTTTACAAGCTTTACGACAATTAGGTGCAAATGAGTCCTTATAGGCAAAATTGCTTTATTTCATGAAGGTAAGTCTTCTTACACTAGAACATTCAGGTTTGGATCATTCTCTCATAAGAAAATGCAAACTGCATATTAACCATTATTTTGACGCAGACAAGCAGTTTTTACATGTTTTATGACAATTAGGGGCAAATGAGACCTTATAGGCAAAATTGCTTTATTTCATGAAGGTAACTCAATATACACTATAACATTCAGGTTTGGATCATTCTCTCATAAGAAAATGCAAACTACATATTAACCATTATTTTAACGCAGACAAGCAGTTTTTACATGCTTTATGACAATAAGATGCAAATGAGTCCTTATAGGCAAAATTGCTTTATTTTACAAAGGTAAGTTTACTTAAACTATAACATTCAGGTTTGGATCATTCTCTCATAAGAAAATGCAAACTGCATATTAACTATTATTTTAACGCATACAAGCAGTTTTTTTACAAGCTTTATGACAATTAGGTGCAAATGAGTCCTTGTAGGCAAAATTGCTTTATTTCATGAAGGTAAGTCTATTTACACTATAACATTTAGTTTTGGATTATTCTCTCATAAGAAAATGCAAGCTGCATATTAACCATTATTTTTACGCAGACAAGCAGTTTTTACATGCTTTACGACAATTAGGTGCAAATGAGTCCTTATAGGCAAAATTGCTTTATTTCACAAAGGTAAGTTTACTTACACTATAACATTCAGGTTTGGATCATTCTCTCATAAGAAAATTCAAACTGCATATTTACTATCATTTACATGTAGACAAGCATTTTTTACATGTTTTACGACAATTGCGTGTTAATGAGTCCTTATAGGCAAAAATGCTTTATTTTACAGAGGTAAGTCTATTTACACTACACCATTCAGGTTTGGATCATTTTCTCAAAAGATAATGCAAACTGATCATTTCTTATAATTTTCACGCAGACAAGAAGTATTTACATGCTTTATGACAATTAGGTGCAAATATATCCTTATAGGCAAAAATGCTTTATTTCATGAAGGTAAGTCTACTTACACTATAACATTCAGGTTTGGATCATTCTCTCATAAGAAAATGGAAACTGCATATTAACCATTATTTTGACGCAGACAAGCAGTTTTTACATGCTTCACGACAATTGCGTGCAAATGAGTCCTAATAGGCAGATCTGCTTTATTTCACAAAGGTAAGTCTATTTACACTATAACATCCAGGTTTGGATCATTCTCTCAAAAGATAATGCAAACTGATCATTTTCTATTATTTTCACGCAGACAAGTGGTATTTACCTGCTTTATGACAATTAGGTGCAAATGAGTCCTTATAGGCAAAATTGCTTTATTTCACAAAGGTAAGTCTACTTACACTATAACATTCAGGTTTGGATCATTCTCTCATTAGAAAATTCAAACTGCATATTAACCATTATTTTAACGCAGACAAGCAGTTTTTACATGCTTCACGACAATTGCGTGCAAATGAGTCCTTATAGGCAAAATTGCTTTATTTCATGAGGGTAAGTCTATTTACACTATAACATTCAGGCTTGGATCATTCTCTCATAAGAAAATGCAAACTGCATATTTACTAACATTTTCACGCAGACAAGCAATTTTTACATGTTTTACGACAATTAGGTGCAAATAAGTCCTTAAAGGCAAAATTGTTTTATTTCAAAAAGGTAAGTCTACTTTCACTATAACATTAAGGTTTGGATCATTATCTCATAAGAAAATGCAAACTGCATATTAACCATTATTTTAACGCAGACAAGCAGTTTTTACATGCTTCACGACAATTGCGTGCAAATGAGTCCTTATAGGCAAAATTGCTTTATTTTACAAAGGTAAGTCTATTTACACTATAACATTCAGGTTTGGATCATTCTCTCATAAGAAAATGCAAACTGCATATTAACTATTATTTTAACGCATACAAGCAGTTTTTACATGCTTTATGACAATTAGGGGCAAATGAGTCCTTATAGGCAAAATTGCTTTATTTCATGAAGGTCAATTTACACTATAACATTTAGGTTTGGATTATTCTCTCATAAGAAAATGCAAGCTGCATATTAACCATTATCTTAACGCAGGCAAGCAGTTTATACATGCTTTACGACAATTAGGTGCAAATGAGTCCTTATATGCAAAATTGCTTTATTTCACAAAGGTAAGTTAACATACACTATAACATTCAGGTTTGGATCATTCTCTCATAAGAAAATTCAAACTGCATATTTACTAACATTTTCACGCAGACAAGCAGTTTTTACATGTTTTACGACAATTAGGTGCAAATAAGTCCTTAAAGGCAAAATTGTTTTATTTCAAAAAGGTAAGTCTACTTTCACTATAACATTCAGGTTTGGATCATTATCTCATAAGAAAATGCAAACTGCATATTAACCATTATTTTAACGCAGACAAGCAGTTTTTACATGCTTCACGACAATTGCGTGCAAATGAGTCCTTATAGGCAAAATTGCTTTATTTTACAAAGGTAAGTCTATTTACACTATAACATTCAGGTTTGGATCATTCTCTCATAAGAAAATGCAAACTGCATATTAACTATTATTTTAACGCATACAAGCAGTTTTTACATGCTTTATGACAATTAGGGGCAAATGAGTCCTTATAGGCAAAATTGCTTTATTTCACAAAGGTAAGTCTACTTACACTATAACATTCAGCTTTGGATCATTCTCTCATAAAAGAATGCAAACTGCATATTAACCATTATTTTACCGCATACAAGCAGTTTTTACATGCTTTATGACAATTAGGTGCAAATGAGTCCTTATAGGCAAAATTGCTTTATTTCACAAAGGTAAGTTTACTTACACTATAACATTCCGGTTTGGATCATTCTCTCATAAGAAAATGCAAACTGCATATTAACCATTTTTTTCACGCAGACAAGAAGTTTTTACATGTTTTACGACAATTAGGTGCAAATGAGTCCTTATAGGCAAAATTGCTTTATTTCACAAAAGTAAGTTTACAAACACTATAACATTCAGGTTTGGATCATTCTCTCATAAGAAAATTCAAACTGCATATTTACTATCATTTACACGCAGACAAGCAGTTTTTACATGTTTTACGACAATTAGGTGCAAATGAGTCCTTAAAGGCAAAATTGCTTTATTTTACAAAGGTAAGTCTATTTACACTATAACATTCAGGTTTGGATCATTCTCTCATAAGAAAATGCAAACTGCATATTAACCATTATTTTAACGCATGCAAGCTGTTTTTACATGCTTTATGACAATTAGGGGCAAATGAAACCTTATAGGCAAAATTGCTTTATTTCATGAAGGTAACTCAATATATACTATAACATTCAGGTTTGGATCATTCTCTCATAAGAAAATGCAAACTGCATATTAACCATTATTTTAACGCAGACAAGCAGTTTTTACATGCTTTATGACAATTAGGTGCAAATTAGTCCTTATAGGCAAAATTGCTTTATTTCATGAAGGTAAGTCTACTTACACTATAACATTCAGCTTTGGATCATTCTCTCATAAGAGAATGCAAACTGCATATTAACCATTATTTTACCGCATACAAGCAGTTTTTACATGCTTTATGACAATTAGGGGCAAATTAGTCCTTATAGGCAAAATTGCTTTATTTCATGAAGGTAAGTCTACTTACACTATAACATTCAGCTTTGGATCATTCTCTCATAAGAGAATGCAAACTGCATATTAACCATTATTTTACCGCATACAAGCAGTTTTTACATGCTTTATGACAATTAGGTGCAAATGAGTCCTTATAGGCAAAATTGCTTTATTTCACAAAGGTAAGTTTACTTACACTATAACATTCAGGTTTGGATCATTCTCTCATAAGAAAATGCAAACTGCATATTAACCATTTTTTTCACGCAGACAAGCAGTTTTTACATGTTTTACGACAATTAGGTGCAAATAAGTCCTTAAAGGCAAAATTGTTTTATTTCACAAAGGTAAGTCTACTTTCTCCATAACATTCAGGTTTGGATCATTCTCTCATAAGAAAATGCAAACTGCATATTAACCATTATTTTAACGCAGACAAGCAGTTTTTACATGCTTCACGACAATTGCGTGCAAATGAGTCCTTATAGGCAAAATTGCTTTATTTTACAAAGGTAAGTCTATTTACACTATACCATTCAGGTTTGGATTATTTTCTCAAAAGATAATGCAAACTGATCATTTCCTATAATTTTCACGCAGACAAGAAGTACTTACATGCTTTATGACAATTAGATGCAAATATATCCTTATAGGCAAAATTGCTTTATTTCATTAAGGTAAGTCTACTTACACTATAACATTCAGGTTTGGATCATTCTCTCATTAGAAAATGCAAACTGCATATTAACCATTATTTTAACGCATACAAGCAGTTTTTACATGCTTTATGACAATTAGGGGCAAATGAGTACTTATAGGCAAAATTGCTTTATTTCATAAAGGTAAGTCTATTTACACTATAACATTCAGGTTTGGATCATTCTCTCATAAGAAAATGCAAACTGCATATTAACCATTATTTTAACGCAGACAAGCAGTTTTTATATGCTTTACGACAATTGGGTGCAAATGAGTCCTTATAGGCAAAATTGCTTTATTTCACAAAGGTAAGTTTACTTACACTATGACATTAAGGTTTGGATCATTCTCTCATAAGAAAATGCAAACTGCATATTAACCATTATTTTAACGCAGACAAGCAGTTTTTACATGCTTTACGACAATTAGGTGCAAATGAGTCCTTATAGGCAAAATTGCTTTATTTCACAAAGGTTAGTTTACTTACACTATAACATTCAGGTTTGGATCATTCTATCATAAGAAAATGCAAACTGCATATTAACTATTATTTTAACGCTTACAAGCAGTTTTTACATGCTTTATGACAATTAGGTGCAAATGAGTCCTTATAGGCAAATTTGCTTTATTTCATGAAGGTAAGTCTATTTACACTATAACATTCAGGTTTGGATCATTTTCTCATTAGAAAATGCAAACTGCATATTAACCATTATTTAACGCAGACAAGCAGTTTTTACATGCTTTACGACAATTAGGTGCAAATGAGTCCTTATAGGCAAAATTGCTTTATTTCACAAAGGTTAGTTTACTTACACTATAACATTCAGGTTTGGATCATTCTATCATAAGAAAATGCAAACTGCATATTAACTATTATTTTAACGCTTACAAGCAGTTTTTACATGCTTTATGACAATTAGGTGCAAATGAGTCCTTATAGGCAAAATTGCTTTATTTCACAAAGGTAAGTCTACTTACACTATAACATTCAGGTTTGGATCATTCTCTCATAAGAAAATGCAAACTGCATATTAACTATTATTTTAAAGCATACAAGCAGTTTTTACATGCTTTATGACAATTAGGTGCAAATGAGTCCTTATAGGCAAAATTGCTTTATTTCATGAGGGTAAGTCTATTTACTTTTAAACATTCAGGTTTGGATCATTCTCTCATAATAAAATGCAAACTGCATATTTACTATCATTTCCACGCAGCAAGCAGTTTTTACATATTTTACGACAATAAGGTGCAAATAAGTCCTTAAAGGCAAAATTGTTTTATTTCACAAAGGTAAGTCTACTTTCACTATAACATTCAGGTTCGGATCATTCTCTCATAAGAAAATGCAAACTGCGTATTAACCATTATTCTAACGCAGACAAGCAGTTATTACATGCTTTATGACAATTAGGTGCAAATGAGTCCTTATAGGCAAAATTGCTTTATTTCATGAGGGTAAGTCTATTTACTTTTAAACATTCAGGTTTGGATCATTCTCTCATAATAAAATGCAAACTGCATATTTACTATCATTTCCACGCAGCAAGCAGTTTTTACATATTTTACGACAATAAGGTGCAAATAAGTCCTTAAAGGCAAAATTGTTTTATTTCACAAAGGTAAGTCTACTTTCACTATAACATTCAGGTTTGAATCATTCTCTCATAAGAAAATGCAAACTGCATATTAACCATTATTTTAACGCATACAAGCAGTTTTTACATGCTTTATGAAAATTAGGGGATAATGAGTCTTATAGGAAAAATTGCTTTATTTCATGAGGGTAAGTCTATTTACACTATAACATTCAGGTTTGGATCATTCTCTCATAAGAAAATGCAAACTGCACATTTACTATCATTTTAACGCAAACAAGCAGTTTTTACATTCTTCACGACAATTAGGTGCAAATGAGTCCTTATAGGCAAAGTTGCTTTATTTTACAAAGGCAAGTCTATTTACACTATAACATTCAGGTTTGGATCATTCTCTCATAAGAAAATGCAAACTGCATATTTACTATCATTTTAACGCAGACAAGCAATTTTTACAAGCTTTACGACAATTAGGTGCAAATTAGACCTTATAGGCAAAATTGCTTTATTTCATGAAGGTTAGTCTATTTACACTATAACATTCAGCTTTGGATCATTCTCTCATAAGAAAATGCAAACTGCATATTAACCATTATTTTACCGCATACAAGCAGTTTTTACATGCTTTATGACAATTAGGGGCAAATGAGACCTTATAGGCAAAATTGCTTTATTTCATGAAGGTAAGTCTATATACACTATAACATTCAGGTTTGGATCATTCTCTCATAAGAAAATGCAAACTGCATATTAACCATTATTTTACCGCATACAAGCAGTTTTTACATGCTTTATGACAATAAGGGGCAAATGAGTCCTTATAGGCAAAGTTTTTTAATTTCATAAAGGTAAAGTCTATTTACACTATAACATTCAGGTTTGGATCATTCTCTCATAAAAAAATGCAAACTTCATATTAACCATTATTTTAACGCAGACAAGCAGTTTTTACATGCTTCACGACAATTGCGTGCAAATGAGTCCTTATAGGCAAAATTGCTTTATTTTACAAAGGTTAGTCTATTTACACTATACCATTCAGGTTTGGATCATTTTCTCAAAAGAATATGCAAACTGATCATTTCCTATAATTTTCACGCAGACAAGAAGTACTTACATGCTTTATGACAATTAGGTGCAAATATATCCTTATAGGCAAAATTGCTTTATTTTATGAAGGTAAGTGTCTACTTACACTATAACATTCAGGTTTGGATCATTCTCTCATAAGAAAATGCAAATTGCATATTAAACATTATTTTAACGCAGACAAGCAGTTTTTACATGCTTCACGACAATTGCGTGCAAATGAGTCCTTATAGACAAAATTGCTTTATTTTCCAATGGCAAGTCTATTTACACTATAACATTCAGGTTTGGATCATTCTCTCATAAGAGAATGCAAACTGCATATTAACCATTATTTTACCGCATACAAGCAGTTTTTACATGCTTTATGACAATTAGGGGCAAATGAGACCTTATAGGCAAAATTGCTTTATTTCACAAAGGTAAATCTACTTACACTATAACATTCAGGTTTGGATCATTCTCTCATTAGAAAATGCAAACTGCATATTAACTATTATTTTAACGCATACAAGCAGTTTTTACATGCTTTATGATAATTAGGGGCAAATGAGTACTTATAGGCAAAATTGCTTTCTTTCATAAAGGTAAGTCTATTTACAATATAACATTCAGGTTTGGATCATTCTCTCATAAGAAAATGCAAACTGCATATTAACCATTATTTTCACGCAGACAAGCAGTTTTTACATGCTTTACGACAATTAGGTGCAAATGAGTCCTTATAGGCAAAATTGCTTTATTTCACAAAGGTTAGTTTACTTACACTATAACATTCAGGTTTGGATCATTCTATCAAAAGAAAATGCAAACTGCATATTAACTATTATTTTAACGCTTTTAAGCAGTTTTTACATGCTTTATGACAATTAGGTGCAAATGAGTCCTTATAGGCAAAATTGCTTTATTTTATGAGGGTAAGTCTATTTACACTATAACATTCAGGTTTGGATCATTTTCTCATAAGAAAATGCAAACTGCATATTAACCATTATTTTCACGCAGACAAGCAGTTTTTACATGCTTTACGACAATTAGGTGCAAATGAGTCCTTATAGGCAAAATTGCTTTATTTCACAAAGGTAAGTTTACTAACACTATGACATTAAGGTTTGGATCATTCTCTCATAAGAAAATGCAAACTGCATATTAACTTTTATTTTAACGCATACAAGCAGTTTTTACATGCTTTATGACAATTAGGTGCAAATGAGTCCTTATAGGCAAAATTGCTTTATTTTATGAGGGTAAGTCTATTTACACTATAACATTCAGGTTTGGATCATTTTCTCATAAGAAAATGCAAACTGCATATTAACCATTATTTTCACGCAGACAAGCAGTTTTTACATGCTTTATGACAATTAGGTGCAAATGAGTCCTTATAGGCAAAATTGCTTCATTTCACAAAGGTAAGTCTACTTACACTATAACATTCAGGTTTGGATCATTCTCTCATAAGAAAATGCAAACTGCATATTAACTATTATTTTAAAGCATACAAGCAGTTTTTACATGCTTTATGACAATTAGGGGCAAATGAGTCCTTATAGGCAAAATTGCTTTATTTCACAAAGGTAAGTTTACTTACACTTTAACATTTAGGTTTGGATCATTCTCTCATAAGAAAATGCAAACTGCATATTAACTATTATTTTAACGCATACAAGCAGTTTTTACATGCTTTATGACAATTAGGTGCAAATGAGTCCTTATAGGCAAAATTGCTTTTTTTCATGAGGGTAAGTCTATTTACACTATAACATACAGGTTTGGATCATTCTCTCATAAGAAAATGCAAACTGCATATTAACTATTATTTTAAAGCATACAAGCAGTTTTTACATGCTTTATGACAATTAGGTGCAAATAAGTCCTTAAAGGCAAAATTGCTTTATTTCATGAGGGTAAGTCTATTTACACTATAACATTCAGGTTTGGATCATTCTCTCATAAGAAAATGCAAACTGCATATTAACCATTATTTTAAGGCAGACAAGCAGTTTTTACATGCTTCACGACAATTGCGTGCAAATGAGTCCTTATAGGCAAAATTGCTTTATTTTACAAAGGTAAGTCTATTTACACTATACCATTCAGGTTTGGATCATTTTCTCCAAAGATAATGCTAACTGATCATTTCCTATAATTTTCACGCAGACAAGAAGTACTTACATGCTTTATGACAATTAGGTGCAAATATATCCTTAAAGGCAAAATTGCTTTATTTCATGAAGGTAAGTCTACTTACACTATAACATTCAGGTTTGGATCATTCTCTCATAAGAAAATGCAAACTGCATATTAACCATTATTTCGACGCAGACAAGCAGTTTTTACAAGCTTCACGACAATTGCGTGCAAATGAGTCCTAATAGGCAGAACTGCTTTATTTCACAAAGGTAAGTCTATTTACAGTATACCATTCAGGTTTGGATCATTCTCTCAAAAGATAATGCAAACTGATCATTTTCTATTATTTTACCGCATACAAGCAGTTTTTTCATGCTTTATGACAATTAGGGGCAAAAGAGACCTTATAGGCAAAATTGCTTTATTTCATCAAAGTAAGTCTATATACACTATAACATTCATGTTTGGATCATTCTCTCATAAGAAAATGCAAACTGCATATTAACCATTATTTTACCGCATACAAGCAGTTTTTACATGCTTTATGACAATAAGGGGCAAATGAGTCCTTATAGGCAAAATTTTTTAATTTCATGAAGGTAAAGTCTATTTACACTATAACATTCAGGTTTGGATCATTCTCTCATAAAAAAATGCAAACTGCATATTAACCATTATTTTAACGCAGACAAGCAGTTTTTACATGCTTCACGACAATTGCGTGCAAATGAGTCCTTATAGGCAAAATTGCTTTATTTTACAAAGGTAAGTCTATTTACACTATACCATTCAGGTTTGGATCATTTTCTAAAAAGATAATGCAAACTGCATATTAACTATTATTTTAACGAATACAAGCAGTTTTTACATGCTTTATGAAAATTAGGGGCAAATGAGTCCTTATAGGCAAAATTGCTTTATTTCATGAGGGTAAGTCTATTTACACTATAACATTCAGGTTTGGATCATTCTCTCATAAGAAAAAGCAAACTGCATATTTACTATCATTTTAACGCAGACAAGCAGTTTTTACATGCTTTACGACAATTAGGTGCAAATTAGTCCTTATAGACAAAATTGCTTTATTTCATGAAGGTAAGTCTACTTACACTATATCATTCAGCTTTGGATCATTCTCTCATAAGAAAATGCAAACCTCATATTAACCATTATTTTACCGCATACAAGCAGTTTTTACATGCTTTATGACAATTAGGGGCAAATGAGACCTTATAGGCAAAATTGCTTTATTTCATAAAGGTTAGTCTATATATACTATAACATTCAGGTTTGGATCATTCTCTCATAAGAAAATGCAAACTGCATATTAACCATTATTTTAACGCAGACAAGCAGTTTTTACATGCTTTACGACAATTAGGTGCAAATGAGTCCTTATAGGCAAAATTGCTTTATTTCATGAAGGTCAATTTACACTATAACATTTAGGTTTGGATTATTCTCTCATAAGAAAATCCAAGCTGCATATTAACCATTATTTTTACGCACACAAGCAGTTTTTACATGCTTTACGACAATTAGATGCAAATGAGTCCTTATAGGCAAAATTGGTTTCATTTTACAAAGGTAAATTTACTTAAACTATAACATTCAGGTTTGGATCATTCTCTCATAAGAAAATGCAAACTGCATATTAACTATTATTTTAACGCATACAATCAGTTTTTTTACAAGCTTTATGACAATTAGGTGCAAATGAGTCCTTATAGGCAAAATTGCTTTATTTCATGAGGGTAAGTCTATTTACACTATAACATTCAGGTTTGGATCATTTTCTCAAAAGATAAAGCAAACTGATCATTTTCTATTATTTTCACGCAGACAAGTAGTATTTACATGCTTTATGACAATTAGGTGCAAATGAGTCCTTATAGGCAAAATTGCTTTATTTCACAAAGGTAAGTCTACTTACACTAAAACACTTAGATTTGGATCATTCTCTCATAAGAAAATTCAAACTGCATATTAACCATTATTTTAACGCAGACAAGCAGTTTTTACATGCTTCACGACAATTGCGTGCAAATGAGTCCTTATAGGCAAAATTGCTTTATTTTACAAAGGTAAGTCTATTTACTATATACCATTCAGGTTTGGATCATTTTCTCAAAAGATAATGCAAACTGATCATTTTCTATTATTTTCACGCAGACAAGAAGTATTTATATGCTTTATGACAATTAGGTGCAAATATATCCTTATAGGCAAAAATGCTTTATTTCATGAAGGTAAGTCTACTTACACTATAACATTCAGGTTTGGATCATTCTCTCATAAGAAAATGCAAACTGCATATTAACCATAATTTTGACGCAGACAAGCAGTCTTTACATGCTTCACGACAATTGCGTGCAAATGAGTTCTAATAGACAGATCTGCTTTATTTCACAAAGGTAAGTCTATTTACACTATAACATCCAGGTTTGGATCATTCTCTCAAAAGCAAACTGATCATTTTCTATTATTTTCACGCAGACAAGTAGTATTTACATGCTTTATGACAATTAGGTGCAAATGAGTCCTTATAGGCAAAATTGCTTTATTTCATGAGGGTAAGTCTATTTACACTATAACATACAGGTTTGGATCATTCTCTCATAAGAAAATGCAAACTGCATATTAACTATTATTTTAAAGCATACAAGCAGTTTTTACATGCTTTATGACAATTAGGTGCAAATAAGTCCTTAAAGGCAAAATTGCTTTATTTCATGAGGGTAAGTCTATTTACACTATAACATTCAGGTTTGGATCATTCTCTCATAAGAAAATGCAAACTGCATATTTACTATCATTTTCACGCAGTCAAGCAGTTTATACATATTTTACGACAATTAGGTGCAAATAAGTCCTCAAAGGCAAAATTGTTTTATTTCACAAAGGTAAGTCTACACTCACTATAACATTCAGGTTTGGATCATTCTCTCATGAGAAAATGCAAATTGCATATTAAACATTATTTTAACGCAGACAAGCAGTTTTTACATGCTTCACGACAATTGCGTGCAAATGAGTCCTTATAGACAAAATTTCTTTATTTTACAAAGGTAAGTCTATTTACACTATAAAATTCAGGTTTGGATCATTTTCTCAAAAGATAATGCAAACTGATCATTTCCTATTATTTTCACGCAGACAAGCAGCATTTACATGCTTTATGACAATTAGATGCAAATGTGTCCTTATAGGCAAAATTGCTTTATTTTCCAATGGCAAGTCTATTTACACTATAACATTCAGGTTTGGATCATTCTCTCATAAGAGAATGCAAACTGCATATTAACCATTATTTTACCGCATACAAGCAGTTTTTACATGCTTTATGACAATTAGGGGCAAATGAGACCTTATAGGCAAAATTGCTTTATTTCACAAAGGTAAGTCTACTTACACTATAACATTCAGGTTTGGATCATTCTCTCATTAGAAAATGCAAACTGCATATTAACTATTATTTTAACGCATACAAGCAGTTTTTACATGCTTTATGACAATTAGGGGCAAATGAGTACTTATAGGCAAAATTGCTTTCTTTCATAAAGGTAAGTCTATTTACACTATAACATTCAGGTTTGGATCATTCTCTCATAAGAAAATGCAAACTGCATATTAACCATTATTTTAACGCAGACAAGCAGTTTTTACATGCTTTACGACAATTAGGTGCAAATGAGTCCTTATAGGCAAAATTGCTTTATTTCACAAAGGTAAGTTTACTTACACTATGACATTAAGGTTTGGATCATTCTCTCATAAGAAAATGCAAACTGCATATTAACTATTATTTTAACGCATACAAGCAGTTTTTACATGCTTTATGACAATTAGGTGCAAATGAGTCCTTATAGGCAAAATTGCTTTATTTCATGAGGGTAAGTCTATTTACACTATAACATTCAGGTTTGGATCATTTTCTCATAAGAAAATGCAAACTGCATATTAACCATTATTTTCACGCAGACAAGCAGTTTTTACATGCTTTACGACAATTAGGTGCAAATGAGTCCTTATAGGCAAAATTGCTTTATTTCACAAAGGTTAGTTTACTTACACTATAACATTCAGGTTTGGATCATTCTATCATAAGAAAATGCAAACTGCATATTAACTATTATTTTAACGCTTACAAGCAGTTTTTACATGCTTTATGACAATTAGGTGCAAATGAGTCCTTATAGACAAAATTGCTTTATTTCACAAAGGTAAGTCTACTTACACTATAACATTCAGGTTTGGATCATTCTCTCATAAGAAAATGCAAACTGCATATTAACTATTATTTTAAAGCATACAAGCAGTTTTTACATACTTTATGACAATTAGGGGCAAATGAGTCCTTATAGGCAAAATTGCTTTATTTCACAAAGGTAAGTTTACTTACACTATAACATTCAGGTTTGGATCATTCTCTCATAAGAAAATGCAAACTGCATATTAACTATTATTTTAACGCATACAAGCAGTTTTTACATGCTTTATGACAATTAGGTGCAAATGAGTCCTTATAGGCAAAATTGCTTTATTTCATGAGGGTAAGTCTATTTACACTATAACATTCAGGTTTGGATCATTTTCTCAAAAGATAATGCAAACTGATCATTTCCTATTATTTTCACGCAGACAAGCAGCATTTACATGCTTTATGACAATTAGGTGCAAATGTGTCCTTATAGGCAAAATTGCTTTATTTTCCAATGGCAAGTCTATTTACACTATAACATTCAGGTTTGGATCATTCTCTCATAAGAGAATGCAAACTGCATATTAACCATTATTTTACCGCATACAAGCAGTTTTTACATGCTTTATGACAATTAGGGGCAAATGAGACCTTATAGACAAAATTGCTTTATTTCATGAAGGTAAGTTTACTTACACTATAACATTCAGGTTTGGATCATTCTCTCATAAGAAAATGCAAACTGCATATTAACCATTATTTTAACGCAGACAAGCAGTTTTTACATGCATTACGACAATTAGGTGCAAATGAGTCCTTATAGGCAAAATTGCTTTATTTCACAAAGGTAAGTTTACTTACACTATAACATTCAGGTTTGGATCATTCTCTCATAAGAAAATGCAAACTGCATATTAACCATTTTTTTCACGCAGACAAGCAGTTTTTACATGTTTTACGACAATTAGGTGCAAATAAGTCCTTAAAGGCAAAATTGTTTTATTTCACAAAGGTAAGTCTACTTTCTCTATAACATTCAGGTTTGGATCATTCTCTCATAAGAAAATGCAAACTGCATATTAACCATTATTTTAACGCAGACAAGCAGTTTTTACATGCTTCACGACAATTGCGTGCAAATGAGTCCTTATAGGCAAAATTGCTTTATTTTACAAAGGTAAGTCTATTTACACTATACCATTCAGGTTTGGATCATTTTCTCCAAAGATAATGCAAACTGATCATTTCCTATAATTTTCACGCAGACAAGAAGTACTTACATGCTTTATGACAATTAGGTGCAAATATATCCTTATAGGCAAAATTGCTTTATTTCATGAAGGTAAGTCTACATACACTATAACATTCAGGTTTGGATCATTCTCTCATAAGAAAATGCAAACTGCATATTAACCATTATTTCGACGCAGACAAGCAGTTTTTACAAGCTTCACGACAATTGCGTGCAAATGAGTCCTAATAGGCAGAACTGCTTTATTTCACAAAGGTAAGTCTATTTACACTATACCATTCAGGTTTGGATCATTCTCTCAAAAGATAATGCAAACTGATCATTTTCTATTATTTTCACGCAGACAAGTAGTATTTACATGCTTTAAGACAATTAGGTGCAAATGAGTCCTTATAGGCAAAATTGCTTTATTTCACAAAGGTAAGTCTACTTACACTATAACATTCAGGTTTGGATCATTCTCTCATTAGAAAATGCAAACTGCATATTAACCATTATTTTAACGCATACAAGCAGTTTTTACATGCTTTATGACAATTAGGGGCAAATGAGTACTTATAGGCAAAATTGCTTTATTTCATAAAGATAAGTCTATTTACACTATAACATTCAGGTTTGGATCATTCTCTCATAAGAAAATGCAAACTGCATATTAACCATTATTTTAACGCAGTCAAGCAGTTTTTACATGCTTTACGACAATTAGGTGCAAATGAGTCCTTATAGGCAAAATTGCTTTATTTCATAAAGGTAAGTCTATTTACACTATAACATTCAGGTTTGGATCATTCTCTCATAAGAAAATGCAAACTGCATATTAACCATTATTTTAACGCAGACAAGCAGTTTTTACATGCTTTACGACAATTAGGTGCAAATGAGTCCTTATAGGCAAAATTGCTTTATTTCACAAAGGTTAGTTTACTTACACTATAACATTCAAGTTTGGATCATTCTATCATAAGAAAATGCAAACTGCATATTAACTATTATTTTAACGCTTACAAGCAGTTTTTACATGCTTTATGACAATTAGGTGCAAATGAGTCCTTATAGGCAAAATTGCTTTATTTCACAAAGGTAAGTTTACTTACACTATGACATTAAGGTTTGGATCATTCTCTCATAAGAAAATGCAAACTGCATATTAACTATTATTTTAAAGCATACAAGCAGTTTTTACATGCTTTATGACAATTAGGGGCAAATGAGTCCTTATAGGCAAAATTGCTTTATTTTACAAAGGTAAGTCTACTTACACTATAACATTTAGGTTTGGATCATTCTCTCATAAGAAAATGCAAACTGCATATTACTATTATTTTAACGCTTACAAGCAGTTTTTACATGCTTTATGACAATTAGGTGCAAATGAGTCCTTATAGGCAAAATTGCTTTCATTTCACAAAGGTAAGTCTACTTACACTATAACATTCAGGTTTGGATCATTCTCTCATAAGAAAATGCAAACTGCATATTAACTATTATTTTAAAGCATACAAGCAGTTTTTACATGCTTTAAGACAATTAGGTGCAAATGAGTCCTTATAGGCAAAATTGCTTTATTTCACAAAGGTAAGTCTACTTACACTATAACATTCAGGTTTGGATCATTCTCTCATTAGAAAATGCAAACTGCATATTAACCATTATTTTAACGCATACAAGCAGTTTTTACATGCTTTATGACAATTAGGGGCAAATGAGTACTTATAGGCAAAATTGCTTTATTTCATAAAGATAAGTCTATTTACACTATAACATTCAGGTTTGGATCATTCTCTCATAAGAAAATGCAAACTGCATATTAACCATTATTTTAACGCAGACAAGCAGTTTTTACATGCTTTACGACAATTAGGTGCAAATGAGTCCTTATAGGCAAAATTGCTTTATTTCATAAAGGTAAGTCTATTTACACTATAACATTCAGGTTTGGATCATTCTCTCATAAGAAAATGCAAACTGCATATTAACCATTATTTTAACGCAGACAAGCAGTTTTTACATGCTTTACGACAATTAGGTGCAAATGAGTCCTTATAGGCAAAATTGCTTTATTTCACAAAGGTTAGTTTACTTACACTATAACATTCAGGTTTGGATCATTCTATCATAAGAAAATGCAAACTGCATATTAACTATTATTTTAACGCTTACAAGCAGTTTTTACATGCTTTATGACAATTAGGTGCAAATGAGTCCTTATAGGCAAAATTGCTTTATTTCACAAAGGTAAGTTTACTTACACTATGACATTAAGGTTTGGATCATTCTCTCATAAGAAAATGCAAACTGCATATTAACTATTATTTTAAAGCATACAAGCAGTTTTTACATGCTTTATGACAATTAGGGGCAAATGAGTCCTTATAGGCAAAATTGCTTTATTTTACAAAGGTAAGTCTACTTACACTATAACATTTAGGTTTGGATCATTCTCTCATAAGAAAATGCAAACTGCATATTACTATTATTTTAACGCTTACAAGCAGTTTTTACATGCTTTATGACAATTAGGTGCAAATGAGTCCTTATAGGCAAAATTGCTTTCATTTCACAAAGGTAAGTCTACTTACACTATAACATTCAGGTTTGGATCATTCTCTCATAAGAAAATGCAAACTGCATATTAACTATTATTTTAAAGCATACAAGCAGTTTTTACATGCTTTATGACAATTAGGGGCAAATGAGTCCTTATAGGCAAAATTGCTTTATTTCACAAAGGTAAGTTTACTTACACTATAACATTCAGGTTTGGATCAGTCTCTCATAAGAAAATGCAAACTGCATATTAACTATTATTTTAACGCATACAAGCAGTTTTTACATGCTTTATGACAATTAGGTGCAAATGAGTCCTTATAGGCAAAATTGCTTTATTTCATGAGAGTAAGTCTATTTACACTATAACATACAGGTTTGGATCATTCTCTCATAAGAAAATGCAAACTGCATATTAACTATTATTTTAAAGCATACAAGCAGTTTTTACATGCTTTATGACAATTAGGTGCAAATAAGTCCTTAAAGGCAAAATTGCTTTATTTCATGAGGGTAAGTCTATTTACACTATAACATTCAGGTTTGGATCATTCTCTCATAAGAAAATGCAAACTGCATATTTACTATCATTTTCACGCAGTCAAGCAGTTTATACATATTTTACGACAATTAGGTGCAAATAAGTCCTCAAAGGCAAAATTGTTTTATTTCACAAAGGTAAGTCTACACTCACTATAACATTCAGGTTTGGATCATTCTCTCATAAGAAAATGCAAATTGCATATTAAACATTATTTTAACGCAGACAAGCAGTTTTTACATGCTTCACGACAATTGCGTGCAAATGAGTCCTTATAGACAAAATTGCTTTATTTTACAAAGGTAAGTCTATTTACACTATAACATTCAGGTTTGGAACATTTTCTCAAAAGATAATGCAAACTGATCATTTCCTATTATTTTCACGCAGACAAGCAGCATTTACATGCTTTATGACAATTAGATGCAAATGTGTCCTTATAGGCAAAATTGCTTTATTTTCCAATGGCAAGTTTATTTACACTATAACATTCAGGTTTGGATCATTCTCTCATAAGAGAATGCAAACTGCATATTAACCATTATTTTACCGCATACAAGCAGTTTTTACATGCTTTATGACAATTAGGGGCAAATGAGGCCTTATAGGCAAAATTGCTTTATTTCACAAAGGTAAGTCTACTTACACTATAACATTCAGGTTTGGATCATTCTCTCAAAAGAAAATGCAAACTGCATATTAACCATTATTTTGACGCAGACAAGCAGTTTTTACATGCTTTATGACAATTAGGGGCAAATGAGTCCTTATAGGCAAAATTGCTTTATTTCATAAAGGTAAGTCTATTTACACTATAACATTCAGGTTTGGATCATTCTCTCATAAGAAAATGCAAACTGCATATTAACCCATATTTTAAGGCAGACAAGCAGTTTTTACAAGCTTTACGACAATTAGGTGCAAATGAGTCCCTATAGGCAAAATTGCTTTATTTCACAAAGGTAAGTTTACTTACACTATGACATTAAGGTTTGGATCATTCTCTCATAAGAAAATGTAAACTGCATATTAACTATTATTTTAACGCATACAAGCAGTTTTTACATGCTTTATGACAATTAGGTGCAAATGAGTCCTTATAGGCAAAATTGCTTTATTTCATGAGGGTAAGTCTATTTACACTATAACATTCAGGTTTGGATCATTTTCTCATAAGAAAATGCAAACTGCATATTAACCATTATTTTAACGCAGACAAGCAGTTTTTACATGCTTTACGACAATTAGGTGCAAATGAGTCCTTATAGGCAAAATTGCTTTATTTCACAAAGGTTAGTTAACTTACACTATAACATTCAGGTTTGGATCATTCTCTCATAGGGAAATGCAAAATGCATATTAACCATTATTTTAACGCATACAAGCAGTTTTTACATGCTTTATGACAATTAGGGGAAAATGAGTCCTTATAGGCAAAATTGCTTTATTTCATAAAGGTTAGTCTATTTACACTATAACATTCAGGTTTGGATCATTCTCTCAAAAGATAATGCAAACTGATAATTTCCTATTATTTTCACGCAGACAAGTAGTATTTACATGCTTTATGAGACTTAGGTAAATGAGTCCTTATAGGCAAAATTGCTTTATTTCACAAAGGTAAGTCTACTTACACTATAACATTCAGGTTTGGATCATTCTCTCGTTAGAAAATGCAAACTGCATATTTACTATCATTTTCACGCAGACTAGTAGTTTTTACATGCTTCACGACAATTAGGTGCAAATGAGTCCTTATAGGCAAAATTGCGTTATTTTACAAAGGTAAGTCTATTTACACTATACCATTCAGGTTTGGATCATTCTCTCAAAAGATTATGCAAACTGATCATTTCCTATTATTTTCACGCCGACAAGTAGTATTTACATGCTTTATGACAATTAGGTGCAAATGAGTCCTTATAGGCAAAATTGCTTTATTTCACAAAGGTTAGTCTACTTACACTATAACATTCAGGTTTGGATCATTCTCTCATTAGAAAATGCAAACTGCATATTTACTATCATTTTTACGCAGACAAGTAGTTTTTACATGCTTCACGACAATTAGGTGCAATTGAGTCCTTATAGGCAAAATTGCTTTATTTTACAAAGGCAAGTCTATTTAAACTATAACATTCAGGTTTGGATCATTCTCTCATAAGAAAATGCAAACTGCATATTAACTATTATTTTAACGCATACGAGCAGTTTTTACATGCTTTATGACAATTAGGTGCAAATGAGTCCTTATAGGCAAAATTGCTTTATTTCACAAAGGTTAGTTTACTTACACTATAACATTCAGGTTTGGATCATTCTATCATAAGAAAATGCAAACTGCATATTAAACATTATTTTAACGCAGACAAGCAGTTTTTACATGCTTCACGACAATTGCGTGCAAATGAGTCCTTATAGACAAAATTGCTTTATTTTACAAAGGTAAGTCTATTTACACTATAACATTCAGGTTTGGATCATTTTCTCAAAAGATAATGCAAACTGATCATTTCCTATTATTTTCACGCAGACAAGCAGCATTTACATGCTTTATGACAATTAGGTGCAAATGTGTCCTTATAGGCAAAATTGCTTAATTTTCCAATGGCAAGTCTATTTACACTATAACATTCAGGTTTGGATCATTCTCTCATAAGGGAATGCAAACTGCATATTAACCATTATTTTACCGCATACAAGCAGTTTTTACATGCTTTATGACAATTAGGGGCAAATGAGACCTTATAGGCAAAATTGCTTTATTTCACAAAGGTAAGTCTACTTACACTATAACATTCAGGTTTGGATCATTCACTCATAAGAAAATGCAAACTGCATATTAACCATTATTTTAAAGCAGACAAGCAGTTTTTACATGCTTTACGACAATTAGGTGCAAATGAGTCCTTATAAGCAAAATTGCTTTATTTCACAAAGGTAAGTTTACTTACACTATGACATTAAGGTTTGGATCATTCTCTCATAAGAAAATGCAAACTGCATATTAACTATTATTTTAACGCATACAAGCAGTTTTTACATGCTTTATGACAATTAGGTGCAAATGAGTCCTTATAGGCAAAATTGCTTTATTTCATGAGGGTAAGTCTATTTACACTATAACATTCAGGTTTGGATCATTTTCTCATAAGAAAATGCAAACTGCATATTAACCATTATTTTCACGCAGACAAGCAGTTTTTACATGCTTTACGACAATTAGGTGCAAATGAGTCCTTATAGGCAAAATTGCTTTAATTCACAAAGGTTAGTTTACTTACACTATAACATTCAGGTTTGGATCATTCTATCATAAGAAAATGCAAACTGCATATTAACTATTATTTTAACGCTTACAAGCAGTTTTTACATGCTTTATGACAATTAGGTGCAAATGAGTCCTTATAGGCAAAATTGCTTTATTTCACAAAGGTAAGTCTACTTACACTATAACATTCAGGTTTGGATCATTCTCTCATAAGAAAATGCAAACTGCATATTAACTATTATTTTAAAGCATACAAGCAGTTTTTACTTACTTTATGACAATTAGGGGCAAATGAGTCCTTATAGGCAAAATTGCTTTATTTTACAAAGGTAAGTTTACTTACACTATAACATTCAGGTTTGGATCATTCTCTCATAAGAAAATGCAAACTGCAGATTAACTATTATTTTAACGCATACAAGCAGTTTTTACATGCTCTATGACAATTAGGTGCAAATGAGTCCTTATAGGCAAAATTGCTTTATTTCATGAGGGTAAGTCTATTTACACTATAACATTCAGGTTTGGATCATTCTCTCATAATAAAATGCAAACTGCATATTTACTATAATTTTCACGCAGCAAGCAGTTTTTACATGTTTTACGACAATTAGGTGCAACTGAGTCCTTATAGGCAAAGTTGCTTTATTTTACAAAGGCAAGTCTATTTACACTATAACATTCAGGTTTGGATCATTCTCTCATAAGAAAATGCAAACTGCATATATACTATTATTTTAACGCAGACAAGCAATTTTTACATGCTTTACGACAATTAGGTGCAAATTAGTCCTTATAGGCAAAATTGCTTTATTTCATGAAGGTAAGTCTACTTACACTATAACATTCAGCTTTGGATCATTCTCTCATAAGAAAATGCAAACTGCATATTTACCATTATTTTACCGCATACAAGCAGTTTTTACATGCTTTATGACAATTAGGGGCAAATAAGACCTTATAGGCAAAATTGCTTTATTTCATGAAGGTAAGTCTATATACACTATAACATTCAGGCTTGGATCATTCTCTCATAAGAAAATGCAAACTGCATATTAACCATTATTTTACCGCATACAAGCAGTTTTTACATGCTTTATGACAATAAGGGGCAAACGAGTCCTTATAGGCAAAATTTTTTTATTTCATGAAGGTAAAGTCTATTTACACTATAACATTCAGGTTTGGATCATTCTCTCATAAGAAAATGCAAACTGCATATTAACCATTATTTTAACGTAGACAAGCAGTTTTTACCTGCTTCACGACAATTAGGTGCAAATGAGTCTTTATAGGCAAAATTGTTTTATTTCACAAAGGTAAGTTTACTTACACTATAACATTCAGGTTTGGATCATTCTCTCAAAAGAAAATGCAAACTGCATATTAGCTATTATTTTAACGCATACAAGCAATTTTTACATGCTTTATGACAATTAGGTGCAAATAAGTCCTTAAAGGCAAAATTGCTTTATTTCATGAGGGTAAGTCTATTTACACTATAAGATTCAGGTTTGGATCATTCTCTCATAAGAAAATGCAAACTGCATATTTACTATCATTTTCACGCAGTCAAGCAGTTTATACATATTTTACGACAATTAGGTGCAAATAAGACCTCAAAGGCAAAATTGTTTTATTTCACAAAGGTAAGTCTACACTCACTATAACATTTAGGTTTGTATCATTCTCTCATAAGAAAATGCAAATTGCATATTAAACATTATTTTAACGCAGACAAGCAGTTTTTACATGCTTCACGACAATTGCGTGCAAATGAGTCCTTATAGACAAAATTGCTTTATTTTACAAAGGTAAGTCTATTTACACTATAACATTCAGGTTTGGATCATTTTCTCAAAAGATAATGCAAACTGATCATTTCCTATTATTTTCACGCAGACAAGCAGCATTTACATGCTTTATGACAATTAGGTGCAAATGTGTCCTTATAGGCAAAATTGCTTTATTTTCCAATGGCAAGTCTATTTACACTATAACATTCAGGTTTGGATCATTCTCTCATAAGAGAATGCAAACTGCATATTAACCATTATTTTACCGCATACAAGCAGTTTTTACATGCTTTATGACAATTAGGGGCAAATGAGACCTTATAGACAAAATTGCTTTATTTCATGAAGGTAAGTTTACTTACACTATAACATTCAGGTTTGGATCATTCTCTCATAAGAAAATGCAAACTGCATATTAACCATTATTTTAACGCAGACAAGCAGTTTTTACATGCATTACGACAATTAGGTGCAAATGAGTCCTTATAGGCAAAATTGCTTTATTTCACAAAGGTAAGATTACTTAAACTATAACATTCAGGTTTGGATCATTCTCTCATAAGAAAATGCAAACTGCATATTAACCATTTTTTTCACGCAGACAAGCAGTTTTTACATGTTTTACGACAATTAGGTGCAAATAAGTCCTTAAAGGCAAAATTGTTTTATTTCACAAAGGAAAGTCTACTTTCTCTATAACATTCAGGTCTGGATCATTCTCTCATAAGAAAATGCAAACTGCATATTAACCATTATTTTAACGCAGGAAAGCAGTTTTTACATGCTTCACGACAATTGCGTGCAAATGAGTCCTTATAGGCAAAATTGCTTTATTTTACAAAGGTAAGTCTATTTACACTATACCATTCAGGGTTGGATCATTTTCTCAAAAGATAATGCAAACTGATCATTTCCTATAATTTTCACGCAGACAAGAAGTACTTACATGCATTATGACAATTAGGTGCAAATATATCCTTATAGGCAAAATTGCTTTATTTCATGAAGGTAAGTCTACTTACACTATAACATTCAGGTTTGGATCATTCTCTCATAAGAAAATGCAAACTGCATATTAACCATTATTTCGACGCAGACAAGCAGTTTTTACATGCTTCACGACAATTGCGTGCAAATGAGTCCTAATAGGCAGAACTGCTTTATTTCACAAAGATAAGTCTATTTACACTATACCATTTAGGTTTGGATCATTCTCTCAAAAGATAATGCAAACTGATCATTTTCTATTATTTTCACGCAGACAAGTAGTATTTACATGCTTTATGACAATTAGGTGCAAATGAGTCCTTATAGGCAAAATTGCTTTATTTCACAAAGGTAAGTCTATTTACACTATAACATTCAGGTTTGGATCATTCTCTCATAAGAAAATGCAAACTGCATATTAACCATTATTTTAACGCAGACAAGCAGTTTTTACATGCTTTACGACAATTAGGTGTAAATGAGTCCTTATAGCCAAAATTGCTTTATTTCACAAAGGTAAGTTTACTTACACTATGACATTAAGGTTTGGATCATTCTCTCATAAGAAAATGCAAACTGCATATTAACTATTATTTTAACGAATACAAGCAGTTTTTACATGCTTTATGACAATTAGGTCCAAATGAGTCCTTATAGCCAAAATTGCTTTATTTCACAAAGGTAAGTTTACTTACACTATGACATTAAGGTTTGGATCATTCTCTCATAAGAAAATGCAAACTGCATATTAACTATTATTTTAACGCTTACAAGCAGTTTTTACATGCTTTATGACAACTAGGTGCAAATGAGTCCTTATAGGCAAAATTGCTTTATTTCATGAAGGTAAGTCTACTTACACTATAACATTCAGCTTTGGATCATTCTCTCATAAGAAAATGCAAACTGCATATTAACCATTATTTTACCGCATACAAGCAGTTTTTACATGCTTTATGACAATTAGGGGCAAATAAGACCTTATAGGCAAAATTGCTTTATTTTATGAAAGTAAGTCTATATACACTATAACATTCAGGTTTGGATCATTCTCTCATAAGAAAATGCAAACTGCATATTAACCATTATTTTACCGCATACAAGCAGTTTTTACATGCTTTATGACAATAAGGGGCAAATGAGTCCTTATAGGCAAAATTTTTTAATTTCATGAAGGTAAAGTCTATTTACACTATAACATTCAGGTTTGGATCATTCTCTCATAAAAAAATGCAAACTGCATATTAACCATTAGTTTAACGCAGACAAGCAGTTTTTACATGCTTCACGACAATTGCGTGCAAATGAGTCCTAATAGGCAGATCTGCTTTATTTCACAAAGGTAAGTCTAATTACACTATAACATCCAGGTTCAGATCATTCTCTCAAAAGATAATGCAAACTGATCATTTTCTATTATTTTCACGCAAACAAGTAGTATTTACATGCTTTATGACAATTAGGTGCAAATGAGTCCTTATAGGCAAAATTTTTTTATTTTACAAAGGTAAGTCCATTTACACTATTACATTCAGGTTTGAATCATTCTCTCATAATAAAATGCAAACTGCATATTAACTATTATTTTTACGCATACAAGCAGTTTTTACATGCTTTATGACAATTAGGGGCAAATGAGTCCTTATAGGCAAAATTGCTTTATTTCATGAAGGTCAATTTACACTATAACATTCAGGTTTGGATTATTCTCTCATAAGAAAATGCAGACTGCATATTAACCATTATTTTAACGCAGACAAGCAGTTTTTACATGCTTCACGACAATTGCGTGCAAATGAGTCCTTATAGACAAAATTGCTTTATTTTACAAAGGTAAGTCTATTTACACTATAACATTCAGGTTTGGATCATTTTCTCAAAAGATAATGCAAACTGATCATTTCCTATTATTTTCACGCAGACAAGCAACATTTACATACTTTATGACAATTAGGGGCAAATGAGTCCTTATAGGCAAAATTGCTTTATTTCACAAAGGTAAGTTTACTTACACTATAACATTCAGGTTTGGATCATTCTCTCATAAGAAAATGCAAACTGCATATTAACTATTATTTTAACGCATACAAGCAGTTTTTACATGCTTTATGACAATTAGGTGCAAATGAGTCCTTATAGGCAAAATTGCCTTATTTCATGAGGGTAAGTCTATTTACACTATAACATTCAGGCTTGGATCATTCTCTCATAATAAAATGCAAACTGCATATTTACTATCATTTTCACGCAGCAAGCAGTTTTTACATGTTTAAGACAATTAGGTGCAAATGAGTCCTTATAGGCAAAGTTGCTTTATTTTACAAAGGCAAGTCTATTTACACTATAACATTCAGGTTTGGATCATTCTCTCATAAGAAAATGCAAACTGCATATTTACTATTATTTTAACGCAGACAAGCAGTTTTTACATGCTTCACGACAATTAGGTGCAAATGAGTCTTTATAGGCAAAATTGCTTTATTTCACAAAGGTAAGTTTACTTACACTATAACATTCAGGTTTGGATCATTCTCTCAAAAGAAAATGCAAACTGCATATTAGCTATTATTTTAACGCATACAAGCAGTTTTTACATGCTTTATGACAATTAGGTGCAAATAAGTCCTTAAAGGCAAAATTGCTTTATTTCATGAGGGTAAGTCTATTTACACTATAAGATTCAGGTTTGGATCATTCTCTCATAAGAAAATGCAAATTGCATATTAAACATTATTTTAACGCAGACAAGCAGTTTTTACATGCTTCACGACAATTGCGTGCAAATGAGTCCTTATAGACAAAATTGCTTTATTTTACAAAGGTAAGTCTATTTACACTATAACATTCAGGTTTGGATCATTTTCTCAAAAGATAATGCAAACTGATCATTTCCTATTATTTTCACGCAGACAAGCAGCATTTACATGCTTTATGACAATTAGGTGCAAATGTGTCCTTATAGGCAAAATTGCTTTATTTTCCAATGGCAAGTCTATTTACACTATAACATTCAGGTTTGGATCATTCTCTCATAAGAGAATGCAAACTGCATATTAACCATTATTTTACCGCATACAAGCAGTTTTTACATGCTTTATGACAATTAGGGGCAAATGAGACCTTATAGACAAAATCGCTTTATTTCATGAAGGTTTACTTACACTATAACATTCAGGTTTGGATCATTCTTTCATAAGAAAATGCAAACTGCATATTAACCATTATTTTAACGCAGACAAGCAGTTTTTACATGCATTACGACAATTAGGTGCAAATGAGTCCTTATAGGCAAAATTGCTTTATTTCACAAAGGTAAGTTTACTTACACTATATCATTCAGGTTTGGATCATTCTCTCATAAGAAAATGCAAACTGCATATTAACCATTTTTTTCATGCAGACAAGCAGTTTTTACATGTTTTACGACAATTAGGTGCAAATAAGTCCTTAAAGGCAAAATTGCTTTATTTCACAAAGGTAAGTCTACTTTCTCTATAACATTCAGGTTTGGATCATTCTCTCATAAGAAAATGCAAACTGCATATTAACCATTATTTTAAGGCAGACAAGCAGTTTTTACATGCTTCACGACAATTGCGTGCAAATGAGTCCTTATAGGCAAAATTGCTTTATTTTACAAAGGTAAGTCTATTTACACTATACCATTCAGGTTTGGATCATTTTCTCCAAAGATAATGCTAACTGATCATTTCCTATAATTTTCACGCAGACAAGAAGTACTTACATGCTTTATGACAATTAGGTGCAAATATATCCTTAAAGGCAAAATTGCTTTATTTCATGAAGGTAAGTCTACTTACACTATAACATTCAGGTTTGGATCATTCTCTCATAAGAAAATGCAAACTGCATATTAACCATTATTTCGACGCAGACAAGCAGTTTTTACAAGCTTCACGACAATTGCGTGCAAATGAGTCCTAATAGGCAGAACTGCTTTATTTCACAAAGGTAAGTCTATTTACACTATACCATTCAGGTTTGGATCATTCTCTCAAAAGATAATGCAAACTGATCATTTTCTATTATTTTACCGCATACAAGCAGTTTTTTCATGCTTTATGACAATTAGGGGCAAAAGAGACCTTATAGGCAAAATTGCTTTATTTCATCAAAGTAAGTCTATATACACTATAACATTCATGTTTGGATCATTCTCTCATAAGAAAATGCAAACTGCATATTAACCATTATTTTACCGCATACAAGCAGTTTTTACATGCTTTATGACAATAAGGGGCAAATGAGTCCTTATAGGCAAAATTTTTTAATTTCATGAAGGTAAAGTCTATTTACACTATAACATTCAGGTTTGGATCATTCTCTCATAAAAAAATGCAAACTGCATATTAACCATTATTTTAACGCAGACAAGCAGTTTTTACATGCTTCACGACAATTGCGTGCAAATGAGTCCTTATAGGCAAAATTGCTTTATTTTACAAAGGTAAGTCTATTTACACTATACCATTCAGGTTTGGATCATTTTCTAAAAAGATAATGCAAACTGCATATTAACTATTATTTTAACGAATACAAGCAGTTTTTACATGCTTTATGAAAATTAGGGGCAAATGAGTCCTTATAGGCAAAATTGCTTTATTTCATGAGGGTAAGTCTATTTACACTATAACATTCAGGTTTGGATCATTCTCTCATAAGAAAAAGCAAACTGCATATTTACTATCATTTTAACGCAGACAAGCAGTTTTTACATGCTTTACGACAATTAGGTGCAAATTAGTCCTTATAGACAAAATTGCTTTATTTCATGAAGGTAAGTCTACTTACACTATATCATTCAGCTTTGGATCATTCTCTCATAAGAAAATGCAAACCTCATATTAACCATTATTTTACCGCATACAAGCAGTTTTTACATGCTTTATGACAATTAGGGGCAAATGAGACCTTATAGGCAAAATTGCTTTATTTCATAAAGGTTAGTCTATATATACTATAACATTCAGGTTTGGATCATTCTCTCATAAGAAAATGCAAACTGCATATTAACCATTATTTTAACGCAGACAAGCAGTTTTTACATGCTTTACGACAATTAGGTGCAAATGAGTCCTTATAGGCAAAATTGCTTTATTTCATGAAGGTCAATTTACACTATAACATTTAGGTTTGGATTATTCTCTCATAAGAAAATCCAAGCTGCATATTAACCATTATTTTTACGCACACAAGCAGTTTTTACATGCTTTACGACAATTAGATGCAAATGAGTCCTTATAGGCAAAATTGGTTTCATTTTACAAAGGTAAATTTACTTAAACTATAACATTCAGGTTTGGATCATTCTCTCATAAGAAAATGCAAACTGCATATTAACTATTATTTTAACGCATACAAGCAGTTTTTTTACAAGCTTTATGACAATTAGGTGCAAATGAGTCCTTATAGGCAAAATTGCTTTATTTCATGAGGGTAAGTCTATTTACACTATAACATTCAGGTTTGGATCATTTTCTCAAAAGATAAAGCAAACTGATCATTTTCTATTATTTTCACGCAGACAAGTAGTATTTACATGCTTTATGACAATTAGGTGCAAATGAGTCCTTATAGGCAAAATTGCTTTATTTCACAAAGGTAAGTCTACTTACACTAAAACACTTAGATTTGGATCATTCTCTCATAAGAAAATTCAAACTGCATATTAACCATTATTTTAACGCAGACAAGCAGTTTTTACATGCTTCACGACAATTGCGTGCAAATGAGTCCTTATAGGCAAAATTGCTTTATTTTACAAAGGTAAGTCTATTTACTATATACCATTCAGGTTTGGATCATTTTCTCAAAAGATAATGCAAACTGATCATTTTCTATTATTTTCACGCAGACAAGAAGTATTTATATGCTTTATGACAATTAGGTGCAAATATATCCTTATAGGCAAAAATGCTTTATTTCATGAAGGTAAGTCTACTTACACTATAACATTCAGGTTTGGATCATTCTCTCATAAGAAAATGCAAACTGCATATTAACCATAATTTTGACGCAGACAAGCAGTCTTTACATGCTTCACGACAATTGCGTGCAAATGAGTTCTAATAGACAGATCTGCTTTATTTCACAAAGGTAAGTCTATTTACACTATAACATCCAGGTTTGGATCATTCTCTCAAAAGCAAACTGATCATTTTCTATTATTTTCACGCAGACAAGTAGTATTTACATGCTTTATGACAATTAGGTGCAAATGAGTCCTTATAGGCAAAATTGCTTTATTTCATGAGGGTAAGTCAATTTACACTATAACATACAGGTTTGGATCATTCTCTCATAAGAAAATGCAAACTGCATATTAACTATTATTTTAAAGCATACAAGCAGTTTTTACATGCTTTATGACAATTAGGTGCAAATAAGTCCTTAAAGGCAAAATTGCTTTATTTCATGAGGGTAAGTCTATTTACACTATAACATTCAGGTTTGGATCATTCTCTCATAAGAAAATGCAAACTGCATATTTACTATCATTTTCACGCAGTCAAGCAGTTTATACATATTTTACGACAATTAGGTGCAAATAAGTCCTCAAAGGCAAAATTGTTTTATTTCACAAAGGTAAGTCTACACTCACTATAACATTCAGGTTTGGATCATTCTCTCATAAGAAAATGCAAATTGCATATTAAACATTATTTTAACGCAGACAAGCAGTTTTTACATGCTTCACGACAATTGCGTGCAAATGAGTCCTTATAGACAAAATTTCTTTATTTTACAAAGGTAAGTCTATTTACACTATAAAATTCAGGTTTGGATCATTTTCTCAAAAGATAATGCAAACTGATCATTTCCTATTATTTTCACGCAGACAAGCAGCAATTACATGCTTTATGACAATTAGATGCAAATGTGTCCTTATAGGCAAAATTGCTTTATTTTCCAATGGCAAGTCTATTTACACTATAACATTCAGGTTTGGATCATTCTCTCATAAGAGAATGCAAACTGCATATTAGCCATTATTTTACCGCATACAAGCAGTTTTTACATGCTTTATGACAATTAGGGGCAAATGAGACCTTATAGGCAAAATTGCTTTATTTCACAAAGGTAAGTCTACTTACACTATAACATTCAGGTTTGGATCATTCTCTCATTAGAAAATGCAAACTGCATATTAACTATTATTTTAACGCATACAAGCAGTTTTTACATGCTTTATGACAATTAGGGGCAAATGAGTACTTATAGGCAAAATTGCTTTCTTTCATAAAGGTAAGTCTATTTACACTATAACATTCAGGTTTGGATCATTCTCTCATAAGAAAATGCAAACTGCATATTAACCATTATTTTAACGCAGACAAGCAGTTTTTACATGCTTTACGACAATTAGGTGCAAATGAGTCCTTATAGGCAAAATTGCTTTATTTCACAAAGGTAAGTTTACTTACACTATGACATTAAGGTTTGGATCATTCTCTCATAAGAAAATGCAAACTGCATATTAACTATTATTTTAACGCATACAAGCAGTTTTTACATGCTTTATGACAATTAGGTGCAAATGAGTCCTTATAGGCAAAATTGCTTTATTTCATGAGGGTAAGTCTATTTACACTATAACATTCAGGTTTGGATCATTTTCTCATAAGAAAATGCAAACTGCATATTAACCATTATTTTCACGCAGACAAGCAGTTTTTACATGCTTTACGACAATTAGGTGCAAATGAGTCCTTATAGGCAAAATTGCTTTATTTCACAAAGGTTAGTTTACTTACACTATAACATTCAGGTTTGGATCATTCTATCATAAGAAAATGCAAACTGCATATTAACTATTATTTTAACGCTTACAAGCAGTTTTTACATGCTTTATGACAATTAGGTGCAAATGAGTCCTTATAGACAAAATTGCTTTATTTCACAAAGGTAAGTCTACTTACACTATAACATTCAGGTTTGGATCATTCTCTCATAAGAAAATGCAAACTGCATATTAACTATTATTTTAAAGCATACAAGCAGTTTTTACATACTTTATGACAATTAGGGGCAAATGAGTCCTTATAGGCAAAATTGCTTTATTTCACAAAGGTAAGTTTACTTACACTATAACATTCAGGTTTGGATCATTCTCTCATAAGAAAATGCAAACTGCATATTAACTATTATTTTAACGCATACAAGCAGTTTTTACATGCTTTATGACAATTAGGTGCAAATGAGTCCTTATAGGCAAAATTGCTTTATTTCATGAGGGTAAGTCTATTTACACTATAACATTCAGGTTTGGATCATTTTCTCAAAAGATAATGCAAACTGATCATTTCCTATTATTTTCACGCAGACAAGCAGCATTTACATGCTTTATGACAATTAGGTGCAAATGTGTCCTTATAGGCAAAATTGCTTTATTTTCCAATGGCAAGTCTATTTACACTATAACATTCAGGTTTGGATCATTCTCTCATAAGAGAATGCAAACTGCATATTAACCATTATTTTACCGCATACAAGCAGTTTTTACATGCTTTATGACAATTAGGGGCAAATGAGACCTTATAGACAAAATTGCTTTATTTCATGAAGGTAAGTTTACTTACACTATAACATTCAGGTTTGGATCATTCTCTCATAAGAAAATGCAAACTGCATATTAACCATTATTTTAACGCAGACAAGCAGTTTTTACATGCATTACGACAATTAGGTGCAAATGAGTCCTTATAGGCAAAATTGCTTTATTTCACAAAGGTAAGTTTACTTACACTATAACATTCAGGTTTGGATCATTCTCTCATAAGAAAATGCAAACTGCATATTAACCATTTTTTTCACGCAGACAAGCAGTTTTTACATGTTTTACGACAATTAGGTGCAAATAAGTCCTTAAAGGCAAAATTGTTTTATTTCACAAAGGTAAGTCTACTTTCTCTATAACATTCAGGTTTGGATCATTCTCTCATAAGAAAATGCAAACTGCATATTAACCATTATTTTAACGCAGACAAGCAGTTTTTACATGCTTCACGACAATTGCGTGCAAATGAGTCCTTATAGGCAAAATTGCTTTATTTTACAAAGGTAAGTCTATTTACACTATACCATTCAGGTTTGGATCATTTTCTCCAAAGATAATGCAAACTGATCATTTCCTATAATTTTCACGCAGACAAGAAGTACTTACATGCTTTATGACAATTAGGTGCAAATATATCCTTATAGGCAAAATTGCTTTATTTCATGAAGGTAAGTCTACATACACTATAACATTCAGGTTTGGATCATTCTCTCATAAGAAAATGCAAACTGCATATTAACCATTATTTCGACGCAGACAAGCAGTTTTTACAAGCTTCACGACAATTGCGTGCAAATGAGTCCTAATAGGCAGAACTGCTTTATTTCACAAAGGTAAGTCTATTTACACTATACCATTCAGGTTTGGATCATTCTCTCAAAAGATAATGCAAACTGATCATTTTCTATTATTTTCACGCAGACAAGTAGTATTTACATGCTTTAAGACAATTAGGTGCAAATGAGTCCTTATAGGCAAAATTGCTTTATTTCACAAAGGTAAGTCTACTTACACTATAACATTCAGGTTTGGATCATTCTCTCATTAGAAAATGCAAACTGCATATTAACCATTATTTTAACGCATACAAGCAGTTTTTACATGCTTTATGACAATTAGGGGCAAATGAGTACTTATAGGCAAAATTGCTTTATTTCATAAAGATAAGTCTATTTACACTATAACATTCAGGTTTGGATCATTCTCTCATAAGAAAATGCAAACTGCATATTAACCATTATTTTAACGCAGTCAAGCAGTTTTTACATGCTTTACGACAATTAGGTGCAAATGAGTCCTTATAGGCAAAATTGCTTTATTTCATAAAGGTAAGTCTATTTACACTATAACATTCAGGTTTGGATCATTCTCTCATAAGAAAATGCAAACTGCATATTAACCATTATTTTAACGCAGACAAGCAGTTTTTACATGCTTTACGACAATTAGGTGCAAATGAGTCCTTATAGGCAAAATTGCTTTATTTCACAAAGGTTAGTTTACTTACACTATAACATTCAAGTTTGGATCATTCTATCATAAGAAAATGCAAACTGCATATTAACTATTATTTTAACGCTTACAAGCAGTTTTTACATGCTTTATGACAATTAGGTGCAAATGAGTCCTTATAGGCAAAATTGCTTTATTTCACAAAGGTAAGTTTACTTACACTATGACATTAAGGTTTGGATCATTCTCTCATAAGAAAATGCAAACTGCATATTAACTATTATTTTAAAGCATACAAGCAGTTTTTACATGCTTTATGACAATTAGGGGCAAATGAGTCCTTATAGGCAAAATTGCTTTATTTTACAAAGGTAAGTCTACTTACACTATAACATTTAGGTTTGGATCATTCTCTCATAAGAAAATGCAAACTGCATATTACTATTATTTTAACGCTTACAAGCAGTTTTTACATGCTTTATGACAATTAGGTGCAAATGAGTCCTTATAGGCAAAATTGCTTTCATTTCACAAAGGTAAGTCTACTTACACTATAACATTCAGGTTTGGATCATTCTCTCATAAGAAAATGCAAACTGCATATTAACTATTATTTTAAAGCATACAAGCAGTTTTTACATGCTTTAAGACAATTAGGTGCAAATGAGTCCTTATAGGCAAAATTGCTTTATTTCACAAAGGTAAGTCTACTTACACTATAACATTCAGGTTTGGATCATTCTCTCATTAGAAAATGCAAACTGCATATTAACCATTATTTTAACGCATACAAGCAGTTTTTACATGCTTTATGACAATTAGGGGCAAATGAGTACTTATAGGCAAAATTGCTTTATTTCATAAAGATAAGTCTATTTACACTATAACATTCAGGTTTGGATCATTCTCTCATAAGAAAATGCAAACTGCATATTAACCATTATTTTAACGCAGACAAGCAGTTTTTACATGCTTTACGACAATTAGGTGCAAATGAGTCCTTATAGGCAAAATTGCTTTATTTCATAAAGGTAAGTCTATTTACACTATAACATTCAGGTTTGGATCATTCTCTCATAAGAAAATGCAAACTGCATATTAACCATTATTTTAACGCAGACAAGCAGTTTTTACATGCTTTACGACAATTAGGTGCAAATGAGTCATTATAGGCAAAATTGCTTTATTTCACAAAGGTTAGTTTACTTACACTATAACATTCAGGTTTGGATCATTCTATCATAAGAAAATGCAAACTGCATATTAACTATTATTTTAACGCTTACAAGCAGTTTTTACATGCTTTATGACAATTAGGTGCAAATGAGTCCTTATAGGCAAAATTGCTTTATTTCACAAAGGTAAGTTTACTTACACTATGACATTAAGGTTTGGATCATTCTCTCATAAGAAAATGCAAACTGCATATTAACTATTATTTTAAAGCATACAAGCAGTTTTTACATGCTTTATGACAATTAGGGGCAAATGAGTCCTTATAGGCAAAATTGCTTTATTTTACAAAGGTAAGTCTACTTACACTATAACATTTAGGTTTGGATCATTCTCTCATAAGAAAATGCAAACTGCATATTACTATTATTTTAACGCTTACAAGCAGTTTTTACATGCTTTATGACAATTAGGTGCAAATGAGTCCTTTTAGGCAAAATTGCTTTCATTTCACAAAGGTAAGTCTACTTACACTATAACATTCAGGTTTGGATCATTCTCTCATAAGAAAATGCAAACTGCATATTAACTATTATTTTAAAGCATACAAGCAGTTTTTACATGCTTTATGACAATTAGGGGCAAATGAGTCCTTATAGGCAAAATTGCTTTATTTCACAAAGGTAAGTTTACTTACACTATAACATTCAGGTTTGGATCAGTCTCTCATAAGAAAATGCAAACTGCATATTAACTATTATTTTAACGCATACAAGCAGTTTTTACATGCTTTATGACAATTAGGTGCAAATGAGTCCTTATAGGCAAAATTGCTTTATTTCATGAGAGTAAGTCTATTTACACTATAACATACAGGTTTGGATCATTCTCTCATAAGAAAATGCAAACTGCATATTAACTATTATTTTAAAGCATACAAGCAGTTTTTACATGCTTTATGACAATTAGGTGCAAATAAGTCCTTAAAGGCAAAATTGCTTTATTTCATGAGGGTAAGTCTATTTACACTATAACATTCAGGTTTGGATCATTCTCTCATAAGAAAATGCAAACTGCATATTTACTATCATTTTCACGCAGTCAAGCAGTTTATACATATTTTACGACAATTAGGTGCAAATAAGTCCTCAAAGGCAAAATTGTTTTATTTCACAAAGGTAAGTCTACACTCACTATAACATTCAGGTTTGGATCATTCTCTCATAAGAAAATGCAAATTGCATATTAAACATTATTTTAACGCAGACAAGCAGTTTTTACATGCTTCACGACAATTGCGTGCAAATGAGTCCTTATAGACAAAATTGCTTTATTTTACAAAGGTAAGTCTATTTACACTATAACATTCAGGTTTGGAACATTTTCTCAAAAGATAATGCAAACTGATCATTTCCTATTATTTTCACGCAGACAAGCAGCATTTACATGCTTTATGACAATTAGATGCAAATGTGTCCTTATAGGCAAAATTGCTTTATTTTCCAATGGCAAGTTTATTTACACTATAACATTCAGGTTTGGATCATTCTCTCATAAGAGAATGCAAACTGCATATTAACCATTATTTTACCGCATACAAGCAGTTTTTACATGCTTTATGACAATTAGGGGCAAATGAGGCCTTATAGGCAAAATTGCTTTATTTCACAAAGGTAAGTCTACTTACACTATAACATTCAGGTTTGGATCATTCTCTCATTAGAAAATGCAAACTGCATATTAACTATTATTTTAACGCATACAAGCAGTTTTTACATGCTTTATGACAATTAGGGGCAAATGAGTACTTATAGGCAAAATTGCTTTCTTTCATAAAGGTAAGTCTATTTACACTATAACATTCAGGTTTGGATCATTCTCTCATAAGAAAATGCAAACTGCATAATAACCATTATTTTAACGCAGACAAGCAGTTTTTACAAGCTTTACGACAATTAGGTGCAAATGAGTCCTTATAGGCAAAATTGCTTTATTTCACAAAGGTAAGTCTACTTACACTATAACATTCAGGTTTAGATCATTCTCTCATTAGAAAATGCAAACTGCATATTTACTATAATTTTCACGCAGACAAGTAGTTTTTACATGCTTCACGACAATTAGGTGCAAATGAGTCCTTAAAGGCAAAATTGTTTTATTTCACAAAGGTAAGTCTACTTTCTCTATAACATTCAAGTTTGGATCATTCTCTCAAAAGAAAATGCAAACTGCATATTAACCATTATTTTGACGCAGACAAGCAGTTTTTACATGCTTTATGACAATTAGGGGCAAATGAGTCCTTATAGGCAAAATTGCTTTATTTCATAAAGGTAAGTCTATTTACACTATAACATTCAGGTTTGGATCATTCTCTCATAAGAAAATGCAAACTGCATATTAACCCATATTTTAAGGCAGACAAGCAGTTTTTACAAGCTTTACGACAATTAGGTGCAAATGAGTCCCTATAGGCAAAATTGCTTTATTTCACAAAGGTAAGTTTACTTACACTATGACATTAAGGTTTGGATCATTCTCTCATAAGAAAATGTAAACTGCATATTAACTATTATTTTAACGCATACAAGCAGTTTTTACATGCTTTATGACAATTAGGTGCAAATGAGTCCTTATAGGCAAAATTGCTTTATTTCATGAGGGTAAGTCTATTTACACTATAACATTCAGGTTTGGATCATTTTCTCATAAGAAAATGCAAACTGCATATTAACCATTATTTTAACGCAGACAAGCAGTTTTTACATGCTTTACGACAATTAGGTGCAAATGAGTCCTTATAGGCAAAATTGCTTTATTTCACAAAGGTTAGTTAACTTACACTATAACATTTAGGTTTGGATCATTCTCTCATAGGGAAATGCAAAATGCATATTAACCATTATTTTAACGCATACAAGCAGTTTTTACATGCTTTATGACAATTAGGGGCAAATGAGTCCTTATAGGCAAAATTGCTTTATTTCATAAAGGTTAGTCTATTTACACTATAACATTCAGGTTTGGATCATTCTCTCAAAAGATAATGCAAACTGATAATTTCCTATTATTTTCACGCAGACAAGTAGTATTTACATGCTTTATGAGACTTAGGTAAATGAGTCCTTATAGGCAAAATTGCTTTATTTCACAAAGGTAAGTCTACTTACACTATAACATTCAGGTTTGGATCATTCTCTCATTAGAAAATGCAAACTGCATATTTACTATCATTTTCACGCAGACTAGTAGTTTTTACATGCTTCACGACAATTAGGTGCAAATGAGTCCTTATAGGCAAAATTGCGTTATTTTACAAAGGTAAGTCTATTTACACTATACCATTCAGGTTTGGATCATTCTCTCAAAAGATTATGCAAACTGATCATTTCCTATTATTTTCACGCCGACAAGTAGTATTTACATGCTTTATGACAATTAGGTGCAAATGAGTCCTTATAGGCAAAATTGCTTTATTTCACAAAGGTTAGTCTACTTACACTATAACATTCAGGTTTGGATCATTCTCTCATTAGAAAATGCAAACTGCATATTTACTATCATTTTTACGCAGACAAGTAGTTTTTACATGCTTCACGACAATTAGGTGCAATTGAGTCCTTATAGGCAAAATTGCTTTATTTTACAAAGGCAAGTCTATTTAAACTATAACATTCAGGTTTGGATCATTCTCTCATAAGAAAATGCAAACTGCATATTAACTATTATTTTAACGCATACGAGCAGTTTTTACATGCTTTATGACAATTAGGTGCAAATGAGTCCTTATAGGCAAAATTGCTTTATTTCACAAAGGTTAGTTTACTTACACTATAACATTCAGGTTTGGATCATTCTATCATAAGAAAATGCAAACTGCATATTAAACATTATTTTAACGCAGACAAGCAGTTTTTACATGCTTCACGACAATTGCGTGCAAATGAGTCCTTATAGAGAAAATTGCTTTATTTTACAAAGGTAAGTCTATTTACACTATAACATTCAGGTTTGGATCATTTTCTCAAAAGATAATGCAAACTGATCATTTCCTATTATTTTCACGCAGACAAGCAGCATTTACATGCTTTATGACAATTAGGTGCAAATGTGTCCTTATAGGCAAAATTGCTTAATTTTCCAATGGCAAGTCTATTTACACTATAACATTCAGGTTTGGATCATTCTCTCATAAGGGAATGCAAACTGCATATTAACCATTATTTTACCGCATACAAGCAGTTTTTACATGCTTTATGACAATTAGGGGCAAATGAGACCTTATAGGCAAAATTGCTTTATTTCACAAAGGTAAGTCTACTTACACTATAACATTCAGGTTTGGATCATTCTCTCATAAGAAAATGCAAACTGCATATTAACCATTATTTTAAAGCAGACAAGCAGTTTTTACATGCTTTACGACAATTAGGTGCAAATGAGTCCTTATAAGCAAAATTGCTTTATTTCACAAAGGTAAGTTTACTTACACTATGACATTAAGGTTTGGATCATTCTCTCATAAGAAAATGCAAACTGCATATTAACTATTATTTTAACGCATACAAGCAGTTTTTACATGCTTTATGACAATTAGGTGCAAATGAGTCCTTATAGGCAAAATTGCTTTATTTCATGAGGGTAAGTCTATTTACACTATAACATTCAGGTTTGGATCATTTTCTCATAAGAAAATGCAAACTGCATATTAACCATTATTTTCACGCAGACAAGCAGTTTTTACATGCTTTACGACAATTAGGTGCAAATGAGTCCTTATAGGCAAAATTGCTTTAATTCACAAAGGTTAGTTTACTTACACTATAACATTCAGGTTTGGATCATTCTATCATAAGAAAATGCAAACTGCATATTAACTATTATTTTAACGCTTACAAGCAGTTTTTACATGCTTTATGACAATTAGGTGCAAATGAGTCCTTATAGGCAAAATTGCTTTATTTCACAAAGGTAAGTCTACTTACACTATAACATTCAGTTTTGGATCATTCTCTCATAAGAAAATGCAAACTGCATATTAACTATTATTTTAAAGCATACAAGCAGTTTTTACTTACTTTATGACAATTAGGGGCAAATGAGTCCTTATAGGCAAAATTGCTTTATTTTACAAAGGTAAGTTTACTTACACTATAACATTCAGGTTTGGATCATTCTCTCATAAGAAAATGCAAACTGCAGATTAACTATTATTTTAACGCATACAAGCAGTTTTTACATGCTCTATGACAATTAGGTGCAAATGAGTCCTTATAGGCAAAATTGCTTTATTTCATGAGGGTAAGTCTATTTACACTATAACATTCAGGTTTGGATCATTCTCTCATAATAAAATGCAAACTGCATATTTACTATAATTTTCACGCAGCAAGCAGTTTTTACATGTTTTACGACAATTAGGTGCAACTGAGTCCTTATAGGCAAAGTTGCTTTATTTTACAAAGGCAAGTCTATTTACACTATAACATTCAGGTTTGGATCATTCTCTCATAAGAAAATGCAAACTGCATATATACTATTATTTTAACGCAGACAAGCAATTTTTACATGCTTTACGACAATTAGGTGCAAATTAGTCCTTATAGGCAAAATTGCTTTATTTCATGAAGGTAAGTCTACTTACACTATAACATTCAGCTTTGGATCATTCTCTCATAAGAAAATGCAAACTGCATATTTACCATTATTTTACCGCATACAAGCAGTTTTTACATGCTTTATGACAATTAGGGGCAAATAAGACCTTATAGGCAAAATTGCTTTATTTCATGAAGGTAAGTCTATATACACTATAACATTCAGGCTTGGATCATTCTCTCATAAGAAAATGCAAACTGCATATTAACCATTATTTTACCGCATACAAGCAGTTTTTACATGCTTTATGACAATAAGGGGCAAACGAGTCCTTATAGGCAAAATTTTTTTATTTCATGAAGGTAAAGTCTATTTACACTATAACATTCAGGTTTGGATCATTCTCTCATAAGAAAATGCAAACTGCATATTAACCATTATTTTAACGTAGACAAGCAGTTTTTACCTGCTTCACGACAATTAGGTGCAAATGAGTCTTTATAGGCAAAATTGTTTTATTTCACAAAGGTAAGTTTACTTACACTATAACATTCAGGTTTGGATCATTCTCTCAAAAGAAAATGCAAACTGCATATTAGCTATTATTTTAACGCATACAAGCAATTTTTACATGCTTTATGACAATTAGGTGCAAATAAGTCCTTAAAGGCAAAATTGCTTTATTTCATGAGGGTAAGTCTATTTACACTATAAGATTCAGGTTTGGATCATTCTCTCATAAGAAAATGCAAACTGCATATTTACTATCATTTTCACGCAGTCAAGCAGTTTATACATATTTTACGACAATTAGGTGCAAATAAGACCTCAAAGGCAAAATTGTTTTATTTCACAAAGGTAAGTCTACACTCACTATAACATTTAGGTTTGGATCATTCTCTCATAAGAAAATGCAAATTGCATATTAAACATTATTTTAACGCAGACAAGCAGTTTTTACATGCTTCACGACAATTGCGTGCAAATGAGTCCTTATAGACAAAATTGCTTTATTTTACAAAGGTAAGTCTATTTACACTATAACATTCAGGTTTGGATCATTTTCTCAAAAGATAATGCAAACTGATCATTTCCTATTATTTTCACGCAGACAAGCAGCATTTACATGCTTTATGACAATTAGGTGCAAATGTGTCCTTATAGGCAAAATTGCTTTATTTTCCAATGGCAAGTCTATTTACACTATAACATTCAGGTTTGGATCATTCTCTCATAAGAGAATGCAAACTGCATATTAACCATTATTTTACCGCATACAAGCAGTTTTTACATGCTTTATGACAATTAGGGGCAAATGAGACCTTATAGACAAAATTGCTTTATTTCATGAAGGTAAGTTTACTTACACTATAACATTCAGGTTTGGATCATTCTCTCATAAGAAAATGCAAACTGCATATTAACCATTATTTTAACGCAGACAAGCAGTTTTTACATGCATTACGACAATTAGGTGCAAATGAGTCCTTATAGGCAAAATTGCTTTATTTCACAAAGGTAAGATTACTTAAACTATAACATTCAGGTTTGGATCATTCTCTCATAAGAAAATGCAAACTGCATATTAACCATTTTTTTCACGCAGACAAGCAGTTTTTACATGTTTTACGACAATTAGGTGCAAATAAGTCCTTAAAGGCAAAATTGTTTTATTTCACAAAGGAAAGTCTACTTTCTCTATAACATTCAGGTCTGGATCATTCTCTCATAAGAAAATGCAAACTGCATATTAACCATTATTTTAACGCAGGAAAGCAGTTTTTACATGCTTCACGACAATTGCGTGCAAATGAGTCCTTATAGGCAAAATTGCTTTATTTTACAAAGGTAAGTCTATTTACACTATACCATTCAGGGTTGGATCATTTTCTCAAAAGATAATGCAAACTGATCATTTCCTATAATTTTCACGCAGACAAGAAGTACTTACATGCATTATGACAATTAGGTGCAAATATATCCTTATAGGCAAAATTGCTTTATTTCATGAAGGTAAGTCTACTTACACTATAACATTCAGGTTTGGATCATTCTCTCATAAGAAAATGCAAACTGCATAATAACCATTATTTCGACGCAGACAAGCAGTTTTTACATGCTTCACGACAATTGCGTGCAAATGAGTCCTAATAGGCAGAACTGCTTTATTTCACAAAGATAAGTCTATTTACACTATACCATTCAGGTTTGGATCATTCTCTCAAAAGATAATGCAAACTGATCATTTTCTATTATTTTCACGCAGACAAGTAGTATTTACATGCTTTATGACAATTAGGTGCAAATGAGTCCTTATAGGCAAAATTGCTTTATTTCACAAAGGTAAGTCTATTTACACTATAACATTCAGGTTTGGATCATTCTCTCATAAGAAAATGCAAACTGCATATTAACCATTATTTTAACGCAGACAAGCAGTTTTTACATGCTTTACGACAATTAGGTGTAAATGAGTCCTTATAGCCAAAATTGCTTTATTTCACAAAGGTAAGTTTACTTACACTATGACATTAAGGTTTGGATCATTCTCTCATAAGAAAATGCAAACTGCATATTAACTATTATTTTAACGAATACAAGCAGTTTTTACATGCTTTATGACAATTAGGTCCAAATGAGTCCTTATAGCCAAAATTGCTTTATTTCACAAAGGTAAGTTTACTTACACTATGACATTAAGGTTTGGATCATTCTCTCATAAGAAAATGCAAACTGCATATTAACTATTATTTTAACGCTTACAAGCAGTTTTTACATGCTTTATGACAACTAGGTGCAAATGAGTCCTTATAGGCAAAATTGCTTTATTTCACAAAGGTAAGTCTACTTACACTATAACATTCAGGTTTGGATCATTCTCTCATAAGAAAATGCAAAATGCATATTAACTATTATTTTAAAGCATACAAGCAGTTTTTACATGCTTTATGACAATTAGGGGCAAATGAGTCCTTATAGGCAAAATTGCTTTATTTCACAAAGGTAAGTTTACTTACACTATAACATTCAGGTTTGGATCATTCTCTCATAAGAAAATGCAAACCGCACATTTACTATCATTTTAACGCAGACAAGCAGTTTTTACATGCTTCACGACAATTAGGTGCAAATGAGTCCTTATAGGCAAAGTTGCTTTATTTTACAAAGGCAAGTCTATTTACACTATAACATTCAGGTTTGGATCATTTTCTCATAAGAAAATGCAAACTGCATATTTACTATCATTTTAACGCAGACAAGCAATTTTTACATGCTTTACGACAATTAGGTGCAAATTAGTCCTTATAGGCAAAATTGCTTTATTTCATGAAGGTAAGTCTACTTACACTATAACATTCAGCTTTGGATCATTCTCTCATAAGAAAATGCAAACTGCATATTAACCATTATTTTACCGCATACAAGCAGTTTTTACATGCTTTATGACAATTAGGGGCAAATAAGACCTTATAGGCAAAATTGCTTTATTTTATGAAAGTAAGTCTATATACACTATAACATTCAGGTTTGGATCATTCTCTCATAAGAAAATGCAAACTGCATATTAACCATTATTTTACCGCATACAAGCAGTTTTTACATGCTTTATGACAATAAGGGGCAAATGAGTCCTTATAGGCAAAATTTTTTAATTTCATGAAGGTAAAGTCTATTTACACTATAACATTCAGGTTTGGATCATTCTCTCATAAAAAAATGCAAACTGCATATTAACCATTAGTTTAACGCAGACAAGCAGTTTTTACATGCTTCACGACAATTGCGTGCAAATGAGTCCTAATAGGCAGATCTGCTTTATTTCACAAAGGTAAGTCTAATTACACTATAACATCCAGGTTCGGATCATTCTCTCAAAAGATAATGCAAACTGATCATTTTCTATTATTTTCACGCAAACAAGTAGTATTTACATGCTTTATGACAATTAGGTGCAAATGAGTCCTTATAGGCAAAATTTTTTTATTTTACAAAGGTAAGTCCATTTACACTATTACATTCAGGTTTGAATCATTCTCTCATAATAAAATGCAAACTGCATATTAACTATTATTTTTACGCATACAAGCAGTTTTTACATGCTTTATGACAATTAGGGGCAAATGAGTCCTTATAGGCAAAATTGCTTTATTTCATGAAGGTCAATTTACACTATAACATTCAGGTTTGGATTATTCTCTCATAAGAAAATGCAGACTGCATATTAACCATTATTTTAACGCAGACAAGCAGTTTTTACATGCTTCACGACAATTGCGTGCAAATGAGTCCTTATAGACAAAATTGCTTTATTTTACAAAGGTAAGTCTATTTACACTATAACATTCAGGTTTGGATCATTTTCTCAAAAGATAATGCAAACTGATCATTTCCTATTATTTTCACGCAGACAAGCAACATTTACATGCTTTATGACAATTAGGTGCAAATGTGTCCTTATAGGCAAAATTGCTTTATTTTCCAATGGCAGGTCTATTTACACTATAACATTCAGGTTTGGATCATTCTCTCATAAGAAAATGCAAACTGCATATTTACTATCATTTTAACGCAGACAAGCAGTTTTTACATGCTTTACGACAATTAGGTGCAAATTAGTCCTTATAGACAAAATTGCTTTATTTTATGAAGGTAACTCTACTTACACTATATCATTCAGCTTTGGATCATTCTCTCATAAGAAAATGCAAACAGCATATTAACCATTATTTTACCGCATACAAGCAGTTTTTACATGCTTTATGACAATTAGGGGCAAATGAGACCTTATAGGCAAAATTGCTTTATTTCATAAAGGTATGTCTATATACACTAAAACATTCAGGTTTGGATCATTCTGTCATAAGAAAATGCAAACTGCATATTAACCATTATTTTAACGCAGACAAGCAGTTTTTACATGCTTTACGACAATTAGGTGCAAATGAGTCCTCATAGGCAAAATTGCTTTATTTCATGAAGGTCAATTTACACTATAACATTTAGGTTTGGATTATCCTCTCATAAGAAAATCCAAGCTGCATATTAACCATTATTTTTACGCACACAAGCAGTTTTTACATGCTTTACGACAATTAGATGCAAATGAGTCCTTATAGGCAAAATTGCTTTATTTTACAAAGGTAAATTTACTTAAACTATAACATTCAGGTTTGGATCATTCTCTCATAAGAAAATGCAAACTGCATATTAACTATTATTTTAACGCATACAAGCAGTTTTTTTACAAGCTTTATGACAATTAGGTGCAAATGAGTCCTTATAGGCAAAATTGCTTTATTTTACAAAGGTTAGTCTATTTACACTATACCATTCAGGTTTGGATCATTTTCTCAAAAGATGCAAACTGATCATTTTCTATTATTTTCACGCAGACAAGTAGTATTTACATGCTTTATGACAATTAGGTGCAAATGAGTCCTTATAGGCAAAATTGCTTTATTTCACAAAGGTAAGTCTACTTACACTATAATATTTAGATTTGGATCATTCTCTCATTACAAAATTCAAACTGCATATTAACCATTATTTTAACGCAGACAAGCAGTTTTTACATGCTTCACGACAATTGCGTGCAAATGAGTCCTTATAGGCAAAATTGCTTTATTTTACAAAGGTAAGTCTATTTACACTATACCATTCAGGTTTGGATCATTTTCTCAAAAGATAATGCAAACTGATCATTTTCTATTATTTTCACGCAGACAAGAAGTATTTATATGCTTTATGACAATTAGGTGCAAATATATCCTTATAGGCAAAAATGCTTTATTTCATGAAGGTAAGTCTACTTACACTATAACATTCAGGTTTGGATCATTCTCTCATAAGAAAATGCAAACTGCATATTAACCATAATTTTGACGCAGACAAGCAGTTTTTACATGCTTCACGACAATTGCGTGCAAATGAGTCCTAATAGGCAGATCTGCTTTATTTCACAAAGGTAAGTCTATTTACACTATAACATCCAGGTTTGGATCATTCTCTCAAAAGATAATGCAAACTGATCATTTTCTATTATTTTCACGCAGACAAGTAGTATTTACATGCTTTATGACAATTAGGTGCAAATGAGTCCTTATAGGCAAAATTGCTTTATTTCACAAAGGTAAGTCTACTTACACTATAACATTTAGATTTGGATCATTCTCTCATTAGAAAATTCAAACTGCATATTAACCATTATTTTAACGCAGACAAGCAGTTTTTACATGCTTCACGACAATTGCGTGCAAATGAGTCCTTATAGGCAAAATTGCTTTATTTCATGAGGGTAAGTCTATTTACACTATAACATTCAGGTTTGGATCATTCTCTCATAAGAAAATGCAAACTGCATATTTACTATCATTTTCACGCAGACAAGCAGTTTTTACATGTTTTACGACACTTAGGTGCAAATAAGTCCTTAAAGGCAAAATTGTTTAATTTCACAAAGGTAAGTCTACTTTCACTATAACATTCAGGTTTGGATCATTCTCTCATAAGAAAATGCAAACTGCATATTAACCATTATTTTAACGCAGACAAGCAGTTTTTACATGCTTTACGACAATTAGGTGCAAATGAGTCCTTATAGGCAAAATTGCTTTATTTTACAAAGGTAAGTCTATTTACACTATAACATTCAGGTTTGGATCATTCTCTCATAAAAAATGCAAACTGCATATTAACCATTATTTTAACGCATACAAGCAGTTTTTACTTGCTTTATGACAATTAGGGGCCAATGAGTCCTTATAGGCAAAATTGCTTTATTTCATGAAGGTAAGTCTATTTTCACTATAACATTCAGGTTTGGATCATTCTCTCATAAGAAAATGCAAACTGCATATTGACCATTATTTTAACGCAGACAAGCAGTTTTTACATGCTTTACGACAATTAGGTGCAAATGAGTCCTTATAGGCAAAATTGCTTTATTTTACAAAGGTAATTTTACTTAAACTATAACATTCAGGTTTGGATCATTCTCTTATAAGAAAATGCAAACTGCATATTAACTATTATTTTAACGCATACAAGCAGTTTTTACATGCTTTATGACAATTAGGGGCAAATGAGTCCTTATAGGCAAAATTCCTTTATTTCATGAAGGTTAGTCTATTTACACTATAACATTCAGGTTTGGATTATTCTCTCATAAGAAAATGCAAACTGCATATTAACCATTATTTTAACGCAGACAAGCAGTTTTTACATGCTTTACGACCATTAGGTGCAAATGAGTCCTTATAGGCAAAATTGCTTTATTTCACAAAGGTAAGTTTACATACACTATAACATTCAGGTTTGGATCATTCTCTCATAAGAAAATTCAAACTGCATATTTACTATCATTTACACGCAGACAAGCAGTTTTTACATGTTTTACGACAATTAGGTGCAAATAAGTCCTTAAAGGCAAAATTGTTTTATTTCACAAAGGTAAGTCTACTTTCTCTATAACATTTAGGTTTGGATCATTCTCTCATAAGAAAATGCAAACTGCATATTAACCATTATTTTAACGCAGACAAGCAGTTTTTACATGCTTTACGACAATTGCGTGCAAATGAGTCCTTATAGGCAAAATTGCTTTATTTTACATAGGTAAGTCTATTTACACTATACCATTCAGGTTTGGATCATTTTCTCAAAAGATAATGCAAACTGATCATTTCCTATAATTTTCACGCAGACAAGAAGTATTTACATGCTTTATGACAATTAGGTGCAAATATATCCTTATAGGCAAAATTGCTTTATTTCATGAAGGTAAGTCTACTTACACTATAACATTCAGGTTTGGATCATTCTTTCATAAGAAAATGAAAACTGCATATTAACCATTATTTTGACGCAGACAAGCAGTTTTTACATGCTTCACGACAATTGCGTGCAAATGAGTCCTAATAAGCAGATCTGCTTTATTTCACAAAGGTAAGTCTATTTACACTATACCATTCAGGTTTGGATCATTCTCTCAAAAGAAAATGCAAACTGCATATTAACCCATATTTTAAGGCAGACAAGCAGTTTTTACACGCTTTACGACAATTAGGTGCAAATGAGTCCTTATAGGCAAAATTGCTTTATTTCATGAGGGTAAGTCTATTTACACTATAACATTCAGGTTTGGATCAGTTTCTCATAAGAAAATGCAAACTGCATATTAACCATTATTTTAACGCATACAAGCAGTTTTTACATGCTTTATGACAATTAGGGGCAAATGAGTCCTTATAGGCAAAATTGCTTTATTTCATGAAGGTAAGTCTACTTACACTATAACATTCAGGTTTGGATCATTCTCTCATAAGAAAATGCAAAATGCACAATTACTATCATTTTAACGCAGACAAGCAGTTTTTACATGCTTTACGACAATTAGGTGCAAATTAGTCCTTATAGGCAAAATTGCTTTATTTCATGAAGGTAAGTCTACTTACACTATAACATTCAGGTTTGGATCTTTCTCTCATAAGAAAATGCAAACTGCATATTAACCATTATTTTAACGCATACAAGCAGTTTTTACAAGCTTTATGACAATTAGGGGCAAATGAGTCCTTATAGGCAAAGTTGCTTTATTTCATGAAGGTAAGTCTACTTACACTATAACATTCAGGTTTGGATCATTCTCTCATAAGAAAATGCAAACTGCATATTAACCATTATTTTAACGCATACAAGCAGTTTTTACATGTTTTACGACAATTAGGTGCAAATGAGTCCTTATAGGCAAAATTGCTTTAATTCACAAAGGTAAGTTTACTTACACTATACATTCAGGTTTGGATCATTCTCTGATACGAAAATGCAAACTGCATATTAACTATTATTTTAACGGATACAAGCAGTTTTTACATGTTTTATGACAATTAGGTGCAAATAAGTCCTTAAAGGCAAAATTGTTTTATTTCACAAAGGTAAGTCTACTTACACTATAACATTCAGGTTTGGAACATTCTTTCATAAGAAAATGAAAACTGCATATTAACCATTATTTTGACGCAGACAAGCAGTTTTTACATGCTTCACGACAATTGCGTGCAAATGAGTCCTAATAGGCAGATCTGCTTTATTTCACAAAGGTAAGTCTATTTACACTATACCATTCAGGTTTGGATCATTCTCTCAAAAGATAATGCAAACTGATCATTTTCTATTATTTTCACGCAGATAAGTAGTATTTACATGCTTTAGGACAATTAGGTGCAAATGAGTCCTTATAGGCAAAATTGTTTTATTTCACAAAGGTAAGTCTACTTACACTATAACATTCAGGTTTGGATCATTCTCTCATTAGAAAATGCAAACTGCATATTAACCATTATTTTAACGCAGACGAGCAGTTTTTACATGCTTCACGACAATTGCGTGCAAATGAGTCCTTATAGGCAAAATTGCTTTATTTCATGAAGGTAAGTCTATTTACACTATAACATTCAGGTTTGGATCCTTCTCTCATAAGAAAATGCAAACTGCATATTAACCATTATTTTAACGCATACAAGCAGTTTTTACATGCTTTATGACAATTAGGGGCAAATGAGTACTTATAGGCAAAATTGCTTTATTTCATAAAGGTAAGTCTATTTACACTATAACATTCAGGTTTGGATCATTCTCTCATAAGAAAATGCAAACTGCATATTAATCATTATTTTAACGCAGACAAGCAGTTTTTACAAGCTTTACGACAATTAGGTGCAAATGAGTCCTTATAGGCAAAATTGCTTTATTTCACAAAGGTAAGTTTACTTACACTGTGACATTAAGGTTTGGATCATTCTCTCATAAGAAAATGCAAACTGCATATTAACTATTATTTTAACGCATACAAGCAGTTTTTACATGCTTTATGACAATTAGGGGCAAATGAGTCCTTATAGGCAAAATTGCTTTATTTCATGAAGGTAAGTCTACTTACACTATAACATTCAGGTTTGGATCATTCTCTCATAAGAAAATGCAAAATGCACAATTACTATCATTTTAACGCAGACAAGCAGTTTTTACATGCTTTACGACAATTAGGTGCAAATTAGTCCTTATAGGCAAAATTGCTTTATTTCATGAAGGTAAGTCTACTTACACTATAACATTCAGGTTTGGATCATTCTCTCATAAGAAAATGCAAACTGCATATTAACCATTATTTTAACGCATACAAGCAGTTTTTACAAGCTTTATGACAATTAGGGGCAAATGAGTCCTTATAGGCAAAGTTGCTTTATTTCATGAAGGTAAGTCTACTTACACTATAACATTCAGGTTTGGATCATTCTCTCATAAGAAAATGCAAACTGCATATTAACCATTATTTTAACGCATACAAGCAGTTTTTACATGTTTTACGACAATTAGGTGCAAATGAGTCCTTATAGGCAAAATTGCTTTAATTCACAAAGGTAAGTTTACTTACACTATACATTCAGGTTTGGATCATTCTCTGATACGAAAATGCAAACTGCATATTAACTATTATTTTAACGGATACAAGCAGTTTTTACATGTTTTATGACAATTAGGTGCAAATAAGTCCTTAAAGGCAAAATTGTTTTATTTCACAAAGGTAAGTCTACTTACACTATAACATTCAGGTTTGGAACATTCTTTCATAAGAAAATGAAAACTGCATATTAACCATTATTTTGACGCAGACAAGCAGTTTTTACATGCTTCACGACAATTGCGTGCAAATGAGTCCTAATAGGCAGATCTGCTTTATTTCACAAAGGTAAGTCTATTTACACTATACCATTCAGGTTTGGATCATTCTTTCAAAAGATAATGCAAACTGATCATTTTCTATTATTTTCACGCAGATAAGTAGTATTTACATGCTTTAGGACAATTAGGTGCAAATGAGTCCTTATAGGCAAAATTGTTTTATTTCACAAAGGTAAGTCTACTTACACTATAACATTCAGGTTTGGATCATTCTCTCATTAGAAAATGCAAACTGCATATTAACCATTATTTTAACGCAGACGAGCAGTTTTTACATGCTTCACGACAATTGCGTGCAAATGAGTCCTTATAGGCAAAATTGCTTTATTTCATGAAGGTAAGTCTATTTACACTATAACATTCAGGTTTGGATCCTTCTCTCATAAGAAAATGCAAACTGCATATTAACCATTATTTTAACGCATACAAGCAGTTTTTACATGCTTTATGACAATTAGGGGCAAATGAGTACTTATAGGCAAAATTGCTTTATTTCATAAAGGTAACTCAATATACACTATAACATTCAGGTTTGGATCATTCTCTCATAAGAAAATGCAAACTGCATATTAATCATTATTTTAACGCAGACAAGCAGTTTTTACAAGCTTTACGACAATTAGGTGCAAATGAGTCCTTATAGGCAAAATTGCTTTATTTCACAAAGGTAAGTTTACTTACACTGTGACATTAAGGTTTGGATCATTCTCTCATAAGAAAATGCAAACTGCATATTAACTATTATTTTAACGCATACAAGCAGTTTTTACATGCTTTATGACAATTAGGTGCAAATGAGTCCTTATAGGCAAAATTGCTTTATTTCATGAGGGTAAGTCTATTTACACTATAACATTCAGATTTGGATCATTTTCTCATAAGAAAATGCAAACTGCCTATTAACCATTATTTAAACGCAGACAAGCAGTTTTTACTTGCTTTACGACAATTAGGTGCAAATGAGTCTTTATAGGCAAAATTGCTTTATTTCATGAGGGTAGTCTACTTTCACTATAACATTCAGGTTTGGATCATTCTCTTATAAGAAAATGCAAACTGCATATTAACCATTATTTTAACGCAGACAAGCAGTTTTTACATGCTTCACGACAATTGCGTGCAAATGAGTCCTAATAGGCAGAATTGCTTTATTTCACGAAGGTAAGTCTATTTACACTATAACATTCAGGTTTGGATCATTCTCTCAAAAGATAATGCAAACTGATCATTTCCTATTATTTTCACGCAGACAAGTAGTATTTACATGCTTTATGACAATTAGGTAAGTGAGTCCTTATAGGCAAAATTGCTTTATTTCACAAAGGTAAGTCTACTTACACTATAACATTCGGGTATGGATCATTCTCTCATTAGAAAATGCAAACTGCATATTTACTATCATTTTCACGCAGACAAGTAGTTTTTACATGCTTCACGACAATTAGGTGCAAATGAGTCCTTAAAGGCAAAATTGTTTTATTTCACAAAGGTAAGTCTACTTTCTCTATAACATTCAAGTTTGGATCATTCTCTCATAAGAAAATGCAAACTGCATATTAACCATTATTTTAACGCAGACAAGCAGTTTTTACATGCTTCACGACAATTGCGTGCAAATGAGTCTTTATAGGCAAAATTGCTTTATTTTACAAAGGTAAGTCTACTTTCTCTATAACATTTAAGTTTGGATCATTCTCTCAAAAGAAAATGCAAACTGCATATTAACCATTATTTTGACGCAGACAAGCAGTTTTAACATGCTTCACGACAATTGCGTGCAAATGAGTCCTAATAGGCAGATCTGCTTTATTTCACAAAGATAAGTCTATTTACACTATAACATTCAGGTTTGGATCATTCTTTCAAAAGATAATGCAAACTGATCATTTCCTATTATTTTCACGCAGACAAGTAGTATTTACATGCTTTATGAGAATTAGGTAAATGAGTCCTTATGGGCAAAATATTTTTATTTCACAAAGGTAAGTCTACTTACACTATAACATTCAGGTTTGGATCATTCTCTCATTAGAAAATGCAAACTGCATATTAACCATTATTTTAACGCAGACAAGCAGTTTTTACATGCTTCACGACAATTGCGTGCAAATGAGTCCTTATAGGCAAAATTGCTTTATTTCATGAAGGTAAGTCTATTTACACTATAACATTCAGGTTTGGATCATTCTCTCATTAGAAAATGCAAACTGCATATTAACCATTATTTTAACGCATACAAGCAGTTTTTACATGCTTTATGACAATTAGGGGCAAATGAGTACTTATAGGCAAAATTGCTTTATTTCATAAAGGTAAGTCTATTTACACTATAACATTCAGGTTTGGATCATTCTCTCATAAGAAAATGCAAACTGCATATTAACTATTATTTTAACGCATACAAGCAGTTTTTACATGCTTTATGACAATTAGGTGCAAATGAGTCCTTATAGGCAAAATTGCTTTATTTCATGAGGGTAAGTCTATTTACACTATAACATTCAGGTTTGGATCATTTTCTCATAAGAAAATGCAAACTGCATATTAACCATTATTTTAACGCAGACAAGCAGTTTTTACATGCTTTACGACAATTAGGTGCAAATGAGTCCTTATAGGCAAAATTGCTTTATTTCACAAAGGTTAGTTAACTTACACTATAACATTCAGGTTTGGATCATTCTCTCATAAGAAAATGCAAAATGCATATTAACCATTATTTTAACGCATACAAGCAGTTTTTACATGCTTTATGACAATTAGGGGCAAATGAGTCCTTATAGGCAAAATTGCTTTATTTCATGAAAGTTAGTCTATTTACACTATAACATTCAGGTTTGGATCATTCTCTCAAAAGATAATGCAAACTGATCATTTCCTATTATTTTCACGCAGACAAGTAGTATTTACATGCTTTATGAGAATTAGGTAAATGAGTCCTTATAGGCAAAATTGCTTTATTTCACAAAGGTAAGTCTACTTACACTATAACATTCAGGTTTGGATCATTCTCTCATTAGAAAATGCAAACTGCATATTTACTATCATTTTCACGCAGACTAGTAGTTTTTACATGCTTCACGACAATTAGGTGCAAATGAGTCCTTAAAGGCAAAATTGTTTTATTTCACAAAGGTAAATCTACTTTCTCTATAACATTCAAGTTTGGATCATTCTCTCATAAGAAAATGCAAACTGCATATTAACCATTATTTTAACGCAGACAAGCAGTTTTTACATCCTTCACGACAATTGCGTGCAAATGAGTCCTTATAGGCAAAATTGCGTTATTTTACAAAGGTAAGTCTATTTACACTATACCATTCAGGTTTGGATCATTCTCTCAAAAGATTATGCAAACTGATCATTTCTTATTATTTTCACGCAGACAAGTAGTATTTACATGCTTTATGACAATTAGGTGCAAATGAGTCCTTATAGGCAAAATTGCTTTATTTCACAAAGGTTAGTCTACTTACACTATAACATTCAGGTTTGGATCATTCTCTCGTTAGAAAATGCAAACTGCATATTTACTATCATTTTTACGCAGACAAGTAGTTTTTACATGCTTCACGACAATTAGGTGCAAATGAGTCCTTATAGGCAAAATTGCTTTATTTTACAAAGGCAAGTCTATTTAAACTATAACATTCAGGTTTGGATCATTCTTTCATAAGAAAATGCAAAATGCACAATTACTATCATTTTAACGCAGACAAGCAGTTTTTACATGCTTTACGGCAATTAGGTGCAAATTAGTCCTTATAGGCAAAATTGCTTTAATTCACAAAGGTAAGTTTACTTACACTATACATTCAGGTTTGGATCATTCTCTGATAAGAAAATGCAAACTGCATATTAACTATTATTTTAACGGATACAAGCAGTTTTTACATGTTTTATGACAATTAGGTGCAAATAAGTCCTTAAAGGCAAAATTGTTTTATTTCACAAAGGTAAGTCTACTTTCACTATAACATTCAGGTTTGGATCATTCTCTCATAAGAAAATGCAAACTGCATATTAACCATTATTTTAACGCAGACAAGCAGTTTTTACATGCTTCACGACAATTGCGTGCAAATGAGTCCCTATAGGCAAAATTGCTTTATTTTACAAAGGTAAGTCTACTTTCTCTATAACATTTAAGTTTGGATCATTCTCTCATAAGAAAATGCAAACTGCATATTAACCATTATTTTGACGCAGACAAGCAGTTTTTACATGCTTCACGACAATTGCGTGCAAATGAGTCCTAATAGGCAGAATTGCTTTATTTCACAAAGGTAAGTCTATTTACACTATAACATTCAGGTTTGGATCATTCTCTCGAAAGATAATGCAAACTGATCATTTCCTATTATTTTCACGCAGACAAGTAGTATTTACATGCTTTATGAGAATTAGGTAAATGAGTCCTTATAGGCAAAATTGCTTTATTTCACAAAGGTAAGTCTACTTACACTATAACATTCAGGATTGAATCATTCTCTCATTAGAAAATGCAAACTGCATATTTACTATCATTTTTACGCAGACTAGTAGTTTTTACATGCTTCACGACCATTAGGTGCAAATGAGTCCTTAAAGGCAAAATTGTTTTATTTCACAAAGGTAAGTCTACTTTCTCTATAACATTCAAGTTTGGATCATTCTCTCATAAGAAAATGCAAACTGCATATTAACCATTATTTTAACGCAGACAAGCAGTTTTTACATGCTTCACGACAATTGCGTGCAAATGAGTCCTTATAAACAAAATTGCGTTATTTTACAAAGGTAAGTCTATTTACACTATACCATTCAGGTTTGGATCATTTTCTCAAAAGATTATGCAAACTGATCATTTCCTATTATTTTCACGCAGACAAGTAGTATTTACATGCTTTATGACAATTAGGTGCAAATGAGTCCTTATAGGCAAAATTGCTTTATTTCCAAAGGTTAGTCTACTTACACTATAACATTCAGGTTTGGATCATTCTCTCATTAGAAAATGCAAACTGCATATTTACTATCATTTTTACGCAGACAAGTAGTTTTTACATGCTTCACGACAATTAGATGCAAATGAGTCCTTATAGGCAAAATTGCTTTATTTTACAAAGGCAAGTCTATTTAAACTATAACATTCAGGTTTGGATCATTCTCTCATAAGAAAATGCAAACTGCACATTTACTATCATTTTAACGCAGACAAGCAGTTTTTACATGCTTTACGACAATTAGGTGCAAATTAGTCCTTATAGGCAAAATTGCTTTATTTCATGAAGGTAAGTCTACTTACACTATAACAATCAGGTTTGGATCATTCTCTCATAAGAAAATGCAAACTGCATATTAACCATTATTTTAACGCATACAAGCAGTTTTTACATGCTTTATGACAATTAGGTGCAAATGAGTCCTTAAAGGCAAAATTGTTTTATTTCACAAAGGTAAGTCTACTTTCTCTATAACATTCAAGTTCTGATCATTCTCTCATTAGAAAATGCAAACTGCATATTAACCATTATTTTAACGCAGACAAGCAGTTTTTACATGCTTCACGACAATTGCGTGCAAATGAGTTCTTATAGGCAAAATTGCTTTATTTTACAAAGGTAAGTCTACTTTCTCTATAACATTTAAGTTTGGATCATTCTCTCATAAGAAAATGCAAACTGCATATTAACCATTATTTTGACGCAGACAAGCAGTTTTTACATGCTTCACGACAATTGCGTGCAAATGAGTGCTAATAGGCAGAATTGCTTTATTTCACAAAGGTAAGTCTATTTACACTATAACATTCAGGTTTGGATCATTCTCTCGAAAGATAATGCAAACTGATCATTTCCTATTATTTTCACGCAGACAAGTAGTATTTACATGCTTTATGAGAATTAGGTAAATGAGTCCTTATAGGCAAAATTGCTTTATTTCACAAAGGTAAGTCTACTTACACTATAACATTCAGGATTGAATCATTCTCTCATTAGAAAATGCAAACTGCATATTTACTATCATTTTTACGCAGACTAGTAGTTTTTACATGCTTCACGACCATTAGGTGCAAATGAGTCCTTAAAGGCAAAATTGTTTTATTTCACAAAGGTAAGTCTACTTTCTCTATAACATTCAAGTTTGGATCATTCTCTCATAAGAAAATGCAAACTGCATATTAACCATTATTTTAACGCAGACAAGCAGTTTTTACATGCTTCACGACAATTGCGTGCAAATGAGTCCTTATAAACAAAATTGCGTTATTTTACAAAGGTAAGTCTATTTACACTATACCATTCAGGTTTGGATCATTTTCTCAAAAGATTATGCAAACTGATCATTTCCTATTATTTTCACGCAGACAAGTAGTATTTACATGCTTTATGACAATTAGGTGCAAATGAGTCCTTATAGGCAAAATTGCTTTATTTCACAAAGGTTAGTCTACTTACACTATAACATTCAGGTTTGGATCATTCTCTCATAAGAAAATGCAAACTGCATATTAACCATTATTTTAACGCATACAAGCAGTCTTTACATGCTTTATGACAATTAGGGGCAAATGAGTCCTTATAGGCAAAATTGCTTTATTTCATGAAGGTAAGTCTATTTACACTATAACATTCAGGTTTGGATCATTCTCTCATAAGAAAATGCAAACTGCATATTAACCATTATTTTAACGCAGGCAAGCAGTTTTTACATGCTTTACGACAATTAGGTGCAAATGAGTCCTTATAGGCAAAATTGCTTTAATTCACAAAGGTAAGTTTACTTACACTATACATTCAGGTTTGGATCATTCTCTGATAAGAAAATGCAAACTGCATATTAACTATTATTTTAACGGATACAAGCAGTTTTTACATGTTTTATGACAATTAGGTGCAAATAAGTCCTTAAAGGCAAAATTGTTTTATTTCACAAAGGTAAGTCTACTTTCACTATAACATTCAGGTTTGGATCATTTTCTCATAAGAAAATGCAAACTGCATATTAACCATTATTTTAACGCAGACAAGCAGTTTTTACATGCTTCACGACAATTGCGTGCAAATGAGTCCCTATAGGCAAAATTGCTTTATTTTACAAAGGTAAGTCTACTTTCTCTATAACATTTAAGTTTGGATCATTCTCTCATAAGAAAATGCAAACTGCATATTAACCATTATTTTGACGCAGACAAGCAGTTTTTACATGCTTCACGACAATTGCGTGCAAATGAGTCCTAATAGGCAGAATTGCTTTATTTCACAAAGGTAAGTCTATTTACACTATAACATTCAGGTTTGGATCATTCTCTCGAAAGATAATGCAAACTGATCATTTCCTATTATTTTCACGCAGACAAGTAGTATTTACATGCTTTATGAGAATTAGGTAAATGAGTCCTTATAGGCAAAATTGCTTTATTTCACAAAGGTAAGTCTACTTACACTATAACATTCAGGATTGAATCATTCTCTCATTAGAAAATGCAAACTGCATATTTACTATCATTTTTACGCAGACTAGTAGTTTTTACATGCTTCACGACCATTAGGTGCAAATGAGTCCTTAAAGGCAAAATTGTTTTATTTCACAAAGGTAAGTCTACTTTCTCTATAACATTCAAGTTTGGATCATTCTCTCATAAGAAAATGCAAACTGCATATTAACCATTATTTTAACGCAGACAAGCAGTTTTTACATGCTTCACGACAATTGCGTGCAAATGAGTCCTTATAAACAAAATTGCGTTATTTTACAAAGGTAAGTCTATTTACACTATACCATTCAGGTTTGGATCATTTTCTCAAAAGATTATGCAAACTGATCATTTCCTATTATTTTCACGCAGACAAGTAGTATTTACATGCTTTATGACAATTAGGTGCAAATGAGTCCTTATAGGCAAAATTGCTTTATTTCACAAAGGTTAGTCTACTTACACTATAACATTCAGGTTTGGATCATTCTCTCATTAGAAAATGCAAACTGCATATTTACTATCATTTTTACGCAGACAAGTAGTTTTTACATGCTTCACGACAATTAGATGCAAATGAGTCCTTATAGGCAAAATTGCTTTATTTTACAAAGGCAAGTCTATTTAAACTATAACATTCAGGTTTGGATCATTCTCTCATAAGAAAATGCAAACTGCACATTTACTATCATTTTAACGCAGACAAGCAGTTTTTACATGCTTTACGACAATTAGGTGCAAATTAGTCCTTATAGGCAAAATTGCTTTATTTCATGAAGGTAAGTCTACTTACACTATAACAATCAGGTTTGGATCATTCTCTCATAAGAAAATGCAAACTGCATATTAACCATTATTTTAACGCATACAAGCAGTTTTTACATGCTTTATGACAATTAGGTGCAAATGAGTCCTTAAAGGCAAAATTGTTTTATTTCACAAAGGTAAGTCTACTTTCTCTATAACATTCAAGTTCTGATCATTCTCTCATTAGAAAATGCAAACTGCATATTAACCATTATTTTAACGCAGACAAGCAGTTTTTACATGCTTCACGACAATTGCGTGTAAATGAGTTCTTATAGGCAAAATTGCTTTATTTTACAAAGGTAAGTCTACTTTCTCTATAACATTTAAGTTTGGATCATTCTCTCATAAGAAAATGCAAACTGCATATTAACCATTATTTTGACGCAGACAAGCAGTTTTCACATGCTTCACGACAATTGCGTGCAAATGAGTCCTAATAGGCAGATCTGCTCTATTTCACAAAGGTAAGTCTATTTACACTATACCATTCAGGTTTGGATCATTCTCTCAAAAGATAATGCAAACTGATCATTTTCTATTATTTTCACGCAGACAAGTAGTATTTACATGCTTGATGACAATTAGGTGCAAATAAGTCCTTATAGGCAAAATTGATTTATTTCACAAAGGTAAGTCTACTTACACTATATCATTCAGGTTTGGATCATTCTCTCATTAGAAAATGCAAACTGCATATTAACCATTATTTTAACGCAGACAAGCAGTTTTTACACGCTTTACGACAATTAGGTGTAAATGAGTCCTTATAGGCAAAATTGCTTTATTTCACAAAGGTAAGTTTACTTACACTATGACATTAAGGTTTGGATCATTCTCTCATAAGAAAATGCAAACTGCATATTAACTATTATTTTAACGCATACAAGCAGTTTTTACATGCTTTATGACAATTAGGTGCAAATGAGTCTTTATAGGCAAAATTGCTTTATTTCATGAGGGTAAGTCTATTTACACTATAACATTCAGGTTTGGATCATTTTCTCATAAGAAAATGCAAACTGTATATTAACCATTATTTTAACGCAGTCAAGCAGTTTTTACATGCTTTACGACAATTAGGTGCAAATGAGTCCTTATAGGCAAAATTGCTTTATTTCACAAAGGTTAGTTTACTTACACTATAACATTCAGGTTTAGACCATTCTCTCATAAGATAATGCAAAATGCATATTAACCATTATTTTAACGCATACAAGCAGTTTTTACATGCTTTATGACAATTAGGAGCAAATGAGTCCTTATAGGCAAAATTGCTTTATTTCATGAAGGTTAGTCTATTTACACTATAACATTCAGGTTTGGATCATTTTCTCATAAGAAAATGCAAACTGCATATTAACCATTATTTTAACGCAGTCAAGCAGTTTTTACATGCTTTACGACAATTAGGTGCAAATGAGTCCTTATAGGCAAAATTGCTTTATTTCACAAAGGTTAGTTTACTTACACTATAACATTCAGGTTTAGACCATTCTCTCATAAGAAAATGCAAACTGCATATTAACCATTATTTTAACGCAGACAAGCAGTTTTTACATGCTTCACGACAATTGCGTGCAAATGAGTCCCTATAGGCAAAATTGCTTTATTTTACAAAGGTAAGTCTACTTTCTCTATAACATTTAAGTTTGGATCATTCTCTCATAAGAAAATGCAAACTGCATATTAACCATTATTTTGACGCAGACAAGCAGTTTTTACATGCTTCACGACAATTGCGTGCAAATTAGTCCTAATAGGCAGAATTGCTTTATTTCACAAAGGTAAGTCTATTTACACTATAACATTCAGGTTTGGATCATTCTCTCGAAAGATAATGCAAACTGATCATTTCCTATTATTTTCACGCAGACAAGTAGTATTTACATGCTTTATGACAATTAGGTGCAAATGAGTCCTTATAGGCAAAATTGCTTTATTTCACAAAGGTTAGTCTACTTACACTATAACATTCAGGTTTGGATCATTCTCTCATTAGAAAATGCAAACTGCATATTTACTATCATTTTTACGCAGACTAGTAGTTTTTACATGCTTCACGACCATTAGGTGCAAATGAGTCCTTAAAGGCAAAATTGTTTTATTTCACAAAGGTAAGTCTACTTTCTCTATAACATTCAAGTTTGGATCATTCTCTCATAAGAAAATGCAAACTGCATATTAACCATTATTTTAACGCAGACAAGCAGTTTTTACATGCTTCACGACAATTGCGTGCAAATGAGTCCTTATAAACAAAATTGCGTTATTTTACAAAGGTAAGTCTATTTACACTATACCATTCAGGTTTGGATCATTCTCTCAAAAGATTATGCAAACTGATCATTTCCTATTATTTTCACGCAGACAAGTAGTATTTACATGCTTTATGACAATTAGGTGCAAATGAGTCCTTATAGGCAAAATTGCTTTATTTCACAAAGGTTAGTCTACTTACACTATAACATTCAGGTTTGGATCATTCTCTCATTAGAAAATGCAAACTGCATATTTACAATCATTTTTACGCAGACAAGTAGTTTTTACATGCTTCACGACAATTAGGTGCAAATGAGTCCTTATAGGCAAAATTGCTTTATTTCATGAAGGTTAGTCTATTTACACTATAACATTCAGGTTTGGATCATTCTCTCAAAAGATAATGCAAACTGATCATTTCTTATTATTTTCACGCAGACAAGTAGTATTTACATGCTTTATGACAATTAGGTGCAAATGAGTCCTTATAGGCAAAATTGCTTTATTTCACAAAGGTTAGTCTACTTACACTATAACATTCAGGTTTGGATCATTCTCTCATAAGAAAATGCAAAATGCATATTAACCATTATTTTAACGCATACAAGCAGTTTTTACATGCTTTATGACAATTAGGGGCAAATGAGTCCTTATAGGCAAAATTGCTTTATTTCATGAAAGTTAGTCTATTTACACTATAACATTCAGGTTTGGATCATTCTCTCAAAAGATAATGCAAACTGATCATTTCCTATTATTTTCACGCAGACAAGTAGTATTTACATGCTTTATGAGAATTAGGTAAATGAGTCCTTATAGGCAAAATTGCTTTATTTCACAAAGGTAAGTCTACTTACACTATAACATTCAGGTTTGGATCATTCTCTCATTAGAAAATGCAAACTGCATATTTACTATCATTTTCACGCAGACTAGTAGTTTTTACATGCTTCACGACAATTAGGTGCAAATGAGTCCTTAAAGGCAAAATTGTTTTATTTCACAAAGGTAAATCTACTTTCTCTATAACATTCAAGTTTGGATCATTCTCTCATAAGAAAATGCAAACTGCATATTAACCATTATTTTAACGCAGACAAGCAGTTTTTACATGCTTCACGACAATTGCGTGCAAATGAGTCCTTATAGGCAAAATTGCGTTATTTTACAAAGGTAAGTCTATTTACACTATACCATTCAGGTTTGGATCATTCTCTCAAAAGATTATGCAAACTGATCATTTCTTATTATTTTCACGCAGACAAGTATTATTTACATGCTTTATGACAATTAGGTGCAAATGAGTCCTTATAGGCAAAATTGCTTTATTTCACAAAGGTTAGTCTACTTACACTATAACATTCAGGTTTGGATCATTCTCTCATTAGAAAATGCAAACTGCATATTTACTATTATTTTTACGCAGACAAGTAGTTTTTACATGCTTCACGACAATTAGGTGCAAATGAGTCCTTATAGGCAAAATTGCTTTATTTTACAAAGGCAAGTCTATTTAAACTATAACATTCAGGTTTGGATCATTCTCTCAAAAGATTATGCAAACTGATCATTTCTTATTATTTTCACGCAGACAAGTATTATTTACATGCTTTATGACAATTAGGTGCAAATGAGTCCTTATAGGCAAAATTGCTTTATTTCACAAAGGTTAGTCTACTTACACTATAACATTCAGGTTTGGATCATTCTCTCATTAGAAAATGCAAACTGCATATTTACTATCATTTTAACGCAGACAAGCAGTTTTTACATGCTTTACGGCAATTAGGTGCAAATTAGTCCTTATAGGCAAAATTGCTTTATTTCATGAAGGTAAGTCTACTTACACTATAACATTCAGGTTTGGATCATTCTCTCATAAGAAAATGCAAACTGCATATTAACCATTATTTTAACGCATACAAGCAGTCTTTACATGCTTTATGACAATTAGGGGCAAATGAGTCCTTATAGGCAAAATTGCTTTATTTCATGAAGGTAAGTCTATTTACACTATAACATTCAGGTTTGGATCATTCTCTCATAAGAAAATGCAAACTGCATATTAACCATTATTTTAACGCAGGCAAGCAGTTATTACATGCTTTACGACAATTAGGTGCAAATGAGTCCTTATAGGCAAAATTGCTTTAATTCACAAAGGTAAGTTTACTTACACTATACATTCAGGTTTGGATCATTCTCTCATAAGAAAATGCAAACTTCATATTAACCATTATTTTAACGCAGACAAGCAGTTTTTACATGCTTCACGACAATTGCGTGCAAATGAGTCCCTATAGGCAAAATTGCTTTATTTTACAAAGGTAAGTCTACTTTCTCTATAACATTTAAGTTTGGATCATTCTCTCATAAGAAAATGCAAACTGCATATTAACCATTATTTTGACGCAGACAAGCAGTTTTTACATGCTTCACGACAATTGCGTGCAAATGAGTCCTAATAGGCAGAATTGCTTTATTTCACAAAGGTAAGTCTATTTACACTATAACATTCAGGTTTGGATCATTCTCTCGAAAGATAATGCAAACTGATCATTTCCTATTATTTTCACGCAGACAAGTAGTATTTACATGCTTTATGAGAATTAGGTAAATGAGTCCTTATAGGCAAAATTGCTTTATTTCACAAAGGTAAGTCTACTTACACTATAACATTCAGGATTGGATCATTCTCTCATTAGAAAATGCAAACTGCATATTTACTATCATTTTTACGCAGACTAGTAGTTTTTACATGCTTCACGACCATTAGGTGCAAATGAGTCCTTAAAGGCAAAATTGTTTTATTTCACAAAGGTAAGTCTACTTTCTCTATAACATTCAAGTTTGGATCATTCTCTCATAAGAAAATGCAAACTGCATATTAACCATTATTTTAACGCAGACAAGCAGTTTTTACATGCTTCACGACAATTGCGTGCAAATGAGTCCTTATAAACAAAATTGCGTTATTTTACAAAGGTAAGTCTATTTACACTATACCATTCAGGTTTGGATCATTCTCTCAAAAGATTATGCAAACTGATCATTTCCTATTATTTTCACGCAGACAAGTAGTATTTACATGCTTTATGACAATTAGGTGCAAATGAGTCCTTATAGGCAAAATTGCTTTATTTCACAAAGGTTAGTCTACTTACACTATAACATTCAGGTTTGGATCATTCTCTCATTAGAAAATGCAAACTGCATATTTACTGTCATTTTTACGCAGACAAGTAGTTTTTACATGCTTCACGACAATTAGATGCAAATGAGTCCTTATAGGCAAAATTGCTTTATTTTACAAAGGCAAGTCTATTTAAACTATAACATTCAGGTTTGGATCATTCTCTCATAAGAAAATGCAAACTGCACATTTACTATCATTTTAACGCAGACAAGCAGTTTTTACATGCTTTACGACAATTAGGTGCAAATTAGTCCTTATAGGCAAAATTGCTTTATTTCATGAACGTAAGTCTACTTACACTATAACAATCAGGTTTGGATCATTCTCTCATAAGAAAATGCAAACTGCATATTAACCATTATTTTAACGCATACAAGCAGTTTTTACATGCTTTATGACAATTAGGTGCAAATGAGTCCTTAAAGGCAAAATTGTTTTATTTCACAAAGGTAAGTCTATTTTCTCTATAACATTCAAGTTTGGATCATTCTCTCATTAGAAAATGCAAACTGCATATTAACCATTATTTTAACGCAGACAAGCAGTTTTTACATGCTTCACGACAATTGCGTGCAAATGAGTTCTTATAGGCAAAATTGCTTTATTTTACAAAGGTAAGTCTACTTTCTCTATAACATTTAAGTTTGGATCATTCTCTCATAAGAAAATGCAAACTGCATATTAACCATTATTTTGACGCAGACAAGCAGTTTTTACATGCTTCACGACAATTGCGTGCAAATGAGTCCTAATAGGCAGATCTGCTTTATTTCACAAAGGTAAGTCTATTTACACTATACCATTCAGGTTTGGATCATTCTCTCAAAAGATAATGCAAACTGATCATTTTCTATTATTTTCACGCAGACAAGTAGTATTTACATGCTTGATGACAATTAGGTGCAAATAAGTCCTTATAGGCAAAATTGATTTATTTCACAAAGGTAAGTCTACTTACACTATATCATTCAGGTTTGGATCATTCGCTCATTAGAAAATGCAAACTGCATATTAACCATTATTTTAACGCAGACAAGCAGTTTTTACACGCTTTACGACAATTAGGTGTAAATGAGTCCTTATAGGCAAAATTGCTTTATTTCACAAAGGTAAGTTTACTTACACTATGACATTAAGGTTTGGATCATTCTCTCATAAGAAAATGCAAACTGCATATTAACTATTATTTTAACGCATACAAGCAGTTTTGACATGCTTTATGACAATTAGGTGCAAATGAGTCTTTATAGGCAAAATTGCTTTATTTCATGAGGGTAAGTCTATTTACACTATAACATTCAGGTTTGGATCATTTTCTCATAAGAAAATGCAAACTGCATATTAACCATTATTTTAACGCAGTCAAGCAGTTTTTACATGCTTTACGACAATTAGGTGCAAATGAGTCCTTATAGGCAAAATTGCTTTATTTCACAAAGGTTAGTTTACTTACACTATAACATTCAGGTTTAGACCATTCTCTCATAAGAAAATGCAAAATGCATATTAACCATTATTTTAACGCATACAAGCAGTTTTTACATGCTTTATGACAATTAGGAGCAAATGAGTCCTTATAGGCAAAATTGCTTTATTTCATGAAGGTTAGTCTATTTACACTATAACATTCAGGTTTGGATCATTCTCTCATAAGAAAATGCAAACTGCCTATTAACCATTATTTAAACGCAGACAAGCAGTTTTTACATGCTTTACGACAATTAGGTGCAAATGAGTCTTTATAGGCAAAATTGCTTTATTTCATGAGGGTAAGTCTACTTTCACTATAACATTCAGGTTTGTATCATTCTCTCATAAAAAAATGCAAACTGCATATTAACCATTATTTTGACGCAGACAAGCAGTTTTTACATGCTTCACGACAATTGCGTGCAAATGAGTCCTAATAGGCAGAATTGCTTTATTTCACAAAGGTAAGTCTATTTACACTATAACATTCAGGTTTGGATCATTCTTTCAAAAGAAAATGCAAACTGATCATTTCCTATTATTTTCACGCAGACAAGTAGTATTTACATGCTTTATGAGAATTAGGTAAATGAGTCCTTATAGGCAAAATTGCTTTATTTCACAAAGATAAGTCTACTTTCTCTATAACATTCAAGTTTGGATCATTCAATCATAAGAAAATGCAAACTGCATATTAACCATTATTTTAACGCAGACAAGCAGTTTTTACATGCTTCACGACAATTGCGTGCAAATGAGTCCTTATAGGCAAAATTGCGTTATTTTACAAAGGTAAGTCTATTTACACTATACCATTCAGGTTTGGATCATTCTCTCAAAAGATTATGCAAACTGATCATTTCCTATTATTTTCACGCAGACAAGTAGTATTTACATGCTTTATGACAATTAGGTGCAAATGAGTCCTTAAAGGCAAAATTGCTTTATTTCACATAGGTTAGTCTACTTACACTATAACATTCAGGTTTGGATCATTCTCTCATTAGAAAATGCAAACTGCATATTTACAATCATTTTTACGCAGACAAGTAGTTTTTACATGCTTCACGACAATTAGGTGCAAATGAGTCCTTATAGGCAAAATTGCTTTATTTCACAAAGGTTAGTTAACTTACACTATAACATTCAGGTTTGGATCATTCTCTCATAAGAAAATGCAAAATGCATATTAACCTTATTTTAACGCATACAAGCAGTTTTTACATGCTTTATGACAATTAGGGGCAAATGAGTCCTTATAGGCAAAATTGCTTTATTTCATGAAGGTTAGTCTATTTACACTATAACATTCAGGTTTGGATCATTCTCTCAAAAGATAATGCAAACTGATCATTTCCTATTATTTTCACGCAGACAAGTAGTATTTACATGCTTTATGAGAATTAGGTAAATGAGTCCTTATAGGCAAAATTGCTTTATTTCACAAAGGTAAGTCTACTTACACTATAACATTCAGGATTGGATCATTCTCTCATTAGAAAATGCAAACTGCATATTTACTATCATTTTTACGCAGACTAGTAGTTTTTACATGCTTCACGACCATTAGGTGCAAATGAGTCCTTAAAGGCAAAATTGTTTTATTTCACAAAGGTAAGTCTACTTTCTCTATAACATTCAAGTTTGGATCATTCTCTCATAAGAAAATGCAAACTGCATATTAACCATTATTTTAACGCAGACAAGCAGTTTTTACATGCTTCACGACAATTGCGTGCAAATGAGTCCTTATAAACAAAATTGCGTTATTTTACAAAGGTAAGTCTATTTACACTATACCATTCAGGTTTGGATCATTCTCTCAAAAGATTATGCAAACTGATCATTTCCTATTATTTTCACGCAGACAAGTAGTATTTACATGCTTTATGACAATTAGGTGCAAATGAGTCCTTATAGGCAAAATTGCTTTATTTCACAAAGGTTAGTCTACTTACACTATAACATTCAGGTTTGGATCATTCTCTCATTAGAAAATGCAAACTGCATATTTACTGTCATTTTTACGCAGACAAGTAGTTTTTACATGCTTCACGACAATTAGATGCAAATGAGTCCTTATAGGCAAAATTGCTTTATTTTACAAAGGCAAGTCTATTTAAACTATAACATTCAGGTTTGGATCATTCTCTCATAAGAAAATGCAAACTGCACATTTACTATCATTTTAACGCAGACAAGCAGTTTTTACATGCTTTACGACAATTAGGTGCAAATTAGTCCTTATAGGCAAAATTGCTTTATTTCATGAAGGTAAGTCTACTTACACTATAACAATCAGGTTTGGATCATTCTCTCATAAGAAAATGCAAACTGCATATTAACCATTATTTTAACGCATACAAGCAGTTTTTACATGCTTTATGACAATTAGGTGCAAATGAGTCCTTAAAGGCAAAATTGTTTTATTTCACAAAGGTAAGTCTATTTTCTCTATAACATTCAAGTTTGGATCATTCTCTCATTAGAAAATGCAAACTGCATATTAACCATTATTTTAACGCAGACAAGCAGTTTTTACATGCTTCACGACAATTGCGTGCAAATGAGTTCTTATAGGCAAAATTGCTTTAAATTACAAAGGTAAGTCTACTTTCTCTATAACATTTAAGTTTGGATCATTCTCTCATAAGAAAATGCAAACTGCATATTAACCATTATTTTGACGCAGACAAGCAGTTTTTACATGCTTCACGACAATTGCGTGCAAATGAGTCCTAATAGGCAGATCTGCTTTATTTCACAAAGGTAAGTCTATTTACACTATACCATTCAGGTTTGGATCATTCTCTCAAAAGATAATGCAAACTGATCATTTTCTATTATTTTCACGCAGACAAGTAGTATTTACATGCTTGATGACAATTAGGTGCAAATAAGTCCTTATAGGCAAAATTGATTTATTTCACAAAGGTAAGTCTACTTACACTATATCATTCAGGTTTGGATCATTCTCTCATTAGAAAATGCAAACTGCATATTAACCATTATTTTAACGCAGACAAGCAGTTTTTACACGCTTTACGACAATTAGGTGTAAATGAGTCCTTATAGGCAAAATTGCTTTATTTCACAAAGGTAAGTTTACTTACACTATGACATTAAGGTTTGGATCATTCTCTCATAAGAAAATGCAAACTGCATATTAACTATTATTTTAACGCATACAAGCAGTTTTGACATGCTTTATGACAATTAGGTGCAAATGAGTCTTTATAGGCAAAATTGCTTTATTTCATGAGGGTAAGTCTATTTACACTATAACATTCAGGTTTGGATCATTTTCTCATAAGAAAATGCAAACTGCATATTAACCATTATTTTAACGCAGTCAAGCAGTTTTTACATGCTTTACGACAATTAGGTGCAAATGAGTCCTTATAGGCAAAATTGCTTTATTTCACAAAGGTTAGTTTACTTACACTATAACATTCAGGTTTAGACCATTCTCTCATAAGAAAATGCAAAATGCATATTAACCATTATTTTAACGCATACAAGCAGTTTTTACATGCTTTATGACAATTAGGAGCAAATGAGTCCTTATAGGCAAAATTGCTTTATTTCATGAAGGTTAGTCTATTTACACTATAACATTCAGGTTTGGATCATTCTCTCATAAGAAAATGCAAACTGCCTATTAACCATTATTTAAACGCAGACAAGCAGTTTTTACATGCTTTACGACAATTAGGTGCAAATGAGTCTTTATAGGCAAAATTGCTTTATTTCATGAGGGTAAGTCTACTTTCACTATAACATTCAGGTTTGTATCATTCTCTCATAAAAAAATGCAAACTGCATATTAACCATTATTTTGACGCAGACAAGCAGTTTTTACATGCTTCACGACAATTGCGTGCAAATGAGTCCTAATAGGCAGAATTGCTTTATTTCACAAAGGTAAGTCTATTTACACTATAACATTCAGGTTTGGATCATTCTTTCAAAAGAAAATGCAAACTGATCATTTCCTATTATTTTCACGCAGACAAGTAGTATTTACATGCTTTATGAGAATTAGGTAAATGAGTCCTTATAGGCAAAATTGCTTTATTTCACAAAGATAAGTCTACTTTCTCTATAACATTCAAGTTTGGATCATTCAATCATAAGAAAATGCAAACTGCATATTAACCATTATTTTAACGCAGACAAGCAGTTTTTACATGCTTCACGACAATTGCGTGCAAATGAGTCCTTATAGGCAAAATTGCGTTATTTTACAAAGGTAAGTCTATTTACACTATACCATTCAGGTTTGGATCATTCTCTCAAAAGATTATGCAAACTGATCATTTCCTATTATTTTCACGCAGACAAGTAGTATTTACATGCTTTATGACAATTAGGTGCAAATGAGTCCTTAAAGGCAAAATTGCTTTATTTCACATAGGTTAGTCTACTTACACTATAACATTCAGGTTTGGATCATTCTCTCATTAGAAAATGCAAACTGCATATTTACAATCATTTTTACGCAGACAAGTAGTTTTTACATGCTTCACGACAATTAGGTGCAAATGAGTCCTTATAGGCAAAATTGCTTTATTTTACAAAGGTTAGTTAACTTACACTATAACATTCAGGTTTGGATCATTCTCTCATAAGAAAATGCAAAATGCATATTAACCTTATTTTAACGCATACAAGCAGTTTTTACATGCTTTATGACAATTAGGGGCAAATGAGTCCTTATAGGCAAAATTGCTTTATTTCATGAAGGTTAGTCTATTTACACTATAACATTCAGGTTTGGATCATTCTCTCAAAAGATAATGCAAACTGATCATTTCCTATTATTTTCACGCAGACAAGTAGTATTTACATGCTTTATGAGAATTAGGTAAATGAGTCCTTATAGGCAAAATTGCTTTATTTCACAAAGGTAAGTCTACTTACACTATAACATTCAGGTTTGGATCATTCTCTCATTAGAAAATGCAAACTGCATATTTACTATCATTTTCACGCAGACTAGTAGTTTTTACATGCTTCACGACAATTAGGTGCAAATGAGTCCTTAAAGGCAAAATTGTTTTATTTCACAAAGGTAAGTCTACTTTCTCTATAACAATCAAGTTTAGATCATTCTCTCATAAGAAAATGCAAACTGCATATTAACCATTATTTTAACGCAGACAAGCAGTTTTTACATGCTTCACGACAATTGGGTGCAAATGAGTCCTTATAGGCAAAATTGCGTTATTTTACAAAGGTAAGTCTATTTACACTATACCATTCAGGTTTGGATCATTCTCTCAAAAGATTATGCAAACTGATCATTTCCTATAATTTTCACGCAGACAAGTAGTATTTACATGCTTTATGACAATTAGGTGCAAATGAGTCCTTATAGACAAAATTGCTTTATTTCACAAAGGTTAGTCTATTCACACTATAACATTCAGGTTTGGATCATTCTCTCATTAGAAAATGCAAACTGCATATTTACTATCATTTTTACGCAGACAAGTAGTTTTTACATGCTTCACGACAATTAGGTGCAAATGAGTCCTTATAGGCAAAATTGCTTTATTTTACAAAGGCAAGTCTATTTAAACTATAACATTCAGGTTTGGATCATTCTCTCATAAGAAAATGCAAAATGCACATTTACTATCATTTTAACGCAGACAAGCAGTTTTTACATGCTTTACGACAATTAGGTGCAAATTAGTCCTTATAGGCAAAATTGCTTTACTTCATGAAGGTGAGTCTACTTACACTATAACATTCAGGTTTGGATCATTCTCTCATTAAGAAAATGCAAACTGCATATTAACCATTATTTTAACGCATACAAGCAGTTTTTACATGCTTTATGACAATTAGGGGCAAATGAGTCCTTATAGGCAAAATTGCTTTAATTCACAAAGGTAAGTTTACTTACACTATACATTCAGGTTTGGATCATTCTCTCATAAGAAAATGCAAACTGCATATTAACCATTATTTTAACGCAGACAAGCAGTTTTTACATGCTTCACGACAATTGCGTGCAAATGAGTCCCTATAGGCAAAATTGCTTTATTTTACAAAGGTAAGTCTACTTTCTCTATAACATTTAAGTTTGGATCATTCTCTCATAAGAAAATGCAAACTGCATATTAACCATTATTTTGACGCAGACAAGCAGTTTTTACATGCTTCACGACAATTGCGTGCAAATGAGTCCTAATAGGCAGAATTGCTTTATTTCACAAAGGTAAGTCTATTTACACTATAACATTCAGGTTTGGATCATTCTCTCGAAAGATAATGCAAACTGATCATTTCCTATTATTTTCACGCAGACAAGTAGTATTTACATGCTTTATGAGAATTAGGTAAATGAGTCCTTATAGGCAAAATTGCTTTATTTCACAAAGGTAAGTCTACTTACACTATAACATTCAGGATTGGATCATTCTCTCATTAGAAAATGCAAACTGCATATTTACTATCATTTTTACGCAGACTAGTAGTTTTTACATGCTTCACGACCATTAGGTGCAAATGAGTCCTTAAAGGCAAAATTGTTTTATTTCACAAAGGTAAGTCTACTTTCTCTATAACATTCAAGTTTGGATCATTCTCTCATAAGAAAATGCAAACTGCATATTAACCATTATTTTAACGCAGACAAGCAGTTTTTACATGCTTCACGACAATTGCGTGCAAATGAGTCCTTATAAACAAAATTGCGTTATTTTACAAAGGTAAGTCTATTTACACTATACCATTCAGGTTTGGATCATTCTCTCAAAAGATTATGCAAACTGATCATTTCCTATTATTTTCACGCAGACAAGTAGTATTTACATGCTTTATGACAATTAGGTGCAAATGAGTCCTTATAGGCAAAATTGCTTTATTTCACAAAGGTTAGTCTACTTACACTATAACATTCAGGTTTGGATCATTCTCTCATTAGAAAATGCAAACTGCATATTTACTGTCATTTTTACGCAGACAAGTAGTTTTTACATGCTTCACGACAATTAGATGCAAATGAGTCCTTATAGGCAAAATTGCTTTATTTTACAAAGGCAAGTCTATTTAAACTATAACATTCAGGTTTGGATCATTCTCTCATAAGAAAATGCAAACTGCACATTTACTATCATTTTAACGCAGACAAGCAGTTTTTACATGCTTTACGACAATTAGGTGCAAATTAGTCCTTATAGGCAAAATTGCTTTATTTCATGAAGGTAAGTCTACTTACACTATAACAATCAGGTTTGGATCATTCTCTCATAAGAAAATGCAAACTGCATATTAACCATTATTTTAACGCATACAAGCAGTTTTTACATGCTTTATGACAATTAGGTGCAAATGAGTCCTTAAAGGCAAAATTGTTTTATTTCACAAAGGTAAGTCTATTTTCTCTATAACATTCAAGTTTGGATCATTCTCTCATTAGAAAATGCAAACTGCATATTAACCATTATTTTAACGCAGACAAGCAGTTTTTACATGCTTCACGACAATTGCGTGCAAATGAGTTCTTATAGGCAAAATTGCTTTATTTTACAAAGGTAAGTCTACTTTCTCTATAACATTTAAGTTTGGATCATTCTCTCATAAGAAAATGCAAACTGCATATTAACCATTATTTTGACGCAGACAAGCAGTTTTTACATGCTTCACGACAATTGCGTGCAAATGAGTCCTAATAGGCAGATCTGCTTTATTTCACAAAGGTAAGTCTATTTACACTATACCATTCAGGTTTGGATCATTCTCTCAAAAGATAATGCAAACTGATCATTTTCTATTATTTTCACGCAGACAAGTAGTATTTACATGCTTGATGACAATTAGGTGCAAATAAGTCCTTAAAGGCAAAATTGATTTATTTCACAAAGGTAAGTCTACTTACACTATATCATTCAGGTTTGGATCATTCTCTCATTAGAAAATGCAAACTGCATATTAACCATTATTTTAACGCAGACAAGCAGTTTTTACACGCTTTACGACAATTAGGTGTAAATGAGTCCTTATAGGCAAAATTGCTTTATTTCACAAAGGTAAGTTTACTTACACTATGACATTAAGGTTTGGATCATTCTCTCATAAGAAAATGCAAACTGCATATTAACTATTATTTTAACGCATACAAGCAGTTTTGACATGCTTTATGACAATTAGGTGCAAATGAGTCTTTATAGGCAAAATTGCTTTATTTCATGAGGGTAAGTCTATTTACACTATAACATTCAGGTTTGGATCATTTTCTCATAAGAAAATGCAAACTGCATATTAACCATTATTTTAACGCAGTCAAGCAGTTTTTACATGCTTTACGACAATTAGGTGCAAATGAGTCCTTATAGGCAAAATTGCTTTATTTCACAAAGGTTAGTTTACTTACACTATAACATTCAGGTTTAGACCATTCTCTCATAAGAAAATGCAAAATGCATATTAATCATTATTTTAACGCATACAAGCAGTTTTTACATGCTTTATGACAATTAGGAGCAAATGAGTCCTTATAGGCAAAATTGCTTTATTTCATGAAGGTTAGTCTATTTACACTATAACATTCAGGTTTGGATCATTCTCTCATAAGAAAATGCAAACTGCCTATTAACCATTATTTAAACGCAGACAAGCAGTTTTTACATGCTTTACGACAATTAGGTGCAAATGAGTCTTTATAGGCAAAATTGCTTTATTTCATGAGGGTAAGTCTACTTTCACTATAACATTCAGGTTTGTATCATTCTCTCATAAAAAAATGCAAACTGCATATTAACCATTATTTTGACGCAGACAAGCAGTTTTTACATGCTTCACGACAATTGCGTGCAAATGAGTCCTAATAGGCAGAATTGCTTTATTTCACAAAGGTAAGTCTATTTACACTATAACATTCAGGTTTGGATCATTCTTTCAAAAGAAAATGCAAACTGATCATTTCCTATTATTTTCACGCAGACAAGTAGTATTTACATGCTTTATGAGAATTAGGTAAATGAGTCCTTATAGGCAAAATTGCTTTATTTCACAAAGATAAGTCTACTTTCTCTATAACATTCAAGTTTGGATCATTCAATCATAAGAAAATGCAAACTGCATATTAACCATTATTTTAACGCAGACAAGCAGTTTTTACATGCTTCACGACAATTGCGTGCAAATGAGTCCTTATAGGCAAAATTGCGTTATTTTACAAAGGTAAGTCTATTTACACTATACCATTCAGGTTTGGATTTTTCTCAAAAGATTATGCAAACTGATCATTTCCTATTATTTTCACGCAGACAAGTAGTATTTACATGCTTTATGACAATTAGGTGCAAATGAGTCCTTAAAGGCAAAATTGCTTTATTTCACATAGGTTAGTCTACTTACACTATAACATTCAGGTTTGGATCATTCTCTCATTAGAAAATGCAAACTGCATATTTACAATCATTTTTACGCAGACAAGTAGTTTTTACATGGTTCACGACAATTAGGTGCAAATGAGTCCTTATAGGCAAAATTGCTTTATTTCACAAAGGTTAGTTAACTTACACTATAACATTCAGGTTTGGATCATTCTCTCATAAGAAAATGCAAAATGCATATTAACCTTATTTTAACGCATACAAGCAGTTTTTACATGCTTTATGACAATTAGGGGCAAATGAGTCCTTATAGGCAAAATTGCTTTATTTCATGAAGGTTAGTCTATTTACACTATAACATTCAGGTTTGGATCATTCTCTCAAAAGATAATGCAAACTGATCATTTCCTATTATTTTCACGCAGACAAGTAGTATTTACATGCTTTATGAGAATTAGGTAAATGAGTCCTTATAGGCAAAATTGCTTTATTTCACAAAGGTAAGTCTACTTACACTATAACATTCAGGATTGGATCATTCTCTCATTAGAAAATGCAAACTGCATATTTACTATCATTTTTACGCAGACTAGTAGTTTTTACATGCTTCACGACCATTAGGTGCAAATGAGTCCTTAAAGGCAAAATTGTTTTATTTCACAAAGGTAAGTCTACTTTCTCTATAACATTCAAGTTTGGATCATTCTCTCATAAGAAAATGCAAACTGCATATTAACCATTATTTTAACGCAGACAAGCAGTTTTTACATGCTTCACGACAATTGCGTGCAAATGAGTCCTTATAAACAAAATTGCGTTATTTTACAAAGGTAAGTCTATTTACACTATACCATTCAGGTTTGGATCATTCTCTCAAAAGATTATGCAAACTGATCATTTCCTATTATTTTCACGCAGACAAGTAGTATTTACATGCTTTATGACAATTAGGTGCAAATGAGTCCTTATAGGCAAAATTGCTTTATTTCACAAAGGTTAGTCTACTTACACTATAACATTCAGGTTTGGATCATTCTCTCATTAGAAAATGCAAACTGCATATTTACTGTCATTTTTACGCAGACAAGTAGTTTTTACATGCTTCACGACAATTAGATGCAAATGAGTCCTTATAGGCAAAATTGCTTTATTTTACAAAGGCAAGTCTATTTAAACTATAACATTCAGGTTTGGATCATTCTCTCATAAGAAAATGCAAACTGCACATTTACTATCATTTTAACGCAGACAAGCAGTTTTTACATGCTTTACGACAATTAGGTGCAAATTAGTCCTTATAGGCAAAATTGCTTTATTTCATGAAGGTAAGTCTACTTACACTATAACAATCAGGTTTGGATCATTCTCTCATAAGAAAATGCAAACTGCATATTAACCATTATTTTAACGCATACAAGCAGTTTTTACATGCTTTATGACAATTAGGTGCAAATGAGTCCTTAAAGGCAAAATTGTTTTATTTCACAAAGGTAAGTCTATTTTCTCTATAACATTCAAGTTTGGATCATTCTCTCATTAGAAAATGCAAACTGCATATTAACCATTATTTTAACGCAGACAAGCAGTTTTTACATGCTTCACGACAATTGCGTGCAAATGAGTTCTTATAGGCAAAAATGCTTTATTTTACAAAGGTAAGTCTACTTTCTCTATAACATTTAAGTTTGGATCATTCTCTCATAAGAAAATGCAAACTGCATATTAACCATTATTTTGACGCAGACAAGCAGTTTTTACATGCTTCACGACAATTGCGTGCAAATGAGTCCTAATAGGCAGATCTGCTTTATTTCACAAAGGTAAGTCTATTTACACTATACCATTCAGGTTTGGATCATTCTCTCAAAAGATAATGCAAACTGATCATTTTCTATTATTTTCACGCAGACAAGTAGTATTTACATGCTTGATGACAATTAGGTGCAAATAAGTCCTTATAGGCAAAATTGATTTATTTCACAAAGGTAAGTCTACTTACACTATATCATTCAGGTTTGGATCATTCTCTCATTAGAAAATGCAAACTGCATATTAACCATTATTTTAACGCAGACAAGCAGTTTTTACACGCTTTACGACAATTAGGTGTAAATGAGTCCTTATAGGCAAAATTGCTTTATTTCACAAAGGTAAGTTTACTTACACTATGACATTAAGGTTTGGATCATTCTCTCATAAGAAAATGCAAACTGCATATTAACTATTATTTTAACGCATACAAGCAGTTTTGACATGCTTTATGACAATTAGGTGCAAATGAGTCTTTATAGGCAAAATTGCTTTATTTCATGAGGGTAAGTCTATTTACACTATAACATTCAGGTTTGGATCATTTTCTCATAAGAAAATGCAAACTGCATATTAACCATTATTTTAACGCAGTCAAGCAGTTTTTACATGCTTTACGACAATTAGGTGCAAATGAGTCCTTAAAGGCAAAATTGCTTTATTTCACATAGGTTAGTCTACTTACACTATAACATTCAGGTTTGGATCATTCTCTCATTAGAAAATGCAAACTGCATATTTACAATCATTTTTACGCAGACAAGTAGTTTTTACATGCTTCACGACAATTAGGTGCAAATGAGTCCTTATAGGCAAAATTGCTTTATTTCACAAAGGTTAGTTAACTTACACTATAACATTCAGGTTTGGATCATTCTCTCATAAGAAAATGCAAAATGCATATTAACCTTATTTTAACGCATACAAGCAGTTTTTACATGCTTTATGACAATTAGGGGCAAATGAGTCCTTATAGGCAAAATTGCTTTATTTCATGAAGGTTAGTCTATTTACACTATAACATTCAGGTTTGGATCATTCTCTCAAAAGATAATGCAAACTGATCATTTCCTATTATTTTCACGCAGACAAGTAGTATTTACATGCTTTATGAGAATTAGGTAAATGAGTCCTTATAGGCAAAATTGCTTTATTTCACAAAGGTAAGTCTACTTACACTATAACATTCAGGTTTGGATCATTCTCTCATTAGAAAATGCAAACTGCATATTTACTATCATTTTCACGCAGACTAGTAGTTTTTACATGCTTCACGACAATTAGGTGCAAATGAGTCCTTAAAGGCAAAATTGTTTTATTTCACAAAGGTAAGTCTACTTTCTCTATAACAATCAAGTTTAGATCATTCTCTCATAAGAAAATGCAAACTGCATATTAACCATTATTTTAACGCAGACAAGCAGTTTTTACATGCTTCACGACAATTGGGTGCAAATGAGTCCTTATAGGCAAAATTGCGTTATTTTACAAAGGTAAGTCTATTTACACTATACCATTCAGGTTTGGATCATTCTCTCAAAAGATTATGCAAACTGATCATTTCCTATAATTTTCACGCAGACAAGTAGTATTTACATGCTTTATGACAATTAGGTGCAAATGAGTCCTTATAGACAAAATTGCTTTATTTCACAAAGGTTAGTCTATTCACACTATAACATTCAGGTTTGGATCATTCTCTCATTAGAAAATGCAAACTGCATATTTACTATCATTTTTACGCAGACAAGTAGTTTTTACATGCTTCACGACAATTAGGTGCAAATGAGTCCTTATAGGCAAAATTGCTTTATTTTACAAAGGCAAGTCTATTTAAACTATAACATTCAGGTTTGGATCATTCTCTCATAAGAAAATGCAAAATGCACATTTACTATCATTTTAACGCAGACAAGCAGTTTTTACATGCTTTACGACAATTAGGTGCAAATTAGTCCTTATAGGCAAAATTGCTTTACTTCATGAAGGTGAGTCTACTTACACTATAACATTCAGGTTTGGATCATTCTCTCATTAAGAAAATGCAAACTGCATATTAACCATTATTTTAACGCATACAAGCAGTTTTTACATGCTTTATGACAATTAGGGGCAAATGAGTCCTTATAGGCAAAATTGCTTTAATTCACAAAGGTAAGTTTACTTACACTATACATTCAGGTTTGGATCATTCTCTGATAAGAAAATGCAAACTGCATATTAACTATTATTTTAACGCATACAAGCAGTTTTTACATGTTTTATGACAATTAGGTGCAAATAAGTCCTTAAAGGCAAAATTGTTTTATTTCACAAAGGTAAGTCTACTTTCACTATAACATTCAGGTTTGGATCATTCTCTCATAAGAAAATGCAAACTGCATATTAACCATAATTTTGACGCAGACAAGCAGTTTTTACATGCTTCACGACAATTGCGTGCAAATGAGTCCTAATAGGCAGAATTGCTTTATTTCACAAAGGTAAGTCTATTTACACTATAACATTCAGGTTTAGATCATTCTCTCAAAAGATAATGCAAACTGATCATTTCCTATTATTTTCACGCAGGCAAGTATTATTTACATGCTTTATGAGAATTAGGTAAATGAGTCCTTATAGGCAAAATTGCTTTATTTCACAAAGGTAAGTCTACTTACACTATAACATTCAGGTTTGGATCATTCTCTCATTAGAAAATGCAAACTGCATATTTACTATCATTTTCACGCAGACTAGTAGTTTTTACATGCTTCACGACAATTAGGTGCAAATGAGTCCTTAAAGGCAAATTTGTTTTATTTTACAAAGGTAAGTCTACTTTCTCTATAACATTCAAGCTTGGATCATTCTCTCATAAGAAAATGCAAACTGCATATTAACCATTATTTTAACGCAGACAAGCAGTTTTTACATGCTTCACGACAATTGCGTGCAAATGAGTCCTTATAGGCAAAATTGCGTTATTTTACAAAGGTAAGTCTATTTACACTATACTATTCAGGTTTGGATCATTCTCTCAAAAGATTATGCAAACTGATCATTTCCTATTATTTTCACGCAGACAAGTAGTATTTACATGCTTTATGACAATTAGGTGCAAATGAGTCCTTATAGGCAAAATTGCTTTATTTTACAAAGGTTAGTCTACTTACACTATAACATTCAGGTTTGGATCATTCTCTCATAAGAAAATGCAAAATGCACATTTACTATCATTTTAACGCAGACAAGCAGTTTTTACATGCTTTACGACAATTAGGTGCAAATTAGTCCTTATAGGCAAAATTGCTTTACTTCATGAAGGTGAGTCTACTTACACTATAACATTCAGGTTTGGATCATTCTCTCATAAGAAAATGCAAACTGCATATTAACCATTATTTTAACGCATACAAGCAGTTTTTACATGCTTCACGACAATTAGGTGCAAATGAGTCCTTATAGGCGAAATTGCTTTATTTCATGAAGGTATGTCTACTTACACTATGACATTCAGGTTTGGATTATTCTCTCATAAGAAAATGCAAAATGCATATTAACCATTATTTTAACGCATACAAGCAGTTTTTACATGCTTTATGACAATTAGGGGCAAATGAGTCCTTATAGGCAAAATTGCTTTATTTCATGAAGGTTAGTCTATTTACACTATAACATTCAGGTTTGGATCATTCTCTCAAAAGATAATGCAAACTGATCATTTCCTATTATTTTCACGCAGACAAGTAGTATTTACATGCTTTATGAGAATTAGGTAAATGAGTCCTTATAGGCAAAATTGCTTTATTTCACAAAGGTAAGTCTACTTACACTATAACATTCAGGTTTGGATCATTCTCTTATTAGAAAATGCAAACTGCATATTTACTATCATTTTCACGCAGACTAGTAGTTTTTACATGCTTCACGACAATTAGGTGCAAATGAGTCCTTAAAGGCAAAATTGTTTTATTTCACAAAGGTAAGTCTACTTTCTCTATAACATTCAAGTTTGGATCATTCTCTCATAAGAAAATGCAAACTGCATATTAACCATTATTTTAACGCAGACAATCAGTTTTTACATGCTTCACGACAATTGGGTGCAAATGAGTCCTTATAGGCAAAATTGCGTTATTTTACAAAGGTAAGTCTATTTACACTATACAATTCAGGTTTGGATCATTCTCTCAAAAGATTATGCAAACTGATCATTTCCTAGTATTTACATGCTTTATGACAATTAGGTGCAAATGAGTCCTTATAGGCAAAATTGCTTTATTTCACAAAGGTTAGTCTACTCACACTATAACATTCAGGTTTGGATCATTCTCTCATTAGAAAATGCAAACTGCATATTTACTATCATTTTTACGCAGACAAGTAGTTTTTACATGCTTCACGACAATTAGGTGCAAATGAGTCCTTATAGGCAAAATTGCTTTATTTTACAAAGGCAAGTCTATTTAAACTATAACATTCAGGTTTGGATCATTCTCTCATAAGAAAATGCAAAATGCACATTTACTATCATTTTAACGCAGACAAGCAGTTTTTACATGCTTTACGACAATTAGGTGCAAATTAGTCCTTATAGGCAAAATTGCTTTACTTCATGAAGGTGAGTCTACTTACACTATAACATTCAGGTTTGGATCATTCTCTCATAAGAAAATGCAAACTGCATATTAACCATTATTTTAACGCATACAAGCAGTTTTTACATGCTATATGACAATTAGGTGCAAATGAGTCCTTAAAGGCAAAATTGTTTTATTTCACAAAGGTAAGTCTACTTTCTCTATAACATTCAAGTTTGGATCATTCTCTCATTAGAAAATGCAAACTGCATATTAACCATTATTTTAACGCAGACAAGCAGTTTTTACATGCTTCACGACAATTGCGTGCAAATGAGTCCTAATAGGCAGATCTGCTTTATTTCACAAAGGTAAGTCTATTTACACTATACCATTCAGGTTTGGATCATTCTCTCAAAAGATAATGCAAACTGATCATTTTCTATTATTTTCACGCAGACAAGTAGTATTTACATGCTTGATGACAATTAGGTGCAAATGAGTCCTTATAGGCAAAATTGATTTATTTCACAAAGGTAAGTCTACTTTCACTATAACATTCAGGTTTGGATCATTCTCTCATAAGAAAATGCAAACTGCATATTAACCCATATTTTAACGCAGACAAGCAGTTTTTACACGCTTTACGACAATTAGGTGCAAATGAGTCCTTATAGGCAAAATTGCTTTATTTCACAAAGGTAAGTTTACTTACACTATAACATTCAGGTTTGGATCATTCTCTCATTAGAAAATGCAAACTGCATATTAACCATTATTTTAACGCAGACAAGCAGTTTTTACATGTTTTATGACAATTAGGTGCAAATAAGTCCTTAAAGGCAAAATTGTTTTATTTCACAAAGGTAAGTCTACTTTCACTATAACATTCAGGTTTGGATCATTCTCTCATAAGAAAATGCAAACTGCATATTAACCCATATTTTAACGCAGACAAGCAGTTTTTACACGCTTTACGACAATTAGGTGCAAATGAGTCCTTATAGGCAAAATTGCTTTATTTCACAAAGGTAAGTTTACTTACACTATGACATTAAGGTTTGGATCATTCTCTCATAAGAAAATGCAAACTGCATATTAACTATTATTTTAACGCATACAAGCAGTTTTTACATGCTTTATGACAATTAGGTGCAAATGAGTCTTTATAGGCAAAATTGCTTTATTTCATGAGGGTAAGTCTATTTACACTATAACATTCAGGTTTGGATCATTTTCTCATAAGAAAATGCAAACTGCATATTAACAATTATTTTAACGCAGACAAGCAGTTTTTACATGCTTTACGACAATTAGGTGCAAATGAGTCCTTATAGGCAAAATTGCTTTATTTCACCAAGGTTAGTTTACTTACACTATAACATTCAGGTTTGGATCATTCTCTCATAAGAAAATGCAAAATGCATATTAACCATTATTTAACGCATACAAGCAGTTTTTACATGCTTTATGACAATTAGGGGCAAATGAGTCCTTATAGGCAAAATTGCTTTATTTCATGAAGGTTAGTCTATTTACACTATAACATTCAGGTTTGGATCATTCTCTCATAAGAAAATGCAAACTGCCTATTAACCATTATTTAAACGCAGACAAGCAGTTTTTACATGCTTTACGACAATTAGGTGCAAATGAGTCTTTATAGGCAAAATTGCTTTATTTCATGAGGGTAAGTCTACTGTCACTATAACATTCAGGTTTGTATCATTCTCTCATCAAAAAATGCAAACTGCATATTAACCATTATTTTGACGCAGACAAGCAGTTTTTACATGCTTCACGACAATTGCGTGCAAATGAGTCCTAATAGGCAGAATTGCTTTATTTCACAAAGGTAAGTCTATTTACACTATAACATTCAGGTTTGGATCATTGTCTCAAAAGAAAATGCAAACTGATCATTTCCTATTATTTTCACGCAGACAAGTAGTATTTACATGCTTTATGAGAATTAGGTAAATGAGTCCTTATAGGCAAAATTGCTTTATTTCACAAAGATAAGTCTACTTTCTCTATAACATTCAAGTTTGGATCATTCTCTCATAAGAAAATGCAAACTGCATATTAACTATTATTTTAACGCAGACAAGCAGTTTTTACATGCTTTTCGACAATTAGGTGCAAATGAGTTTTTATAGGCAAAATAGCTTTAATTCACAAAGGTAAGTTTACTTACACTATACATTCAGGTTTGGATCATTCTCTGATAAGAAAATGCAAACTGCATATTAACTATTATTTTAACGCATACAAGCAGTTTTTACATGCTTCACGACAATTAGGTGCAAATTAGTCCTTTTAGGCAAAATTGCTTTATTTCACAAAGGTAAGTCTACTTACACTATAACATTCAGGTTTGGTTCATTCTCACATAAGAAAATGCAAACTGCATATTAACCATTATTTTAATGTATACAAGCAGTTTTTACATGCTTTATGACAATTAGGGGCAAATGAGTCCTTATAGGCAAACTTGCTTTATTTCATGAGGGTAAGTCTATTTACACTATAACATTCAGGTTTGGATCATTCTCTCATAAGAAAATGCAAACTGCATATTAACCATTATTTTAACGCAGACAAGCAGTTTTTACAGGCTTCTCGACAATTAGGTGCAAATTAGTCCTTTTAGGCAAAATTGCTTTAATTTACAAAGGTAAGTCTACTTACACTATAACATTCAGGTTTGGTTCATTCTCACATAAGAAAATGCAAACTGCATATTAACCATTATTTTAATGTATACAAGCAGTTTTTACATGCTTTATGACAATTAGGGGCAAATGAGTCCTTATAGGCAAACTTGCATTATTTCATGAGGGTAAGTCTATTTACACTATAACATTCAGGTTTGGATCATTCTCTCATAAGAAAATGCAAACTGCACATTTACTATCATTTTAACGCAGACAAGCAGTTTTTGCATGCTTTACGACAATTAGGTGCAAATTAGTCCTTTTAGGCAAAATTGCTTTATTTCACAAAGGTAAGTCTACTTACACTATAACACTCAGGTTTGGTTCATTCTCTCATAAGAAAATGCAAACTGCATATTAACCATTATTTTAATGTATACAAGCAGTTTTTACATGCTTTATGACTATTAGGGGCAAATGAGTCCTTATAGGCAAAATTGCTTTATTTCATGAGGGTAAGTCTATTTACACTATAACATTCAGGTTTGGATCATTCTCTCATAAGAAAGAGCAAACTGCATATTTACTATCATTTTCACGCGGACAAGCAGTTTTTACATGTTTTACGACAATTAGGTGCAAATAAGTCCTTAAAGGCAAAATTGTTTTATTTCACAAAGGTAAGTCTACTTTCACTATAACATTCAGGTTTGGATCATTCTCTCATAAGAAAATGCAAACTGCATATTAACCATTATTTTAACGCATACAAGCAGTTTTTACATGCTTTATGACAATTAGGGGCAAATGAATACTTATAGGCAAAATTGCTTTATTTCATAAAGGTAAGTCTATTTACACTATAACATTCAGGTTTGGATCATTCTCTCATAAGAAAATGCAAACTGCATATTAACCATTATTTTAACGCATACAAGCAGTTTTTACATGCTTTACGACAATTAGGGGCAAATGAGTACTTATAGGCAAAATTGCTTTATTTTACAAAGGTAAGTTTACTTACACTATGACATTAAGTTTTGGATCATTCTCTCATAAGAAAATGCAAACTGCATATTAACTATTATTTTAACGCATACAAGCAGTTTTTACATGCTTTATGACAATTAGGTGCAAATGAGTCCTTATAGGCAAAATTGCCGTATTTTGCAAAGGCAAGTCTATTTACACTATAACATTCAGGTTTGGATCATTTTCTCATAAAAAAATGCAAACTGCATATTAACCATTATTTTAACGCAGACAAGCAGTTTTTACATGCTTTACGACAATTAGGTGCAAATGAGTCCTTATAGGCAAAATTGCTTTATTTCACAAAGGTTAGTTTACTTACACTATGACATTCAGGTTTGGATCATTCTATCATAATAAAATGCAAACTGCATATTAACTATTATTTTAACGCATACAAGCAGTTTTTACATGCTTTATGACAACTAGGTGCAAATGAGTCCTTATAGGCAAAATTGCTTTATTTCACAAAGGTAAGTTTACTTACACTATAACATTCAGGTTTGGATCATTCCCTCATAAGAAAATGCAAACTGCATATTAACTATTATTTTAACGCATACAAGCAGTTTTTACATGCTTTATGACAATTAGGTGCAAATGAGTCCTTATAGGCAAAATTGCCGTATTTTGCAAAGGCAAGTCTATTTACACTATAACATTCAGGTTTGGATCATTTTCTCATAAGAAAATGCAAACTGCATATTAACCATTATTTTAACGCAGACAAGCAGTTTTTACATGCTTTACGACAATTAGGTGCAAATGAGTCCTTATAGGCAAAATTGCTTTAATTCACAAAGGTAAGTTTACTTACACTATACATTCAGGTTTGGATCATTCTCTCATAAGAAAATGCAAACTGCATATTAACCATTATTTTAACGCAGACAAGCAGTTTTTACATGCTTCACGACAATTAGGTTCAAATGAGTCCTTATAGGCGAAATTGCTTTATTTCATGAAGGTATGTCTACTTACACTATGACATTCAGGTTTGGAATATTCTCTCATAAAAAAATGAAAACTGAATATTAACCATTATTTTGACGCAGACAAGCACTTTTTACAAGCATCACGACAATTGCGTGCAAATGAGTCCTAATAGGCAGAATTGCTTTATTTTACAAAGGTAAGTCTATTTACACTATAACATTCAGGTTTAGATCATTCTCTCAAAAGTAAATGCAAACTGATCATTTCCTATTATTTTCACGCAGACAAGCAGTATTTACATGCTTTATGACAATTAGGTGCAAATGTGTCCTTATAGGCAAAATTGCTTTATTTTACAAAAGCAAGTCTATTTACACTATAACATTCAGGTTTGGATCATTCTCTCATAAGAAAATGCAAACTGCACATTTACTATCATTTTAACGCAGACAAGCAGTTTTAACATGCTTCACGACAATTAGGTGCAAATTAGTCCTTTTAGGCAAAATTGCTTTATTTCACAAAGGTAAGTCTACTTACACTATAACACTCAGGTTTGGTTCATTCTCTCATAAGAAAATGCAAACTGCATATTAACTATTATTTTAACGCATACAAGCAGTTTGTACATGCTTTATGACAATTAGGTGCAAATGAGTCCTTATAGGCAAAATTGCTTTATTTCATGAGGGTAAGTCTATTTACACTATAACATTCAGGTTTGGATCATTCTCTCATAATAAAATGCAAACTGCATATTTACTATCATTTTCACGCAGCAAGCAGTTTTTACATGTTTTACGACAATTAGGTGCAAATCAGTCCTCAAAGGCAAAATTGTTTTATTTCACAAAAGTAAGTCTACTTTCACTATAACATTCAGGTTTGGATCATTCTCTCATAAGAAAATGCAAACTGCATATTAACCATTATTTTAACGCAGACAAGCAGTTTTTACATGCTTCACGACAATTGCGTGCAAATGAGTCCTTATAGGAAAAATTGCTTTATTTTACAAAGGCAAGTCTATTTACACTATAACATTCAGGTTTGGATCATTCTCTCATAAGAAAATGCAAACTGCACATTTAATATCATTTTAACGCAGACAAGCAGTTTTTACATGCTTTATGACACTTAGGGGCAAATGAGTCCTTATAGGCAAAATTGCTTTATTTCATGAGGGTAAGTCTATTTACACTATAACATTCAGGTTTGGATCATTCTCTCATAAGAAAGAGCAAACTGCTTATTTACTATCGTTTTCACGCGGACAAGCAGTTTTTACATGTTTTACGACAATTAGGTGCAAATAAGTCCTTAAAGGCAAAATTGTTTTATTTCACAAAGGTAAGTCTACTTTCACAATAACATTCAGGTTTGGATCATTCTCTCATAAGAAAGAGCAAACTGCATATTTACTATCATTTTCACGCGGACAAGCAGTTTTTACATGTTTTACGACAATTAGGTGCAAATAAGTCCTTAAAGGCAAAATTGTTTTATTTCACAAAGGTAAGTCTACTTTCACTATAACATTCAGGTTTGGATCATTTTCTCAAAAGTAAATGCAAACTGCACATTTACTATCATTTTAACGCAGACAAGCAATTTTTACATGCTTCACGACAATTAGGTGCAAATGAGTCCTTATAGGCAAAATTGATTTATTTTACAAAGGAAGTCTATTTACACTATAACATTCAGGTTTGGATCATTCTCTCATAAGAAAATGCAAACTGCACATTTACTATCATTTTAACGCAGACAAGCAGTTTTTACATGCTTTACGACAATTAGGTGCAAATGAGTCCTTATAGGCAAAATTGATTTATTTTACAAAGGAAGTCTATTTACACTATAAAATTCAGGTTTGGATCATTCTCTCATAAGAAAATGCAAACTGCACATTTACTATCATTTTAACGCAGACAAGCAGTTTTTACATGCTTTACGACAATTAGGTGCAAATTAGTTCTTATAGGCAAAATTGCTTTATTTTACAAAGGTTAGTCTATTTACACTATAACATTCAGGTTTGGATCATTCTCTCATAAGAAAATGCAAACTGCATATTAACCATTATTTTAACGCATACAAGCAGTTTTTACATGCTTTATGACAATTAGGGGCAAATGAGTCATTATAGGAAAAATTGCTTTATTTCATGAAGGTAAGTCTATTTACACTATTACATTCAGGTTTGGATCATTCTCTCATAAGAAAATGCAAACTGCCTATTAACCATTATTTAAACGCAGACAAGCAGTTTTTACATGCTTTACGACAATTAGGTGCAAATGATCTTTAAAGGCAAAATTGCTTTATTTCATGAGGGTAAGTCTATTTACACTATAACATTCAGGTTTGGATCATTCTCTCATAAGAAAATGCAAACTGCATATTTACTATCATTTTCACGCAGACAAGTAGTGTTTACATGCTTCACGACAATTAGGTGCAAATGAGTCCTTAAAGGCAAAATTGTTTTATTTCACAAAGGTAAGTCTACTTTCTCTAAAACATTCAGGTTTGGATCATTCTCTCATAAGAAAATGCAAACTGCATATTAACCATTATTTTAACGCAGACAAGCAGTTTTTACATGCTTCACGACAATTGCGTGCAAATGAGTCTTTATAGGCAAAATTGCTTTATTTCACAAAGGTAAGTCTACTTACACTATAACATTTAGATTTGGATCATTCTCTCATTAGAAAATTCAAACTGCATATTAACCATTATTTTAACGCAGACAAGCAGTTTTTACATGCTTTATGACTATTAGGGGCAAATGAGTCCTTATAGGCAAAATTGCTTTATTTCATGAGGGTAAGTCTATTTACACTATAACATTCAGGTTTGGATCATTCTCTCATAAGAAAGAGCAAACTGCATATTTACTATCATTTTCACGCGGACAAGCAGTTTTTACATGTTTTACGACAATTAGGTGCAAATAAGTCCTTAAAGGCAAAATTGTTTTATTTCACAAAGGTAAGTCTACTTTTACTATAACATTCAGGTTTGGATCATTCTCTCATAAGAAAATGCAAACTGCATATTAACCATTATTTTAACGCATACAAGCAGTTTTTACATGCTTTATGACAATTAGGGGCAAATGAATACTTATACGCAAAATTGCTTTATTTCATAAAGGTAAGTCTATTTACACTATAACATTCAGGTTTGGATCATTCTCTCATAAGAAAATGCAAACTGCATATTAACCATTATTTTAACGCATACAAGCAGTTTTTACATGCTTTACGACAATTAGGGGCAAATGAGTACTTATAGGCAAAATTGCTTTATTTTACAAAGGTAAGTTTACTTACACTATGACATTAAGTTTTGGATCATTCTCTCATAAGAAAATGCAAACTGCATATTAACTATTATTTTAACGCATACAAGCAGTTTTTACATGCTTTATGACAATTAGGTGCAAATGAGTCCTTATAGGCAAAATTGCCGTATTTTGCAATGGCAAGTCTATTTACACTATAACATTCAGGTTTGGATCATTTTCTCATAAGAAAATGCAAACTGCATATTAACCATTATTTTAACGCAGACAAGCAGTTTTTACATGCTTTACGACAATTAGGTGCAAATGAGTCCTTATAGGCAAAATTGCTTTATTTCACAAAGGTTAGTTTACTTACACTATGACATTCAGGTTTGGATCATTCTATCATAATAAAATGCAAACTGCATATTAACTATTATTTTAACGCATACAAGCAGTTTTTACATGCTTTATGACAACTAGGTGCAAATGAGTCCTTATAGGCAAAATTGCTTTATTTCACAAAGGTAAGTTTACTTACACTATAACATTCAGGTTTGGATCATTCCCTCATAAGAAAATGCAAACAGCATATTAACTATTATTTTAACGCATACAAGCAGTTTTTACATGCTTTATGACAATTAGGTGCAAATGAGTCCTTATAGGCAAAATTGCCGTATTTTGCAAAGGCAAGTCTATTTACACTATAACATTCAGGTTTGGATCATTTTCTCATAAGAAAATGCAAACTGCATATTAACCATTATTTTAACGCAGACAAGCAGTTTTTACATGCTTTACGACAATTAGGTGCAAATGAGTCCTTATAGGCAAAATTGCTTTAATTCACAAAGGTAAGTTTACTTACACTATACATTCAGGTTTGGATCATTCTCTCATAAGAAAATGCAAACTGCATATTAACCATTATTTTAACGCAGACAAGCAGTTTTTACATGCTTCACGACAATTAGGTGCAAATGAGTCCTTATAGGTGAAATTGCTTTATTTCATGAAGGTATGTCTACTTACACTATGACATTCAGGTTTGGAATATTCTCTCATAAAAAAATGAAAACTGAATATTAACCATTATTTTGACGCAGACAAGCACTTTTTACAAGCATCACGACAATTGCGTGCAAATGAGTCCTAATAGGCAGAATTGCTTTATTTTACAAAGGTAAGTCTATTTACACTATAACATTCAGGTTTAGATCATTCTCTCAAAAGTAAATGCAAACTGATCATTTCCTATTATTTTCACGCAGACAAGCAGTATTTACATGCTTTATGACAATTAGGTGCAAATGTGTCCTTATAGGCAAAATTGCTTTATTTTACAAAGGCAAGTCTATTTACACTATAACATTCAGGTTTGGATCATTCTCTCATAAGAAAATGCAAACTGCACATTTACTATCATTTTAACGCAGACAAGCAGTTTTAACATGCTTCACGAAAATTAGGTGCAAATGGGTCCTTATAGGCAAAATTGATTTATTTTACAAAGGCAAGTCTAATTACACTATAACATTCAGGTTTGGATCATTCTCTCATAAGAAAATGCAAACTGCACATTTACTATCATTTTAACGCAGACAAGCAGTTTTTACATGCTTTACGACAATTAGGTGCAAATGTGTCCTTATAGGCAAAATTGCTTTATTTCACAAAGGTTAGTTTACTTACACTATAACATTCAGGTTTGGATCATTCTATCATAAGAAAATGCAAACTGCATATTAACTATTATTTTAACGCATACAAGCAGTTTTTACATGCTTTATGACAATTAGGTGCAAATGAGTCCTTATAGGCAAAATTGCTTTATTTCATGAGGGTAAGTCTATTTACACTATAACATTCAGGTTTGGATCATTCTCTCATAATAAAATGCAAACTGCATATTTACTATCATTTTCACGCAGCAAGCAGTTTTTACATGTTTTACGACAATTAGGTGCAAATCAGTCCTCAAAGGCAAAATTGTTTTATTTCACAAAAGTAAGTCTACTTTCACTATAACATTCAGGTTTGGATCATTCTCTCATAAGAAAATGCAAACTGCATATTAACCATTATTTTAACGCAGACAAGCAGTTTTTACATGCTTCACGACAATTGCGTGCAAATGAGTCCTTATAGGAAAAATTGCTTTATTTTACAAAGGCAAGTCTATTTACACTATAACATTCAGGTTTGGATCATTCTCTCATAAGAAAATGCAAACTGCACATTTAATATCATTTTAACGCAGACAAGCAGTTTTTACATGCTTTATGACAATTAGGGGCAAATGAGTCCTTATAGGCAAAATTGCTTTATTTCATGAGGGTAAGTCTATTTACACTATAACATTCAGGTTTGGATCATTCTCTCATAAGAAAGAGCAAACTGCATATTTACTATCGTTTTCACGCGGACAAGCAGTTTTTACATGTTTTACGACAATTAGGTGCAAATAAGTCCTTAAAGGCAAAATTGTTTTATTTCACAAAGGTAAGTCTACTTTCACTATAACATTCAGGTTTGGATCATTCTCTCATAAGAAAGAGCAAACTGCATATTTACTATCATTTTCACGCGGACAAGCAGTTTTTACATGTTTTACGACAATTAGGTGCAAATAAGTCCTTAAAGGCAAAATTGTTTTATTTCACAAAGGTAAGTCTACTTTCACTATAACATTCAGGTTTGGATCATTTTCTCAAAAGTAAATGCAAACTGCACATTTACTATCATTTTAACGCAGACAAGCAATTTTTACATGCTTCACGACAATTAGGTGCAAATGAGTCCTTATAGGCAAAATTGATTTATTTTACAAAGGAAGTCTATTTACACTATAACATTCAGGTTTGGATCATTCTCTCATAAGAAAATGCAAACTGCATATTAACCATTATTTTAACGCATACAAGCAGTTTTTACATGCTTTACGACAATTAGGTGCAAATGAGTCCTTATAGACAAAATTGATTTATTTTACAAAAAAGTCTATTTACACTATAAAATTCAGGTTTGGATCATTCTCTCATAAGAAAATGCAAACTGCACATTTACTATCATTTTAACGCAGACAAGCAGTTTTTACATGCTTTACGACAATTAGGTGCAAATTAGTCCTTATAGGCAAAATTGCTTTATTTTACAAAGGTTAGTCTATTTACACTATAACATTCAGGTTTGGATCATTCTCTCATAAGAAAATGCAAACTGCATATTAACCATTATTTTAACGCATACAAGCAGTTTTTACATGCTTTATGACAATTAGGGGCAAATGAGTCATTATAGGAAAAATTGCTTTATTTCATGAAGGTAAGTCTATTTACACTATTACATTCAGGTTTGGATCATTCTCTCATAAGAAAATGCAAACTGCCTATTAACCATTATTTAAACGCAGACAAGCAGTTTTTACATGCTTTACGACAATTAGGTGCAAATGATCTTTAAAGGCAAAATTGCTTTATTTCATGAGGGTAAGTCTATTTACACTATAACATTCAGGTTTGGATCATTCTCTCATAAGAAAATGCAAACTGCATATTTACTATCATTTTCACGCAGACAAGTAGTGTTTACATGCTTCACGACAATTAGGTGCAAATGAGTCCTTAAAGGCAAAATTGTTTTATTTCACAAAGGTAAGTCTACTTTCTCTAAAACATTCAGGTTTGGATCATTCTCTCATAAGAAAATGCAAACTGCATATTAACCATTATTTTAACGCAGACAAGCAGTTTTTACATGCTTCACGACAATTGCGTGCAAATGAGTCCTTATAGGCAAAATTGCTTTATTTTACAAAGGAAGTCTATTTACACTATAACATTCAGGTTTGGATCATTCTCTCATAAGAAAATGCAAACAGCACATTTACTATCATTTTAACGCAGACAAGCAGTTTTTACATGCTTTACGACAATTAGGTGCAAATGAGTCCTTATAGGCAAATTTGATTTATTTTACAAAGGAAGTCTATTTACACTATAAAAATCAGGTTTGGATCATTCTCTCATAAGAAAATGCAAACTGCACATTTACTATCATTTTAACGCAGACAAGCAGTTTTTACATGCTTTACGACAATTAGGTGCAAATTAGTCCTTATAGGCAAAATTGCTTTATTTTACAAAGGTTAGTCTATTTACACTATAACATTCAGGTTTGGATCATTCTCTCATAAGAAAATGCAAACTGCATATTAACCATTATTTTAACGCATACAAGCAGTTTTTACATGCTTTATGACAATTAGGGGCAAATGAGTCATTATAGGAAAAATTGCTTTATTTCATGAAGGTAAGTCTATTTACACTATAACATTTAGGTTTGGATCATTCTCTCATAAGAAAATGCAAACTGCCTATTAACCATTATTTAAACGCAGACAAGCAGTTTTTACATGCTTTACGACAATTAGGTGCAAATGAGTCTTTATAGGCAAAATTGCTTTATTTCATGAGGGTAAGTCAATTTACACTATAACATTCAGGTTTGGATCATTCTCTCATAATAAAATGCAAATTGCATATTTACTATCATTTTCACGCAGACAAGCAGTTTTTACATGCTTCACGACAATTGCGTGCAAATGAGTCCTTATAGGCAATATTGCTTTATTTTACAAAGGTTGTGTCTATTTACACTATAACATTCAGGTTTGGATCATTCTCTCATAAGAAAATGCAAACTGCATATTTACTATCATTTTCACGCAGACAAGCAGTTTTCACATGTTTTACGACAATTAGGTGGAAATAAGTCCTTAAAGGCAAAATTGTTTTATTTCACAAAGGTTAGTCTACTTTCACTATAACATTCAGGTTTGGATCATTCTCTCATCAAAAAATGCAAACTGCATATTAACCATTATTTTGACGCAGACAAGCAGTTTTTACATGCTTCACGACAATTGCGTGCAAATGAGTCCTAATAGGCAGAATTGCTTTATTTCACAAAGGTAAGTCTATTTACACTATAACATTCAGGTTTGGATCATTCTCTCAAAAGAAAATGCAAACTGATCATTTCCTATTATTTTCACGCAGACAAGTAGTATTTACATGCTTTATGAGAATTAGGTAAATGAGTCCTTATAGGCAAAATTGCTTTATTTCACAAAGATAAGTCTACTTTCTCTATAACATTCAAGTTTGGATCATTCTCTCAAAAGAAAATGCAAACTGCATATTAACTATTATTTAAACGCAGACAAGCAGTTTTTACATGCTTTACGACAATTAGGTGCAAATGAGTTTTTATAGGCAAAATTGCTTTAATTCACAAAGGTAAGTTTACTTACACTATACATTCAGGTTTGGATCATTCTCTGATAAGAAAATGCAAACTGCATATTAACTATTATTTTAACGCATACAAGCAGTTTTTACATGCTTCACGACAATTAGGTGCAAATTAGTCCTTTTAGGCAAAATTGCTTTATTTCACAAAGGTAAGTCTACTTACACTATAACATTCAGGTTTGGTTCATTCTCACATAAGAAAATGCAAACTGCATATTAACCATTATTTTAATGTATACAAGCAGTTTTTTCATGCTTTATGACAATTAGGGGCAAATGAGTCCTTACAGGCAAACTTGCTTTATTTCATGAGGGTAAGTCTATTTACACTATAACATTCAGGTTTGGATCATTCTCTCATAAGAAAATGCAAACTGCATATTAACCATTATTTTAACGCAGACAAGCAGTTTTTACAGGCTTCACGACAATTAGGTGCAAATTAGTCCTTTTAGGCAAAATTGCTTTATTTCACAAAGGTAAGTCTACTTACACTATAACATTCAGGTTTGGTTCATTCTCACATAAGAAAATGCAAACTGCATATTAACCATTATTTTAATGTATACAAGCAGTTTTTACATGCTTTATGACAATTAGGGGCAAATGAGTCCTTATAGGCAAACTTGCATTATTTCATGAGGGTAAGTCTATTTACACTATAACATTCAGGTTTGGATCATTCTCTCATAAGAAAATGCAAACTGCACATTTACTATCATTTTAACGCAGACAAGCAGTTTTTGCATGCTTTACGACAATTAGGTGCAAATTAGTCCTTTTAGGCAAAATTGCTTTATTTCACAAAGGTAAGTCTACTTACACTATAACACTCAGGTTTGGTTCATTCTCTCATAAGAAAATGCAAACTGCATATTAACCATTATTTTAATGTATACAAGCAGTTTTTACATGCTTTATGACAATTAGGGGCAAATGAGTCCTTATAGGCAAAATTGCTTTATTTCATGAGGGTAAGTCTATTTACACTATAACATTCAGGTTTAGATCATTCTCTCATAAGAAAGAGCAAACTGCATATTTACTATCATTTTCACGCGGACAAGCAGTTTTTACATGTTTTACGACAATTAGGTGCAAATAAGTCCTTAAAGGCAAAATTGTTTTATTTCACAAAGGTAAGTCTACTTTCACAATAACATTCAGGTTTGGATCATTCTCTCATAAGAAAGAGCAAACTGCATATTTACTATCATTTTCACGCGGACAAGCAGTTTTTACATGTTTTACGACAATTAGGTGCAAATAAGTCCTTAAAGGCAAAATTGTTTTATTTCACAAAGGTAAGTCTACTTTCACTATAACATTCAGGTTTGGATCATTTTCTCAAAAGTAAATGCAAACTGCACATTTACTATCATTTTAACGCAGACAAGCAATTTTTACATGCTTCACGACAATTAGGTGCAAATGAGTCCTTATAGGCAAAATTGATTTATTTTACAAAGGAAGTCTATTTACACTATAACATTCAGGTTTGGATCATTCTCTCATAAGAAAATGCAAACTGCACATTTACTATCATTTTAACGCAGACAAGCAGTTTATACATGCTTTACGACAATTAGGTGCAAATGAGTCCTTATAGGCAAAATTGATTTATTTTACAAAGGAAGTCTATTTACACTATAAAATTCAGGTTTGGATCATTCTCTCATAAGAAAATGCAAACTGCACATTTACTATCATTTTAACGCAGACAAGCAGTTTTTACATGCTTTACGACAATTAGGTGCAAATTAGTTCTTATAGGCAAAATTGCTTTATTTTACAAAGGTTAGTCTATTTACACTATAACATTCAGGTTTGGATCATTCTCTCATAAGAAAATGCAAACTGCATATTAACCATTATTTTAACGCATACAAGCAGTTTTTACATGCTTTATGACAATTAGGGGCAAATGAGTCATTATAGGAAAAATTGCTTTATTTCATGAAGGTAAGTCTATTTACACTATTACATTCAGGTTTGGATCATTCTCTCATAAGAAAATGCAAACTGCCTATTAACCATTATTTAAACGCAGACAAGCAGTTTTTACATGCTTTACGACAATTAGGTGCAAATGATCTTTAAAGGCAAAATTGCTTTATTTCATGAGGGTAAGTCTATTTACACTATAACATTCAGGTTTGGATCATTCTCTCATAAGAAAATGCAAACTGCATATTTACTATCATTTTCACGCAGACAAGTAGTGTTTACATGCTTCACGACAATTAGGTGCAAATGAGTCCTTAAAGGCAAAATTGTTTTATTTCACAAAGGTAAGTCTACTTTCTCTAAAACATTCAGGTTTGGATCATTCTCTCATAAGAAAATGCAAACTGCATATTAACCATTATTTTAACGCAGACAAGCAGTTTTTACATGCTTCACGACAATTGCGTGCAAATGAGTCCTTATAGGCAAAATTGCTTTATTTCACAAAGGTAAGTCTACTTACACTATAACATTTAGATTTGGATCATTCTCTCATTAGAAAATTCAAACTGCATATTAACCATTATTTTAACGCAGACAAGCAGTTTTTACATGCTTTATGACTATTAGGGGCAAATGAGTCCTTATAGGCAAAATTGCTTTATTTCATGAGGGTAAGTCTATTTACACTATAACATTCAGGTTTGGATCATTCTCTCATAAGAAAGAGCAAACTGCATATTTACTATCATTTTCACGCGGACAAGCAGTTTTTACATGTTTTACGACAATTAGGTGCAAATAAGTCCTTAATCGCAAAATTGTTTTATTTCACAAAGGTAAGTCTACTTTTACTATAACATTCAGGTTTGGATCATTCTCTCATAAGAAAATGCAAACTGCATATTAACCATTATTTTAACGCATACAAGCAGTTTTTACATGCTTTATGACAATTAGGGGCAAATGAATACTTATAGGCAAAATTGCTTTATTTCATAAAGGTAAGTCTATTTACACTATAACATTCAGGTTTGGATCATTCTCTCATAAGAAAATGCAAACTGCATATTAACCATTATTTTAACGCATACAAGCAGTTTTTACATGCTTTACGACAATTAGGGGCAAATGAGTACTTATAGGCAAAATTGCTTTATTTTACAAAGGTAAGTTTACTTACACTATGACATTAAGTTTTGGATCATTCTCTCATAAGAAAATGCAAACTGCATATTAACTATTATTTTAACGCATACAAGCAGTTTTTACATGCTTTATGACAATTAGGTGCAAATGAGTCCTTATAGGCAAAATTGCCGTATTTTGCAAAGGCAAGTCTATTTACACTATAACATTCAGGTTTGGATCATTTTCTCATAAGAAAATGCAAACTGCATATTAACCATTATTTTAACGCAGACAAGCAGTTTTTACATGCTTTACGACAATTAGGTGCAAATGAGTCCTTATAGGCAAAATTGCTTTATTTCACAAAGGTTAGTTTACTTACACTATGACATTCAGGTTTGGATCATTCTATCATAATAAAATGCAAACTGCATATTAACTATTATTTTAACGCATACAAGCAGTTTTTACATGCTTTATGACAACTAGGTGCAAATGAGTCCTTATAGGCAAAATTGCTTTATTTCACAAAGGTAAGTTTACTTACACTATAACATTCAGGTTTGGATCATTCCCTCATAAGAAAATGCAAACTGCATATTAACTATTATTTTAACGCATACAAGCAGTTTTTACATGCTTTATGACAATTAGGTGCAAATGAGTCCTTATAGGCAAAATTGCCGTATTTTGCAAAGGCAAGTCTATTTACACTATAACATTCAGGTTTGGATCATTTTCTCATAAGAAAATGCAAACTGCATATTAACCATTATTTTAACGCAGACAAGCAGTTTTTACATGCTTTACGACAATTAGGTGCAAATGAGTCCTTATAGGCAAAATTGCTTTAATTCACAAAGGTAAGTTTACTTACACTATACATTCAGGTTTGGATCATTCTCTCATAAGAAAATGCAAACTGCATATTAACCATTATTTTAACGCAGACAAGCAGTTTTTACATGCTTCACGACAATTAGGTGCAAATGAGTCCTTATAGGCGAAATTGCTTTATTTCATGAAGGTATGTCTACTTACACTATGACATTCAGGTTTGGAATATTCTCTCATAAAAAAATGAAAACTGAATATTAACCATTATTTTGACGCAGACAAGCACTTTTTACAAGCATCACGACAATTGCGTGCAAATGAGTCCTAATAGGCAGAATTGCTTTATTTTACAAAGGTAAGTCTATTTACACTATAACATTCAGGTTTAGATCATTCTCTCAAAAGTAAATGCAAACTGATCATTTCCTATTATTTTCACGCAGACAAGCAGTATTTACATGCTTTATGACAATTAGGTGCAAATGTGTCCTTATAGGCAAAATTGCTTTATTTTACAAAGGCAAGTCTATTTACACTATAACATTCAGGTTTGGATCATTCTCTCATAAGAAAATGCAAACTGCACATTTACTATCATTTTAACGCAGACAAGCAGTTTTAACATGCTTCACGAAAATTAGGTGCAAATGGGTCCTTATAGGCAAAATTGATTTATTTTACAAAGGCAAGTCTAATTACACTATAACATTCAGGTTTGGATCATTCTCTCATAAGAAAATGCAAACTGCACATTTACTATCATTTTAACGCAGACAAGCAGTTTTTACATGCTTTACGACAATTAGGTGCAAATGTGTCCTTATAGGCAAAATTGCTTTATTTCACAAAGGTTAGTTTACTTACACTATAACATTCAGGTTTGGATCATTCTATCATAAGAAAATGCAAACTGCATATTAACTATTATTTTAACGCATACAAGCAGTTTTTACATGCTTTATGACAATTAGGTGCAAATGAGTCCTTATAGGCAAAATTGCTTTATTTCATGAGGGTAAGTCTATTTACACTATAACATTCAGGTTTGGATCATTCTCTCATAATAAAATGCAAACTGCATATTTACTATCATTTTCACGCAGCAAGCAGTTTTTACATGTTTTACGACAATTAGGTGCAAATCAGTCCTCAAAGGCAAAATTGTTTTATTTCACAAAAGTAAGTCTACTTTCACTATAACATTCAGGTTTGGATCATTCTCTCATAAGAAAATGCAAACTGCATATTAACCATTATTTTAACGCAGACAAGCAGTTTTTACATGCTTCACGACAATTGCGTGCAAATGAGTCCTTATAGGAAAAATTGCTTTATTTTACAAAGGCAAGTCTATTTACACTATAACATTCAGGTTTGGATCATTCTCTCATAAGAAAATGCAAACTGCACATTTAATATCATTTTAACGCAGACAAGCAGTTTTTACATGCTTTATGACAATTAGGGGCAAATGAGTCCTTATAGGCAAAATTGCTTTATTTCATGAGGGTAAGTCTATTTACACTATAACATTCAGGTTTGGATCATTCTCTCATAAGAAAGAGCAAACTGCATATTTACTATCGTTTTCACGCGGACAAGCAGTTTTTACATGTTTTACGACAATTAGGTGCAAATAAGTCCTTAAAGGCAAAATTGTTTTATTTCACAAAGGTAAGTCTACTTTCACTATAACATTCAGGTTTGGATCATTCTCTCATAAGAAAGAGCAAACTGCATATTTACTATCATTTTCACGCGGACAAGCAGTTTTTACATGTTTTACGACAATTAGGTGCAAATAAGTCCTTAAAGGCAAAATTGTTTTATTTCACAAAGGTAAGTCTACTTTCACTATAACATTCAGGTTTGGATCATTTTCTCAAAAGTAAATGCAAACTGCACATTTACTATCATTTTAACGCAGACAAGCAATTTTTACATGCTTCACGACAATTAGGTGCAAATGAGTCCTTATAGGCAAAATTGATTTATTTTACAAAGGAAGTCTATTTACACTATAACATTCAGGTTTGGATCATTCTCTCATAAGAAAATGCAAACTGCATATTAACCATTATTTTAACGCATACAAGCAGTTTTTACATGCTTTACGACAATTAGGTGCAAATGAGTCCTTATAGACAAAATTGATTTATTTTACAAAGGAAGTCTATTTACACTATAAAATTCAGGTTTGGATCATTCTCTCATAAGAAAATGCAAACTGCACATTTACTATCATTTTAACGCAGACAAGCAGTTTTTACATGCTTTACGACAATTAGGTGCAAATTAGTCCTTATAGGCAAAATTGCTTTATTTTACAAAGGTTAGTCTATTTACACTATAACATTCAGGTTTGGATCATTCTCTCATAAGAAAATGCAAACTGCATATTAACCATTATTTTAACGCATACAAGCAGTTTTTACATGCTTTATGACAATTAGGGGCAAATGAGTCATTATAGGAAAAATTGCTTTATTTCATGAAGGTAAGTCTATTTACACTATTACATTCAGGTTTGGATCATTCTCTCATAAGAAAATGCAAACTGCCTATTAACCATTATTTAAACGCAGACAAGCAGTTTTTACATGCTTTACGACAATTAGGTGCAAATGATCTTTAAAGGCAAAATTGCTTTATTTCATGAGGGTAAGTCTATTTACACTATAACATTCAGGTTTGGATCATTCTCTCATAAGAAAATGCAAACTGCATATTTACTATCATTTTCACGCAGACAAGTAGTGTTTACATGCTTCACGACAATTAGGTGCAAATGAGTCCTTAAAGGCAAAATTGTTTTATTTCACAAAGGTAAGTCTACTTTCTCTAAAACATTCAGGTTTGGATCATTCTCTCATAAGAAAATGCAAACTGCATATTAACCATTATTTTAACGCAGACAAGCAGTTTTTACATGCTTCACGACAATTGCGTGCAAATGAGTCCTTATAGGCAAAATTGCTTTATTTTACAAAGGAAGTCTATTTACACTATAACATTCAGGTTTGGATCATTCTCTCATAAGAAAATGCAAACAGCACATTTACTATCATTTTAACGCAGACAAGCAGTTTTTACATGCTTTACGACAATTAGGTGCAAATGAGTCCTTATAGGCAAATTTGATTTATTTTACAAAGGAAGTCTATTTACACTATAAAAATCAGGTTTGGATCATTCTCTCATAAGAAAATGCAAACTGCACATTTACTATCATTTTAACGCAGACAAGCAGTTTTTACATGCTTTACGACAATTAGGTGCAAATTAGTCCTTATAGGCAAAATTGCTTTATTTTACAAAGGTTAGTCTATTTACACTATAACATTCAGGTTTGGATCATTCTCTCATAAGAAAATGCAAACTGCATATTAACCATTATTTTAACGCATACAAGCAGTTTTTACATGCTTTACGACAATTAGGTGCAAATGAGTCCTTATAGACAAAATTGATTTATTTTACAAAGGAAGTCTATTTACACTATAAAATTCAGGTTTGGATCATTCTCTCATAAGAAAATGCAAACTGCACATTTACTATCATTTTAACGCAGACAAGCAGTTTTTACATGCTTTACGACAATTAGGTGCAAATTAGTCCTTATAGGCAAAATTGCTTTATTTTACAAAGGTTAGTCTATTTACACTATAACATTCAGGTTTGGATCATTCTCTCATAAGAAAATGCAAACTGCATATTAACCATTATTTTAACGCATACAAGCAGTTTTTACATGCTTTATGACAATTAGGGGCAAATGAGTCATTATAGGAAAAATTGCTTTATTTCATGAAGGTAAGTCTATTTACACTATAACATTTAGGTTTGGATCATTCTCTCATAAGAAAATGCAAACTGCCTATTAACCATTATTTAAACGCAGACAAGCAGTTTTTACATGCTTTACGACAATTAGGTGCAAATGAGTCTTTATAGGCAAAATTGCTTTATTTCATGAGGGTAAGTCAATTTACACTATAACATTCAGGTTTGGATCATTCTCTCATAATAAAATGCAAATTGCATATTTACTATCATTTTCACGCAGACAAGCAGTTTTTACATGCTTCACGACAATTGCGTGCAAATGAGTCCTTATAGGCAATATTGCTTTATTTTACAAAGGTTGTGTCTATTTACACTATAACATTCAGGTTTGGATCATTCTCTCATAAGAAAATGCAAACTGCATATTTACTATCATTTTCACGCAGACAAGCAGTTTTCACATGTTTTACGACAATTAGGTGGAAATTAGTCCTTAAAGGCAAAATTGTTTTATTTCACAAAGGTTAGTCTACTTTCACTATAACATTCAGGTTTGGATCATTCTCTCATCAAAAAATGCAAACTGCATATTAACCATTATTTTGACGCAGACAAGCAGTTTTTACATGCTTCACGACAATTGCGTGCAAATGAGTCCTAATAGGCAGAATTGCTTTATTTCACAAAGGTAAGTCTATTTACACTATAACATTCAGGTTTGGATCATTCTCTCAAAAGAAAATGCAAACTGATCATTTCCTATTATTTTCACGCAGACAAGTAGTATTTACATGCTTTATGAGAATTAGGTAAATGAGTCCTTATAGGCAAAATTGCTTTATTTCACAAAGATAAGTCTACTTTCTCTATAACATTCAAGTTTGGATCATTCTCTCAAAAGAAAATGCAAACTGCATATTAACTATTATTTAAACGCAGACAAGCAGTTTTTACATGCTTTACGACAATTAGGTGCAAATGAGTTTTTATAGGCAAAATTGCTTTAATTCACAAAGGTAAGTTTACTTACACTATACATTCAGGTTTGGATCATTCTCTGATAAGAAAATGCAAACTGCATATTAACTATTATTTTAACGCATACAAGCAGTTTTTACATGCTTCACGACAATTAGGTGCAAATTAGTCCTTTTAGGCAAAATTGCTTTATTTCACAAAGGTAAGTCTACTTACACTATAACATTCAGGTTTGGTTCATTCTCACATAAGAAAATGCAAACTGCATATTAACCATTATTTTAATGTATACAAGCAGTTTTTTCATGCTTTATGACAATTAGGGGCAAATGAGTCCTTACAGGCAAACTTGCTTTATTTCATGAGGGTAAGTCTATTTACACTATAACATTCAGGTTTGGATCATTCTCTCATAAGAAAATGCAAACTGCATATTAACCATTATTTTAACGCAGACAAGCAGTTTTTACAGGCTTCACGACAATTAGGTGCAAATTAGTCCTTTTAGGCAAAATTGCTTTATTTCACAAAGGTAAGTCTACTTACACTATAACATTCAGGTTTGGTTCATTCTCACATAAGAAAATGCAAACTGCATATTAACCATTATTTTAATGTATACAAGCAGTCTTTACATGCTTTATGACAATTAGGGGCAAATGAGTCCTTATAGGCAAACTTGCATTATTTCATGAGGGTAAGTCTATTTACACTATAACATTCAGGTTTGGATCATTCTCTCATAAGAAAATGCAAACTGCACATTTACTATCATTTTAACGCAGACAAGCAGTTTTTGCATGCTTTACGACAATTAGGTGCAAATTAGTCCTTTTAGGCAAAATTGCTTTATTTCACAAAGGTAAGTCTACTTACACTATAACACTCAGGTTTGGTTCATTCTCTCATAAGAAAATGCAAACTGCATATTAACCATTATTTTAATGTATACAAGCAGTTTTTACATGCTTTATGACAATTAGGGGCAAATGAATACTTATAGGCAAAATTGCTTTATTTCATAAAGGTAAGTCTATTTACACTATAACATTCAGGTTTGGATCATTCTCTCATAAGAAAATTCAAACTGCATATTAACCATTATTTTAACGCATACAAGCAGTTTTTACATGCTTTACGACAATTAGGGGCAAATGAGTACTTATAGGCAAAATTGCTTTATTTCATGAAGGTAAGTCTATTTACACTATTACATTCAGGTTTGGATCATTCTCTCATAAGAAAATGCAAACTGCCTATTAACCATTATTTAAACGCAGACAAGCAGTTTTTACATGCTTTACGACAATTAGGTGCAAATGATCTTTAAAGGCAAAATTGCTTTATTTCATGAGGGTAAGTCTATTTACACTATAACATTCAGGTTTGGATCATTCTCTCATAAGAAAATGCAAACTGCATATTTACTATCATTTTCACGCAGACAAGTAGTGTTTACATGCTTCACGACAATTAGGTGCAAATGAGTCCTTAAAGGCAAAATTGTTTTATTTCACAAAGGTAAGTCTACTTTCTCTAAAACATTCAGGTTTGGATCATTCTCTCATAAGAAAATGCAAACTGCATATTAACCATTATTTTAACGCAGACAAGCAGTTTTTACATGCTTCACGACAATTGCGTGCAAATGAGTCCTTATAGGCAAAATTGCTTTATTTTACAAAGGAAGTCTATTTACACTATAACATTCAGGTTTGGATCATTCTCTCATAAGAAAATGCAAACAGCACATTTACTATCATTTTAACGCAGACAAGCAGTTTTTACATGCTTTACGACAATTAGGTGCAAATGAGTCCTTATAGGCAAAATTGATTTATTTTACAAAGGAAGTCTATTTACACTATAAAATTCAGGTTTGGATCATTCTCTCATAAGAAAATGCAAACTGCACATTTACTATCATTTTAACGCAGACAAGCAGTTTTTACATGCTTTACGACAATTAGGTGCAAATTAGTCCTTATAGGCAAAATTGCTTTATTTTACAAAGGTTAGTCTATTTACACTATAACATTCAGGTTTGGATCATTCTCTCATAAGAAAATGCAAACTGCATATTAACCATTATTTTAACGCATACAAGCAGTTTTTACATGCTTTATGACAATTAGGGGCAAATGAGTCATTATAGGAAAAATTGCTTTATTTCATGAAGGTAAGTCTATTTACACTATAACATTTAGGTTTGAATCATTCTCTCATAAGAAAATGCAAACTGCCTATTAACCATTATTTAAACGCAGACAAGCAGTTTTTACATGCTTTACGACAATTAGGTGCAAATGAGTCTTTATAGGCAAAATTGCTTTATTTTACAAAGGCAAGTCTATTTACACTATAACATTCAGGTTTGGATCATTCTCTCATAAGAAAATGCAAACTGCACATTTACTATCATTTTAACGCAGACAAGCAGTTTTTACATGCTTTACGACAATTAGGTGCAAATGAGTCCTTATAGGCAAAATTGCTTTATTTCACAAAGGTTAGTTTACTTACACTATAACATTCAGGTTTGGATCATTCTATCATAAGAAAATGCAAACTGCATATTAACTATTATTTTAACGCATACAAGCAGTTTTTACATGCTTTATGACAACTAGGTGCAAATGAGTCCTTATAGGCAAAATTGCTTTATTTGACAAAGGTAAGTTTACTTACACTATAACATTCAGGTTTGGATCATTCTCTCAAGAGAAAATGCAAACTGCCTATTAACCATTATTTAAACGCAGACAAGCAGTTTTTACATGCTTTACGACAATTAGGTGCAAATGAGTCTTTATAAGCAAAATTGCTTTATTTCATGAGGGTAAGTCTATTTACACTATAACATTTAGGTTTGGATCATTCTCTCATAAGAAAATGCAAACTGCATATTTACTATCATTTACACGCAGACAAGCAGTTTTTACATGCTTTACGACAATTAGGTGCAAATGAGTCCTTATAGGCAAAATTGCTTTATTTCAGAAAGGTTAGTTTACTTACACTATAACATTCAGGTTTGGATCATTCTATCATAAGAAAATGCAAACTGCATATTAACCATTATTTTAACGCAGACAAGCAGTTTTTACATGCTTCACGACAATTGCGTGCAAATGAGTCCTTATAGGAAAAATTGCTTTATTTTACAAAGGCAAGTCTATTTACACTATAACATTCAGGTTTGGATCATTCTCTCATAAGAAAATGCAAACTGCACATTTAATATCATTTTAACGCAGACAAGCAGTTTTTACATGCTTTATGACAATTAGGGGCAAATGAGTCCTTATAGGCAAAATTGCTTTATTTCATGAGGGTAAGTCTATTTACACTATATCATTCAGGTTTGGATCATTCTCTCATAAGAAAGAGCAAACTGCATATTTACTATCGTTTTCACGCGGACAAGCAGTTTTTACATGTTTTACGACAATTAGGTGCAAATAAGTCCTTAAAGGCAAAATTGTTTTATTTCACAAAGGTAAGTCTACTTTCACTATAACATTCAGGTTTGGATCATTCTCCCATAAGAAAGAGCAAACTGCATATTTACTATCATTTTCACGCGGACAAGCAGTTTTTACATGTTTTACGACAATTAGGTGCAAAGAAGTCCTTAAAGGCAAAATTGTTTTATTTCACAAAGGTAAGTCTACTTTCACTATAACATTCAGGTTTGGATCATTTTCTCAAAAGTAAATGCAAACTGCACATTTACTATCATTTTAACGCAGACAAGCAATTTTTACATGCTTCACGACAATTAGGTGCAAATGAGTCCTTATAGGCAAAATTTATTTATTTTACAAAGGAAGTCTATTTACACTATAACATTCAGGTTTGGATCATTCTCTCATAAGAAAATGCAAACTGCACATTTACTATCATTTTAACGCAGACAAGCAGTTTTTACATGCTTTACGACAATTAGGTGCAAATGAGTCCTTATAGGCAAAATTGATTTATTTTACAAAGGAAGTCTATTTACACTATAAAATTCAGGTTTGGATCATTCTCTCATAAGAAAATGCAAACTGCACATTTACTATCATTTTAACGCAGACAAGCAGTTTTTACATGCTTTACGACAATTAGGTGCAAATTAGTCCTTATAGGCAAAATTGCTTTATTTTACAAAGGTTAGTCTATTTACACTATAACATTCAGGTTTGGATCATTCTCTCATAAGAAAATGCAAACTGCATATTAACCATTATTTTAACGCATACAAGCAGTTTTTACATGCTTTATGACAATTAGGGGCAAATGAGTCATTATAGGAAAAATTGCTTTATTTCATGAAGGTAAGTCTATTTACACTATAACATTCAGGTTTGGATCATTCTCTCATAAGAAAATGCAAACTGCCTATTAACCATTATTTAAACGCAGACTAGCAGTTTTTACATGCTTTACGACAATTAGGTGCAAATGATCTTTAAAGGCAAAATTGCTTTATTTCATGAGGGTAAGTCTATTTACACTATAACATTCAGGTTTGGATCATTCTCTCATAAGAAAATGCAAACTGCATATTTACTATCATTTTCACGCAGACAAGTAGTGTTTACATGCTTCACGACAATTAGGTGCAAATGAGTCCTTAAAGGCAAAATTGTTTTATTTCACAAAGGTAAGTCTACTTTGTCTAAAACATTAAGGTTTGGATCATTCTCTCATAAGAAAATGCAAACTGCATATTAACCATTATTTTAACGCAGACAAGCAGTTTTTACATGCTTCACGACAATTGCGTGCAAATGAGTCCTTATAGGCAAAATTGCTTTATTTTACAAAGGAAGTCTATTTACACTATAACATTCAGGTTTGGATCATTCTCTCATAAGAAAATGCAAACTGCATATTTACTATCATTTTCACGCAGACAAGTAGTGTTTACATGCTTCACGACAATTAGGTGCAAATGAGCCCTTATAGGCAAAATTGCTTTATTTTACAAAGGCAAGTCTATTTACACTATAACATTTAGGTTTAGATCATTCTCTCATAAGAAAATGCAAACTGCAAATTTACTATCATTTTAAATCAGACAAGCAGTTTTTACAAGCTTTACGACAATTAGGTGCAAATTAGTCCTTATAGGCAAAATTGCTTTATTTCATGAAGGTAAGTCTATTTACACTATAACATTCAGGTTTGGATCATTCTCTCATAAGAAAATGCTAACTGCCTATTAACCATTATTTAAACGCAGACAAGCAGTTTTTACATGCTTTACGACAATTAGGTGCAAATGAGTCTTTATAGGCCAAATTGCTTTATTTCATGAGGGTAAGTCTATTTACACTATAACATTCAGGTTTGGATCATTCTCTCATAAGAAAATGCAAACTGCATATTTACTATTATTTTCACGCAGACAAGCAGTTTTTACATGTTTTACGACAATTAGTTGCAAATAAGTCCTTAAAGGCAAATTGTTTTATTTCACAAAGGTAAGTCTACTTTCACTACACATTCAGGTTTGTATTATTCTCTCATTAAAAAATGCAAACTGCATATTAACCATTATTTTGACGCAGACAAGCAGTTTTTACATGCTTCACGACAATTGCGTGCAAGTGAGTCCTAATAGGCAGAATTGCTTTATTTCATGAAGGTAAGTCTACTTACACTATAACATTCAGGTTTGGATCATTCTCTCATAAAAAAATGCAAACGGCATATTAACCATTATTTTGACGCAGACAAGCAGTTTTTACATGCTTCACGACAATTGCGTGCAAATGAGTCCTAATAGGCAAAATTGCTTTATTTCACAAAGGTAAGTCTATTTACACTAAACCATTCAGGTTTGGATCATTCTCTCAAAAGATTATGCAAACTGATCATTTCCTATTATTTTCACGCAGACAAGTAGTATTTACATGCTTTATGACAATTAGGTGCAAATGAGTCCTTATAGGCAAAATTGCTTTATTTCACAAACGTAAGTCTACTTACACTATAACATTCAGGTTTGGATCATTCTCTCATTAGAAAATGCAAACTGCATATTTACTATCATTTTCACGCAGACAAGTAGTTTTTACATGCTTCAAGACAATTAGGTGCAAATGAGTCCTTAAAGGCAAAATTGTTTTATTTCACAAATGCAAGTCTACTTTCACTATAACATTCAGGTTTGTATTATTCTCTCATTAAAAAATGCAACTGCATATTAACCATTATTTTGACGCAGACAAGCAGTTTTTACATGCTTCACGACAATTGCGTGCAAGTGAGTCCTAATAGGCAGAATTGCTTTATTTCATGAAGGTAAGTCTACTTACACTATAACATTCAGGTTTGGATCATTCTCTTTTAAGAAAATGCAAACTGCATATTAACCATTATTTTGACGCAGACAAGCAGTTTTTACATGCTTCACGACAATTGCGTGCAAATGAGTCCTAATAGGCAGAATTGTTTTATTTCACAAAGGTAAGTCTACTTACACTATACATTCAGGTTATCATTTTTACGCAGTTAAGTAGTTTTTACATGCTTTACGACAATAAGGTGCAATTGAGTCCTTATAGGCAAAATTGCTTTATTTTACAAAGACAAGTCTACTTACACTATACATTCAGGTTTGGATCATTCTCTCATTAGAAAATGCAAACTGCACATTTACTATCATTTTAACGCAGACAAGCACTTTTTACATGCTTTACGACAATTAGATGCAAATTGGTCCTTATAGGAAAAATTGCTTTATTTCAAGAAGGTAAGTCTACTTACACTATAACATTCATGTTTGGATCATTCTCTCATCAGAAAATGCAAACTGCATATTAACCATTATTTTAACGCATACAAGCAGTTTTTACATGCTTTATGACAATTACGGGCAAATGAGTCCTTATAGGCAAAATTGCTTTATTTCATGAAGGTTAGTCTATTTACACTATAACGATCAGGTTTGGATCATTCTCTCATAAGAAAATGCAAACTGCATATTACCATTATTTTAACGCAGACAAGCAGTTTTTACATGCTTTACGACAATTAGGTGCAAATGAGTTTTTATAGGCAAAATTGGTTTATTTCACGAAGGTAAGTTTACTTACACTATAACATTCAGGTTTGGATCATTCTCTCATAAGAAAATACAAACTGCATATTAACTATTATTTTAACGCATACAAGCAGTTTTTATATGCTTTATGACAATTAGGTGCAAATAAGTCCTTATAGGCAAAATTGCTTTATTTCATGAAGGTAAGTCTACTTACACTATAACATTTCGGTTTGGATCATTCTCTCATAAAAAAATGCAAACTGCATATTAACCATTATTTTGACGCAGACAAGCAGTTTTTACATGCTTCACGACAATTGCGTGCAAACAAGTCCTAATAGGCAGAATTGCTTTATTTCACAAAGGTAAGTCTATTTACACTATAACATTCAGGTTTGGATTATTCTCTCAAAAGATTATGCAAACTGATCATTTCCTATTATTTTCACGCAGACAAGTAGTATTTACATGCTTTATGACAATTAGGTGCAAATGAGTCCTTATAGGCAACATTGCTTTATTTCACAAAGGTAAGTCTACTTACACTATAACATTCAGGTTTGGATCATTCTCTCATTAGAAAATGCAAACTGCACATTTACTATCATTTTAAAGCAGACAAGCAGTTTTTACATGCTTTACGACAATTAGGTGCAAATTAGTCCTTATAGGCAAAATTGCTTTATTTCATGAAGGTAAGTCTAATTACACTATAACATTCAGGTTTGGATCATTCTCTCATAAGAAAATGCAAACTGTATATTAACCATTATTTTAACGCACACAAGCAGTTTTTACATGCTTTATGACAATTAGGGGCAAAAGAGTCCTTATAGGCAAAATTGCTTTATTTCATGAAGGTAAGTCTATTTACACTATGAACAATCAGGTTTGGATAATTCTCTCATAAGAAAATGCGAACTGCATATTAACCATTATTTTAACGCAGACAAGCAGTTTTTACATGGTTTACGACAATTAGGTGCAAATGAGTCCTTATAGACAAAATTGCTTTATTTCACAAAGGTAAGTTTACTTACACTATAACATTCAGGTTTGGATCATTCTCTGATAAGAAAATGCAAACTGCATATTAACTATTATTTTAACGCATACTAACAGTTTTTACATGCTTTATGACAATTATGTGCAAATGAGTCCTAATAGGCAGAATTGCTTTATTTCACAAAGGTAAGTCTATTTACACTATAACATTCAGGTTTGGATCATTCTCTCAAAAGATTATGCAAACTGATCATTTCCTATTATTTTTACGCTGACAAGTAGTATTTACATGCTTTATGACAATTAGGTGCAAATGAGTCCTTATAGGCAAAATTGTTTTATTTCATGAAGGTAAGTCTACCTACACTATAACATTCAGGTTTGGATCATTCTCTCAAAAAAAAATGCAAACTGCATATTAACCATTATTATGACGCAGACAAGCAGTTTTTACATGCTTCACGACAATTGCGTGCAAATGAGTCCTAATAAGCAGAATTGCTTTATTTCATAAAGGTAAGTCTATTTACACTATAACATTCAGGTTTGGATCATTCTCTCAAAAGATTATGCAAACTGATCATTTCCTATTATTTTCACGCAGACAAGTAGTATTTACATGCTTTATGACAATTAGGTGCAAATGAGTCCTTATAGGCAAAATTGCTTTATTTCACAAAGGTAAGTCTACTTACACTATAACATTCAGGTTTGGATCATTCTCTCATTAGAAAATGCAAACTGCATATTTACTATCACTTTCACGCAGACAAGTAGTTTTTACATGCTTCACGACAATAAGGTGCAAATGAGTCCTTATAGGCAAAATTGTTTTATTTCATGAAGGTAAGTCTACTTACACTATAACATTCAGGTTTGGATCATTCTCTCATAAAAAAATGCAAACTGCATATTAACCATTATTATGACGCAGACAAGCAGTTTTTACATGCTTCACGACAATTGCGTGCAAATGAGTCCTAATAGGCAGAATTGCTTTATTTTACAAAGGTAAGTCTACTTACACTATAACATTCAGGTTTGGATCATTCTCTCATAAAAAAATGCAAACTGCATATTAACCATTATTATGACGCAGACAAGCAGTTTTTACATGCTTCACGACAATTGCGTGCAAATGAGTCCTAATAGGCAGAATTGCTTTATTTCATAAAGGTAAGTCTATTTACACTATAACATTCAGGTTTGGATCATTCTCTCAAAAGATTATGCAAACTGATCATTTCCTATTATTTTCACGCAGACAAGTAGTATTTACATGCTTTATGACAATTAGGTGCAAATGAGTCCTTATAGGCAAAATTGCTTTATTTCACAAAGGTAAGTCTACTTACACTATAACATTTAGGTTTGGATCATTCTCTCATAAGAAATTGCAAACTGCACATTTACTATCATTTTACGCAGACAAGCAGTTTTTACATGCTTTACGACAAATAGGTGCAAATTAGTCCTTATAGGCAAAATTGTTTCATTTTATGAAGGTAAGTCTACTTACACTATAACATTCAGGTTTGGATCATTCTCTCATAAGAAAATGCAAACTGCATATTAACTATTATTTTAACGCATACAAGCAGTTTTTACATGCTTTATGACAATTAGGGGCAAATGAGTCCTTATAGGCAAAATTGCTTTATTTCATGAAGTTAGTCTATTTACACTATAACATTCAGGTTTGGATCATTCTCTCATAGGAAAATGCAAACTGCATATTAACCATTATTTTAACGCAGACAAGCAGTTTTTACATGCTTTACGACAATTAGGTGCAAATGAGTCCTTATAGGCAAAATTGCTTTATTTCACAAAGGTTAGTTTTTTTACACTATTACATTCAGGTTTGGATTATTCTCTCATAAGAAAATGCAAACTGCATATTAACTATTATTTTAACGCATACAAGCAGTTTTTACATGCTTTATGACAATTAGGTGCAAATGAGTCCTTATAAGCAAAATTGCTTTATTTCATGAGGGTAAGTCTATTTACACTATAACATTCAGGTTTGGATCATTCTCTCATAAGAAAATGCAAACTGCCTTCTAACCATTATTTTAACGCAGACAAGCAGTTTTTACATGCTTCACGACAATTGCGTGCAAATGAGTCCTTATAGGCAAAATTGCTTTATTTTACAAAGGCAAGTCTATTTACACTATAACATCTAGGTTTGAATCATTTTCTCATAAGAAAATGCAAACTGCATATTAACCATTATTTTTACGCAGACAAGCAGTTTTTACATGCTTGTCGTCCATAAGGTGCAAATGAGTCCTTATAGGCAAAATTGCTTTATTTCACAAAGGTAAGTTTACTTACAATATAACATTCAGGTTTGGATCATTCTCTCATAGTAAATGAAAACTGCACATTTACTATCTTTTTAACGCAGACAAGCAGTTTTTACATGCTTCACGACAATTGCGTGCAAATGAGTTCTTATAGGCAAAATTGCTTTTTTTTACAAAGGTAAGTCTATTTACACTATAACATTCAGGTTTGGATCATTCTCTCATAGTAAATGAAAACTGCACATTTACTATCTTTTTAACGCAGACAAGCAGTTTTTACATGCTTCACGACAATTGCGTGCAAATGAGTTCTTATAGGCAAAATTGCTTTTTTTTACAAAGGTAAGTCTATTTACACTATAACATTCAGGTTTGGATCATTCTCTCATAAAAAAAAGCAAACTGCATATTAACCATTATTTTGACGCAGACAAGCAGTTTTTACATGCTTCACGACAATTGCGTGCAAATGAGTCCTAATAGGCAGAATTGCTTTATTTCACAAAGGTAAGTCTATTTACACTATAAAATTCAGGTTTGGATCATTCTCTCATAAGAAAATGCAATTTGCATATTAACCATTATTTTAACGCATACAAGCAGTTTTTACATGCTTCACGACAATTAGGTGCAAATGAGTCCTTATAGGCAAAATTGCTTTATTTTACAAAGGTAAGTCTATTTACACTGTAATATTCAGGTTGGATCATTCTCTCATTAGAAAATACAAACTGCATATTAACCATTATTTTAACGCATACAAGCAAGTAAGCTTTATGACAATTAGGGGCAAATGAGTCCTTATAGGCAAAATTGTTTTATTTTATGAAGGTAAGTCTATTTACACTATAACATTCAGGTTTGGATCATTCTCTCATAAGAAAATGCAAACTGCCTATTAACCATTACTTAAACGCAGACAAGCAGTTTTTACATGCTTTACGACAATTAAGTGCAAATGAGTCCTTATAGGCAAAATTGCTTTATTTCATGAGGGTAAGTCTATTTACACTATAACATTCACGTTTGGATCATTCTCTCATAAAAAAATGCAAACTGCATATTTACTATCATTTTTACGCAGACAAGCAGTTTTTACATGTTTTACGACAATTAGGTGCAAATAAGTCCTTAAAGGCAAAATTGTTTTATTTCCCAAAGGTAAGTCTACTTTCACTATAACATTCAGGTTTGGATCATTCTCTAATAAAAAAATGCAAACTGCATATTAACCATTATTTTGACGCAGACAAGCAGTTTTTACATGCTTCACGACAATTGCGTTCAAATGAGTCCTAAAAGGCAGATATGCTTCATTTCACAAAGGTAAGTCTATTTACACTATAACATTATAGTTTGGATCAATCTCTCAAAAGATAATGCAAACTGATCATTTCCTATTATTTTCACGCAGACAAGTAGTGTTTACATGCTTTACGACAATTAGGTGCAAATTAGTCCTTATAGGCAAAATTGCTTTATTTCAAGAAGGTAAGTCTACTTACACTATAACATTCAGGTTTGGATCATTCTCTAATAAAAAAATGCAAACTGCATATTAACCATTATTTTGACGCAGACAAGCAGTTTTTACATGCTTCACGACAATTGCGTGCAAATGAGTCCTAATAGGCAGAATTGCTTCATTTCACAAAGGTAAGTCTATTTACACTATAACCTTATGGTTTGGATCAATCTCTCAAAAGATAATGCAAACTGATCATTTCCTATTATTTTCACGCAGACAAGTAGTGTTTACATGCTTTATGAGAATTAGGTGCAAATGAGTCCTTATAGGCAAAATTGCTTTATTTCATGAAGGTAAGTCTACTTACAATATAACATTCAGGTTTGGATCATTCTCTTATAAGAAAATGCAAACTGCATATTAACTATTATTTTAACGCATACAAGCAGTTTTTACATGCTTTATGACAATTAGGGGCAAATGAGTCCTTATAGGCAAAATTGCTTTATTTTATAAAGGTAAGTCTATTTACACTATAACATTCAGGTTTGGATCATTCTCTCATAAGAAAATGCAAACTGCCTATTAACCATTACTTAAACGCAGACAAGCAGTTTTTACATGCTTTACGACAATTAAGTGCAAATGAGTCCTTATAGGCAAAATTGCTTTATTTCATGAGGGTAAGTCTATTTACACTATAACATTCACGTTTGGATCATTCTCTCATAAAAAAATGCAAACTGCATTTTTACTATCATTTTTACGCAGACAAGCAGTTTTTACATGTTTTACGACAATTAGGTGCAAATAAGTCCTTAATGGCAAAATTGTTTTATTTCACAAAGGTAAGTCTACTTTCACTATAACATTCAGGTTTGGATCATTCTCTAATAAAAAAATGCAAACTGCATATTAACCATTATTTTGACGCAGACAAGCAGTTTTTACATGCTTCACGACAATTGCGTGCAAATGAGTCCTAATAGGCAGAATTGCTTCATTTCACAAAGGTAAGTCTATTTACACTATGACATTCACGTTTGGATCATTCTCTCATAAAAAAATGCAAACTGCATTTTTACTATCATTTTAACGCAGACAAGCAGTTTTTACATGCTTTACGACAATTAGGTGCAAATTAGTCCTTATAGGCAAAATTGCTTTATTTCATGAAGGTAAGTCTATAACATTCAGGTTTGGATCATTCTCTTATAAGAAAATGCAAACTGCATATTAACTATTATTTTAACGCAGACAAGTGGTATTTACATGCTTTATGACAATTAGGTGCAAATGAGTTTTTATAGGCAAAATTGCTTTATTTCACAAAGGTAAGTCTACTTTCACTATACCATTCAGGTTTGGATCATTCTCTCATTAGAAAATGCAAACTGCATATTTACTATCATTTTCACGCAGACAAGTAGTTTTTACATGCTTCACAATTAGGTGCAAATGAGCCCTTATAGGCAAAATTGCTTTATTTTACAAAGGCAAGTCTATTTACACTATAACATTCAGGTTTGGATCATTCTCTCATAAGAAAATGCAAACTGCACATTTACTATCATTTTAACGCAGACAAGCAGTTTTTACATGCTTTACGACAATTAGGTGCAAATTAGTCCTTATAGGCAAAATTGCTTTATTTCATGAAGGTAAGTCTACTTACACTATAACATTCAGGTTTGGATCATTCTCTCATAAGAAATTGCAAACTGCATATTAACCATTATTTTAACGCATACAAGCAGTTTTTACATGCTTTATGACAATTAGGGGCAATTGAGTCCTTATAGGCAAAATTGCTTTATTTCATAAGGGTAAGTCCATTTAAACTATAACATTCAGGTTTGGATCATTCTCTCATAAGAAAATGCAAACTGCATATTTACTATCATTTTCACGCAAACAAGTAGTTTTTACATGCTTCACGACAATTAGGTTCAAATGAGTCCTTATAGCAAAATTGCTTTATTTTACAAAGGCAAGTCTATTTACACTATAACATTCAGGTTTGGATCATTCTCTCATAAGAAAATGCAAACTGCATATAAACCATTATTTTAACGCAGCCAAGCAGTTTTTACATGTTTTACGACAATTAGGTGCAAATAAGTCCTTAAAGGCAAAATTGTTTTATTTCACAAAGGTAAGTCTACTTTCACTATAACATTCAGGTTTGGATCATTCTCTCATAAGAAAATGCAAACTGCATATTTACTATCATTTTAACGCAGACAAGCAGTTTTTACATGCTTTACGACAATTAGGTGCAAATTAGTCCTTATAGGCAAAATTGCTTTATTTCATGAAGGTAAGTCTACTTACACTATAACATTCAGGTTTGGATCATTCTCTCATAAGAAATTGCAAACTGCATATTAACCATTATTTTAACGCATACAAGCAGTTTTTACATGCTTTATGACAATTAGGGGCAATTGAGTCCTTATAGGCAAAATTGCTTTATTACATGAGGGTAAGTCCATTTACACTATAACATTCAGGTTTGGATCATTCTCTCATAAGAAAATGCAAACTGCATATTTACTATCATTTTCACGCAAACAAGTAGTTTTTACATGCTTCACGACAATTAGGTTCAAATGAGTCCTTATAGCAAAATTGCTTTATTTTACAAAGGCAAGTCTATTTACACTATAACATTCAGGTTTGGATCATTCTCTCATAAGAAAATGCAAACTGCATATAAACCATTATTTTAACGCAGCCAAGCAGTTTTTACATGTTTTACGACAATTAGGTGCAAATAAGTCCTTAAAGGCAAAATTGTTTTATTTCACAAAGGTAAGTCTACTTTCACTATAACATTCAGGTTTGGATCATTCTCTCATAAGAAAAAGCAAACTGCATATTTACTATCATTTTCACGCAAACAAGTAGTTTTTACATGCTTCACGACAATAAGGGGCAAATGAGTCCTTATAGCAAAATTGCTTTATTTTACAAAGGCAAGTCTATTTACACTATAACATTCAGGTTTGGATCATTCTCTCATAAGAAAATTCCAACTGATCATTTCCTATTATTTTCACGCAGACATACAGTATTTACATGCCTTATGACAATTAGGAGCAAATGAGTCCTTATAGGCAAAATTGCTTTATTTCATGAAGGTAAGTCTACTTACACTATAACATTCAGGTTTGGATCATTCTCTCATAAGAAATAGCAAACTGCATATTTACTATCATTTTCACGCGGACAAGTAGTTTTTACATGCTTCACGACAATTAGGTGCAAATGAGTCCTTATAGGCAAAATTGCTTTATTTTACAATGGCAAGTCTATTTACACTATAACATTCAGGTTTGGACCATTCTCTCATAAGAAAATGTAAACTGCACATTTACTATCATTTTAACGCAGACAAGCAGTTTTTGCATGTTTTACGACAATAAGGTGCAAATAGGTCCTTAAAGGCATAATTGTTTTATTTCATGAAGGTAAGTCTATTTACACTATAACATTCAGGTTTAAATCATTCTCTCATAAAAAAATGCAAACTGCATATTAACCATTATTTTAACGCAGACAAGCAGTTTTTACATGCTTCACGACAATTGCGTGCAAATGAGTCCTAATAGGCAGAATTGCTTTATTTCACAAAGGTAAGTCTATTTACACTATAACATTCAGGTTTGGATCATTCTCTCAAAAAATAATGCAAACTGATCATTTCCTATTATTTTCACGCAGACAAGCAGTATTTACATGCTTTATGACAAATAGGTGCAAATGAGTCCTTATAGGCAAAATTGCTTTATTTCACAAAGGTAAGTCTACTTACACTATAACATTCAGGTTTGGATCATTCTCTCATTAGAAAATGCAAACTGCATATTTACTATCATTTTCACGCAGACAAGTAGTTTTTACATGCTTCACGACAATTAGGTGCAAATGAGTCCTTATAGGCAAAATTGCTTTATTTTACAATGGCAAGTCTATTTACACTATAACATTCAGGTTTGGACCATTCTCTCATAAGAAAATGTAAACTGCACATTTACTATCATTTTAACGCAGACAAGCAGTTTTTGCATGTTTTACGACAATAAGGTGCAAATAGGTCCTTAAAGGCAAAATTGTTTTATTTCATGTAGGTAAGTCTATTTACACTATAACATTCAGGTTTAAATCATTCTCTCATAAAAAAATGCAAACTGCATATTAACCATTATTTTAACGCAGACAAGCAGTTTTTACATGCTTCACGACAATTGCGTGCAAATGAGTCCTTATAGGCAAACTTGCTTTATTTTACAAAGGTAAGTCTATTTACACTATATAATTCACGTTTGGATCATTCTCTCATAAGAAAATGCAAACTGCATATTAACCATTATTTTAACGCAGACAAGCAGTTTTTACATGCTTTACGACAATTAGGTGCAAATGAGTCCTTATAGGCAAAATTACTTACACTATAACATTCAGGTTTGGATCATTCTCTCATAAGAAAATGCAAACTGCATATTTACTATCATTTTCACGCAGACAAGCAGTTTTTACATGTTTTACGACAATTAGGTGCAAATAAGTCCTTAAAGGCAAAATTGTTTTATTTTACGAAGGTAAGTCTACTTTCACTATAACATTCATGTTTGGATTATTCTCTCATAAGAAAATGCAAACTGCATATTAACCATTATTTTCACGCAGACAAGCAGTATTTACATGCTTTATGACAATTAGGTGCAAATGTGTCCTTATAGGCAAAATTTCTTTATTTTACAAAGGCAAGTCTAATTACACTATATCATTCAGGTTTGGATCATTCTCTCATAAGAAAATGCAAACTGCACATTTACTATCATTTTAACGCAGTCAAGCAGTTTTTACATGCTTCACGACAATTAGGTGCAAATGAGACCTTATAGGCAAAATTGCTTTATTTCATGAAGGTAAGTCTACTTACACTTTAACATTCAGGTTTGGATCATTCTCTAATAAGAAAATGCAAACTGCACATTTACTATCATTTTAACGCTGACAAGCAGTTTTTACATGCTTTATGACAATTAGGGGCAAATGAGTCCTTATAGGCAAAATTGCTTTATTTCATGAAGGCAAGTCTATTTACACTATAACATTCAGGTTTGGATCATTCTCTAATAAGAAAATGCAAACTGCACATTTACTATCATTTTAACGCTGACAAGCAGTTTTTACATGCTTTACGACAATTAGGTGCAAGTTAGTCCTTATAGGCAAAATGGCTTTATTTCATGAAGGTAAGTCTACTTACACTATAACATTCAGGTTTGGATCATTCTCCTATAAGAAAATGCAAACTGCATATTAACTATTATTTTAACGCAAACAAGCAGTTTTTACATGCTTTATGACAATTAGGGGCAAATGAGTCCTTATAGGCAAAATTTCTTTATTTCATGAGGGTAAGTCTATTTACACTATACCATTCAGGTTTGGATCATTCTCTCATAAGAAAATGCAAACTGCATATTAACCATTATTTTAACGCAGGCAACCAGTTTTTACATGCTTTATGACAATTAGGGGCAATTGAGTCCTTATAGGCAAAATTGCTTTATTTCATGAGGGTAAGTCTATTTACACTATAACATTCAGGTTTGGATCATTCTCTTATAAGAAAATGCAAACTGCATATTTACTATCATTTTCACGCAAACAAGTAGTTTTTACATGCTTCACGACAATTAGGTGCAAATGAGTCCTTATAGCAAAATTGCTTTATTTTACAAAGGCAAGTCTATTTACACTATAACATTCAGGTTTGGATCATTCTCTCATAAGAAAATGTAAACTGCACATTTACTATCATTTTAACGCAGACAAGCAGTTTTTACATGTTTTACGACAATTAGGTGCAAATGAGTCCTTATAGGCAAAATTGCTTTATTTTATGAAGGTAAGTCTACTTACACTATAACATTCAGGTTTGGATCATTCTCTCATAAAAAAATGCAAACTAAATTGTAACCATTATTTTGACGCAGACAAGAAGTTTTTACATGCTTTACGACAATTGCGTGCAAATGAGTCCTAATAGGCAGAATTGCTTCATTTCACAAAGGTAAGTCTATTTACACTATAACATTATGGTTTGGATCATTCTCTCAAAAAATAATGCAAACTGATCATTTCCTATTATTTTCACGCAGACAAGTAGTGTTTAAATGCTTTATGAGAATTAGGTGCAAATGAGTCCTTATAGGCAAAATTGCTTTATTTCATGAAGGTAAGTCTATTTACACTATAAAATTCAGGTTTGGATCATTCTCTTATAAGAAAATGCAAACTGCATATTAACTATTATTTTAACGCATACAAGCAGTTTTTACATGCTTTATGACAATTAGGGGCAAATGAGTCCTTATAGGCAAAATTGCTTTATTTCATGAAGGTAAGTCTATTTACACTATAACATTCAGGTTTGGATCATTCTCTCATAAGAAAATGCAAACTGCATATTAACCATTATTTTAACGCAGACAAGCAGTTTTTACATGCTTTACGACAATTAGGTGCAAATGAGTCCTTATAGGCAAAATTGCTTTATTTCACAAAGGTAAGTTTACTTACACTATAACATTCAGGTTTGGATCATTCTCTCATAAGAAAATGCAAACTGCATATTAACCATTATTTTAACGCAGACAAGCAGTTTTTACATGCTTCACGACAATTGCGTGCAAATGAGTCCTTATAGGCAAAATTGCTTTATTTTCCAAAGGCAAGTCTATTTACACTATAACATTCAGGTTTGGATCATTCTCTAATAAGAAAATGCAAACTGCACATTTACTATCATTTTAACGCTGACAAGCAGTTTTTACATGCTTTACGACAATTAGGTGCAAGTTAGTCCTTATAGGCAAAATGGATTTATTTCATGAAGGTAAGTCTACTTACACTATAACATTCAGGTTTGGATCATTCTCTTATAAGAAAATGCAAACTGCATATTAACTATTATTTTAACGCAAACAAGCAGTTTTTACATGCTTTATGACAATTAGGGGCAAATGAGTCCTTATAGGCAAAATTTCTTTATTTCATGAGGGTAAGTCTATTTACACTATAACATTCAGGTTTGGATCATTCTCTCATAAGAAAATGCAAACTGCATATTTACTATCATTTTCACGCAGACAAGCAGTTTTTACATGTTTTACGACAATTAGGTGCAAATAAGTTCTTAAAGGCAAAATTGTTTTATTTCACAAAGGTAAGTCTTTTTTCACTATAACATTCAGGTTTGGATCATTCTCTCAAAAGATAATGCAAACTGATCATTTCCTATTATTTTCACGCAGACAAGTAGTATTTACATGCTTATATATTAACCATTATTTTAACGCAGACAAGCAGTTTTTACATGCTTCACGACAATTGCGTGCAAATGAGTCCTTATAAGCAAAATTGCTTTATTTTACATAGGTAAGTCTATTTACACTATAACATTCAGGTTTGGATCATTCTCTCATAAGAAAATGCAAACTGCATATTAACCATTATTTTAACGCAGGCAACCAGTTTTTACATGCTTTATGACAATTAGGGGCAATTGAGTCCTTATAGGCAAAATTGCTTTATTTCATGAGGGTAATTCTATTTACACTATAACATTCAGGTTTGGATCATTCTCTTATAAGAAAATGCAAACTGCATATTTACTATCATTTTCACGCAAACAAGTAGTTTTTACATGCTTCACGACAATTAGGTGCAAATGAGTCCTTATAGCAAAATTGCTTTATTTTACAAAGGCAAGTCTATTTACACTATAACATTCAGGTTTGGATCATTCTCTCATAAGAAAATGTAAACTGCACATTTACTATCATTTTAACGCAGACAAGCAGTTTTTATATGTTTTACGACAATTAGGTGCAAATGAGTCCTTATAGGCAAAATTGCTTTATTTTATGAAGGTAAGTCTACTTACACTATAACATTCAGGTTTGGATCATTCTCTCATAAAAAAATGCAAACTACATTGTAACCATTATTTTGACGCAGACAAGAAGTTTTTACATGCTTCACGACAATTGCGTACAAATAAGTCCTAATAGGCAGAATTGCTTCATTTCACAAAGGTAAGTCTATTTACACTATAACATTATGGTTTGGATCATTCTCTCAAAAAATAATGCAAACTGATCATTTCCTATTATTTTCACGCAGACAAGTAGTGTTTAAATGCTTTATGAGAATTAGGTGCAAATGAGTCCTTATAGGCAAAATTGCTTTATTTCATGAAGGTAAGTCTATTTACACTATGACATTCAGGTTTGGATCATTCTCTCATAAGAAAATGCAAACTGCATATTAACCATTATTTTAACGCAGACAAGCAGTTTTTACATGCTTTACGACAATTAGGTGCAAATGAGTCCTTATAGGCAAAATTGCTTTATTTTATGAAGGTAAGTCTACTTAACTATAACATTCAGGTTTGGATCATTCTCTCATAAAAAAATGCAAACTGCATATTAACTATTATTTTAACGCATACAAGCAGTTTTTACATGCTTTATGACAATTGCGTGCAAATGAGTCCTTATAGGCAAAATTGTTTTATTTCACAAAGGTAAGTCTACTTTTACTATAACATTCAGGTTTGGATCATTCTCTTAAAAGATAATGCAAACTGATCATTTCCTATTATTTTCACGCAGACAAGTAGTATTTACATGCTTTATGACAATTAGGTGCAAATAAGTTTTTATAGGCAAAATTGCTTTATTTCACAAAGGTAAGTCTACTTACACTATACCATTCAGGTTTGGATCATTCTCTCATTAGAAAATGCAAACTGCATATTTACTATCATTTTCACGCAGACAAGTAGTTTTTACATGCTTCACAATTAGGTGCAAATGAGCCCTTATAGGCAAAATTGCTTTATTTTACAAAGGCAAGTCTATTTACACTATAACATTCAGGTTTGGATCATTCTCTCATAAGAAAATGCAAACTGCACATTTACTATCATTTTAACGCCGACAAGCAGTTTTTACATGCTTCACGACAATTAGGTGCAAATGAGTCCTTATAGGCAAAATTGCTTTATTTCATGAAGGTAAGTCTACTTACACTATAACATTCAGGTTTGGATCATTCTCTTATAAGAAAATGCAAACTGCATATTAACTATTATTTTAACGCATACAAGCAGTTTTTACATGCTTTATGACAATTGCGTGCAAATGAGTCCTTATAGGCAAAATTGCTTTATTTTCCAAAGGCAAGTCTATTTACACTATACATTCAGGTTTGGATCATTCTCTAATAAGAAAATGCAAACTGCACATTTACTATCATTTTAACGCAGACAAGCAGTTTTTACATGCTTTACGACAATTAGGTGCAAATGAGTCCTTATAGGCAAAATTGCTTTATTTCATGAAGGTAAGTCTACTTACACTATAACATTCAGGTTTAGATCATTCTCTCATAAAAAAATGCAAACTGCATATTACCCATTATTTTGACGCAGACAAGCAGTTTTTACATGCTTCACGACAATTGCGTGCAAATGAGTCCTAATAGGCAGAATTGCTTTATTTCACAAAGGTAAGTCTATTTACACTATAACATTCAGGTTTGGATCATTCTCTCAAAAGATAATGCAAACTGATCATTTCCAATTATTTTCACGCAGACAAGTAGTATTTACATGCTTTATGACAATTAGGTGCAAATAAGTTTTTATAGGCAAAATTGCTTTATTTCACAAAGGTAAGTCTACTTACACTATACCATTCAGGTTTGGATCATTCTCTCATTAGAAAATGCAAACTGCATATTTACTATCATTTTCACGCAGACAAGTAGTTTTTACATGCTTCACAATTAGGTGCAAATGAGCCCTTATAGACAAAATTGCTTTATTTTACAAAGGCAAGTCTATTTACACTATAACATTCAGGTTTGGATCATTCTCTCATAAGAAAATGCAAACTGCACATTTACTATCATTTTAACGCCGACAAGCAGTTTTTACATGCTTCACGACAATTAGGTGCAAATGAGTCCTTATAGGCAAAATTGCTTTATTTCATGAAGGTAAGTCTACTTACACTATAACATTCAGGTTTGGATCATTCTCTTATAAGAAAATGCAAACTGCATATTAACTATTATTTTAACGCATACAAGCAGTTTTTACATGCTTTATGACAATTAGGGGCAAATGAGTCCTTATAGGCAAAATTGCTTTATTTCATGAAGGTAAGTCTATTTACACTATAACATTCAGGTTTGGATCATTCTCTCATAAGAAAATGCAAACTGCATATTAACCATTATTTTAACGCAGCCAAGCAGTTTTTACATGCTTTACGACAATTAGGTGCAAATGAGTCCTTATAGGCAAAATTGCTTTATTTCACAAAGGTAAGTTTACTTACACTATAACATTCAGGTTTGGATCATTCTCTCATAAGAAAATGCAAACTGCATATTAACCATTATTTTAACGCAGACAAGCAGTTTTTACATGCTTCACGACAATTGCGTGCAAATGAGTCCTTATAGGCAAAATTGCTTTATTTTCCAAAGGCAAGTCTATTTACACTATAACATTTAGGTTTAGATCATTCTCTAATAAGAAAATGCAAACTGCACATTTACTATCATTTTAACGCAGACAAGCAGTTTTTACATGCTTTACGACAATTAGGTGCAAATTAGTCCTTATAGGCAAAATTGCTTTATTTCATGAACGTAAGTCTACTTGCACTATAACATTCAGGTTTGGATCATTCTCTTATAAGAAAATGCAAACTGCATATTAACTATTATTTTAACGCATACAAGCAGTTTTTACATGCTTTATGACAATTAGGGGCAAATGAGTCCTTATAGGCAAAATTGCTTTATTTCATGAGGGTAAGTCTATTTACACTATAACATTCAGGTCTGGATCATTCTCTCATAAGAAAATGCAAACTGCATATTTACTATCATTTTCACGCAGACAAGCAGTTTTTACATGTTTTACGACAATTAGGTGCAAATAAGTTCTTAAAGGCAAAATTGTTTTATTTCACAAAGGTAAGTCTTTTTTCACTATAACATTCAGGTTTGGATCATTCTCTCAAAAGGTAATGCAAACTGATCATTTCCTATTATTTTCACGCAGACAAGTAGTATTTACATGCTTATATTCTAACCATTATTTTAACGCAGACAAGCAGTTTTTACATGCTTCACGACAATTGCGTGCAAATGAGTCCTTATAAGCAAAATTGCTTTATTTTACATAGGTAAGTCTAATTACACTATAACATTCAGGTTTGGATCATTCTCTTATAAGAAAATGCAAACTGCATATTAACCATTATTTTAACGCAGGCAACCAGTTTTTACATGCTTTATGACAATTAGGGGCAATTGAATCCTTATAGGCAAAATTGCTTTATTTCATGAGGGTAAGTCTATTTACACTATAACATTCAGGTTTGGATCATTCTCTCATAAGAAAATGCAAACTGCATATTTACTATCATTTTCACGCAAACAAGTAGTTTTTACATTCTTCACGACAATTAGGTGCAAATGAGTCCTTATAGCAAAAATGCTTTATTTTACAAAGGCAAGTCTATTTACACTATAACATTCAGGTTTGGATCATTCTCTCATAAGAAAATGCCAACTGATCATTTCCAATTATTTTCACGCAGACAAGCAGTATTTACATGCCTTATGACAATTAGGAGCAAATGAGTCCTTATAGGCAAAATTGCTTTGTTTCATGAAGGTAAGTCTACTTACACTATAACATTCAGTTTTGGATCATTCTCTCATAAGAAAATGTAAACTGCACATTTACTATCATTTTCACGCAGACAAGTAGTTTTTACATGCTTCACGACAATTAGGTGCAAATGAGTCCTTATAGGCAAAATTGCTTTATTTTACAATGGCAAGTCTATTTACACTATAACATTCAGGTTTGGATCATTCTCTTATAAGAAAATGTAAACTGCACATTTACTATCATTTTAACGCAGACAAGCAGTTTTTACATGTTTTACGACAATTAGGTGCAAATAAGTCCTTAAAGGCAAAATTGTTTTATTTCACAAAGGTTAGTCTACTTTCACTATAACATTAAAGTTTGGATCATTCTCTCATAAGAAAATGCAAACTGCATATTAACCATTATTTTAACGCAGACAAGCAGTTTTTACATGCTTCACGACAATTGCGTGCAAATGAGTCCTTATAGGCAAACTTGCTTTATTTTACAAAGGTAAGTCTATTTACACTATATAATTCACGTTTGGATCATTCTTTCATAAGAAAATGCAAACTGCATATTAACCATTATTTTAACGCATATAAGCAGTTTTTACATGCTTTATGACAATTAGGTGCAAATGAGTCCTTATAGACAAAATTGCTTTATTTCATGAAGGTAAGTCTATTTACACTATAACATTCAGGTTTGGATCATTCTCTCAAAAAAAAATGCAAACTGCATATTAACCATTATTTTAACGCAGACAAGCAGTTTTCACATGCATTACGACAATTAGGTGCAAATGAGTCCTTGTAGGCAAAATTGCTTTATTTTACAAAGGTAAGTTTACTTACACTATAACATTCAGGTTTGGATCATTCTCTCATAAGAAAATGCAAACTGCATATTAAGTTAATATGCAGTTTGCATTTTCTTATGAGAGAATGATCCAAACCTGAATGTTATAGTCAAAGTAGACTTACCTTTGTGCAATAAAACAATTTTGCCTTTAAGGACTTATTTGCACCTAATTGTCGTAACACATGTAAAAACTGCTTGTCTGCGTAAAAATGATAGTAAATATGCAGTTTGCATTTTATTATGAGAGAATGATCCAAACCTGAATGTAATAGTGTAATTAGACATACCCTCATAAAATAAAGCAATTTTGCCTATAAGGACTCATTTGCACCTAATTGTCATAAAGCTTGTAAAAACTGCTTGTATGCGTTAAAATAATAGTAATTAATTAACTATTATTTTAACGCATACAAGCAGTTTTTACAATCTTTATGACAATTAGGTGCAAATGAGTCCTTATAGGCAAAATTGCTTTATTTTATGAGGATAAGTCTAATTACACTATAACATTTAGGTTTGGATCATTCTTTCATAAGAAAATGCAAACTGCATATTTACTATCATTTTCACGCAGACAAGCAGTTTTTACATGTTTTACGACAATTAGGTGCAAATAATTCCTTAAAGGCAAAATTGTTTTATTTCACAAAGGTAAGTCTACTTTCACTATAACATTCAGGTTTGGATCATTCTCTTATAAGAAAATGCAAACTGCATACAGTATTTTCACGCAGACAAGCAGTATTTACATGCTTTATGACAATTAGGTGCAAATGTGTCCTTATAGGCAAAATTACTTTATTTTACAAAGGCAAGTCCATTTACACTATAACATTCAGGTTTGGATCATTCTCTCATAAGAAAATGCAAACTGCACATTTACTATCATTTTAACGCAGACAAGCAGTTTTTACATGCTTCACGACAATTAGGTGCAAATGAGTCCTTATAGGCAAAATTGCTTTATTTTACAAAGGCAAGTCTATTTAAACTTTAACATGCAGGTTTGGATCATTCTCTCATAAGAAAATGCAAACTGCACATTTACTATCATTTTAACGCAGACAAGCAGTTTTTACATGCTTTACGACAATTAGGTGCAAATTAGTCCTTATAGGCAAAATTGCTTTATTTCATGAAGGTAAGTCTACTTACACTATAACATTCAGGTTTGGATCATTCTCTCATAAGAAAATGCAAACTGCATATTAAAAATTATTTTAACGCAGACAAGCAGTTTTTACATGCTTTATGACAATTAGGGGCAAATGAGTACTTATAGGCAAAATTGCTTTTTTTCATAAAGGTAAGTGTATTTACACTATAACATTCAGGTTTGGATCATTCTCTCATAAGAAAATGCAAACTGCATATTAACCATTATTTTAACGCAGCCAAGCAGTTTTTACATGCTTTACGACAATTAGGTGCAAATGAGTCCTTATAGGCAAAATTGCTTTATTTCACAAAGGTAAGTTTACTTACACTATAACATTCAGGTTTGGATCATTCTCTCATAAGAAAATGCAAACTGCATATTAACCATTATTTTAACGCAGACAAGCAGTTTTTACATGCTTCACGACAATTGCGTGCAAATGAGTCCTTATAGGCAAAATTGCTTTATTTTCCAAAGGCAAGTCTATTTACACCATAACATTTAGGTTTAGATCATTCTCTAATAAGAAAATGCAAACTGCACATTTACTATCATTTTAACGCAGACAAGCAGTTTTTACATGCTTTACGACAATTAGGTGCAAATTAGTCCTTATAGGCAAAATTGCTTTATTTCATGAACGTAAGTCTACTTGCACTATAACATTTAGGTTTGGATCATTCTCTTATAAGAAAATGCAAACTGCATATTAACTATTATTTTAACGCATACAAGCAGTTTTTACATGCTTTATGACAATTAGGGGCAAATGAGTCCTTATAGGCAAAATTGCTTTATTTCATGAGGGTAAGTCTATTTACACTATAACATTCAGGTTTGGATCATTCTCTCATAAGAAAATGCAAACTGCATATTTACTATCATTTTCACGCAGACAAGCAGTTTTTACATGTTTTACGACAATTAGGTGCAAATAAGTTCTTAAAGGCAAAATTGTTTTATTTCACAAAGGTAAGTCTTTTTTCACTATAACATTCAGGTTTGGATCATTCTCTCAAAAGGTAATGCAAACTGATCATTTCCTATTATTTTCACGCAGACAAGTAGTATTTACATGCTTATATTCTAACCATTATTTTAACGCAGACAAGCAGTTTTTACATGCTTCACGACAATTGCGTGCAAATGAGTCCTTATAAGCAAAATTGCTTTATTTTACATAGGTAAGTCTAATTACACTATAACATTCAGGTTTGGATCATTCTCTTATAAGAAAATGCAAACTGCATATTAACCATTATTTTAACGCAGGCAACCAGTTTTTACATGCTTTATGACAATTAGGGGCAATTGAGTCCTTATAGGCAAAATTGCTTTATTTCATGAGGGTAAGTCTATTTACACTATAACATTCAGGTTTGGATCATTCTCTCATAAGAAAATGCAAACTGCATATTTACTATCATTTTCACGCAAACAAGTAGTTTTTACATGCTTCACGACAATTAGGTGCAAATGAGTCCTTATAGCAAAATTGCTTTATTTTACAAAGGCAAGTCTATTTACACTATAACATTCAGGTTTGGATCATTCTCTCATAAGAAAATGCCAACTGATCATTTCCAATTATTTTCACGCAGACAAGCAGTATTTACATGCCTTATGACAATTAGGAGCAAATGAGTCCTTATAGGCAAAATTGCTTTGTTTCATGAAGGTAAGTCTACTTACACTATAACATTCAGTTTTGGATCATTCTCTCATAAGAAAATGTAAACTGCACATTTACTATCATTTTCACGCAGACAAGTAGTTTTTACATGCTTCACGACAATTAGGTGCAAATGAGTCCTTATAGGCAAAATTGCTTTATTTTACAATGGCAAGTCTATTTACACTATAACATTCAGGTTTGGATCATTCTCTTATAAGAAAATGTAAACTGCACATTTACTATCATTTTAACGCAGACAAGCAGTTTTTACATGTTTTACGACAATTAGGTGCAAATAAGTCCTTAAAGGCAAAATTGTTTTATTTCACAAAGGTTAGTCTACTTTCACTATAACATTAAAGTTTGGATCATTCTCTCATAAGAAAATGCAAACTGCATATTAACCATTATTTTAACGCAGACAAGCAGTTTTTACATGCTTCACGACAATTGCGTGCAAATGAGTCCTTATAGGCAAACTTGCTTTATTTTACAAAGGTAAGTCTATTTACACTATATAATTCACGTTTGGATCATTCTTTCATAAGAAAATGCAAACTGCATATTAACCATTATTTTAACGCATATAAGCAGTTTTTACATGCTTTATGACAATTAGGTGCAAATGAGTCCTTATAGACAAAATTGCTTTATTTCATGAAGGTAAGTCTATTTACACTATAACATTCAGGTTTGGATCATTCTCTCAAAAAAAAATGCAAACTGCATATTAACCATTATTTTAACGCAGACAAGCAGTTTTCACATGCATTACGACAATTAGGTGCAAATGAGTCCTTGTAGGCAAAATTGCTTTATTTTACAAAGGTAAGTTTACTTACACTATAACATTCAGGTTTGGATCATTCTCTCATAAGAAAATGCAAACTGCATATTAAGTTAATATGCAGTTTGCATTTTCTTATGAGAGAATGATCCAAACCTGAATGTTATAGTCAAAGTAGACTTACCTTTGTGCAATAAAACAATTTTGCCTTTAAGGACTTATTTGCACCTAATTGTCGTAACACATGTAAAAACTGCTTGTCTGCGTAAAAATGATAGTAAATATGCAGTTTGCATTTTATTATGAGAGAATGATCCAAACCTGAATGTAATAGTGTAATTAGACATACCCTCATAAAATAAAGCAATTTTGCCTATAAGGACTCATTTGCACCTAATTGTCATAAAGCTTGTAAAAACTGCTTGTATGCGTTAAAATAATAGTAATTAATTAACTATTATTTTAACGCATACAAGCAGTTTTTACAATCTTTATGACAATTAGGTGCAAATGAGTCCTTATAGGCAAAATTGCTTTATTTTATGAGGATAAGTCTAATTACACTATAACATTTAGGTTTGGATCATTCTTTCATAAGAAAATGCAAACTGCATATTTACTATCATTTTCACGCAGACAAGCAGTTTTTACATGTTTTACGACAATTAGGTGCAAATAATTCCTTAAAGGCAAAATTGTTTTATTTCACAAAGGTAAGTCTACTTTCACTATAACATTCAGGTTTGGATCATTCTCTTATAAGAAAATGCAAACTGCATACAGTATTTTCACGCAGACAAGCAGTATTTACATGCTTTATGACAATTAGGTGCAAATGTGTCCTTATAGGCAAAATTACTTTATTTTACAAAGGCAAGTCCATTTACACTATAACATTCAGGTTTGGATCATTCTCTCATAAGAAAATGCAAACTGCACATTTACTATCATTTTAACGCAGACAAGCAGTTTTTACATGCTTCACGACAATTAGGTGCAAATGAGTCCTTATAGGCAAAATTGCTTTATTTTACAAAGGCAAGTCTATTTAAACTTTAACATGCAGGTTTGGATCATTCTCTCATAAGAAAATGCAAACTGCACATTTACTATCATTTTAACGCAGACAAGCAGTTTTTACATGCTTTACGACAATTAGGTGCAAATTAGTCCTTATAGGCAAAATTGCTTTATTTCATGAAGGTAAGTCTACTTACACTATAACATTCAGGTTTGGATCATTCTCTCATAAGAAAATGCAAACTGCATATTAAAAATTATTTTAACGCAGACAAGCAGTTTTTACATGCTTTATGACAATTAGGGGCAAATGAGTACTTATAGGCAAAATTGCTTTTTTTCATAAAGGTAAGTGTATTTACACTATAACATTCAGGTTTGGATCATTCTCTCATAAGAAAATGCAAACTGCATATTAACCATTATTTTAACGCAGCCAAGCAGTTTTTACATGCTTTACGACAATTAGGTGCAAATGAGTCCTTATAGGCAAAATTGCTTTATTTCACAAAGGTAAGTTTACTTACACTATAACATTCAGGTTTGGATCATTCTCTCATAAGAAAATGCAAACTGCATATTAACCATTATTTTAACGCAGACAAGCAGTTTTTACATGCTTCACGACAATTGCGTGCAAATGAGTCCTTATAGGCAAAATTGCTTTATTTTCCAAAGGCAAGTCTATTTACACCATAACATTTAGGTTTAGATCATTCTCTAATAAGAAAATGCAAACTGCACATTTACTATCATTTTAACGCAGACAAGCAGTTTTTACATGCTTTACGACAATTAGGTGCAAATTAGTCCTTATAGGCAAAATTGCTTTATTTCATGAACGTAAGTCTACTTGCACTATAACATTTAGGTTTGGATCATTCTCTTATAAGAAAATGCAAACTGCATATTAACTATTATTTTAACGCATACAAGCAGTTTTTACATGCTTTATGACAATTAGGGGCAAATGAGTCCTTATAGGCAAAATTGCTTTATTTCATGAGGGTAAGTCTATTTACACTATAACATTCAGGTTTGGATCATTCTCTCATAAGAAAATGCAAACTGCATATTTACTATCATTTTCACGCAGACAAGCAGTTTTTACATGTTTTACGACAATTAGGTGCAAATAAGTTCTTAAAGGCAAAATTGTTTTATTTCACAAAGGTAAGTCTTTTTTCACTATAACATTCAGGTTTGGATCATTCTCTCAAAAGGTAATGCAAACTGATCATTTCCTATTATTTTCACGCAGACAAGTAGTATTTACATGCTTATATTCTAACCATTATTTTAACGCAGACAAGCAGTTTTTACATGCTTCACGACAATTGCGTGCAAATGAGTCCTTATAAGCAAAATTGCTTTATTTTACATAGGTAAGTCTAATTACACTATAACATTCAGGTTTGGATCATTCTCTTATAAGAAAATGCAAACTGCATATTAACCATTATTTTAACGCAGGCAACCAGTTTTTACATGCTTTATGACAATTAGGGGCAATTGAGTCCTTATAGGCAAAATTGCTTTATTTCATGAGGGTAAGTCTATTTACACTATAACATTCAGGTTTGGATCATTCTCTCATAAGAAAATGCAAACTGCATATTTACTATCATTTTCACGCAAACAAGTAGTTTTTACATGCTTCACGACAATTAGGTGCAAATGAGTCCTTATAGCAAAATTGCTTTATTTTACAAAGGCAAGTCTATTTACACTATAACATTCAGGTTTGGATCATTCTCTCATAAGAAAATGCCAACTGATCATTTCCAATTATTTTCACGCAGACAAGCAGTATTTACATGCCTTATGACAATTAGGAGCAAATGAGTCCTTATAGGCAAAATTGCTTTGTTTCATGAAGGTAAGTCTACTTACACTATAACATTCAGTTTTGGATCATTCTCTCATAAGAAAATGTAAACTGCACATTTACTATCATTTTCACGCAGACAAGTAGTTTTTACATGCTTCACGACAATTAGGTGCAAATGAGTCCTTATAGGCAAAATTGCTTTATTTTACAATGGCAAGTCTATTTACACTATAACATTCAGGTTTGGATCATTCTCTTATAAGAAAATGTAAACTGCACATTTACTATCATTTTAACGCAGACAAGCAGTTTTTACATGTTTTACGACAATTAGGTGCAAATAAGTCCTTAAAGGCAAAATTGTTTTATTTCACAAAGGTTAGTCTACTTTCACTATAACATTAAAGTTTGGATCATTCTCTCATAAGAAAATGCAAACTGCATATTAACCATTATTTTAACGCAGACAAGCAGTTTTTACATGCTTCACGACAATTGCGTGCAAATGAGTCCTTATAGGCAAACTTGCTTTATTTTACAAAGGTAAGTCTATTTACAATATATAATTCACGTTTGGATCATTCTTTCATAAGAAAATGCAAACTGCATATTAACCATTATTTTAACGCATATAAGCAGTTTTTACATGCTTTATGACAATTAGGTGCAAATGAGTCCTTATAGACAAAATTGCTTTATTTCATGAAGGTAAGTCTATTTACAATATAACATTCAGGTTTGGATCATTCTCTCATAAAAAAATGCAAACTGCATATTAACCATTATTTTAACGCAGACAAGCAGTTTTCACATGCATTACGACAATTAGGTGCAAATGAGTCCTTGTAGGCAAAATTGCTTTATTTTACAAAGGTAAGTTTACTTACACTATAACATTCAGGTTTGGATCATTCTCTCATAAGAAAATGCAAACTGCATATTAAGTTAATATGCAGTTTGCATTTTCTTATGAGAGAATGATCCAAACCTGAATGTTATAGTCAAAGTAGACTTACCTTTGTGAAATAAAACAATTTTGCCTTTAAGGACTTATTTGCACCTAATTGTCGTAACACATGTAAAAACTGCTTGTCTGCGTAAAAATGATAGTAAATATGCAGTTTGCATTTTCTTATGAGAGAATGATCCAAACCTGAATGTAATAGTGTAATTAGACATACCCTCATAAAATAAAGCAATTTTGCCTATAAGGACTCATTTGCACCTAATTGTCATAAAGCTTGTAAAAACTGCTTGTATGCGTTAAAATAATAGTAATTAATTAACTATTATTTTAACGCATACAAGCAGTTTTTACAATCTTTATGACAATTAGGTGCAAATGAGACCTTATAGGCAAAATTGATTTATTTTATGAGGATAAGTCTAATTACACTATAACATTTAGGTTTGGATCATTCTTTCATAAGAAAATGCAAACTGCATATTTACTATCATTTTCACGCAGACAAGCAGTTTTTACATGCTTTATGACAATTAGGGGCAAATGTGTCCTTATAGGCAAAATTACTTTATTTTACAAAGGCAAGTCCATTTACACTATAACATTCAGGTTTGGATCATTCTCTCATAAGAAAATGCAAACTGCACATTTACTATCATTTTAACGCAGACAAGCAGTTTTTACATGCTTCACGACAATTAGGTGCAAATGAGTCCTTATAGGCAAAATTGCTTTATTTTACAAAGGCAAGTCTATTTAAACTATAACATGCAGGTTTGGATCATTCTCTCTTAAGAAAATGCAAACTGCACATTTACTATCATTTTAACGCAGACAAGCAGTTTTTACATGCTTTACGACAATTAGGTGCAAATTAGTCCTTATAGGCAAAATTGCTTTATTTCATGAAGGTAAGTCTACTTACACTATAACATTCAGGTTTGGATCATTCTCTCATAAGAAAATGCAAACTGCATATTAAAAATTATTTTAACGCAGACAAGCAGTTTTTACATGCTTTATGACAATTAGGGGCAAATGAGTACTTATAGGCAAAATTGCTTTTTTTCATAAAGGTAAGTGTATTTACACTATAACATTCAGGTTTGGATCATTCTCTCATAAGAAAATGCAAACTGCCTATTAACCATTATTTAAACGCAGACAAGCAGTTTTTACATGCTTTACGACAATTAGGTGCAAATGAGTCCTTATAGGAAAATTGCTTTATTTCATGAAGGTAAGTCTACTTACACTATAACATTCAGGTTTGGATCATTCTCTCAAAAGAAAATGCAAACTGCATATTAACCATTATTTTAACGCAGACAAGCAGTTTTTACATGCTTCACGACAATTGCGTGCAAATGAGTCCTTATAGGCATAATTGCTTTATTTTCCAAAGGCAAGTCTATTTACACTATAACATTCAGGTTTAGATCATTCTCTAATAAGAAAATGCAAACTGCACATTTACTATCATTTTAACGCAGACAAGCAGTTTTTACATGCTTTACGACAATTAGGTGCAAATTAGTCCTTATAGGCAAAATTGCTTTATTTCATGAAGGTTAGTCTACTTGCACTATAACATTCAGGTTTGGATCATTCTCTTATAAGAAAATGCAAACTGCATATTAACTATTATTTTAACGCATACAAGCAGTTTTTACATGCTTTATGACAATTAGGGGCAAATGAGTCCTTATAGGCAAAATTGCTTTATTTCATGGGGGTAAGTCTATTTACACTATAACATTCAGGTTTGGATCATTCTCTCATAAGAAAATGCAAACTGCATATTAACCATTATTTTAACGCAGACAAGCAGTTTTTACATGCTTCACGACAATTGCGTGCAAATGAGTCCTTATAGGCAAAATTGCTTTATTTTCCAAAGGCAAGTCTATTTACACTATAACATTCAGGTTTGGATCATTCTCTAATAAGAAAATGCAAACTGCACATTTACTATCATTTTAACGCTAACAAGCAGTTTTTACATGCTTTACGACAATTAGGTGCAAGTTAGTCCTTATAGGCAAAATGGCTTTATTTCATGAAGGTAAGTCTACTTACACTATAACATTCAGGTTTGGATCATTCTCTTATAAGAAAATGCAAACTGCATATTAACTATTATTTTAACGCAAACAAGCATTTTTTACATGCTTTATGACAATTAGGGGCAAATGAGTCCTTATAGGCAAAATTTCTTTATTTCATGAGGGTAAGTCTATTTACACTATAACATTCAGGTTTGGATCATTCTCTCATAAGAAAATGCAAACTGCATATTTACTATCATTTTCACGCAGACAAGCAGTTTTTACATGTTTTACGACAATTAGGTGCAAATAAGTTCTTAAAGGCAAAATTGTTTTATTTCACAAAGGTAAGTCTTTTTTCACTATAACATTCAGGTTTGGATCATTCTCTCAAAAGATAATGCAAACTGATCATTTCCTATTATTTTCACGCAGACAAGTAGTATTTACATGCTTATATATTAACCATTATTTTAACGCAGACAAGCAGTTTTTACATGCTTCACGACAATTGCGTGCAAATGAGTCCTTATAAGCAAAATTGCTTTATTTGACATAGGTAAGTCTATTTACACTATAACATTCAGGTTTGGATCATTCTCTCATAAGAAAATGCAAACTGCATATTAACCATTATTTTAACGCAGGCAACCAGTTTTTACATGCTTTATGACAATTAGGGGCAATTGAGTCCTTATAGGCAAAATTGCTTTATTTCATGAGGGTAAGTCTATTTACACTATAACATTCAGGTTTGGATCATTCTCTTATAAGAAAATGCAAACTGCATATTTACTATCATTTTCACGCAAACAAGTAGTTTTTACATGCTTCACGACAATTAGGTGCAAATGAGTCCTTATAGCAAAATTGCTTTATTTTACAAAGGCAAGTCTATTTACACTATAACATTCAGGTTTGGATCATTCTCTCATAAGAAAATGTAAACTGCACATTTACTATCATTTTAACGCAGACAAGCAGTTTTTACATGTTTTACGACAATTAGGTGCAAATGAGTCCTTATAGGCAAAATTGCTTTATTTTATGAAGGTAAGTCTACTTACACTATAACATTCAGGTTTGGATCATTCTCTCATAAAAAAATGCAAACTACATTGTAACCATTATTTTGACGCAGACAAGAAGTTTTTACATGCTTCACGACAATTGCGTGCAAATGAGTCCTAATAGGCAGAATTGCTTCATTTCACAAAGGTAAGTCTATTTACACTATAACATTATGGTTTGGATCATTCTCTCAAAAAATAATGCAAACTGATCATTTCCTATTATTTTCACGCAGACAAGTAGTGTTTAAATGCTTTATGAGAATTACGTGCAAATGAGTCCTTATAGGCAAAATTGCTTTATTTCATGAGGGTTAGTCTATTTACACCATAACATTCAGGTTTGGATCATTCTCTCATAAGAAAATGCAAACTGCATATTAACCATTATTTTAACGCAGACAAGCAGTTTTTACATGCTTTATGACAATTAGGGGCAAATGAGTCCTTATAGGCAAAATTGCTTTATTTCATGAAGGTATAACTATTTACACTATAACATTCAGGTTTGGATCATTCTCTCATAAGAAAATGCAAACTGCATATTACCCATTATTTTAACGCAGACAAGCAGTTTTTACATGCTTTACGACAATTAGGTGCAAATAAGTCCTTATAGGCAAAATTGCTTTATTTTACAAAGGTAAGTTTACTTAAACTATAACATTCAGGTTTAAGATCATTCTCTCATAAGAAAATGCAAACTGCATATTAACTATTATTTTAACGCATACAAGCAGTTTTTACATGCTTTTTGACAATTAGGTGCAAATGAGTTTTTATAGGCAAAATTGCTTTATTTCATGAGGATAAGTCTATTTACACTATAACATTCAGGTTTGGATCATTCTCTCATAAGAAAATGCAAACTGCATATTAACCATTATTTTAACGCATACAAGCAGTTTTTAAATGCTTTATGACAATTAGGGGCAAATGAGTCCTTATAGGCAAAATTGCTTTATTTAATGAAGGTAAGTTTATTTACACTATGACATTCAGGTTTGGATCTTTCTCTCATAAGAAAGTGCAAACTGCATATTTACTATCATTTTAACGCAAGCAGTTTTTACATGCTTTATGACAATTAGGTGCAAATGAGTCTTTACAGGCAAAATTGCTTTATTTTATGAAGGTGAGTCTATTTACACTATAACATTCAGGTTTGGATCATTCTCTCATAAGAAAATGCAAACTGCATATTAACCATTATTTTATCGCAGACAAGCAGTTTTTACAAGCTTCACGACAATTGCGTGCAAGAGAGTCTTTATAGGCAAAATTGCATTATTTTACAAAGGTAAGTCTATTTACGCTATAACATTCAGGTTTGGATCATTCCCTCATAAGAAAATGCAAACTGAATATTAACCATTATTTAAACGCAGACAAGCAGTTTTTACATGCTTTACGACAATTAAGTGCAAATAAGTCTTTATAGGCAAAATTGCTTTATTTTATGAAGGTAAGTCTATTTACACTATAACATTCAGGTTTGGATCATTCTCTCATAAGAAAATGCAAACTGCATATTAACCATTATTTAAACGCAGACAAGCAGTTTTTACATGCTTTACGACAATTAGGTGCAAATAAGTCTTTATAGGCAAAATTGCTTTATTTCATGAGGGTAAGTCTATTTACACTATAATATTCAGGTTTAGATCATTCTCTCATAAGAAAATGCAAACTGCATATTTACTATCATTTTCACGCAGACAAGCAGTTTTTACATGCTTCACGACAATTGCGTGCAAATGAGTCCTTATAGGCAAAATTGCTTTATTTCATGAGGGTAAGTCTATTTACACTATAACATTCAGGTTTGGATCATTTTCTCATTAGAAAATGCAAACTGCATATTATCCATTATTTTAACGCAGACAAGCAGTTTTTACATGCTTTACGACAATTAGGTGCAAATAAGTCCTTATAGGCAAAATTGCTTTATTTTACAAAGGTAAGTTTACTTAAACTATAACATTCAGGTTTAGATCATTCTCTCATAAGAAAATTCAAACTGCATATTAACCATTATTTAAACGCAGACAAGCAGTTTTTACATGCTTTACGACAATTAGGTGCAAATAAGTCCTTATAGGCAAAATTGCTTTATTCTACAAAGGTAAGTTTACTTAAACTATAACATTCAGGTTTAGATCATTCTCTCATAAGAAAATGCGAACTGCATATTAACTATTATTTTAACGCATACAAGCAGTTTTTACATGCTTTATGACAATTAGGTGCAAATAAGTCTTTATAGGCAAAATTGCTTTATTTCATGAGGGTAAGTCTATTTACACTATAACATTCAGGTTTGGATCATTCTTTCATAAGAAAATTCAAACTGCATATTAACCATTATTTAAACGCAGACAAGCAGTTTTTACATGCTTCACGACAATTGCGTGCAAATTAGTCCTTATAGGCAAAATTGCTTTATTTTACAAAGGTTAGTCTATTTTCACTATAACATTTAGGTTTGGATCATTCTCTCATAAGAAAATGCAAACTGCATATTATACATTATTTTAACGCATACAAGCAGTTTTTACATGCGTTATGACAATTAGGGGCAAATGAGTCCTTATAGGCAAAATTGCTTTATTTCATGAAGGTAAGTCTATTTACACTATAACATTCAGGTTTGGATCATTCTCTTATAAGAAAATGCAAACTGCATATTAACCATTATTTTAACGCTGACAAGCAGTTTTTACATGCTTTATGACAATTAGGGGCAAATGAGTCCCTATAGGCAAAATTGCTTTATTTCATGAAGGTAAGTCTATTTACACTATAACATTTAGGTTTGGATCATTCTTTCATAAGAAAATGCAAACTGCATAATAACCATTATTTTAACGCAGACAAGCAGTTTTTACATGCTTCACGACAATTGCATGCAAATGAATCCTTATAGGCAAAATTGCTTTATTCTACAAAGGTAAGTTTACTTAAACTATAACATTCAGGTTTAGATCATTCTCTCATAAGAAAATTCAAACTGCATATTAACCATTATTTAAACGCAGACAAGCAGTTTTTACATGCTTCACGACAATTGCGTGCAAATTAGTCCTTATAGGCAAAATTGCTTTATTTTACAAAGGTTAGTCTATTTTCACTATAACATTTAGGTTTGGATCATTCTCTCATAAGAAAATGCAAACTGCATATTATACATTATTTTAACGCATACAAGCAGTTTTTACATGCGTTATGACAATTAGGGGCAAATGAGTCCTTATAGGCAAAATTGCTTTATTTCATGAAGGTAAGTCTATTTACACTATAACATTCAGGTTTGGATCATTCTCTTATAAGAAAATGCAAACTGCATATTAACCATTATTTTAACGCTGACAAGCAGTTTTTACATGCTTTATGACAATTAGGGGCAAATGAGTCCCTATAGGCAAAATTGCTTTATTTCATGAAGGTAAGTCTATTTACACTATAACATTTAGGTTTGGATCATTCTTTCATAAGAAAATGCAAACTGCATAATAACCATTATTTTAACGCAGACAAGCAGTTTTTACATGCTTCACGACAATTGCATGCAAATGAATCCTTATAGGCAAAATTGCTTTATTTTACAAAGGTAAGTCTATTTACACTATAACATTCAGGTTTGGATCATTCTCTCATAAGAAAATGCAAACTGCATATTTACTATCATTTTCACGCAGACAAGCAGTTTTTACATGCTTCACGACAATTGCGGGCAAATGAGTCCTTATATGCAAAATTGCTTTATTTTACAAAGGTAAGTCTATTTACACTATAATATTCAGGTTTGGATTATTCTCTCATAAGAAAATGCAAACTGCATATTAACCTTTATTTTTACGCAGACAAGCAGTTTTTACATGCTTTATGACAATTAGGTGCAAATGAGTCTTTATAGGCAAAATTGCTTTATTTCATGAGGGTTAGTCTTTTTACACTATAACATTCAGGTTTGGATCATTCTCTCATAAGAAAATGCAAACTGCATATTAACCATTATTTTAACGCAGACAAGCAGTTTTTACATGCTTCACGACAATTGCGTGCAAATGAGTCCTTATAGGCAAAATTGCTTTATTTTACAAAGGTAAGTCTATTTACACTATAACATTCAGGTTTGGATCATTCTCTCATAAGAAAATGCAAACTGCATATTAACCATTATTTAAACGCAGACAAGCAGTTTTTACATGCTTTACGACAATTAGGTGCAAATGAGTATTTATAGGCAAAATTGCTTTATTTCATGAGGATAAGTCTATTTACACTATAACATTCAAGTTTGGATCATTCTTTCATAAGAAAATGCAAACTGCATATTAACCATTATTTTAACGCAGACAAGCAGTTTTTACATGCTTTATGACAATTAGGTGCAAATGAGTCTTTATAGGCAAAATTGCTTTATTTCATGAGGGTGAATCTATTTACACTATAACATTCAGGTTTGGATCATTCTCTCATAAGAAAATGCAAACTGCATATTAACCATTATTTTAACGCAGACAAGCAGTTTTTACATGCTTTATGACAATTAGGGTCAAATGAGTCCTTATAGGCAAAATTGCTTTATTTCATAAAGGTAAGTCTATTTACACTATACCATTCAGGTTTGGATCATTCTCTCATTAGAAAATGCAAACTGCAAATTAAGCATTATTTTAACGCTGACAAGCAGTTTTTACATGCTTTATGACAATTAGGGGCAAATAAGTCCTTATAGGCAAAATTGCTTTATTTCATGAAGGTAAGTCTATTTACACTATGACATTCAGGTTTGGATCATTCTCTCATAAGAAAATGCAAACTGCATATTAACCATTATTTTAACGCTGACAAGCAGTTTTTACATGCTTTATGACAATTAGGGGCAAATGAGTCCCTATAATCAAAATTGCTTTATTTCATGAAGGTAAGTCTATTTACACCATAACATTTAGGTTTGGATCATTCTCTCATAAGAAAATGCAAACTGCATAATAACCATTATTTTAACGCAGACAAGCAGTTTTTACATGCTTCACGACAATTGCATGCAATTGAGTCCTTATAGGCAAAATTGCTTAATTTTACAAAGGTAAGTCTATTTACACTATAACATTCAGGTTTGGATTATTCTCTCATAAGAAAATGCAAACTGCATATTAACCATTATTTTAACGCAGACAAGCAGTTTTTACATGCTTTATGACAATTAGGTGCAAATGAGTCTTTATAGGCAAACTTGCTTTATTTCATGAGAGTTAGTCTATTTACACTATAACATTCAGGTTTGGATCATTCTCTCATAAGAAAATGCAAACTGCATATTAACCATTATTTTAACGCAGACAAGCAGTTTTTACATGCTTTATGACAATTAGGGGCAAATGAGTCCTTTTAGGCAAAATTGCTTTATTTAATGAAGGTATAACTATTTACACTATAACATTCAGGTTTGGATCATTCCTCATAAGAAAATGCAAACTGCATATTATCCATTATTTTAACGCAGACAAGCAGTTTTTACATGCTTTACGACAATTAGGTGCAAATAAGTCCTTATAGGCAAAATTGCTTTATTTTACAAAGGTAAGTTTACTTAAACTATAACATTCAGGTTTAAGATCATTCTCTCATAAGAAAATGCAAACTGCATATTAACTATTATTTTAACGCATACAAGCAGTTTTTACATGCTTTTTGACAATTAGGTGCAAATGAGTTTTTATAGGCAAAATTGCTTTATTTCATGAGGGTAAGTCTATTTACACTATAACATTCAGGTTTGGATCATTCTCTCATAAGAAAATGCAAACTGCATATTAACCATTATTTTAACGCATACAAGCAGTTTTTAAATGCTTTATGACAATTAGGGGCAAATGAGTCCTTATAGGCAAAATTGCTTTATTTCATGAAGGTATAACTATTTACACTATAACATTCAGGTTTGGATCATTCTCTCATAAGAAAATGCAAACTGAATATTAACCATTATTTAAACGCAGACAAGCAGTTTTTACATGCTTTACGACAATTAGGTGCAAATGAGTCTTTATAGGCAAAATTGCTTTATTTCATGAGGATAAGTCTATTTACACTATAACATTCAAGTTTGGATCATTCTTTCATAAGAAAATGCAAACTGCATATTAACCATTATTTTAACGCAGACAAGCAGTTTTTACATGCTTTATGACAATTAGGTGCAAATGAGTCTTTATAGGCAAAATTGCTTTATTTCATGAGGGTAAGTCTATTTACACTATAACATTCAGGTTTGGATCATTCTCTAATAAGAAAATGCAAACTGCATATTAACCATTATTTTAACGCAGACAAGCAGTTTTTACATGCTTTATGGCAATTAGGGGCAAATGAGTCCTTATAGGCAAAATTGCTTTATTTCATGAAGGTATAACTATTTACACTATAACATTCAGGTTTGGATCATTCTCTCATAAGAAAATGCAAACTGCATATTATCCATTATTTTAACGCAGACAAGCAGTTTTTACATGCTTTACGACAATTAGGTGCAAATAAGTCCTTATAGGCAAAATTGCTTTATTTTACAAAGGTAAATTTACTTAAACTATAACATTCAGGTTTAGATCATTCTCTCATAAGAAAATGCAAACTGCATATTAACTATTATTTTTACGCATACAAGCAGTTTTTACATGCTTTATGAAAATTAGGTGCAAATGAGTCTTTATAGGCAAAATTTCTTTATTTCATGAGGATAAGTCTATTTACACTATAACATTCAGGTTTGGATCATTCTCTCATAAGAAAATGCAAACTGCATTTTTATTATCATTTTAACGCATACAAGCAGTTTTAAATGCTTTATGACAATTAGGTGCAAACGAGTCTTTATAGGCAAAATTGCTTTATTTCATGAGGGTAAGTCTATTTACACTATAACATTCAGGTTTGGATCATTCTTTCATAAGGAAATGCAAACTGCATATTATCCATTATTTTAACGCAGACAAGCAGTTTTTACATGCTTTACGACAATTAGGTGCAAATAAGTCCTTATAGGCAAAATTGCTTTATTTTACAAAGGTAAGTTTACTTAAACTATAACATTCAGGCTTAGATCATTCTCTCATAAGAAAATACAAACTGCATATTAACTATTATTTTAACGCATACAAGCAGTTTTTACATGCTTTATGACAATTAGGTGCAAATGAGTCTTTATAGGCAAAATTGCTTTATTTCATGAGGGTAAGTCTATTTACACTATTACATTCAGGTTTGGATCATTCTCTCATAAGAAAATGCAAACTGCATATTTACTATCATTTTAACGCATACAAGCAGTTTTTACATGCTTTATGACAATTAGGTGCAAATGAGTCTTAATAGGCAAAATTGCTTTATTTCATGAGGGTAAGTCTATTTACACTATAACATTCAGGTTTGGATCATTCTTACATAAGAAAATGCAAACTGCATATTAACCATTATTTTAACGCAGACAAGCAGTTTTTACATGCTTCACGACAATTGCGAGCAAATGAGTCCTTATAGGCAAAATTGCTTTATTTTACAAAGGTAAGTCTATTTACACTATAACATTCAGGTTTGGATCATTCTCTCATAAGAAAATGCAAACTGCATATTAACCATTATTTAAACGCAGACAAGCAGTTTTTACATGCTTTACGACAATTAGGTGCAAATGAGTCCTTATAGGCAAAATTGCTTTATTTCATGAGGGTAAGTCTATTTACACTATAACATTCAGGTTTGGATCATTCTCTCATAAGAAAATGCAAACTGCATATTAACCATTATTTTAACGCAGACAAGCAGTTTTTACATGCTTTATGACAATTAGGGGCAAATGAGTACTTATAGGCAAAATTGCTTTATTTCATGAAGGTATAACAATTTACACTATAACATTCAGGTTTGGATCATTTTCTCATTAGAAAATGCAAACTGCATATTATCCATTATTTTAACGCAGACAAGCAGTATTTACATGCTTTACGACAATTAGGTGCAAATAAGTCCTTATAGGCAAAATTGCTTTGTTTTACAAAGGTAAGTTTACTTAAACTATAACATTTAGGTTTAGATCATTCTCTCATAAGAAAATGCAAACTGCATATTAACCATTATTTAAACGCAGACAAGCAGTTTTTACATGCTTCACGACAATTAGGTGCAAATGAGTCCTTATAGGCATAATTGCTTTATTTCATGAGGGTAAGTCTATTTACACTATAACATTCAGGTTTGGACCATTCTCTCATAAGAAAATGCAAACTGCATATTAACCATTATTTTAACGCAGACAAGCAGTTTTTACATGCTTTATGACAATTAGGGGCAAATGAGTCCTTATAGGCAAAATTGCTTTATTTCATGAAGGTATAACTATTTACACTATAACTTTCAGGTTTGGATCATTCTCTCATAAGAAAATGCAAACTGCATATTATACATTATTTTAACGCAGACAAGCAGTTTTTACATGCTTTACGACAATTAGGTGCAAATAAGTCCTTATAGGCAAAATTGCTTTATTTTACAAAGGTAAGTTTACTTAAACTATAACATTCAGGTTTAGATCATTCTCTCATAAGAAAATGCAAACTGCATAATAACTATTATTTTAACGCATACAAGCAGTTTTTACATGCTTTATGAAAATTAGGTGCAAATGAGTCTTTATAGGCAAAATTGCTTTATTTCATGAGGATAAGTCTATTTACACTATAACATTCAGGTTTGGATCATTCTCTCATAAGAAAATGCAAACTGCATATTTATTATCATTTTAACGCATACAAGCAGTTTTAAATGCTTTATGACAATTAGGTGCAAACGAGTCTTTATAGGCAAAATTGCTTTATTTCATGAGGGTAAGTCTATTTACACTATAACATTCAGGTTTGGATCATTCTTTCATAAGGAAATGCAAACTGCATATTAACCATTATTTTAACGCAGACAAGCAGTTTTTACATGCTTCACGACAATTGCGTGCAAATTAGTCCTAATATGCAAAATTGCTTTATTTTACAAGGGTTAGTCTATTTTCACTATAACTTTTAGGTTTGGATCATTCTCTCATAAGAAAATGCAAACTGCATATTTACTATCATTTTCACGCAGACAAGCAGTTTTTACATGCTTCACGACAATTGCGTGCAAATGAGTCCTTATAGGCAAAATTGCTTTATTTTACAAAGGTAAGTCTATTTACACTATAACATTTAGAATTTGGATCATTCTCTCATAAGAAAATGCAAACTGCATATTAACCATTATTTTAACGCAAACAAGCAGTTTTTACATGCTTCACGACAATTGCGTGCAAATGAGTCCTTATAAACAAAATTGCTTTATTTTACAAAGGTAAGTCTATTTACACTATACATTCAGGTTTGGATCATTCTCTAATAAGAAAATGCAAACTGCATATTAACCATTATTTTAACGCAAACAAGCAGTTTTTACATGCTTTATGACAATTAGGGGCAAATGAGTCCTTATAGGCAAAATTGCTTTATTTCATGAAGGTATAACTATTTACACTATAACATTCAGGTTTGGATCATTCTCTCATAAGAAAATGCAAACTGCATATTATCCATTATTTTAACGCAGACAAGCAGTTTTTACATGCTTTACGACAATTGAGTGCAAATAAGTCTTTATAGGCAAAATTGCTTTATTTAATGAAGGTAAGTTTATTTACACTATGACATTCAGGTTTGGATCTTTCTCTCATAAGAAAGTGCAAACTGCATATTTACTATCATTTTAACGCAAGCAGTTTTTACATGCTTTATGACAATTAGGTGCAAATGAGTCTTTACAGGCAAAATTGCTTTATTTTATAAAGGTGAGTCTATTTACACTATAACATTCAGGTTTGGATCATTCTCTCATAAGAAAATGCAAACTGCATATTAACCATTATTTTATCGCAGACAAGCAGTTTTTACATGCTTCACGACAATTGCGTGCAAGAGAGTCTTTATAGGCAAAATTGCATTATTTTACAAAGGTAAGTCTATTTACGCTATAACATTCAGGTTTGGATCATTCTCTCATAAGAAAATGCAAACTGAATATTAACCATTATTTAAACGCAGACAAGCAGTTTTTACATGCTTTACGACAATTGAGTGCAAATAAGTCTTTATAGGCAAAATTGCTTTATTTTATGAAGGTAAGTCTATTTACACTATAACATTCAGGTTTGGATCATTCTCTCATAAGAAAATGCAAACTGCATATTAACCATTATTTAAACGCAGACAAGCAGTTTTTACATGCTTTACGACAATTAGGTGCAAATAAGTCTTTATAGGCAAAATTGCTTTATTTCATGAGGGTAAGTCTATTTACACTATAATATTCAGGTTTAGATCATTCTCTCATAAGAAAATGCAAACTGCATATATACTATCATTTTCACGCAGACAAGCAGTTTTTACATGCTTCACGACAATTGCGTGCAAATGAGTCCTTATAGGCAAAATTGCTTTATTTCATGAGGGTAAGTCTATTTACACTATAACATTCAGGTTTGGATCATTTTCTCATTAGAAAATGCAAACTGCATATTATCCATTATTTTAACGCAGACAAGCAGTTTTTACATGCTTTACGACAATTAGGTGCAAATAAGTCCTTATAGGCAAAATTGCTTTATTTTACAAAGGTAAGTTTACTTAAACTATAACATTCAGGTTTAGATCATTCTCTCATAAGAAAATGCAAACTGCATATTAACCATTATTTAAACGCAGACAAGCAGTTTTTACATGCTTTACGACAATTAGGTGCAAATAAGTCCTTATAGGCAAAATTGCTTTATTTTACAAAGGTAAGTTTACTTAAACTATAACATTCAGGTTTAGATCATTCTCTCATAAGAAAATGCGAACTGCATATTAACTATTATTTTAACGCATACAAGCAGTTTTTACATGCTTTATGACAATTAGGTGCAAATAAGTCTTTATATGCAAAATTGCTTTATTTCATGAGGGTAAGTCTATTTACACTATAACATTCAGGTTTGGATCATTCTTTCATAAGGAAATGCAAACTGCATATTAACCATTATTTTAACGCAGACAAGCAGTTTTTACATGCTTCACGACAAATGCGTGCAAATTAGTCCTTATAGGCAAAATTGCTTTATTTTACAAAGGTTAGTCTATTTTCACTATAACATTTAGGTTTGGATCATTCTCTCATAAGAAAATGCAAACTGCATATTATACATTATTTTAACGCATACAAGCAGTTTTTACATGCGTTATGACAATTAGGGGAAAATGAGTCCTTATAGGCAAAATTGCTTTATTTCATGAAGGTAAGTCTATCTACACTATAACATTCAGGTTTGGATCATTCTTTCATAAGAAAATGCAAACTGCATAATAACCATTATTTTAACGCAGACAAGCAGTTTTTACATGCTTCACGACAATTGCATGCAAATGAATCCTTATAGGCAAAATTGCTTTATTTTACAAAGGTAAGTCTATTTACACTATAACATTCAGGTTTGGATCATTCTCTCATAAGAAAATGCAAACTGCATATTTACTATCATTTTCACGCAGACAAGCAGTTTTTAAATGCTTCACGACAATTGCGTGCAAATGAGTCCTTATAGGCAAAATTGCTTTATTTTACAAAGGTAAGTCTATTTACACTATAATATTCAGGTTTGGATCATTCTCTCATAAGAAAATGCAAACTGCATATTAACCATTATTTAAACGCAGACAAGCAGTTTTTACATGCTTTACGACAATTAGGTGCAAATGAGTCTTTATAGGCAAAATTGCTTTATTTCATGAGGATAAGTCTATTTACACTATAACATTCAAGTTTGGATCATTCTTTCATAAGAAAATGCAAACTGCATATTAACCATTATTTTAACGCAGACAAGCAGTTTTTACATGCTTTATGACAATTAGGTGCAAATGAGTCTTTATAGGCAAAATTGCTTTATTTCATGAGGGTAAATCTATTTACACTATAACATTCAGGTTTGGATCATTCTCTCATAAGAAAATGCAAACTGCATATTAACCATTATTTTAACGCAGACAAGCAGTTTTTACATGCTTTATGACAATTAGGGTCAAATGAGTCCTTATAGGCAAAATTGCTTTATTTCATAAAGGTAAGTCTATTTACACTATACCATTCAGGTTTGGATCATTCTCTCATTAGAAAATGCAAACTGCAAATTAAGCATTATTTTAACGCTGACAAGCAGTTTTTACATGCTTTATGACAATTAGGGGCAAATAAGTCCTTATAGGCAAAATTGCTTTATTTCATGAAGGTAAGTCTATTTACACTATGACATTCAGGTTTGGATCATTCTCTCATAAGAAAATGCAAACTGCATATTAACCATTATTTTAACGCTGACAAGCATTTTTTACATGCTTTATGACAATTAGGGGCAAATGAGTCCCTATAATCAAAATTGCTTTATTTCATGAAGGTAAGTCTATTTACACCATAACATTTAGGTTTGGATCATTCTCTCATAAGAAAATGCAAACTGCATAATAACCATTATTTTAACGCAGACAAGCAGTTTTTACATGCTTCACGACAATTGCATGCAATTGAGTCCTTATATTCAAAATTGCTTTATTTTACAAAGGTAAGTCTATTTACACTATAACATTCAGGTTTGGATTATTCTCTCATAAGAAAATGCAAACTGCATATTAACCATTATTTTAACGCAGACAAGCAGTTTTTACATGCTTTATGACAATTAGGTGCAAATGAGTCTTTATAGGCAAACTTGCTTTATTTCATGAGAGTTAGTCTATTTACACTATAACATTCAGGTTTGGATCATTCTCTCATAAGAAAATGCAAACTGCATATTAACCATTATTTTAACGCAGACAAGCAGTTTTTACATGCTTTATGACAATTAGGTGCAAATGAGTCTTTATAGGCAAACTTGCTTTATTTCATGAGGGTTAGTCTATTTACACTATAACATTCAGGTTTGGATCATTCTCTCATAAGAAAATGCAAACTGCATATTAACCATTATTTTAACGCAGACAAGCAGTTTTTACATGCTTTACGACAATTAGGTGCAAATAAGTCCTTATAGGCAAAATTGCTTTATTTTACAAAGGTAAGTTTACTTAAACTATAACATTCAGGTTTAAGATCATTCTCTCATAAGAAAATGCAAACTGCATATTAACTATTATTTTAACGCATACAAGCAGTTTTTACATGCTTTTTGACAATTAGGTGCAAATGAGTTTTTATAGGCAAAATTGCTTTATTTCATGAGGGTAAGTCTATTTACACTATAACATTCAGGTTTGGATCATTCTCTCATAAGAAAATGCAAACTGCATATTAACCATTATTTTAACGCATACAAGCAGTTTTTAAATGCTTTATGACAATTAGGGGCAAATGAGTCCTTATAGGCAAAATTGCTTTATTTAATGAAGGTAAGTCTATTTACACTATGACATTCAGGTTTGGTTCTTTCTCTCATAAGAAAATGCAAACTGCATATTTACTATCATTTTAACGCATAAAAGCAGTTTTTACATGCTTTATGACAATTAGGTGCAAATGAGTCTTTATAGGCAAAATTGCATTATTTTACAAAGGTAAGTCTATTTACACTATAACATTCAGGTTTGGATCATTCTCTCATAAGAAAATGCAAACTGCATATTAACCATTATTTAAACGCAGACAAGCAGTTTTTACATGCTTTACGACAATTAAGTGCAAATAAGTCTTTATAGGCAAAATTGCTTTATTTCATGAGGGTAAGTCTATTTACACTATAATATTCAGGTTTAGATCATTCTCTCATAAGAAAATGAAAACTGCATATTAACCATTATTTAAACGCAGACAAGCAGTTTTTACATGCTTTACGACAATTAAGTGCAAATAAGTCTTTATAGGCAAAATTGCTTTATTTTATGAAGGTAAGTCTATTTACACTATAACATTCAGGTTTGGATCATTCTCTCATAAGAAAATGCAAACTGCATATTAACCATTATTTAAACGCAGACAAGCAGTTTTTACATGCTTTACGACAATTAGGTGCAAATAAGTCTTTATAGGCAAAATTGCTTTATTTCATGAGGGTAAGTCTATTTACACTATAATATTCAGGTTTGGATCATTCTCTCATAAGAAAATGCAAACTGCATATTTACTATCATTTTCACGCAGACAAGCAGTTTTTACATGCTTCACGACAATTGCGTGCAAATGAGTCCTTATAGGCAAAATTGCTTTATTTTACAAAGGTAAGTCTATTTACACTATAACATTCAGGTTTGGATCATTCTCTCATAAGAAAATGCAAACTGCATATTAACCATTATTTAAACGCAGACAAGCAGTTTTTACATGCTTTACGACAATTAGGTGCAAATGAGTCCTTATAGGCAAAATTGCTTTATTTCATGAAGGTATAACAATTTACACTATAACATTCAGGTTTGGATCATTTTCTCATTAGAAAATGCAAACTGCATATTATCCATTATTTTAACGCAGACAAGCAGTTTTTACATGCTTCACGACAATTGCGTGCAAATTAGTCCTTATAGGCAAAATTGCTTTATTTTACAAAGGTTAGTCTATTTTCACTATAACATTCAGGTTTGGATCATTCTCTCATAAGAAAATGCAAACTGCATATTATACATTATTTTAACGCATACAAGCAGTTTTTACATGCTTTATAACAATTATAGGGGCAAATGAGTCCTTATAGGCAAAATTGCTTTATTTCATGAAGGTAAGTCCATTTACACTATAACATTCAGGTTTGGATCATTCTCTCATAAGAAAATGCAAACTGCATATTAACCATTATTTTAACGCTGACAAGCAGTTTTTACATGCTTTATGACAATTAGGGGCAAATGAGTCCCTATAGGCAAAATTGCTTTATTTCATGAAGGTAAGTCTATTTACACTATAACATTTAGGTTGGGATCATTCTTTCATAAGAAAATGCAAACTGCATAATAACCATTATTTTAACGCAGACAAGCAGTTTTTACATGCTTCACGACAATTGCATGCAAATGAGTCCTTATAGACAAAATTGCTTTATTTTACAAAGGTAAGTCTATTTACACTATAACATTCAGGTTTGGATCATTCTCTCATAAGAAAATGCAAACTGCATATTAACCATTATTTAAACGCAGACAAGCAGTTTTTACATGCTTTATGACAATTAGGTGCAAATGAGTCTTTATAGGCAAAATTGCTTTATTTTATGAAGGTAAGTCTATTTACACTATAACATTCAGGTTTGGATCATTCTCTCATAAGAAAATGCAAACTGCATATTAACCATTATTTAAACGCAGACAAGCAGTTTTTACATGCTTTACGACAATTAAGTGCAAATAAGTCTTTATAGGCAAAATTGCTTTATTTCATGAGGGTAAGTCTATTTACACTATAATATTCAGGTTTAGATCATTCTCTCATAAGAAAATGAAAACTGCATATTAACCATTATTTAAACGCAGACAAGCAGTTTTTACATGCTTTACGACAATTAAGTGCAAATAAGTCTTTATAAGCAAAATTGCTTTATTTTATGAAGGTAAGTCTATTTACACTATAACATTCAGGTTTGGATCATTCTCTCATAAGAAAATGAAAACTGCATATTAACCATTATTTAAACGCAGACAAGCAGTTTTTACATGCTTTACGACAATTAGGTGCAAATAAGTCTTTATAGGCAAAATTGCTTTATTTCATGAGGGTAAGTCTATTTACACTATAATATTCAGGTTTGGTTCATTCTCTCATAAGAAAATGCAAACTGCATATTTACTATCATTTTCACGCAGACAAGCAGTTTTTACATGCTTCACGACAATTGCGTGCAAATGAGTCCTTATAGGCAAAATTGCTTTATTTTACAAAGGTAAGTCTATTTACACTATAATATTCAGGTTTGGATCATTCTCTCATAAGAAAATGCAAACTGCATATTAACCATTATTTCAACGCATACAAGCAGTTTTTACATGCTTTATGACAATTAGGGGCAAATGAGTCCTTATAGGCAAAATTGCTTTATTTCATGAAGGTTAGTCTATTTACACTATAACATTTAGGTTTGGATCATTCTCTCATAAGAAAATGCAAACTGCATATTAACCATTATTTTAACGCAAACAAGCAGTTTTTACATGCTTCACGACAATTGCGTGCAAATGAGTCCTTATAGGCAAAATTGCTTTATTTTACAAAGGTAATGCTATTTACACTATAACATTCAGGTTTGGATCATTCTCTCATAAGAAAATGCAAACTGCATATTAACCATTATTTAAACGCAGACAAGCAGTTTTTACATGCTTTACGACAATTAGGTGCAAATGAGTCCTTATAGGCAAAATTGCTTTATTTCATGAAGGTATAACAATTTACACCATAACATTCAGGTTTGGATCATTTTCTCATTAGAAAATGCAAACTGCATATTATCCATTATTTTAACGCAGACAAGCAGTTTTTACATGCTTTATGACAATTAGGGGCAAATGAGTACTTATAGGCAAAATTGCTTTATTTCATGAAGGTATAACAATTTACACTATAACATTCAGGTTTGGATCATTTTCTCATTAGAAAATGCAAACTGCATATTATCCATTATTTTAACGCAGACAAGCAGTTTTTACATGCTTTACGACAATTAGGTGCAAATAAGTCCTTATAGGCAAAATTGCTTTATTTTACAAAGGTAAGTTTACTTAAACTATAACATTCAGGTTTAGATCATTCTCTCATAAGAATATGCAAACTGCATATTAACTATTATTTTAACGCATACAAGCAGTTTTTACATGCTTTATGACAATTAGGTGCAAATAAGTCTTTATAGGCAAAATTGCTTTATTTCATGAGGGTAAGTCTATTTACAATATAACATTCAGGTTTGGATCATTCTTTTATAAGGAAATGCAAACTGCATATTAACCATTATTTTAACGCAGACAAGCAGTTTTTACATGCTTCACGACAATTGCGTGCAAATAAGTCCTTATAGGCAAAATTGCTTTATTTTACAAAGGTAAGTTTACTTAAACTATAACATTCAGGTTTAGATCATTCTCTCATAAGAATATGCAAACTGCATATTAACTATTATTTTAACGCATACAAGCAGTTTTTACATGCTTTATGACAATTAGGTGCAAATAAGTCTTTATAGGCAAAATTGCTTTATTTCATGAGGGTAAGTCTATTTACACTATAACATTCAGGTTTGGATCATTCTCTCATAAGAAAATGCAAACTGCATATTAACCATTATTTTAACGCTGACAAGCAGTTTTTACATGCTTTATGACAATTAGGGGCAAATGAGTCCCTATAGGCAAAATTGCTTTATTTCATGAAGGTAAGTCTATTTACACTATAACATTTAGGTTTGGATCATTCTTTCATAAGAAAATGCAAACTGCATAATAACCATTATTTTAACGCAGACAAGCAGTTTTTACATGCTTCACGACAATTGCATGCAAATGAATCCTTATAGGCAAAATTGCTTTATTTTACAAAGGTAAGTCTATTTACACTATAACATTCAGGTTTGGATCATTCTCTCATAAGAAAATGCAAACTGCATATTTACTATCATTTTCACGCAGACAAGCAGTTTTTACATGCTTTATGACAATTAGGTGCAAATAAGTCTTTATAGGCAAAATTGCTTTATTTCATGAGGGTAAGTCTATTTACACTATAACATTCAGGTTTGGATCATTCTTTCATAAGGAAATGCAAACTGCATATTAACCATTATTTTAACGCAGACAAGCAGTTTTTACATGCTTCACGACAATTGCGTGCAAATTAGTCCTTATAGGCAAAATTGCTTTATTTTACAAAGGTTAGTCTATTTTCACTATAACATTTAGGTTTGGATCATTCTCTCATAAGAAAATGCAAACTGCATATTATACATTATTTTAACGCATACAAGCAGTTTTTACATGCGTTATGACAATTAGGGGCAAATGAGTCCTTATAGGCAAAATTGCTTTATTTCATGAAGGTAAGTCTATTTACACTATAACATTCAGGTTTGGATCATTCTCTTATAAGAAAATGCAAACTGCATATTAACCATTATTTTAACGCTGACAAGCAGTTTTTACATGCTTTATGACAATTAGGGGCAAATGAGTCCCTATATGCAAAATTGCTTTATTTCATGAAGGTAAGACTATTTACATTATAACATTTAGGTTTGGATCATTCTTTCATAAGAAAATGCAAACTGCATAATAACCATTATTTTAACGCAGAAAAGCAGTTTTTACATGCTTCACGACAATTGCATGCAAATGAATCCTTATAGGCAAAATTGCTTTATTTTACAAAGGTAAGTCTATTTACACTATAACATTCAGGTTTGGATCATTCTCTCATAAGAAAATGCAAACTGCATATTTACTATCATTTTCACGCAGACAAGCAGTTTTTACATGCTTCACGACAATTGCGGGCAAATGAGTCCTTATATGCAAAATTGCTTTATTTTACAAAGGTAAGTCTATTTACACTATAATATTCAGGTTTGGATTATTCTCTCATAAGAAAATGCAAACTGCATATTAACCTTTATTTTTACGCAGACAAGCAGTTTTTACATGCTTTATGACAATTAGGTGCAAATGAGTCTTTATAGGCAAAATTGCTTTATTTCATGAGGGTTAGTCTTTTTACACTATAACATTCAGGTTTGGATCATTCTCTCATAAGAAAATGCAAACTGCATATTAACCATTATTTTAACGCAAACAAGCAGTTTTTACATGCTTCACGACAATTGCGTGCAAATGAGTCCTTATAGGCAAAATTGCTTTATTTTACAAAGGTAAGTCTATTTACACTATAACATTCAGGTTTGGATCATTCTCTCATAAGAAAATGCAAACTGCATATTAACCATTATTTAAACGCAGACAAGCAGTTTTTACATGCTTTACGACAATTAGGTGCAAATGAGTCTTTATAGGCAAAATTGCTTTATTTCATGAGGATAAGTCTATTTACACTATAACATTCAAGTTTGGATCATTCTTTCATAAGAAAATGCAAACTGCATATTAACCATTATTTTAACGCAGACAAGCAGTTTTTACATGCTTTATGACAATTAGGTGCAAATGAGTCTTTATAGGCAAAATTGCTTTATTTCATGAGGGTAAATCTATTTACACTATAACATTCAGGTTTGGATCATTCTCTCATAAGAAAATGCAAACTGCATATTAACCATTATTTTAACGCAGACAAGCAGTTTTTACATGCTTTATGACAATTAGGGTCAAATGAGTCCTTATAGGCAAAATTGCTTTATTTCATAAAGGTAAGTCTATTTACACTATACCATTCAGGTTTGGATCATTCTCTCATTAGAAAATGCAAACTGCAAATTAAGCATTATTTTAACGCTGACAAGCAGTTTTTACATGCTTTATGACAATTAGGGGCAAATAAGTCCTTATAGGCAAAATTGCTTTATTTCATGAAGGTAAGTCTATTTACACCATAACATTTAGGTTTGGATCATTCTCTCATAAGAAAATGCAAACTGCATAATAACCATTATTTTAACGCAGACAAGCAGTTTTTACATGCTTCACGACAATTGCATGCAATTGAGTCCTTATAGGCAAAATTGCTTTATTTTACAAAGGTAAGTCTATTTACACTATAACATTCAGGTTTGGATTATTCTCTCATAAGAAAATGCAAACTGCATATTAACCATTATTTTAACGCAGACAAGCAGTTTTTACATGCTTTATGACAATTAGGTGCAAATGAGTCTTTATAGGCAAACTTGCTTTATTTCATGAGAGTTAGTCTATTTACACTATAACATTCAGGTTTGGATCATTCTCTCATAAGAAAATGCAAACTGCATATTAACCATTATTTTAACGCAGACAAGCAGTTTTTACATGCTTTATGACAATTAGGTGCAAATGAGTCTTTATAGGCAAACTTGCTTTATTTCATGAGGGTTAGTCTATTTACACTATAACATTCAGGTTTGGATCATTCTCTCATAAGAAAATGCAAACTGCATATTAACCATTATTTTAACGCAGACAAGCAGTTTTTACATGCTTTATGACAATTAGGTGCAAATGAGTCTTTATAGGCAAACTTGCTTTATTTCATGAGGGTTAGTCTATTTACACTATAATATTCAGGTTTAGATCATTCTCTCATAAGAAAATGCAAACTGCATATATACTATCATTTTCACGCAGACAAGCAGTTTTTACATGCTTCACGACAATTGCGTGCAAATGAGTCCTTATAGGCAAAATTGCTTTATTTTACAAAGGTAAGTTTACTTAAACTATAACATTCAGGTTTAAGATCATTCTCTCATAAGAAAATGCAAACTGCATATTAACTATTATTTTAACGCATACAAGCAGTTTTTACATGCTTTTTGACAATTAGGTGCAAATGAGTTTTTATAGGCAAAATTGCTATATTTCATGAGGGTAAGTCTATTTACACTATAACATTCAGGTTTGGATCATTCTCTCATAAGAAAATGCAAACTGCATATTAACCATTATTTTAACGCATACAAGCAGTTTTTAAATGCTTTATGACAATTAGGGGCAAATGAGTCCTTATAGGCAAAATTGCTTTATTTAATGAAGGTAAGTCTATTTACACTATGACATTCAGGTTTGGTTCTTTCTCTCATAAGAAAATGCAAACTGCATATTTACTATCATTTTAACGCATAAAAGCAGTTTTTACATGCTTTATGACAATTAGGTGCAAATGAGTCTTTATAGGCAAAATTGCATTATTTTACAAAGGTAAGTCTATTTACACTATAACATTCAGGTTTGGATCATTCTCTCATAAGAAAATGCAAACTGCATATTAACCATTATTTAAACGCAGACAAGCAGTTTTTACATGCTTTACGACAATTAAGTGCAAATAAGTCTTTATAGGCAAAATTGCTTTATTTCATGAGGGTAAGTCTATTTACACTATAATATTCAGGTTTAGATCATTCTCTCATAAGAAAATGAAAACTGCATATTAACCATTATTTAAACGCAGACAAGCAGTTTTTACATGCTTTACGACAATTAAGTGCAAATAAGTCTTTATAGGCAAAATTGCTTTATTTTATGAAGGTAAGTCTATTTACACTATAACATTCAGGTTTGGATCATTCTCTCATAAGAAAATGCAAACTGCATATTAACCATTATTTAAACGCAGACAAGCAGTTTTTACATGCTTTACGACAATTAGGTGCAAATAAGTCTTTATAGGCAAAATTGCTATATTTCATGAGGGTAAGTCTATTTACACTATAATATTCAGGTTTGGATCATTCTCTCATAAGAAAATGCAAACTGCATATTTACTATCATTTTCACGCAGACAAGCAGTTTTTACATGCTTCACGACAATTGCGTGCAAATGAGTCCTTATAGGCAAAATTGCTTTATTTTACAAAGGTAAGACTATTTACACTATAACATTCAGGTTTGGATCATTCTCTCATAAGAAAATGCAAACTGCATATTAACCATTATTTAAACGCAGACAAGCAGTTTTTACATGCTTTACGACAATTAGGTGCAAATGAGTCCTTATAGGCAAAATTGCTTTATTTCATGAAGGTATAACAATTTACACTATAACATTCAGGTTTGGATCATTTTCTCATTAGAAAATGCAAACTGCATATTATCCATTATTTTAACGCAGACAAGCAGTTTTTACATGCTTCACGACAATTGCGTGCAAATTAGTCCTTATAGGCAAAATTGCTTTATTTTACAAAGGTTAGTCTATTTTCACTATAACATTCAGGTTTGGATCATTCTCTCATAGGAAAATGCAAACTGCATATTATACATTATTTTAACGCATACAAGCAGTTTTTACATGCTTTATAACAATTATAGGGGCAAATGAGTCCTTATAGGCAAAATTGCTTTATTTCATGAAGGTAAGTCTATTTTCACTATAACATTCAGGTTTGGATCATTCTCTCATAAGAAAATGCAAACTGCATATTAACCATTATTTTAACGCTGACAAGCAGTTTTTACATGCTTTATGACAATTAGGGGCAAATGAGTCCCTATAGGCAAAATTGCTTTATTTCATGAAGGTAAGTCTATTTACACTATAACATTTAGGTTTGGATCATTCTTTCATAAGAAAATGCAAACTGCATAATAACCATTATTTTAACGCAGACAAGCAGTTTTTACATGCTTCACGACAATTGCATGCAAATGAGTCCTTATAGACAAAATTGCTTTATTTTACAAAGGTAAGTCTATTTACACTATAACATTCAGGTTTGGATCATTCTCTCATAAGAAAATGCAAACTGCATATTAACCATTATTTAAACGCAGACAAGCAGTTTTTACATGCTTTATGACAATTAGGTGCAAATGAGTCTTTATAGGCAAAATTGCTTTATTTTATGAAGGTAAGTCTATTTACACTATACATTCAGGTTTGGATCATTCTCTCATAAGAAAATGCAAACTGCATATTAACCATTATTTAAACGCAGACAAGCAGTTTTTACATGCTTTACGACAATTAAGTGCAAATAAGTCTTTATAGGCAAAATTGCTTTATTTCATGAGGGTAAGTCTATTTACACTATAATATTCAGGTTTAGATCATTCTCTCATAAGAAAATGAAAACTGCATATTAACCATTATTTAAACGCAGACAAGCAGTTTTTACATGCTTTACGACAATTAAGTGCAAATAAGTCTTTATAAGCAAAATTGCTTTATTTTATGAAGGTAAGTCTATTTACACTATAACATTCAGGTTTGGATCATTCTCTCATAAGAAAATGAAAACTGCATATTAACCATTATTTAAACGCAGACAAGCAGTTTTTCTATGCTTTACGACAATTAGGTGCAAATAAGTCTTTATAGGCAAAATTGCTTTATTTCATGAGGGTAAGTCTATTTACACTATAATATTCAGGTTTGGTTCATTCTCTCATAAGAAAATGCAAACTGCATATTTACTATTATTTTCACGCAGACAAGCAGTTTTTACATGCTTCACGACAATTGCGTGCAAATGAGTCCTTATAGGCAAACTTGCTTTATTTTACAAAGGTAAGTCTATTTACACTATAATATTCAGGTTTGGATCATTCTCTCATAAGAAAATGCAAACTGCATATTAACCATTATTTTAACGCATACAAGCAGTTTTTACATGCTTTATGACAATTAGGGGCAAATGAGTCCTTATAGGCAAAATTGCTTTATTTCATGAAGGTAAGTCTATTTACACTATAACATTTAGGTTTGGATCATTCTCTCATAAGAAAATGCAAACTGCATATTAACCATTATTTTAACGCAAACAAGCAGTTTTTACATGCTTCACGACAATTGCGTGCAAATGAGTCCTTATAGGCAAAATTGCTTTATTTTACAAAGGTAATGCTATTTACACTATAACATTCAGGTTTGGATCATTCTCTCATAAGAAAATGCAAACTGCATATTAACCATTATTTAAACGCAGACAAGCAGTTTTTACATGCTTTACGACAATTAGGTGCAAATGAGTCCTTATAGGCAAAATTGCTTTATTTCATGAAGGTATAACAATTTACACCATAACATTCAGGTTTGGATCATTTTCTCATTAGAAAATGCAAACTGCATATTATCCATTATTTTAACGCAGACAAGCAGTTTTTACATGCTTTATGACAATTAGGGGCAAATGAGTACTTATAGGCAAAATTGCTTTATTTCATGAAGGTATAACAATTTACACTATAACATTAAGGTTTGGATCATTTTCTCATTAGAAAATGCAAACTGCATATTATCCATTATTTTAACGCAGACAAGCAGTTTTTACATGCTTTACGACAATTAGGTGCAAATAAGTCCTTATAGGCAAAATTGCTTTATTTTACAAAGGTAAGTTTACTTAAACTATAACATTCAGGTTTAGATCATTCTCTCATAAGAATATGCAAACTGCATATTAACTATTATTTTAACGCATACAAGCAGTTTTTACATGCTTTATGACAATTAGGTGCAAATAAGTCTTTATAGGCAAAATTGCTTTATTTCATGAGGGTAAGTCTATTTACAATATAACATTCAGGTTTGGATCATTCTTTCATAAGGAAATGCAAACTGCATATTAACCATTATTTTAACGCAGACAAGCAGTTTTTACATGCTTCACGACAATTGCGTGCAAATAAGTCCTTATAGGCAAAATTGCTTTATTTTACAAAGGTAAGTTTACTTAAACTATAACATTCAGGTTTAGATCATTCTCTCATAAGAATATGCAAACTGCATATTAACTATTATTTTAACGCATACAAGCAGTTTTTACATGCTTTATGACAATTAGGTGCAAATAAGTCTTTATAGGCAAAATTGCTTTATTTCATGAGGGTAAGTCTATTTACACTATAACATTCAGGTTTGGATCATTCTCTCATAAGAAAATGCAAACTGCATATTATACATTATTTTAACGCATACAAGCAGTTTTTACATGCTTTATAACAATTAGGGGCAAATGAGTCCTTATAGGCAAAATTGCTTTATTTCATGAAGGTAAATCTATTTACACTATAACATTCAGGTTTGGATCATTCTCTCATAAAAAAATGCAAACTGCATATTAACCATTATTTTAACGCTGACAAGCAGTTTTTACATGCTTTATGACAATTAGGGGCAAATGAGTCCCTATAGGCAAAATTGCTTTATTTCATGAAGGTAAGTCTATTTACACTATAACATTTAGGTTTGGATCATTCTTTCATAAGAAAATGCAAACTGCATAATAACCATTATTTTAACGCAGACAAGCAGTTTTTACATGCTTCACGACAATTGCATGCAAATGAGTCCTTATAGACAAAATTGCTTTATTTTACAAAGGTAAGTCTATTTACACTATAACATTCAGGTTTGGATCATTCTCTCATAAGAAAATGCAAACTGCATATTAACCATTATTTAAACGCAGACAAGCAGTTTTTACATGCTTTATGACAATTAGATGCAAATGAGTCTTTATAGGCAAAATTGCTTTATTTCATGAGGGTAAGTCTATTTACACTATAACATTCAGGTTTTGATCATTCTCTCATAAGAAAATGCAAACTGCATATTTACTATCATTTTCACGCAGACAAGCAGTTTTTACATGCTTCACGACAATTGCGTGCAAATGAGTCCTTATATGCAAAATTGCTTTATTTTACAAAGGTAAGTTTACTTAAACTATAACATTCAGGTTTAGATCATTCTCTCATAAGAAAATGCAAACTGCATATTAACTATTATTTTAACGCATACAAGCAGTTTTTACATGCTTTATGACAATTAGGTGCAAATAGGTCTTTATAGGCAAAATTGCTTTATTTCATGAGGGTAAGTCTATTTACACTATAACATTCAGGTTTGGATCATTCTTTCATAAGGAAATGCAAACTGCATATTAACCATTATTTTAACGCAGACAAGCAGTTTTTACATGCTTCACGACAATTGCGTGCAAATTAGTCCTTATACGCAAAATTGCTTTATTTTACAAGGGTTAGTCTATTTTCACTATAACATTTAGGTTTGGATCATTCTCTCATAAGAAAATGCAAACTGCATATTAACTATCATTTTCACGCAGACAAGCAGTTTTTACATGCTTCACGACAATTGCGTGCAAATGAGTCCTTATAAACAAAATTGCTTTATTTTACAAAGGTTAGTCTATTTACACTATAACATTCAGGTTTGGATCATTCTCTCATAAGAAAATGCAAACTGCATATTAACCATTATTTAAACGCAGACAAGCAGTTTTTACATGCTTTATGACAATTAGGGGCAAATGAGTCCTTATAGGCAAAATTGCTTTATTTCATGAAGGTATAACTATTTACACTATAACATTCAGGTTTGGACCATTCTCTCATAAGAAAATGCAAACTGCATATTATCCTTTATTTTAACGCAGACAAGCAGTTTTTACATGCTTTACGACAATTAGGTGCAAATAATTCCTTATAGGCAAAATTGCTTTATTTCATGAAGGTAAGTCTATTTACACTATAACATTTAGGTTTGGATCATTCTCTCATAAGAAAATGCAAACTGCATATTAACCATTATTTTAACGCAAACAAGCAGTTTTTACATGCTTCACGACAATTGCGTGCAAATGAGTCCTTATAAACAAAATTGCTTTATTTTACAAAGGTAAGTCTATTTACACTATAACATTCAGGTTTGGATCATTCTCTCATAAGAAAATGCAAACTGCATATTAACCATTATTTAAACGCAGACAAGCAGTTTTTACATGCTTTACGACAATTAGGTGCAAATGAGTCCTTATAGGCAAAACTGCTTTATTTCATGAGGGTTAGTCTATTTACACTATAACATTTAGGTTTGGATCATTCTCTCATAAGAAAATGCAAACTGCATATTAACCATTATTTAAACGCAGACAAGCAGTTTTTACATGCTTTACGACAATAAGGTGCAAATGAGTCTTTATAGGCAAAATTGCTTTATTTCATGAGGATAAGTCTATTTACACTATAACATTCAGGTTTGGACCATTCTCTCATAAGAAAATGCAAACTGCATATTATCCTTTATTTTAACGCAGACAAGCAGTTTTTACATGCTTTACGACAATTAGGTGCAAATAATTCCTTATAGGCAAAATTGCTTTATTTCATGAAGGTAAGTCTATTTACACTATAACATTTAGGTTTGGATCATTCTCTCATAAGAAAATGCAAACTGCATATTAACCATTATTTTAACGCAAACAAGCAGTTTTTACATGCTTCACGACAATTGCGTGCAAATGAGTCCTTATAAACAAAATTGCTTTATTTTACAAAGGTAAGTCTATTTACACTATAACATTCAGGTTTGGATCATTCTCTCATAAGAAAATGCAAACTGCATATTAACCATTATTTAAACGCAGACAAGCAGTTTTTACATGCTTTACGACAATTAGGTGCAAATGAGTCCTTATAGGCAAAACTGCTTTATTTCATGAGGGTTAGTCTATTTACACTATAACATTTAGGTTTGGATCATTCTCTCATAAGAAAATGCAAACGGCATATTAACCATTATTTAAACGCAGACAAGCAGTTTTTACATGCTTTACGACAATAAGGTGCAAATGAGTCTTTATAGGCAAAATTGCTTTATTTCATGAAGATAAGTCTATTTACACTATAACATTCAGGTTTGGATCATTCTTTCATAAGAAAATGCAAACTGCATATTAACCATTATTTTAACGCAGACAAGCAGTTTTTACATGCTTTATGACAATTAGGTGCAAATGAGTCTTTACAGGCAAAATTGCTTTATTTCATGAGGGTAAGTCTATTTACACTATAACATTCAGGTTTGGATCATTGTCTAATAAGAAAATGCAAACTGCATATTAACCATTATTTTAACGCAGACAAGCAGTTTTTACATGCTTTATGACAATTAGGGGCAAATGAGTCCTTATAGGCAAAGTTGCTTTATTTCATGAAGGTATAACTATTTACACTATAACATTCAAGTTTGGATCATTCTCTCATAAGAAAATGCAAACTGCATATTATCCATTATTTTAACGCAGACAAGCAGTTTTTTCATGCTTTACGACAATTACGTGCAAATAAGTCCTTATAGGCAAAATTGCTTTATTTTACAAAGGTAAGTTTACTTAAACTATAACATTCAGGTTTAGATCATTCTCTCATAAGAAAATGCAAACTGCATATTAACTATTATTTTAACGCATACAAGCAGTTTTTACATGCTTTATGACAATTAGGTGCAAATGAGTCTTTATAGGCAAAATTGCTTTATTTCATGAGGGTAAGTCTATTTACATTATTACATTCAGGTTTGGATCATTCTCTCATATGAAAATGCAAACTGCATATTTACTATCATTTTAACGCATACAAGCAGTTTTTACATGCTTTATGACAATTAGGTGCAAATGAGTCTTTATAGGCAAAATTGCTTTATTACATGTGGGTAAGTCTATTTACACTATAACATTCAGGTTTGGATCATTCTTTCATAAGAAAATGCAAACTGCATATTAACCATTATTTTAACGCAGACAAGCAGTTTTTACATGCTTCACGACAATTGCGAGCAAATGAGTCCTTATAGGCAAAATTGCTTTATTTTACAAAGGATATCTATTTTTACTATAACATTCAGGTTTAGATCATTCTCTCATAAGAAAATGCAAACTGCATATTAACCATTATTTTAACGCATACAAGCAGTTTTTACATGCTTTATGACAATTAGGGTCAAATGAGTCCTTATAGGCAAAATTGCTTTATTTCATGAAGGTAAGTCTATTTACACTATACCATTCAGGTTTGGATCATTCTCTCATTAGAAAATGCAAACTGCAAATTAAGCATTATTTTAACGCTGACAAGCAGTTTTTACATGCTTTATGACAATTAGGGGCAAATAAGTCCTTATAGGCAAAATTGCTTTATTTCATGAAGGTAAGTCTATTTACACTATGACATTCAGGTTTTATATCATTCTCTCATAAGAAAATGCAAACTGCATATTAACCATTATTTTAACGCTGACAAGCAGTTTTTACATGCTTTATGACAATTAGGGGCAAATGAGTCCCTATAATCAAAATTGCTTTATTTCATGAAGGTAAGTCTATTTACACTATAACATTTAGGTTTGGATCATTCTCTCATAAGAAAATGCAAACTGCATAATAACCATTATTTTAACGCAGACAAGCAGTTTTTACATGCTTCACGACAATTGCATGCAAATGAGTCCTTATAAGCAAAATTGCTTTATTTTACAAAGGTAAGTCTATTTACACTATAACATTCAGGTTTGGATCATTCTCTCATAAGAAAATGCAAACTGCATTTTTACTATCATTTTCACGCAGACAAGCAGTTTTTACATGCTTCACGACAATTGCGGGCAAATGAGTCCTTATATGCAAAATTGCTTTATTTTACAAAAGTAAGTCTATTTACACTATAATATTCAGGTTTGGATTATTCTCTCATAAGAAAATGCAAACTGCATATTAACCATTATTTTAACGCAGACAAGCAGTTTTTACATGCTTTATGACAATTAGGTGCAAATGAGTCTTTATAGGCAAACTTGCTTTATTTCATGAGGGTTAGTCTATTTACACTATAACATTCAGGTTTGGATCATTCTCTCATAAGAAAATGCAAACTGCATATTAACCATTATTTTAACGCAGACAAGCAGTTTTTACATGCTTTATGACAATTAGGTGCAAATGAGTCTTTATAGGCAAAATTGCTTTATTTCATAAGGGTTAGTCTATTTACACTATAACATTCAGGTTTGGATCATTCTCTCATAAGAAAATGCAAACTGCATATTAACCATTATTTTAACGCAGACAAGCAGTTTTTACATGCTTTATGACAATTAGGGGCAAATGAGTCCTTACAGGCAAAATTGCTTTATTTCATGAAGGTATAACTATTTACACTATAACATTCAGGTTTGGATCATTCTCTCATAAGAAAATGCAAACTGCATATTATCCATTATTTTAACGCAGACAAGCAGTTTTTACATGCTTTACGACAATTAGGTGCAAATAAGTCCTTATAGGCAAAATTGCTTTATTTTACAAAGGTAAGTTTACTTAAACTATAACATTCAGGTTTAAGATCATTCTCTCATAAGAAAATGCAAACTGCATATTAACTATTATTTTAACGCATACAAGCAGTTTTTACATGCTTTTTGACAATTAGGTGCAAATGAGTTTTTATAGGCAAAATTGCTTTATTTCATGAGGATAAGTCTATTTACACTATAACATTCAGGTTTGGATCATTCTCTCATAAGAAAATGCAAACTGCATATTAACCATTATTTTAACGCATACAAGCAGTTTTTAAATGCTTTATGACAATTAGGGGCAAATGAGTCCTTATAGGCAAAATTGCTTTATTTAATGAAGGTAAGTCTATTTACACTATGACATTCAGGTTTGGATCTTTCTCTCATAAGAAAATGCAAACTGCATATTTACTATCATTTTAACGCAAGCAGTTTTTACATGCTTTATGACAATTAGGTGCAAATGAGTCTTTATAGGCAAAATTGCTTTATTTTATGAAGGTAAGTCTATTTACACTATAACATTCAGGTTTGGATCATTCTCTCATAAGAAAATGCAAACTGCATATTAACCATTATTTTATCGCAGACAAGCAGTTTTTACATGCTTTATGACAATTAGGTGCAAATGAGTCTTTATAGGCAAAATTGCTTTATTTCATGAGGGTAAGTCTATTTACACTATAACATTCAGAATTGGATCATTCTCTCATAAGAAAATGCAAACTGCATATTAACCATTATTTTAACGCAGACAAGCAGTTTTTACATGCTTTATGACAATTAGGGGCAAATGAGTCCTTATAGGCAAAATTGCTTTATTTCATGAAGGTATAACTATTTACACTATAACATTCAGGTTTGGATCATTCTCTCAAAAGAAAATGCAAACTGCATATTATCCATTATTTTAACGCAGACAAGCAGTTTTTACATGCTTTACGACAATTAGGTGCAAATAAGTCCTTATAGGCAAAATTGCTTTATTTCATGAGGGTTGGTCTATTTACACTATAACATTTAGGTTTGGATCATTCTCTCATAAGAAAATGCAAACTGCATATTAACCATTTTTAAACGCAGACAAGCAGTTTTTACATGCTTTACGACAATTAGGTGCAAATGAGTCTTTATAGGCAAAATTGCTTTATTTCATGAGGATAAGTCTATTTACACTATAACATTTAGGTTTGGATCATTCTCTCATAAGAAAATGCAAACTGCATATTAACCATTATTTTAACGCAGACAAGCAGTTTTTACATGCTTTATGACAATTAGGTGCAAATGAGTCTTTATAGGCAAAATTGCTTTATTTCATGAGGGTAAGTCTATTTACACTATAACATTCAGAATTGGATCATTCTCTCATAAGAAAATGCAAACTGCATATTAACCATTATTTTAACGCAGACAAGCAGTTTTTACATGCTTTATGACAATTAGGGGCAAATGAGTCCTTATAGGCAAAATTGCTTTATTTCATGAAGGTATAACTATTTACACTATAACATTCAGGTTTGGATCATTCTCTCAAAAGAAAATGCAAACTGCATATTATCCATTATTTTAACGCAGACAAGCAGTTTTTACATGCTTTACGACAATTAGGTGCAAATAAGTCCTTATAGGCAAAATTGCTTTATTTTACAAAGGTAAGTTTACTTAAACTATAACATTTAGGTTTAGATCATTCTCTCATAAGAAAATGCAAACTGCATATTAACCATTATTTAAACGCAGACAAGCAGTTTTTACATGCTTTACGACAATTAGGTGCAAATGAGTCTTTATAGGCAAAATTGCTTTATTTCATGAGGGTAAGTCTATTTAGACTATAACATTCAGGTTTTGATCATTCTCTCATAAGAAAATGCAAACTGCATATTTACTATCATTTTCACGCAGACAAGCAGTTTTTACATGCTTCACGACAATTGCGTGCAAATGAGTCCTTATATGCAAAATTGCTTTATTTTACAAAGGTAAGTTTATTTACACTATAATATTCAGGTTTGGATTATTCTCTCATAAGCAAATGCAAACTGCATATTAACTATTATTTAAACGCAGACAAGCAGTTTTTACATGCTTTACTACAATTAGGTGCAAATGAGTCCTTATAGGCAAAATTGCTTTATTTCATGAGGGTTGGTCTATTTACACTATAACATTTAGGTTTGGATCATTCTCTCATAAGAAAATGCAAACTGCATATTAACCATTTTTAAACGCAGACAAGCAGTTTTTACATGCTTTACGACAATTAGGTGCAAATGAGTCTTTATAGGCAAAATTGCTTTATTTCATGAGGATAAGTCTATTTACACTATAACATTTAGGTTTGGATCATTCTCTCATAAGAAAATGCAAACTGCATATTAACCATTATTTTAACGCAGACAAGCAGTTTTTACATGCTTTATGACAATTAGGTGCAAATGAGTCTTTATAGGCAAAATTGCTTTATTTCATGAGGGTAAGTCTATTTACACTATAACATTCAGAATTGGATCATTCTCTCATAAGAAAATGCAAACTGCATATTAACCATTATTTTAACGCAGACAAGCAGTTTTTACATGCTTTATGACAATTAGGGGCAAATGAGTCCTTATAGGCAAAATTGCTTTATTTCATGAAGGTATAACTATTTACACTATAACATTCAGGTTTGGATCATTCTCTCAAAAGAAAATGCAAACTGCATATTATCCATTATTTTAACGCAGACAAGCAGTTTTTACATGCTTTACGACAATTAGGTGCAAATAAGTCCTTATAGGCAAAATTGCTTTATTTTACAAAGGTAAGTTTACTTAAACTATAACATTTAGGTTTAGATCATTCTCTCATAAGAAAATGCAAACTGCATATTAACTATTATTTTAACGCATACAAGCAGTAGTCCGGGGGCCAGTAACAGGTTTTTCTTACCAATTTCCGCATGCCTCAAAGACTCGTAAAAAGCTTTAGACAGTTGGACTATGAAGCATCGTGGCCGTCAGCTGCGGCACTATCGGGGGAATAGGTAGCTTTATAGCTTCGGAAATATTTTGAAAATAAAGAAATCAGCCGCTATTTTGTTTTATAAATCTGTCAGAAATAAACTAGTTCGGCATGCTTAGATTAATTTTTACATGACTTGGAACATAATATTATGTAGCTAACCATGGCAACGAATAGCAAATATCATATTGAATACGATCCATTACCCGCGCGATATCAGAAATTCTTTAATATAATAAAATGTCAACATTTTTGAAGTGGTCCCGTCACCCAATTGGCTGGAATTTTTGTGTATTTTGTCAAAAGAAAAGTTCAACGTTAAAATTAATCAACGAAGATTTGTGCAAGTGCCGTAATATACTCACTATTCGAAAAAATTATAATTTAGCAGCAAGAGATGTAAACTTCCTGAACAACCTAATGATTTTCAACTGTATCATAGCGATTGCTATCGACGCTTTACAGCTTTACCGCCAAAATATCGACGTTCCCAACTTTCTCTTCTACCACACCCTTTTTTGTATCAGCTGACAATCTTTCCCCCAATATACAAGCAGCTGACGATTTTATTTATTTTAAATATTATAAAAACTACCTTTTGACAAAGTTTCATGTGATAGGGAATGACTGAATTCATATTAATTTCGTCAAGTTCGTATGATCAGCTGACGTAACATCCACCATCGTACAGCCAGCTGACGTTTTTTTTTTATGAAAGATCATTAATAACTATCTTTTGACAAGTTTTCAATCGATAGGTAATGATAAAAAATATTATTCAAATAAATAAAATTATCGACCAATTTTTTTCAGACTATACCTATATTGACAAAAAATAATAAATTATAAATCAATATTTCACTAGATGACGTTTCGAAATAATCTAAAAAATATATAAATTAATTAGTATAATATCTACTTTCTAATAGAATGGAGTTTGAATTATCGAATTTTAATGAAAAATATTAATAACGATCAGTTTTTTGATAAGTAGTCATGGATACCTATGTACTTAACAGACGTTTGTCAAAGATTTGGATATAAAAAATATTATCTTTTTAACCGTGCGTGGGAGGCTATTCCACCGATACTGGCGCAGCTGACGGCCACTATGCTATATGGTACTACTGTCTGAGCATTTTGCGAGTTTTTCAGCCGCGCGGAAATGGACAACCTAAATAGGTCGCTGGCCCCCGGACCACAGTTTTTACATGCTTTATGAAAATTAGGTGCAAATGAGTCTTTATAGGCAAAATTGCTTTATTTCATGAGGATAAGTCTATTTACACTATGACATTCAGGTTTGGATCATTCTCTCATAAGAAAATGCAAACTGCATATTTACTATCATTTTAACGCATACAAGCAGTTTTTACATGCTTTATGACAATTAGGTGCAAATGAGTCTTTATAGGCAAAATTGCTTTATTTCATGAGGGTAAGTCTATTTACACTATAACATTCAGGTTTGGATCATTCTTTCATAAGAAAATGCAAACTGCATATTAACCATTATTTTAACGCAGACAAGCAGTTTTTACATGCTTCACGACAATTAGGTGCAAATGAGTCCTTATAGGCAAAATTGCTTTATTTTACAAAGGTAAGTCTATTTTTACTATAACATTCAGGTTTAGATCATTTTCTCATAAGAAAATGCAAACTGCATATTAACCATTATTTTAACGCATACAAGCAGTTTTTTACGACAATTAGGTGCAAATGAGTCCTTATAGGCAAAATTGCCTTATTTAATGAGGGTAAGTCTATTTACACTATAACATTCAGGTTTGGATCATTCTCTCATAAGAAAATGCAAACTGCATATTAACCATTATTTTAACGCAGACAAGCAGTTTTTACATGCTTTATGACAATTAGGGGCAAATGAGTACTTATAGGCAAAATTGCTTTATTTCATGAAGGTATAACAATTTACACTATAACATTCAGGTTTGGATCATTTTCTCACTAGAAAATTCAAACTGCATATTATCCATTATTTTAACGCAGACAAGCAGTTTTTACATGCTTTACGACAATTAGGTGCAAATAAGTCCTTATAGGCAAAATTGCTTTATTTTACAAAGGTAAGTTTACTTAAACTATAACATTCAGGTTTAGATCATTCTCTCATAAGAAAATGCAAACTGCATATTAACTATTATTTTAACGCATACAAGCAGTTTTTACATGCTTTATGACAATTAGGTGCAAATAAGTCTTTATAGGCAAAATTGCTTTATTTCATGAGGGTAAGGTTATTTACACTATACCATTCAGGTTTGGATCATTCTTTCATAAGGAAATGCAAACTGCATATAAACTATTATTTTAACGCAGACAATCAGTTTTTACATGCTTTATGACAATTAGGGGCAAATGAGTCCCTATAGGCAAAATTGCTTTATTTCATGAAGGTAAGTCTATTTTTACTATAACATTTAGGTTTGGATCATTCTTTTATAAGAAAATGCAAACTGCATAATAACCATTATTTTAACGCAGACAAGCAGTTTTTACATGCTTCACGACAATTGCGTGCAAATGAGTCCTTATATGCAAAATTGCTTTATTTTACAAAGGTAAGTCTATTTACACTATAATATTCAGGTTTTGATTAATCTCTCACATAAGCAAAAGCAAACTGCATATTAACTATTATTTAAACGCAGTCAAGCAGTTTTTACATGCTTTACTACAATTAGGTGCAAATGAGTCCTTATAGGCAAAATTGCTTTATTTCATGAGGGTTAGTCTATTTACACTATAACATTTGGGTTTGGATCATTCTCTCATAAGAAAATGCAAACTGCATATTAACCATTATTTAAACGCAGACAAGCAGTTTTTACATGCTTTACGACAATTAGGTGCAAATGAGTCTTTATAGGCAAAATTGCTTTATTTTATGAAGGTAAGTCTATTTACACTATGACATTCAGGTTTGGATCATTCTCTCATAAGAAAATGCAAACTGCATATTAACCATTATTTAAACGCAGACAAGCAGTTTTTACATGCTTTACGACAATTAGGTGCAAATAAGTCTTTATAGGCAAAATTGCTTTATTTCATGAGGGTAAGTCTATTTACACTATAATATTCAGGTTTGGATCATTCTCTCATAAGAAAATGCAAACTGCATATTTACTATCATTTTCACGCAGACAAGCAGTTTTTACATGCTTCACGACAATTGCGTGCAAATGAGTCCTTATAGGCAAAATTGCTTTATTTTACAAAGGTAAGTCTATTTACACTATAATATTCAGGTTTGGATCATTCTTTCATAAGAAAATGCAAACTGCATATTAACTATTATTTTAACGCATACAAGCAGTTTTTACATGCTTTATGAAATTAGGGGCAAATGAGTCCTTATAGGCAAAATTGCTTTATTTCATGAAGGTAAGTCTATTTACACTATAACATTTAGGTTTGGATCATTCTCTCATAAGAATATGCAAACTGCATATTAACCATTATTTTAACGCAAACAAGCAGTTTTTACATGCTTCACGACAATTGCGTGCAAATGAGTCCTTGTAGGCAAAATTGCTTTATTTTACAAAGGTAAGTCTATTTACACTATAACATTCAGGTTTGGATCATTCTCTCATAAGAAAATGCAAACTGCATATTAACCATTATTTAAACGCAGACAAGCAGTTTTTACGTGCTTTACGACAATTAGGTGCACATGAGTCCTTATAGGCAAAATTGCTTTATTTCATGAGGGTAAGTCTATTTACACTATAACATTCAGGTTTGAATCATTCTCTCATAAGAAAATGCAAACTGCATATTAACCATTATTTTAACGCAGACAAGCAGTTTTTACATGCTTTATGACAATTAGGGGCAAATGAGTACTTATAGGCAAAATTGCTTTATTTCATGAAGGTATAACATTTTACACTATAACATTCAGGTTTGGATCAATTTCTCATTAGAAAATGCAAACTGCATATTATCCATTATTTTAACGCAGACAAGCAGTTTTTACATGCTTTACGACAATTAGGTGCAAATAAGTCCTTATAGGCAAAATTGCTTTATTTTACAAAGGTAAGTTTACTTAAACTATAACATTCAGGTTTAGATCATTCTCTCATAAGAAAATGCAAACTGCATATTAACTATTATTTTAACGCATACAAGCAGTTTTTACATGCTTTATGACAATTAGGTGCAAATAAGTCTTTATAGGCAAAATTGCTTTATTTCATGAGGGTAAGTCTATTTACACTATAACATTCAGGTTTGGATCATTCTTTCATAAGGAAATGCAAACTGCATATTAACCATTATTTTAACGCAGACAAGCAGTTTTTACATGCTTCACGACAATTGCGTGCAAATTAGTCCTTATAGGCAAAATTGCTTTATTTTACAAAGGTTAGTCTATTTTCACTATAACATTCAGGTTTGGATCATTCTCTCATAAGAAAATGCAAACTGCATATTATACATTATTTTAACGCATACAAGCAGTTTTTACATGCTTTATGACAATTAGGGGCAAATGAGTCCTTATAGGCAAAATCGCTTTATTTCATGAAGGTAAGTCTATTTACACTATAACATTCAGGTTTGGATCATTCTCTCATAAGAAAATGCAAACTGCATATTAACCATTATTTTAACGCTGACAAGCAGTTTTTACATGCTTTATGACAATTAGGGGCAAATGAGTCCCTATCGGCAAAATTGCTTTATTTCATGAAGGTAAGTCTATTTACACTATAACATTTAGGTTTGGATCATTCTTTCATAAGAAAATGCAAACTGCATAATAACCATTATTTTAACGCAGACAAGCAGTTTTTACATGCTTCACGACAATTGCATGCAAATGAGTCCTTATAGGCAAAATTGCTTTATTTCATGAGGGTAAGTCTATTTACACTATAACATTCAGGTTTGGATCATTCTTTCATAAGGAAATGCAAACTGCATATTAACCATTATTTTAACGCAGACAACCAGTTTTTACATGCTTTATGACAATTAGGGGCAAATGAGTTCCTATAGGCAAAATTGCTTTATTTCATGAAGGTAAGTCTATTTACACTATATCATTTAGGTTTGGATCATTCATTCATAAGAAAATGCAAACTGCATATTAACCATTATTTAAACGCAGACAAGCAGTTTTTACATGCTTTACAACAATTAGGTGCAAATGAGTCTTTATAGGCAAAATTGCTTTATTTCATGAGGATAAATCTATTTACACTATAACATTCAGGTTTGGATCATTCTTTCATAAGAAAATGCAAACTGCATATTAACCATTATTTTAACGCAGACAAGCAGTTTTTACATGCTTTATGACAATTAGGTGCAAATGAGTCTTTATAGGCAAAATTGCTTTATTAATGAGGGTAAATCTATTTACACTATAACATTCAGGTTTGGATCATTCTCTCATAAGAAAATGCAAACTGCATATTAACCATTATATATATTAGATATCGTGTCCATCGATAATAGTTAATAAGAAAAAATTCGCAGGTTTGTGGACAAAAGTTATATTTATAATTGTACGACGTTTCGTCTATAAATTTAGACTTTTTCAAGTACAAAATTGAAAATTATTTAAAACAATAATTATGAAAATAAACATTAATTACTAACCATAGCAATTAACAAAAGTTAAGGTACATAAGATAAAAACATGGCAACTAGTTTATGTATAAATGTTTTAAACAATAAAAATAAAAATTAAAAATAAAAAATTAAAAATTCGTAAGTTAGTTCAATTTCATAATATAGTTGTACTGACTACTTAAATTTTGAGTGTCTGTTCTATAATTAATAGAATTGTTTTTTCTAATAAAACACATTTCACTGATATTACGTTTTTTCCAATTTGACTCTTTATCTAATATTTGAACTTCGTTAAATAGAAATTTATGTCCAGTGTCGAAATGATGAGATGACAACGCGGTCTTATTATCACTTAATAAATTATTGTTTCTACAGTCCATTCTGTGTTGGTAAATTCTATGTTTTAGTAACTGTCTTGTTTGCCCCACATAACACTTACTACATTCACAAGGTATTTTGTAAATGATATTAGATTGATGTAAAATAGGTGTTTTATCTTTAAGACTTGTGAATAATCTGTCTAATTTATTTAAGTTATAAAACACCAACTTGATATTTGTGTTAGAAAATAGTCTGTTGATCTTGTAGGATAAGTTCTTGACGAATGGAAATCTAACATACATCTTGGTAGAGTTAGTTCTTTCAGCCACAGTATCCAACGTGTTATTCAGGTGATTTTGGTCTTGTATAAACTTATTGATGCATTGATGAATAAACTTGACAGGGTAATTATTAGCTTTTAAGATATTTTCAACTTTCTTAAAATTGTCATTATGGTAATCTTGGTGACTTAATCTTGTTACCCTGTGTAACAAGCTTTTTATAACACTAATTTTCTGCTGTACTGAATGGTTTGAGCGATAATTCAGAAGCCTGCCTGAATGAGATGGTTTCATATACCAATTCGTTCTTAATTCTCCTGAAGCTGAACGTGTTACTAATGTGTCTAAAAATGGGATTGATTTATCAACTTCCTTCTCCATAGTGAATTGGATCTTCTCATTAAACTGATTAAACCTTTGCAATAAGTCATCAATTTTATTATCAGGAACTGCAATGAAAGTGTCGTCCACATAAACTTTTAGTATCGGGATTTTATATGGTAAAGTTTCCAATACTTTGGAAACTACGTAGTCCATCACGATGTTGGCTAAGACAGGACTTGCTGGGTTTCCCATTGCGCTTCCATCAAGTTGGAGGTAGAAATGATTATCGTAGCTAAAGTAACTTGTGTCAAAACAAAAACAAATAAGTTCAATGAGCAAGTCAAGAGTTATGTTAATTTTCTTTGACCACGTGTGCCAATTTTCTTTAACAATTTTTAAGACCAATTCTTTAGGTATATTTGTGAAAAGGGATGTTACATCTAAAGACACCAGATTATAATTCGGATCCAACTTAATTCCTCTTAAAGATTCAACAAAACAATACGAGTTCTTTACGTTATGTTTAAAGTCTGTAATTAACGGACTTAATAATTGATGTAAACACTTCGCCAACTTATAACAAGGAGACCCAATGCAATTTACTACAGGTCTTAGCTTGCAACCTTGTTTATGAACTTTTCTCAAGCCATAAAGTTTCGGTGGAACTGCATTATGTGTTTTTAATTGTTTCTCGGTATCTTTGTCAATGAGATTTTTCTCCTTCATCTTGGATACTAAAACATTACTCCTATTTTGGAATTGAGTAGTAGGATCTTTGTTGAGCAATTTATATGTAGAAATATCTCCCACCATTGTTTTCATTACCGTAGTGTATTCATCTTTTTCCATAATCACAGTACTATTACCTTTATCCGCTCGTGATATAATTAAATGTTGGTTGTCTTTGAGAAATGTTTTCGTTGATTTATAATCTTTCAGAATACTTCTGTTATCTTTATCACACTTATCATACTTGTAAAAATTATGAATTACATTGATGGCCCTTGATCTTAAATTGTTTTTCTCTTCTGCTAATGTTGTTGCATCTGCACCTTCTATATCAAGAAAATCAAACCCATATTCTAAATCTTTAATTAACACATGTGACGGAACTTCCTTGTTTGTAATTGGTATTCCAAAATTTGGTTCCAGACATAGAATCCTCTTCACATCCTCTGGTAACTGAGTATTTGTAAAATTGTAGATACAAGATTTTTCATGAGTATTAGTAAGTATTGGTGATTTATCTTGGCATAAGTTATTTAATTTGTTGATGTTCGACTGTTTTATTCTTTTAAATTCAAACTCATATTTTCTGTTTTTCAAACTTTGACATTCATTAAACAACTCTGTTGGAATTAATTCCTTTAATGACTCACCGAGTCTACGATTTAATGAACCCAGTTTTTCAATTTTCCATAGTGTTATTTTTATTTCTAGATTTAAAATCCTTCTTGAAAAATCCTTACCAAGTTTTTCAGCTTCTTTTTTGAACGGGTGTGATTCAAGTAGCAACGAATCAATACTTTTGTGATTATTAGTTATGTGCTTGGGATAAACTCCATGATACCGGCACTGTAAAAGAAAAATACGTCTATTATTAAAATTTGCTAGTTTTTTTGACGAGTTAAACCATTCTTTAATTATCTTACGTACCTGGTGTCCATAATTAAAGCCAATGTAGTTTATAAAACCCCTCGGTTGAAAATATATATTAGATATCGTGTCCATCGATAATAGTTAATAAGAAAAAATTCGCAGGTTTGTGGACAAAAGTTATATTTATAATTGTACGACGTTTCGTCTATAAATTTAGACTTTTTCAAGTACAAAATTGAAAATTATTTAAAACAATAATTATGAAAATAAACATTAATTACTAACCATAGCAATTAACAAAAGTTAAGGTACATAAGATAAAAACATGGCAACTAGTTTATGTATAAATGTTTTAAACAATAAAAATAAAAATTAAAAATAAAAAATTAAAAATTCGTAAGTTAGTTCAATTTCATAATATAGTTGTACTGACTACTTAAATTTTGAGTGTCTGTTCTATAATTAATAGAATTGTTTTTTCTAATAAAACACATTTCACTGATATTACGTTTTTTTCCAATTTGACTCTTTATCTAATATTTGAACTTCGTTAAATAGAAATTTATGTCCAGTGTCGAAATGATGAGATGACAACGCGGTCTTATTATCACTTAATAAATTATTGTTTCTACAGTCCATTCTGTGTTGGTAAATTCTATGTTTTAGTAACTGTCTTGTTTGCCCCACATAACACTTACTACATTCACAAGGTATTTTGTAAATGATATTAGATTGATGTAAAATAGGTGTTTTATCTTTAAGACTTGTGAATAATCTGTCTAATTTATTTAAGTTATAAAACACCAACTTGATATTTGTGTTAGAAAATAGTCTGTTGATCTTGTAGGATAAGTTCTTGACGAATGGAAATCTAACATACATCTTGGTAGAGTTAGTTCTTTCAGCCACAGTATCCAACGTGTTATTCAGGTGATTTTGGTCTTGTATAAACTTATTGATGCATTGATGAATAAACTTGACAGGGTAATTATTAGCTTTTAAGATATTTTCAACTTTCTTAAAATTGTCATTATGGTAATCTTGGTGACTTAATCTTGTTACCCTGTGTAACAAGCTTTTTATAACACTAATTTTCTGCTGTACTGAATGGTTTGAGCGATAATTCAGAAGCCTGCCTGAATGAGATGGTTTCATATACCAATTCGTTCTTAATTCTCCTGAAGCTGAACGTGTTACTAATGTGTCTAAAAATGGGATTGATTTATCAACTTCCTTCTCCATAGTGAATTGGATCTTCTCATTAAACGTCGTACAATTATAAATATAACTTTTGTCCACAAACCTGCGAATTTTTTCTTATTAATTAACCATTATTTTAACGCAGACAAGCAGTTTTTACATGCTTTATGACAATTAGGGGCAAATGAGTCCTTATAGGCAAAATAGCTTTATTTCATGAAGGTATAACTATTTACACTATAACATTCAGGTTTGGATCATTCTCTCATAAGAAAATGCAAACTGCATATTATCCATTATTTTAACGCAGACAAGCAGTTTTTACATGCTTTACGACAATTAGGTGCAAATAAGTCCTTATAGGCAAAATTGCTTTATTTTACAAAGGTAAGTTTACTTAAACTATGACATTCAGGTTTAGATCATTCTCTCATAAGAAAATGCAAACTGCATATTAACTATTATTTTAACGCATACAAGCAGTTTTTACATGCTTTATGAAAATTAGGTGCAAATGAGTCTTTATAGGCAAAATTGCTTTATTTCATGAGGATAAGTCTATTTACACTATAACATTCAGGTTTGGATCATTCTCTCATAAGAAAATGCATACTGCATATTTACTATCATTTTAACGCATACAAGCAGTTTTTACATGCTTTATGACAATTAGGTGCAAATGAGTCTTTATAGGCAAAATTGATTTATTTCATGAGGGTAAGTCTATTTACACTATAACATTCAGGTTTGGATCATTCTTTCATAAGAAAATGCAAACTGCATATTAACCATTATTTTAACGCAGACAAGCAGTTTTTACATGCTTCACGACAATTAGGTGCAAATGAGTCCTTATAGGCAAAATTGCTTTATTTTACAAAGGTAAGTCTATTTTTACTATAACATTCAGGTTTAGATCATTTTCTCATAAGAAAATGCATACTGCATATACCATTATTTTAACGCATACAAGCAGTTTTTACATGCTTTATGACAACTAGGGGCAAATGAGTCCTTATAGGCAAAATTGCTTTATTTCATAAAGGTAAGTCTATAACACTATAACATTTAGGTTTGGATCATTCTCTCATAAGAAAATGCAAACTGCATATTAACCATTATTTTAACGCAAACAAGCAGTTTTTACATGTTTCACGACAATTGCGTGCAAATGAGTCCTTATAAACAAAATTGCTTTATTTTACAAAGGTAAGTCTATTTACACTATAACATTCAGGTTTGGATCATTCTCTCATAAGAAAATGCAAACTGCATATTAACCATTATTTAAACGCAGACAAGCAGTGTTTACATGCTTTACGACAATTAGGTGCAAATGAGTCCTTATAGGCAAAATTGCTTTAATTCATGAGGGTTAGTCTATTTACACTATAACATTTAGGTTTGGATCATTCTCTCATAAGAAAATGCAAACTGCATATTAACTTTTATTTAAACGCAGACAAGCAGTTTTTACATGCTTTACGACAATTAGGTGCAAATGAGTCCTTATAGGCAAAATTGCTTTATTTCATGAGGGTAAGTCTATTTACACTATAATATTCAGGTTTGGATCATTCTCTCATAAGAAAATGCAAACTGCATATTTACTATCATTTTCACGCAGACAAGCAGTTTTTACATGCTTCACGACAATTGCGTGCAAATGAGTCCTTATAGGCAAAATTGCTTTATTTTACAAAGGTAAGTCTATTTACACTATAACATTCAGGTTTGAATCATTCTCTCATAAGAAAATGCAAACTGCATATTAACCATTATTTTAACGCAGACAAGCAGTTTTTACATGCTTTATGACAATTAGGGGCAAATGAGTACTTATAGGCAAAATTGCTTTATTTCATGAAGGTATAACAATTTACACTATAACATTCAGGTTTGGATCATTTTCTCATTAGAAAATGCAAACTGCATATTATCCATTATTTTAACGCAGACAAGCAGTTTTTACATGCTTTACGACAATTAGGTGCAAATAAGTCCTTATAGGCAAAATTGCTTTATTTTACAAAGGTAAGTTTACTTAAACTATAACATTCAGGTTTAGATCATTCTCTCATAAGAAAATGCAAACTGCATATTAACTATTATTTTAACGCATACAAGCAGTTTTTACATGCTTTATGACAATTAGGTGCAAATAAGTCTTTATAGGCAAAATTGCTTTATTTCATGAGGGTAAGTCTATTTACACTATAACATTCAGGTTTGGATCATTCTCTCATAAGGAAATGCAAACTGCATATTAAAAATTATTTTAACGCAGACAAGCAGTTTTTACATGCTTCACGACAATTGCGTGCAAATTAGTCCTTACAGGCAAAATTGCTTTATTTTACAAAGGTTAGTCTATTTTCACTATAAAATTCAGGTTTGGATCATTCTCTCATAAGAAAATGCAAACTGCATATTATACATTATTTTAACGCATACAAGCAGTTTTTACATGCTTTATGACAATTAGGGGCAAATGAGTCCTTATAGGCAAAATCGCTTTATTTCATGAAGGTTAGTCTATTTACACTATAACATTCAGGTTTGGATCATTCTCTCATAAGAAAATGCAAACTGCATATTTACCATTATTTTAACGCATACAAGCAGTTTTTACATGCTTCACGACAATTGCATGCAAATGAGTCCTTATAGGCAAAATTGCTTTATTTCATGAGGGTAAGTCTATTTACACTATAACATTCAGGTTTGGATCATTCTTTCATAAGGAAATGCAAACTGCATATTAACCATTATTTTAACGCAGACAAGCAGTTTTTACATGCTTTATGACAATTAGGGGCAAATGAGTCTTTATAGGCAAAATTGCTTTATTTCATGAGGATAAATCTATTTACACTATAACATTCAGGTTTGGATCATTCTTTCATAAGAAAATGCAATCTGCATAATAAACATTATTTTAACGCAGACAAGCATTTTTTACATGCTTCACGACAATTGCATGCAAATGAGTCTTTATAGGCAAAATTGCTTTATTTCATGAGGGTAAGTCTATTTACACTATAACATTCAGGTTTGGATCATTCTTTCATAAGGAAATGCAAACTGCATATTAACCATTATTTTAACGCAGACAAGCGGTTTTTACATGCTTTATGACAATTAGGGGCAAATGAGTCCCTATAGGCAAAATTGCTTAATTTCATGAAGGTAAGTCTATTTACACTATAACATTTAGGTTTGGATCATTCTTTCATAAGAAAATGCAAACTGCATAATAACCATTATTTTAACGCAGACAAGCAGTTTTAACATGCTTCACGACAATTGCGTGCAAATGAGTCCTTATATGCAAAATTGCTTTATTTTACAAAGGTAAGTCTATTTACACTATAATATTTAGGTTTGGATTAATCTCTCACATAAGCAAATGCAAACTGCATATTAACTATTATTTAAACGCAGACAAGCAGTTTTTACATGCTTTACTACAATTAGGTGCAAATGAGTCCTTATGACAAAATTGCTTTATTTCATGAGGGTTAGTCTATTTACACTATAACATTTAGGTTTGGATCATTCTCTCATAAGAAAATGCAAACTGCATATTAACCATTATTTAAACGCAGACAAGCAGTTTTTACATGCTTTACGACAATTAGGTGCAAATAAGTCTTTATAGGCAAAATTGCTTTATTTCATGAGGATAAATCTATTTACACTATAACATTCAGGTTTGGATCATTCTTTCATAAGAAAATGCAAACTGCATATTAACCATTATTTTAACGCAGACAAGCAGTTTTTACATGCTTTATGACAATTAGGTGCAAATGAGTCTTTATGGGCAAAATTGCTTTATTTCATGAGGGTAAGTCTATTTACACTATAACATTCAGGTTTGGATCATTCTCTCATAAGAAAATGCAAACTGCATATTAACCATTATTTTAACGCAGACAAGCAGTTTTTACATGCTTTATGACAATTAGGGGCAAATGAGTCCTTATAGGCAAAATTGCTTTATTTCATGAAGGTATAACAATTTACACTATAACATTCATGTTTGGATCATTCTTTCATAAGAAAATGCAAACTGCATATTATCCATTATTTTAACGCAGACAAGCAGTTTTTACATGCTTTACGACAATTAGGTGCAAATAAGTCCTTATAGGCAAAATTGCTTTATTTTACAAAGGTAAGTTTACTTAAACTATAACATTCAGGTTTTAGATCATTCTCTCATAAGAAAATGCAAACTGCATATTAACTATTATTTTAACGCATACAAGCAGTTTTTACATGCTTTATGGCAATTAGGTGCAAATGAGTCTTTATAGGCAAAATTGCTTTATTTCATGAGGGTAAGTCTATTTACACTATAACATTCAGGTTTGGATCATTCTCTCATAAGAAAATGCAAACTGCATATTAACCATTATATTAACGCAGACAAGCAGTTTTTACATGCTTTATGACAATTAGGGGCAAATGAGTCCTTATAGGCAAAATTGCTTTATTTCATGAAGGTATAACTATTTACACTATAACATTCAGGTTTGGATCATTCTCTCATAAGAAAATGCAAACTGCATATTATCCATTATTTTAACGCAGACAAGCAGTTTTTACATGCTTTACGACAATTAGGTGCAAATAAGTCCTTATAGGCAAAATTGCTTTATTTTACAAAGGTAAGTTTACTTAAACTATAACATTCAGGTTTAGATCATTCTCTCATAAGAAAATGCAAACTGCATATTAACTATTATTTTAACGCATACAAGCAGTTTTTACATGCTTTATGAAAATTAGGTGCAAATGAGTCTTTATAGGCAAAATTGCTTTATTTCATGAGGATAAGTCTATTTACACTATAACATTCAGGTTTGGATCATTCTCTCATAAGAAAATGCATACTGCATATTTACTATCATTTTAACGCATACAAGCAGTTTTTACATGCTTTATGACAATTAGGTGCAAATGAGTCTTTATAGGCAAAATTGCTTTATTTCATGAGGGTAAGTCTATTTACACTATAACATTCAGGTTTGGATCATTCTTTCATAAGAAAATGCAAACTGCATATTAACCATTATTTAAACGCAGACAAGCAGTTTTTACATGCTTTACGACAATTAGGTGCAAATGAGTCTTTATATGCAAAATTGCTTTATTTCATGAGGATAAGTCTATTTACACTATAACATTCAGGTTTGGATCATTCTTTCATAAGAAAATGCAAACTGCATATTAACCATTATTTTAACGCAGACAAGCAGTTTTTACATGCTTCACGACAATTAGGTGCAAATGAGTCCTTATAGGCAAAATTGCTTTATTTCATGAGGATAAGTCTATTTACACTATAACATTCAGGTTTGGATCATTCTTTCATAAGAAAATGCAAACTGCATATTAACCATTATTTTAACGCAGACAAGCAGTTTTTACATGCTTTATGACAATTAGGTGCAAATGAGTCTTCATAGGCAAAATTGCTTTATTTCATGAGGGTAAGTCTATTTACACTATAACATTCAGGTTTGGATCATTCTCTCATAAGAAAATGCAAACTGCATATTTACTATCATTTTAACGCATACAAGCAGTTTTTACATGCTTTATGGCAATTAGGTGCAAATGAGTCTTTATAGGCAAAATTGCTTTATTTCATGAGGGTAAGTCTATTTACACTATAACAATCAGGTTTGGATCATTCTTTCATAAGAAAATGCAAACTGCATATTAACCATTATTTTAACGCAGACAAGCAGTTTTTACATGCTTCACGACAATTGCGAGCAAATGAGTCCTTATAGGCAAAATTGCTTTATTTTACAAAGGTAAGTCTATTTTTACTATAACATTCAGGTTTAGATCATTTTCTCATAAGAAAATGCAAACTGCATATTAACCATTATTTAAACGCAGACCAGCAGTTTTTACATGCTTCACGACAATTGCAAACAAATGAGTCCTTATAGGCAAAATTGCTTTATTTTACAAAGGTAAGTCTATTTTTACTATAACATTCAGGTTTAGATCATTTTCTCATAAGAAAATGCATACTGCATATTAACCATTATTTTAACGCATACAAGCAGTTTTTACATGCTTTATGAACACTAGGGGCAAATGAGTCCTTATAGGCAAAATTGCTTTATTTCATGAAGGTAAGTCTATTTACACTATAACATTTAGGTTTGGATCATTCTCTCATAAGAAAATGCAAACTGCATATTAACCATTATTTTAACGCAAACAAGCAGTTTTTACATGCTTCACGACAATTGCGTGCAAATGAGTCCTTATAAACAAAATTGCTTTATTTTACAAAGGTAAGTCTATTTACACTATAACATTCAGGTTTAGATCATTCTCTCATAAGAAAATGCAAACTGCCTATTAACCATTATTTTAACGCATACATGCAGTTTTTACATGCTTTATGACAATTAGGGTCAAATGAGTCCTTATAGGCAAAATTGCTTTATTTCATGAGGGTTAGTCTATTTACACTATAACATTTAGGTTTGGATCATTCTCTCATAAGAAAATGCAAACTGCATATTAACCATTATTTTAACGCAGACAAGCAGTTTTTACATGCTTTATGACAATTAGGTGCAAATGAGTCTTTATAGGCAAAATTGCTTTATTTCATGAGGGTAAGTCTATTTACACTATAACATTCAGGTTTGGATTGTTCTCTCATAAGAAAATGCAAACTGCATATTTACTATCATTTTAACGCATACAAGCAGTTTTTACATGCTTTATGGCAATAAGGTGCAAATGAGTCTTTATAGGCAAATTTGCTTTATTTCATGAGGGTAAGTTTATTTACACTATAACAATCAGGTTTGGATCATTCTTTCATAAGAAAATGCAAACTGCATATTAACCATTATTTTAACGCAGACAAGCAGTTTTTACATGCTTCACGACAATTGCGAGCAAATGAGTCCTTATAGGCAAAATTGCTTTATTTTACAAAGATAAGTCTATTTTAACTATAACATTCAGGTTTAGATCATTCTCTCATAAGAAAATGCAAACTGCATATTAACCATTATTTTAACGCAGACAAGCAGTTTTTACATGCTTTATGACAATTAGGGGCAAATGAGTCCTTATAGGCAAAATTGCTTTATTTCATGAAGGTATAACTATTTACACTATAACATTCAGGTTTGGATCATTCTTTCATAAGAAAATGCAAACTGCATATTAACCATTATTTAAACGCAGACAAGCAGTTTTTACATGCTTTACGACAATTAGGTGCAAATGAGTCTTTATATGCAAAATTGCTTTATTTCATGAGGATAAGTCTATTTACACTATAACATTCAGGTTTGGATCATTCTTTCATAAGAAATTGCAAACTGCATATTAACCATCATTTAAACGCAGACAAGCAGTTTTTACATGCTTTACGACAATTAGGTGCAAATGAGTCTTTATAGGCAAAATTGCTTTATTTCATGAGGATAAGTCTATTTACACTATAACATTCAGGTTTGGATCATTCTTTCATAAGAAAATGCAAACTGCATATTAACCATTATTTTAACGCAGACAAGCAGTTTTTACATGCTTTATGACAATTAGGTGCAAATGAGTCTTTATAGGCAAAATTGCTTTATTTCATGAGGGTAAGTCTATTTACACTATAACATTCAGGTTTGGATCGTTCTCTCATAAGAAAATGCAAACTGCATATTTACTATCATTTTAACGCATACAAGCAGTTTTTACATGCTTTATGGCAATTAGGTGCAAATGAGTCTTTATAGGCAAATTTGCTTTATTTCATGAGGGTAAGTCTATTTACCCTATAACATTCAGGTTTGGATCATTCTTTCATAAGAAAATGCAAACTGCATATTAACCATTATTTTAACGCAGACAAGCATTTTTTACATGCTTTATGACAATTAGGGGCAAATGAGTCCTTATAGGCAAAATTGCTTTATTTCATGAAGGTATAACTATTTACACTATAACATTCAGGTTTGGATCATTCTTTCATAAGAAAATGCAAACTGCATATTAACCATTATTTAAACGCAGACAAGCAGTTTTTACATGCTTTACGACAATTAGGTGCAAATGAGTCTTTATAGGCAAAATTGCTTTATTTCATGAGGATAAGACTTTTTACACTATAACATTCAGGTTTGGATCATTCTCTCATAAGAAAATGCAAACTGCATATTAACCATTATTTTAACGCAGACAAGCAGTTTTTACATGCTTTATGACAATTAGGTGCAAATGAGTCTTTATAGGCAAAATTGCTTTATTTCATGAGGGTAAGTCTATTTACACTATAACATTCAGGTTTGGATCGTTCTCTCATAAGAAAATGCAAACTGCATATTTACTATCATTTTAACGCATACAAGCAGTTTTTACATGCTTTATGGCAATTAGGTGCAAATGAGTCTTTATAGGCAAAATTGCTTTATTTCATGAGGGTAAGTCTATTTACACTATAACAATCAGGTTTGGATCATTCTTTCATAAGAAAATGCAAACTGCAAATTAACTATTATTTTAACGCAGACAAGCAGTTTTTACATGCTTCACGACAATTGCGAGCAAATGAGTCCTTATAGGCAAAATTGCTTTATTTTACAAAGATAAGTCTATTTTTACTATAACATTCAGGTTTAGATCATTCTCTCATAAGAAAATGCAAACTGCATATTAACCATTATTTTAACGCAGACAAGCAGTTTTTACATGCTTTATGACAATTAGGGGCAAATGAGTCCTTATAGGCAAAATTGCTTTATTTCATGAAGGTATAACTATTTACACTATAACATTCAGGTTTGGATCATTCTTTCATAAGAAAATGCAAACTGCATATTAACCATTATTTAAACGCAGACAAGCAGTTTTTACATGCTTTACGACAATTAGGTGCAAATGAGTCTTTATAGGCAAAATTGCTTTATTTCATGAGGATAAGTCTATTTACACTATAACATTCAGGTTTGGATCATACTTTCATAAGAAAATGCAAACTGCATATTAACCATTATTTAAACGCAGACAAGCAGTTTTTACATGCTTCACGACAATTGCGAGCAAATGAGTCCTTATAGGCAAAATTGCTTTATTTTACAAAGGTAAGTCTATTTTTACTATAACATTCAGGTTTAGATCATTTTCTCATAAGAAAATGCATACTGCATATTAACCATTATTTTAACGCATACAAGCAGTTTTTACATGCTTTATGGCAATTAGGTGCAAATGAGTCTTTATAGGCAAAATTGCTTTATTTCATGAGGGTAAGTCTATTTACACTATAACATTCAGGTTTAGATCATTCTCTCATAAGAAAATGCAAACTGCATATTAACCATTATTTTAACGCAGACAAGCAGTTTTTACATGCTTTATGACAATTAGGTGCAAATGAGTCTTTATGGGCAAAATAGCTTTATTTCATGAGGGTAAGTCTATTTACACTATAACATTCAGGTTTGGATCATTCTCTCATAAGAAAATGCAAACTGCATATTAACCATTATTTTAACGCAGACAAGCAGTTTTTACATGCTTTATGACAATTAGGGGCAAATGAGTCCTTATAGGCAAAATTGCTTTATTTCATGAAGGTATAACTATTTACACTATAACATTCAGGTTTGGATCATTCTCTCATAAGAAAATGCAAACTGCATATTATCCATTATTTTAACGCAGACAAGCAGTTTTTACATGCTTTACGACAATTAGGTGCAAACAAGTCCTTATAGGCAAAATTGCTTTATTTTACAAAGGTAAGTTTACTTAAACTATAACATTCAGGTTTAGATCATTCTCTCATAAGAAAATGCAAACTGCATATTAACTATTATTTTAACGCATACAAGCAGTTTTTACATGCTTTATGAAAATTAGGTGCAAATGAGTCTTTATAGGCAAAATTGCTTTATTTCATGAGGATAAGTCTATTTACACTATAACATTCAGGTTTGGATCATTCTCTCATAAGAAAATGCATACTGCATATTTACTATCATTTTAACGCATACAAGCAGTTTTTACATGCTTTATGACAATTAGGTGCAAATGAGTCTTTATAGGCAAAATTGCTTTATTTCATGAGGGTAAGTCTATTTACACTATAACATTCAGGTTTGGATCATTCTTTCATAAGAAAATGCAAACTGCATATTAACCATTATTTAAACGCAGACAAGCAGTTTTTACATGCTTTATGACAATTAGGTGCAAATGAGTCTTTATATGCAAAATTGCTTTATTTCATGAGGATAAGTCTATTTACATTATAACATTCAGGTTTGGATCATTCTTTCATAAGAAAATGCAAACTGCATATTAACCATTATTTTAACGCAGACAAGCAGTTTTTACATGCTTCACGACAATTAGGTGCAAATGAGTCCTTATAGGCAAAATTGCTTTATTTCATGAGGATAAGTCTATTTACACTATAACATTCAGGTTTGGATCATTCTTTCATAAGAAAATGCAAACTGCATATTAACCATTATTTTAACGCAGACAAGCAGTTTTTACATGCTTTATGACAATTAGGTGCAAATGAGTCTTCATAGGCAAAATTGCTTTATTTCATGAGGGTAAGTCTATTTACACTATAACATTCAGGTTTGGATCATTCTCTCATAAGAAAATGCAAACTGCATATTTACTATCATTTTAACGCATACAAGCAGTTTTTACATGCTTTATGGCAATTAGGTGCAAATGAGTCTTTATAGGCAAAATTGCTTTATTTCATGAGGGTAAGTCTATTTACACTATAACAATCAGGTTTGGATCATTCTTTCATAAGAAAATGCAAACTGCATATTAACCATTATTTTAACGCAGACAAGCAGTTTTTACATGCTTCACGACAATTGCGAGCAAATGAGTCCTTATAGGCAAAATTGCTTTATTTTACAAAGGTAAGTCTATTTTTACTATAACATTCAGGTTTAGATCATTTTCTCATAAGAAAATGCATACTGCATATTAACCATTATTTTAACGCATACTAGCAGTTTTTACATGCTTTATGACAACTAGGGGCAAATGAGTCCTTATAGGCAAAATTGCTTTATTTCATGAAGGTATAACCATTTACACTATAACATTCAGGTTTGGATCATTCTTTCATAAGAAAATGCAAACTGCATATTAACCATTATTTAAACGCAGACAAGCAGTTTTTACATGCTTCACGACAATTGCGAGCAAATAAGTCCTTATAGGCAAAATTGCTTTATTTTACAAAGGTAAGTCTATTTTTACTATAACATTCAGGTTTAGATCATTTTCTCATAAGAAAATGCATACTGCATATTAACCATTATTTTAACGCATACAAGCAGTTTTTACATGCTTTATGACAACTAGGGGCAAATGAGTCCTTATAGGCAAAATTGCTTTATTTCATGAAGGTAAGTCTATTTACACTATAACATTTAGGTTTGGATCATTCTCTCATAAGAAAATGCAAACTGCATATTAACCATTATTTTAACGCAAACAAGCAGTTTTTACATGCTTCACGACAATTGCGTGCAAATGAGTCCTTATAAACAAAATTGCTTTATTTTACAAAGGTAAGTCTATTTACACTATAACATTCAGGTTTAGATCATTCTCTCATAAGAAAATGCAAACTGCATATTTACTATCATTTTAACGCATACAAGCAGTTTTTACATGCTTTATGGCAATTAGGTGCAAATGAGTTTTTATAGGCAAATTTGCTTTATTTCATGAGGGTAAGTCTATTTACACTATAACAATCAGGTTTGGATCATTCTTTCATAAGAAAATGCAAACTGCATATTAACCATTATTTTAACGCAGACAAGCAGTTTTTACATGCTTCACGACAATTGCGAGCAAATGAGTCCTTATAGGCAAAATTGCTTTATTTTACAAAGATAAGTCTATTTTTACTATAACATTCAGGTTTAGATCATTCTCTCATAAGAAAATGCAAACTGCATATTAACCATTATTTTAACGCAGACAAGCAGTTTTTACATGCTTTATGACAATTAGGGGCAAATGAGTCCTTATAGGCAAAATTGCTTTATTTCATGAAGGTATAACTATTTACACTATAACATTCAGGTTTGGATCATTCTTTCATAAGAAAATGCAAACTGCATATTAACCATTATTTAAACGCAGACAAGCAGTTTTTACATGCTTTACGACAATTAGGTGCAAATGAGTCTTTATATGCAAAATTGCTTTATTTCATGAGGATAAGTCTATTTACACTATAACATTCAGGTTTGGATCATTCTTTCATAAGAAAATGCAAACTGCATATTAACCATTATTTAAACGCAGACAAGCAGTTTTTACATGCTTTACGACAATTAGGTGCAAATAAGTCTTTATAGGCAAAATTGCTTTATTTCATGAGGATAAGTCTATTTACACTATATCATTCAGGTTTGGATCATTCTTTTATAAGAAAATGCAAACTGCATATTTACCATTATTTTAACGCAGACAAGCAGTTTTTACATGCTTTATGACAATTAGGTGCAAATGAGTCTTTATAGGCAAAATTGCTTTATTTCATGAGGGTAAGTCTATATACACTATAACATTCAGGTCTGGATCGTTCTCTCATAAGAAAATGCAAACTGCATATTTACTATCATTTTAACGCATACAAGCAGTTTTTACATGCTTTATGGCAATTAGGTGCAAATGAGTCTTTATAGGCAAATTTGCTTTATTTCATGAGGGTAAGTCTATTTACACTATAACAATCAGGTTTGGATCAATCTTTCATAAGAAAATGCAAACTGCATATTAACCATTATTTTAACGCAGACAAGCAGTTTTTACATGCTTTACGACAATTAGGTGCAAATAAGTCCTTATAGGCAAAATTGCTTTATTTTACAAAGGTAAGTTTACTTAAACTATGACATTCAGGTTTAGATCATTCTCTCATAAGAAAATGCAAACTGCATATTAACTATTATTTTAACGCATACAAGCAGTTTTTACATGCTTTATGAAAATTAGGTGCAAATGAGTCTTTATAGGCAAAATTGCTTTATTTCATGAGGATAAGTCTATTTACACTATAACATTCAGGTTTGGATCATTCTCTCATAAGAAAATGCATACTGCATATTTACTATCATTTTAACGCATACAAGCAGTTTTTACATGCTTTATGACAATTAGGTGCAAATGAGTCTTTATAGGCAAAATTGATTTATTTCATGAGGGTAAGTCTATTTACACTATAACATTCAGGTTTGGATCATTCTTTCATAAGAAAATGCAAACTGCATATTAACCATTATTAAACGCAGACAAGCAGTTTTTACATGCTTTACGACAATTAGGTGCAAATGAGTCCTTATAGGCAAAATTGCTTTATTTTACAAAGGTAAGTCTATTTTTACTATAACATTCAGGTTTAGATCATTTTCTCATAAGAAAATGCATACTGCATATAGCATTATTTTAACGCATACAAGCAGTTTTTACATGCTTTATGACAACTAGGGGCAAATGAGTCCTTATAGGCAAAATTGCTTTATTTCATAAAGGTAAGTCTATTTTTACTATAACATTCAGGTTTAGATCATTTTCTCATAAGAAAATGCATACTGCATATACCATTATTTTAACGCATACAAGCAGTTTTTACATGCTTTATGACAACTAGGGGCAAATGAGTCCTTATAGGCAAAATTGCTTTATTTCATAAAGGTAAGTCTATTTACACTATAACATTTAGGTTTGGATCATTCTCTCATAAGAAAATGCAAACTGCATATTAACCATTATTTTAACGCAAACAAGCAGTTTTTACATGTTTCACGACAATTGCGTGCAAATGAGTCCTTATAAACAAAATTGCTTTTTTACAAAGGTAAGTCTATTTACACTATAACATTCAGGTTTGGATCATTCTCTCATAAGAAAATGCAAACTGCATGTTAACCATTATTTAAACGCAGACAAGCAGTTTTTACATGCTTTACGACAATAAGGTGCAAATGAGTCCTTATAGGCAAAATTGCTTTAATTCATGAGGGTTAGTCTATTTACACTATAGCATTTAGGTTTGGATCATTCTCTCATAAGAAAATGCAAACTGCATATTAACCATTATTTAAACGCAGACAAGCAGTTTTTACATGCTTTACGACAATTCGGTGCAAATGAGTCCTTATAGGCAAAATTGCTTTATTTCATGAGGGTAAGTCTATTTACACTATAATATTCAGGTTTGGATCATTCTCTCATAAGAAAATGCAAACTGCATATTTACTATCATTTTCACGCAGACAAGCAGTTTTTACATGCTTCACGACAATTGCGTGCAAATGAGTCCTTATAGGCAAAATTGCTTTATTTTACAAAGGTAAGTCTATTTACACTATAACATTCAGGTTTGAATCATTCTCTCATAAGAAAATGCAAACTGCATATTAACCATTATTTTAACGCAGACAAGCAGTTTTTACATGCTTTATGACAATTAGGGGCAAATGAGTACTTATAGGCAAAATTGCTTTATTTCATGAAGGTATAACAATTTACACTATAACATTCAGGTTTGGATCATTTTCTCATTAGAAAATGCAAACTGCATATTATCCATTATTTTAACGCAAACAAGCAGTTTTTACATGCTTTACGACAATTATGTGCAAATAAGTCCTTATAGGCAAAATTGCTTTATTTTACAAAGGTAAGTTTACTTAAACTATAACATTCAGGTTTAGATCATTCTCTCATAAGAAAATGCAAACTGCATATTAACTATTATTTTAACGCATACAAGCAGTTTTTACATGCTTTATGACAATTAGGTGCAAATAAGTCTTTATAGGCAAAATTGCTTTATTTCATGAGGGTAAGTCTATTTACACTATAACATTCAGGTTTGGATCATTCTCTCATAAGGAAATGCAAACTGCATATTAACAATTATTTTAACGCAGACAAGCAGTTTTTACATGCTTCACGACAATTGCGTGCAAATTAGTCCTTACAGGCAAAATTGCTTTATTTTACAAAGGTTAGTCTATTTTCACTATAAAATTCAGGTTTGGATCATTCTCTCATAAGAAAATGCAAACTGCATATTATACATTATTTTAACACATACAAGCAGTTTTTACATGCTTTATGACAATTAGGGGCAAAGGAGTCCCTATAGGCAAAATTGCTTTATTTCATGAAGGTTAGTCTATTTACACTATAACATTTAGGTTTGGATCATTCTTTCATAAGAAAATGCAAACTGCATATTAACCATTATTTAAACGCAGACAAGCAGTTTTTACATGCTTTACGACAATTAGGTGCAAATGAGTCTTTATATGCAAAATTGCTTTATTTCATGAGGATAAGTCTATTTACACTATAACATTCAGGTTTGGATCATTCTTTCATAAGAAAATGCAAACTGCATATTAACCATTATTTTAACGCAGACAAGCAGTTTTTACATGCTTCACGACAATTGCGAGCAAATGAGTCCTTATAGGCAAAATTGCTTTATTTTACAAAGATAAGTCTATTTTTACTATAACATTCAGGTTTAGATCATTCTCTCATAAGAAAATGCAAACTGCATATTAACCATTATTTTAACGCAGACAAGCAGTTTTTACATGCTTTATGACAATTAGGGGCAAATGAGTCCTTATAGGCAAAATTGCTTTATTTCATGAAGGTATAACTATTTACACTATAACATTCAGGTTTGGATCATTCTTTCATAAGAAAATGCAAACTGCATATTAACCATTATTTAAACGCAGACAAGCAGTTTTTACATGCTTTACGACAATTAGGTGCAAATGAGTCTTTATATGCAAAATTGCTTTATTTCATGAGGATAAGTCTATTTACACTATAACATTCAGGTTTGGATCATTCTCTCATAAGAAAATGCAAACTGCATATTTACTATCATTTTAACGCATACAAGCAGTTTTTACATGCTTTATGGCAATTAGGTGCAAATGAGTCTTTATAGGCAAAATTGCTTTATTTCATGAGGGTAAGTCTATTTACACTATAACATTCAGGTTTAGATCATTCTCTCATAAGAAAATGCAAACTGCATATTAACCATTATTTTAACGCAGACAAGCAGTTTTTACATGCTTTATGACAATTAGGGGCAAATGAGTCCTTATAGGCAAAATTGCTTTATTTCATGAAGGTATAACTATTTACACTATAACATTCAGGTTTGGATCATTCTTTCATAAGAAAATGCAAACTGCATATTAACCATTATTTAAACGCAGACAAGCAGTTTTTACATGCTTTACGACAATTAGGTGCAAATGAGTCTTTATATGCAAAATTGCTTTATTTCATGAGGATAAGTCTATTTACACTATAACATTCAGGTTTGGATCATTCTTTCATAAGAAAATGCAAACTGCATATTAACCATTATTTAAACGCAGACAAGCAGTTTTTACATGCTTTACGACAATTAGGTGCAAATGAGTCTTTATAGGCAAAATTGCTTTATTTCATGAGGATAAGTCTATTTACACTATAACATTCAGGTTTGGATCATTCTCTCATAAGAAAATGCAAACTGCATATTAACCATTATTTTAACGCAGACAAGCAGTTTTTAAATGCTTTATGACAATTAGGTGCATATGAGTCTTTATAGGCAAAATTGCTTTATTTCATGAGGGTAAGTCTATTTACACTATAACATTCAGGTTTGGATCGTTCTCTCATAAGAAAATGCAAACTGCATATTTACTATCATTTTAACGCATACAAGCAGTTTTTACATGCTTTATGGCAATTAGGTGCAAATGAGTCTTTATAAGCAAATTTGCTTTATTTCATGAGGGTAAGTCTATTTACACTATAACAATCAGGTTTGGATCATTCTTTCATAAGAAAATGCAAACTGCATATTAACCATTATTTTAACGCAGACAAGCAGTTTTTACATGCTTCACGACAATTGCGAGCAAATGAGTCCTTATAGGCAAAATTGCTTTATTTTACAAAGATAAGTCTATTTTTACTATAACATTCAGGTTTAGATCATTCTCTCATAAGAAAATGCAAACTGCATATTAACCATTATTTTAACGCAGACAAGCAGTTTTTACATGCTTTATGACAATTAGGGGCAAATGAGTCCTTATAGGCAAAATTGCTTTATTTCATGAAGGTATAACTATTTACACTATAACATTCAGGTTTGGATCATTCTTTCATAAGAAAATGCAAACTGCATATTAACCATTATTTAAACGCAGACAAGCAGTTTTTACATGCTTTACGACAATTAGGTGCAAATGAGTCTTTATATGCAAAATTGCTTTATTTCATGAGGATAAGTCTATTTACACTATAACATTCAGGTTTGGATCATTCTCTCATAAGAAAATGCAAACTGCATATTTACTATCATTTTAACGCATACAAGCAGTTTTTACATGCTTTATGGCAATTAGGTGCAAATGAGTCTTTATAGGCAAAATTGCTTTATTTCATGAGGGTAAGTCTATTTACACTATAACATTCAGGTTTAGATCATTCTCTCATAAGAAAATGCAAACTGCATATTAACCATTATTTTAACGCAGACAAGCAGTTTTTACATGCTTTATGACAATTAGGGGCAAATGAGTCCTTATAGGCAAAATTGCTTTATTTCATGAGGGTAAGTCTATTTACACTATAACATTCAGGTTTGGATCATTCTTTCATAAGGAAATGCAAACTGCATATTAACCATTATTTTAACGCAGACAAGCAGTTTTTACATGCTTTATGACAATTAGGGGCAAATGAGTCTTTATAGGCAAAATTGCTTTATTTCATGAGGATAAATCTATTTACACTATAACATTCAGGTTTGGATCATTCTTTCATAAGAAAATGCAATCTGCATAATAACCATTATTTTAACGCAGACAAGCATTTTTTACATGCTTCACGACAATTGCATGCAAATGAGTCCTTATAGGCAAAATTGCTTTATTTCATGAGGGTAAGTCTATTTACACTATAACATTCAGGTTTGGATCATTCTTTCATAAGGAAATGCAAACTGCATATTAACCATTATTTTAACGCAGACAAGCGGTTTTTACATGCTTTATGACAATTAGGGGCAAATGAGTCCCTATAGGCAAAATTGCTTAATTTCATGAAGGTAAGTCTATTTACACTATAACATTTAGGTTTGGATCATTCTTTCATAAGAAAATGCAAACTGCATAATAACCATTATTTTAACGCAGACAAGCAGTTTTAACATGCTTCACGACAATTGCGTGCAAATGAGTCCTTATATGCAAAATTGCTTTATTTTACAAAGGTAAGTCTATTTACACTATAATATTTAGGTTTGGATTAATCTCTCACATAAGCAAATGCAAACTGCATATTAACTATTATTTAAACGCAGACAAGCAGTTTTTACATGCTTTACTACAATTAGGTGCAAATGAGTCCTTATAGGCAAAATTGCTTTATTTCATGAGGGTTAGTCTATTTACACTATAACATTTAGGTTTGGATCATTCTCTCATAAGAAAATGCAAACTGCATATTAACCATTATTTAAACGCAGACAAGCAGTTTTTACATGCTTTACGACAATTAGGTGCAAATAAGTCTTTATAGGCAAAATTGCTTTATTTCATGAGGATAAATCTATTTACACTATAACATTCAGGTTTGGATCATTCTTTCATAAGAAAATGCAAACTGCATATTAACCATTATTTTAACGCAGACAAGCAGTTTTTACATGCTTTATGACAATTAGGTGCAAATGAGTCTTTATGGGCAAAATTGCTTTATTTCATGAGGGTAAGTCTATTTACACTATAACATTCAGGTTTGGATCATTCTCTCATAAGAAAATGCAAACTGCATATTAACCATTATTTTAACGCAGACAAGCAGTTTTTACATGCTTTATGACAATTAGGGGCAAATGAGTCCTTATAGGCAAAATTGCTTTATTTCATGAAGGTATAACAATTTACACTATAACATTCATGTTTGGATCATTCTTTCATAAGAAAATGCAAACTGCATATTATCCATTATTTTAACGCAGACAAGCAGTTTTTACATGCTTTACGACAATTAGGTGCAAATAAGTCCTTATAGGCAAAATTGCTTTATTTTACAAAGGTAAGTTTACTTAAACTATAACATTCAGGTTTTAGATCATTCTCTCATAAGAAAATGCAAACTGCATATTAACTATTATTTTAACGCATACAAGCAGTTTTTACATGCTTTATGGCAATTAGGTGCAAATGAGTCTTTATAGGCAAAATTGCTTTATTTCATGAGGGTAAGTCTATTTACACTATAACATTCAGGTTTGGATCATTCTCTCATAAGAAAATGCAAACTGCATATTAACCATTATTTTAACGCAGACAAGCAGTTTTTACATGCTTTATGACAATTAGGGGCAAATGAGTCCTTATAGGCAAAATTGCTTTATTTCATGAAGGTATAACTATTTACACTATAACATTCAGGTTTGGATCATTCTCTCATAAGAAAATGCAAACTGCATATTATCCATTATTTTAACTCAGACAAGCAGTTTTTACATGCTTTACGACAATTAGGTGCAAATAAGTCCTTATAGGCAAAATTGCTTTATTTTACAAAGGTAAGTTTACTTAAACTATAACATTCAGGTTTAGATCATTCTCTCATAAGAAAATGCAAACTGCATATTAACTATTATTTTAACGCATACAAGCAGTTTTTACATGCTTTATGAAAATTAGGTGCAAATGAGTCTTTATAGGCAAAATTGCTTTATTTCATGAGGATAAGTCTATTTACACTATAACATTCAGGTTTGGATCATTCTCTCATAAGAAAATGCATACTGCATATTTACTATCATTTTAACGCATACAAGCAGTTTTTACATGCTTTATGACAATTAGGTGCAAATGAGTCTTTATAGGCAAAATTGCTTTATTTCATGAGGGTAAGTCTATTTACACTATAACATTCAGGTTTGGATCATTCTTTCATAAGAAAATGCAAACTGCATATTAACCATTATTTAAACGCAGACAAGCAGTTTTTACATGCTTTACGACAATTAGGTGCAAATGAGTCTTTATATGCAAAATTGCTTTATTTCATGAGGATAAGTCTATTTACACTATAACATTCAGGTTTGGAGCATTCTTTCATAAGAAAATGCAAACTGCATATTAACCATTATTTTAACGCAGACAAGCAGTTTTTACATGCTTCACGACAATTAGGTGCAAATGAGTCCTTATAGGCAAAATTGCTTTATTTCATGAGGATAAGTCTATTTACACTATAACATTCAGGTTTGGATCATTCTTTCATAAGAAAATGCAAACTGCATATTAACCATTATTTTAACGCAGACAAGCAGTTTTTACATGCTTTATGACAATTAGGTGCAAATGAGTCTTCATAGGCAAAATTGCTTTATGTCATGAGGGTAAGTCTATTTACACTATAACATTCAGGTTTGGATCATTCTCTCATAAGAAAATGCAAACTGCATATTTACTATCATTTTAACGCATACAAGCAGTTTTTACATGCTTTATGGCAATTAGGTGCAAATGAGTCTTTATAGGCAAAATTGCTTTATTCATGAGGGTAAGTCTATTTACACTATAACAATCAGGTTTGGATCATTCTTTCATAAGAAAATGCAAACTGCATATTAACCATTATTTTAACGCAGACAAGCAGTTTTTACATGCTTCACGACAATTGCGAGCAAATGAGTCCTTATAGGCAAAATTGCTTTATTTTACAAAGGTAAGTCTATTTTTACTATAACATTCAGGTTTAGATCATTTTCTCATAAGAAAATGCAAACTGCATATTAACCATTATTTAAACGCAGACCAGCAGTTTTTACATGCTTCACGACAATTGCAAACAAATGAGTCCTTATAGGCAAAATTGCTTTATTTTACAAAGGTAAGTCTATTTTTACTATAACATTCAGGTTTAGATCATTTTCTCATAAGAAAATGCATACTGCATATTAACCATTATTTTAACGCATACAAGCAGTTTTTACATGCTTTATGACAACTAGGGGCAAATGAGTCCTTATAGGCAAAATTGCTTTATTTCATGAAGGTAAGTCTATTTACACTATAACATTTAGGTTTGGATCATTCTCTCATAAGAAAATGCAAACTGCATATTAACCATTATTTTAACGCAAACAAGCAGTTTTTACATGCTTCACGACAATTGCGTGCAAATGAGTCCTTATAAACAAAATTGCTTTATTTTACAAAGGTAAGTCTATTTACACTATAACATTCAGGTTTAGATCATTCTCTCATAAGAAAATGCAAACTGCCTATTAACCATTATTTTAACGCATACATGCAGTTTTTACATGCTTTATGACAATTAGGGTCAAATGAGTCCTTATAGGCAAAATTGCTTTATTTCATGAGGGTTAGTCTATTTACACTATAACATTTAGGTTTGGATCATTCTCTCATAAGAAAATGCAAACTGCATATTAACCATTATTTTAACGCAGACAAGCAGTTTTTACATGCTTTATGACAATTAGGTGCACATGAGTCTTTATAGGCAAAATTGCTTTATTTCATGAGGGTAAGTCTATTTACACTATAACATTCAGGTTTGGATCGTTCTCTCATAAGAAAATGCAAACTGCATATTTACTATCATTTTAACGCATACAAGCAGTTTTTACATGCTTTATGGCAATAAGGTGCAAATGAGTCTTTATAGGCAAATTTGCTTTATTTCATGAGGGTAAGTTTATTTACACTATAACAATCAGGTTTAGATCATTCTTTCATAAGAAAATGCAAACTGCATATTAACCATTATTTTAACGCAGACAAGCAGTTTTTACATGCTTCACGACAATTGCAAGCAAATGAGTCCTTATAGGCAAAATTGCTTTATTTTACAAAGATAAGTCTATTTTAACTATAACATTCAGGTTTAGATCATTCTCTCATAAGAAAATGCAAACTGCATATTAACCATTATTTTAACGCAGACAAGCAGTTTTTACATGCTTTATGACATTTAGGGGCAAATGAGTCCTTATAGGCAAAATTGCTTTATTTCATGAAGGTATAACTATTTACACTATAACATTCAGGTTTGGATCATTCTTTCATAAGAAAATGCAAACTGCATATTAACCATTATTTAAACGCAGACAAGCAGTTTTTACATGCTTTACGACAATTAGGTGCAAATGAGTCTTTATATGCAAAATTGCTTTATTTCATGAGGATAAGTCTATTTACACTATAACATTCAGGTTTGGATCATTCTTTCATAAGAAAATGCAAACTGCATATTAACCATCATTTAAACGCAGACAAGCAGTTTTTACATGCTTTACGACAATTAGGTGCAAATGAGTCTTTATAGGCAAAATTGCTTTATTTCATGAGGATAAGTCTATTTACACTATAACATTCAGGTTTGGATCATTCTTTCATAAGAAAATGCAAACTGCATATTAACCATTATTTTAACGCAGACAAGCATTTTTTTCATGCTTTATGACAATTAGGTGCAAATGAGTCTTTATAGGCAAAATTGCTTTATTTCATGAGGGTAAGTCTATTTACACTATAACATTCAGGTTTGGATCGTTCTCTCATAAGAAAATGCAAACTGCATATTTACTATCATTTTAACGCATACAAGCAGTTTTTACATGCTTTATGGCAATTAGGTGCAAATGAGTCTTTATAGGCAAATTTGCTTTATTTCATGAGGGTAAGTCTATTTACCCTATAACATTCAGGTTTGGATCGTTCTCTCATAAGAAAATGCAAACTGCATATTTACTATCATTTTAACGCATACAAGCAGTTTTTACATGCTTTATGGCAATTAGGTGCAAATGAGTCTTTATAGGCAAAATTGCTTTATTTCATGAGGGTAAGTCTATTTACACTATAACAATCAGGTTTGGATCATTCTTTCATAAGAAAATGCAAACTGCATATTAACCATTATTTTAACGCAGACAAGCAGTTTTTACATGCTTTATGACAATTAGGGGCAAATGAGTCCTTATAGGCAAAATTGCTTTATTTCATGAAGGTATTGTAACGAATCAAAGCGTGCGGTCTATAGCTAATGAACATGCTAGAGTTTGTTAATGGAGAAACCAGGGAAACAAGAAAAACAGTAGTGAGTGTGGTAAGAAAAATATGACAGAAACGAAAATAAATAGAAGTGGTAATGAAGTATGAATAAAGTGATAAATAAATAAACATTGAATAAATAATAGTGAATGAACAACAGTGAATAACAGTGAATAAAAGTAGACAAATAAACAGTGAATAACAATAAATGAATGACAGTGAATGAATAACAGTGAATGAATAACAGTGAATGAATAACAGTGAATGAATAACAGTGAATGAATAACAGTGAATAACAATAAATGAATGACAGTGAATGAATAACAGTGAAAGGATAACAGTGAATGAATAACAGTGAATAAAAGTAGACAAATAAACGGTAAATGAACAATTATAAATACAGTCTGATATTAACAAACAATAATTGTTGAAGTGTGGAAGTAGTGTAAATGTACCGTTGTCCTGCATAACAAAACAATAAAAGAAAGATTTTTTTTTGTACACAAATTACCCTACAGTTTTGTTACATTGGTGTCAGGTGTGGGGTAATTGTACAATGACAACAAAACTGTTGAAGGATTTGGTAGTGGTGGATTTAAAACGGGAGCTGGAAGAAAGGAACCTTGATACATCAGGACTGAAGAGTGTGCTACAAACACGGCTCAAAAATGCACTACTGGCAGAAGGTGAGGATCCAGATAGCTTTGAATTCTCTGTGATGGACAGTGGGGTCGCAATATCGAGCATGCTGACAATGATGCAGACGATAGCAAGGAATCAGGAAGAAAATGCGAGCATGCTGATTTCGAAAATGCAAGAAGATTCTACAGTTATTAAAGAAGAGCTAGAAAAGATAAATGAAAATTCAAGAATAGTGGAAGGAAAGATAAGGATAGTCAATGAACGATTCGAAACTTTTGAAACACGACTAAGAATACTAGAAGAAAGACGAGAAGTTGTGGCCGTTGAAGAATTAAATGAAACTGGTGAAGAGAGAGAGACAGCAAACTTAAAGATGAGAGTTAAACCTCCGACGTTTGATGGAAATGTAGCCTGGTCTACGTACCACATGCAATTTGAAGCGGCTGCTAGAGCTAACGGATGGTCGAACACAGAGAAAGTCATCTCTTTGGTGGTAGCCTTGCGCGGAGACGCCCTAAATATTCTGCAGGCAATACCAGCAAGCCAGCAAAATGATTATCAGCTGTTGGTCTCCCGTTTAGAGCTAAGGTATGGTGACGCCCACCTTCAACAAGTATACCATGCACAGCTGAGGAATCGTAATCAGAAGAGCGGAGAGACGCTCCAAGAGTTTCAAGCCGACGTTGCACGGCTAATACGGCTGGCATATCCGACGGCGCCTGAGTCGTTCCTGGAACAATTGGCTGTGCAGACGTTTATCGACGGTTTGAGAGACGGCGAGACGCAACAGGGCTTGAGGTTGGCGCGTCCAAAAACAATAGACGACGCGCTTGCCCATGCTATGGAGTTCGAAGCCGCCAAGCAGGCATCGCGGGGGCACGAGCGTGTCCGGACAGTGACGGAAGAAACCGTGAGCGCCGAAGATCGACTGGAGGAGTTGGTGCGAAGAGTTCTTAGGGAGACAGGTCGCAAGAAGAATTCTCAAGAAATGCGGACACCACGTTGTTGGGACTGTGGCGAACGAGGGCACATACGGCGCAACTGTCCTAAAACCAACAAGGAGCAACGGCCGGAAAACTGAAAAAGGTTGGCGAGAAGGAGCGAACGTCGACCTGGAAGAAGAATGCTCCGGAGGTCATCATCCATGCCGTATCACCTCAGGATCGCGCTGCCAGCATATTTGTCGATGGGAATGTCGCTGGTCAAGCCATTTCGTTACTAGTGGATACGGGTGCGATGAAGTCGATTATACGTCCTGGTGTTATATGTAAATCCACGAAGCTATTACCAGCGACAGTTCTACTCAAGACGGCAACAGGCGACAGAATTGTGACGCATGGATCGGCGACAATGACGATCGGCATCGGAAACAAGAAGCTCGACCATGAGGTATTAGTGGCTAATATATCCGACGATTTCATCCTAGGGATGGACCTCCTGCGAAAATTCGGTTTCGCGTTGGACTTAAAAGAGGGTGTCTTGAGAGTTGGTGACGAAGAAATTCTCTTACACCCAATGGAGGACTCGATAGCCAGAGTCTGGCTCAAGGAAGATGTGATCTTGCCGGGACGCAGCGAGGTGATGATACAGGCCACCTTGGATGGAAATCTGTCGACGGGATGTGTGCGAGTAATTGAACCTGTCTGTGACAAGAAGGTTCATGGCGGTGTGTTGGTGGGAAAGACATTAATCAGGGTCGGAGAGACGGTACCGGTGAGAGTTATGAACGTTAACATGGAGCCTGTGACCCTGAAGAAGAACACTCTGCTGGGGCAGTGTGTACAGGTCTCCCAAATTTCAAAGTGTGTCGAGGGCGTACCAAAGTCACCCACCGGAAGAAATATCGATAAATTGTCGACCATGATTATCGGCTCGTGTGAGAACCTTAACGAAACACAATTAAGGGAGGTGCGAACGCTAATCCACCGCTATTCAAACATTTTCGCACTGGATGACGAGCAACAAGGACGAACCGATGTGGTACGTCATAACATCGACACGGGGGATGCCAGACCGATACGACAACGGCCGAGACGTCTTCCCTTGACGAGGCGTGATGAAGCTGAGAAGATCATCATGGACATGGAGAAGCAGGGAGTCATCGAGCCATCACGCAGTCCATGGGCCTCACCGGTGGTTCTGGTTGGAAAAAAAGATGGTTCAACACGATTTTGCGTTGATTATCGACGCCTCAACGACGTGACTAAGAAAGACAGTTACCCCCTTCCACGAATCGATGACACCTTGGATACCCTGTCGGGTTCTCAGTGGTTCTCGACCTTGGATTTAAAGAGCGGCTATTGGCAGGTCGAGTTGGAACCTAAAGATCGCGAAAAGACAGCGTTCACAATCGGTTCGGGGCTGTGGGAGTTCACTGTTATGCCTTTCGGATTGTGTAACGCACCGGCTACCTTTGAGCGCTTAATGGAGACCATTTTGAGGGGACTGTCATGGAAGACCTGCTTGGTGTATCTCGATGACGTGATTGTAGTCGGTCGCACGTTCGAAGAACATCTGAAGAACTTGGAAGAGGTGTTTCAAAGACTGCGGGGTGCCAATCTGAAATTGAGCCCGAAGAAGTGCCACATATTCCGGACTAAGGTACAATATCTTGGACATGTAGTGTCTCGAGAAGGAGTAGAAGCTGATCCACGTAAGATACAAGCAGTGCAAGAGTGGCCGACACCGAAGGACAAGCACCAAGTTCGAAGTTTCCTAGGACTCTGCACGTACTACCGACGTTTTGTCTCTGGCTTTGCGAACATTGCGAAGCCCTTGACAAGACTGACGGAAGATGGACACGAATACGTTTGGAACAAGGAGTGTGAGGAGGCTTTTCAACAATTGAAACGCGCTTTAGTGTCAGCACCGATACTGAGCTATCCGCATACAGACGAGAAGTTCATACTGGACACGGATGCGAGTAACCTGGCAATTGGTGGCGTGATGTCTCAGATGCAGGACGGGCATGAAAAGGTCATCGGATATTTCAGCAAGGTTCTGTCAAAGGCTGAAAGAAATTATTGCGTGACCAGGAAAGAGTTGTTGGCGGTAGTCAAATCAGTTGAACATTTCTACAAGTATTTATATGGGCGGAAGTTTCTGCTGAGAACAGATCATGCTGCGTTGAAATGGCTTCTACAGTTTCGCAACCCTGAGGGACAGGTTGCGAGGTGGATCGAGCGGTTACAGGGATACGATTTCGACATCGAACATCGAGCGGGCACTAGTCACCGGAACGCCGATGCTCTTTCTAGAAGACCATGCCCAGAAGACTGTCGACATTGTTCTCGCCTGGAAGTGAAGACCTGCCTCATTTCAAGAACAACCCTGGTAAACGACGAGTGGTTGCCCAATGAGGTTAGGCAGCACCAAGAAGCGGATCCAGAACTGAAGATGGTACTGGATTGGAAACGAAAAGGGGAAAGACCAACCTGGGAGGTCATTAGTTCGTCCAATAGGGTATTGAAGACGTACTGGGCCCAGTGGAACTCCCTGACGGTGGAAGACGGCCTTCTGAAGCGAATACTGGAAAGTGAGGATGGCACTGATACGAGACTTCAGATGGTGATACCAAGAAGTCGAGTGCCGGAAGTGCTACGACACCTCCATGACGGGACCTCAGGAGGCCACTTTGGCGTTAAAAAGACCTTGGAGAAAGTCCGAGAGAGATTTTATTGGGTCAATAGTAAAGAGGACGTCAAAGAATGGTGCCGCAAATGCAGGTTGTGTGCTGCTGGCAATGGACCTTTGGGAAAGAGGAAAGCACCCATGAGACAGTACAACGTAGGGAGTCCGATGGAGAGAGTGGCCATAGACGTGGCTGGACCATTCCCCGAAAGTGACAGTGGAAATAAATACATCCTGGTGGCGATGGATTACTTTACCAAATGGGTGGAAGCTTATGCGATTCCGAACCAAGAAGCTGCGACTGTCGCAGAGGTGCTAGTCAAGGAATTCTTTAGTCGGTTTGGTGTACCATTAGAGCTGCATTCGGATCAAGGCCGTAATTTTGAATCTGCCCTCTTCGGTGACATGTGTCGTTTGTTGGATATTCGCAAGACGCGAACTACCCCATTGCATCCACAGTCTGATGGGATGGTGGAACGAATGAATCGGACAATGGGAAAATATCTGGCTAAAGTTGTTTCCGATCACCAGCGGGACTGGGACCAGTATTTGCATTTGTTCCTAATGGCTTATCGGGCATCAATTCATGAGACCACCGATCAAACACCAGCCAGCGTGATGCTTGGACGTGAGCTGCGATTGCCGTGCGACTTACAGTTTGGACGTCCATCTGCGGATGAAGAAGTCGCAGGGGACACGTACGTCGCGAAACTAAAACAGAAGTTGGACGACATACATCAACGAGTCCGCAAGAACAGTCAACTGGCCAGTGACCGAATGAAAAGTCGTTACGACGTGAGAGCGCAAGAAGGCGGGTTTCAACCAGAAGCTTTAGTCTGGTTGTATGATCCGCGGAGACGTCGTGGCTTGTCACCGAAGCTACAGCGAGATTGGGAAGGCCCATACCAAATAATGAAACGAATAAACGATGTCGTCTATCGCGTGCGGAAGCTACCCAGAGGGAAACCGAGAGTGGTGCATTCCAATCGATTAGCACCTTATGAAGGAGGTGAGGTCATGACTGCGGAACAAGAAAACGAGGCCAGAATAACCATCGACCGAACTAAAATCACGGAGAGCCGGCTGAGTTTTGAGAATTTCATGATCGAATTCCCTGGGGCTAGAAAGGCTCGTTTTGGTGTGACTACGGAGAAACGACACGACCTTTTCGCTGTCTCTGACGAATATTCACTCGCTCACTGTGTCTCTGCGGACCTTTGCATGTCCAGGGGGATTGCGGCTGTGTTCCGACGGAGATTTGGACGCCAGGAGGAACTTTGGCAACAGACTCCTGCGGTTGGTAAAGTTCTACGGCTGTCAGATCAATGTCGTTGTATCTACTACTTGGTGACAAAACGGTTGTTCCATCAGAAGCCTACTTACGCAGATATGTGGAATGCCCTAATAGAGCTGAAGGCCAACTTGCTCACTGATGGCGTTAAGAGATTAGCGATTCCTAAGCTGGGCTGTGGACTCGACCAGTTAGATTGGAGAGTAGTGCGAAACATGCTTGAAGTAATCTTCAAAGACACTGAAGTGAATATACTGGTATGTAGTCTCGGACCGGAAACGCAGATAAACCAACCGAAGAGTGTAGACTGCTATTTCTACAGAAGCGGAACCTGCAACCGGGGAAAGAGTTGCCACTACCGACATGACCCCTTCTACCGTGTTTGTAATTTGTCCTGGGACAGGACAGTTCTAATAGGGGGGCAGTGTAACGAATCAAAGCGTGCGGTCTATAGCTAATGAACATGCTAGAGTTTGTTAATGGAGAAACCAGGGAAACAAGAAAAACAGTAGTGAGTGTGGTAAGAAAAATATGACAGAAACGAAAATAAATAGAAGTGGTAATGAAGTATGAATAAAGTGATAAATAAATAAACATTGAATAAATAATAGTGAATGAACAACAGTGAATAACAGTGAATAAAAGTAGACAAATAAACAGTGAATAACAATAAATGAATGACAGTGAATGAATAACAGTGAATGAATAACAGTGAATGAATAACAGTGAATGAATAACAGTGAATGAATAACAGTGAATAACAATAAATGAATGACAGTGAATGAATAACAGTGAAAGGATAACAGTGAATGAATAACAGTGAATAAAAGTAGACAAATAAACGGTAAATGAACAATTATAAATACAGTCTGATATTAACAAACAATAATTGTTGAAGTGTGGAAGTAGTGTAAATGTACCGTTGTCCTGCATAACAAAACAATAAAAGAAAGATTTTTTTTTGTACACAAATTACCCTACAGTTTTGTTACAGTATAACTATTTACACTATAACATTCAGGTTTGGATCATTCTTTCATAAGAAAATGCAAACTGCATATTAACCATTATTTAAACGCAGACAAGCAGTTTTTACATGCTTTACGACAATTAGGTGCAAATGAGTCTTTATAGGCAAAATTGCTTTATTTCATGAGGATAAGACTATTTACACTATAACATTAAGGTTTGGATCATTCTCTCATAAGAAAATGCAAACTGCATATTAACCATTATTTTAACGCAGACAAGCAGTTTTTACATGCTTTATGACAATTAGGTGCAAATGAGTCTTTATAGGCAAAATTGCTTTATTTCATGAGGGTAAGTCTATTTACACTATAACATTCAGGTTTGGATCGTTCTCTCATAAGAAAATGCAAACTGCATATTTACTATCATTTTAACGCATACAAGCAGTTTTTACATGCTTTATGGCAATTAGGTGCAAATGAGTCTTTATAGGCAAAATTGCTTTATTTCATGAGGGTAAGTCTATTTACACTATAACAATCAGGTTTGGATCATTCTTTCATAAGAAAATGCAAACTGAAAATTAACTATTATTTTAACGCAGACAAGCAGTTTTTACATGCTTCACGACAATTGCGAGCAAATGAGTCCTTATAGGCAAAATTGCTTTATTTTACAAAGATAAGTCTATTTTTACTATAACATTCAGGTTTAGATCATTCTCTCATAAGAAAATGCAAACTGCATATTAACCATTATTTTAACGCAGACAAGCAGTTTTTACATGCTTTATGACAATTAGGGGCAAATGAGTCCTTATAGGCAAAATTGCTTTATTTCATGAAGGTATAACTATTTACACTATAACATTCAGGTTTGGATCATTCTTTCATAAGAAAATGCAAACTGCATATTAACCATTATTTAAACGCAGACAAGCAGTTTTTACATGCTTTACGACAATTAGGTGCAAATGAGTCTTTATAGGCAAAATTGCTTTATTTCATGAGGATAAGTCTATTTACACTATAACATTCAGGTTTGGATCATTCTTTCATAAGAAAATGCAAACTGCATATTAACCATTATTTAAACGCAGACAAGCAGTTTTTACATGCTTCACGACAATTGCGAGCAAATGAGTCCTTATAGGCAAAATTGCTTTATTTTACAAAGGTAAGTCTATTTTTACTATAACATTCAGGTTTAGATCATTTTCTCATAAGAAAATGCATACTGCATATTAACCATTATTTTAACGCATACAAGCAGTTTTTACATGCTTTATGGCAATTAGGTGCAAATGAGTCTTTATAGGCAAAATTGCTTTATTTCATGAGGGTAAGTCTATTTACACTATAACATTCAGGTTTAGATCATTCTCTCATAAGAAAATGCAAACTGCATATTAACCATTATTTTAACGCAGACAAGCAGTTTTTACATGCTTTATGACAATTAGGTGCAAATGAGTCTTTATGGGCAAAATAGCTTTATTTCATGAGGGTAAGTCTATTTACACTATAACATTCAGGTTTGGATCATTCTCTCATAAGAAAATGCAAACTGCATATTAACCATTATTTTAACGCAGACAAGCAGTTTTTACATGCTTTATGACAATTAGGGGCAAATGAGTCCTTATAGGCAAAATTGCTTTATTTCATGAAGGTATAACTATTTACACTATAACATTCAGGTTTGGATCATTCTCTCATAAGAAAATGCAAACTGCATATTATTATCCATTATTTTAACGCAGACAAGCAGTTTTTACATGCTTTACGACAATTAGGTGCAAACAAGTCCTTATAGGCAAAATTGCTTTATTTTACAAAGGTAAGTTTACTTAAACTATAACATTCAGGTTTAGATCATTCTCTCATAAGAAAATGCAAACTGCATATTAACTATTATTTTAACGCATACAAGCAGTTTTTACATGCTTTATGAAAATTAGGTGCAAATGAGTCTTTATAGGCAAAATTGCTTTATTTCATGAGGATAAGTCTATTTACACTATAACATTCAGGTTTGGATCATTCTCTCATAAGAAAATGCATACTGCATATTTACTATCATTTTAACGCATACAAGCAGTTTTTACATGCTTTATGACAATTAGGTGCAAATGAGTCTTTATAGGCAAAATTGCTTTATTTCATGAGGGTAAGTCTATTTACACTATAACATTCAGGTTTGGATCATTCTTTCATAAGAAAATGCAAACTGCATATTAACCATTATTTAAACGCAGACAAGCAGTTTTTACATGCTTTATGACAATTAGGTGCAAATGAGTCTTTATATGCAAAATTGCTTTATTTCATGAGGATAAGTCTATTTACATTATAACATTCAGGTTTGGATCATTCTTTCATAAGAAAATGCAAACTGCATATTAACCATTATTTTAACGCAGACAAGCAGTTTTTACATGCTTCACGACAATTAGGTGCAAATGAGTCCTTATAGGCAAAATTGCTTTATTTCATGAGGATAAGTCTATTTACACTATAACATTCAGGTTTGGATCATTCTTTCATAAGAAAATGCAAACTGCATATTAACCATTATTTTAACGCAGACAAGCAGTTTTTACATGCTTTATGACAATTAGGTGCAAATGAGTCTTCATAGGCAAAATTGCTTTATTTCATGACGGTAAGTCTATTTACACTATAACATTCAGGTTTGGATCATTCTCTCATAAGAAAATGCAAACTGCATATTTACTATCATTTTAACGCATACAAGCAGTTTTTACATGCTTTATGGCAATTAGGTGCAAATGAGTCTTTATAGGCAAAATTGCTTTATTTCATGAGGGTAAGTCTATTTACACTATAACAATCAGGTTTGGATCATTCTTTCATAAGAAAATGCAAACTGCATATTAACCATTATTTTAACGCAGACAAGCAGTTTTTACATGCTTCACGACAATTGCGAGCAAATGAGTCCTTATAGGCAAAATTGCTTTATTTTACAAAGGTAAGTCTATTTTTACTATAACATTCAGGTTTAGATCATTTTCTCATAAGAAAATGCATACTGCATATTAACCATTATTTTAACGCATACTAGCAGTTTTTACATGCTTTATGACAACTAGGGGCAAATGAGTCCTTATAGGCAAAATTGCTTTATTTCATGAAGGTATAACCATTTACACTATAACATTCAGGTTTGGATCATTCTTTCATAAGAAAATGCAAACTGCATATTAACCATTATTTAAACGCAGACAAGCAGTTTTTACATGCTTCACGACAATTGCGAGCAAATGAGTCCTTATAGGCAAAATTGCTTTATTTTACAAAGGTAAGTCTATTTTTACTATAACATTCAGGTTTAGATCATTTTCTCATAAGAAAATGCATACTGCATATTAACCATTATTTTAACGCATACAAGCAGTTTTTACATGCTTTATGACAACTAGGGGCAAATGAGTCCTTATAGGCAAAATTGCTTTATTTCATGAAGGTAAGTCTATTTACACTATAACATTTAGGTTTGGATCATTCTCTCATAAGAAAATGCAAACTGCATATTAACCATTATTTTAACGCAAACAAGCAGTTTTTACATGCTTCACGACAATTGCGTGCAAATGAGTCCTTATAAACAAAATTGCTTTATTTTACAAAGGTAAGTCTATTTACACTATAACATTCAGGTTTAGATCATTCTCTCATAAGAAAATGCAAACTGCATATTTACTATCATTTTAACGCATACAAGCAGTTTTTACATGCTTTATGGCAATTAGGTGCAAATGAGTTTTTATAGGCAAATTTGCTTTATTTCATGAGGGTAAGTCTATTTACACTATAACAATCAGGTTTGGATCATTCTTTCATAAGAAAATGCAAACTGCATATTAACCATTATTTTAACGCAGACAAGCAGTTTTTACATGCTTCACGACAATTGCGAGCAAATGAGTCCTTATAGGCAAAATTGCTTTATTTTACAAAGATAAGTCTATTTTTACTATAACATTCAGGTTTAGATCATTCTCTCATAAGAAAATGCAAACTGCATATTAACCATTATTTTAACGCAGACAAGCAGTTTTTACATGCTTTATGACAATTAGGGGCAAATGAGTCCTTATAGGCAAAATTGCTTTATTTCATGAAGGTATAACTATTTACACTATAACATTCAGGTTTGGATCATTCTTTCATAAGAAAATGCAAACTGCATATTAACCATTATTTAAACGCAGACAAGCAGTTTTTACATGCTTTACGACAATTAGGTGCAAATGAGTCTTTATATGCAAAATTGCTTTATTTCATGAGGATAAGTCTATTTACACTATAACATTCAGGTTTGGATCATTCTTTCATAAGAAAATGCAAACTGCATATTAACCATTATTTAAACGCAGACAAGCAGTTTTTACATGCTTTACGACAATTAGGTGCAAATAAGTCTTTATAGGCAAAATTGCTTTATTTCATGAGGATAAGTCTATTTACACTATAACATTCAGGTTTGGATCATTCTTTTATAAGAAAATGCAAACTGCATATTTACCATTATTTTAACGCAGACAAGCAGTTTTTACATGCTTTATGACAATTAGGTGCAAATGAGTCTTTATAGGCAAAATTGCTTTATTTCATGAGGGTAAGTCTATTTACACTATAACATTCAGGTCTGGATCGTTCTCTCATAAGAAAATGCAAACTGCATATTTACTATCATTTTAACGCATACAAGCAGTTTTTACATGCTTTATGGCAATTAGGTGCAAATGAGTCTTTATAGGCAAATTTGCTTTATTTCATGAGGGTAAGTCTATTTACACTATAACAATCAGGTTTGGATCATTCTTTCATAAGAAAATGCAAACTGCATATTAACCATTATTTTAACGCAGACAAGCAGTTTTTACATGCTTTACGACAATTAGGTGCAAATAAGTCCTTATAGGCAAAATTGCTTTATTTTACAAAGGTAAGTTTACTTAAACTATGACATTCAGGTTTAGATCATTCTCTCATAAGAAAATGCAAACTGCATATTAACTATTATTTTAACGCATACAAGCAGTTTTTACATGCTTTATGAAAATTAGGTGCAAATGAGTCTTTATAGGCAAAATTGCTTTATTTCATGAGGATAAGTCTATTTACACTATAACATTCAGGTTTGGATCATTCTCTCATAAGAAATTGCATACTGCATATTTACTATCATTTTAACGCATACAAGCAGTTTTTACATGCTTTATGACAATTAGGTGCAAATGAGTCTTTATAGGCAAAATTGATTTATTTCATGAGGGTAAGTCTATTTACACTATAACATTCAGGTTTGGATCATTCTTTCATAAGAAAATGCAAACTGCATATTAACCATTATTAAACGCAGACAAGCAGTTTTTACATGCTTTACGACAATTAGGTGCAAATGAGTCCTTATAGGCAAAATTGCTTTATTTTACAAAGGTAAGTCTATTTTTACTATAACATTCAGGTTTAGATCATTTTCTCATAAGAAAATGCATACTGCATATACCATTATTTTAACGCATACAAGCAGTTTTTACATGCTTTATGACAACTAGGGGCAAATGAGTCCTTATAGGCAAAATTGCTTTATTTCATAAAGGTAAGTCTATTTTTACTATAACATTCAGGTTTAGATCATTTTCTCATAAGAAAATGCATACTGCATATACCATTATTTTAACGCATACAAGCAGTTTTTACATGCTTTATGACAACTAGGGGCAAATGAGTCTTTATAGGCAAAATTGCTTTATTTCATGAGGATAAGTCTATTTACACTATAACATTCAGGTTTGGATCATTCTCTCATAAGAAATTGCATACTGCATATTTACTATCATTTTAACGCATACAAGCAGTTTTTACATGCTTTATGACAATTAGGTGCAAATGAGTCTTTATAGGCAAAATTGATTTATTTCATGAGGGTAAGTCTATTTACACTATAACATTCAGGTTTGGATCATTCTTTCATAAGAAAATGCAAACTGCATATTAACCATTATTAAACGCAGACAAGCAGTTTTTACATGCTTTACGACAATTAGGTGCAAATGAGTCCTTATAGGCAAAATTGCTTTATTTTACAAAGGTAAGTCTATTTTTACTATAACATTCAGGTTTAGATCATTTTCTCATAAGAAAATGCATACTGCATATACCATTATTTTAACGCATACAAGCAGTTTTTACATGCTTTATGACAACTAGGGGCAAATGAGTCCTTATAGGCAAAATTGCTTTATTTCATAAAGGTAAGTCTATTTTTACTATAACATTCAGGTTTAGATCATTTTCTCATAAGAAAATGCATACTGCATATACCATTATTTTAACGCATACAAGCAGTTTTTACATGCTTTATGACAACTAGGGGCAAATGAGTCCTTATAGGCAAAATTGCTTTATTTCATAAAGGTAAGTCTATTTACACTATAACATTTAGGTTTGGATCATTCTCTCATAAGAAAATGCAAACTGCATATTAACCATTATTTTAACGCAAACAAGCAGTTTTTACATGTTTCACGACAATTGCGTGCAAATGAGTCCTTATAAACAAAATTGCTTTTTTACAAAGGTAAGTCTATTTACACTATAACATTCAGGTTTGGATCATTCTCTCATAAGAAAATGCAAACTGCATGTTAACCATTATTTAAACGCAGACAAGCAGTTTTTACATGCTTTACGACAATTAGGTGCAAATGAGTCCTTATAGGCAAAATTGCTTTAATTCATGAGGGTTAGTCTATTTACACTATAGCATTTAGGTTTGGATCATTCTCTCATAAGAAAATGCAAACTGCATATTAACCATTATTTAAACGCAGACAAGCAGTTTTTACATGCTTTACGACAATTCGGTGCAAATGAGTCCTTATAGGCAAAATTGCTTTATTTCATGAGGGTAAGTCTATTTACACTATAATATTCAGGTTTGGATCATTCTCTCATAAGAAAATGCAAACTGCATATTTACTATCATTTTCACGCAGACAAGCAGTTTTTACATGCTTCACGACAATTGCGTGCAAATGAGTCCTTATAGGCAAAATTGCTTTATTTTACAAAGGTAAGTCTATTTACACTATAACATTCAGGTTTGAATCATTCTCTCATAAGAAAATGCAAACTGCATATTAACCATTATTTTAACGCAGACAAGCAGTTTTTACATGCTTTATGACAATTAGGGGCAAATGAGTACTTATAGGCAAAATTGCTTTATTTCATGAAGGTATAACAATTTACACTATAACATTCAGGTTTGGATCATTTTCTCATTAGAAAATGCAAACTGCATATTATCCATTATTTTAACGCAGACAAGCAGTTTTTACATGCTTTACGACAATTATGTGCAAATAAGTCCTTATAGGCAAAATTGCTTTATTTTACAAAGGTAAGTTTACTTAAACTATAACATTCAGGTTTAGATCATTCTCTCATAAGAAAATGCAAACTGCATATTAACTATTATTTTAACGCATACAAGCAGTTTTTACATGCTTTATGACAATTAGGTGCAAATAAGTCTTTATAGGCAAAATTGCTTTATTTCATGAGGGTAAGTCTATTTACACTATAACATTCAGGTTTGGATCATTCTCTCATAAGGAAATGCAAACTGCATATTAACAATTATTTTAACGCAGACAAGCAGTTTTTACATGCTTCACGACAATTGCGTGCAAATTAGTCCTTACAGGCAAAATTGCTTTATTTTACAAAGGTTAGTCTATTTTCACTATAAAATTCAGGTTTGGATCATTCTCTCATAAGAAAATGCAAACTGCATATTATACATTATTTTAACGCATACAAGCAGTTTTTACATGCTTTATGACAATTAGGGGCAAAGGAGTCCCTATAGGCAAAATTGCTTTATTTCATGAAGGTTAGTCTATTTACACTATAACATTTAGGTTTGGATCATTCTTTCATAAGAAAATGCAAACTGCATAATAACCATTATTTTAACGCAGACAAGCATTTTTTACATGCTTCACGACAATTGCATGCAAATGAGTCCTTATATGCAAAATTGCTTTATTTTACAAAGGTAAGTCTATTTACACTATAATATTTAGGTTTGGATTAATCTCTCACATAAGCAAATGCAAACTGCATATTAACTATTATTTAAACGCAGACAAGCAGTTTTTACATGCTTTACTACAATTAGGTGCAAATGAGTCCTTATAGGCAAAATTGCTTTATTTCATGAGGGTTAGTCTATTTACACTATAACATTTAGGTTTGGATCATTCTCTCATAAGAAAATCCAAACTGCATATTAACCATTATTTAAACGCAGACAAGCAGTTTTTACATGCTTTACGACAATTAGGTGCAAATGAGTCTTTATAGGCAAAATTGCTTTATTTCATGAGGGTAAGTCTATTTACACTATAACATTCAGGTTTGGATCATTCTTTTATAAGAAAATGCAAACTGCATATTAACCATTATTTAAACGCAGACAAGCAGTTTTTACATGCTTTACGACAATTAGGTGCAAATGAGTCTTTATATGCAAAATTGCTTTATTTCATGAGGATAAGTCTATTTACACTATAACATTCAGGTTTGGATTATTCTTTCATAAGAAAATGCAAACTGCATATTAACCATTATTTTAACGCAGACAAGCAGTTTTTACATGCTTTATGACAATTAGGTGCAAATGAGTCTTCATAGGCAAAATTGCTTTATTTCATGAGGGTAAGTCTATTTACACTATAACATTCAGGTTTGGATCATTCTCTCATAAGAAAATGCAAACTGCATATTTACTATCATTTTAACGCATACAAGCAGTTTTTACATGCTTTATGGCAATTAGGTGCAAATGAGTCTTTATAGGCAAATTTGCTTTATTTCATGAGGGTAAGTCTATTTACACTATAACAATCAGGTTTGGATCATTCTTTCATAAGAAAATGCAAACTGCATATTAACCATTATTTTAACGCAGACAAGCAGTTTTTACACGCTTCACGACAATTGCGAGCAAATGAGTCCTTATAGGCAAAATTGCTTTATTTTACAAAGATAAGTCTATTTTTACTATACCATTCAGGTTTAGATCATTCTCTCATAAGAAAATGCAAACTGCATATTAACCATTATTTTAACGCAGACAAGCAGTTTTTACATGCTTTATGACAATTAGGGGCAAATGAGTCCTTATAGGCAAAATTGCTTTATTTCATGAAGGTATAACTATTTACACTATAACATTCAGGTTTGGATCATTCTTTCATAAGAAAATGCAAACTGCATATTAACCATTATTTAAACGCAGACAAGCAGTTTTTACATGCTTTACGACAATTAGGTGCAAATGAGTCTTTATATGCAAAATTGCTTTATTTCATGAGGATAAGTCTATTTACACTATAACATTCAGGTTTGGATCATTCTCTCATAAGAAAATGCAAACTGCATATTTACTATCATTTTAACGCATACAAGCAGTTTTTACATGCTTTATGGCAATTAGGTGCAAATGAGTCTTTATAGGCAAAATTGCTTTATTTCATGAGGGTAAGTCTATTTACACTATAACATTCAGGTTTGGATCATTCTCTCATAAGAAAATGCAAACTGCATATTAACCATTATTTAAACGCAGACAAGCAGTTTTTACATGCTTTATGACAATTAGGTGCAAATGAGTCTTTATGGGCAAAATAGCTTTATTTCATGAGGGTAAGTCTATTTACACTATAACATTCAGGTTTGGATCATTCTCTCATAAGAAAATGCAAACTGCATATTAACCATTATTTTAACGCAGACAAGCAGTTTTTACATGCTTTATGACAATTAGGGGCAAATGAGTCCTTATAGGCAAAATTGCTTTATTTCATGAAGGTATAACTATTTACACTATAACATTCAGGTTTGGATAATTCTCTCATAAGAAAATGCAAACTGCATATTATCCATTATTTTAACGCAGACAAGCAGTTTTTACATGCTTTATGACAATTAGGTGCAAATGAGTCTTTATGGGCAAAATAGCTTTATTTCATGAGGGTAAGTCTATTTACACTATAACATTCAGGTTTGGATTATTCTTTCATAAGAAAATACAAACTGCATATTAACCATTATTTTAACGCAGACAAGCAGTTTTTACATGCTTTATGACAATTAGGTGCAAATGAGTCTTCATAGGCAAAATTGCTTTATTTCATGAGGGTAAGTCTATTTACACTATAACATTCAGGTTTGGATCGTTCTCTCATAAGAAAATGCAAACTGCATATTTACTATCATTTTAACGCATACAAGCAGTTTTTACATGCTTTATGGCAATTAGGTGCAAATGAGTCTTTATAGGCAAATTTGATTTATTTCATGAGGGTAAGTCTATTTACACTATAACAATCAGGTTTTGATCATTCTTTCATAAGAAAATGCAAACTGCATATTAACCATTATTTTAACGCAGACAAGCAGTTTTTACACGCTTCACGACAATTGCGAGCAAATGAGTCATTATAGGCAAAATTGCTTTATTTTACAAAGATAAGTCTATTTTTACTATAACATTCAGGTTTAGATCATTCTCTCATAAGAAAATGCAAACTGCATATTAACCATTATTTTAACGCAGACAAGCAGTTTTTACATGCTTTATGACAATTAGGGGCAAATGAGTCGTTATAGGCAAAATTGCTTTATTTCATGAAGGTATAACTATTTATACTATAACATTTAGGTTTAGATCATTCTCTCATAAGAAAATGCAAACTGCATATTAACCATTATTTTAACGCAAACAAGCAGTTTTTACATGCTTCACGACAATTGCGTGCAAATGAGTCCTTATAAACAAAATTGCTTTATTTTACAAAGGTAAGTCTATTTACACTATAACATTCAGGTTTAGATCATTCTCTCATAAGAAAATGCAAACTGCCTATTAACCATTATTTTAACGCATACAAGCAGTTTTTACATGCTTTATGACAATTAGGGTCAAATGAGTCCTTATAGGCAAAATTGCTTTATTTCATGAGGGTTAGTCTATTTACACTATAACATTTAGGTTTGGATCATTCTCTCATAAGAAAATGCAAACTGCATATTAACCATTATTTTAACGCAGACAAGCAGTTTTTACATGCTTTATGACATATAGGTGCAAATGAGTCTTTATAGGCAAAATTGCTTTATTTCATGAGGGTAAGTCTATTTACACTATAACATTCAGGTTTGGATCGTTCTCTCATAAGAAAATGCAAACTGCATATTTACTATCATTTTAACGCATACAAGCAGTTTTTACATGCTTTATGGCAATTAGGTGCAAATGAGTCTTTATAGGCAAATTTGCTTTATTTCATGAGGGTAAGTCTATTTACACTATAACAATCAGGTTTGGATCATTCTTTCATAAGAAAATGCAAACTGCATATTAACCATTATTTTAACGCAGACAAGCAGTTTTTACATGCTTCACGACAATTGCGAGCAAATGAGTCCTTATAGGCAAAATTGCTTTATTTTACAAAGATAAGTCTATTTTTACTATAACATTCAGGTTTAGATCATTCTCTCATAAGAAAATGCAAACTGCATATTAACCATTATTTTAACGCAGACAAGCAGTTTTTACATGCTTCATGACAATTAGGGGCAAATGAGTCCTTATAGGCAAAATTGCTTTATTTCATGAAGGTATAACCATTTACACTATAACATTCAGGTTTGGATCATTCTTTCATAAGAAAATGCAAACTGCATATTAACCATTATTTAAACGCAGACAAGCAGTTTTTACATGCTTCACGACAATTGCGAGCAAATGAGTCCTTATAGGCAAAATTGCTTTATTTTACAAAGGTAAGTCTATTTTTACTATAACATTCAGGTTTAGATTATTTTCTCATAAGAAAATGCATACTGCATATTAACCATTATTTTAACGCATACAAGCAGTTTTTACATGCTTTATGACAACTAGGGGCAAATGAGTCCTTATAGGCAAAATTGCTTTATTTCATAAAGGTAAGTCTATTTACACTATAACATTTAGGTTTGGATCATTCTCTCATAAGAAAATGCAAACTGCATATTAACCATTATTTTAACGCAAACAAGCAGTTTTTACATGCTTCACGACAATTGCGTGCAAATGAGTCCTTATAAACAAAATTGCTTTATTTTACAAAGGTAAGTCTATTTACACTATAACATTCAGGTTTAGATCATTCTCTCATAAGAAAATGCAAACTGCCTATTAACCATTATTTTAACGCATACAAGCAGTTTTTACATGCTTTATGACAATTAGGGTCAAATGAGTCCTTATAGGCAAAATTGCTTTATTTCATGAGGGTTAGTCTATTTACACTATAACATTTAGGTTTGGATCATTCTCTCATAATAAAATGCAAACTGCATATTAACCATTATTTTAACGCAGACAAGCAGTTTTTACATGCTTTATGACAATTAGGTGCAAATGAGTCTTTGTAGGCAAAATTGCTTTATTTCATGAGGGTAAGTCTATTTACACTATAACATTCAGGTTTGGATCGTTCTCTCATAAGAAAATGCAAACTGCATATTTACTATCATTTTAACGCATACAAGCAGTTTTTACATGCTTTATGGCAATTAGGTGCAAATGAGTCTTTATAGGCAAATTTGCTTTATTTCATGAGGGTAAGTTTATTTACACTATAACAATCAGGTTTGGATCATTCTTTCATAAGAAAATGCAAACTGCATATTAACCATTATTTTAACGCAGACAAGCAGTTTTTACATGCTTTATGACAATTAGGGGCAAATGAGTCCTTATAGGCAAAATTGCTTTATTTTACAAAGATAAGTCTATTTTTACTATAACATTCAGGTTTAGATCATTCTCTCATAAGAAAATGCAAACTGCATATTAACCATTATTTTAACGCAGACAAGCAGTTTTTACATGCTTCATGACAATTAGGGGCAAATGAGTCCTTATAGGCAAAATTGCTTTATTTCATGAAGGTATAACCATTTACACTATAACATTCAGGTTTGGATCATTCTTTCATAAGAAAATGCAAACTGCATATTAACCATTATTTAAACGCAGACAAGCAGTTTTTACATGCTTCACGACAATTGCGAGCAAATGAGTCCTTATAGGCAAAATTGCTTTATTTTACAAAGGTAAGTCTATTTTTACTATAACATTCAGGTTTAGATCATTTTCTCATAAGAAAATGCATACTGCATATTAACCATTATTTTAACGCATACAAGCAGTTTTTACATGCTTTATGACAACTAGGGGCAAATGAGTCCTTATAGGCAAAATTGCTTTATTTCATAAAGGTAAGTCTATTTACACTATAACATTTAGGTTTGGATCATTCTCTCATAAGAAAATGCAAACTGCATATTAACCATTATTTTAACGCAAACAAGCAGTTTTTACATGCTTCACGACAATTGCGTGCAAATGAGTCCTTATAAACAAAATTGCTTTATTTTACAAAGGTAAGTCTATTTACACTATAACATTCAGGTTTAGATCATTCTCTCATAAGAAAATGCAAACTGCCTATTAACCATTATTTTAACGCATACAAGCAGTTTTTACATGCTTTATGACAATTAGGGTCAAATGAGTCCTTATAGGCAAAATTGCTTTATTTCATGAGGGTTAGTCTATTTACACTATAACATTTAGGTTTGGATCATTCTCTCATAATAAAATGCAAACTGCATATTAACCATTATTTTAACGCAGACAAGCAGTTTTTACATGCTTTATGACAATTAGGTGCAAATGAGTCTTTGTAGGCAAAATTGCTTTATTTCATGAGGGTAAGTCTATTTACACTATAACATTAAGGTTTGGATCGTTCTCTCATAAGAAAATGCAAACTGCATATTTACTATCATTTTAACGCATACAAGCAGTTTTTACATGCTTTATGGCAATTAGGTGCAAATGAGTCTTTATAGGAAAATTTGCTTTATTTCATGAGGGTAAGTTTATTTACACTATAACAATCAGGTTTGGATCATTCTTTCATAAGAAAATGCAAACTGCATATTAACCATTATTTTAACGCAGACAAGCAGTTTTTACATGCTTCACGACAATTGCGAGCAAATGAGTCCTTATAGGCAAAATTGCTTTATTTTACAAAGATAAGTCTATTTTTACTATAACATTCAGGTTTAGATCATTCTCTCATAAGAAAATGCAAACTGCATATTAACCATTATTTTAACGCAGACAAGCAGTTTTTACATGCTTTATGACAATTAGGGGCAAATGAGTCCTTATAGGCAAAATTGCTTTATTTCATGAAGGTATAACTATTTACACTATAACATTCAGGCTTGGATCATTCTTTCATAAGAAAATGCAAACTGCATATTAACCATTATTTAAACGCAGACAAGCAGTTTTTACATGCTTTACGACAATTAGGTGCAAATGAGTCTTTATATGCAAAATTGCTTTATTTCATGAGGATAAGTCTATTTACACTATAACATTCAGGTTTGGATCATTCTTTCATAAGAAAATGCAAACTGCATATTAACCATTATTTAAACGCAGACAAGCAGTTTTTACATGCTTTACGACAATTAGGTGCAAATGAGTCTTTATAGGCAAAATTGCTTTATTTCATGAGGATAAGTCTATTTACACTATAACATTCAGGTTTGGATCATTCTCTCATAAGAAAATGCAAACTGCATATTAACCATTATTTTAACGCAGACAAGCAGTTTTTAAATGCTTTATGACAATTAGGTGCATATGAGTCTTTATAGGCAAAATTGCTTTATTTCATGAGGGTAAGTCTATTTACACTATAACATTCAGGTTTGGATCGTTCTCTCATAAGAAAATGCAAACTGCATATTTACTATCATTTTAACGCATACAAGCAGTTTTTACATGCTTTATGGCAATTAGTTGCAAATGAGTCTTTATAGGCAAATTTGCTTTATTTCATGAGGGTAAGTCTATTTACACTATAACAATCAGGTTTGGATCATTCTTTCATAAGAAAATGCAAACTGCATATTAACCATTATTTTAACGCAGACAAGCAGTTTTTACATGCTTCACGACAATTGCGAGCAAATGAGTCCTTATAGGCAAAATTGCTTTATTTTACAAAGATAAGTCTATTTTTACTATAACATTCAGGTTTAGATCATTCTCTCATAAGAAAATGCAAACTGCATATTAACCATTATTTTAACGCAGACAAGCAGTTTTTACATGCTTTATGACAATTAGGGGCAAATGAGTCCTTATAGGCAAAATTGCTTTATTTCATGAAGGTATAACTATTTACACAATAACATTCAGGTTTGGATCATTCTTTCATAAGAAAATGCAAACTGCATATTAACCATTATTTAAACGCAGACAAGCAGTTTTTACATGCTTTACGACAATTAGGTGCAAATGAGTCTTTATATGCAAAATTGCTTTATTTCATGAGGATAAGTCTATTTACACTATAACATTCAGGTTTGGATCATTCTCTCATAAGAAAATGCAAACTGCATATTTACTATCATTTTAACGCATACAAGCAGTTTTTACATGCTTTATGGCAATTAGGTGCAAATGAGTCTTTATAGGCAAAATTGCTTTATTTCATGAGGGTAAGTCTATTTACACTATAACATTCAGGTTTAGATCATTCTCTCATAAGAAAATGCAAACTGCATATTAACCATTATTTTAACGCAGACAAGCAGTTTTTACATGCTTTATGACAATTAGGGGCAAATGAGTCCTTATAGGCAAAATTGCTTTATTTCATGAAGGTATAACTATTTACACTATAACATTCAGGTTTGGATCATTCTCTCATAAGAAAATGCAAACTGCATATTATCCATTATTTTAACGCAGACAAGCAGTTTTTACATGCTTTACGACAATTAGGTGCAAACAAGTCCTTATAGGCAAAATTGCTTTATTTTACAAAGGTAAGTTTACTTAAACTATAACATTCAGGTTTAGATCATTCTCTCATAAGAAAATGCAAACTGCATATTAACTATTATTTTAACGCATACAAGCAATTTTTACATGCTTTATGAAAATTAGGTGCAAATGAGTCTTTATAGGCAAAATTGCTTTATTTCATGAGGATAAGTCTATTTACACTTTAACATTCAGGTTTGGATCATTCTCTCATAAGAAAATGCATACTGCATATTTACTATCATTTTAACGCATACAAGCAGTTTTTACATGCTTTATGACAATTAGGTGCAAATGAGTCTTCATAGGCAAAATTGCTTTATTTCATGAGGGTAAGTCTATTTACACTATAACATTCAGGTTTGGATCATTCTCTCATAAGAAAATGCAAACTGCATATTTACTATCATTTTAACGCATACAAGCAGTTTTTACATGCTTTATGGCAATTAGGTGCAAATGAGTCTTTATAGGCAAAATTGCTTTATTTCATGAGGGTAAGTCTATTTACACTATAACAATCAGGTTTGGATCATTCTTTCATAAGAGAATGCAAACTGCATATTAACCATTATTTTAACGCAGACAAGCAGTTTTTACATGCTTCACGACAATTGCGAGCAAATGAGTCCTTATAGGCAAAATTGCTTTATTTTACAAAGGTAAGTCTAGTTTTACTATAACATTCAGGTTTAGATCATTTTCTCATAAGAAAATGCATACTGCATATTAACCATTATTTTAACGCATACTAGCAGTTTTTACATGCTTTATGACAACTAGGGGCAAATGAGTCCTTATAGGCAAAATTGCTTTATTTCATGAAGGTAAGTCTATTTACACTATAACATTCAGGTTTGGATCATTCTCTCATAAGAAAATGCAAACTGCATATTTACTATCATTTTAACGCATACAAGCAGTTTTTACATGCTTTATGGCAATTAGGTGCAAATGAGTCTTTATAGGCAAAATTGCTTTATTTCATGAGGGTAAGTCTATTTACACTATAACAATCAGGTTTGGATCATTCTTTCATAAGAAAATGCAAACTGCACATTAACCATTATTTTAACGCAGACAAGCAGTTTTTACATGCTTCACGACAATTGCGAGCAAATGAGTCCTTATAGGCAAAATTGCTTTATTTTACAAAGGTAAGTCTATTTTTACTATAACATTCAGGTTTAGATCATTTTCTCATAAGAAAATGCATACTGCATATTAACCATTATTTTAACGCATACAAGCAGTTTTTACATGCTTTATGACAACTTGGGGCAAATGAGTCCTTATAGGCAAAATTGCTTTATTTCATGAAGGTAAGTCTATTTACACTATAACATTTAGGTTTGGATCATTCTCTCATAAGAAAATGCAAACTGCATATTAACCATTATTTTAACGCAAACAAGCAGTTTTTACATGCTTCACGACAATTGCGTGCAAATGAGTCCTTATAAACAAAATTGCTTTATTTTACAAAGGTAAGTCTATTTACACTATAACATTCAGGTTTAGATCATTCTCTCATAAGAAAATGCAAACTGCCTATTAACCATTATTTTAACGCATACAAGCAGTTTTTACATGCTTTATGACAATTAGGGTCAAATGAGTCCTTATAGGCAAAATTGCTTTATTTCATGAGGGTTAGTCTATTTACACTATAACATTTAGGTTTGGATCATTCTCTCATAAGAAAATGCAAACTGCATATTAACCATTGTTTTAACGCAGACAAGCAGTTTTTACATGCTTTATGACAATTAGGTGCAAATGAGTCTTTATAGGCAAAATTGCTTTATTTCATGAGGGTAAGTCTATTTACACTATAACATTCAGGTTTGGATCGTTCTCTCATAAGAAAATGCAAACTGCATATTTACTATCATTTTAACGCATACAAGCAGTTTTTACATGCTTTATGGCAATTAGGTGCAAATGAGTCTTTATAGGCAAATTTGCTTTATTTCATGAGGGTAAGTCTATTTACACTATAACAATCAGGTTTGGATCATTCTTTCATAAGAAAATGCAAACTGCATATTAACCATTATTTTAACGCAGACAAGCAGTTTTTACATGCTTCACGACAATTGCGAGCAAATGAGTCCTTATAGGCAAAATTGCTTTATTTTACAAAGATAAGTCTATTTTTACTATAACATTCAGGTTTAGATCATTCTCTCATAAGAAAATGCAAACTGCATATTAACCATTATTTTAACGCAGACAAGCAGTTTTTACATGCTTTATGTCAATTAGGGGCAAATGAGTCCTTATAGGCAAAATTGCTTTATTTCGTGAAGGTATAACCATTTACACTATAACATTCAGGTTTGGATCATTCTTTCATAAGAAAATGCAAACTGCATATTAACCATTATTTAAACGTAGACAAGCAGTTTTTACATGCTTCACGACAATTGCGAGCAAATGAGTCCTTATAGGCAAAATTGCTTTATTTTACAAAGGTAAGTCTATTTTTACTATAACATTCAGGTTTAGATCATTTTCTCATAAGAAATGCATACTGCATATTAACCATTATTTTAACGCATACAAGCAGTTTTTACATGCTTTATGACAACTAGGGGCAAATGAGTCCTTATAGGCAAAATTGCTTTATTTCATGAAGGTAAGTCTATTTACACTATAACATTTAGGTTTGGATCATTCTCTCATAAGAAAATGCAAACTGCATATTAACCATTATTTTAACGCAAACAAGCAGTTTTTACATGCTTCACGACAATTGCGTGCAAATGAGTCCTTATAAACAAAATTGCTTTATTTTACAAAGGTAAGTCTATTTACACTATAACATTCAGGTTTAGATCATTCTCTCATAAGAAAATGCAAACTGCTTATTAACCATTATTTTAACGCATACAAGCAGTTTTTACATGCTTTATGACAATTAGGGTCAAATGAGTCCTTATAGGCAAAATTGCTTTATTTCATGAGGGTTAGTCTATTTACACTATAACATTTAGGTTTGGATCATTCTCTCATAAGAAAATGCAAACTGCATATTAACCATTATTTTAACGCAAACAAGCAGTTTTTACATGCTTTATGACAATTAGGTGCAAATGAGTCTTTATAGGCAAAATTGCTTTATTTCATGAGGGTAAGTCTATTTACACTATAACATTCAGGTTTGGATCGTTCTCTCATAAGAAAATGCAAACTGCATATTTACTATCATTTTAACGCATACAAGCAGTTTTTACATGCTTTATGGCAATTAGGTGCAAATGAGTCTTTATAGGCAAATTTGCTTTATTTCATGAGGGTAAGTTTATTTACACTATAACAATCAGGTTTGGATCATTCTTTCATAAGAAAATGCAAACTGCATATTAACCATTATTTTAACGCAGACAAGCAGTTTTTACATGCTTCACGACAATTGCGAGCAAATGAGTCCTTATAGGCAAAATTGCTTTATTTTACAAAGATAAGTCTATTTTTACTATAACATTCAGGTTTAGATCATTCTCTCATAAGAAAATGCAAACTGCATATTAACCATTATTTTAACGCAGACAAGCAGTTTTTACATGCTTTATGACAATTAGGTGCAAATGAGTCTTTATATGCAAAATTGCTTTATTTCATGAGGATAAGTCTATTTACACTATAACATTCAGGTTTGGATCATTCTTTCATAAGAAAATGCAAACTGCATATTAACCATTATTTTAACGCAGACAAGCAGTTTTTACATGCTTTATGACAATTAGGGGCAAATGAGTCCTTATAGGCAAAATTGCTTTATTTCATGAAGGTATAACTATTTACACTATAACATTCAGGTTTGGATCATTCTTTCATAAGAAAATGCAAACTGCATATTAACCATTATTTAAACGCAGACAAGCAGTTTTTACATGCTTTATGACAATTAGGGGCAAATGAGTCCTTATAGGCAAAATTGCTTTATTTCATGAAGGTATAACTATTTACACTATAACATTCAGGTTTGGATCATTCTTTCATAAGAAAATGCAAACTGCATATTAACCATTATTTAAACGCAGACAAGCAGTTTTTACATGCTTTACGACAATTAGGTGCAAATGAGTCTTTATAGGCAAAATTGCTTTATTTCATGAGGATAAGTCTATTTACACTATAACATTCAGGTTTGGATCATTCTTTCATAAGAAAATGCAAACTGCATATTAACCATTATTTTAACGCAGACAAGCAGTTTTTACATGCTTTATGACAATTAGGTGCAAATGAGTCTTTATAGGCAAAATTGCTTTATTTCATGAGGGTAAGTCTATTTACACTATAACATTCAGTTTTGGATCGTTCTCTCATAAGAAAATGCAAACTGCATATTTACTATCATTTTAACGCATACAAGCAGTTTTTACATGCTTTATGACAATTAGGTGCAAATGAGTCTTTATAGGCAAAATTGCTTTATTTCATGAGGGTAAGTCTATTTACACTATAACATTCAGGTTTGGATCGTTCTCTCATAAGAAAATGCAAACTGCATATTTACTATCATTTTAACGCATACAAGCAGTTTTTACATGCTTTATGGCAATTAGGTGCAAATGAGTCTTTATAGGCAAATTTGCTTTATTTCATGAGGGTAAGTCTATTTACACTATAACATTCAGGTTTGGATCGTTCTCTCATAAGAAAATGCAAACTGCATATTTACTATCATTTTAACGCATACAAGCAGTTTTTACATGCTTTATGGCAATTAGGTGCAAATGAGTCTTTATAGGCAAAATTGCTTTATTTCATGAGGGTAAGTCTATTTACACTATAACAATCAGGTTTATATCATTCTTTCATAAGAAAATGCAAACTGCATATTAACCATTATTTTAACGCAGACAAGCAGTTTTTACATGCTTCACGACAATTGCGAGCAAATGAGTCCTTATAGGCAAAATTGCTTTATTTTACAAAGATAAGTCTATTTTTACTATAACATTCAGGTTTAGATCATTCTCTCATAAGAAAATGCAAACTGCATATTAACCATTATTTTAACGCAGACAAGCAGTTTTTACATGCTTTATGACAATTAGGAGCAAATGAGTCCTTATAGGCAAAATTGCTTTATTTCATGAAGGTATAACTATTTACACTATAACATTCAGGTTTGGATCATTCTTTCATAAGAGAATGCAAACTGCATATTAACCATTATTTAAACGCAGACAAGCAGTTTTTACATGCTTTACGACAATTAGGTGCAAATGAGTCTTTATATGCAAAATTGCTTTATTTCATGAGGATAAGTCTATTTACACTATAACATTCAGGTTTGGATCATTCTTTCATAAGAAAATGCAAACTGCATATTAACCATTATTTAAACGCAGACAAGCAGTTTTTACATGCTTTACGACAATTAGGTGCAAATGAGTCTTTATAGGCAAAATTGCTTTATTTCATGAGGATAAGTCTATTTACACTATAACATTCAGGTTTGGATCATTCTCTCATAAGAAAATGCAAACTGCATATTAACCATTATTTTAACGCAGACAAGCAGTTTTTACATGCTTTATGACAATTAGGTGCAAATGAGTCTTTATAGGCAAAATTGCTTTATTTCATGAGGGTAAGTCTATTTACACTATAACATTCAGGTTTGGATCGTTCTCTCATAAGAAAATGCAAACTGCATATTTACTATCATTTTAACGCATACAAGCAGTTTTTACATGCTTTATGGCAATTAGGTGCAAATGAGTCTTTATAGGCAAATTTGCTTTATTTCATGAGGGTAAGTCTATTTACACTATAACAATCAGGTTTATATCATTCTTTCATAAGAAAATGCAAACTGCATATTAACCATTATTTTAACGCAGACAAGCAGTTTTTACATGCTTCACGACAATTGCGAGCAAATGAGTCCTTATAGGCAAAATTGCTTTATTTTACAAAGATAAGTCTATTTTTACTATAACATTCAGGTTTAGATCATTCTCTCATAAGAAAATGCAAACTGCATATTAACCATTATTTTAACGCAGACAAGCAGTTTTTACATGCTTTATGACAATTAGGGGCAAATGAGTCCTTATAGGCAAAATTGCTTTATTTCATGAAGGTATAACTATTTACACTATAACATTCAGGTTTGGATCATTCTTTCATAAGAAAATGCAAACTGCATATTAACCATTATTTTAACGCAGACAAGCAGTTTTTACATGCTTTACGACAATTAGGTGCAAATGAGTCTTTATATGCAAAATTGCTTTATTTCATGAGGATAAGTCTATTTACACTATAACATTCAGGTTTGGATCATTCTCTCATAAGAAAATGCAAACTGCATATTTACTATCATTTTAACGCATACAAGCAGTTTTTACATGCTTTATGGCAATTAGGTGCAAATGAGTCTTTATAGGCAAAATTGCTTTATTTCATGAGGGTAAGTCTATTTACACTATAACATTCAGGTTTAGATCATTCTCTCATAAGAAAATGCAAACTGCATATTAACCATTATTTTAACGCAGACAAGCAGTTTTTACATGCTTTATGACAATTAGGTGCAAATGAGTCTTTATGGGCAAAATAGCTTTATTTCATGAGGGTAAGTCTATTTACACTATAACATTCAGGTTTGGATCATTCTCTCATAAGAAAATGCAAACTGCATATTAACCATTATTTTAACGCAGACAAGCAGTTTTTACATGCTTTATGACAATTAGGGGCAAATGAGTCCTTATAGGCAAAATTGCTTTATTTCATGAAGGTATAACTATTTACACTATAACATTCAGGTTTGGATCATTCTCTCATAAGAAAATGCAAACTGCATATTATCCATTATTTTAACGCAGACAAGCAGTTTTTACATGCTTTACGACAATTAGGTGCAAACAAGTCCTTATAGGCAAAATTGCTTTATTTTACAAAGGTAAGTTTACTTAAACTATAACATTCAGGTTTAGATCATTCTCTCATAAGAAAATGCAAACTGCATATTAACTATTATTTTAACGCATACAAGCAGTTTTTACATGCTTTATGAAAATTAGGTGCAAATGAGTCTTTATAGGCAAAATTGCTTTATTTCATGAGGATAAGTCTATTTACACTATAACATTCAGGTTTGGATCATTCTCTCATAAGAAAATGCATACTGCATATTTACTATCATTTTAACGCATACAAGCAGTTTTTACATGCTTTATGACAATTAGGTGCAAATGAGTCTTTATATGCAAAATTGCTTTATTTCATGAGGATAAGTCTATTTACATTATAACATTCAGGTTTGGATCATTCTTTCATAAGAAAATGCAAACTGCATATTAACCATTATTTAAACGCAGACAAGCAGTTTTTACATGCTTTATGACAATTAGGTGCAAATGAGTCTTTATATGCAAAATTGCTTTATTTCATGAGGATAAGTCTATTTACATTATAACATTCAGGTTTGGATCATTCTTTCATAAGAAAATGCAAACTGCATATTAACCATTATTTTACGCAGACAAGCAGTTTTTACATGCTTCACGACAATTAGGTGCAAATGAGTCCTTATAGGCAAAATTGCTTTATTTCATGAGGATAAGTCTATTTACACTATAACATTCAGGTTTGGATCATTCTTTCATAAGAAAATGCAAACTGCATATTAACCATTATTTTAACGCAGACAAGCAGTTTTTACATGCTTTATGACAATTAGGTGCAAATGAGTCTTCATAGGCAAAATTGCTTTATTTCATGAGGGTAAGTCTATTTACACTATAACATTCAGGTTTGGATCATTCTCTCATAAGAAAATGCAAACTGCATATTTACTATCATTTTAACGCATACAAGCAGTTTTTACATGCTTTATGGCAATTAGGTGCAAATGAGTCTTTATAGGCAAAATTGCTTTATTTCATGAGGGTAAGTCTATTTACACTATAACAATCAGGTTTAGATCATTCTTTCATAAGAAAATGCAAACTGCATATTAACCATTATTTTAACGCAGACAAGCAGTTTTTACATGCTTCACGACAATTGCGAGCAAATGAGTCCTTATAGGCAAAATTGCTTTATTTTACAAAGGTAAGTCTATTTTTACTATAACATTCAGATTTAGATCATTTTCTCATAAGAAAATGCATACTGCATATTAACCATTATTTTAACGCATACTAGCAGTTTTTACATGCTTTATGACAACTAGGGGCAAATGAGTCCTTATAGGCCAAATTGCTTTATTTCATGAAGGTAAGTCTAATTACACTATAACATTTAGGTTTGGATCATTCTCTCATAAGATAATGCAAACTGCATATTAACCATTATTTTAACGCAAACAAGCAGTTTTTATATGCTTCACGACAATTGCGTGCAAATGAGTCCTTATAAACAAAATTGCTTTATTTTACAAAGATAAGTCTATTTACACTATAACATTCAGGTTTAGATCATTCTCTCATAAGAAAATGCAAACTGCCTATTAACCATTATTTTAACGCATACAAGCAGTTTTTACATGCTTTATGACAATTAGGGTCAAATGAGTCCTTATAGGCAAAATTGCTTTATTTCATGAGGGTTAGTCTATTTACACTATAACATTCAGGTTTGGATCATTCTCTCATAAGAAAATGCAAACTGCATATTAACCATTATTTTAACGCAGACAAGCAGTTTTTACATGCTTTATGACAATTAGGTGCAAATGAGTCTTTATAGGCAAAATTGCTTTATTTCATGAGGGTAAGTCTATTTACACTATAACATTCAGGTTTGGATCGTTCTCTCATAAGAAAATGCAAACTGCATATTTACTATTATTTTAACGCATACAAGCAGTTTTTACATGCTTTATGGCAATTAGGTGCAAATGAGTCTTTATAGGCAAATTTGCTTTATTTCATAAGGGTAAGTCTATTTACACTATAACAATCAGGTTTAGATCATTCTCTCATAAGAAAATGCAAACTGCATATTAACCATTATTTTAACGCAGACAAGCAGTTTTTACATGCTTTATGACAATTAGGGGCAAATGAGTCCTTATAGGCAAAATTGCTTTATTTCATGAAGGTATAACCATTTACACTATAACATTCAGGTTTGGATCATTCTTTCATAAGAAAATGCAAACTGCATATTAACCATTATTTAAACGCAGACAAGCAGTTTTTACATGCTTCACGACAATTGCGAGCAAATGAGTCCTTATAGGCAAAATTGCTTTATTTTACAAAGGTAAGTCTATTTTTACTATAACATTCAGGTTTAGATCATTTTCTCATAAGAAAATGCATACTGCATATTAACCATTATTTTAACGCATACAAGCAGTTTTTACATGCTTTATGACAACTAGGGGCAAATGAGTCCTTATAGGCAAAATTGCTTTATTTCATGAAGGTAAGTCTATTTACACTATAACATTTAGGTTTGGATCATTCTTTCATAAGAAAATGCAAACTGCATATTAACCATTATTTTAACGCAGACAAGCAGTTTTTACATGCTTCACGACAATTGCGAGCAAATGAGTCCTTATAGGCAAAATTGCTTTATTTTACAAAGATAAGTCTATTTTTACTATAACATTCAGGTTTAGATCATTCTCTCATAAGAAAATGCAAACTGCATATTAACCATTATTTTAACGCAGACAAGCAGTTTTTACATGCTTTATGACAATTAGGTGCAAATGAGTCTTTATATGCAAAATTGCTTTATTTCATGAGGATAAGTCTATTTACACTATAACATTCAGGTTTGGATCATTCTTTCATAAGAAAATGCAAACTGCATATTAACCATTATTTTAACGCAGACAAGCAGTTTTTACATGCTTTATGACAATTAGGGGCAAATGAGTCCTTATAGGCAAAATTGCTTTATTTCATGAGGATAAGTCTATTTACACTATAACATTCAGGTTTGGATCATTCTCTCATAAGAAAATGCAAACTGCATATTAACCATTATTTTAACGCAGACAAGCAGTTTTTACATGCTTTATGACAATTAGGTGCAAATGAGTCTTTATAGGCAAAATTGCTTTATTTCATGAGGGTAAGTCTATTTACACTATAACATTCAGGTTTGGATCGTTCTCTCATAAGAAAATGCAAACTGCATATTTACTATCATTTTAACGCATACAAGCAGTTTTTACATGCTTTATGGCAATTAGGTGCAAATGAGTCTTTATAGGCAAATTTGCTTTATTTCATGAGGGTAAGTCTATTTACACTATAACAATCAGGTTTATATCATTCTTTCATAAGAAAATGCAAACTGCATATTAACCATTATTTTAACGCAGACAAGCAGTTTTTACATGCTTCACGACAATTGCGAGCAAATGAGTCCTTATAGGCAAAATTGCTTTATTTTACAAAGATAAGTCTATTTTTACTATAACATTCAGGTTTAGATCATTCTCTCATAAGAAAATGCAAACTGCATATTAACCATTATTTTAACGCAGACAAGCAGTTTTTACATGCTTTATGACAATTAGGGGCAAATGAGTCCTTATAGGCAAAATTGCTTTATTTCATGAAGGTATAACTATTTACACTATAACATTCAGGTTTGGATCATTCTCTCATAAGAAAATGCAAACTGCATATTATCCATTATTTTAACGCAGACAAGCAGTTTTTACATGCTTTACGACAATTAGGTGCAAACAAGTCCTTATAGGCAAAATTGCTTTATTTTACAAAGGTAAGTTTACTTAAACTATAACATTCAGGTTTAGATCATTCTCTCATAAGAAAATGCAAACTGCATATTAACTATTATTTTAACGCATACAAGCAGTTTTTACATGCTTTATGAAAATTAGGTGCAAATGAGTCTTTGTAGGCAAAATTGCTTTATTTCATGAGGATAAGTCTATTTACACTATAACATTCAGGTTTGGATCATTCTCTCATAAGAAAATGCATACTGCATATTTACTATCATTTTAACGCATACAAGCAGTTTTTACATGCTTTATGACAATTAGGTGCAAATGAGTCTTTATATGCAAAATTGCTTTATTTCATGAGGATAAGTCTATTTACATTATAACATTCAGGTTTGGATCATTCTTTCATAAGAAAATGCAAACTGCATATTAACCATTATTTAAACGCAGACAAGCAGTTTTTACATGCTTTATGACAATTAGGTGCAAATGAGTCTTTATATGCAAAATTGCTTTATTTCATGAGGATAAGTCTATTTACATTATAACATTCAGGTTTGGATCATTCTTTCATAAGAAAATGCAAACTGCATATTAACCATTATTTTACGCAGACAAGCAGTTTTTACATGCTTCACGACAATTAGGTGCAAATGAGTCCTTATAGGCAAAATTGCTTTATTTCATGAGGATAAGTCTATTTACACTATAACATTCAGGTTTGGATCATTCTTTCATAAGAAAATGCAAACTGCATATTAACCATTATTTTAACGCAGACAAGCAGTTTTTACATGCTTTATGACAATTAGGTGCAAATGAGTCTTCATAGGCAAAATTGCTTTATTTCATGAGGGTAAGTCTATTTACACTATAACATTCAGGTTTGGATCATTCTCTCATAAGAAAATGCAAACTGCATATTTACTATCATTTTAACGCATACAAGCAGTTTTTACATGCTTTATGGCAATTAGGTGCAAATGAGTCTTTATAGGCAAAATTGCTTTATTTCATGAGGGTAAGTCTATTTACACTATAACAATCAGGTTTAGATCATTCTTTCATAAGAAAATGCAAACTGCATATTAACCATTATTTTAACGCAGACAAGCAGTTTTTACATGCTTCACGACAATTGCGAGCAAATGAGTCCTTATAGGCAAAATTGCTTTATTTTACAAAGGTAAGTCTATTTTTACTATAACATTCAGGTTTAGATCATTTTCTCATAAGAAAATGCATACTGCATATTAACCATTATTTTAACGCATACTAGCAGTTTTTACATGCTTTATGACAACTAGGGGCAAATGAGTCCTTATAGGCCAAATTGCTTTATTTCATGAAGGTAAGTCTAATTACACTATAACATTTAGGTTTGGATCATTCTCTCATAAGATAATGCAAACTGCATATTAACCATTATTTTAACGCAAACAAGCAGTTTTTATATGCTTCACGACAATTGCGTGCAAATAAGTCCTTATAAACAAAATTGCTTTATTTTACAAAGATAAGTCTATTTACACTATAACATTCAGGTTTAGATCATTCTCTCATAAGAAAATGCAAACTGCCTATTAACCATTATTTTAACGCATACAAGCAGTTTTTACATGCTTTATGACAATTAGGGTCAAATGAGTCCTTATAGGCAAAATTGCTTTATTTCATGAGGGTTAGTCTATTTACACTATAACATTCAGGTTTGGATCATTCTCTCATAAGAAAATGCAAACTGCATATTAACCATTATTTTAACGCAGACAAGCAGTTTTTACATGCTTTATGACAATTAGGTGCAAATGAGTCTTTATAGGCAAAATTGCTTTATTTCATGAGGGTAAGTCTATTTACACTATAACATTCAGGTTTGGATCGTTCTCTCATAAGAAAATGCAAACTGCATATTTACTATTATTTTAACGCATACAAGCAGTTTTTACATGCTTTATGGCAATTAGGTGCAAATGAGTCTTTATAGGCAAATTTGCTTTATTTCATAAGGGTAAGTCTATTTACACTATAACAATCAGGTTTAGATCATTCTCTCATAAGAAAATGCAAACTGCATATTAACCATTATTTTAACGCAGACAAGCAGTTTTTACATGCTTTATGACAATTAGGGGCAAATGAGTCCTTATAGGCAAAATTGCTTTATTTCATGAAGGTATAACCATTTACACTATAACATTCAGGTTTGGATCATTCTTTCATAAGAAAATGCAAACTGCATATTAACCATTATTTAAACGCAGACAAGCAGTTTTTACATGCTTCACGACAATTGCGAGCAAATGAGTCCTTATAGGCAAAATTGCTTTATTTTACAAAGGTAAGTCTATTTTTACTATAACATTCAGGTTTAGATCATTTTCTCATAAGAAAATGCATACTGCATATTAACCATTATTTTAACGCATACAAGCAGTTTTTACATGCTTTATGACAACTAGGGGCAAATGAGTCCTTATAGGCAAAATTGCTTTATTTCATGAAGGTAAGTCTATTTACACTATAACATTTAGGTTTGGATCATTCTTTCATAAGAAAATGCAAACTGCATATTAACCATTATTTTAACGCAGACAAGCAGTTTTTACATGCTTCACGACAATTGCGAGCAAATGAGTCCTTATAGGCAAAATTGCTTTATTTTACAAAGATAAGTCTATTTTTACTATAACATTCAGGTTTAGATCATTCTCTCATAAGAAAATGCAAACTGCATATTAACCATTATTTTAACGCAGACAAGCAGTTTTTACATGCTTTATGACAATTAGGTGCAAATGAGTCTTTATATGCAAAATTGCTTTATTTCATGAGGATAAGTCTATTTACACTATAACATTCAGGTTTGGATCATTCTTTCATAAGAAAATGCAAACTGCATATTAACCATTATTTTAACGCAGACAAGCAGTTTTTACATGCTTTATGACAATTAGGGGCAAATGAGTCCTTATAGGCAAAATTGCTTTATTTCATGAAGGTATAACTATTTACACTATAACATTCAGGTTTGGATCATTCTTTCATAAGAAAATGCAAACTGCATATTAACCATTATTTAAACGCAGACAAGCAGTTTTTACATGCTTTATGGCAATTAGTACAAATGAGTCTTTATAGGCAAATTTGCTTTATTTCATGAGGGTAAGTCTATTTACACTATAACAATCAGGTTTGGATCATTCTTTCATAAGAAAATGCAAACTGCATATTAACCATTATTTTAACGCAGACAAGCAGTTTTTACATGCTTCACGACAATTGCGAGCAAATGAGTCCTTATAGGCAAAATTGCTTTATTTTACAAAGATAAGTCTATTTTTACTATAACATTCAGGTTTAGATCATTCTCTCATAAGAAAATGCAAACTGCATATTAACCATTATTTTAACGCAGACAAGCAGTTTTTACATGCTTTATGACAATTAGGGGCAAATGAGTCCTTATAGGCAAAATTGCTTTATTTCATGAAGGTATAACTATTTACACTATAACATTCAGGTTTGGATCATTCTCTCATAAGAAAATGCAAACTGCATATTATCCATTATTTTAACGCAGACAAGCAGTTTTTACATGCTTTACGACAATTAGGTGCAAATAAGTCCTTATAGGCAAAATTGCTTTATTTTACTAAGGTAAGTTTACTTAAACTATAACATTCAGGTTTAGATCATTCTCTCATAAGAAAATGCAAACTGCATATTAACTATTATTTTAATGCATACAAGCAGTTTTTACATGCTTTATGACAATTAGGTGCAAATGAGTCTTTATAGGCAAAATTGCTTTATTTCATGAGGGTAAGTCTATTTACACTATTACATTCAGGTTTGGATCATTCTCTCATAAGAAAATGCAAACTGCATATTTACTATCATTTTAACGCATACAAGCAGTTTTTACATGCTTTATGGCAATTAGGTGCAAATGAGTCTTTATAGGCAAAATTGCTTTATTTCATGAGGGTAAGTCTATTTACACTATAACAATCAGGTTTGGATCATTCTTTCATAAGAAAATGCAAACTGCATATTAACCATTATTTTAACGCAGACAAGCAGTTTTTACATGCTTCACGACAATTGCGAGCAAATGAGTCCTTATAGGCAAAATTGCTTTATTTTACAAAGGTAAGTCTATTTTTACTATAACATTCAGGTTTAGATCATTCTCTCATAAGAAAATGCAAACTGCATATTAACCATTATTTTAACGCATACAAGCAGTTTTTACATGCTTTATGACAATTAGGGTCAAATGAGTCCTTATAGGCAAAATTACTTTATTTCATAAAGGTAAGTCTATTTACACTATACCATTCAGGTTTGGATCATTCTCTCATAAGAAAATGCAAACTGCAAATTAAGCATTATTTTAACGCTGACAAGCAGTTTTTACATGCTTTATGACAATTAGGGGCAAGTAAGTCCTTATAGGCAAAATTGCTTTATTTCATGAAGGTAAGTCTATTTACACTATGACATTCAGGTTTGGATCATTCTCTCATAAGAAAATGCAAACTGCATATTAACCATTATTTTAACGCTGACAAGCAGTTTTTACATGCTTTATGACAATTAGGGGCAAATGAGTCCCTATAATCAAAATTGCTTTATTTCATGAAGGTAAGTCTATTTACACTATAACATTTAGGTTTGGATCATTCTCTCATAAGAAAATGCAAACTGCATATTAACCATTATTTTAACGCAGACAAGCAGTTTTTACATGCTTCACGACAATTGCGAGCAAATGAGTCCTTATAGGCAAAATTGCTTTTTTTCATGAGGGTAAGTCTATTTACACTATAATATTCAGGTTTAGATCATTCTCTCATAAGAAAATGAAAACTGCATATTAACCATTATTTAAACGCAGACAAGCAGTTTTTACATGCTTTACAACAATTAAGTGCAAATAAGTCTTTATAGGCAAAATTGCTTTATTTTATGAAGGTAAGTCTATTTACACTATGACATTCAGGTTTGGATCATTCTCTCATAAGAAAATGCAAACTGCATATTAACCATTATTTAAACGCAGACAAGCAGTTTTTACATGCTTTACGACAATTAGGTGCAAATAAGTCTTTATAGGCAAAATGGCTTTATTTAATGAGGGTAAGTCTATTTACACTATAATATTCAGGTTTGGATCATTCTCTCATAAGAAAATGCAAACTGCATATTTACTATCATTTTCACGCAGACAAGCAGTTTTTACATGCTTCACGACAATTGCGTGCAAATGAGTCCTTATAGGCAAAATTGCTTTATTTTACAAAGGTAAGTCTATTTACACTATAATATTCAGGTTTGGATCATTCTCTCATAAGAAAATGCAAACTGCATATTAACCATTATTTTAACGCATACAAGCAGTTTTTACATGCTTTATGACAATTAGGGGCAAATGAGTCCTTATAGGCAAAATTGCTTTATTTCATGAAGGTAAGTCTATTTACACTATAACATTTAGGTTTGGATCATTCTCTCATAAGAAAATGCAAACTGCATATTAACCATTATTTTAACGCAAACAAGCAGTTTTTACATGCTTCACGACAATTGCGTGCAAATGAGTCCTTATAGGCAAAATTGCTTTATTTTACAAAGGTAAGTCTATTTACACTATAACATTCAGGTTTGGATCATTCTCTCATAAGAAAATGCAAACTGCATATTAACCATTATTTAAACGCAGACAAGCAGTTTTTACATGCTTTACGACAATTAGGTGCAAATGAGTCCTTATAAACAAAATTGCTTTATTTCATGAGGGTAAGTCTATTTACACTATAATATTCAGGTTTCGATCATTCTCTCATAAGAAAATGCAAACTGCATATTTACTATCATTTTCACGCAGACAAGCAGTTTTTACATGCTTCACGACAATTGCGTGCAAATGAGTCCTTAAAGGCAAAATTGCTTTATTTTACAAAGGTAAGTCTATTTACACTATAACATTCAGGTTTGAATCATTCTCTCATAAGAAAATGCAAACTGCATATTAACCATTATTTTAACGCAGACAAGCAGTTTTTACATGCTTTATGACAATTAGGGGCAAATGAGTACTTATAGGCAAAATTGCTTTATTTCATGAAGGTATAACAATTTACACTATAACATTCAGGTTTGGATCATTTTCTCATTAGAAAATGCAAACTGCATATTATCCATTATTTTAACGCAGACAAGCAGTTTTTACATGCTTTACGACAATTAGGTGCAAATAAGTCCTTATAGGCAAAATTGCTTTATTTTACAAAGGTAAGTTTACTTAAACTATAACATTCAGGTTTAGATCATTCTCTCATAAGAAAATGCAAACTGCATATTAACTATTATTTTAACGCATACAAGCAGTTTTTACATGCTTTATGACAATTAGGTGCAAATAAGTCTTTATAGGCAAAATTGCTTTATTTCATAAGGGTAAGTCTATTTACACTATAACATTCAGGTTTGGATCATTCTTTCATAAGGAAATGCAAACTGCATATTAACAATTATTTTAACGCAGACAAGCAGTTTTTACATGCTTCACGACAATTGCGTGCAAATTAGTCCTTACAGGCAAAATTGCTTTATTTTACAAAGGTTAGTCTATTTTCACTATAACATTCAGGTTTGGATCATTCTCTCATAAGAAAATGCAAACTGCATATTATACATTATTTTAACGCATACATACAGTTTTTACATGCTTTATGACAATTAGGGGCAAATGAGTCCTTATAGGCAAAATCGCTTTATTTCATGAAGGTGTGGCTATTTACACTATAACATTCAGGTTTGGATCATTCTCTCATAAGAAAATGCAAACTGCATATTTACCATTATTTTAACGCATACAAGCAGTTTTTACATGCTTCACGACAATTGCATGCAAATGAGTCCTTATAGGCAAAATTGCTTTATTTCATGAGGGTAAGTCTATTTACACTATAACATTCAGGTTTGGATCATTCTTTCATAAGGAAATGCAAACTGCATATTAACCATTATTTTAACGCAGACAAGCAGTTTTTACATGCTTTATGACAATTAGGGGCAAATGAGTCCCTATAGGCAAAATTGCTTTATTTCATGAAGGTAAGTCTATTTACACTATAACATTTAGGTTTGGATCATTCTTTCATAAGAAAATGCAAACTGCATAATAACCATTTTTTTAACGCAGACAAGCATTTTTTACATGCTTCAGGACAATTGCATGCAAATGAGTCCTTATAGGCAAAATTACTTTATTTCATGAGGGTAAGTCTATTTACACTATAACATTCAGTTTTGGATCATTCTTTCATAAGGAAATGCAAACTGCATATTAACCATTATTTTAACGCAGACAAGCAGTTTTTACATGCTTTATGACAATTAGGGGCAAATTAGTCCCTATAGGCAAAATTGCTTTATTTCATGAAGGTAAGTCTATTTACACTATAACATTTAGGTTTGGATCATTCTTTCATAAGAAAATGCAAACTGCATAATAACCATTATTTTAACGCGGACAAGCAGTTTTTACATGCTTCACGACAATTGCGTGCAAATGAGTCCTTATAGGCAAAATTGCTTTATTTTGCAAAGGTAAGTCTATTTACACTATAACATTCAGGTTTGAATCATTTTCTCATAAGAAAATGCAAACTGCATATTAACCATTATTTTAACGCAGACAAGCAGTTTTTACATGCTTCACGACAATTGCGAGCAAATGAGTCCTTATAGGCAAAATTGCTTTTTTTCATGAGGGTAAGTCTATTTACACTATAATATTCAGGTTTAGATCATTCTCTCATAAGAAAATGAAAACTGCATATTAACCATTATTTAAACGCAGACAAGCAGTTTTTACATGCTTTACAACAATTAAGTGCAAATAAGTCTTTATAGGCAAAATTGCTTTATTTTATGAAGGTAAGTCTATTTACACTATGACATTCAGGTTTGGATCATTCTCTCATAAGAAAATGCAAACTGCATATTAACCATTATTTAAACGCAGACAAGCAGTTTTTACATGCTTTACGACAATTAGGTGCAAATAAGTCTTTATAGGCAAAATGGCTTTATTTCAAGAGGGTAAGTCTATTTACACTATAATATCCAGGTTTGGATCATTCTCTCATAAGAAAATGCAAACTGCATATTAACCATTATTTAAACGCAGACAAGCAGTTTTTACATGCTTCACGACAATTGCGTGCAAATGAGTCCTTATAGGCAAAATTGCTTTATTTTGCAAAGGTAAGTCTATTTACACTATAACATTCAGGTTTGAATCATTTTCTCATAAGAAAATGCAAACTGCATATTAACCATTATTTTAACGCAGACAAGCAGTTTTTACATGCTTTATGACAATTAGGGGCAAATGAGTACTTATAGGCAAAATTGCTTTATTTCATAAAGGTAAGTCTATTTACACTATACCATTCAGGTTTGGATCATTCTCTCATAAGAAAATGCAAACTGCAAATTAAGCATTATTTTAACGCTGACAAGCAGTTTTTACATGCTTTATGACAATTAGGGGCAAGTAAGTCCTTAGAGGCAAAATTGCTTTATTTCATGAAGGTAAGTCTATTTACACTATAACATTCAGGTTTGGATCATTCTCTCATAAGAAAATGCAAACTGCATATTAACAATTATTTTAACGCTGACAAGCAGTTTTTACATGCTTTATGACAATTAGGGGCTAATGAGTCCCTATAATCAAAATTGCTTTATTTCATGAAGGTAAGTCTATTTACACTATAACATTTAGGTTTGGATCATTCTCTCATAAGAAAATGCAAACTGCATATTAACCATTATTTTAACGCAGACAAGCAGTTTTTACATGCTTCACGACAATTGCGAGCAAATGAGTCCTTATAGGCAAAATTGCTTTTTTTCATGAGGGTAAGTCTATTTACACTATAATATTCAGGTTTAGATCATTCTCTCATAAGAAAATGAAAACTGCATATTAACCATTATTTAAACGCAGACAAGCAGTTTTTACATGCTTTACAACAATTAAGTGCAAATAAGTCTTTATAGGCAAAATTGCTTTATTTTATGAAGGTAAGTCTATTTACACTATGACATTCAGGTTTGGATCATTCTCTCATAAGAAAATGCAAACTGCATATTAACCATTATTTAAACGCAGACAAGCAGTTTTTACATGCTTTACGACAATTAGGTGCAAATAAGTCTTTATAGGCAAAATGGCTTTATTTCAAGAGGGTAAGTCTATTTACACTATAATATCCAGGTTTGGATCATTCTCTCATAAGAAAATGCAAACTGCATATTAACCATTATTTAAACGCAGACAAGCAGTTTTTACATGCTTCACGACAATTGCGTGCAAATGAGTCCTTATAGGCAAAATTGCTTTATTTTGCAAAGGTAAGTCTATTTACACTATAACATTCAGGTTTGAATCATTTTCTCATAAGAAAATGCAAACTGCATATTAACCATTATTTTAACGCAGACAAGCAGTTTTTACATGCTTTATGACAATTAGGGGCAAATGAGTACTTATAGGCAAAATTGCTTTATTTCATAAAGGTAAGTCTATTTACACTATACCATTCAGGTTTGGATCATTCTCTCATAAGAAAATGCAAACTGCAAATTAAGCATTATTTTAACGCTGACAAGCAGTTTTTACATGCTTTATGACAATTAGGGGCAAGTAAGTCCTTAGAGGCAAAATTGCTTTATTTCATGAAGGTAAGTCTATTTACACTATAACATTCAGGTTTGGATCATTCTCTCATAAGAAAATGCAAACTGCATATTAACAATTATTTTAACGCTGACAAGCAGTTTTTACATGCTTTATGACAATTAGGGGCAAATGAGTCCCTATAATCAAAATTGCTTTATTTCATGAAGGTAAGTCTATTTACACTATAACATTTAGGTTTGGATCATTCTCTCATAAGAAAATGCAAACTGCATATTAACCATTATTTTAACGCAGACAAGCAGTTTTTACATGCTTCACGACAATTGCGAGCAAATGAGTCCTTATAGGCAAAATTGCTTTTTTTCATGAGGGTAAGTCTATTTACACTATAATATTCAGGTTTAGATCATTCTCTCATAAGAAAATGAAAACTGCATATTAACCATTATTTAAACGCAGACAAGCAGTTTTTACATGCTTTACAACAATTAAGTGCAAATAAGTCTTTATAGGCAAAATTGCTTTATTTTATGAAGGTAAGTCTATTTACACTATGACATTCAGGTTTGGATCATTCTCTCATAAGAAAATGCAAACTGCATATTAACCATTATTTAAACGCAGACAAGCAGTTTTTACATGCTTTACGACAATTAGGTGCAAATAAGTCTTTATAGGCAAAATGGCTTTATTTCATGAGGGTAAGTCTATTTACACTATAATATCCAGGTTTGGATCATTCTCTCATAAGAAAATGCAAACTGCATATTTACTATCATTTTCACGCAGACAAGCAGTTTTTACATGCTTCACGACAATTGCGTGCAAATGAGTCCTTATAGGCAAAATTGCCTTATTTTACAAAGGTAAGTCTATTTACACTATAATATTCAGGTTTGGATCATTCTCTCATAAGAAAATGCAAACTGCATATTAACCATTATTTTAACGCATACAAGCAGTTTTTACATGCTTTATGACAATTAGGGGCAAATGAGTCCTTATAGGCAAAATTGCTTTATTTCATGAAGGTAAGTCTATTTACACTATAACATTTAGGTTTGGATCATTCTCTCATAAGAAAATGCAAACTGCATATTAACCATTATTTTAACGCAAACAAGCAGTTTTTACATGCTTCACGACAATTGCGTGCAAATGAGTCCTTATAGGCAAAATTGCTTTATTTTACAAAGGTAAGTCTATTTACACTATAACATTCAGGTTTGGATCATTCTCTCATAAGAAAATGCAAACTGCATATTAACCATTATTTAAACGCAGACAAGCAGTTTTTACATGCTTTACGACAATTAGGTGCAAATGAGTCCTTATAGGCAAAATTGCTTTATTTCATGAGGGTAAGTCTATTTACACTTTTATATTCAGGTTTGGATCATTCTCTCATAAGAAAATGCAAACTGCATATTTACTATCATTTTCACGCAGACAAGCAGTTTTTACATGCTTCACGACAATTGCGTGCAAATGAGTCCTTATAGGCAAAATTGCCTTATTTTACAAAGGTAAGTCTATTTACACTATAATATTCAGGTTTGGATCATTCTCTCATAAGAAAATGCAAACTGCATATTAACCATTATTTTAACGCATACAAGCAGTTTTTACATGCTTTATGACAATTAGGGGCAAATGAGTCCTTATAGGCAAAATTGCTTTATTTCATGAAGGTAAGTCTATTTACACTATAACATTTAGGTTTGGATCATTCTCTCATAAGAAAATGCAAACTGCATATTAACCATTATTTTAACGCAAACAAGCAGTTTTTACATGCTTCACGACAATTGCGTGCAAATGAGTCCTTATAGGCAAAATTGCTTTATTTTACAAAGGTAAGTCTATTTACACTATAACATTCAGGTTTGAATCATTCTCTCATAAGAAAATGCAAACTGCATATTAACTATTATTTTAACGCATACAAGCAGTTTTTACATGCTTTATGACAATTAGGTGCAAATAAGTCTTTATAGGCAAAATTGCTTTATTTCATGAGGGTAAGTCTATTTACACTATAATATTCAGGTTTGGATCATTCTCTCATAAGAAAATGCAAACTGCATATTTACTATCATTTTCACGCAGACAAGCAGTTTTTACATGCTTCACGACAATTGCGTGCAAATGAGTCCTTATAGGCAAAATTGCTTTATTTTACAAAGGTAAGTTTACTTAAACTATAACATTCAGGTTTAGATCATTCTTTCATAAGGAAATGCAAACTGCATATTAACAATTATTTTAACGCAGACAAGCAGTTTTTACATGCTTCACGACAATTGCGTGCAAATTAGTCCTTACAGGCAAAATTGCTTTATTTTACAAAGGTTAGTCTATTTTCACTATAACATTCAGGTTTAGATCATTCTCTCATAAGAAAATGCAAACTGCATATTATACATTATTTTAACGCATACATACAGTTTTTACATGCTTTATGACAATTAGGGGCAAATGAGTCCTTATAGGCAAAATCGCTTTATTTCATGAAGGTAAGTCTATTTACACTATAACATTCAGGTTTGGATCATTCTCTCATAAGAAAATGCAAACTGCATATTTACCATTATTTTAACGCATACAAGCAGTTTTTACATGCTTCACGACAATTGCATGCAAATGAGTCCTTATAGGCAAAATTGCTTTATTTCATGAGGGTAAGTCTATTTACACTATAACATTCAGGTTTGGATCATTCTTTCATAAGGAAATGCAAACTGCATATTAACCATTATTTTAACGCAGACAAGCAGTTTTTACATGCTTTATGACAATTAGGGGCAAATGAGTCCCTATAGGCAAAATTGCTTTATTTCATGAAGGTAAGTCTATTTACACTATAACATTTAGGTTTGGATCATTCTTTCATAAGAAAATGCAAACTGCATAATAACCATTATTTTAACGCAGACAAGCATTTTTTACATGCTTCACGACAATTGCATGCAAATGAGTCCTTATAGGCAAAATTGCTTTATTTCATGAGGGTAAGTCTATTTACACTATAACATTCAGTTTTGGATCATTCTTTCATAAGGAAATGCAAACTGCATATTAACCATTATTTTAACGCAGACAAGCAGTTTTTACATGCTTTATGACAATTAGGGGCAAATTAGTCCCTATAGGCAAAATTGCTTTATTTCATGAAGGTAAGTCTATTTACACTATAACATTTAGGTTTGGATCATTCTTTCATAAGAAAATGCAAACTGCATAATAACCATTATTTTAACGCAGACAAGCAGTTTTTACATGCTTCACGACAATTGCGTGCAAATGAGTCCTTATATGCAAAATTGCTTTATTTTACAAAGGTAAGTCTATTTACACTATAATATTTAGGTTTGGATTAATCTCTCACATAAGCAAATGCAAACTGCATATTAACTATTATTTAAACGCAGACAAGCAGTTTTTACATGCTTTACTACAATTAGGTGCAAATGAGTCCTTATAGGCAAAATTGCTTTATTTCATGAGGGTTAGTCTATTTACACTATAACATTTAGGTTTGGATCATTCTCTCATAAGAAAATGCAAACTGCATATTAACCATTATTTAAACGCAGACAAGCAGTTTTTACATGCTTTACGACAATTAGGTGCAAATGAGTCTTTATAGGCAAAATTGCTTTATTTCATGAGGATAAATCTATTTACACTATAACATTCAGGTTTGGATCATTCTTTCATAAGAAAATGCAAACTGCATATTAACCATTATTTTAACGCAGACAAGCAGTTTTTACATGCTTTATGACAATTAGGTGCAAATGAGTCTTTATGGGCAAAATTGCTTTATTTCATGAGGGTAAGTCTATTTACACTATAACATTCAGGTTTGGATCATTCTCTCATAAGAAAATGCAAACTGCATATTAACCATTATTTTAACGCAGACAAGCAGTTTTTACATGCTTTATGACAATTAGGGGCAAATGAGTCCTTATAGGCAAAATTGCTTTATTTCATGAAGGTATAACAATTTACACTATAACATTCAGGTTTGAATCATTCTCTCATAAGAAAATGCAAACTGCATATTATCCATTATTTTAACGCAGACAAGCAGTTTTTACATGCTTTACGACAATTAGGTGCAAATAAGTCCTAATAGGCAAAATTGCTTTATTTTACAAAGGTAAGTTTACTTAAACTATAACATTCAGGTTTTAGATCATTCTCTCATAAGAAAATGCAAACTGCATATTAACTATTATTTTAACGCATACAAGCAGTTTTTACATGCTTTATGAAAATTAGGTGCAAATGAGTCTTTATAGGCAAAATTGCTTTATTTCATGAGGATAAGTCTATTTACACTATAACATTCAGGTTTGGATCATTCTCTCATAAGAAAATGCATACTGCATATTTACTATCATTTTAACGCATACAAGCAGTTTTTACATGCTTTATGACAATTAGGTGTAAATAAGTCTTTATAGGCAAAATTGCTTTATTTTATGAAGGTAAGTCTATTTACACTATGACATTCAGGTTTGGATCATTCTCTCATAAGAAAATGCAAACTGCATATTAACCATTATTTAAACGCAGACAAGCAGTTTTTACATGCTTTACGACAATTAGGTGCAAATAAGTCTTTATAGGCAAAATGGCTTTATTTCATGAGGGTAAGTCTATTTACACTATAATATCCAGGTTTGGATCATTCTCTCATAGGAAAATGCAAACTGCATATTTACTATCATTTTCACGCAGACAAGCAGTTTTTACATGCTTCACGACAATTGCGTGCAAATGAGTTCTTATAGGCAAAATTGCCTTATTTTACAAAGGTAAGTCTATTTACACTATATTATTCAGGTTTGGATCATTCTCTCATAAGAAAATGCAAACTGCATATTAACCATTATTTTAACGCATACAAGCAGTTTTTACATGCTTTATGACAATTAGGGGCAAATGAGTCCTTATAGGCAAAATTGCTTTATTTCATGAAGGTAAGTCTATTTACACTATAACATTTAGGTTTGGATCATTCTCTCATAAGAAAATGCAAACTGCATATTAACCATTATTTTAACGCAAACAAGCAGTTTTTACATGCTTCACGACAATTGCGTGCAAATGAGTCCTTATATGCAAAATTGCTTTATTTTACAAAGGTTAGTCTATTTACACTATAATATTTAGGTTTGGATTAATCTCTCACATAAGCAAATGCAAACTGCATATTAACTATTATTTAACCCTTTAAGTGATCCTGGTAGCTAGAGCTACCTTTAGTTAGTAAAGGTCAGTCTCCAGTCAAATACCAGGCAAATTGATCTCTACCGCTTCCCTTGGATGCACAGAGTAGCACTGGTATGTATAGTTACCAAACAGATGGTTTATATCCCCCCTACACACGATTGTAAAAACGTCCGGTTAACATAGCTACCAGTGTAACATACCGCATTGTACTCTTTGATGGGCATTGTAGTTTTTTCGCGTAATTGTTCATTGTTTTATATTTTTCTGTGTGTACAAGTGATTCAGCTCAACGAAAATTTGGTAAGTTTTAGCATTACCTGTTTAGTCCTAGGTAGGATATTTTTCAGGTGAATTTACTTTTATTTGTACAAGAAATCGAGGAATTTTTATATTCATCATTCTGAAAATCTAACCTAACTTTTTAAATATTTTATTTATTTTTTTACTTATGAGGTGTATTTTTGCACAGTAAATTAGTATTCATTTAGAATACATACCCACCGTTTAGATATTAGCTGAAATTTCGCCCTGAAAGTTTGCGAAAACTTATTATTTACGTTTTTGCTCAGGATTTTACATCATGGACAAAAATCATTCTATCGCTAAGTGGCAACGCCGTCAACCTCTGACTCAGCAGGAACTTGAGCGCATAGTAAATGAGTCTGATGATGAAAACTATTGTTTTTCTGATTTTGAGGGGGATTCCGACGCAGAAGATGAGCTTACCTTGTCAAGTCGTTGTACAAACAATTTTAGAAAGAATGCCGACAATAATGCTTCTTCACAGTCAGCAGATGCTAATCCAGGCACTAGTTCTTATGGAATGATAGACAATAATTCAGACGATGAAGTGCACAGTACTTTTGACGACTCGGACTTAGATCCAACATTTGATCCAGATAATAATAATACAAGCAAACAAGGTAGATTTTTTCCAACTAGCCACGAATCAAATAGTGAAACTGAAGAAGGTGAGATAGAAAATGGGACGGAAAAGTCAGATGTTACTAATAGAATGTTTTCTTGGTCTAAAGATCAGACATCACCGTTTTCATTATAAACATGTTTTTCTAAGCAGCTGGAATGTAGAGGGCTGCAACACATAACTGTGATTTTATTTATAAATAATATATTTTTCGTTTTTATCTAAGAATATTTTTTACGTTTTTAACGTATATTTGTTGTAATTCTAAGCATACAGAATATCTTTATGCTTACATGTTTTATAAAAGACATAATATAATTGAAAAAATAAAATGGTTTCTATATTTACCAGTGATTTTTATGAATTCGTTATTGGCGTTAATAATCCCTGGTAGCTATGCTTACCACCCAATTTTTTCAAATAAAAGGGTTCAACCAATAAAAATATTTTTTTTTTAATTTTCCTAACTTATTTGCACTTATTATAATATTACTTAACTGTTCAAATAGGAAAAATTTAAAAAAATAGTTTTGCCACTTAAAGGGTTAAACGCAGACAAGCAGTTTTTACATGCTTTACTACAATTAGGTGCAAATGAGTCCTTATAGGCAAAATTGCTTTATTTCATGAGGGTTAGTCTATTTACACTATAACATTTAGGTTTGGATCATTCTCTCATAAGAAAATGCAAACTGCATATTAACCATTATTTAAACGCAGACAAGCAGTTTTTACATGCTTTACGACAATTAGGTGCAAATGAGTCTTTATAGGCAAAATTGCTTTATTTCATGAGGATAAATCTATTTACACTATAACATTCAGGTTTGGATCATTCTCTCATAAGAAAATGCAAACTGCATATTAACCATTATTTTAACGCAGACAAGCAGTTTTTACATGCTTTATGACAATTAGGGGCAAATGAGTCCTTAAAGGCAAAATTGCTTTATTTCATGAAGGTATAACAATTTACACTATACCATTCAGGTTTGAATCATTCTCTCATAAGAAAATGCAAACTGCATATTATCCATTATTTTAACGCAGACAAGCAGTTTTTACATGCTTTACTACAATTAGGTGCAAATGAGTCCTTATAGGCAAAATTGCTTTATTTCATGAGGGTTAGTCTATTTACACTATAACATTTAGGTTTGGATCATTCTCTCATAAGAAAATGCAAACTGCATATTAACCATTATTTAAACGCAGACAAGCAGTTTTTACATGCTTTACGACAATTAGGTGCAAATGAGTCTTTATAGGCAAAATTGCTTTATTTCATGAGGATAAATCTATTTACACTATAACATTCAGGTTTGGATCATTCTCTCATAAGAAAATGCAAACTGCATATTAACCATTATTTTAACGCATACAAGCAGTTTTTACATGCTTTATGACAATTAGGGGCAAATGAGTCCTTAAAGGCAAAATTGCTTTATTTCATGAAGGTATAACAATTTACACTATACCATTCAGGTTTGGATCATTCTTTCATAAGAAAATGCCAACTGCATATTAACCATTATTTTAACGCAGACAAGCAGTTTTTACATGCTTCACGACAATTAGGTGCAAATGAGTCCTTATAGGCAAAATTGCTTTATTTCATGAGGATAAGTCTATTTACACTATAACATTCAGGTTTGGATCATTCTTTCATAAGAAAATGCATACTGCATATTAACCATTATTTTAACGCAGACAAGCAGTTTTTACATGCTTCACGACAATTAGGGTCAAATGAGTCCTTATAGGCAAAATTGCTTTATTTCATGAGGGTTAGTCTATTTACACTATAACATTTAGGTTTGGATCATTCTCTCATAAGAAAATGCAAACTGCATATTAACCATTATTTTAACGCAGACAAGCTGGTTTACATGCTTTATGACAATTAGGTGCAAATGAGTCTTTATAGGCAAAATTGCTTTATTTCATGAGGGTAAGTCTATTTACACTATAACATTCAGGTTTGGATCGTTCTCTCATAAGAAAATGCAAACTGCATATTTACTATCATTTTAACGCATACAAGCAGTTTTTACATGCTTTATGGCAATTAGGTGCAAATGAGTCTTTATAGGCAAATTTGCTTTATTTCATGAGGGTAAGTCTATTTACACTATAACAATCAGGTTTGGATCATTCTTTCATAAGAAAATGCAAACTGCATATTAACCATTATTTTAACGCAGACAAGCAGTTTTTACATGCTTCACGACAATTGCGAGCAAATGAGTCCTTATAGGCAAAATTGCTTTATTTTACAAAGATAAGTCTATTTTTACTATAACATTCAGGTTTTGATCATTCTCTCATAAGAAAATGCAAACTGCATATTAACCATTATTTTAACGCAGACAAGCAGTTTTTACATGCTTTATGACAATTAGGGGCAAATGAGTCCTTATAGGCAAAATTGCTTTATTTCATGAAGGTATAACTATTTACACTATAACATTCAGGTTTGGATCATTCTTTCATAAGAAAATGCAAACTGCATTTTAACCATTATTTAAACGCAGACAAGCAGTTTTTACATGCTTTACGACAATTAGGTGCAAATGAGTCTTTATATGCAAAATTGCTTTATTTCATGAGGATAAGTCTATTTACACTATAACATTCAGGTTTGGATCATTCTCTCATAAGAAAATGAAAACTGCATATTTACTATCATTTTAACACAAGCAGTTTTTACATGCTTTATGGCAATTAGGTGCAAATGAGTCTTTATAGGCAAAATTGCTTTATTTCATGAGGGTAAGTCTATTTACACTATAACATTCAGGTTTGGATCATTCTCTCATAAGAAAATGCAAACTGCATATTAACCATTATTTTAACGCAGACAAGCAGTTTTTACATGCTTTATGACAATTAGGTGCAAATGAGTCTTTATGGGCAAAATAGCTTTATTTCATGAGGGTAAGTCTATTTACACTATAACATTCAGGTTTGGATCATTCTCTCATAAGAAAATGCAAACTGCATATTAACCATTATTTTAACGCAGACAAGCAGTTTTTACATGCTTTATGACAATTAGGGGCAAATGAGTCCTTATAGGCAAAATTGCTTTATTTCATGAAGGTATAACTATTTACACTATAACATTCAGGTTTGGATCATTCTCTCATAAGAAAATGCAAACTGCATATTATCCATTATTTTAACGCAGACAAGCAGTTTTTACATGCTTTACGACAATTAGGTGCAAATAAGTCCTTATAGGCAAAATTGCTTTATTTTACAAAGGTAAGTTTACTTAAACTATAACATTCAGGTTTAGATCATTCTCTCATAAGAAAATGCAAACTGCATATTAACTATTATTTTAACGCATACAAGCAGTTTTTACATGCTTTATGAAAATTAGGTGCAAATGAGTCTTTATAGGCAAAATAGCTTTATTTCATGAGGATAAGTCTATTTACACTATAACATTCAGGTTTGGATCATTCTCTCATAAGAAAATGCATACTGCATATTTACTATCATTTTAACGCATACAAGCAGTTTTTACATGCTTTATGACAATTAGGTGCAAATGAGTCTTTATAGGCAAAATTGCTTTATTTCATGAGGGTAAGTCTATTTACACTATAACATTCAGGTTTGGATCATTCTTTCATAAGAAAATGCAAACTGCATATTAACCATTATTTAAACGCAGACATGCAGTTTTTACATGCTTTACGACAATTAGGTGCAAATGAGTCTTTATATGCAAAATTGCTTTATTTCATGAGGATAAGTCTATTTACACTATAACATTCAGGTTTGGATCATTCTTTCATAAGAAAATGCAAACTGCATATTAACCATTATTTTAACGCAGACAAGCAGTTTTTACATGCTTCACGACAATTAGGTGCAAATGAGTCCTTATAGGCAAAATTGCTTTATTTCATGAGGATAAGTCTATTTACACTATAACATTCAGGTTCGGATCATTCTTTCATAAGAAAATGCAAACTGCATATTAACCATTATTTTAACGCAGACAAGCAGTTTTTACATGCTTTATGACAATTAGGTGCAAATGAGTCTTCATAGGCAAAATTGCTTTATTTCATGAGGGTAAGTCTATTTACACTATAACATTCAGGTTTGGATCATTCTCTCATAAGAAAATGCAAACTGCATATTTACTATCATTTTAACGCATACAAGCAGTTTTTACATGCTTTAGGGCAATTAGGTGCAAATGAGTCTTTATAGGCAAAATTGCTTTATTTCATGAGGGTAAGTCTATTTACACTATAACAATCAGGTTTAGATCATTCTTTCATAAGAAAATGCAAACTGCATATTAACCATTATTTTAACGCAGACAAGCAGTTTTTACATGCTTCACGACAATTGCGAGCAAATGAGTCCTTATAGGCAAAATTGCTTTATTTTACAAAGGTTAGTCTATTTTTACTATAACATTCAGGTTTAGATCATTTTCTCATAAGAAAATGCATACTGCATATTAACCATTATTTTAACGCATACAAGCAGTTTTTACATGCTTTATGACAACTAGGGGCAAATGAGTCCTTATAGGCAAAATTGCTTTATTTCATGAAGGTCAGTCTATTTACACTATAACATTTAGGTTTGGATCATTCTCTCATAAGAAAATGCAAACTGCATATTAACCATTATTTTAACGCAAACAAGCAGTTTTTACATGCTTCACGACAATTGCGTGCAAATGAGTCCTTATAAACAAAATTGCTTTATTTTACAAAGGTAAGTCTATTTACACTATAACATTCAGGTTTAGATCATTCTCTCATAAGAAAATGCATACTGCATATTAACCATTATTTTAACGCATACAAGCAGTTTTTACATGCTTTATGACAACTAGGGGCAAATGAGTCCTTATAGGCAAAATTGCTTTATTTCATGAAGGTTAGTCTATTTACACTATAACATTTAGGTTTGGATCATTCTCTCATAAGAAAATGCAAACTGCATATTAACCATTATTTTAACGCAAACAAGCAGTTTTTACATGCTTCACGACAATTGCGTGCAAATGAGTCCTTATAAACAAAATTGCTTTATTTTACAAAGGTAAGTCTATTTACACTATAACATTGAGGTTTAGATCATTCTCTCATAAAAAATGCAAACTGCCTATTAACCATTATTTTAACGCATACAAGCAGTTTTTACATGCTTTATGACAATTAGGGTCAAATGAGTCCTTATAGGCAAAATTGCTTTATTTCATGAGGGTTAGTCTATTTACACTATAACATTTAGGTTTGGATCATTCTCTCATAAGAAAATGCAAACTGCATATTAACCATTATTTTAACGCAGACAAGCAGTTTTTACATGCTTTATGACAATTAGGTGCAAATGAGTCTTTATAGGCAAAATTGCTTTATTTCATGAGGGTAAGTCTATTTACACTATAACATTCAGGTTTGGATCGTTCTCTCATAAGAAAATGCAAACTGCATATTTACTATCATTTTAACGCATACAAGCAGTTTTTACATGCTTTATGGCAATTAGGTATAAATGAGTCTTTATAGGCAAATTTGCTTTATTTCATTAGGGTAAGTCTATTTACACTATAACAATCAGGTTTGGATCATTCTTTCATAAGAAAATGCAAACTGCATATTAACCATTATTTTAACGCAGACAAGCAGTTTTTACATGCTTCACGACAATTGCGAGCAAATGAGTCCTTATAGGCAAAATTGCTTTATTTTACAAAGATAAGTCTATTTTTACTATAACATTCAGGTTTAGATCATTCTCTCATAAGAAAATGCAAACTGCATATTAACCATTATTTTAACGCAGACAAGCAGTTTTTACATGCTTTATGACAATTAGGGGCAAATGAGTCCTTATAGGCAAAATTGCTTTATTTCATGAAGGTATAACTATTTACACTATAACATTCAGGTTTGGATCATTCTTTCATAAGAAAATGCAAACTGCATATTAACCATTATTTAAACGCAGACAAGCAGTTTTTACATGCTTTACGACAATTAGGTGCAAATGAGTCTTTATATGCAAAATTGCTTTATTTCATGAGGATAAGTCTATTTACACTATAACATTCAGGTTTGGATCATTCTTTCATAAGAAAATGCAAACTGCATATTAACCATTATTTAAACGCAGACAAGCAGTTTTTACATGCTTTACGACAATTAGGTGCAAATGAGTCTTTATAGGCAAAATTGCTTTATTTCATGAGGATAAGTCTATTTACACTATAACATTCAGGTTTGGATCATTCTTTCATAAGAAAATGCAAACTGCATATTAACCATTATTTTAACGCAGACAAGCAGTTTTTACATGCTTTATGACAATTAGGTGCAAATGAGTCTTTATAGGCAAAATTGCTTTATTTCATGAAGGTAAGTCTATTTACACTATAACATTCAGGTTTAGATCGTTCTCTCATAAGAAAATGCAAACTGCATATTTACTATCATTTTAACGCATACAAGCAGTTTTTACATGCTTTATGGCAATTAGGTGCAAATGAGTCTTTATAGGCAAATTTGCTTTATTTCATGAGGGTAAGTCTATTTACACTATAACAATCAGGTTTAGATCATTCTCTCATAAGAAAATGCAAACTGCATATTAACCATTATTTTAACGCAGACAAGCAGTTTTTACATGCTTTATGACAATTAGGGGCAAATGAGTCTTTATAGGCAAAATTGCTTTATTTCATGAAGGTATAACTATTTACACTATAACATTCAGGTTTGGATCATTCTCTCATAAGAAAATGCAAACTGCATATTATCCATTATTTTAACGCAGACAAGCAGTTTTTACATGCTTTACGACAATTAGGTGCAAATAAGTCCTTATAGGCAAAATTGCTTTATTTTACAAAGGTAAGTTTACTTAAACTATAACATTCAGGTTTAGATCATTCTCTCATAAGAAAATGCAAACTGCATATTAACTATTATTTTAATGCATACAAGCAGTTTTTACATGCTTTATGACAATTAGGTGCAAATGAGTCTTTATAGGCTAAAAATTGCTTTATTTCATGAGGATAAGTCTATTTACACTATAACATTCAGGTTTGGATCATTCTTTCATAAGAAAATGCAAACTGCATATTAACCATTATTTAAACGCAGACAAGCAGTTTTTACATGCTTTACGACAATTAGGTGCAAATGAGTCTTTATAGGCAAAATTGCTTTATTTCATGAGGATAAGTCTATTTACACTATAACATTCAGGTTTGGATCATTCTTTCATAAGAAAATGCAAACTGCATATTAACCATTATTTTAACGCAGACAAGCAGTTTTTACATGCTTTATGACAATTAGGTGCAAATGAGTCTTTATAGGCAAAATTGCTTTATTTCATGAAGGTAAGTCTATTTACACTATAACATTCAGGTTTAGATCGTTCTCTCATAAGAAAATGCAAACTGCATATTTACTATCATTTTAACGCATACAAGCAGTTTTTACATGCTTTATGGCAATTAGGTGCAAATGAGTCTTTATAGGCAAATTTGCTTTATTTCATGAGGGTAAGTCTATTTACACTATAACAATCAGGTTTAGATCATTCTCTCATAAGAAAATGCAAACTGCATATTAACCATTATTTTAACGCAGACAAGCAGTTTTTACATGCTTTATGACAATTAGGGGCAAATGAGTCTTTATAGGCAAAATTGCTTTATTTCATGAAGGTATAACTATTTACACTATAACATTCAGGTTTGGATCATTCTCTCATAAGAAAATGCAAACTGCATATTATCCATTATTTTAACGCAGACAAGCAGTTTTTACATGCTTTACGACAATTAGGTGCAAATAAGTCCTTATAGGCAAAATTGCTTTATTTTACAAAGGTAAGTTTACTTAAACTATAACATTCAGGTTTAGATCATTCTCTCATAAGAAAATGCAAACTGCATATTAACTATTATTTTAATGCATACAAGCAGTTTTTACATGCTTTATGACAATTAGGTGCAAATGAGTCTTTATAGGCTAAAAATTGCTTTATTTCATGAGGGTAAGTCTATTTACACTATACCATTCAGGTTTGGATCATTCTCTCATAAGAAAATGCAAACTGCAAATTAAGCATTATTTAAACGCTGACAAGCAGTTTTTACATGCTTTATGACAATTAGGGGCAAATAAGTCCTTATAGGCAAAATTGCTTTATTTCATGAAGGTAAGTCTATTTACACTATGACATTCAGGTTTGGATCATTCTCTCATAAGAAAATGCAAACTGCATATTAACCATTATTATAACGCTGACAAGCAGTTTTTACATGCTTTATGACAATTAGGGGCAAATGAGTCCCTATAATCAAAATTGCTTTATTTTATGAAGGTAAGTCTATTTACACTATAACATTTAGGTTTGGATCATTCTCTCATAAGAAAATGCAAACTGCATAATAACCATTATTTTAACGCAGACAAGCAGTTTTTACATGCTTCACGACAATTGCATGCAAATGAGTCCTTAGTGGCAAAATTGCTTTATTTTACAAAGGTAAGTCTATTTACACTATAACATTCAGGTTTGGATCATTCTCTCATAAGAAAATGCAAACTGCATATTTACTATCATTTTCACGCAGACAAGCAGTTTTTACATGCTTCACGACAATTGCGGGCAAATGAGTCCTTATATGCAAAATTGCTTTATTTTACAAAGGTAAGTCTATTTACACTATAATATTCAGGTTTGGATTATTCTCTCATAATAAAATGCAAACTGCATATTAACCATTATTTTAACGCAGACAAGCAGTTTTTACATGCTTTATGACAATTAGGGTCAAATGAGTCCTTATAGGCAAAATTGCTTTATTTCATGAAGGTAAGTCTATTTACACTATATCATTCAGGTTTAGATCATTCTCTCATAAGAAAATGCAAACTGCAAATTAAGCATTATTTTAACGCTGACAAGCAGTTTTTACATGCTTTATGACAATTAGGGGCAAGTAAGTCCTTATAGGCAAAATTGCTTTATTTCATGAAGGTAAGTCTATTTACACTATGACATTCAGGTTTGGATCATTCTCTCATAAGAAAATGCAAACTGCATATTAACCATTATTTTAACGCAGACAAGCAGTTTTTACATGCTTTATGACAATTAGGTGCAAATGAGTCTTTATAGGCAAAATTGCTTTATTTCATGAGGGTTAGTCTATTTACACTATAACATTTAGGTTTGGATCATTCTTTCATAAGAAAATGCAAACTGCATAATAACCATTATTTTAACGCAGACAAGCAGTTTTTACATGCTTTATGACAATTAGGTGCAAATGAGTCTTTATAGGCAAAATTGCTTTATTTCATGAGGGTAAGTCTATTTACACTATAACATTCAGGTTTGGATCGTTCTCTCATAAGAAAATGCAAACTGCATATTTACTATCATTTTAACGCATACAAGCAGTTTTTACATGCTTTATGGCAATTAGGTGCAAATGAGTCTTTATAGGCAAATTTGCTTTATTTCATGAGGGTAAGTCTATTTACACTATAACAATCAGGTTTGGATCATTCTTTCATAAGAAAATGCAAACTGCATATTAACCATTATTTTAACGCAGACAAGCAGTTTTTACATGCTTCACGACAATTGCGAGCAAATGAGTCCTTATAGGCAAAATTGCTTTATTTTACAAAGATAAGTCTATTTTTACTATAACATTCAGGTTTAGATCATTCTCTCATAAGAAAATGCAAACTGCATATTAACCATTATTTTAACGCAGACAAGCAGTTTTTACATGCTTTATGACAATTAGGGGCAAATGAGTCCTTATAGGCAAAATTGCTTTATTTCATGAAGGTATAACTATTTACACTATAACATTCAGGTTTGGATCATTCTCTCATAAGAAAATGCAAACTGCATATTATCCATTATTTTAACACAGACAAGCAGTTTTTACATGCTTTACGACAATTAGGTGCAAATAAGTCCTTATAGGCAAAATTGCTTTATTTTACAAAGGTAAGTTTACTTAAACTATAACATTCAGGTTTAGATCATTCTCTCATAAGAAAATGCAAACTGCATATTAACTATTATTTTAACGCATACAAGCAGTTTTTACATGCTTTATGACAATTAGGTGCAAATGAGTCTTTATAGGCAAAATTGCTTTATTTCATGAGGGTAAGTCTATTTACACTATTACATTCAGGTTTGGTTCATTCTCTCATAAGAAAATGCAAACTGCATATTTACTATCATTTTAACGCATACAAGCAGTTTTTACATGCTTTATGGCAATTAGGTGCAAATGAGTCTTTATAGGCAAAATTGCTTTATTTCATGAGATTAAGTCTATTTACACTATAACAATCAGGTTTGGATCATTCTTTTATAAGAAAATGCAAACTGCATATTAACCATTATTTTAACGCAGACAAGCAGTTTTTACATGCTTCACGACAATTGCGAGCAAATGAGTCCTTATAGGCAAAATTGCTTTATTTTACAAAGGTAAGTCTATTTTTACTATAACATTCAGGTTTAGATCATTCTTTCATAAGAAAATGCAAACTGCATATTAACCATTATTTTAACGCATACAAGCAGTTTTTACATGCTTTATGACAATTAGGGTCAAATGAGTCCTTATAGGCAAAATTGCTTTATTTCATAAAGGTAAGTCTATTTACACTAAACCATTCAGGTTTGGATCATTCTCTCCTAAGAAAATGCAAACTGCAAATTAAGCATTATTTTAACGCTGACAAGCAGTTTTTACATGCTTTATGACAATTAGGGGCAAGTAAGTCCTTATAGGCAAAATTGCTTTATTTCATGAAGGTAAGTCTATTTACACTATGACATTCAGGTTTGGATCATTCTCTCATAAGAAAATACAAACTGCATATTAACCATTATTTTAACGCTGACAAGCAGTTTTTACATGCTTTATGACAATTAGGGGCAAATGAGTCCCTATAATCAAAATTGCTTTATTTCATGAAGGTAAGTCTATTTACACTATAACATTTAGGTTTGGATCATTCTCTCATAAGAAAATGCAAACTGCATAATAACCATTATTTTAACGCAGACAAGCAGTTTTTACATGCTTCACGACAATTGCATGCAAATGAGTCCTTAGTGGCAAAATTGCTTTATTTTACAAAGGTAAGTCTATTTACACTATAACATTCAGGTTTGGATCATTCTCTCATAAGAAAATGCAAACTGCATATTTACTATCATTTTCACGCAGACAAGCAGTTTTTACATGCTTCACGACAATTGCGGGCAAATGAGTCCTTATATGCAAAATTGCTTTATTTTACAAAGGTAAGTCTATTTACACTATAATATTCAGGTTTGGATTATTCTCTCATAAGAAAATGCAAACTGCATATTAACCATTATTTTAACGCAGACAAGCAGTTTTTACATGCTTTATGACAATTAGGTGCAAATGAGTCTTTATAGGCAAAATTGCTTTATTTTACAAAGATAAGTCTATTTTTACTATAACATTCAGGTTTAGATCATTCTCTCATAAGAAAATGCAAACTGCATATTAACCATTATTTTAACGCAGACAAGCAGTTTTTACATGCTTTATGACAATTAGGGGCAAATGAGTCCTTATAGGCAAAATTGCTTTATTTCATGAAGGTATAACTATTTACACTATAACATTCAGGTTTGGATCATTCTCTCATAAGAAAATGCAAACTGCATATTATCCATTATTTTAACACAGACAAGCAGTTTTTACATGCTTTACGACAATTAGGTGCAAATAAGTCCTTATAGGCAAAATTGCTTTATTTTACAAAGGTAAGTTTACTTAAACTATAACATTCAGGTTTAGATCATTCTCTCATAAGAAAATGCAAACTGCATATTAACTATTATTTTAACGCATACAAGCAGTTTTTACATGCTTTATGACAATTAGGTGCAAATGAGTCTTTATAGGCAAAATTGCTTTATTTCATGAGGGTAAGTCTATTTACACTATTACATTCAGGTTTGGTTCATTCTCTCATAAGAAAATGCAAACTGCATATTTACTATCATTTTAACGCATACAAGCAGTTTTTACATGCTTTATGGCAATTAGGTGCAAATGAGTCTTTATAGGCAAAATTGCTTTATTTCATGAGATTAAGTCTATTTACACTATAACAATCAGGTTTGGATCATTCTTTTATAAGAAAATGCAAACTGCATATTAACCATTATTTTAACGCAGACAAGCAGTTTTTACATGCTTCACGACAATTGCGAGCAAATGAGTCCTTATAGGCAAAATTGCTTTATTTTACAAAGGTAAGTCTATTTTTACTATAACATTCAGGTTTAGATCATTCTTTCATAAGAAAATGCAAACTGCATATTAACCATTATTTTAACGCATACAAGCAGTTTTTACATGCTTTATGACAATTAGGGTCAAATGAGTCCTTATAGGCAAAATTGCTTTATTTCATAAAGGTAAGTCTATTTACACTAAACCATTCAGGTTTGGATCATTCTCTCCTAAGAAAATGCAAACTGCAAATTAAGCATTATTTTAACGCTGACAAGCAGTTTTTACATGCTTTATGACAATTAGGGGCAAGTAAGTCCTTATAGGCAAAATTGCTTTATTTCATGAAGGTAAGTCTATTTACACTATGACATTCAGGTTTGGATCATTCTCTCATAAGAAAATGCAAACTGCATATTAACCATTATTTTAACGCTGACAAGCAGTTTTTACATGCTTTATGACAATTAGGGGCAAATGAGTCCCTATAATCAAAATTGCTTTATTTCATGAAGGTAAGTCTATTTACACTATAACATTTAGGTTTGGATCATTCTCTCATAAGAAAATGCAAACTGCATAATAACCATTATTTTAACGCAGACAAGCAGTTTTTACATGCTTTACGACAATTAGGTGCAAATGAGTCTTTATAGGCAAAATTGCTTTATTTCATGAAGGTATAACTATTTACACTATACCATTCAGGTTTGGATCATTCTCTCATAAGAAAATGCAAACAGCATATTATCCATTATTTTAACGCAGACAAGCAGTTTTTACATGCTTTACGACAATTAGGTGCAAATAAGTCCTTATAGGCAAAATTGCTTTATTTTACAAAGGTAAGTTTACTTAAACTATAACATTCAGGTTTAGATCATTCTCTCATAAGAAAATGCAAACTGCATATTAACTATTATTTTAACGCATACAAGCAGTTTTTACATGCTTTATGACAATTAGGTGCAAATGAGTCTTTATAGGCAAAATTGCTTTATTTCATGAGGGTAAGTCTATTTACACTATTACATTCAGGTTTGGATCATTCTCTCATAAGAAAATGCAAACTGCATATTTACTATCATTTTAACGCATACAAGCAGTTTTTACATGCTTTATGGCAATTAGGTGCAAATGAGTCTTTATAGGCAAAATTGCTTTATTTCATGAGGGTAAGTCTATTTACACTATAACAATCAGGTTTGGATCATTCTTTCATAAGAAAATGCAAACTGCATATTAACCATTATTTTAACGCAGACAAGCAGTTTTTACATGCTTCACGACAATTGCGAGCAAATGAGTCCTTATAGGCAAAATTGCTTTATTTTACAAAGGTAAGTCTATTTTTACTATAACATACAGGTTTAGATCATTCTCTCATAAGAAAATGCAAACTGCATATTAACCATTATTTTAACGCATACAAGCAGTTTTTACATGCTTTATGACAATTAGGGTCAAATGAGTCCTTATAGGCAAAATTGCTTTATTTCATGAAGGTAAGTCTATTTACACTATACCATTCAGGTTTGGATCATTCTCTCATAAGTAAATGCAAACTGCAAATTAAGCATTATTTTAACGCTGACAAGCAGTTTTTACATGCTTTATGACAATTAGGGGCAAGTAAGTCCTTATAGGCAAAATTGCTTTATTTCATGAAGGTAAGTCTATTTACACTATGACATTCAGGTTTGGATCATTCTCTCATAAGAAAATGCAAACTGCATATTAACCATTATTTTAACGCAGACAAGCAGTTTTTACATGCTTTATGACAATTAGGTGCAAATGAGTCTTTATAGGCAAAATTGCTTTATTTCATGAGGGTTAGTCTATTTACACTATAACATTCAGGTTTGGATCATTCTCTCATAAGAAAATGCAAACTGCATATTTACCATTATTTTAACGCAGACAAGCAGTTTTTACATGCTTTACGACAATTAGGTGCAAATGAGTCTTTATAGGCAAAATTGCTTTATTTCATGAGGATAAGTCTATTCACACTATAACATTCAGGTTTGGATCATTCTTTCATAAGAAAATGCCAACTGCATATTAACCAATTTTTTAACGCAGACAAGCAGTTTTTACATGCTTTATGACAATTAGGTGCAAATAAGTCTTTATAGGCAAAATTGCTTTATTTTATGAGGGTTAGTCTATTTACACTATAACATTCAGGTTTGGATCATTCTCTCATAAGAAAATGCAAACTGCATATTAACCATTATTTTAACGCAGACAAGCAGTTTTTACATGCTTTATGGCAATTAGGTGCAAATGAGTCTTTATAGGCAAATTTGCTTTATTTCATGAGGGTAAGTCTATTTACACTATAACAATCAGGTTTAGATCATTCTCTCATAAGAAAATGCAAACTGCATATTAACCATTATTTTAACGCAGACAAGCAGTTTTTACATGCTTTATGACAATTAGGGGCAAATGAGTCTTTATAGGCAAAATTGCTTTATTTCATGAAGGTATAACTATTTACACTATAACATTCAGGTTTGGATCATTCTCTCATAAGAAAATGCAAACTGCATATTATCCATTATTTTAACGCAGACAAGCAGTTTTTACATGCTTTACGACAATTAGGTGCAAATAAGTCCTTATAGGCAAAATTGCTTTATTTTACAAAGGTAAGTTTACTTAAACTATAACATTCAGGTTTAGATCATTCTCTCATAAGAAAATGCAAACTGCATATTAACTATTATTTTAATGCATACAAGCAGTTTTTACATGCTTTATGACAATTAGGTGCAAATGAGTCTTTATAGGCTAAAAATTGCTTTATTTCATGAGGGTAAGTCTATTTACACTATACCATTCAGGTTTGGATCATTCTCTCATAAGAAAATGCAAACTGCAAATTAAGCATTATTTAAACGCTGACAAGCAGTTTTTACATGCTTTATGACAATTAGGGGCAAATAAGTCCTTATAGGCAAAATTGCTTTATTTCATGAAGGTAAGTCTATTTACACTATGACATTCAGGTTTGGATCATTCTCTCATAAGAAAATGCAAACTGCATATTAACCATTATTTTAACGCTGACAAGCAGTTTTTACATGCTTTATGACAATTAGGGGCAAATGAGTCCCTATAATCAAAATTGCTTTATTTTATGAAGGTAAGTCTATTTACACTATAACATTTAGGTTTGGATCATTCTCTCATAAGAAAATGCAAACTGCATAATAACCATTATTTTAACGCAGACAAGCAGTTTTTACATGCTTCACGACAATTGCATGCAAATGAGTCCTTAGTGGCAAAATTGCTTTATTTTACAAAGGTAAGTCTATTTACACTATAACATTCAGGTTTGGATCATTCTCTCATAAGAAAATGCAAACTGCATATTTACTATCATTTTCACGCAGACAAGCAGTTTTTACATGCTTCACGACAATTGCGGGCAAATGAGTCCTTATATGCAAAATTGCTTTATTTTACAAAGGTAAGTCTATTTACACTATAATATTCAGGTTTGGATTATTCTCTCATAATAAAATGCAAACTGCATATTAACCATTATTTTAACGCAGACAAGCAGTTTTTACATGCTTTATGACAATTAGGGTCAAATGAGTCCTTATAGGCAAAATTGCTTTATTTCATGAAGGTAAGTCTATTTACACTATATCATTCAGGTTTAGATCATTCTCTCATAAGAAAATGCAAACTGCAAATTAAGCATTATTTTAACGCTGACAAGCAGTTTTTACATGCTTTATGACAATTAGGGGCAAGTAAGTCCTTATAGGCAAAATTGCTTTATTTCATGAAGGTAAGTCTATTTACACTATGACATTCAGGTTTGGATCATTCTCTCATAAGAAAATGCAAACTGCATATTAACCATTATTTTAACGCAGACAAGCAGTTTTTACATGCTTTATGACAATTAGGTGCAAATGAGTCTTTATAGGCAAAATTGCTTTATTTCATGAGGGTTAGTCTATTTACACTATAACATTTAGGTTTGGATCATTCTTTCATAAGAAAATGCAAACTGCATAATAACCATTATTTTAACGCAGACAAGCAGTTTTTACATGCTTTATGACAATTAGGTGCAAATGAGTCTTTATAGGCAAAATTGCTTTATTTCATGAGGGTAAGTCTATTTACACTATAACATTCAGGTTTGGATCGTTCTCTCATAAGAAAATGCAAACTGCATATTTACTATCATTTTAACGCATACAAGCAGTTTTTACATGCTTTATGGCAATTAGGTGCAAATGAGTCTTTATAGGCAAATTTGCTTTATTTCATGAGGGTAAGTCTATTTACACTATAACAATCAGGTTTGGATCATTCTTTCATAAGAAAATGCAAACTGCATATTAACCATTATTTTAACGCAGACAAGCAGTTTTTACATGCTTCACGACAATTGCGAGCAAATGAGTCCTTATAGGCAAAATTGCTTTATTTTACAAAGATAAGTCTATTTTTACTATAACATTCAGGTTTAGATCATTCTCTCATAAGAAAATGCAAACTGCATATTAACCATTATTTTAACGCAGACAAGCAGTTTTTACATGCTTTATGACAATTAGGGGCAAATGAGTCCTTATAGGCAAAATTGCTTTATTTCATGAAGGTATAACTATTTACACTATAACATTCAGGTTTGGATCATTCTCTCATAAGAAAATGCAAACTGCATATTATCCATTATTTTAACACAGACAAGCAGTTTTTACATGCTTTACGACAATTAGGTGCAAATAAGTCCTTATAGGCAAAATTGCTTTATTTTACAAAGGTAAGTTTACTTAAACTATAACATTCAGGTTTAGATCATTCTCTCATAAGAAAATGCAAACTGCATATTAACTATTATTTTAACGCATACAAGCAGTTTTTACATGCTTTATGACAATTAGGTGCAAATGAGTCTTTATAGGCAAAATTGCTTTATTTCATGAGGGTAAGTCTATTTACACTATTACATTCAGGTTTGGTTCATTCTCTCATAAGAAAATGCAAACTGCATATTTACTATCATTTTAACGCATACAAGCAGTTTTTACATGCTTTATGGCAATTAGGTGCAAATGAGTCTTTATAGGCAAAATTGCTTTATTTCATGAGATTAAGTCTATTTACACTATAACAATCAGGTTTGGATCATTCTTTTATAAGAAAATGCAAACTGCATATTAACCATTATTTTAACGCAGACAAGCAGTTTTTACATGCTTCACGACAATTGCGAGCAAATGAGTCCTTATAGGCAAAATTGCTTTATTTTACAAAGGTAAGTCTATTTTTACTATAACATTCAGGTTTAGATCATTCTTTCATAAGAAAATGCAAACTGCATATTAACCATTATTTTAACGCATACAAGCAGTTTTTACATGCTTTATGACAATTAGGGTCAAATGAGTCCTTATAGGCAAAATTGCTTTATTTCATAAAGGTAAGTCTATTTACACTAAACCATTCAGGTTTGGATCATTCTCTCCTAAGAAAATGCAAACTGCAAATTAAGCATTATTTTAACGCTGACAAGCAGTTTTTACATGCTTTATGACAATTAGGGGCAAGTAAGTCCTTATAGGCAAAATTGCTTTATTTCATGAAGGTAAGTCTATTTACACTATGACATTCAGGTTTGGATCATTCTCTCATAAGAAAATACAAACTGCATATTAACCATTATTTTAACGCTGACAAGCAGTTTTTACATGCTTTATGACAATTAGGGGCAAATGAGTCCCTATAATCAAAATTGCTTTATTTCATGAAGGTAAGTCTATTTACACTATAACATTTAGGTTTGGATCATTCTCTCATAAGAAAATGCAAACTGCATAATAACCATTATTTTAACGCAGACAAGCAGTTTTTACATGCTTCACGACAATTGCATGCAAATGAGTCCTTAGTGGCAAAATTGCTTTATTTTACAAAGGTAAGTCTATTTACACTATAACATTCAGGTTTGGATCATTCTCTCATAAGAAAATGCAAACTGCATATTTACTATCATTTTCACGCAGACAAGCAGTTTTTACATGCTTCACGACAATTGCGGGCAAATGAGTCCTTATATGCAAAATTGCTTTATTTTACAAAGGTAAGTCTATTTACACTATAATATTCAGGTTTGGATTATTCTCTCATAAGAAAATGCAAACTGCATATTAACCATTATTTTAACGCAGACAAGCAGTTTTTACATGCTTTATGACAATTAGGTGCAAATGAGTCTTTATAGGCAAAATTGCTTTATTTTACAAAGATAAGTCTATTTTTACTATAACATTCAGGTTTAGATCATTCTCTCATAAGAAAATGCAAACTGCATATTAACCATTATTTTAACGCAGACAAGCAGTTTTTACATGCTTTATGACAATTAGGGGCAAATGAGTCCTTATAGGCAAAATTGCTTTATTTCATGAAGGTATAACTATTTACACTATAACATTCAGGTTTGGATCATTCTCTCATAAGAAAATGCAAACTGCATATTATCCATTATTTTAACACAGACAAGCAGTTTTTACATGCTTTACGACAATTAGGTGCAAATAAGTCCTTATAGGCAAAATTGCTTTATTTTACAAAGGTAAGTTTACTTAAACTATAACATTCAGGTTTAGATCATTCTCTCATAAGAAAATGCAAACTGCATATTAACTATTATTTTAACGCATACAAGCAGTTTTTACATGCTTTATGACAATTAGGTGCAAATGAGTCTTTATAGGCAAAATTGCTTTATTTCATGAGGGTAAGTCTATTTACACTATTACATTCAGGTTTGGTTCATTCTCTCATAAGAAAATGCAAACTGCATATTTACTATCATTTTAACGCATACAAGCAGTTTTTACATGCTTTATGGCAATTAGGTGCAAATGAGTCTTTATAGGCAAAATTGCTTTATTTCATGAGATTAAGTCTATTTACACTATAACAATCAGGTTTGGATCATTCTTTTATAAGAAAATGCAAACTGCATATTAACCATTATTTTAACGCAGACAAGCAGTTTTTACATGCTTCACGACAATTGCGAGCAAATGAGTCCTTATAGGCAAAATTGCTTTATTTTACAAAGGTAAGTCTATTTTTACTATAACATTCAGGTTTAGATCATTCTTTCATAAGAAAATGCAAACTGCATATTAACCATTATTTTAACGCATACAAGCAGTTTTTACATGCTTTATGACAATTAGGGTCAAATGAGTCCTTATAGGCAAAATTGCTTTATTTCATAAAGGTAAGTCTATTTACACTAAACCATTCAGGTTTGGATCATTCTCTCCTAAGAAAATGCAAACTGCAAATTAAGCATTATTTTAACGCTGACAAGCAGTTTTTACATGCTTTATGACAATTAGGGGCAAGTAAGTCCTTATAGGCAAAATTGCTTTATTTCATGAAGGTAAGTCTATTTACACTATGACATTCAGGTTTGGATCATTCTCTCATAAGAAAATGCAAACTGCATATTAACCATTATTTTAACGCTGACAAGCAGTTTTTACATGCTTTATGACAATTAGGGGCAAATGAGTCCCTATAATCAAAATTGCTTTATTTCATGAAGGTAAGTCTATTTACACTATAACATTTAGGTTTGGATCATTCTCTCATAAGAAAATGCAAACTGCATAATAACCATTATTTTAACGCAGACAAGCAGTTTTTACATGCTTTACGACAATTAGGTGCAAATGAGTCTTTATAGGCAAAATTGCTTTATTTCATGAAGGTATAACTATTTACACTATACCATTCAGGTTTGGATCATTCTCTCATAAGAAAATGCAAACAGCATATTATCCATTATTTTAACGCAGACAAGCAGTTTTTACATGCTTTACGACAATTAGGTGCAAATAAGTCCTTATAGGCAAAATTGCTTTATTTTACAAAGGTAAGTTTACTTAAACTATAACATTCAGGTTTAGATCATTCTCTCATAAGAAAATGCAAACTGCATATTAACTATTATTTTAACGCATACAAGCAGTTTTTACATGCTTTATGACAATTAGGTGCAAATGAGTCTTTATAGGCAAAATTGCTTTATTTCATGAGGGTAAGTCTATTTACACTATTACATTCAGGTTTGGATCATTCTCTCATAAGAAAATGCAAACTGCATATTTACTATCATTTTAACGCATACAAGCAGTTTTTACATGCTTTATGGCAATTAGGTGCAAATGAGTCTTTATAGGCAAAATTGCTTTATTTCATGAGGGTAAGTCTATTTACACTATAACAATCAGGTTTGGATCATTCTTTCATAAGAAAATGCAAACTGCATATTAACCATTATTTTAACGCAGACAAGCAGTTTTTACATGCTTCACGACAATTGCGAGCAAATGAGTCCTTATAGGCAAAATTGCTTTATTTTACAAAGGTAAGTCTATTTTTACTATAACATACAGGTTTAGATCATTCTCTCATAAGAAAATGCAAACTGCATATTAACCATTATTTTAACGCATACAAGCAGTTTTTACATGCTTTATGACAATTAGGGTCAAATGAGTCCTTATAGGCAAAATTGCTTTATTTCATGAAGGTAAGTCTATTTACACTATACCATTCAGGTTTGGATCATTCTCTCATAAGTAAATGCAAACTGCAAATTAAGCATTATTTTAACGCTGACAAGCAGTTTTTACATGCTTTATGACAATTAGGGGCAAGTAAGTCCTTATAGGCAAAATTGCTTTATTTCATGAAGGTAAGTCTATTTACACTATGACATTCAGGTTTGGATCATTCTCTCATAAGAAAATGCAAACTGCATATTAACCATTATTTTAACGCAGACAAGCAGTTTTTACATGCTTTATGACAATTAGGTGCAAATGAGTCTTTATAGGCAAAATTGCTTTATTTCATGAGGGTTAGTCTATTTACACTATAACATTCAGGTTTGGATCATTCTCTCATAAGAAAATGCAAACTGCATATTTACCATTATTTTAACGCAGACAAGCAGTTTTTACATGCTTTACGACAATTAGGTGCAAATGAGTCTTTATAGGCAAAATTGCTTTATTTCATGAGGATAAGTCTATTCACACTATAACATTCAGGTTTGGATCATTCTTTCATAAGAAAATGCCAACTGCATATTAACCAATTTTTTAACGCAGACAAGCAGTTTTTACATGCTTTATGACAATTAGGTGCAAATAAGTCTTTATAGGCAAAATTGCTTTATTTTATGAGGGTTAGTCTATTTACACTATAACATTCAGGTTTGGATCATTCTCTCATAAGAAAATGCAAACTGCATATTAACCATTATTTTAACGCAGACAAGCAGTTTTTACATGCTTTATGACAATTAGGGGCAAATGATGCCTTATAGGCAAAATTGCTTTATTTCATGAAGGTAAGTCTATTTACACTATACCATTTAGGTTTGGATCATTCTCTCATAAGAAAATGCAAACTGCATATTAACCATTATTTTAACGCAAACAAGCAGTTTTTACATGCTTCACGACAATTGCGTGCAAATAAGTCCTTATAGGCAAAATTGCTTTAATTTACAATGGTAAGTCTATTTACACTATTACATTCAGGTTTGGATCATTCTCTCATAAGAAAATGCAAACTGCATAATAACCATTATTTTAACGCAGACAAGCAGTTTTTACATGCTTCACGACAATTGCATGCAAATGAGTCCTTATAGGCAAAATTGCTTTATTTTACAAAGGTAAGTCTATTTACACTATAATATTCAGGTTTGGATTATTCTCTCATAAGAAAATGCAAACTGCATATTAACCATTATTTTAACGCAGACAAGCAGTTTTTACATGCTTTATGACAATTATGTGCAAATGAGTCTTTATAGGCAAAATTGCTTTATTTCATGAGGGTTAGTCTATTTACACTATAACATTCAGGTTTGGATCATTCTCTCATAAGAAAATGCAAACTGCATATTAACCATTATTTTAACGCAGACAAGCAGTTTTTACATGCTTTACGACAATTAGGTGCAAATGAGTCTTTATAGGCAAAATTGCTTTATTTCATGAGGATAAGTCTATTTACACTATAACATTCAGGTTTGGATCATTCTTTCATAAGAAAATGCAAACTGCATATTAACCATTATTTTAACGCAGACAAGCAGTTTTTACATGCTTTATGACAATTAGGTGCAAATGAGTCTTTATAGGCAAAATTGCTTTATTTCATTAGGGTTAGTCTATTTACACTATAACATTCAGGTTTGGATCATTCTCTCATAAGAAAATACAAACTGCATATTAACCATTATTTTAACGCAGACAAGCAGTTTTTACATGCTTTATGACAATTAGGTGCAAATGAGTCTTTATAGGCAAAATTGCTTTATTTTATGAAGGTAAGTCTATTTACACTATAACATTTAGGTTTGGATCATTCTCTCATAAGAAAATGCAAACTGCATATTAACCATTATTTTAACGCAAACAAGCAGTTTTTACATGCTTCACGACAATTGCGTGCAAATGAGTCCTTATAGGCAAAATTGCTTTATTTTACAATAGTAAGTCTATTTACACTATAACATTCAGGTTTGGATCATTCTCTCATAAGAAAATGCAAACTGCATATTAACCATTATTTAAATGCAGACAAGCAGTTTTTACATGCTTTACGACAATTAGGTGCAAATGAGTCCTTATAGGCAAAATTGCTTTATTTCATGGGGGTTAGTCTATTTACACTATAACATTTAGGTTTGGATCATTCTCTCATAAGAAAATGCAAACTGCATATTAACCATTATTTAAACGCAGACAAGCAGTTTTTACATGCTTTACGACAATTAGGTGCAAATGAGTCTTTCTAGGCAAAATTGCTTTATTTCATGAGGATAAGTCTATTTACACTATAACATTCAGGTTTGGATCATTCTTTCATAAGAAAATGCAAACTGCATATTAACCATTATTTTAACGCAGACAAGCAGTTTTTACATGCTTTATGACAATTAGGTGCAAATGAGTCTTTATAGGCAAAATTGCTTTATTTCATGAGGGTTAGTCTATTTACACTATAACATTCAGGTTTGGATCATTCTCTCATAAGAAAATACAAACTGCATATTAACCATTATTTTAACGCAGACAAGCAGTTCTTACATTCTTTATGACAATTAGGGGCAAATGAGTCCTTATAGGCAAAATTGCTTTATTTCATGAAGGTATAACTATTTACACTATAACATTCAGGTTTGGATCATTCTCTCATAAGAAAATGCAAACTGCATATTATCCATTATTTTAACGCAGACAAGCAGTTTTTACATGCTTTACGACAATTAGGTGCAAATAAGTCCTTATAGGCAAAATTGCTTTATTTTACAAAGGTAAGTTTACTTAAACTATAACATTCAGGTTTAGATCATTCTCTCATAAGAAAATGCAAACTGCATATTAACTATTATTTTAACGCATACAAGCAGTTTTTACATGCTTTATGACAATTAGGTGCAAATGAGTCTTTATAGGCAAAATTGCTTTATTTCATGAGGGTAAGTCTATTTACACTATAACATTCAGGTTTAGATCATTCTCTCATAAGAACATGCAAACTGCATATTTACTATCATTTTAACGCATACAAGCAGTTTTTACATGCTTTATGACAATTAGGTGCAAATGAGTCTTTATAGGCAAAATTGCTTTATTTCATGAGAGTAAGTCTATTTACAATATAACATTCAGGTTTGGATCATTCTTTCATAAGAAAATGCAAACTGAATATTAACCATTATTTTAACGCAGACAAACAGTTCTTACATGCTACACGACAATTGCGTGCAAATGAGTCCTTATAGGCAAAATTGCATTATTTTATAAAGGTAAGTCTATTTTTACTATAACATTCAGGTTTAGATCATTCTCTCATAAGAAAATGCAAACTGCATATTAACCATGATTTTAACGCATACAAGCAGTTTTTACATGCTTTATGACAATTAGGGTCAAATGAGTCCTTATAGGCAAAATTGCTTTATTTTATGAAGGTAAGTCTATTTACACTATACCATTCAATTTTGGATCATTCTCTCATAAGAAAATGCAAACTGCAAATTAACCATTATTTTAACGCTGACAAGCAGTTTTTACATGCTTTATGACAATTAGGGGCAAATAAGTCCTTATAGGCAAAATTGCTTTATTTCATGAAGGTAAGTCTATTTACACTATGACATTCAGATTTGGATCATTCTTTCATAAGAAAATGCAAACTGCATATTAACCATTATTTTAACGCTGACAAGCAGTTTTTACATGCTTTATGACAATTAGGGGCAAATGAGTCCTTATAGGCAAAATTGCTTTATTTCATGAAGGTATAACTATTTACACTATAACATTCAGGTTTGGATCATTCTCTCATAAGAAAATGCAAACTGCATATTATCCATTATTTTAACGCAGACAAGCAGTTTTTACATGCTTTACGACAATTAGGTGCAAATAAGTCCTTATAGGCAAAATTGCTTTATTTTACAAAGGTAAGTTTACTAAAACTATAACATTCAGGTTTAGATCATTCTCTCATAAGAAAATGCAAACTGCATATTAACTATTATTTTAACGCATACAAGCAGTTTTTACATGCTTTATGACAATTAGGTGCAAATGAGTCTTTATAGGCAAAATTGCTTTATTTCATGAGGGTAAGTTTATTTACACTATAACATTCAGGTTTAGATCATTCTCTCATAAGAACATGCAAACTGCATATTTACTATCATATTAACGCATACAAGCAGTTTTTACATGCTTTATGACAATTAGGTGCAAATGAGTCTTTATAGGCAAAATTGCTTTATTTCATGAGGGTAAGTCTATTTACAATATAACATTCAGGTTTGGATCATTCTTTCATAAGAAAATGCAAACTGCATATTAACCATTATTTTAACGCAGACAAACAGTTCTTACATGCTACACGACAATTGCGTGCAAATGAGTCCTTATAGGCAAAATTGTTTTATTTTATAAAGGTAAGTCTATTTTTACTATAACATTCAGGTTTAGATCATTCTCTCATAAGAAAATGCAAACTGCATATTAACCATGATTTTAACGCATACAAGCAGTTTTTACATGCTTTATGACAATTAGGGTCAAATGAGTCCTTATAGGCAAAATTGCTTTATTTTATGAAGGTAAGTCTATTTACACTATACCATTCAATTTTGGATCATTCTCTCATAAGAAAATGCAAACTGCAAATTAACCATTATTTTAACGCTGACAAGCAGTTTTTACATGCTTTATGACAATTAGGGGCAAATAAGTCCTTATAGGCAAAATTGCTTTATTTCATGAAGGTAAGTCTATTTACACTATGACATTCAGGTTTGGATCATTCTTTCATAAGAAAATGCAAACTGCATATTAACCATTATTTTAACGCTGACAAGCAGTTTTTACATGCTTTATGACATTTAGGGGCAAATGAGTCCCTATAGGCAAAATTGCTTTATTTCATGAAGGTAAGTCTATTTACACTATAACATTTAGGTTTGGATCATTCTCTCATAAGAAAATGCAAACTGCATAATAACCATTATTTTATCGCAGACAAGCAGTTTGAGTCCTTATAGGCAAAATTGCTTTATTTTAAAAAGGTAAGTCTATTTACACTATAACATTTAGGTTTGGATCATTCTCTCATAAGAAAATGCAAACTGCATATTAACCATTATTTAAACGCAGTAAAGCAATTTTTACATGCTTTACGACAATTAGGTGCAAATGAGTCTTTATAGGCAAAATTGCTTTATTTCATGAGGGTAAGTCTATTTACACTATAACATTCAGGTTTGGATCATTCTCTCATAAGAAAATGCAAACTGCATATTTACTATCATTTTCACGCAGACAAGCAGTTTTTACATGCTTCACGACAATTGCGTGCAAATGAGTCCTTATATGCAAAATTGCTTTATTTTACAAAGGTAAGTCTATTTACACTATAATATTCAGGTTTGGATCATTCTCTCATAAGAAAATGCAAACTGCATATTAACCATTATTTTAACGCATACTAGCAGTTTTTACATGCTTTATGACAATTAGGGGCAAATGAGTCCTTATAGGCAAAATTGCTTTATTTCATGAAGGTAAGTCTATTTACACTAAACAATTTAAGTTTGGATCATTCTTTCATAAGAAAATGCAAACTGCATATTAACCATTATTTTAACGCAAACAAGCAGTTTTTACATGCTTCACGACAATTGCGTGCAAATAAGTCCTTATAGGCAAAATTGCTTTATTTTACAAAGGTAAGTCTATTTACACTATAACATTCAGGTTTGGATCATTCTCTCATAAGAAAATGCAAACTGCATATTAACCATTATTTTAACGCAAACAAGCAGTTTTTACATGCTTCACGACAATTGCGTGCAAAGAGTCCTTATAGGCAAAATTGCTTTATTTTACAAAGGTAAGTCGATTTACACTATAACATTCAGGTTTAGATCATTCTCTCATAAGAAAATGCAAACTGCATATTATCCATTATTTTAACGCAGTCAAGCAGTTGTTACATGCTTTACGACAATTAGGTGCAAATAAGTCCTTATAGGCAAAATTGCTTTATTTTACAATGGTAAGATTACTTAAACTATAACATTCAGGTTTAGATCATTCTCTCATAAGAAAATGCAAACTGCATATTAACTATTATTTTAACGCATACAAGCATATTTTAACGCATACATTTTAACGCATACATTATTTTATCGCAAACAAGCAGTTTGAGTCCTTATAGGCAAAATTGCTTTATTTTACAAAGGTAAGTCTATTTACACTATAACATTCAGGTTTGGATCATTCTCTCATAAGAAAATGCAAACTGCATATTAACCATTATTTAAACGCACTAAAGCAATTTTTACATGCTTTACGACAATTAGGTGCAAATGAGTCTTTATAGGCAAAATTGCTTTATTTCATGAGGGTAAGTCTATTTACACTATAACATTCAGGTTTGGATCATTCTTTCATAAGAAAATGCAAACTGCATATTTACTATCATTTTCACGCAGACAAGGAGTTTTTACATGCTTCACGACAATTGCGTGCAAATGAGTCCTTATATGCAAAATTGCTTTATTTTACAAAGGTAAGTCTATTTACACTATAACATTTAGGTTTAGATCATTCTCTCATAAGAAAATGCAAACTGCATATTATCCATTATTTTAACGCAGTCAAGCAGTTGTTACATGCTTTACGACAATTAGGTGCAAATAAGTCCTTATAGGCAAAATTGCTTTATTTTACAATGGTAAGTTTACTTAGACTATAACATTCAGGTTTAGATCATTCTCTCATAAGAAAATGCAAACTGCATATTTACTATCATTTTAACGCATACAAGCAGTTTTTACATGCTTTATGGCAATTAGGTGCAAATGATTCTTTATAGGCAAAATTGCTTTATTTCATGAGGGTAAGTCTATTTACACTATAACAATCAGGTTTGGATCATTCTTTCATAAGAAAATGCAAACTGCATATTAACCATTATTTTAACGCAGACAAGCAGTTTTTACATGCTTCACGACAATTGCGAGCAAATGAGTCCTTATAGGCAAAATTGCTTTATTTTACAAAGGTAAGTCTATTTTTACTATAACATTCAGGTTTAGATCATTCTCTCATAAGAAAATGCAAACTGCATATTAACCATTATTTTAACGCATACAAGCAGTTTTTACATGCTTTATGACAATTAGGGTCAAATGAGTCCTTATAGGCAAAATTGCTTTATTTCATGAGGGTAAGTCTATTTACACTATACCATTCAGGTTTGGATCATTCTCTTATAAGAAAATGCAAACTGCAAATTAAGCATTATTTTAACGCTGACAAGCAGTTTTTACATGCTTTATGACAATTAGGGGCAAGTAAGTCCTTATAGGCAAAATTGCTTTATTTCATGAAGGTAAGTCTATTTACACTATGACATTCAGGTTTGGATCATTCTCTTATAAGAAAATGCAAACTGCATATTAACCATTATTTTAACGCTGACAAGCAGTATTTACATGCTTTAGGACAATTAGGGGCAAATGAGTCCCTATAATCAAAATTGCTTTATTTCATGAAGGTAAGTCTATTTACACTATAACATTTAGGTTTGGATCATTCTCTCATAAGAAAATGCAAACTGCAAAATAACCATTATTTTAACGCAGACAAGCAGTTTTTACATGCTTCACGACAATTGCATGCAAATGAGTCCTTAGTGGCAAAATTGCTTTATTTTACAAAGGTAAGTCTATTTACACTATAACATTCAGGTTTGGATCATTCTCTCATAAGAAAATGCAAACTGCATATTTACTATCATTTTCACGCAGACAAGCAGTTTTTACATGCTTCACGACAATTGCGGGCAAATGAGTCCTTATATGCAAAATTGCTTTATTTTACAAAGGTAAGTCTATTTACACTATAATATTCAGGTTTGGATTATTCTCTCATAAGAAAATGCAAACTGCATATTAACCATTATTTTAACGCAGACAAGCAGTTTTTACATGCTTTACGACAATTAGGTGCAAATAAGTCCTTATAGGCAAAATTGCTTTATTTTACAAAGGTAAGTTTACTTAAACTATAACATTCAGGTTTAGATCATTCTCTCATAAGAAAATGCAAACTGCATATTAACTATTATTTTAACGCATACAAGCAGTTTTTACATGCCTTATGACAATTAGGTGCAAATGAGTCTTTATAGGCAAAATTGCTTTATTTCATGAGGGTAAGTCTATTTACACTATTACATTTAGGTTTGGATCATTCTCTCATAAGAAAATGCAAACTGCATATTTACTATCATTTTAACGCATACAAGCAGTTTTTACATGCTTAATGGCAATTAGGTGCAAATGAGTCTTTATAGGCAAAATTGCTGTATTTCATGAGGGTAAGTCTATTTACACTATAACAATCAGGTTTGGATCATTCTTTCATAAGAAAATGCAAACTGCATATTAACCATTATTTTAACGCAGACAAGCAGTTTTTACATGCTTCACGACAATTGCGAGCAAATGAGTCCTTATAGGCAAAATTGCTTTATTTTACAAAGGTAAGTCTATTTTTACTATAACATTCAGGTTTAGATCATTCTCTCATAAGAAAATGCAAACTGCATATTAACCATTATTTTAACGCATACAAGCAGTTTTTACATGCTTTATGACAATTAGGGTCAAATGAGTCCTTATAGGCAAAATTGCTTTATTTCATGAAGGTAAGTCTATTTACACTATACCATTCAGGTTTGGATCATTCTCTCATAAGAAAATGCAAACTGCAAATTAAGCATTATTTTAACGCTGACAAGCAGTTTTTACATGCTTTATGACAATTAGGGGCAAGTAAGTCCTTATAGGCAAAATTGCTTTATTTCATGAAGGTAAGTCTATTTACACTATGATATTCAGGTTTGGATCATTCTCTCATAAGAAAATGCAAACTGCATATTAACCATTATTTTAACGCAGACAAGCAGTTTTTACATGCTTTATGACAATTAGGTGCAAATGAGTCTTTATAGGCAAAATTGCTTTATTTCATGAGGGTTAGTCTATTTACACTATAACATTCAGGTTTGGATCATTCTCTCATAAGAAAATGCAAACTGCATATTAACCATTATTTTAACGCAGACAAGCAGTTTTTACATGCTTTACGACAATTAGGTGCAAATGAGTCTTTATAGGCAAAATTGCTTTATTTCATGAGGATAAGTCTATTTACACTATAACATTCAGGTTTGGATCATTCTTTCATAAGAAAATGCCAACTGCATATTAACCAATTTTTTAACGCAGACAAGCAGTTTTTACATGCTTTATGACAATTAGGTGCAAATAAGTCTTTATAGGCAAAATTGCTTTATTTCATGAGGGTTAGTCTATTTACACTATAACATTCAGGTTTGGATCATTCTCTCATAAGAAAATGCAAACTGCATATTAACCATTATTTTAACGCAGACAAGCAGTTTTTACATGCTTTATGACAATTAGGGGCAAATGATGCCTTATAGGCAAAATTGCTTTATTTCATGAAGGTAAGTCTATTTACACTATACCATTTAGGTTTGGATCATTCTCTCATAAGAAAATGCAAACTGCATATTAACCATTATTTTAACGCAAACAAGCAGTTTTTACATGCTTCACGACAATTGCGTGCAAATGAGTCCTTATAGGCAAAATTGCTTTAATTTACAATGGTAAGTCTATTTACACTATTACATTCAGGTTTGGATCATTCTCTCATAAGAAAATGCAAACTGCATTATAACCATTATTTTAACGCAGACAAGCAGTTATTACATGCTTCACGACAATTGCATGCAAATGAGTCCTTATAGGCAAAATTGCTTTATTTTACTAAGGTAAGTCTATTTACACTATAACATTCAGGTTTGGATCATTCTCTCATAAGAAAATGCAAACTGCATATTTACTATCATTTTCACACAGACAAGCAGTTTTTACATGCTTCACGACAATTGCGAGCAAATGAGTCCATATATGCAAAATTGCTTTATTTTACAAAGGTAAGTCTATTTACACTATAATATTCAGGTTTGGATTATTCTCTCATAAGAAAATGCAAACTGCATATTAACCATTATTTTAACGCAGACAAGCAGTTTTTACATGCTTTATGACAATTATGTGCAAATGAGTCTTTATAGGCAAAATTGCTTTATTTCATGAGGGTTAGTCTATTTACACTATAACATTCAGGTTTGGATCATTCTCTCATAAGAAAATGCAAACTGCATATTAACCATTATTTTAACGCAGACAAGCAGTTTTTACATGCTTTACGACAATTAGGTGCAAATGAGTCTTTATAGGCAAAATTGCTTTATTTCATGAGGATAAGTCTATTTACACTATAACATTCAGGTTTGGATCATTCTTTCATAAGAAAATGCAAACTGCATATTAACCATTATTTTAACGCAGACAAGCAGTTTTTACATGCTTTATGACAATTAGGTGCAAATGAGTCTTTATAGGCAAAATTGCTTTATTTCATTAGGGTTAGTCTATTTACACTATAACATTCAGGTTTGGATCATTCTCTCATAAGAAAATGCAAACTGCATATTAACCATTATTTTAACGCAGACAAGCAGTTTTACATGCTTTATGACAATTAGGGGCAAATGAGTCCTTATATCAAAATTGCTTTATTTCATGAAGGTAAGTCTATTTACACTATAACATTTAGGTTTGGATCATTCTCTCATAAGAAAATGCAAACTGCATATTAACCATTATTTTAACGCAAACAAGCAGTTTTTACATGCTTCACGACAATTGCGTGCAAATGAGTCCTTATAGGCAAAATTGCTTTATTTTACAATGGTAAGTCTATTTACACTATAACATTCAGGTTTGGATCATTCTCTCATAAGAAAATGCAAACTGCATATTAACCATTATTTAAACGCAGACAAGCATTTTTTACATGCTTTACGACAATTAGGTGCAAATGAGTCCTTATAGGCAAAATTGCTTTATTTTATGAAGGTAAGTCTATTTACACTATAACATTTAGGTTTGGATCATTCTCTCATAAGAAAATGCAAACTGCATATTAACCATTATTTTAACGCAAACAAGCAGTTTTTACATGCTTCACGACAATTGCGTGCAAATGAGTCTTTCTAGGCAAAATTGCTTTATTTCATGAGGATAAGTCTATTTACACTATAACATTCAGGTTTGGATCATTCTTTCATAAGAAAATGCAAACTGCATATTAACCATTATTTTAACGCAGACAAGCAGTTTTTACATGCTTTACGACAATTAGGTGCAAATGAGTCTTTATAGGCAAAATTGCTTTATTTCATGAGGATAAGTCTATTTACACTATAACATTCAGGTTTGGATCATTCTTTCATAAGAAAATGCAAACTGCATATTAACCATTATTTTAACGCAGACAAGCAGTTTTTACATGCTTTATGACAATTAGGTGCAAATGAGTCTTTATAGGCAAAATTGCTTTATTTCATTAGGGTTAGTCTATTTACACTATAACATTCAGGTTTGGATCATTCTCTCATAAGAAAATGCAAACTGCATATTAACCATTATTTTAACGCAGACAAGCAGTTTTACATGCTTTATGACAATTAGGGGCAAATGAGTCCTTATATCAAAATTGCTTTATTTCATGAAGGTAAGTCTATTTACACTATAACATTTAGGTTTGGATCATTCTCTCATAAGAAAATGCAAACTGCATATTAACCATTATTTTAACGCAAACAAGCAGTTTTTACATGCTTCACGACAATTGCGTGCAAATGAGTCCTTATAGGCAAAATTGCTTTATTTTACAATGGTAAGTCTATTTACACTATAACATTCAGGTTTGGATCATTCTCTCATAAGAAAATGCAAACTGCATATTAACCATTATTTAAACGCAGACAAGCATTTTTTACATGCTTTACGACAATTAGGTGCAAATGAGTCCTTATAGGCAAAATTGCTTTATTTTATGAAGGTAAGTCTATTTACACTATAACATTTAGGTTTGGATCATTCTCTCATAAGAAAATGCAAACTGCATATTAACCATTATTTTAACGCAAACAAGCAGTTTTTACATGCTTCACGACAATTGCGTGCAAATGAGTCTTTCTAGGCAAAATTGCTTTATTTCATGAGGATAAGTCTATTTACACTATAACATTCAGGTTTGGATCATTCTTTCATAAGAAAATGCAAACTGCATATTAACCATTATTTTAACGCAGACAAGCAGTTTTTACATGCTTTATGACAATTAGGTGCAAATGAGTCTTTATAGGCAAAATTGCTTTATTTCATGAGGGTTAGTCTATTTACACTATAACATTCAGGTTTGGATCATTCTCTCATAAGAAAATGCAAACTGCATATTAACCATTATTTTAACGCAGACAAGCAGTTTTATCATTCTTTATGACAATTAGGGGCAAATGAGTCCTTATAGGCAAAATTGCTTTATTTCATGAAGGTATAACTATTTACACTATAACATTCAGGTTTGGATCATTCTCTCATAAGAAAATGCAAACTGCATATTATCCATTATTTTAACGCAGACAAGCAGTTTTTACATGCTTTACGACAATTAGGTGCAAATAAGTCCTTATAGGCAAAATTGCTTTATTTTACAAAGGTAAGTTTACTTAAACTATAACATTCAGGTTTAGATCATTCTCTCATAAGAAAATGCAAACTGCATATTAACTATTATTTTAACGCATACAAGCAGTTTTTACATGCTTTATGACAATTAGGTGCAAATGAGTCTTTATAGGCAAAATTGCTTAATTTCATGAGGGTAAGTCTATTTACACTATAACATTCAGGTTTAGATCATTCTCTCATAAGAACATGCAAACTGCATATTTACTATCATTTTAACGCATACAAGCAGTTTTTACATGCTTTATGACAATTAGGTGCAAATGAGTCTTTATAGGCAAAATTGCTTTATTTCATGAGGGTAAGTCTATTTACAATATAACATTCAGGTTTGGATCATTCTTTCATAAGAAAATGCAAACTGCATATTAACCATTATTTTAACGCAGACAAACAGTTCTTACATGCTACACGACAATTGCGTGCAAATGAGTCCTTATAGGCAAAATTGCATTATTTTATAAAGGTAAGTCTATTTTTACTATAACATTCAGGTTTAGATTATTCTCTCATAAGAAAATGCAAACTGCATATTAACCATTATTTTAACGCTGACAAGCAGTTTTTACATGCTTTATGACAATTAGGGGCAAATAAGTCCTTATAGGCAAAATTGCTTTATTTCATGAAGGTAAGTCTATTTACACTATGACATTTAGGTTTGGATCATTCTCTCATAAGAAAATGCAAACTGCATAATAACCATTATTTTATCGCACACAAGCAGTTTGAGTCCTTATAGGCAAAATTGCTTTATTTTACAAAGGTAAGTCTATTTACACTATAACATTCAGGTTTGGATCATTCTCTCATAAGAAAATGCAAACTGCATATTAACCATTATTTAAACGCAGTAAAGCAATTTTTACATGCTTTACGACAATTAGGTGCAAATGAGTCTTTATAGGCAAAATTGCTTTATTTCATGAGGGTAAGTCTATTTACACTATAACATTCAGGTTTGGATCATTCTCTCATAAGAAAATGCAAACTGCATATTTACTATCATTTTCACGCAGACAAGCAGTTTTTACATGCTTCACGACAATTGCGTGCAAATGAGTCCTTATATGCAAAATTGCTTTATTTTACAAAGGTAAGTCTATTTACACTATAACATTTAGGTTTAGATCATTCTCTCATAAGAAAATGCAAACTGCATATTATCCATTATTTTAACGCAGTCAAGCAGTTGTTACATGCTTTACGACAATTAGGTGCAAATAAGTCCTTATAGGCAAAATTGCTTTATTTTACAATGGTAAGTTTACATAAACTATAACATTCAGGTTTAGATCATTCTCTCACTAGAAAATGCAAACTGCATATTTACTATCATTTTAACAAGCAGTTTTTACATGCTTTATGGCAATTAGGTGCAAATGAGTCTTTATAGGCAAAATTGCTTTATTTCATGAGGGTAAGTCTATTTACACTATAACAATCAGTTTTGGATTATTCTTTCATAAGAAAATGCAAACTGCATATTAACCATTATTTTAACGCAGACAAGCAGTTTTTACATGCTTCACGACAATTGCGAGCAAATGAGTCCTTATAGGCAAAATTGCTTTATTTTACAAAGGTAAGTCTATTTTTACTATAACATTCAGGTTTAGATCATTCTCTCATAAGAAAATGCAAACTGCATATTAACCATTATTTTAACGCATACAAGCAGTTTTTACATGCTTTATGACAATTAGGGTCAAATAAGTCCTTATAGGCAAAATTGCTTTATTTCATGAAGGTAAGTCTATTTACACTATACCATTCAGGTTTGGATCATTCTCTCATAAGAAAATGCAAACTGCAAATTAAGCATTATTTTAACGCTGACAAGCAGTTTTTACATGCTTTATGACAATTAGGGGCAAGTAAGTCCTTATAGGCAAAATTGCTTTATTTCATGAAGGTAAGTCTATTTACACTATGACATTCAGGTTTGGATCATTCTCTCATAAGAAAATGCAAACTGCATATTAACCATTATTTTAACGCTGACAAACAGTTTTTACATGCTTTATGACAATTAGGGGCAAATGAGTCCCTATAATCAAAATTGCTTTATTTCATGAAGGTAAGTCTATTTACACTATAACATTTAGGTTTGGATCATTCTCTCATAAGAAAATGCAAACTGCATAATAACCATTATTTTAACGCAGACAAGCAGTTTTTACATGCTTCACGACAATTGCATGCAAATGAGTCCTTAGTGGCAAAATTGCTTTATTTTACAAAGGTAAGTCTATTTACACTATAACATTCAGGTTTGGATCATTCTCTCATAAGAAAATGAAAACTGCATATTTACTATCATTTTCACGCAGACAAGCAGTTTTTACATGCTTCACGACAATTGCGGGCAAATGAGTCCTTATATGCAAAATTGCTTTATTTTACAAAGGTAAGTCTATTTACACTATAATATTCAGGTTTGGAATATTCTCTCATAAGAAAATGCAAACTGCATATTAACTATTATTTTAACGCAGACAAGCAGTTTTTACATGCTTTATGACAATTAGGTGCAAATGAGTCTTTATAGGCAAAATTGCTTTATTTCATGAGGGTTAGTCTATTTACACTATAACATTCAGGTTTGGATCATTCTCTCATAAGAAAATGCAAACTGCATATTAACCATTATTTTAACGCAGACAAGCAGTTTTTACATGCTTTACGACAATTAGGTGCAAATGAGTCTTTATAGGCAAAATTGCTTTATTTCATGAGGATAAGTCTATTTACACTATAACATTCAGGTTTGGATCATTCTTTCATAAGAAAATGCAAACTGCATATTAACCATTATTTTAACGCAGACAAGCAGTTTTTACATGCTTTATGACAATTAGGTGCAAATAAGTCTTTATAGGCAAAATTGCTTTATTTCATGAGGGTTAGTCTATTTACACTATAACATTCAGGTTTGGATCATTCTCTCATAAGAAAATGCAAACTGCATATTAACCATTATTTTAACGCAGACAAGCAGTTTTTACATGCTTTATGACAATTAGGGGCAAATGAGTCCTTATATCAAAATTGCTTTATTTCATGAAGGTAAGTCTATTTACACTATAACATTTAGGTTTGGATCATTCTCTCATAAGAAAATGCAAACTGCATATTAACCATTATTTTAACGCAAACAAGCAGTTTTTACATGCTTCACGACAATTGCGTGCAAATGAGTCCTTATAGGCAAAATTGCTTTATTTTACAATGGTAAGTCTATTTACACTATAACATTCAGGTTTGGATCATTCTCTCATAAGAAAATGCAAACTGCATATTAACCATTATTTAAACGCAGACAAGCAGTTTATACATGCTTTACGACAATTAGGTGCAAATGAGTCCTTATATGCAAAATTGCTATATTTTACAAAGGTAAGTCTATTTACACTATAACATTCAGGTTTAGATCATTCTCTCATAAGAAAATGCAAACTGCATATTATCCATTATTTTAACGCAGTCAAGCAGTTGTTATATGCTTTACGACAATTAGGTGCAAATAAGTCCTTATAGGCAAAATTGCTTTATTTTACAATGGTAAGTTTACTTAAACTATAACATTCAGGTTTAGATCATTCTCTCATAAGAAAATGCAAACTGCATATTTACTATCATTTTAACGCATACAAGCAGTTTTTTTATGCTTTATGGCAATTAGGTGCAAATGAGTCTTTATAGGCAAAATTGCTTTATTTCATAAGGGTAAGTCTATTTACACTATAACAATCAGGTTTGGATCATTCTTTCATAAGAAAATGCAAACTGCATATTAACCATTATTTTAACACAGACAAGCAGTTTTTACATGCTTCACGACAATTGCGAGCAAATGAGTCCTTATAGGCAAAATTGCTTTATTTTACAAAGGTAAGTCTATTTTTACTATAACATTCAGGTTTAGATCATTCTCTCATAAGAAAATGCAAACTGCATATTAACCATTATTTTAACGCATACAAGCAGTTTTTACATGCTTTATGACAATTAGGGGCAAGTAAGTCCTTATAGGCAAAATTGCTTTATTTCATGAAGGTAAGTCTATTTACACTATGACATTCAGGTTTGGATCATTCTCTCATAAGAAAATGCAAACTGCATATTAACCATTATTTTAACGCTGACAAGCAGTTTTTACATGCTTTATGACAATTAGGGGCAAATGAGTCCCTATAATCAAAATTGCTTTATTTCATGAAGGTAAGTCTATTTACACTATAACATTTAGGTTTGGATCATTCTCTCATAAGAAAATGCAAACTGCATAATAACCATTATTTTAACGCAGACAAGCAGTTTTTACATGCTTCACGACAATTGCATGCAAATGAGTCCTTAGTGGCAAAATTGCTTTATTTTACAAAGGTAAGTCTATTTACACTATAACATTCAGGTTTGGATCATTCTCTCATAAGAAAATGCAAACTGCATATTTACTATCATTTTCACGCAGACAAGCAATTTTTACATGCTTCACGACAATTGCGGGCAAATGAGTCCTTATATGCAAAATTGCTTTATTTTACAAAGGTAAGTCTATTTACACTATAATATTCAGGTTTGGATCATTCTCTCATAAGAAAATGCAAACTGCATATTAACCATTATTTTAACGCAGACAAGCAGTTTTTACATGCTTTACGACAATTAGGTGCAAATGAGTCTTTATAGGCAAAATTGCTTTATTTCATGAGGATAAGTCTATTTACACTATAACATTCAGGTTTGGATCATTCTTTCATAAGAAAATGCAAACTGCATATTAACCATTATTTTAACGCAGACAAGCAGTTTTTACATGCTTTATGACAATTAGGTGCAAATAAGTCTTTATAGGCAAAATTGCTTTATTTCATGAGGGCTAGTCTATTTACACTATAACATTCAGGTTTGGATCATTCTCTCATAAGAAAATGCAAACTGCATATTAACCATTATTTTAACGCAGACAAGCAGTTTTTACATGCTTTATGACAATTAGGGGCAAATGATGCCTTATAGGCAAAATTGCTTTATTTCATGAAGGTAAGTCTATTTACACTATACCATTTAGGTTTGGATCATTCTCTCATAAGAAAATGCAAACTGCATAATAACCATTATTTTAACGCAGACAAGCAGTTTTTACATGCTTCACGACAATTGCGTGCAAATGAGTCCTTATAAACAAAATTGCTTTATTTTACAAAGGTAAGTCTATTTACACTATAACATTCAGGTTTGGATCATTCTCTCATAAGAAAATGCAAACTGCATATTAACCATTATTTAAACGCAGACAAGCAGTTTTTACATGCTTTACGACAATTAGGTGCAAATGAGTCCTTATAGGCAAAATTGCTTTATTTCATGAGGGTTAGTCTATTTACACTATAACATTTAGGTTTGGATCATTCTCTCATAAGAAAATGCAAACTGCATATTAACCATTATTTAAACGCAGACAAGCAGTTTTTACATGCTTTACGACAATTAGGTGCAAATGAGTCTTTATATGCAAAATTGCTTTATTTCATGAGGATAAGTCTATTTACACTATAACATTCAGGTTTGGATCATTCTTTCATAAGAAAATGCAAACTGCATATTAACCATTATTTTAACGCAGACAAGCAGTTTTTACATGCTTTATGTCAATTAGGTGCAAATGAGTCTTCATAGGCAAAATTGCTTTATTTCATGAGGGTAAGTCTATTTACACTATAACATTCAGGTTTGGATCATTCTCTCATAAGAAAATGCAAACTGCATATTTACTATCATTTTAACGCATACAAGCAGTTTTTACATGCTTTATGGCAATTAGGTGCAAATGAGTCTTTATAGGCAAAATTGCTTTATTTCATGAGGGTAAGTCTATTTACACTATAACAATCAGGTTTGGATCATTCTTTCATAAGAAAATGCAAACTGCATATTAACCATTATTTTAACGCAGACAAGCAGTTTTTACATGCTTCACGACAATTGCGAGCAAATGAGTCCTTATAGGCAAAATTGCTTTATTTTATGAGGGTTAGTCTATTTACACTATAACATTTAGGTTTGGATCATTCTCTCATAAGAAAATGCAAACTGCATATTAACCATTATTTAAACGCAGACAAGCAGTTTTTACATGCTTTACGACAATTAGGTGCAAATGAGTCTTTATATGCAACATTGCTTTATTTCATGAGGATAAGTCTATTTACACTATAACATTCAGGTTTGGATCATTCTTTCATAAGAAAATGCAAACTGCATATTAACCATTATTTTAACGCAGACAAGCAGTTTTTACATGCTTTATGACAATTAGGTGCAAATGAGTCTTCATAGGCAAAATTGCTTTATTTCATGAGGGTAAGTCTATTTACACTATAACATTCAGGTTTGGATCATTCTTTCATAAGAAAATGCAAACTGCATATTAACCATTATTTTAACGCAGACAAGCAGTTTTTTCATGCTTTATGACAATTAGGTGCAAATGAGTCTTCATAGGCAAAATTGCTTTATTTCATGAAGGTAAGTCTATTTACACTATAACATTTAGGTTTGGATCATTCTCTCATAAGAAAATGCAAACTGCATATTAACCATTATTTTAACGCAAACAAGCAGGTTTTACATGCTTCACGACAATTGCGTGCAAATGAGTCCTTATAAACAAAATTGCTTTATTTTACAAAGGTAAGTCTATTTACACTATAACATTCAGGTTTAGATCATTCTCTCGTAAGAAAATGCAAACTGCCTATTAACCATTATTTTAACGCATACAAGCAGTTTTTACATGCTTTATGACAATTAGGGTCAAATGAGTCCTTATAGGCAAAATTGCTTTATTTCATGAGGGTTAGTCTATTTACACTATAACATTTAGGTTTGGATCATTCTCTCATAAGAAAATGCAAACTGCATATTAACCATTATTTAAACGCAGACAAGCAGTTTTTACATGCTTTACGACAATTAGGTGCAAATGAGTCCTTATAGGCAAAATTGCTTTATTTCATGAGGGTTAGTCCATTTACACTATAACATTCAGGTTTGGATCGTTCTCTCATAAGAAAATGCAAACTGCATATTTACTATCATTTTAACGCATACAAGCAGTTTTTACATGCTTTATGGCAATTAGGTGCAAATGAGTCTTTATAGGCAAAATTGCTTTATTTCATGAGGGTAAGTCTATTTACACTATAACATTCAGGTTTGGATCATTCTCTCATAAGAAAATGCAAACTGCATATTTACTATCATTTTAACGCATACAAGCAGTTTTTACATGCTTTATGGCAATTAGGTGCAAATGAGTCTTTATAGGCAAATTTGCTTTATTTCATGAGGGTAAGTCTATTTACACTATAACAATCAGGTTTGGATCATTCTTTCATAAGAAAATGCAAACTGCATATTAACCATTATTTTAACGCAGACAAGCAGTTTTTACATGCTTTACGACTATTAGGTGCAAATGAGTCTTTATAGGCAAAATTGCTTTATTTCATGAAGGTATAACTATTTACACTATACCATTCAGGTTTGGATCATTCTCTCATAAGAAAATGCAAACTGCATATTAACCATTATTTTAACGCAGACAAGCAGTTTTTACATGCTTTACGACTATTAGGTGCAAATGAGTCTTTATAGGCAAAATTGCTTTATTTCATGAAGGTATAACTATTTACACTATACCATTCAGGTTTGGATCATTCTCTCATAAGAAAATGCAAACTGCATATTATCCATTGTTTTAACGCAGACAAGCAGTTTTTACATGCTTAACGACAATTAGGTGCAAATAAGTCCTTATAGGCAAAATTGCTTTATTTTACAAAGGTAAGTTTACTTAAACTATAACATTCAGGTTTAGATCATTCTCTCATAAGAAAATGCAAACTGCATATTAACTATTATTTTAACGCATACAAGCAGTTTTTACATGCTTTATGACAATTAGGTGCAAATGAGTCTTTATAGGCAAAATTGCTTTATTTCATGAGGGTAAGTCTATTTACACTATTACATTCAGGTTTGGATCATTCTCTCATAAGAAAATGCAAACTGCATATTTACTATCATTTTAACGCATACAAGCAGTTTTTACATGCTTTATGGCAATTAGGTGCAAATGAGTCTTTATAGGCAAAATTGCTTTATTTCATGAGGGTAAGTCTATTTACACTATAACAATCAGGTTTGGATCATTCTTTCATAAGAAAATGCAAACTGCATATTAACCATTATTTTAACGCAGACAAGCAGTTTTTACATGCTTCACGACAATTGCGAGCAAATGAGTCCTTATAGGCAAAATTGCTTTATTTTACAAAGGTTAGTCTATTTTTACTATAACATTCAGGTTTAGATCATTCTCTCATAAGAAAATGCAAACTGCATATTAACCATTATTTTAACGCATACAAGCAGTTTTTACATGCTTTATGACAATTAGGGTCAAATGAGTCCTTATAGGCAAAATTGCTTTATTTCATGAAGGTAAGTCTATTTACACTATACCATTCAGGTTTGGATCATTCTCTCATAAGAAAATGCAAACTGCAAATTAAGCATTATTTTAACGCTGACAAGCAGTTTTTACATGCTTTATGACAATTAGGTGCAAATGAGTCTTTATAGGCAAAATTGCTTTATTTCATGAGGATAAGTCTATTTACACTATAACATTCAGTTTTGGATCATTCTTTCATAAGAAAATGCAAACTGCATATTAACCATTATTTTAACGCAGACAAGCAGTTTTTACATGCTTTATGACAATTAGGTGCAAATAAGTCTTTATAGGCAAAATTGCTTTATTTCATGAGGGTTAGTCTATTTACACTATAACATTCAGGTTTTGATCATTCTCTCATAAGAAAATGCAAACTGCATATTAACCATTATTTTAACGCAGACAAGCAGTTTTTACATGCTTTATGACTATTAGGGGCAAATGATGCCTTATAGGCAAAATTGTTTATTTCATGAAGGTAAGTCTATTTACACTATACCATTTAGGTTTGGATCATTCTCTCATAAGAAAATGCAAACTGCATATTAACCATTATTTAAACGCAGACAAGCAGTTTTTACATGCTTTACGACAATTAGGTGCAAATGAGTCCTTATAGGCAAAATTGCTTTATTTCATGAGGGTTAGTCCATTTACACTATAACATTCAGGTTTGGATCGTTCTCTCATAAGAAAATGCAAACTGCATATTTACTATCATTTTAACGCATACAAGCAGTTTTTACATGCTTTATGGCAATTAGGTGCAAATGAGTCTTTATAGGCAAAATTGCTTTATTTCATGAGGGTAAGTCTATTTACACTATAACATTCAGGTTTGGATCATTCTCTCATAAGAAAATGCAAACTGCATATTTACTATCATTTTAACGCATACAAGCAGTTTTTACATGCTTTATGGCAATTAGGTGCAAATGAGTCTTTATAGGCAAATTTGCTTTATTTCATGAGGGTAAGTCTATTTACACTATAACAATCAGGTTTGGATCATTCTTTCATAAGAAAATGCAAACTGCATATTAACCATTATTTTAACGCAGACAAGCAGTTTTTACATGCTTTATGACAATTAGGTGCAAATGAGTATTTATAGGCAAAATTGCTTTATTTCATGAGGGTAAGTCTATTTACACTATAACATTCAGGTTTGGATCATTCTCTCATAAGAAAATGCAAACTGCATATTTACTATCATTTTAACGCATACAAGCAGTTTTTACATGCTTTATGACAATTAGGTGCAAATGAGTCTTTATAGGCAAAATTGCTTTATTTCATGAGGGTAAGTCATTTACAATATAACATTCAGGTTTGGATCATTCTTTCATAAGAAAATGCAAACTGCATATTAACCATGATTTTAACGCATACAAGCAGTTTTTACATGCTTTATGACAATTAGGGTCAAATGAGTCCTTATAGGCAAAATTGCTTTATTTTATGAAGGTAAGTCTATTTACACTATACCATTCAATTTTGGATCATTCTCTCATAAGAAAATGCAAACTGCAAATTAACCATTATTTTAACGCTGACAAGCAGTTTTTACATGCTTTATGACAATTAGGGGCAAATAAGTCCTTATAGGCAAAATTGCTTTATTTCATGAAGGTAAGTCTAATTACACTATAACATTCAGGTTTGGATCATTTTTTCATAAGAAAATGCAAACTGCATATTAACCATTATTTTAACGCAGACAAGCAGTTTTTACATGCTTCACGACAATTAGGTGCAAATGAGTCCTTATAGGCAAAATTGCTTTATTTTACAAAGGTAAGTCTATTTTTACTATAACATTCAGGTTTATATCATTTTCTCATAAGAAAATGCATACTGCATATTAACCATTATTTTAACGCATACAAGCAGTTTTTACATGCTTTATGACAACTAGGGGCAAATGAGTCCTTATAGGCAAAATTGCTTTATTTCATGAAGGTAAGTCTATTTACACTATAACATTTAGGTTTGGATCATTCTCTCATAAGAAAATGCAAACTGCATATTAACCATTATTTTAACGCAAACAAGCAGTTTTTACATGCTTCACGACAATTGCGTGCAAATGAGTCCTTATAAACAAAATTGCTTTATTTTACAAAGGTAAGTCTATTTACACTATAACATTCAGGTTTGGATCATTCTCTCATAAGAAAATGCAAACTGCATATTAACCATTATATTTAAACGCAGACAAGCAGTTTTTACATGCTTTACGACAATTAGGTGCAAATGAGTCCTTATAGGCAAAATTGCTTTATTTCATGAGGTTTAGTCTATTTACACTATAACATTTAGGTTTGGATCATTCTCTCATAAGAAAATGCAAACTGCATATTAACCATTATTTAAACGCAGACAAGCAGTTTTTACATGCTTTACGACAATTAGGTGCAAATGAGTCTTTATATGCAAAATTGCTTTATTTCTTGAGGATAAGTCTATTTACACTATAACATTCAGGTTTGGATCATTCTTTCATAAGAAGATGCAAACTGCATATTAACTATTATTTTAACGCAGACAAGCAGTTTTTACATGCTTTATGACAATTAGGTGCAAATGAGTCTTCATAGGCAAAATTGCTTTATTTCATGAGGGTAAGTCTATTTACACTATAATATTCAGGTTTGGATCATTCTCTCATAAGAAAATGCAAACTGCATATTTACTATCATTTTAACGCATACAAGCAGTTTTTACATGCTTTATGGCAATTAGGTGCAAATGAGTCTTTATAGGCAAAATTGCTTTATTTCATGAGGGTAAGTCTATTTACACTATAACAATCAGGTTTGGATCATTCTTTCATAAGAAAATGCAAACTGCATATTAACCATTATTTTAACGCAGACAAGCAGTTTTTACATGCTTCACGACAATTGCGAGCAAATGAGTCCTTATAGGCAAAATTGCTTTATTTCATGAGGGTTAGTCTATTTACACTATAACATTTAGGTTTGGATCATTCTCTCATAAGAAAATGCAAACTGCATATTAACCATTATTTAAACGCAGACAAGCAGTTTTTACATGCTTTACGACAATTAGGTGCAAATGAGTCTTTATATGCAAAATTGCTTTATTTCATGAGGATAAGTCTATTTACACTATAACATTCAGGTTTGGATCATTCTTTCATAAGAAAATGCAAACTGCATATTAACCATTATTTTAACGCAGACAAGCAGTTTTTACATGCTTTATGACAATTAGGTGCAAATGAGTCTTCATAGGCAAAATTGCTTTATTTCATGAGGGTAAGTCTATTTACACTATAACATTCAGGTTTGGATCATTCTTTCATAAGAAAATGCAAACTGCATATTAACCATGATTTTAACGCATACAAGCAGTTTTTACATGCTTTATGACAATTAGGGTCAAATGAGTCCTTATAGGCAAAATTGCTTTATTTTATGAAGGTAAGTCTATTTACACTATACCATTCAATTTTGGATCATTCTCTCATAAGAAAATGCAAACTGCAAATTAACCATTATTTTAACGCTGACAAGCAGTTTTTACATGCTTTATGACAATTAGGGGCAAATAAGTCCTTATAGGCAAAATTGCTTTATTTCATAAAGGTAAGTCTATTTACACTATAACATTCAGGTTTGGATCATTCTTTCATAAGAAAATGCAAACTGCATATTAACCATTATTTTAACGCAGACAAGCAGTTTTTACATGCTTCACGACAATTAGGTGCAAATGAGTCCTTATAGGCAAAATTGCTTTATTTTACAAAGGTAAGTCTATTTTTACTATAACATTCAGGTTTAGATCATTTTCTCATAAGAAAATGCAAACTGCATATTAACCATTATTTTAACGCAGACAAGCAGTTTTTACATGCTTTATGTCAATTAGGTGCAAATGAGTCTTCATAGGCAAAATTGCTTTATTTCATGAGGGTAAGTCTATTTACACTATAACATTCAGGTTTGGATCATTCTCTCATAAGAAAATGCAAACTGCATATTTACTATCATTTTAACGCATACAAGCAGTTTTTACATGCTTTATGGCAATTAGGTGCAAATGAGTCTTTATAGGCAAAATTGCTTTATTTCATGAGGGTAAGTCTATTTACACTATAACAATCAGGTTTGGATCATTCTTTCATAAGAAAATGCAAACTGCATATTAACCATTATTTTAACGCAGACAAGCAGTTTTTACATGCTTCACGACAATTGCGAGCAAATGAGTCCTTATAGGCAAAATTGCTTTATTTCATGAGGGTTAGTCTATTTACACTATAACATTTAGTTTTTGGATCATTCTCTCATAAGAAAATGCAAACTGCATATTAACCATTATTTAAACGCAGACAAGCAGTTTTTACATGCTTTACGACAATTAGGTGCAAATGAGTCTTTATATGCAAAATTGCTTTATTTCATGAGGATAAGTCCTATTTACACTATAACATTCAGGTTTGGATCATTCTTTCATAAGAAAATGCAAACTGCATATTAACCATTATTTTAACGCAGACAAGCAGTTTTTACATGCTTTATGACAATTAGGTGCAAATGAGTCTTCATAGGCAAAATTGCTTTATTTCATGAGGGTAAGTCTATTTACACTATAACATTCAGGTTTGGATCATTCTTTCATAAGAAAATGCAAAATGCATATTAACCATTATTTTAACGCAGACAAGCAGTTTTTTCATGCTTTATGACAATTAGGTGCAAATGAGTCTTCATAGGCAAAATTGCTTTATTTCATGAAGGTAAGTCTATTTACACTATAACATTTAGGTTTGGATCATTCTCTCATAAGAAAATGCAAACTGCATATTAACCATTATTTTAACGCAAACAAGCAGTTTTTACATGCTTCACGACAATTGCGTGCAAATGAGTCCTTATAAACAAAATTGCTTTATTTTACAAAGGTAAGTCTATTTACACTATAACATTCAGGTTTAGATCATTCTCTCGTAAGAAAATGCAAACTGCCTATTAACCATTATTTTAACGCATACAAGCAGTTTTTACATGCTTTATGACAATTAGGGTCAAATGAGTCCTTATAGGCAAAATTGCTTTATTTCATGAGGGTTAGTCTATTTACACTATAACATTTAGGTTTGGATCATTCTCTCATAAGAAAATGCAAACTGCATATTAACCATTATTTAAACGCAGACAAGCAGTTTTTACATGCTTTACGACAATTAGGTGCAAATGAGTCCTTATAGGCAAAATTGCTTTATTTCATGAGGGTTAGTCCATTTACACTATAACATTCAGGTTTGGATCGTTCTCTCATAAGAAAATGCAAACTGCATATTTACTATCATTTTAACGCATACAAGCAGTTTTTACATGCTTTATGGCAATTAGGTGCAAATGAGTCTTTATAGGCAAAATTGCTTTATTTCATGAGGGTAAGTCTATTTACACTATAACATTCAGGTTTGGATCATTCTCTCATAAGAAAATGCAAACTGCATATTTACTATCATTTTAACGCATACAAGCAGTTTTTACATGCTTTATGGCAATTAGGTGCAAATGAGTCTTTATAGGCAAATTTGCTTTATTTCATGAGGGTAAGTCTATTTACACTATAACAATCAGGTTTGGATCATTCTTTCATAAGAAAATGCAAACTGCATATTAACCATTATTTTAACGCAGACAAGCAGTTTTTACATGCTTTATGACAATTAGGTGCAAATGAGTCTTTATAAGCAAAATTGCTTTATTTCATGAGGGTTAGTCTATTTACACTATAACATTCAGGTTTGGATCATTCTCTCATAAGAAAATGCAAACTGCATATTAACCATTATTTTAACGCAGACAAGCAGTTTTTACATGCTTTACGACTATTAGGTGCAAATGAGTCTTTATAGGCAAAATTGCTTTATTTCATGAAGGTATAACTATTTGCACTATACCATTCAGGTTTGGATCATTCTCTCATAAGAAAATGCAAACTGCATATTATCCATTGTTTTAACGCAGACAAGCAGTTTTTACATGCTTAACGACAATTAGGTGCAAATAAGTCCTTATAGGCAAAATTGCTTTATTTTACAAAGGTAAGTTTACTTAAACTATAACATTCAGGTTTAGATCATTCTCTCATAAGAAAATGCAAACTGCATATTAACTATTATTTTAACGCATACAAGCAGTTTTTACATGCTTTATGACAATTAGGTGCAAATGAGTCTTTATAGGCAAAATTGCTTTATTTCATGAGGGTAAGTCTATTTACACTATTACATTCAGGTTTGGATCATTCTCTCATAAGAAAATGCAAACTGCATATTTACTATCATTTTAACGCATACAAGCAGTTTTTACATGCTTTATGGCAATTAGGTGCAAATGAGTCTTTATAGGCAAAATTGCTTTATTTCATGAGGGTAAGTCTATTTACACTATAACAATCAGGTTTGGATCATTCTTTCATAAGAAAATGCAAACTGCATATTAACCATTATTTTAACGCAGACAAGCAGTTTTTACATGCTTCACGACAATTGCGAGCAAATGAGTCCTTATAGGCAAAATTGCTTTATTTTACAAAGGTTAGTCTATTTTTACTATAACATTCAGGTTTAGATCATTCTCTCATAAGAAAATGCAAACTGCATATTAACCATTATTTTAACGCATACAAGCAGTTTTTACATGCTTTATGACAATTAGGGTCAAATGAGTCCTTATAGGCAAAATTGCTTTATTTCATGAAGGTAAGTCTATTTACACTATACCATTCAGGTTTGGATCATTCTCTCATAAGAAAATGCAAACTGCAAATTAAGCATTATTTTAACGCTGACAAGCAGTTTTTACATGCTTTATGACAATTAGGTGCAAATGAGTCTTTATAGGCAAAATTGCTTTATTTCATGAGGATAAGTCTATTTACACTATAACATTCAGTTTTGGATCATTCTTTCATAAGAAAATGCAAACTGCATATTAACCATTATTTTAACGCAGACAAGCAGTTTTTACATGCTTTATGACAATTAGGTGCAAATAAGTCTTTATAGGCAAAATTGCTTTATTTCATGAGGGTTAGTCTATTTACACTATAACATTCAGGTTTGGATCATTCTCTCATAAGAAAATGCAAACTGCATATTAACCATTATTTTAACGCAGACAAGCAGTTTTTACATGCTTTATGACTATTAGGGGCAAATGATGCCTTATAGGCAAAATTGTTTATTTCATGAAGGTAAGTCTATTTACACTATACCATTTAGGTTTGGATCATTCTCTCATAAGAAAATGCAAACTGCATATTAACCATTATTTAAACGCAGACAAGCAGTTTTTACATGCTTTACGACAATTAGGTGCAAATGAGTCCTTATAGGCAAAATTGCTTTATTTCATGAGGGTTAGTCCATTTACACTATAACATTCAGGTTTGGATCGTTCTCTCATAAGAAAATGCAAACTGCATATTTACTATCATTTTTACGCATACAAGCAGTTTTTACATGCTTTATGGCAATTAGGTGCAAATGAGTCTTTATAGGCAAAATTGCTTTATTTCATGAGGGTAAGTCTATTTACACTATAACATTCAGGTTTGGATCATTCTCTCATAAGAAAATGCAAACTGCATATTTACTATCATTTTAACGCATACAAGCAGTTTTTACATGCTTTATGGCAATTAGGTGCAAATGAGTCTTTATAGGCAAAATTGCTTTATTTCATGAGGGTAAGTCTATTTACACTATAACATTCAGGTTTGGATCATTCTCTCATAAGAAAATGCAAACTGCATATTTACTATCATTTTAACGCATACAAGCAGTTTTTACATGCTTTATGACAATTAGGTGCAAATGAGTCTTTATAGGCAAAATTGCTTTATTTCATGAGGGTAAGTCATTTACAATATAACATTCAGGTTTGGATCATTCTTTCATAAGAAAATGCAAACTGCATATTAACCATGATTTTAACGCATACAAGCAGTTTTTACATGCTTTATGACAATTAGGGTCAAATGAGTCCTTATAGGCAAAATTGCTTTATTTTATGAAGGTAAGTCTATTTACACTATACCATTCAATTTTGGATCATTCTCTCATAAGAAAATGCAAACTGCAAATTAACCATTATTTTAACGCTGACAAGCAGTTTTTACATGCTTTATGACAATTAGGGGCAAATAAGTCCTTATAGGCAAAATTGCTTTATTTCATGAAGGTAAGTCTAATTACACTATAACATTCAGGTTTGGATCATTTTTTCATAAGAAAATGCAAACTGCATATTAACCATTATTTTAACGCAGACAAGCAGTTTTTACATGCTTCACGACAATTAGGTGCAAATGAGTCCTTATAGGCAAAATTGCTTTATTTTACAAAGGTAAGTCTATTTTTACTATAACATTCAGGTTTATATCATTTTCTCATAAGAAAATGCATACTGCATATTAACCATTATTTTAACGCATACAAGCAGTTTTTACATGCTTTATGACAACTAGGGGCAAATGAGTCCTTATAGGCAAAATTGCTTTATTTCATGAAGGTAAGTCTATTTACACTATAACATTTAGGTTTGGATCATTCTTTCATAAGAAAATGCAAACTGCATATTAACCATTATTTTAACGCAAACAAGCAGTTTTTACATGCTTCACGACAATTGCGTGCAAATGAGTCCTTATAAACAAAATTGCTTTATTTTACAAAGGTAAGTCTATTTACACTATAACATTCAGGTTTGGATCATTCTCTCATAAGAAAATGCAAACTGCATATTAACCATTATTTAAACGCAGACAAGCAGTTTTTACATGCTTTACGACAATTAGGTGCAAATGAGTCCTTATAGGCAAAATTGCTTTATTTCATGAGGTTTAGTCTATTTACACTATAACATTTAGGTTTGGATCATTCTCTCATAAGAAAATGCAAACTGCATATTAACCATTATTTAAACGCAGACAAGCAGTTTTTACATGCTTTACGACAATTAGGTGCAAATGAGTCTTTATATGCAAAATTGCTTTATTTCTTGAGGATAAGTCTATTTACACTATAACATTCAGGTTTGGATCATTCTTTCATAAGAAAATGCAAACTGCATATTAACCATTATTTTAACGCAGACAAGCAGTTTTTACATGCTTTATGACAATTAGGTGCAAATGAGTCTTCATAGGCAAAATTGCTTTATTTCATGAGGGTAAGTCTATTTACACTATAACATTCAGGTTTGGATCATTCTCTCATAAGAAAATGCAAACTGCATATTTACTATCATTTTAACGCATACAAGCAGTTTTTACATGCTTTATGGCAATTAGGTGCAAATGAGTCTTTATAGGCAAAATTGCTTTATTTCATGAGGGTAAGTCTATTTACACTATAACAATCAGGTTTGGATCATTCTTTCATAAGAAAATGCAAACTGCATATTAACCATTATTTTAACGCAGACAAGCAGTTTTTACATGCTTCACGACAATTGCGAGCAAATGAGTCCTTATAGGCAAAATTGCTTTATTTCATGAGGGTTAGTCTATTTACACTATAACATTCAGGTTTGGATCATTCTTTCATAAGAAAATGCAAACTGCATATTAACCATTATTTTAACGCAGACAAGCAGTTTTTACATGCTTTATGACAATTAGGTGCAAATGAGTCTTCATAGGCAAAATTGCTTTATTTCATGAGGGTAAGTCTATTTACACTATAACATTCAGGTTTGGATCATTCTTTCATAAGAAAATGCAAACTGCATATTAACCATGATTTTAACGCATACAAGCAGTTTTTACATGCTTTATGACAATTAGGGTCAAATGAGTCCTTATAGGCAAAATTGCTTTATTTTATGAAGGTAAGTCTATTTACACTATACCATTCAATTTTGGATCATTCTCTCATAAGAAAATGCAAACTGCAAATTAACCATTATTTTAACGCTGACAAGCAGTTTTTACATGCTTTATGACAATTAGGGGCAAATAAGTCCTTATAGGCAAAATTGCTTTATTTCATAAAGGTAAGTCTATTTACACTATAACATTCAGGTTTGGATCATTCTTTCATAAGAAAATGCAAACTGCATATTAACCATTATTTTAACGCAGACAAGCAGTTTTTACATGCTTCACGACAATTAGGTGCAAATGAGTCCTTATAGGCAAAATTGCTTTATTTTACAAAGGTAAGTCTATTTTTACTATAACATTCAGGTTTAGATCATTTTCTCATAAGAAAATGCATACTGCATATTAACCATTATTTTAACGCATACAAGCAGTTTTTACATGCTTTATGACAACTAGGGGCAAATGAGTCCTTATAGGCAAAATTGCTTTATTTCATGAAGGTAAGTCTATTTACACTATAACATTTAGGTTTGGATCATTCTCTCATAAGAAAATGCAAACTGCATATTAACCATTATTTTAACGCAAACAAGCAGTTTTTACATGCTTCACGACAATTGCGTGCAAATGAGTCCTTATAAACAAAATTGCTTTATTTTACAAAGGTAAGTCTATTTACACTATAACATTCAGGTTTGGATCATTCTCTCATATGAAAATGCAAACTGCATATTAACCATTATTTAAACGCAGACAAGCAGTTTTTACATGCTTTACGACAATTAGGTGCAAATGAGTCTTTATATGCAAAATTGCTTTATTTCATGAGGATAAGTCTATTTACACTATAACATTCAGGTTTGGATCATTCTTTCATAAGAAAATGCAAACTGCATATTAACCATTATTTTAACGCAGACAAGCAGTTTTTACATGCTTTATGACAATTAGGTGCAAATGAGTCTTCATAGGCAAAATTGCTTTATTTCATGAGGGTAAGTCTATTTACACTATAACATTCAGGTTTGGATCATTCTCTCATAAGAAAATGCAAACTGCATATTTACTATCATTTTAACGCATACAAGCAGTTTTTACATGCTTTATGGCAATTAGGTGCAAATGAGTCTTTATAGGCAAAATTGCTTTATTTCATGAGGGTAAGTCTATTTACACTATAACAATCAGGTTTGGATCATTCTTTCATAAGAAAATGCAAACTGCATATTAACCATTATTTTAACGCAGACAAGCAGTTTTTACATGCTTCACGACAATTGCGAGCAAATGAGTCCTTATAGGCAAAATTGCTTTATTTCATGAGGGTTAGTCTATTTACACTATAACATTTAGGTTTGGATCATTCTCTCATAAGAAAATGCAAACTGCATATTAACCATTATTTAAACGCAGACAAGCAGTTTTTACATGCTTTACGACAATTAGGTGCAAATGAGTCTTTATATGCAAAATTGCTTTATTTCATGAGGATAAGTCTATTTACACTATAACATTCAGGTTTGGATCATTCTTTCATAAGAAAATGCAAACTGCATATTAACCATTATTTTAACGCAGACAAGCAGTTTTTACATGCTTTATGACAATTAGGTGCAAATGAGTCTTCATAGGCAAAATTGCTTTATTTCATGAGGGTAAGTCTATTTACACTATAACATTCAGGTTTGGATCATTCTTTCATAAGAAAATGCAAACTGCATATTAACCATTATTTTAACGCAGACAAGCAGTTTTTACATGCTTTATGACAATTAGGTGCAAATGAGTCTTCATAGGCAAAATTGCTTTATTTCATGAAGGTTAGTCTATTTACACTATAACATTTAGGTTTGGATCATTCTCTCATAAGAAATTGCAAACTGCATATTAACCATTATTTTAACGCAGACAAGCAGTTTTTACATGCTTCACGACAATTGCGTGCAAATGAGTCCTTATAAACAAAATTGCTTTATTTTACAAAGGTAAGTCTATTTACACTATAACATTCAGGTTTAGATCATTCTCTCGTAAGAAAATGCAAACTGCCTATTAACCATTATTTTAACGCATACAAGCAGTTTTTACATGCTTTATGACAATTAGGGTCAAATGAGTCCTTATAGGCAAAATTGCTTTATTTCATGAGGGTTAGTCTATTTACACTATAACATTTAGGTTTGGATCATTCTCTCATAAGAAAATGCAAACTGCATATTTACTATCATTTTAACGCATACAAGCAGTTTTTACATGCTTTATGGCAATTAGGTGCAAATGAGTCTTTATAGGCAAAATTGCTTTATTTCATGAGGGTAAGTCTATTTACACTATAACATTCAGGTTTGGATCATTCTCTCATAAGAAAATGCAAACTGCATATTTACTATCATTTTAACGCATACAAGCAGTTTTTACATGCTTTATGGCAATTAGGTGCAAATGAGTCTTTATAAGCAAAATTGCTTTATTTCATGAAGGTATAACTATTTACACTATACTATTCAGGTTTGGATCATTCTCTCATAAGAAAATGCAAACTGCATATTATCCATTGTTTTAACGCAGACAAGCAGTTTTTACATGCTTAACGACAATTAGGTGCAAATAAGTCCTTATAGGCAAAATTGCTTTATTTTACAAAGGTAAGTTTACTTAAACTATAACATTCAGTTTTTACATGCTTTATGACTATTAGGGGCAAATGATGCCTTATAGGCAAAATTGCTTTATTTCATGAAGGTAAGTCTATTTACACTATACCATTTAGGTTTGGATCATTCTCTCATAAGAAAATGCAAACTGCATATTAACCATTATTTTAACGCAAACAAGCAGTTTTTACATGCTCTACGACAATTGCGTGCAAATGAGTCCTTATAGGCAAAATTGCTTTATTTTACAATGGTAAGTCTATTTACACTATTACATTCAGGTTTGGATCATTCTCTCATAAGAAAATGCAAACTGCATAATAACCATTATTTTAACGCAGACAAGCAGTTTTTACATGCTTCACGACAATTGCATGCAAATGAGTCCTTAGTGGCAAAATTGCTTTATTTTACAAAGGTAAGTCTATTTACACTGTAACATTAAGGTTTGGATCATTCTCTCATAAGAAAATGCAAACTGCATATTTACTATCATTTTCACGCAGACAAGCAGTTTTTACATGCTTCACGACAATTGCGGGCAAATGAGTCCTTATATGCAAAATTGCTTTATTTTACAAAGGTAAGTCTATTTACACTATAATATTCAGGTTTGGAATATTCTCTCATAAGAAAATGCAAACTGCATATTAACCATTATTTTAACGCAGACAAGCAGTTTTTACATGCTTTATGACAATTAGGTGCAAATGAGTCTTTATAGGCAAAATTGCTTTATTTCATGAGGGTTAGTCTATTTACACTATAACATTCAGGTTTGGATCATTCTCTCATAAGAAAATGCAAACTGCATATTAACCATTATTTTAACGCAGACAAGCAGTTTTTACATGCTTTACGACAATTAGGTGCAAATGAGTCTTTATAGGCAAAATTGCTTTATTTCATGAGGATAAGTCTATTTACACTATAACATTCAGGTTTGGATCATTCTTTCATAAGAAAATGCAAACTGCATATTAACCATTATTTTAACGCAGACAAGCAGTTTTTACATGCTTTATGACAATTAGGTGCAAATAAGTCTTTATAGGCAAAATTGCTTTATTTCATGAGGGTTAGTCTATTTACACTATAACATTCAGGTTTGGATCATTCTCTCATAAGAAAATGCAAACTGCATATTAACCATTATTTTAACGCAGACAAGCAGTTTTTACATGCTTTATGACAATTAGGGGCAAATGAGTCCTTATATCAAAATTGCTTTATTTCATGAAGGTAAGTCTATTTACACTATAACATTTAGGTTTGGATCATTCTCTCATTAGAAAATGCAAACTGCATATTAACCATTATTTTAACGCAAACAAGCAGTTTTTACATGCTTCACGACAATTGCGTGCAAATGAGTCCTTATAGGCAAAATTGCTTTATTTTACAATGGTAAGTCTATTTACACTATAACATTCAGGTTTGGATCATTCTCTCATAAGAAAATGCAAACTGCATATTAACCATTATTTAAACGCAGACAAGCAGTTTTTACATGCTTTACGACAATTAGGTGCAAATGAGTCCTTATATGCAAAATTGCTATATTTTACAAAGGTAAGTCTATTTACACTATAACATTCATGTTTAGATCATTCTCTCATAAGAAAATGCAAACTGCATATTATCCATTATTTTAACGCAGTCAAGCAGTTGTTATATGCTTTACGACAATTAGGTGCAAATAAGTCCTTATAGGCAAAATTGCTTTATTTTACAATGGTTAGTTTACTTAAACTATAACATTCAGGTTTAGATCATTCTCTCATAAGAAAATGCAAACTGCATATTTACTATCATTTTAACGCATACAAGCAGTTTTTTCATGCTTTATGGCAATTAGGTGCAAATGAGTCTTTATAGGCAAAATTGCTTTATTTCATAAGGGTAAGTCTATTTACACTATAACAATCAGGTTTGGATCATTCTTTCATAAGAAAATGCAAACTGCATATTAACCATTATTTTAACGCAGACAAGCAGTTTTTACATGCTTCACGACAATTGCGAGCAAATGAGTCCTTATAGGCAAAATTGCTTTATTTTACAAAGGTAAGTCTATTTTTACTATAACATTCAGGTTTAGATCATTCTCTCATAAGAAAATGCAAACTGCATATTAACCATTATTTTAACGCATACAAGCAGTTTTTACATGCTTTATGACAATTAGGGTCAAATGAGTCCTTATAGGCAAAATTGCTTTATTTCATGAAGGTAAGTCTATTTACACTATACCATTCAGGTTTGGATCATTCTCTCATAAAAAATGCAAACTGCAAATTAAGCATTATTTTAACGCTGACAAGCAGTTTTTACATGCTTTATGACAATTAGGGGCAAGTAAGTCCTTATAGGCAAAATTGCTTTATTTCATGAAGGTAAGTCTATTTACACTATGACATTCAGGTTTGGATCATTCTCTCATAAGAAAATGCAAACTGCATATTAACCATTATTTTAACGCTGACAAGCAGTTTTTACATGCTTTATGACAATTAGGGACAAATGAGTCCCTATAATCAAAATTGCTTTATTTCATGAAGGTAAGTCTATTTACACTATAACATTTAGGTTTGGATCATTCTCTCATAAGAAAATGCAAACTGCATAATAACCATTATTTTAACGCAGACAAGCAGTTTTTACATGCTTCACGACAATTGCATGCAAATGAGTCCTTAGTGGCAAAATTGCTTTATTTTACAAAGGTAAGTCTATTTACACTATAACATTCAGGTTTGGATCATTCTCTCATAAGAAAATGCAAACTGCATATTTACTATCATTTTCACGCAGACAAGCAATTTTTACATGCTTCACGACAATTGCGGGCAAATGAGTCCTTATATGCAAAATTGCTTTATTTTACAAAGGTAAGTCTATTTACACTATAATATTCAGGTTTGGATTATTCTCTTATAAGAAAATGCAAACTGCATATTAACCATTTTTTTAACGCAGACAAGCAGTTTTTACATGCTTTATGACAATTAGGTGCAAATGAGTCTTTATAGGCAAAATTGCTTTATTTCATGAGGGTTAGTCTATTTACACTATAACATTCAGGTTTGGATCATTCTCTCATAAGAAAATGCAAACTGCATATTATCCATTATTTTAACGCAGTCAAGCAGTTGTTATATGCTTTACGACAATTAGGTGCAAATAAGTCCTTATAGGCAAAATTGCTTTATTTTACAATGGTAAGTTTACTTAAACTATAACATTCAGGTTTAGATCATTCTCTCATAAGAAAATGCAAACTGCATATTTACTATCATTTTAACGCATACAAGCAGTTTTTTCATGCTTTATGGCAATTAGGTGCAAATGAGTCTTTATAGGCAAAATTGCTTTATTTCATAAGGGTAAGTCTATTTACACTATAACAATCAGGTTTGGATCATTCTTTCATAAGAAAATGCAAACTGCATATTAACCATTATTTTAACGCAGACAAGCAGTTTTTACATGCTTCACGACAATTGCGAGCAAATGAGTCCTTATAGGCAAAATTGCTTTATTTTACAAAGGTAAGTCTATTTTTACTATAACATTCAGGTTTAGATCATTCTCTCATAAGAAAATGCAAACTGCATATTAACCATTATTTTAACGCATACAAGCAGTTTTTACATGCTTTATGACAATTAGGGTCAAATGAGTCCTTATAGGAAAAATTGCTTTATTTCATGAAGGTAAGTCTATTTACACTATACCATTCAGGTTTGGATCATTCTCTCATAAAAAATGCAAACTGCAAATTAAGCATTATTTTAACGCTGACAAGCAGTTTTTACATGCTTTATGACAATTAGGGGCAAGTAAGTCCTTATAGGCAAAATTGCTTTATTTCATGAAGGTAAGTCTATTTACACTATGACATTCAGGTTTGGATCATTCTCTCATAAGAAAATGCAAACTGCATATTAACCATTATTTTAACGCTGACAAGCAGTTTTTACATGCTTTATGACAATTAGGGACAAATGAGTCCCTATAATCAAAATTGCTTTATTTCATGAAGGTAAGTCTATTTACACTATAACATTTAGGTTTGGATCATTCTCTCATAAGAAAATGCAAACTGCATAATAACCATTATTTTAACGCAGACAAGCAGTTTTTACATGCTTCACGACAATTGCATGCAAATGAGTCCTTAGTGGCAAAATTGCTTTATTTTACAAAGGTAAGTCTATTTACACTATAACATTCAGGTTTGGATCATTCTCTCATAAGAAAATGCAAACTGCATATTTACTATCATTTTCACGCAGACAAGCAATTTTTACATGCTTCACGACAATTGCGGGCAAATGAGTCCTTATATGCAAAATTGCTTTATTTTACAAAGGTAAGTCTATTTACACTATAATATTCAGGTTTGGATTATTCTCTTATAAGAAAATGCAAACTGCATATTAACCATTTTTTTAACGCAGACAAGCAGTTTTTACATGCTTTATGACAATTAGGTGCAAATGAGTCTTTATAGGCAAAATTGCTTTATTTCATGAGGGTTAGTCTATTTACACTATAACATTCAGGTTTGGATCATTCTCTCATAAGAAAATGCAAACTGCATATTAACCATTATTTTAACGCAGACAAGCAGTTTTTACATGCTTTATGACAATTAGGGGCAAATGATGCCTTATAGGCAAAATTGCTTTATTTCATGAAGGTAAGTCTATTTACACTATACCATTTAGGTTTGGATCATTCTCTCATAAGAAAATGCAAACTGCATATTAACCATTATTTTAACGCAAACAAGCAGTTTTTACATGCTTCACGACAATTGCGTGCAAATGAGTCCTTATAGGCAAAATTGCTTTATTTTACATTGGTAAGTCTATTTACACTATTACATTCAGGTTTGGATCATTCTCTCATAAGAAAATGCAAACTGCATAATAACCATTATTTTAACGCAGACAAGCAGTTTTTACATGCTTCACGACAATTGCATGCAAATGAGTCCTTATAGGCAAAATTGCTTTATTTTACAAAGGGTAAGTCTATTTACACTATAACATTCAGGTTTGGATCATTCTCTCATAAGAAAATGCAAACTGCATATTTACTATCATTTTCACACAGACAAGCAGTTTTTACATGCTTCACGACAATTGCGTGCAAATGAGTCCTTATATGCAAATTTGCTTTATTTTACAAAGGTAAGTCTATTTACACTATAATATTCAGGTTTGGATTATTCTCTCATAAGAAAACGCAAACTGCATATTAACCATTATTTTAACGCAGACAAGCAGTTTTTACATGCTTTATGACAATTATGTGCAAATGAGTCTTTATAGGCAAAATTGCTTTATTTCATGAGGGTTAGTCTATTTACACTATAACATTCAGGTTTGGATCATTCTCTCATAAGAAAATGCAAACTGCATATTAACCATTATTTTAACGCAGACAAGCAGTTTTAACATGCTTTACGACAATTAGGTGCAAATGAGTCTTTATAGGCAAAATTGCTTTATTTCATGAGGATAAGTCTATTTACACTATAACATTCAGGTTTGGATCATTCTTTCATAAGAAAATGCAAACTGCATATTAACCATTTTTTTAACGCAGACAAGCAGTTTTTACATGCTTTATGACAATTAGGTGCAAATGAGTCTTTATAGGCAAAATTGCTTTATTTCATTAGGGTTAGTCTATTTACACTATAACATTCAGGTTTGGATCATTCTCTCATAAGAAAATGCAAACTGCATATTAACCATTATTTTAACGCAGACAAGCAGTTTTTACATGCTTTATGAGAATTAGGGGCAAATGAGTCCTTATATCAAAATTGCTTTATTTCATGAAGGTAAGTCTATTTACACTATAACATTTGGGTTTGGATCATTCTCTCATAAGAAAATGCAAACTGCATATTAACCATTATTTTAACGCAGACAAGCAGTTTTTACATGCTTTATGACAATTAGGTGCAAATGAGTCTTTATAGGCAAAATTGCTTTATTTCATTAGGGTTAGTCTATTTGCACTATAACATTCAGGTTTGGATCATTCTCTCATAAGAAAATGCAAACTGCATATTAACCATTATTTTAACGCAGACAAGCAGTTTTTACATGCTTTATGACAATTAGGGGCAAATGAGTCCTTATATCAAAATTGCTTTATTTCATGAAGGTAAGTCTATTTACACTATAACATTTGGGTTTGGATCATTCTCTCATAAGAAAATGCAAACTGCATATTAACCATTATTTTAACGCAAACAAGCAGTTTTTACATGCTTCACGACAATTGCGTGCAAATGAGTCCTTATAGGCAAAATTGATTTATTTTACAGTGGTAAGTCTATTTACACTATAACATTCAATTTTGGATCATTCTCTCATAAGAAAATGCAAACTGCATATTAACCATTATTTAAATGCAGACAAGCAGTTTTTACATGCTTTACGACAATTAGGTGCAAATGAGTCCTTATAGGCAAAATTGCTTTATTTCATGAGGGTTAGTCTATTTACACTATAACATTTAGGTTTGGATCATTCTCTCATAAGAAAATGCAAACTGCATATTAACCATTATTTAAACGCAGACAAGCAGTTTTTACATGCTTTACGACAATTAGGTGCAAATGAGTCTTTCTAGGCAAAATTGCTTTATTTCATGAGGATAAGTCTATTTACACTATAACATTCAGGTTTGGATCATTCTTTCATAAGAAAATGCAAACTGCATATTAACCATTATTTTAACGCAGACAAGCAGTTTTTACATGCTTTATGACAATTAGGTGCAAATGAGTCTTTATAGGCAAAATTGCTTTATTTCATGAAGGTATAACTATTTACACTATAACATTCAGGTTTGGATCATTCTCTCATAAGAAAATGCAAACTGCATATTATCCATTATTTTAACGCAGACAAGCAGTTTTTACATGCTTTACGACAATTAGGTGCAAATAAGTCCTTATAGGCAAAATTGCTTTATTTTACAAAGGTAAGTTTACGTAAACTATAACATTCAGGTTTAGATCATTCTCTCATAAGAAAATGCAAACTGCATATTAACTATTATTTTAACGCATACAAGCAGTTTTTACATGCTTTATGACAATTAGGTGCAAATGAGTCTTTATAGGCAAAATTGCTTTATTTCATGAGGGTAAGTCTATTTACACTATAACATTCAGGTTTGGATCATTCTCTCATAAGAAAATGCAAACTGCATATTTACTATCATTTTAACGCATACAAGCAGTTTTTACATGCTTTATGACAATTAGGTGCAAATGAGTCTTTATAGGCAAAATTGCTTTATTTCATGAGGGTAAGTCTATTTACAATATAACATTCAGGTTTGGATCATTCTTTCATAAGAAAATGCAAACTGCATATTCACCATGATTTTAACGCATACAAGCAGTTTTTACATGCTTTATGACAATTAGGGTCAAATGAGTCCTTATAGGCAAAATTGCTTTATTTTATGAAGGTAAGTCTATTTACACTATACCATTCAATTTTGGATCATTCTCTCATAAGAAAATGCAAACTGCAAATTAACCATTATTTTAACGCTGACAAGCAGTTTTTACATGCTTAATGACAATTAGGGGCAAATAAGTCCTTATAGGCAAAATTGCTTTATTTCATGAAGGTAAGTCTATTTACACTATAACATTCAGGTTTGGATCATTCTTTCATAAGAAAATGCAAACTGCATATTAACCATTATTTTAACGCAGACAAGCAGTTTTTACATGCTTAATGACAATTAGGGGCAAATAAGTCCTTATAGGCAAAATTGCTTTATTTCATGAAGGTAAGTCTATTTACACTATAACATTCAGGTTTGGATCATTCTTTCATAAGAAAATGCAAACTGCATATTAACCATTATTTTAACGCAGACAAGCAGTTTTTACATGCTTCACGACAATTAGGTGCAAATGAGTCCTTATAGGCAAAATTGCTTTATTTTACAAAGGTAAGTCTATTTTTACTATAACATTCAGGTTTAGATCATTTTCTCATAAGAAAATGCATACTGCATATTAACCATTATTTTAACGCATACAAGCAGTTTTTACATGCTTTATGACAACTAGGGGCAAATGAGTCCTTATAAACAAAATTGCTTTATTTTACAAAGGTAAGTCTATTTACACTATAACATTCAGGTTTGGATCATTCTCTCATAAGAAAATGCAAACTGCATATTAACCATTATTTAAACGCAGACAAGCAGTTTTTACATGCTTTACGACAATTGCGTGCAAATGAGTCCTTATAGGCAAAATTGCTTTATTTCATGAGGGTTAGTCTATTTACACTATAACATTTAGGTTTGGATCATTCTCTCATAAGAAAATGCAAACTGCATATTAACCATTATTTAAACGCAGACAAGCAGTTTTTACATGCTTTACGACAATTAGGTGCAAATGAGTCTTTATATGCAAAATTGCTTTATTTCATGAGGATAAGTCTATTTACACTATAACATTCAGGTTTGGATCATTCTTTCATAAGAAAATGCAAACTGCATATTAACCATTATTTAAACGCAGACAAGCAGTTTTTACATGCTTTACGACAATTAGGTGCAAATGAGTCTTTATATGCAAAATTGCTTTATTTCATGAGGATAAGTCTATTTACACTATAACATTCAGGTTTGGATCATTCTTTCATAAGAAAATGCAAACTGCATATTAACCATTATTTTAACGCAGACAAGCAGTTTTTACATGCTTTATGACAATTAGGTGCAAATGAGTCTTCATAGGCAAAATTGCTTTATTTCATGAGGGTAAGTCTATTTACACTATAACATTCAGGTTTGGATCATTCTCTCATAAGAAAATGCAAACTGCATATTTACTATCATTTTAACGCATACAAGCAGTTTTTACATGCTTTATGGCAATTAGGTGCAAATGAGTCTTTATAGGCAAAATTGCTTTATTTCATGAGGGTAAGTCTATTTACACTATAACAATCAGGTTTGGATCATTCTTTCATAAGAAAATGCAAACTGCATATTAACCATTATTTTAACGCAGACAAGCAGTTTTTACATGCTTCACGACAATTGCGAGCAAATGAGTCCTTATAGGCAAAATTGCTTTATTTCATGAGGGTTAGTCTATTTACACTATAATATTTAGGTTTGGATCATTCTCTCATAAGAAAATGCAAACTGCATATTAACCATTATTTAAACGCAGACAAGCAGTTTTTACATGCTTTACGACAATTAGGTGCAAATGAGTCTTTATATGCAAAATTGCTTTATTTCATGAGGATAAGTCTATTTACACTATAACATTCAGGTTTGGATCATTCTTTCATAAGAAAATGCAAACTGCATATTAACCATTATTTTAACGCAGACAAGCAGTTTTTACATGCTTTATGACAATTAGGTGCAAATGAGTCTTCATAGGCAAAATTGCTTTATTTCATGAGGGTAAGTCTATTTACACTATAACATTCAGGTTTGGATCATTCTTTCATAAGAAAATGCAAACTGCATATTAACCATTATTTTAACGCAGACAAGCAGTTTTTACATGCTTTATGACAATTAGGTGCAAATGAGTCTTCATAGGCAAAATTGCTTTATTTCATGAAGGTAAGTCTATTTACACTATAACATTTAGGTTTGGATCATTCTCTCATAAGAAAATGCAAACTGCATATTAACCATTATTTTAACGCAAACAAGCAGTTTTTACATGCTTCACGACAATTGCGTGCAAATGAGTCCTTATAAACAAAATTGCTTTATTTTACAAAGGTTAGTCTATTTACACTATAACATTCAGGTTTAGATCATTCTCTCGTAAGAAAATGCAAACTGCCTATTAACCATTATTTTAACGCATACAAGCAGTTTTTACATGCTTTATGACAATTAGGGTCAAATGAGTCCTTATAGGCAAAATTGCTTTATTTCATGAGGGTTAGTCTATTTACACTATAACATTTAGGTTTGGATCATTCTCTCATAAGAAAATGCAAACTGCATATTAACCATTATTTAAACGCAGACAAGCAGTTTTTACATGCTTTACGACAATTAGGTGCAAATGAGTCCTTATAGGCAAAATTGCTTTATTTCATGAGGGTTAGTCCATTTACACTATAACATTCAGGTTTGGATCGTTCTCTCATAAGAAAATGCAAACTGCATATTTACTATCATTTTAACGCATACAAGCAGTTTTTACATGCTTTATGGCAATTAGGTGCAAATGAGTCTTTATAGGCAAAATTGCTTTATTTCATGAGGGTAAGTCTATTTACACTATAACATTCAGGTTTGGATCATTCTCTCATAAGAAAATGCAAACTGCATATTTACTATCATTTTAACGCATACAAGCAGTTTTTACATGCTTTATGGCAATTAGGTGCAAATGAGTCTTTATAGGCAAAATTGCTTTATTTCATGAAGGTAAGTCTATTTACACTATGACATTCAGGTTTGGATCATTCTCACATAAGAAAATGCAAACTGCATATTAACCATTATTTTAACGCTGACAAGCAGTTTTTACATGCTTTATGACAATTAGGGGCAAATGAGTCCCTATAGGCAAAATTGCTTTATTTCATGAAGGTAAGTCTATTTACACTATAACATTTAGGTTTGGATCATTCTCTCATAAGAAAATGCAAACTGCATAATAACCATTATTTTATCGCAGACAAGCAGTTTGAGTCCTTATAGGCAAAATTGCTTTATTTTACAAAGGTAAGTCTATTTACACTATAACATTCAGGTTTGGATCATTCTCTCATAAGAAAATGCAAACTGCATATTAACCATTATTTAAACGCAGTAAAGCAATTTTTACATGCTTTACGACAATTAGGTGCAAATGAGTCTTTATAGGCAAAATTGCTTTATTTCATGACGGTAAGTCTATTTACACTATATAATTCAGGTTTGGATCATTCTCTCATAAGAAAATGCAAACTGCATATTTACTATAATTTTCACGCAGACAAGCAGTTTTTACATGCTTCACGACAATTGCGTGCAAATGAGTCCTTATATGCAAAATTGCTTTATTTTACAAAGGTAAGTCTATTTACACTATAATATTCAGGTTTGGATCATTCTCTCATAAGAAAATGCAAACTGCATATTAACCATTATTTTAACGCATACAAGCAGTATTTACATGCTTTATGACAATTAGGGGCAAATGAGTCCTTATAGGCAAAATTGCTTTATTTCATGAAGGTAAGTCTATTTACACTATACAATTTAAGTTTGGATCATTCTTTCATAAGAAAATGCAAACTGCATATTAACCATTATTTTAACGCAAACAAGCAGTTTTTACATGCTTCACGACAATTGCGTGCAAACGAGTCCTTATAGGCAAAATTGCTTTATTTTACAAAGGTAAGTCTATTTACACTATAACATTCAGGTTTGGATCATTCTCTCATAAGAAAATGCAAACTGCATATTAACCATTATTTTAACGCAAACAAGCAGTTTTTACATGCTTCACGACAATTGCGTGCAAAGAGTCCTTATAGGCAAAATTGCTTTATTTTACAAAGGTAAGTCTATTTACACTGTAACATTCAGGTTTAGATCATTCTCTCATAAGAAAATGCAAACTGCATATTATCCATTATTTTAACGCAGTCAAGCAGTTGTTACATGCTTTACGACAATTAGGTGCAAATAAGTCCTTATAGGCAAAATTGCTTTATTTTACAATGGTAAGTTTACTTAAACTATAACATTCAGGTTTAGATCATTCTCTCATAAGAAAATGCAAACTGCATATTTACTATCATTTTAACGCATACAAGCAGTTTTTACATGCTTTATGGCAATTAGGTGCAAATGAGTCTTTATAGGCAAAATTGCTTTATTTCATGAGGGTAAGTCTATTTACACTATAACATTCAGGTTTGGATCATTCTCTCATAAGAAAATGCAAACTGCATATTTACTATCATTTTAACGCATACAAGCAGTTTTTACATGCTTTATGGCAATTAGGTGCAAATGAGTCTTTATAGGCAAAATTGCTTTATTTCATGAGGGTAAGTCTATTTACACTATAACAATCAGGTTTGGATCATTCTTTCATAAGAAAATGCAAACTGCATATTAACCATTATTTTAACGCAAACAAGCAGTTTTTACATGCTCTACGACAATTGCGTGCAAATGAGTCCTTATAGGCAAAATTGCTTTATTTTACAATGGTAAGTCTATTTACACTATTACATTCAGGTTTGGATCATTCTCTCATAAGAAAATGCAAACTGCATAATAACCATTATTTTAACGCAGACAAGCAGTTTTTACATGCTTCACGACAATTGCGAGCAAATGAGTCCTTATAGGCAAAATTGCTTTATTTTACAAAGGTTAGTCTATTTTTACTATAACATTCAGGTTTAGATCATTCTCTCATAAGAAAATGCAAACTGCATATTAACCATTATTTTAACGCATACAAGCAGTTTTTACATGCTTTATGACAATTAGGGTCAAATGAGTCCTTATAGGCAAAATTGCTTTATTTCATGAAGGTAAGTCTATTTACACTATACCATTCAGGTTTGGATCATTCTCTCATAAGAAAATGCAAACTGCAAATTAAGCATTATTTTAACGCTGACAAGCAGTTTTTACATGCTTTATGACAATTAGGTGCAAATGAGTCTTTATAGGCAAAATTGCTTTATTTCATGAGGATAAGTCTATTTACACTATAACATTCAGTTTTGGATCATTCTTTCATAAGAAAATGCAAACTGCATATTAACCATTATTTTAACGCAGACAAGCAGTTTTTACATGCTTTATGACAATTAGGTGCAAATAAGTCTTTATAGGCAAAATAGCTTTATTTCATGAGGGTTAGTCTATTTACACTATAACATTCAGGTTTGGATCATTCTCTCATAAGAAAATGCAAACTGCATATTAACCATTATTTTAACGCAGACAAGCAGTTTTTACATGCTTTATGACTATTAGGGGCAAATGATGCCTTATAGGCAAAATTGCTTTATTTCATGAAGGTAAGTCTATTTACACTATACCATTTAGGTTTGGATCATTCTCTCATAAGAAAATGCAAACTGCATATTAACCATTATTTTAACGCAAACAAGCAGTTTTTACATGCTCTACGACAATTGCGTGCAAATGAGTCCTTATAGGCAAAATGTCTTTATTTTACAATGGTAAGTCTATTTACACTATTACATTCAGGTTTGGATCATTCTCTCATAAGAAAATGCAAACTGCATAATAACCATTATTTTAACGCAGACAAGCAGTTTTTACATGCTTCACGACAATTGCATGCAAATGAGTCCTTAGTGGCAAAATTGCTTTATTTTACAAAGGTAAGTCTATTTACACTATAACATTCAGGTTTGGATCATTCTCTCATAAGAAAATGCAAACTGCATATTTACTATCATTTTCACGCAGACAAGCAGTTTTTACATGCTTCACGACAATTGCGGGCAAATGAGTCCTTATATGCAAAATTGCTTTATTTTACAAAGGTAAGTCTATTTACACTATAATATTCAGGTTTGGAATATTCTCTCATAAGAAAATGCAAACTGCATATTAACCATTATTTTAACGCAGACAAGCAGTTTTTACATGCTTTATGACAATTAGGTGCAAATGAGTCTTTATAGGCAAAATTGCTTTATTTCATGAGGGTTAGTCTATTTACACTATAACATTCAGGTTTGGATCATTCTCTCATAAGAAAATGCAAACTGCATATTAACCATTATTTTAACGCAGACAAGCAGTTTTTACATGCTTTACGACAATTAGGTGCAAATGAGTCTTTATAGGCAAAATTGCTTTATTTCATGAGGATAAGTCTATTTACACTATAACATTCAGGTTTGGATCATTCTTTCATAAGAAAATGCAAACTGCATATTAACCATTATTTTAACGCAGACAAGCAGTTTTTACATGCTTTATGACAATTAGGTGCAAATAAGTCTTTATAGGCAAAATTGCTTTATTTCATGAGGGTTAGTCTATTTACACTATAACATTCAGGTTTGGATCATTCTCTCATAAGAAAATGCAAACTGCATATTAACCATTATTTTAACGCAGACAAGCAGTTTTTACATGCTTTATGACAATTAGGGGCAAATGAGTCCTTATATCAAAATTGCTTTATTTCATGAAGGTAAGTCTATTTACACTATAACATTTAGGTTTGGATCATTCTCTCATAAGAAAATGCAAACTGCATATTAACCATTATTTTAACGCAAACAAGCAGTTTTTACATGCTTCACGACAATTGCGTGCAAATGAGTCCTTATAGGCAAAATTGCTTTATTTTACAATGGTAAGTCTATTTACACTATAACATTCAGGTTTGGATCATTCTCTCATAAGAAAATGCAAACTGCATATTAACCATTATTTAAACGCAGACAAGCAGTTTTTACATGCTTTACGACAATTAGGTGCAAATGAGTCCTTATATGCAAAATTGCTATATTTTACAAAGGTAAGTCTATTTACACTATAACATTCAGGTTTAGATCATTCTCTCATAAGAAAATGCAAACTGCATATTATCCATTATTTTAACGCAGTCAAGCAGTTGTTATATGCTTTACGACAATTAGGTGCAAATAAGTCCTTATAGGCAAAATTGCTTTATTTTACAATGGTAAGTTTACTTAAACTATAACATTCAGGTTTAGATCATTCTCTCATAAGAAAATGCAAACTGCATATTTACTATCATTTTAACGCATACAAGCAGTTTTTTCATGCTTTATGGCAATTAGGTGCAAATGAGTCTTTATAGGTAAAATTGCTTTATTTCATAAGGGTAAGTCTATTTACACTATAACAATCAGGTTTGGATCATTCTTTCATAAGAAAATGCAAACTGCATATTAACCATTATTTTAACGCAGACAAGCAGTTTTTACATGCTTCACGACATATTGCGAGCAAATGAGTCCTTATAGGCAAAATTGCTTTATTTTACAAAGGTAAGTCTATTTTTACTATAACATTCAGGTTTAGATCATTCTCTCATAAGAAAATGCAAACTGCATATTAACCATTATTTTAACGCATACAAGCAGTTTTTACATGCTTTATGACAATTAGGGTCAAATGAGTCCTTATAGGCAAAATTGCTTTATTTCATGAAGGTAAGTCTATTTACATTATACCATTCAGGTTTGGATCATTCTCTCATAAAAAATGCAAACTGCAAATTAAGCATTATTTTAACGCTGATAAGCAGTTTTTACATGCTTTATGACAATTAGGGGCAAGTAAGTCCTTATAGGCAAAATTGCTTTATTTCATGAAGGTAAGTCTATTTACACTATGACATTCAGGTTTGGATCATTCTCTCATAAGAAAATGCAAACTGCATATTAACCATTATTTTAACGCTGACAAGCAGTTTTTACATGCTTTATGACAATTAGGGGCAAATGAGTCCCTATAATCAAAATTGCTTTATTTCATGAAGGTAAGTCTATTTACACTATAACATTTAGGTTTGGATCATTCTCTCATAAGAAAATGCAAACTGCATAATAACCATTATTTTAACGCAGACAAGCAGTTTTTACATGCTTCACGACAATTGCATGCAAATGAGTCCTTAGTGGCAAAATTGCTTTATTTTACAAAGGTAAGTCTATTTACACTATAACATTCAGGTTTGGATCATTCTCTCATAAGAAAATGCAAACTGCATATTTACTATCATTTTCACGCAGACAAGCAATTTTTACATGCTTCACGACAATTGCGGGCAAATGAGTCCTTATATGCAAAATTGCTTTATTTTACAAAGGTAAGTCTATTTACACTATAATATTCAGGTTTGGATTATTCTCTCATAAGAAAATGCAAACTGCATATTAACCATTATTTTAACGCAGACAAGCAGTTTTTACATGCTTTATGACAATTAGGTGCAAATGAGTCTTTATAGGCAAAATTGCTTTATTTCATGAGGGTTAGTCTATTTACACTATAACATTCAGGTTTGGATCATTCTCTCATAAGAAAATGCAAACTGCATATTAACCATTATTTTAACGCAGACAAGCAGTTTTTACATGCTTTACGACAATTAGGTGCAAATGAGTCTTTATAGGCAAAATTGCTTTATTTCATGAGGATAAGTCTATTTACACTATAACATTCAGGTTTGGATCATTCTTTCATAAGAAAATGCAAACTGCATATTAACCATTATTTTAACGCAGACAAGCAGTTTTTACATGCTTTATGACAATTAGGTGCAAATAAGTCTTTATAGGCAAAATTGCTTTATTTCATGAGGGTTAGTCTATTTACACTATAACATTCAGGTTTGGATCATTCTCTCATAAGAAAATGCAAACTGCATATTAACCATTATTTTAACGCAGACAAGCAGTTTTTACATGCTTTATGACAATTAGGGGCAAATGATGCCTTATAGGCAAAATTGCTTTATTTTACAAAGGGTAAGTCTATTTACACTATAACATTCAGGTTTGGATCATTCTCTCATAAGAAAATGCAAACTGCATATTTACTATCATTTTCACACAGACAAGCAGTTTTTACATGCTTTACGACAATTGCGTGCAAATGAGTCCTTATATGCAAATTTGCTTTATTTTACAAAGGTAAGTCTATTTACACTATAATATTCAGGTTTGGATTATTCTCTCATAAGAAAACGCAAACTGCATATTAACCATTATTTTAACGCAGACAAGCAGTTTTTACATGCTTTATGACAATTATGTGCAAATGAGTCTTTATAGGCAAAATTGCTTTATTTCATGAGGGTTAGTCTATTTACACTATAACATTCAGGTTTGGATCATTCTCTCATAAGAAAATGCAAACTGCATATTAACCATTATTTTAACGCAGACAAGCAGTTTTAACATGCTTTACGACAATTAGGTGCAAATGAGTCTTTATAGGCAAAATTGCTTTATTTCATGAGGATAAGTCTATTTACACTATAACATTCAGGTTTGGATCATTCTTTCATAAGAAAATGCAAACTGCATATTAACCATTTTTTTAACGCAGACAAGCAGTTTTTACATGCTTTATGACAATTAGGTGCAAATGAGTCTTTATAGGCAAAATTGCTTTATTTCATTAGGGTTAGTCTATTTACACTATAACATTCAGGTTTGGATCATTCTCTCATAAGAAAATGCAAACTGCATATTAACCATTATTTTAACGCAGACAAGCAGTTTTTACATGCTTTATGAGAATTAGGGGCAAATGAGTCCTTATATCAAAATTGCTTTATTTCATGAAGGTAAGTCTATTTACACTATAACATTTGGGTTTGGATCATTCTCTCATAAGAAAATGCAAACTGCATATTAACCATTATTTTAACTCAGACAAGCAGTTTTTACATGCTTTATGACAATTAGGTGCAAATGAGTCTTTATAGGCAAAATTGCTTTATTTCATTAGGGTTAGTCTATTTACACTATAACATTCAGGTTTGGATCATTCTCTCATAAGAAAATGCAAACTGCATATTAAACATTATTTTAACGCAGACAAGCAGTTTTTACATGCTTTATGACAATTAGGGGCAAATGAGTCCTTATATCAAAATTGCTTTATTTCATGAAGGTAAGTCTATTTACACTATAACATTTGGGTTTGGATCATTCTCTCATAAGAAAATGCAAACTGCATATTAACCATTATTTTAACGCAAACAAGCAGTTTTTACATGCTTCACGACAATTGCGAGCAAATGAGTCCTTATAGGCAAAATTGCTTTATTTTACAAAGGTAAGTCTATTTTTACTATAACATTCAGGTTTAGATCATTCTCTCATAAGAAAATGCAAACTGCATATTAACCATTATTTTAACGCATACAAGCAGTTTTTACATGCTTTATGACAATTAGGGTCAAATGAGTCCTTATAGGCAAAATTGCTTTATTTCATGAAGGTAAGTCTATTTACATTATACCATTCAGGTTTGGATCATTCTCTCATAAAAAATGCAAACTGCAAATTAAGCATTATTTTAACGCTGACAAGCAGTTTTTACATGCTTTATGACAATTAGGGGCAAGTAAGTCCTTATAGGCAAAATTGCTTTATTTCATGAAGGTAAGTCTATTTACACTATGACATTCAGGTTTGGATCATTCTCTCATAAGAAAATGCAAACTGCATATTAACCATTATTTTAACGCTGACAAGCAGTTTTTACATGCTTTATGACAATTAGGGGCAAATGAGTCCCTATAATCAAAATTGCTTTATTTCATGAAGGTAAGTCTATTTACACTATAACATTTAGGTTTGGATCATTCTCTCATAAGAAAATGCAAACTGCATAATAACCATTATTTTAACGCAGACAAGCAGTTTTTACATGCTTCACGACAATTGCATGCAAATGAGTCCTTAGTGGCAAAATTGCTTTATTTTACAAAGGTAAGTCTATTTACACTATAACATTCAGGTTTGGATCATTCTCTCATAAGAAAATGCAAACTGCATATTTACTATCATTTTCACGCAGACAAGCAATTTTTACATGCTTCACGACAATTGCGGGCAAATGAGTCCTTATATGCAAAATTGCTTTATTTTACAAAGGTAAGTCTATTTACACTATAATATTCAGGTTTGGATTATTCTCTCATAAGAAAATGCAAACTGCATATTAACCATTATTTTAACGCAGACAAGCAGTTTTTACATGCTTTATGACAATTAGGTGCAAATGAGTCTTTATAGGCAAAATTGCTTTATTTCATGAGGGTTAGTCTATTTACACTATAACATTCAGGTTTGGATCATTCTCTCATAAGAAAATGCAAACTGCATATTAACCATTATTTTAACGCAGACAAGCAGTTTTTACATGCTTTACGACAATTAGGTGCAAATGAGTCTTTATAGGCAAAATTGCTTTATTTCATGAGGATAAGTCTATTTACACTATAACATTCAGGTTTGGATCATTCTTTCATAAGAAAATGCAAACTGCATATTAACCATTATTTTAACGCAGACAAGCAGTTTTTACATGCTTTATGACAATTAGGTGCAAATAAGTCTTTATAGGCAAAATTGCTTTATTTCATGAGGGTTAGTCTATTTACACTATAACATTCAGGTTTGGATCATTCTCTCATAAGAAAATGCAAACTGCATATTAACCATTATTTTAACGCAGACAAGCAGTTTTTACATGCTTTATGACAATTAGGGGCAAATGATGCCTTATAGGCAAAATTGCTTTATTTTACAAAGGGTAAGTCTATTTACACTATAACATTCAGGTTTGGATCATTCTCTCATAAGAAAATGCAAACTGCATATTTACTATCATTTTCACACAGACAAGCAGTTTTTACATGCTTTACGACAATTGCGTGCAAATGAGTCCTTATATGCAAATTTGCTTTATTTTACAAAGGTAAGTCTATTTACACTATAATATTCAGGTTTGGATTATTCTCTCATAAGAAAACGCAAACTGCATATTAACCATTATTTTAACGCAGACAAGCAGTTTTTACATGCTTTATGACAATTATGTGCAAATGAGTCTTTATAGGCAAAATTGCTTTATTTCATGAGGGTTAGTCTATTTACACTATAACATTCAGGTTTGGATCATTCTCTCATAAGAAAATGCAAACTGCATATTAACCATTATTTTAACGCAGACAAGCAGTTTTAACATGCTTTACGACAATTAGGTGCAAATGAGTCTTTATAGGCAAAATTGCTTTATTTCATGAGGATAAGTCTATTTACACTATAACATTCAGGTTTGGATCATTCTTTCATAAGAAAATGCAAACTGCATATTAACCATTTTTTTAACGCAGACAAGCAGTTTTTACATGCTTTATGACAATTAGGTGCAAATGAGTCTTTATAGGCAAAATTGCTTTATTTCATTAGGGTTAGTCTATTTACACTATAACATTCAGGTTTGGATCATTCTCTCATAAGAAAATGCAAACTGCATATTAACCATTATTTTAACGCAGACAAGCAGTTTTTACATGCTTTATGAGAATTAGGGGCAAATGAGTCCTTATATCAAAATTGCTTTATTTCATGAAGGTAAGTCTATTTACACTATAACATTTGGGTTTGGATCATTCTCTCATAAGAAAATGCAAACTGCATATTAACCATTATTTTAACTCAGACAAGCAGTTTTTACATGCTTTATGACAATTAGGTGCAAATGAGTCTTTATAGGCAAAATTGCTTTATTTCATTAGGGTTAGTCTATTTACACTATAACATTCAGGTTTGGATCATTCTCTCATAAGAAAATGCAAACTGCATATTAAACATTATTTTAACGCAGACAAGCAGTTTTTACATGCTTTATGACAATTAGGGGCAAATGAGTCCTTATATCAAAATTGCTTTATTTCATGAAGGTAAGTCTATTTACACTATAACATTTGGGTTTGGATCATTCTCTCATAAGAAAATGCAAACTGCATATTAACCATTATTTTAACGCAAACAAGCAGTTTTTACATGCTTCACGACAATTGCGTGCAAATGAGTCCTTATAGGCAAAATTGATTTATTTTACAGTGGTAAGTCTATTTACACTATAACATTCAGGTTTGGATCATTCTCTCATAAGAAAATGCAAACTGCATATTAACCATTATTTAAATGCAGACAAGCAGTTTTTACATGCTTTACGACAATTAGGTGCAAATGAGTCCTTATAGGCAAAATTGCTTTATTTCATGAGGGTTAGTCTATTTACACTATAACATTTAGGTTTGGATCATTCTTTCATAAGAAAATGCAAACTGCATATTAACTATTATTTTAACGCAGACAAGCAGTTTTTACATGCTTTATGACAATTAGGTGCAAATGAGTCTTTATAGGCAAAATTGCTTTATTTCATGAAGGTATAACTATTTACACTATAACATTCAGGTTTGGATCATTCTCTCATAAGAAAATGCAAACTGCATATTATCCATTATTTTAACGCAGACAAGCAGTTTTTACATGCTTTACGACAATTAGGTGCAAATAAGTCCTTATAGGCAAAATTGCTTTATTTTACAAAGGTAAGTTTACGTAAACTATAACATTCAGGTTTAGATCATTCTCTCATAAGAAAATGCAAACTGCATATTAACTATTATTTTAACGCATACAAGCAGTTTTTACATGCTTTATGACAATTAGGTGCAAATGAGTCTTTATAGGCAAAATTGCTTTATTTCATGAGGGTAAGTCTATTTACACTATAACATTCAGGTTTGGATCATTCTCTCATAAGAAAATGCAAACTGCATATTTACTATCATTTTAACGCATACAAGCAGTTTTTACATGCTTTATGACAATTAGGTGCAAATGAGTCTTTATAGGCAAAATTGCTTTATTTCATGAGGGTAAGTCTATTTACAATATAACATTCAGGTTTGGATCATTCTTTCATAAGAAAATGCAAACTGCATATTCACCATGATTTTAACGCATACAAGCAGTTTTTACATGCTTTATGACAATTAGGGTCAAATGAGTCCTTATAGGCAAAATTGCTTTATTTTATGAAGGTAAGTCTATTTACACTATACCATTCAATTTTGGATCATTCTCTCATAAGAAAATGCAAACTGCAAATTAACCATTATTTTAACGCTGACAAGCAGTTTTTACATGCTTTATGACAATTAGGGGCAAATAAGTCCTTATAGGCAAAATTGCTTTATTTCATGAAGGTAAGTCTATTTACACTATAACATTCAGGTTTGGATCATTCTTTCATAAGAAAATGCAAACTGCATATTAACCATTATTTTAACGCAGACAAGCAGTTTTTACATGCTTCACGACAATTAGGTGCAAATGAGTCCTTATAGGCAAAATTGCTTTATTTTACAAAGGTAAGTCTATTTTTACTATAACATTCAGGTTTAGATCATTTTCTCATAAGAAAATGCATACTGCATATTAACCATTATTTTAACGCAAACAAGCAGTTTTTACATGCTTCACGACAATTGCGTGCAAATGAGTCCTTATAAACAAAATTACTTTATTTTACAAAGGTAAGTCTATTTACACTATAACATTCAGGTTTGGGTCATTCTCTCATAAGAAAATGCAAACTGCATATTAACCATTATTTAAACGCAGACAAGCAGTTTTTACATGCTTTACGACAATTAGGTGCAAATGAGTCCTTATAGGCAAAATTGCTTTATTTCATGAGGGTTAGTCTATTTACACTATAACATTTAGGTTTGGATCATTCTCTCATAAGAAAATGCAAACTGCATATTAACCATTATTTAAACGCAGACAAGCAGTTTTTACATGCTTTACGACAATTAGGTGCAAATGAGTCTTTATATGCAAAATTGCTTTATTTCATGAGGATAAGTCTATTTACACTATAACATTCAGGTTTGGATCATTCTTTCATAAGAAAATGCAAACTGCATATTAACCATTATTTTAACGCAGACAAGCAGTTTTTACATGCTTTATGACAATTAGGTGCAAATGAGTCTTCATAGGCAAAATTGCTTTATTTCATGAGGGTAAGTCTATTTACACTATAACATTCAGGTTTGGATCATTCTTTCATAAGAAAATGCAAACTGCATATTAACCATTATTTTAACGCAGAAAAGCAGTTTTTACATGCTTTATGACAATTAGGTGCAAATGAGTCTTCATAGGCAAAATTGCTTTATTTCATGAAGGTAAGTCTATTTACACTATAACATTTAGGTTTGGATCATTCTCTCATAAGAAAATGCAAACTGCATATTAACCATTATTTTAACGCAAACAAGCAGTTTTTACATGCTTCACGACAATTGCGTGCAAATGAGTCCTTATAAACAAAATTGCTTTATTTTACAAAGGTAAGTCTATTTACACTATAACATTCAGGTTTAGATCATTCTCTCGTAAGAAAATGCAAACTGCCTATTAACCATTATTTTAACGCATACAAGCAGTTTTTACATGCTTTATGACAATTAGGGTCAAATGAGTCCTTATAGGCAAAATTGCTTTATTTCATGAGGGTTAGTCTATTTACACTATAACATTTAGGTTTGGATCATTCTCTCATAAGAAAATGCAAACTGCATATTAACCATTATTTAAACGCATACAAGCAGTTTTTACATGCTTTATGACAACTAGAGGCAAATGAGTCCTTATAGGCAAAATTGCTTTATTTCATGAAGGTAAGTCTATTTACACTATAACATTTAGGTTTAGATCATTCTCTCATAAGAAAATGCAAACTGCATATTAACCATTATTTTAACGCAAACAAGCACTTTTTACATGCTTCACGACAATTGCGTGCAAATGAGTCCTTATAAACAAAATTGCTTTATTTTACAAAGGTAAGTCTATTTACACTATAACATTCAGGTTTGGATCATTCTCTCATAAGAAAATGCAAACTGCATATTTACTATCATTTTAACGCATACAAGCAGTTTTTACATGCTTTATGACAATTAGGTGCAAATGAGTCTTTATAGGCAAAATTGCTTTATTTCATGAGGGTAAGTCTATTTACAATATAACATTCAGGTTTGGATCATTCTTTCATAAGAAAATGCAAACTGCATATTCACCATGATTTTAACGCATACAAGCAGTTTTTACATGCTTTATGACAATTAGGGTCAAATGAGTCCTTATAGGCAAAATTGCTTTATTTTATGAAGGTAAGTCTATTTACACTATACCATTCAATTTTGGATCATTCTCTCATAAGAAAATGCAAACTGCAAATTAACCATTATTTTAACGCTGACAAGCAGTTTTTACATGCTTTATGACAATAAGGGGCAAATAAGTCCTTATAGGCAAAATTGCTTTATTTCATGAAGGTAAGTCTATTTACACTATAACATTCAGGTTTGGATCATTCTTTCATAAGAAAATGCAAACTGCATATTAACCATTATTTTAACGCAGACAAGCAGTTTTTACATGCTTCACGACAATTAGGTGCAAATGAGTCCTTATAGGCAAAATTGCTTTATTTTACAAAGGTAAGTCTATTTTTACTATAACATTCAGGTTTAGATCATTTTCTCATAAGAAAATGCATACTGCATATTAACCATTATTTTAACGCATACAAGCAGTTTTTACATGCTTTATGACAACTAGGGGCAAATGAGTCCTTATAGGCAAAATTGCTTTATTTCATGAAGGTAAGTCTATTTACACTATAACATTTAGGTTTGGATCATTCTCTCATAAGAAAATGCAAACTGCATATTAACCATTATTTTAACGCAAACAAGCAGTTTTTACATGCTTTACGACAATTGCGTGCAAATGAGTCCTTATAAACAAAATTGCTTTATTTTACAAAGGTAAGTCTATTTACACTATAACATTCAGGTTTGGATCATTCTCTCATAAGAAAATGCAAACTGCATATTAACCATTATTTAAACGCAGACAAGCAGTTTTTACATGCTTTACGACAATTAGGTGCAAATGAGTCCTTATAGGCAAAATTGCTTTATTTCATGAGGGTTAGTCTATTTACACTATAACATTTAGGTTTGGATCATTCTCTCATAAGAAAATGCAAACTGCATATTAACCATTATTTAAACGCAGACAAGCAGTTTTTACATGCTTTACGACAATTAGGTGCAAATGAGTCTTTATATGCAAAATTGCTTTATTTCATGAGGATAAATCTATTTACACTATAACATTCAGGTTTGGATCATTCTTTCATAAGAAAATGCAAACTGCATATTAACCATTATTTTAACGCAGACAAGCAGTTTTTACATGCTTTATGACAATTAGGTGCAAATGAGTCTTCATAGGCAAAATTGCTTTACTTCATGAGGGTAAGTCTATTTACACTATAACATTCAGGTTTGGATCATTCTCTCATAAGAAAATGCAAACTGCATATTTACTATCATTTTAACGCATACAAGCAGTTTTTACATGCTTTATGGCAATTAGGTGCAAATGAGTCTTTATAGGCAAAATTGCTTTATTTCATGAGGGTAAGTCTATTTACACTATAACAATCAGGTTTGGATCATTCTTTCATAAGAAAATTCAAACTGCATATTAACCATTATTTTAACGCAGACAAGCAGTTTTTACATGCTTCACGACAATTGCGAGCAAATGAGTCCTTATAGGCAAAATTGCTTTATTTCATGAGGGTTAGTCTATTTACACTATAACATTTAGGTTTGGATCATTCTCTCATAAGAAAATGCAAACTGCATATTAACCATTATTTAAACGCAGACAAGCAGTTTTTACATGCTTTACGACAATTAGGTGCAAATGAGTCTTTATATGCAAAATTGCTTTATTTCATGAGGATAAGTCTATTTACACTATAACATTCAGGTTTGGATCATTCTTTCATAAGAAAATGCAAACTGCATATTAACCATTATTTTAACGCAGACAAGCAGTTTTTACATGCTTTATGACAATTAGGTGCAAATGAGTCTTCATAGGCAAAATTGCTTTATTTCATGAGGGTAAGTCTATTTACACTATAACATTCAGGTTTGGATCATTCTTTCATAAGAAAATGCAAACTGCATATTAACCATTATTTTAACGCAGACAAGCAGTTTTTACATGCTTTATGACAATTAGGTGCAAATGAGTCTTCATAGGCAAAATTGCTTTATTTCATGAAGGTAAGTCTATTTACACTATAACATTTAGGTTTGGATCATTCTCTCATAAGAAAATGCAAACTGCATATTAACCATTATTTTAACGCATACAAGCAGTTTTTACATGCTTTATAACAATTAGGGTCAAATGAGTCCTTATAGGCAAAATTGCTTTATTTCATGAGGGTTAGTCTATTTACACTATAACATTTAGGTTTGGATCATTCTCTCATAAGAAAATGCAAACTGCATATTAACCATTATTTAAACGCAGACAAGCAGTTTTTACATGCTTTACGACAATTAGGTGCAAATGAGTCCTTATAGGCAAAATTGCTTTATTTCATGAGGGTTAGTCCATTTACACTATAACATTCAGGTTTGGATCGTTCTCTCATAAGAAAATGCAAACTGCATATTTACTATCATTTTAACGCATACAAGCAGTTTTTAGATGCTTTATGGCAATTAGGTGCAAATGAGTCTTTATAGGCAAAATTGCTTTATTTCATGAGGGTAAGTCTATTTACACTATAACATTCAGGTTTGGATCATTCTCTCATAAGAAAATGCAAACTGCATATTTACTATCATTTTAACGCATACAAGCAGTTTTTACATGCTTTATGGCAATTAGGTGCAAATGAGTCTTTATAGGCAAAATTGTTTATTTCATGAAGGTAAGTCTATTTACACTATGACATTCAGGTTTGGATCATTCTCTCATAAGAAAATGCAAACTGCATATTAACCATTATTTTAACGCTGACAAGCAGTTTTTACATGCTTTATGACAATTAGGGGCAAATGAGTCCCTATAGGCAAAATTGCTTTATTTCATGAAGGTAAGTCTATTTACACTATAACATTTAGGTTTGGATCATTCTCTCATAAGAAAATGCAAACTGCATAATAACCATTATTTTATCGCAGACAAGCAGTTTGAGTCCTTATAGGCAAAATTGCTTTATTTTACAAAGGTAAGTCTATTTACACTATAACATTCAGGTTTGGATCATTCTCTCATAAGAAAATGCAAACTGCATATTAACCATTATTTAAACGCAGTAAAGCAATTTTTACATGCTTTACGACAATTAGGTGCAAATGAGTCTTTATAGGCAAAATTGCTTTATTTCATGACGGTAAGTCTATTTACACTATATAATTCAGGTTTGGATCATTCTCTCATAAGAAAATGCAAACTGCATTATTACTATCATTTTCACGCAGACAAGCAGTTTTTACATGCTTCACGACAATTGCGTGCAAATGAGTCCTTATATGCAAAATTGCTTTATTTTACAAAGGTAAGTCTATTTACACTATAATATTCAGGTTTGGATCATTCTCTCATAAGAAAATGCAAACTGCATATTAACCATTATTTTAACGCATACAAGCAGTATTTACATGCTTTATGACAATTAGGGGCAAATGAGTCCTTATAGGCAAAATTGCTTTATTTCATGAAGGTAAGTCTATTTACACTATACAATTTAAGTTTGGATCATTCTTTCATAAGAAAATGCAAACTGCATATTAACCATTATTTTAACGCAAACAAGCAGTTTTTACATGCTTCACGACAATTGCGTGCAAAACGAGTCCTTATAGGCAAAATTGCTTTATTTTACAAAGGTAAGTCTATTTACACTATAACATTCAGGTTTGGATCATTCTCTCATAAGAAAATGCAAACTGCATATTAACCATTATTTTAACGCAAACAAGCAGTTTTTACATGCTTCACGACAATTGCGTGCAAAGAGTCCTTATAGGCAAAATTGCTTTATTTTACAAAGGTAAGTCTATTTACACTGTAACATTCAGGTTTAGATCATTCTCTCATAAGAAAATGCAAACTGCATATTATCCATTATTTTAACGCAGTCAAGCAGTTGTTACATGCTTTACGACAATTAGGTGCAAATAAGTCCTTATAGGCAAAATTGCTTTATTTTACAATGGTAAGTTTACTTAAACTATAACATTCAGGTTTAGATCATTCTCTCATAAGAAAATGCAAACTGCATATTTACTATCATTTTAACGCATACAAGCAGTTTTTACATGCTTTATGGCAATTAGGTGCAAATGAGTCTTTATAGGCAAAATTGCTTTATTTCATGAGGGTAAGTCTATTTACACTATAACATTCAGGTTTGGATCATTCTCTCATAAGAAAATGCAAACTGCATATTATCCATTATTTTAACGCAGTCAAGCAGTTGTTACATGCTTTACGACAATTGCGAGCAAATGAGTCCTTATAGGCAAAATTGCTTTATTTTACAAAGGTAAGTCTATTTTTACTATAATATTCAGGTTTAGATCATTCTCTCATAAGAAAATGCAAACTGCATATTAACCATTATTTTAACACATACAAGCAGTTTTTACATGCTTTATGACAATTAGGGTCAAATGAGTCCTTATAGGCAAAATTGCTTTATTTCATGAAGGTAAGTCTATTTACACAGTACCATTCAGGTTTGGATCATTCTCTCATAAGAAAATGCAAACTGCAAATTAAGCATTATTTTAACGCTGACAAGCAGTTTTTACATGCTTTATGACAATTAGGGGCAAGTAAGTCCTTATAGGCAAAATTGCTTTATTTCATGAAGGTAAGTCTATTTACACTATGACATTCAGGTTTGGATCATTCTCTCATAAGAAAATGCAAACTGCATATTAACCATTATTTTAACGCTGACAAGCAGTTTTTACATGCTTTATGACAATTAGGGGCAAATGAGTCCCTATAGGCAAAATTGCTTTATTTCATGAAGGTAAGTCTATTTACACTATAACATTTAGGTTTGGATCATTCTCTCATAAGAAAATGCAAACTGCATAATAACCATTATTTTATCGCAGACAAGCAGTTTGAGTCCTTTAGGCAAAATTGCTTTATTTTACAAAGGTAAGTCTATTTACACTATAACATTCAGGTTTGGATCATTCTCTCATAAGAAAATGCAAACTGCATATTAACCATTATTTAAACGCAGTAAAGCAATTTTTACATGCTTTACGACAATTAGGTGCAAATGAGTCTTTATAGGCAAAATTGCTTTATTTCATGACGGTAAGTCTATTTACACTATATAATTCAGGTTTGGATCATTCTCTCATAAGAAAATGCAAACTGCATATTTACTATCATTTTCACGCAGACAAGCAGTTTTTACATGCTTCACGACAATTGCGTGCAAATGAGTCCTTATATGCAAAATTGCTTTATTTTACAAAGGTAAGTCTATTTACACTATAATATTCAGGTTTGGATCATTCTCTCATAAGAAAATGCAAACTGCATATTAACCATTATTTTAACGCATACAAGCAGTATTTACATGCTTTATGACAATTAGGGGCAAATGAGTCCTTATAGGCAAAATTGCTTTATTTCATGAAGGTAAGTCTATTTACACTATACAATTTAAGTTTGGATCATTCTTTCATAAGAAAATGCAAACTGCATATTAACCATTATTTTAACGCAAACAAGCAGTTTTTACATGCTTCACGACAATTGCGTGCAAACGAGTCCTTATAGGCAAAATTGCTTTATTTTACAAAGGTAAGTCTATTTACACTATAACATTCAGGTTTGGATCATTCTCTCATAAGAAAATGCAAACTGCATATTAACCATTATTTTAACGCAAACAAGCAGTTTTTACATGCTTCACGACAATTGCGTGCAAAGAGTCCTTATAGGCAAAATTGCTTTATTTTACAAAGGTAAGTCTATTTACACTGTAACATTCAGGTTTAGATCATTCTCTCATAAGAAAATGCAAACTGCATATTATCCATTATTTTAACGCAGTCAAGCAGTTGTTACATGCTTTACGACAATTAGGTGCAAATAAGTCCTTATAGGCAAAATTGCTTTATTTTACAATGGTAAGTTTACTTAAACTATAACATTCAGGTTTAGATCATTCTCTCATAAGAAAATGCAAACTGCATATTTACTATCATTTTAACGCATACAAGCAGTTTTTACATGCTTTATGGCAATTAGGTGCAAATGAGTCTTTATAGGCAAAATTGCTTTATTTCATGAGGGTAAGTCTATTTACACTATAACATTCAGGTTTGGATCATTCTCTCATAAGAAAATGCAAACTGCATATTATCCATTATTTTAACGCAGTCAAGCAGTTGTTACATGCTTTACGACAATTGCGAGCAAATGAGTCCTTATAGGCAAAATTGCTTTATTTTACAAAGGTAAGTCTATTTTTACTATAATATTCAGGTTTAGATCATTCTCTCATAAGAAAATGCAAACTGCATATTAACCATTATTTTAACGCATACAAGCAGTTTTTACATGCTTTATGACAATTAGGGTCAAATGAGTCCTTATAGGCAAAATTGCTTTATTTCATGAAGGTAAGTCTATTTACACTATACCATTCAGGTTTGGATCATTCTCTCATAAGAAAATGCAAACTGCTAATTAAGCATTATTTTAACGCTGACAAGCAGTTTTTACATGCTTTATGACAATTACGGGCAAGTAAGTCCTTATAGGCAAAATTGCTTTATTTCATAAAGGTAAGTCTATTTACACTATGACATTCAGGTTTGGATCATTCTCTCATAAGAAAATGCAAACTGCATATTAACCATTATTTTAACGCTGACAAGCAGTTTTTACATGCTTTATGACAATTAGGGGCAAGTGAGTCCCTATAATCAAAATTGCTTTATTTCATGAAGGTAAGTCTATTTACACTATAACATTTAGGTTTGGATCATTCTCTCATAAGAAAATGCAAACTGCATAATAACCATTATTTTAACGCAGACAAGCAGTTTTTACATGCTTCACGACAATTGCATGCAAATGAGTCCTTAGTGGCAAAATTGCTTTATTTTACAAAGGTAAGTCTATTTACACTATAACATTCAGGTTTGGAACATTCTCTCATAAGAAAATGCAAACTGCATATTTACTATCATTTTCACGCAGACAAGCAGTTTTTACATGCTTCACGACAATGCGGGCAAATGAGTCCTTATATGCAAAATTGCTTTATTTTACAAAGGTAAGTCTATTTACACTATAATATTCAGGTTTGGATTATTCTCTCATAAGAAAATGCAAACTGCATATTAACCATTATTTTAACGCAGACAAGCAGTTTTTACATGCTTTATGACAATTAGGTGCAAATGAGTCTTTATAGGCAAAATTGCTTTATTTCATGAGGGTTAGTCTATTTACACTATAACATTCAGGTTTGGATCATTCTCTCATAAGAAAATGCAAACTGCATATTAACCATTATTTTAACGCAGATAAGCAGTTTTTACATGCTTTACGACAATTAGGTGCAAATGAGTCTTTATAGGCAAAATTGCTTTATTTCATGAGGATAAGTCTATTTACACTATAACATTCAGGTTTGGATCATTCTTTCATAAGAAAATGCAAACTGCATATTAACCATTATTTTAACGCAGACAAGCAGTTTTTACATGCTTTATGACAATTAGGTGCAAATAAGTTTTTATAGACAAAATTGCTTTATTTCATGAGGGTTAGTCTATTTACACTATAACATTCAGGTTTGGATAATTCTCTCATAAGAAAATGCAAACTGCATATTAACCATTATTTTAACGCAGACAAGCAGTTTTTACATGCTTTATGACAATTAGGGGCAAATGATGCCTTATAGGCAAAATTGCTTTATTTCATGAAGGTAAGTCTATTTACACTATACCATTTAGGTTTGGATCATTCTCTCATAAGAAAATGCAAACTGCATATTAACCATTATTTTAACGCAAACAAGCAGTTTTTACATGCTTCACGACAATTGCGTGCAAATGAGTCCTTATAGGCAAAATTGCTTTATTTTACAATGGTAAGTCTATTTACACTATTACATTCAGGTTTGGATCATTCTCTCATAAGAAAATGCAAACTGCATATTAACCATTATTTTAACGCAAACAAGCAGTTTTTACATGCTTCACGACAATTGCGTGCAAAGAGTCCTTATAGGCAAAATTGCTTTATTTTACAAAGGTAAGTCTATTTACACTGTAACATTCAGGTTTAGATCATTCTCTCATAAGAAAATGCAAACTGCATATTATCCATTATTTTAACGCAGTCAAGCAGTTGTTATATGCTTTACGACAATTAGGTGCAAATAAGTTCTTATAGGCAAAATTGCTTTATTTTACAATGGTAAGTCTATTTACACTATTACATTCAGGTTTGGATCATTCTCTCATAAGAAAATGCAAACTGCATATTAACCATTATTTTAACGCAAACAAGCAGTTTTTACATGCTTCACGACAATTGCGTGCAAATGAGTCCTTATAGGCAAAATTGCTTTATTTTACATTGGTAAGTCTATTTACAATATTACATTCAGGTTTGGATCATTCTCTCATAAGAAAATGCAAACTGCATAATAACCATTATTTTAACGCAGACAAGCAGTTTTTACATGCTTCACGACAATTGCATGCAAATGAGTCCTTATAGGCAAAATTGCTTTATTTTACAAAGGTAAGTCTATTTACACTATAACATTCAGGTTTGGATCATTCTCTCATAAGAAAATGCAAACTGCATATTTACTATCATTTTCACACAGACAAGCAGTTTTTACATGCTTCACGACAATTGCGTGCAAATGAGTCCTTATATGCAACTTTGCTTTATTTTACAAAGGTAAGTCTATTTACACTATAATATTCAAGTTTGGATTATTCTCTCATAAGAAAACGCAAACTGCATATTAACCATTATTTTAACGCAGACAAGCAGTTTTTACATGCTTTATGACAATTATGTGCAAATTAGTCTTTATAGGCAAAATTGCTTTATTTCATGAGGGTTAGTCTATTTACACTATAACATTCAGGTTTGGATCATTCTCTCATAAGAAAATGCAAACTGCATATTAACCATTATTTTAACGCAGACAAGCAGTTTTTACATGCTTTACGACAATTAGGTGCAAATGAGTCTTTATAGGCAAAATTGCTTTATTTCATGAGGATAAGTCTATTTACACTATAACATTCAGGTTTGGATCATTTTTTCATAAGAAAATGCAAACTGCATATTAACCATTTTTTTAACGCAGACAAGCAGTTTTTACATGCTTTATGACAATTAGGTGCAAATGAGTCTTTATAGGCAAAATTGCTTTATTTCATTAGGGTTAGTCTATTTACACTATAACATTCAGGTTTGGATCATTCTCTCATAAGAAAATGCAAACTGCATATTAACCATTATTTTAATGCAGACAAGCAGTTTTTACATGCTTTATGACAATTAGGGGCAAATGAGTCCTTATATCAAAATTGCTTTATTTCATGAAGGTAAGTCTATTTACACTATAACATTTGGGTTTAGATCATTCTCTCATAAGAAAATGCAAACTGCATATTAACCATTATTTTAACGCAAACAAGCAGTTTTTACATGCTTCACGACAATTGCGTGCAAATGAGTCCTTATAGGCAAAATTGCTTTATTTTACAATGGTAAGTCTACTTACACTATAAAATTCAGGTTTGGATCATTCTCTCATAAGAAAATGCAAACTGCACATTAACCATTATTTAAACGCAGACAAGCAGTTTTTACATGCTTTACGACAATTAGGTGGAAATGAGTCCTTATAGGCAAAATTGCTTTATTTTATGAAGGTAAGTCTATTTACACTATAACATTTAGGTTTGGATCATTCTCTCATAAGAAAATGCAAACTGCATATTAACCATTATTTTAACGCAAACAAGCAGTTTTTACATGCTTCACGACAATTGCGTGCAAATGAGTCCTTATAGGCAAAATTGATTTATTTTACAGTGGTAAGTCTATTTACACTATAACATTCAGGTTTGGATCATTCTCTCATAAGAAAATGCAAACTGCATATTAACCATTATTTAAATGCAGACAAGCAGTTTTTACATGCTTTACGACAATTAGGTGCAAATGAGTCCTTATAGGCAAAATTGCTTTATTTCATGAGGGTTAGTCTATTTACACTATAACATTTAGGTTTGGATCATTCTCTCATAAGAAAATGCAAACTGCATATTAACCATTATTTAAACGCAGTCAAGCAGTTTTTACATGCTTTATGACAATTAGGTGCAAATGAGTCTTTATAGGCAAAATTGCTTTATTTCATGAGGGTTAGTCTATTTACACTATAACATTCAGGTTTGGATCATTCTTTCATAAGAAAATGCAAACTGCATATTAACCATTATTTTAACGCAGACAAGCAGTTTTTACATGCTTTATGACAATTAGGTGCAAATGAGTCTTTATAGGCAAAATTGCTTTATTTCATGAGGGTTAGTCTATTTACACTATAACATTCAGGTTTGGATCATTCTCTCATAAGAAAATGCAAACTGCATATTAACCATTATTTTAACGCAGACAAGCAGTTTTTACATTCTTTATGACAATTAGGGGCAAATGAGTCCTTATAGGCAAAATTGCTTTATTTCATGAAGGTATAACTATTTACACTATAACATTCAGGTTTGGATCATTCTCTCATAAGAAAATGCAAACTGCATATTATCCATTATTTTAACGCAGACAAGCAGTTTTTACATGCTTTACGACAATTAGGTGCAAATAAGTCCTTATAGGCAAAATTGCTTTATTTTACAAAGGTAAGTTTACTTAAACTATAACATTCAGGTTTAGATCATTCTCTCATAGGAAAATGCAAACTGCATATTAACTATTATTTTAACGCATACAAGCAGTTTTTACATGCTTTATGACAATTAGGTGCAAATGAGTCTTTATAGGCAAAATTGCTTTATTTCATGAGGGTAAGTCTATTTACACTATAACATTCAGGTTTGGATCATTCTCTCATAAGAAAATGCAAACTGCATATTTACTATCATTTTAACGCATACAAGCAGTTTTTACATGCTTTATGACAATTAGGTGCAAATGAGTCTTTATAGGCAAAATTGCTTTATTTCATGAGGGTAAGTCTATTTACAATATAACATTCAGGTTTGGATCATTCTTTCATAAGAAAATGCAAACTGCATATTAACCATGATTTTAACGCATACAAGCAGTTTTTACATGCTTTATGACAATTAGGGTCAAATGAGTCCTTATAGGCAAAATTGCTTTATTTTATGAAGGTAAGTCTATTTACACTATACCATTCAATTTTGGATCATTCTCTCATAAAAAAATGCAAACTGCAAATTAACCATTATTTTAACGCTGACAAGCAGTTTTTACATGCTTTATGACAATTAGGGGCAAATAAGTACTTATAGGCAAAATTGCTTTATTTCATGAAGGTAAGTCTATTTACACTATAACATTCAGGTTTGGATCATTCTTTCATAAGAAAATGCAAACTGCATATTAAACATTATTTTAACGCAGACAAGCAGTTTTTACATGCTTCACGACAATTAGGTGCAAATGAGTCCTTATAGGCAAAATTGCTTTATTTTACAAAGGTAAGTCTATTTTTACTATAACATTCAGGTTTAGATCATTTTCTCATAAGAAAATGCATACTGCATATTAACCATTATTTTAACGCATACAAGCAGTTTTTACATGCTTTATGACAACTAGGGGCAAATGAGTCCTTATAGGCAAAATTGCTTTATTTCATGAAGGTAAGTCTATTTACACTATAACATTTAGGTTTGGATCATTCTCTCATAAGAAAATGCAAACTGCATATTAACCATTATTTTAACGCAAACAAGCAGTTTTTACATGCTTCACGACAATTGCGTGCAAATGAGTCCTTATAAACAAAATTGCTTTATTTTACAAAGGTAAGTCTATTTACACTATAACATTCAGGTTTGGATCATTCTCTCATAAGAAAATGCAAACTGCATATTAACCATTATTTAAACGCAGACAAGCAGTTTTTACATGCTTTACGACAATTAGGTGCAAATGAGTCCTTATAGGCAAAATTGCTTTATTTCATGAGGGTTGGTCTATTTACACTATAACATTTAGGTTTGGATCATTCTCTCATAAGAAAATGCAAACTGCATATTAACCATTATTTAAACGCAGACAAGCAGTTTTTACATGCTTTACGACAATTAGGTGCAAATGAGTCTTTATATGCAAAATTGCTTTATTTCATGAGGATAAGTCTATTTACACTATAACATTCAGGTTTGGATCATTCTTTCATAAGAAAATGCAAACTGCATATTAACCATTATTTTAACGCAGACAAGCAGTTTTTACATGCTTTATGACAATTAGGTGCAAATGAGTCTTCATAGGCAAAGTTGCTTTATTTCATGAGGGTAAGTCTATTTACACTATAACATTCAGGTTTGGATCATTCTCTCATAAGAAAATGCAAACTGCATATTTACTATCATTTTAACGCATACAAGCAGTTTTTACATGCTTTATGGCAATTAGGTGCAAATGAGTCTTTATAGGCAAAATTGCTTTATTTCATGAGGGTAAGTCTATTTACACTATAACAATCAGGTTTGGATCATTCTTTCATAAGAAAATGCAAACTGCATATTAACCATTATTTTAACGCAGACAAGCAGTTTTTACATGCTTCACGACAATTGCGAGCTAATGAGTCCTTATAGGCAAAATTGCTTTATTTTACAAAGGTAAGTCTATTTTTACTATAACATCCAGGTTTAGATCATTTTCTCATAAGAAAATGCATACTGCATATTAACCATTATTTTAACGCATACAAGCAGTTTTTACATGCTTTATGACAACTAGGGGCAAATGAGTCCTTATAGGCAAAATTGCTTTATTTCATGAAGGTAAGTCTATTTACACTATAACATTTAGGTTTGGATCATTCTCTCATAAGAAAATGCAAACTGCATATTAACCATTATTTTAACGCAAACAAGCAGTTTTTACATGCTTCACGACAATTGCGTGCAAATGAGTCCTTATAAACAAAATTGCTTTATTTTACAAAGGTAAGTCTATTTACACTATAACATTCAGGTTTAGATCATTCTCTCATAAGAAAATGCAAACTGCCTATTAACCATTATTTTAACGCATACAAGCAGTTTTTACATGCTTTATGACAATTAGGGTCAAATGAGTCCTTATAGGCAAAATTGCTTTATTTCATGAGGGTTAGTCTATTTACACTATAACATTCAGGTTTGGATTATTCTCCCATAAGAAAATGCAAACTGCATATTAACCATTATTTTAACGCAGACAAGCAGTTTTTACATGCTTTACGACAATTAGGTGCAAATGAGTCTTTATAGGCAAAATTGCTTTAATTCATGAGGATAAGTCTATTTACACTATAACATTCAGGTTTGGATCATTCTTTCATAAGAAAATGCAAACTGCATATTAACCATTATTTTAACGCAGACAAGCAGTTTTTACATGCTTTATGACAATTAGGTGCAAATAAGTCTTTATAGGCAAAATTGCTTTATTTCATGAGGGTTAGTCTATTTACACTATAACATTCAGGTTTGGATCATTCTCTCATAAGAAAATGCAAACTGCATATTAACCATTATTTTAACGCAGACAAGCAGTTTTTACATGCTTTATGACAATTAGGGGCAAATGATGCCTTATAGGCAAAATTGCTTTATTTCATGAAGGTAAGTCTATTTACACTATACCATTTAGGTTTGGATCATTCTCTCATAAGAAAATGCAAACTGCATATTAACCATTATTTTAACGCAAACAAGCAGTTTTTACATGCTTCACGACAATTGCGTGCAAATGAGTCCTTATAGGCAAAATTGCTTTATTTTACATTGGTAAGTCTATTTACACTATTACATTCAGGTTTGGATCATTCTCTCATAAGAAAATGCAAACTGCATAATAACCATTATTTTAACGCAGACAAGCAGTTTTTACATGCTTCACGACAATTGCATGCAAATGAGTCCTTATAGGAAAAATTGCTTTATTTTACAAAGGTAAGTCTATTTACACTATAACATTCAGGTTTGGATCATTCTCTCATAAGAAAATGCAAACTGCATATTTACTATCATTTTCACACAGACAAGCAGTTTTTACATGCTTCACGACAATTGCGTGCAAATGAGTCCTTATATGCAAATTTGCTTTATTTTACAAAGGTTAGTCTATTTACACTATAATATTCAGGTTTGGATTATTCTCTCATAAGAAAACGCAAACTGCATATTAACCATTATTTTAACGCAGACAAGCAGTTTTTACATGCTTTATGACAATTATGTGCAAATGAGTCTTTATAGGCAAAATTGCTTTATTTCATGAGGGTTAGTCTATTTACACTATAACATTCAGGTTTGGATCATTCTCTCATAAGAAAATGCAAACTGCATATTAACCATTATTTTAACGCAGACAAGCAGTTTTTACATGCTTTACGACAATTAGGTGCAAATGAGTCTTTATAGGCAAAATTGCTTTATTTCATGAGGATAAGTCTATTTACACTATAACATTCAGGTTTGGATCATTCTTTCATAAGAAAATGCAAACTGCATATTAACCATTTTTTTAACGCAGACAAGCAGTTTTTACATGCTTTATGACAATTAGGTGCAAATGAGTCTTTATAGGCAAAATTGCTTTATTTCATTAGGGTTAGTCTATTTACACTATAACATTCAGGTTTGGATCATTCTCTCATAAGAAAATGCAAACTGCATATTAACCATTATTTTAACGCAGACAAGCAGTTTTTACATGCTTTATGACAATTAGGGGCAAATGAGTCCTTATATCAAAATTGCTTTATTTCATGAAGGTAAGTCTATTTAAACTATAACATTTGGGTTTGGATCATTCTCTCATAAGAAAATGCAAACTGCATATTAACCATTATTTTAACGCAAACAAGCAGTTTTTACATGCTTCACGACAATTGCGTGCAAATGAGTCCTTATAGGCAAAATTGCTTTATTTTACAATGGTAAGTCTACTTACACTATAAAATTCAGGTTTGGATCATTCTCTCATAAGAAAATGCAAACTGCACATTAACCATTATTTAAACGCAGACAAGCAGTTTTTACATGCTTTACGACAATTAGGTGGAAATGAGTCCTTATAGGCAAAATTGCTTTATTTTATGAAGGTAAGTCTATTTACACTATAACATTTAGGTTTGGATCATTCTCTCATAAGAAAATGCAAACTGCATATTAACCATTATTTTAACGCAAACAAGCAGTTTTTACATGCTTCACGACAATTGCGTGCAAATGAGTCCTTATAGGCAAAATTGATTTATTTTACAGTGGTAAGTCTATTTACACTATAACATTCAGGTTTGGATCATTCTCTCATAAGAAAATGCAAACTGCATATTAACCATTATTTAAATGCAGACAAGCAGTTTTTACATGCTTTACGACAATTAGGTGCAAATGAGTCCTTATAGGCAAAATTGCTTTATTTTATGAGGGTTAGTCTATTTACACTATAACATTCAGGTTTGGATCATTCTTTCATAAGAAAATGCAAACTGCATATTAACCATTATTTTAACGCAGACAAGCAGTTTTTACATGCTTTATGACAATTAGGTGCAAATGAGTCTTTATAGGCAAAATTGCTTTATTTCATGAGGGTTAGTCTATTTACACTATAACATTCAGGTTTGGATCATTCTCTCATAAGAAAATGCAAACTGCATATTAACCATTATTTTAACGCAGACAAGCAGTTTTTACATTCTTTATGACAATTAGGGGCAAATGAGTCCTTATAGGCAAAATTGCTTTATTTCATGAAGGTATAACTATTTACACTATAACATTTAGGTTTGGATCATTCTCTCATAAGAAAATGCAAACTGCATATTATCCATTATTTTAACGCAGACAAGCAGTTTTTACATGCTTTACGACAATTAGGTGCAAATAAGTCCTTATAGGCAAAATTGCTTTATTTTACAAAGGTAAGTTTACTTAAACTATAACATTCAGGTTTAGATCATTCTCTCATAAGAAAATGCAAACTGCATATTAACTATTATTTTAACGCATACAAGCAGTTTTTACATGCTTTATGACAATTAGGTGCAAATGAGTCTTTATAGGCAAAATTGCTTTATTTCATGAGGGTAAGTCTATTTACACTATAACATTCAGGTTTGGATCATTCTCTCATAAGAAAATGCAAACTGCATATTTACTATCATTTTAACGCATACAAGCAGTTTTTACATGCTTTATGACAATTAGGTGCAAATGAGTCTTTATAGGCAAAATTGCTTTATTTCATGAGGGTAAGTCTATTTACAATATAACATTCAGGTTTGGATCATTCTTTCATAAGAAAATGCAAACTGCATATTAACCATGATTTTAACGCATACAAGCAGTTTTTACATGCTTTATGACAATTAGGGTCAAATGAGTCCTTATAGGCAAAATTGCTTTATTTTATGAAGGTAAGTCTATTTACACTATACCATTCAATTTTGGATCATTCTCTCATAAGAAAATGCAAACTGCAAATTAACCATTATTTTAACGCTGACAAGCAGTTTTTACATGCTTTATGACAATTAGGGGCAAATAAGTCCTTATAGGCAAAATTGCTTTATTTCATGAAGGTAAGTCTATTTACACTATAACATTTAGGTTTGGATCATTCTCTCATAAGAAAATGCAAACTGCATATTAACCATTATTTTAACGCAAACAAGCAGTTTTTACATGCTTCACGACAATTGCGTGCAAATGAGTCCTTATAAACAAAATTGCTTTATTTTACAAAGGTAAGTCTATTTACACTATAACATTCAGGTTTGGATCATTCTCTCATAAGAAAATGCAAACTGCATATTAACCATTACTTAAACGCAGACAAGCAGTTTTTACATGCTTTACGACAATTAGGTGCAAATGAGTCCTTATAGGCAAAATTGCTTTATTTCATGAGGGTTAGTCTATTTACACTATAACATTTAGGTTTGGATCATTCTCTCATAAGAAAATGCAAACTGCATATTAACCATTATTTAAACGCAGACAAGCAGTTTTTACATGCTTTACGACAATTAGGTGCAAATGAGTCTTTATATGCAAAATTGCTTTATTTCATGAGGATAAGTCTATTTACACTATAACATTCAGGTTTGGATCATTCTTTCATAAGAAAATGCAAACTGCATATTAACCATTATTTTAACGCAGACAAGCAGTTTTTACATGCTTTACGACAATTAGGTGCAAATGAGTCTTTATAGGCAAAATTGCTTTATTTCATGAGGGTAAGTCTATTTACACTATAACATTCAGGTTTGGATCATTCTCTCATAAGAAAATGCAAACTGCATATTTACTATCATTTTAACGCATACAAGCAGTTTTTACATGCTTTATGGCAATTAGGTGCAAATGAGTCTTTATAGGCAAAATTGCTTTATTTCATGAGGGTAAGTCTATTTACACTATAACAATCAGGTTTGGATCATTCTCTCATAAGAAAATGCAAACTGCATATTAACCATTATTTTAACGCAGACAAGCAGTTTTTACATGCTTCACGACAATTGCGAGCAAATGAGTCCTTATAGGCAAAATTGCTTTATTTTACAAAGGTAAGTCTATTTTTACTATAACATCCAGGTTTAGATCATTTTCTCATAAGAAAATGCATACTGCATATTAACCATTATTTTAACGCATACAAGCAGTTTTTACATGCTTTATGACAACTAGGGGCAAATGAGTCCTTATAGGCAAAATTGCTTTATTTCATGAAGGTAATTCTATTTACACTATAACATTTAGGTTTGGATCATTCTCTCATAAGAAAATGCAAACTGCATATTAACCATTATTTTAACGCAAACAAGCAGTTTTTACATGCTTCACGACAATTGCGTGCAAATGAGTCCTTATAAACAAAATTGCTTTATTTTACAAAGGTAAGTCTATTTACACTATAACATTCAGGTTTAGATCATTCTCTCATAAGAAAATGCAAACTGCCTATTAACCATTATTTTAACGCATTCAAGCAGTTTTTACATGCTTTATGACAATTAGGGTCAAATGAGTCCTTATAGGCAAAATTGCTTTATTTCATGAGGGTTAGTCTATTTACACTATAACATTTAGGTTTGGATCATTCTCTCATAAGAAAATGCAAACTGCATATTAACCATTATTTAAACGCAGACAAGCAGTTTTTACATGCTTTACGACAATTAGGTGCAAATGAGTCCTTATAGGCAAAATTGCTTTATTTCTTGAGGGTTAGTCCATTTACACTATAACATTCAGGTTTGGATCGTTCTCTCATAAGAAAATGCAAACTGTATATTTACTATCATTTTAACGCATACAAGCAGTTTTTACATGCTTTATGGCAATTAGGTGCAAATGAGTCTTTATAGGCAAAATTGCTTTATTTCATGAGGGTAAGTCTATTTACACAATAACATTCAGGTTTGGATCATTCTCTCATAAGAAAATGCAAACTGCATATTTACTATCAATTTAACGCATACAAGCAGTTTTTACATGCTTTATGGCAATTAGGTGCAAATGAGTCTTTATAGGCAAATTTGCTTTATTTCATGAGGGTAAGTCTATTTACACTATAACAATCAGGTTTGGATCATTCTTTCATAAGAAAATGCAAACTGCATATTAACCATTATTTTAACGCAGACAAGCAGTTTTTACATGCTTTATGACAATTAGGTGCAAATGAGTCTTTATAAGCAAAATTGCTTTATTTCATGAGGGTTAGTCTATTTACACTATAACATTCAGGCTTGGATCATTCTCTCATAAGAAAATGCAAACTGCATATTAACCATTATTTTAACGCAGACAAGCAGTTTTTACATGCTTTACGACTATTAGGTGCAAATGAGTCTTTATAGGCAAAATTGCTTTATTTCATGAAGGTATAACTATTTACACTATACCATTCAGGTTTGGATCATTCTCTCATAAGAAAATGCAAACTGCATATTATCCATTATTTTAACGCAGACAAGCAGTTTTTACATGCTTTACGACAATTAGGTGCAAATAAGTCCTTATAGGCAAAATTGCTTTATTTTACAAAGGTAAGTTTACTTAAACTATAACATTCAGGTTTAGATCATTCTCTCATAAGAAAATGCAAACTGCATATTAACTATTATTTTAACGCATACAAGCAGTTTTTACATGCTTTATGACAATTAGGTGCAAATGTGTCTTTATAGGCAAAATTGCTTTATTTCATGAGGGTAAGTCTATTTACACTATTACATTCAGGTTTGGATCATTCTCTCATAAGAAAATGCAAACTGCATATTTACTATCATTTTAACGCATACAAGCAGTTTTTACATGCTTTATAGCAATTAGGTGCAAATGAGTCTTTATAGGCAAAATTGCTTTATTTCATGAGGGTAAGTCTATTTACACTATAACAATCAGGTTTGGATCATTCTTTCATAAGAAAATGCAAACTGCATATTAACCATTATTTTAACGCAGACAAGCAGTTTTTACATGCTTCACGACAATTGCGAGCAAATGAGTCCTTATAGGTAAAATTGCTTTATTTTACAAAGGTTAGTCTATTTTTACTATAACATTTAGGTTTAGATCATTCTCTCATAAGAAAATGCAAACTGCATATTAACCATTATTTTAACGCATACAAGCAGTTTTTACATGCTTTATGACAATTAGGGTCAAATGAGTCCTTATAGGCAAAATTGCTTTATTTCATGAAGGTAAGTCTATTTACACTATACCATTCAGGTTTGGATCATTCTCTCATAAGAAAATGCAAACTGCAAATTAAGCATTATTTTAACGCTGACAAGCAGTTTTTACATGCTTTATGACAATTAGGTGCAAATGAGTCTTTATAGGCAAAATTGCTTTATTTCATGAGGGTTAGTCTATTTACACTATAACATTCAGGTTTGGATCATTCTCTCATAAGAAAATGCAAACTGCATATTAACCATTATTTTAACGCAGACAAGCAGTTTTTACATGCTTTATGACAATTAGGGGCAAATGATGCCTTATAGGCAAAATTGCTTTATTTCATGAAGGTAAGTCTATTTACACTATACCATTTAGGTTTGGATCATTCTCTCATAAGAAAATGCAAACTGCATATTAACCATTATTTTAACGCAAACAAGCAGTTTTTACATGCTTTACGACAATTGCGTGCAAATGAGTCCTTATAGGCAAAATTGCTTTATTTTACAATGGTAAGTCTATTTACACTATTACATTCAGGTTTGGATCATTCTCTCATAAGAAAATGCAAACTGCATAATAACCATTATTTTAACGCAGACAAGCAGTTTTTACATGCTTCACGACAATTGCATGCAAATGAGTCCTTATAGGCAAAATTGCTTTATTTTACAAAGGTAAGTCTATTTACACTATAACATTCAGGTTTGGATTATTCTCTCATAAGAAAATGCAAACTGCATATTAACCATTATTTTAACGCAGACAAGCAGTTTTTACATGCTTTATGACAATTATGTGCAAATGAGTCTTTATAGGCAAAATTGCTTTATTTCATGAGGGTTAGTCTATTTACACTATAACATTCAGGTTTGGATCATTCTCTCATAAGAAAATGCAAACTGCATAATAACCATTATTTTAACGCAGACAAGCAGTTTTTACATGCTTCACGACAATTGCGTGCAAATGAGTCCTTATATGCAAAATTGCTTTATTTTACAAAGGTAAGTCTATTTACACTATAATATTCAGGTTTGGATTATTCTCTCATAAGAAAATGCAAACTGCATATTAACCATTATTTTAACGCAGACAAGCAGTTTTTACATGCTTAATGACAATTATGTGCAAATGAGTCTTTATAGGCAAAATTGCTTTATTTCATGAGGGTTAGTCTATTTACACTATAACATTCAGGTTTGGATCATTCTCTCATAAGAAAATGCAAACTGCATATTAAACATTATTTTTACGCAGACAAGCAGTTTTTACATGCTTTACGACAATTAGGTGCAAATGAGTCTTTATAGGCAAAATTGCTTTATTTCATGAGGATAAGTCTATTTACACTATAACATTCAGGTTTGGATCATTCTTTCATAAGAAAATGCAAACTGCATATTAACCATTATTTTAACGCAGACAAGCAGTTTTTACATGCTTAATGACAATTATGTGCAAATGAGTCTTTATAGGCAAAATTGCTTTATTTCATGAGGGTTAGTCTATTTACACTATAACATTCAGGTTTGGATCATTCTCTCATAAGAAAATGCAAACTGCATAATAACCATTATTTTAACGCAGACAAGCAGTTTTTACATGCTTCACGACAATTGCATGCAAATGAGTCCTTATAGGAAAAATTGCTTTATTTTACAAAGGTAAGTCTATTTACACTATAACATTCAGGTTTGGATCATTCTCTCATAAGAAAATGCAAACTGCATATTTACTATCATTTTCACACAGACAAGCAGTTTTTACATGCTTCACGACAATTGCGTGCAAATGAGTCCTTATATGCAAATTTGCTTTATTTTACAAAGGTTAGTCTATTTACACTATAATATTCAGGTTTGGATTATTCTCTCATAAGAAAACGCAAACTGCATATTAACCATTATTTTAACGCAGACAAGCAGTTTTTACATGCTTTATGACAATTATGTGCAAATGAGTCTTTATAGGCAAAATTGCTTTATTTCATGAGGGTTAGTCTATTTACACTATAACATTCAGGTTTGGATCATTCTCTCATAAGAAAATGCAAACTGCATATTAACCATTATTTTAACGCAGACAAGCAGTTTTTACATGCTTTACGACAATTAGGTGCAAATGAGTCTTTATAGGCAAAATTGCTTTATTTCATGAGGATAAGTCTATTTACACTATAACATTCAGGTTTGGATCATTCTTTCATAAGAAAATGCAAACTGCATATTAACCATTTTTTTAACGCAGACAAGCAGTTTTTACATGCTTTATGACAATTAGGTGCAAATGAGTCTTTATAGGCAAAATTGCTTTATTTCATTAGGGTTAGTCTATTTACACTATAACATTCAGGTTTGGATCATTCTCTCATAAGAAAATGCAAACTGCATATTAACCATTATTTTAACGCAGACAAGCAGTTTTTACATGCTTTATGACAATTAGGGGCAAATGAGTCCTTATATCAAAATTGCTTTATTTCATGAAGGTAAGTCTATTTAAACTATAACATTTGGGTTTGGATCATTCTCTCATAAGAAAATGCAAACTGCATATTAACCATTATTTTAACGCAAACAAGCAGTTTTTACATGCTTCACGACAATTGCGTGCAAATGAGTCCTTATAGGCAAAATTGCTTTATTTTACAATGGTAAGTCTACTTACACTATAAAATTCAGGTTTGGATCATTCTCTCATAAGAAAATGCAAACTGCACATTAACCATTATTTAAACGCAGACAAGCAGTTTTTACATGCTTTACGACAATTAGGTGGAAATGAGTCCTTATAGGCAAAATTGCTTTATTTTATGAAGGTAAGTCTATTTACACTATAACATTTAGGTTTGGATCATTCTCTCATAAGAAAATGCAAACTGCATATTAACCATTATTTTAACGCAAACAAGCAGTTTTTACATGCTTCACGACAATTGCGTGCAAATGAGTCCTTATAGGCAAAATTGATTTATTTTACAGTGGTAAGTCTATTTACACTATAACATTCAGGTTTGGATCATTCTCTCATAAGAAAATGCAAACTGCATATTAACCATTATTTAAATGCAGACAAGCAGTTTTTACATGCTTTACGACAATTAGGTGCAAATGAGTCCTTATAGGCAAAATTGCTTTATTTTATGAGGGTTAGTCTATTTACACTATAACATTCAGGTTTGGATCATTCTTTCATAAGAAAATGCAAACTGCATATTAACCATTATTTTAACGCAGACAAGCAGTTTTTACATGCTTTATGACAATTAGGTGCAAATGAGTCTTTATAGGCAAAATTGCTTTATTTCATGAGGGTTAGTCTATTTACACTATAACATTCAGGTTTGGATCATTCTCTCATAAGAAAATGCAAACTGCATATTAACCATTATTTTAACGCAGACAAGCAGTTTTTACATTCTTTATGACAATTAGGGGCAAATGAGTCCTTATAGGCAAAATTGCTTTATTTCATGAAGGTATAACTATTTACACTATAACATTTAGGTTTGGATCATTCTCTCATAAGAAAATGCAAACTGCATATTATCCATTATTTTAACGCAGACAAGCAGTTTTTACATGCTTTACGACAATTAGGTGCAAATAAGTCCTTATAGGCAAAATTGCTTTATTTTACAAAGGTAAGTTTACTTAAACTATAACATTCAGGTTTAGATCATTCTCTCATAAGAAAATGCAAACTGCATATTAACTATTATTTTAACGCATACAAGCAGTTTTTACATGCTTTATGACAATTAGGTGCAAATGAGTCTTTATAGGCAAAATTGCTTTATTTCATGAGGGTAAGTCTATTTACACTATAACATTCAGGTTTGGATCATTCTCTCATAAGAAAATGCAAACTGCATATTTACTATCATTTTAACGCATACAAGCAGTTTTTACATGCTTTATGACAATTAGGTGCAAATGAGTCTTTATAGGCAAAATTGCTTTATTTCATGAGGGTAAGTCTATTTACAATATAACATTCAGGTTTGGATCATTCTTTCATAAGAAAATGCAAACTGCATATTAACCATGATTTTAACGCATACAAGCAGTTTTTACATGCTTTATGACAATTAGGGTCAAATGAGTCCTTATAGGCAAAATTGCTTTATTTTATGAAGGTAAGTCTATTTACACTATACCATTCAATTTTGGATCATTCTCTCATAAGAAAATGCAAACTGCAAATTAACCATTATTTTAACGCTGACAAGCAGTTTTTACATGCTTTATGACAATTAGGGGCAAATAAGTCCTTATAGGCAAAATTGCTTTATTTCATGAAGGTAAGTCTATTTACACTATAACATTTAGGTTTGGATCATTCTCTCATAAGAAAATGCAAACTGCATATTAACCATTATTTTAACGCAAACAAGCAGTTTTTACATGCTTCACGACAATTGCGTGCAAATGAGTCCTTATAAACAAAATTGCTTTATTTTACAAAGGTAAGTCTATTTACACTATAACATTCAGGTTTGGATCATTCTCTCATAAGAAAATGCAAACTGCATATTAACCATTACTTAAACGCAGACAAGCAGTTTTTACATGCTTTACGACAATTAGGTGCAAATGAGTCCTTATAGGCAAAATTGCTTTATTTCATGAGGGTTAGTCTATTTACACTATAACATTTAGGTTTGGATCATTCTCTCATAAGAAAATGCAAACTGCATATTAACCATTATTTAAACGCAGACAAGCAGTTTTTACATGCTTTACGACAATTAGGTGCAAATGAGTCTTTATATGCAAAATTGCTTTATTTCATGAGGATAAGTCTATTTACACTATAACATTCAGGTTTGGATCATTCTTTCATAAGAAAATGCAAACTGCATATTAACCATTATTTTAACGCAGACAAGCAGTTTTTACATGCTTTACGACAATTAGGTGCAAATGAGTCTTTATAGGCAAAATTGCTTTATTTCATGAGGGTAAGTCTATTTACACTATAACATTCAGGTTTGGATCATTCTCTCATAAGAAAATGCAAACTGCATATTTACTATCATTTTAACGCATACAAGCAGTTTTTACATGCTTTATGGCAATTAGGTGCAAATGAGTCTTTATAGGCAAAATTGCTTTATTTCATGAGGGTAAGTCTATTTACACTATAACAATCAGGTTTGGATCATTCTCTCATAAGAAAATGCAAACTGCATATTAACCATTATTTTAACGCAGACAAGCAGTTTTTACATGCTTCACGACAATTGCGAGCAAATGAGTCCTTATAGGCAAAATTGCTTTATTTTACAAAGGTAAGTCTATTTTTACTATAACATCCAGGTTTAGATCATTTTCTCATAAGAAAATGCATACTGCATATTAACCATTATTTTAACGCATACAAGCAGTTTTTACATGCTTTATGACAACTAGGGGCAAATGAGTCCTTATAGGCAAAATTGCTTTATTTCATGAAGGTAATTCTATTTACACTATAACATTTAGGTTTGGATCATTCTCTCATAAGAAAATGCAAACTGCATATTAACCATTATTTTAACGCAAACAAGCAGTTTTTACATGCTTCACGACAATTGCGTGCAAATGAGTCCTTATAAACAAAATTGCTTTATTTTACAAAGGTAAGTCTATTTACACTATAACATTCAGGTTTAGATCATTCTCTCATAAGAAAATGCAAACTGCCTATTAACCATTATTTTAACGCATTCAAGCAGTTTTTACATGCTTTATGACAATTAGGGTCAAATGAGTCCTTATAGGCAAAATTGCTTTATTTCATGAGGGTTAGTCTATTTACACTATAACATTTAGGTTTGGATCATTCTCTCATAAGAAAATGCAAACTGCATATTAACCATTATTTAAACGCAGACAAGCAGTTTTTACATGCTTTACGACAATTAGGTGCAAATGAGTCCTTATAGGCAAAATTGCTTTATTTCTTGAGGGTTAGTCCATTTACACTATAACATTCAGGTTTGGATCGTTCTCTCATAAGAAAATGCAAACTGTATATTTACTATCATTTTAACGCATACAAGCAGTTTTTACATGCTTTATGGCAATTAGGTGCAAATGAGTCTTTATAGGCAAAATTGCTTTATTTCATGAGGGTAAGTCTATTTACACAATAACATTCAGGTTTGGATCATTCTCTCATAAGAAAATGCAAACTGCATATTTACTATCAATTTAACGCATACAAGCAGTTTTTACATGCTTTATGGCAATTAGGTGCAAATGAGTCTTTATAGGCAAATTTGCTTTATTTCATGAGGGTAAGTCTATTTACACTATAACAATCAGGTTTGGATCATTCTTTCATAAGAAAATGCAAACTGCATATTAACCATTATTTTAACGCAGACAAGCAGTTTTTACATGCTTTATGACAATTAGGTGCAAATGAGTCTTTATAAGCAAAATTGCTTTATTTCATGAGGGTTAGTCTATTTACACTATAACATTCAGGCTTGGATCATTCTCTCATAAGAAAATGCAAACTGCATATTAACCATTATTTTAACGCAGACAAGCAGTTTTTACATGCTTTACGACTATTAGGTGCAAATGAGTCTTTATAGGCAAAATTGCTTTATTTCATGAAGGTATAACTATTTACACTATACCATTCAGGTTTGGATCATTCTCTCATAAGAAAATGCAAACTGCATATTATCCATTATTTTAACGCAGACAAGCAGTTTTTACATGCTTTACGACAATTAGGTGCAAATAAGTCCTTATAGGCAAAATTGCTTTATTTTACAAAGGTAAGTTTACTTAAACTATAACATTCAGGTTTAGATCATTCTCTCATAAGAAAATGCAAACTGCATATTAACTATTATTTTAACGCATACAAGCAGTTTTTACATGCTTTATGACAATTAGGTGCAAATGTGTCTTTATAGGCAAAATTGCTTTATTTCATGAGGGTAAGTCTATTTACACTATTACATTCAGGTTTGGATCATTCTCTCATAAGAAAATGCAAACTGCATATTTACTATCATTTTAACGCATACAAGCAGTTTTTACATGCTTTATAGCAATTAGGTGCAAATGAGTCTTTATAGGCAAAATTGCTTTATTTCATGAGGGTAAGTCTATTTACACTATAACAATCAGGTTTGGATCATTCTTTCATAAGAAAATGCAAACTGCATATTAACCATTATTTTAACGCAGACAAGCAGTTTTTACATGCTTCACGACAATTGCGAGCAAATGAGTCCTTATAGGTAAAATTGCTTTATTTTACAAAGGTTAGTCTATTTTTACTATAACATTTAGGTTTAGATCATTCTCTCATAAGAAAATGCAAACTGCATATTAACCATTATTTTAACGCATACAAGCAGTTTTTACATGCTTTATGACAATTAGGGTCAAATGAGTCCTTATAGGCAAAATTGCTTTATTTCATGAAGGTAAGTCTATTTACACTATACCATTCAGGTTTGGATCATTCTCTCATAAGAAAATGCAAACTGCAAATTAAGCATTATTTTAACGCTGACAAGCAGTTTTTACATGCTTTATGACAATTAGGTGCAAATGAGTCTTTATAGGCAAAATTGCTTTATTTCATGAGGGTTAGTCTATTTACACTATAACATTCAGGTTTGGATCATTCTCTCATAAGAAAATGCAAACTGCATATTAACCATTATTTTAACGCAGACAAGCAGTTTTTACATGCTTTATGACAATTAGGGGCAAATGATGCCTTATAGGCAAAATTGCTTTATTTCATGAAGGTAAGTCTATTTACACTATACCATTTAGGTTTGGATCATTCTCTCATAAGAAAATGCAAACTGCATATTAACCATTATTTTAACGCAAACAAGCAGTTTTTACATGCTTTACGACAATTGCGTGCAAATGAGTCCTTATAGGCAAAATTGCTTTATTTTACAATGGTAAGTCTATTTACACTATTACATTCAGGTTTGGATCATTCTCTCATAAGAAAATGCAAACTGCATAATAACCATTATTTTAACGCAGACAAGCAGTTTTTACATGCTTCACGACAATTGCATGCAAATGAGTCCTTATAGGCAAAATTGCTTTATTTTACAAAGGTAAGTCTATTTACACTATAACATTCAGGTTTGGATTATTCTCTCATAAGAAAATGCAAACTGCATATTAACCATTATTTTAACGCAGACAAGCAGTTTTTACATGCTTTATGACAATTATGTGCAAATGAGTCTTTATAGGCAAAATTGCTTTATTTCATGAGGGTTAGTCTATTTACACTATAACATTCAGGTTTGGATCATTCTCTCATAAGAAAATGCAAACTGCATAATAACCATTATTTTAACGCAGACAAGCAGTTTTTACATGCTTCACGACAATTGCGTGCAAATGAGTCCTTATATGCAAAATTGCTTTATTTTACAAAGGTAAGTCTATTTACACTATAATATTCAGGTTTGGATTATTCTCTCATAAGAAAATGCAAACTGCATATTAACCATTATTTTAACGCAGACAAGCAGTTTTTACATGCTTAATGACAATTATGTGCAAATGAGTCTTTATAGGCAAAATTGCTTTATTTCATGAGGGTTAGTCTATTTACACTATAACATTCAGGTTTGGATCATTCTCTCATAAGAAAATGCAAACTGCATATTAAACATTATTTTTACGCAGACAAGCAGTTTTTACATGCTTTACGACAATTAGGTGCAAATGAGTCTTTATAGGCAAAATTGCTTTATTTCATGAGGATAAGTCTATTTACACTATAACATTCAGGTTTGGATCATTCTTTCATAAGAAAATGCAAACTGCATATTAACCATTATTTTAACGCAGACAAGCAGTTTTTACATGCTTTATGACAATTAGGTGCAAATGAGTCTTTATAGGCAAAATTGCTTTATTTCATTAGGGTTAGTCTATTTACACTATAACATTCAGGTTTGGATCATTCTCTCATAAGAAAATGCAAACTGCATATTAACCATTATTTTAACGCAGACAAGCAGTTTTTACATGCTTTATGACAATTAGGGGCAAATGAGTCCTTATATCAAAATTGCTTTATTTCATGAAGGTAAGTCTATTTACACTATAACATTTAGGTTTGGATCATTCTCTCATAAGAAAATGCAAACTGCATATTAACCATTATTTTAACGCAAACAAGCAGTTTTTACATGCTTCACGACAATTGCGTGCAATTGAGTCCTTATAGGCAAAATTGCTTTATTTTACAATGGTAAGTCTATTTACACTATAACATTCAGGTTTGGATCATTCTCTCATAAGAAAATGCAAACTGCATATTAACCATTATTTAAACGCAGACAAGCAGTTTTTACATGCTTTACGACAATAAGGTGCAAATGAGTCCTTATAGGCAAAATTGCTTTATTTTATGAAGGTAAGTCTATTTACACTATAACATTTAGGTTTGGATCATTCTCTCATAAGAAAATGCAAACTGCATATTAACCATTATTTTAACGCAAACAAGCAGTTTTTACATGCTTCACGACAATTGCGTGCAAATGAGTCCTTATAGGCAAAATTGCTTTATTTTACAATGGTGGGTCTATTTACACTATAACATTCAGGTTTGGATCATTCTCTCATAAGAAAATGCAAACTGCATATTAACCATTATTTAAATGCAGACAAGCAGTTTTTACATGCTTTACGACAATTAGGTGCAAATAAGTCCTTATAGGCAAAATTGCTTTATTTCATGAGGGTTAGTCTATTTACACTATAACATTTAGGTTTGGATCATTCTCTCATAAGAAAATGCAAACTGCATATTAACCATTATTTAAACGCAGACAAGCAGTTTTTACATGCTTTACGACAATTAGGTGCAAATGAGTCTTTCTAGGCAAAATTGCTTTATTTCATGAGGATAAGTCTATTTACACTATAACATTCAGGTTTGGATCATTCTTTCATAAGAAAATGCAAAATGCATATTAACCATTATTTTAACGCAGACAAGCAGTTTTTACATGCTTTATGACAATTAGGTGCAAATGAGTCTTTATAGGCAAAATTGCTTTATTTCATGAGGGTTAGTCTATTTACACTATAACATTCAGGTTTGGATCATTCTCTCATAAGAAAATGCAAACTGCATATTAACCATTATTTTAACGCAGACAAGCAGTTTTTACATTCTTTATGACAATTAGGGGCAAATGAGTCCTTATAGGCAAAATTGCTTTATTTCATGAAGGTATAACTATTTACACTATAACATTCAGGTTTGGATCATTCTCTCATAAGAAAATGCAAACTGCATATTATCCATTATTTTAACGCAGACAAGCAGTTTTTACATGCTTTATGACAATTAGGTGCAAATGAGTCTTTATAGGCAAAATTGCTTTATTTCATGAGGGTAAGTCTATTTACACTATAACATTCAGGTTTGGATCATTCTCTCATAAGAAAATGCAAACTGCATATTTACTATCATTTTAATGCATACAAGCAGTTTGCAAGCAGTGCAAATGATTCTTTATAGGCAAAATTGCTTTATTTCATGAGGGTAAATCTATTTACAATATAACATTCAGGTTTGGATCATTCTTTCATAAGAAAATGCAAACTGCATATTAACCATTATTTTAACGCAGACAAACAGTTCTTACATGCTACACGACAATTGCGTGCAAATGAGTCCTTATAGGCAAAATTGCATTATTTTATAAAGGTAAGTCTATTTTTACTATAACATTAAGGTTTAGATCATTCTCTCATAAGAAAATGCAAACTGCATATTAACCATGATTTTAACGCATACAAGCAGTTTTTACATGCTTTATGACAATTAGGGTCAAATGAGTCCTTATAGACAAAATTGCTTCATTTTATGAAGGTAAGTCTATTTACACTATACCATTCAATTTTGGATCATTCTCTCATAAGAAAATGCAAACTGCAAATTAACCATTATTTTAACGCTGACAAGCAGTTTTTACATGCTTTATGACAATTAGGGACAAATAAGTCCTTATAGGCAAAATTGCTTTATTTCATGAAGGTAAGTCTATTTACACTATGACATTCAGGTTTGGATCATTCTCTCATAAGAAAATGCAAACTGCATATTAACCATTATTTTAACGCTGACAAGCAGTTTTTACATGCTTTATGACAATTAGGGGCAAATGAGTCCCTATAGGCAAAATTGCTTTATTTCATGAAGGTAAGTCTATTTACACTATAACATTTAGGTTTGGATCATTCTCTCATAAGAAAATGCAAACTGCATAATAACCATTATTTTATCGCAGACAAGCAGTTTGAGTCCTTATAGGCAAAATTGCTTTATTTTACAAAGGTAAGTCTATTTACACTATAACATTCAGGTTTGGATCATTCTCTCATAAGAAAATGCAAACTGCATATTAACCATTATTTAAACGCAGTAAAGCAATTTTTACATGCTTTACGACAATTAGGTGCAAATGAGTCTTTATAGGCAAAATTGCTTTATTTCATGACGGTAAGTCTATTTACACTATAACATTCAGGTTTGGATCATTCTCTCATAAGAAAATGCAAACTGCATATTTACTATCATTTTCACGCAGACAAGCAGTTTTTACATGCTTCACGACAATTGCGTGCAAATGACTCCTTATATGCAAAATTGCTTTATTTTACAAAGGTAAGTCTATTTACACTATAATATTCAGGTTTGGATCATTCTCTCATAAGAAAATGCAAACTGCATATTAACCATTATTTTAACGCATACAAGCAGTATTTACATGCTTTATGACAATTAGGGGCAAATGAGTCCTTATAGGCAAAATTGCTTTATTTCATGAAGGTAAGTCTATTTACACTATACAATTTAAGTTTGGATCATTCTTTCATAAGAAAATGCAAACTGCATATTAACCATTATTTTAACGCAAACAAGCAGTTTTTACATGCTTCACGACAATTGCGTGCAAATGAGTCCTTATAGGCAAAATTGCTTTATTTTACAAAGGTAAGTCTATTTACACTATAACATTCAGGTTTAGATCATTCTCTCATAAGAAAATGCAAACTGCATATTATCCATTATTTTAACGCAGTCAAGCAGTTGTTACATGCTTTACGACAATTAGGTGCAAATAAGTCCTTATAGGCAAAATTGCTTTATTTTACAATGGTAAGTTTACTTAAACTATAACATTCAGGTTTGGATCATTCTCTCATAAGAAAATGCAAACTGCATATTAACCATTATTTTAACGCAAACAAGCAGTTTTTACATGCTTCACGACAATTGCGTGCAAAGAGTCCTTATAGGCAAAATTGCTTTATTTTACAAAGGTAAGTCTATTTACACTATAACATTCAGGTTTAGATCATTCTCTCATAAGAAAATGCAAACTGCATATTATCCATTATTTTAACGCAGTCAAGCAGTTGTTACATGCTTTACGACAATTAGGTGCAAATAAGTCCTTATAGGCAAAATTGCTTTATTTTACAATGGTAAGTTTACTTAAACTATAACATTCAGGTTTAGATCATTCTCTCATAAGAAAATGCAAACTGCATATTTACTATCATTTTAACGCATACAAGCAGTTTTTACATGCTTTATGGCAATTAGGTGCAAATGAGTCTTTATAGGCAAAATTGCTTTATTTCATGAGGGTAAGTCTATTTACACTATAACATTCAGGTTTGGATCATTCTCTCATAAGAAAATGCAAACTGCATATTATCCATTATTTTAACGCAGTCAAGCAGTTGTTACATGCTTTACGACAATTGCGAGCAAATGAGTCCTTATAGGCAAAATTGCTTTATTTTACAAAGGTAAGTCTATTTTTACTATAATATTCAGGTTTAGATCATTCTCTCATAAGAAAATGCAAACTGCATATTAACCATTATTTTAACGCATACAAGCAGTTTTTACATGCTTTATGACAATTAGGGTCAAATGAGTCCTTATAGGCAAAATTGCTTTATTTCATGAAGGTAAGTCTATTTACACTATACCATTCAGGTTTGGATCATTCTCTCATAAGAAAATGCAAACTGCAAATTAAGCATTATTTTAACGCTGACAAGCAGTTTTTACATGCTTTATGACAATTAGGGGCAAGTAAGTCCTTATAGGCAAAATTGCTTTATTTCATGAAGGTAAGTCTATTTACACTATGACATTCAGGTTTGGATCATTCTCTCATAAGAAAATGCAAACTGCATATTAACTATTATTTTAACGCTGACAAGCAGTTTTTACATGCTTTATGACAATTAGGGGCAAATGAGTCCCTATAATCAAAATTGCTTTATTTCATGAAGGTAAGTCTATTTACACTATAACTCTTAGGTTTGGATCATTCTCTCATAAGAAAATGCAAACTGCATAATAACCATTATTTTAACGCAGACAAGCAGTTTTTACATGCTTCACGACAATTGCATGCAAATGAGTCCTTAGTGGCAAAATTGCTTTATTTTACAAAGGTAAGTCTATTTACACTATAACATTCAGGTTTGGATCATTCTCTCATAAGAAAATGCAAACTGCATATTTACTATCATTTTCACGCAGACAAGCAGTTTTTACATGCTTCACGACAATTGCGGGCAAATGAGTCCTTATATGCAAAATTGCTTTATTTTACAAAGGTAAGTCTATTTACACTATAATATTCAGGTTTGGATTATTCTCTCATAAGAAAATGCAAACTGCATATTAACCATTATTTTAACGCAGACAAGCAGTTTTTACATGCTTTATGACAATTAGGTGCAAATGAGTCTTTATAGGCAAAATTGCTTTATTTCATGAGGGTTAGTCTATTTACACTATAACATTCAGGTTTGGATCATTCTCTCATAAGAAAATGCAAACTGCATATTAACCATTATTTTAACGCAGACAAGCAGTTTTTACATGCTTTACGACAATTAGGTGCAAATGAGTCTTTATAGGCAAAATTGCTTTATTTCATGAGGATAAGTCTATTTACACTATAACATTCAGGTTTGGATCATTCTTTCATAAGAAAATGCAAACTGCATATTAACCATTATTTTAACGCAGACAAGCAGTTTTTACATGCTTTATGACAATTAGGTGCAAATAAGTCTTTATAGGCAAAATTGCTTTATTTCATGAGGGTTAGTCTATTTACACTATAACATTCAGGTTTGGATCATTCTCTCATAAGAAAATGCAAACTGCATATTAACCATTATTTTAACGCAGACAAGCAGTTTTTACATGCTTTATGACAATTTGGGGCAAATGATGCCTTATAGGCAAAATTGCTTTATTTCATGAAGGTAAGTCTATTTACACTATACCATTTAGGTTTGGATCATTCTCTCATAAGAAAATGCAAACTGCATATTAACCATTATTTTAACGCAAACAAGCAGTTTTTACATGCTTCACGACAATTGCGTGCAAATGAGTCCTTATAGGCAAAATTGCTTTATTTTACAATGGTAAGTCTATTTACACTATTACATTCAGGTTTGGATCATTCTCTCATAAGAAAATGCAAACTGCATAATAACCATTATTTTAACGCAGACAAGCAGTTTTTACATGCTTCACGACAATTGCATGCAAATGAGTCCTTATAGGCAAAATTGCTTTATTTTACAAAGGTAAGTCTATTTACACTATAACATTCAGGTTTGGATCATTCTCTCATAAGAAAATGCAAACTGCATATTATCTATTATTTTAACGCAGTCAAGCAGTTGTTACATGCTTTACGACAATTAGGTGCAAATAAGTCCTTATAGGCAAAATTGCTTTATTTCATGAGGGTTAGTCTATTTACACTATAACATTCAGGTTTGGATCATTCTCTCATAAGAAAATGCAAACTGCATATTAACCAATATTTTAACGCAGACAAGCAGTTTTTACATGCTTTATGACAATTAGGGGCAAATGATGCCTTATAGGCAAAATTGCTTTATTTCATGAAGGTAAGTCTTTTTACACTATACCATTTAGGTTTGGATCATTCTCTCATAAGAAAATGCAAACTGCATATTAACCATTATTTTAACGCAAACAAGCAGTTTTTACATGCTTCACGACAATTGTGTGCAAATGAGTCCTTATAGGCAAAATTGCTTTATTTTACAATGGTAAGTCTATTTACACTATTACATTCAGGTTTGGATCATTCTCTCATAAGAAAATGCAAACTGCATAATAACCATTATTTTAACGCAGACAAGCAGTTTTTACATGCTTCACGACAATTGCATGCAAATGAGTCCTTATAGGCAAAATTGCTTTATTTTACAAAGGTAAGTCTATTAACACTATAACATTCAGGTTTGGATCATTCTCTCATAAGAAAATGTAAACTGCATATTAACCATTATTTTAACGCAGACAAGCAGTTTTTACATGCTTTACGACAATTAGGTGCAAATGAGTCTTTATAGGCAAAATTGCTTTATTTCATGAGGATAAGTCTATTTACACTATAACATTCAGGTTTGGATCATTCTTTCATAAGAAAATGCAAACTGCATATTAACCATTATTTTAACGCAGACAAGCAGTTTTTACATGCTTTATGACAATTAGGTGCAAATGAGTCTTTATAGGCAAAATTGCTTTATTTCATTAGGGTTAGTCTATTTACACTATACATTCAGGTTTGGATCATTCTCTCATAAGAAAATGCAAACTGCATATTAACCATTATTTTAACGCAGACAAGCAGTTTTTACATGCTTTATAACAATTAGGGGCAAATGAGTCCTTATATCAAAATTGCTTTATTTCATGAAGGTAAGTCTATTTACACTATAACATTTAGGTTTGGATCATTCTCTCATAAGAAAATGCAAACTGCATATTAACTATTATTTTAACGCATACAAGCAGTTTTTACATGCTTTATGACAATTAGGTGCAAATGAGTCTTTATAGGCAAAATTGCTTTATTTCATGAGGGTAAGTCTATTTACACTATAACATTCAGGTTTGGATCATTCTCTCATAAGAAAATGCAAACTGCATATTAACCATTATTTAAATGCAGACAAGCAGTTTTTACATGCTTTACGACAATTAGGTGCAAATGAGTCCTTATAGGCAAAATTGCTTTATTTCATGAGGGTTAGTCTATTTACACTATAACATTTAGGTTTGGATCATTCTCTCATAAGAAAATGCAAACTGCATATTAACTATTATTTTAACGCAGACAAGCAGTTTTTACATGCTTTATGACAATTAGGTGCAAATGAGTCTTTATAGGCAAAATTGCTTTATTTCATGAGGGTTAGTCTATTTACACTATAACATTCAGGTTTGGATCATTCTCTCATAAGAAAATGCAAACTGCATATTAACCATTATTTTAACGCAGATAAGCAGTTTTTACATTCCTTATGACAATTAGGGGCAAATGAGTCCTTATAGGCAAAATTGCTTTATTTCATGAAGGTATAACTATTTACACTATAACATTCAGGTTTGGATCATTCTCTCATAAGAAAATGTAAACTGCATATTATCCATTATTTTAACGCAGACAAGCAGTTTTTACATGCTTTACGACAATTAGGTGCAAATAAGTCCTTATAGGCAAAATTGCTTTATTTTACAAAGGTAAGTTTACTTAAACTATAACATTCAGGTTTAGATCATTCTCTCATAAGAAAATGCAAACTGCATATTAACTATTATTTTAACGCATACAAGCAGTTTTTACATGCTTTATGACAATTAGGTGCAAATGAGTCTTTATAGGCAAAATTGCTTTATTTCATGAGGGTAAGTCTATTTACACTATAACATTCAGGTTTGGATCATTCTCTCATAAGAAAATGCAAACTGCATATTTACTATCATTTTAACTCATACAAGCAGTTTTTACATGCTTTATGACAATTAGGTGCAAATGAGTCTTTATAGGCAAAATTGCTTTATTTCATGAGGGTAAGTCTATTTACAATATAACATTCAGGTTTGGATCATTCTTTCATAAGAAAATGCAAACTGCATATTAACCATTATTTTAACGCAGACAAACAGTTCTTACATGCTACACGACAATTGCGTGCAAATGAGTCCTTATAGGCAAAATTGCATTATTTTATAAAGGTAAGTCTATTTTTACTATAACATTCAGGTTTAGATCATTCTCTCATAAGAAAATGCAAACTGCATATTAACCATGATTTTAACGCATACAAGCAGTTTTTACATGCTTTATGACAATTAGGGTCAAATGAGTCCTTATAGGCAAAATTGCTTTATTTTATGAAGGTAAGTCTATTTACACTATACCATTCAATTTTGGATCATTCTCTCATAAGAAAATGCAAACTGCAAATTAACCATTATTTTAACGCTGACAAGCAGTTTTTACATGCTTTATGACAATTAGGGGCAAATAAGTCCTTATAGCCAAAATTGCTTTATTTCATGAAGGTAAGTCTATTTACACTATGACATTCAGGTTTGGATCATTCTCTCATAAGAAAATGCAAACTGCATATTAACCATTATTTTAACGCTGACAAGCAGTTTTTACATGCTTTATGACAATTAGGGGCAAATGAGTCCCTATAGGCAAAATTGCTTTATTTCATGAAGGTAAGTCTATTTACACTATAACATTCAGGTTTGGATCATTCTCTCATAAGAAAATGCAAACTGCATATTTACTATCATTTTCACGCAGACAAGCAGTTTTTACATGCTTCACGACAATTGCGTGCAAATGAGTCCTTATATGCAAAATTGTTTTATTTTACAAAGGTAAGTCTATTTACACTATAATATTCAGGTTTGGATCATTCTCTCATAAGAAAATGCAAACTGCATATTAACCATTATTTTAACGCATACAAGCAGTTTTTACATGCTTTATGACAATTAGGGGCAAATGAGTCCTTATAGGCAAAATTGCTTTATTTCATGAAGGTAAGTCTATTTACACTATACAATTTAAGTTTGGATCTTTCATTCATAAGAAAATGCAAACTGCATATTAACCATTATTTTAACGCAAACAAGCAGTTTTTACATGCTTCACGACAATTGCGTGCAAATGAGTCCTTATAGGCAAAATTGCTTTATTTTACAAAGGTAAGTCTATTTACACTATAACATTCAGGTTTGGATCATTCTCTCATAAGAAAATGCAAACTGCATATTAACCATTATTTTAACGCAAACAAGCAGTTTTTACATGCTTCACGACAATTGCGTGCAAAGAGTCCTTATAGGCAAAATTGCTTTATTTTACAAAGGTAAGTCTATTTACACTATAACATTCAGGTTTAGATCATTCTCTCATAAGAAAATGCAAACTGCATATTATCCATTATTTTAACGCAGTCAAGCAGTTGTTACATGCTTTACGACAATTAGGTGCAAATAAGTCCTTATAGGCAAAATTGCTTTATTTTACAATGGTAAGTTTACTTAAACTATAACATTCAGGTTTAGATCATTCTCTCATAAGAAAATGCAAACTGCATATTATCCATTATTTTAACGCAGTCAAGCAGTTGTTACATGCTTTACGACAATTAGGTGCAAATAAGTCCTTATAGGCAAAATTGCTTTATTTTACAATGGTAAGTTTACTTAAACTATAACATTCAGGTTTAGATCATTCTCTCATAAGAAAATGCAAACTGCATATTAACTATTATTTTAACGCATACAAGCAGTTTTTACATGCTTCACGACAATTGCGTGCAAATGAGTCCTTATAGGCAAAATTGCTTTATTTTACAATGGTAAGTCTATTTACACTATAACATTCAGGTTTGGATCATTCTCTCATAAGAAAATGCAAACTGCATATTAACCATTATTTAAACGCAGACAAGCAGTTTTTACATGCTTTACGACAATTAGGTGCAAATGAGTCCTTATAGGCAAAATTGCTTTATTTTATGAAGGTAAGTCTATTTACACTATAACATTTAGGTTTGGATCATTCTCTCATAAGAAAATGCAAACTGCATATTAACCATTATTTTAACGCAAACAAGCAGTTTTTACATGCTTCACGACAATTGCGTGCAAATGAGTCCTTATAGGCAAAATTGCTTTATTTTACAATGGTAAGTCTATTTACACTATAACATTCAGGTTTGAATCATTCTCTCATAAGAAAATGCAAACTGCATATTAACCATTATTTAAATGCAGACAAGCAGTTTTTACATGCTTTACGACAATTAGGTGCAAATGAGTCCTTATAGGCAAAATTGCTTTATTTCATGAGGGTTAGTCTATTTACACTATAACATTTAGGTTTGGATCATTCTCTCATAAGAAAATGCAAACTGCATATTAACCATTATTTAAACGCAGACAAGCAGTTTTTACATGCTTTACGACAATTAGGTGCAAATGAGTCTTACTAGGCAAAATTGCTTTATTTCATGAGGATAAGTCTATTTACACTATAACATTCAGGTTTGGATCATTCTTTCATAAGAAAATGCAAACTTCATATTAACCATTATTTTAACGCAGACAAGCAGTTTTTACATGCTTTATGACAATTAGGTGCAAATGAGTCTTTATAGGCAAAATTGCTTTATTTCATGAGGGTTAGTCTATTTACACTATAACATTCAGGTTTGGATCATTCTCTCATAAGAAAATGCAAACTGCATATTAACCATTATTTTAACGCAGACAAGCAGTTTTTACATGCTTTACGACAATTAGGTGCAAATGAGTCTTTATAGGCAAAATTGCTTTATTTCATGAGGATAAGTCTATTTACACTATAGCATTCAGGTTTGGATCATTCTTTCATAAGAAAATGCAAACTGCGTATTAACCATTATTTTAACGCAGACAAGCAGTTTTTACATGCTTTATGACAATTAGGTGCAAATAAGTCTTTATAGGCAAAATTGCTTTATTTCATGAGGGTTAGTCTATTTACACTATAACATTCAGGTTTGGATCATTCTCTCATAAGAAAATGCAAACTGCATATTAACCATTATTTTAACGCAGACAAGCAGTTTTTACATGCTTTATGACAATTAGGGGCAAATGATGCCTTATAGGCAAAATTGCTTTATTTCATGAAGGTAAGTCTATTTACACTATACCATTTAGGTTTGGATCATTCTCTCATAAGAAAATGCAAACTGCATATTAACCATTATTTTAACGCAAACAAGCAGTTTTTACATGCTTCACGACAATTGCGTGCAAATGAGTCCTTATAGGCAAAATTGCTTTATTTTACATTGGTAAGTCTATTTACACTATTACATTCAGGTTTGGATCATTCTCTCATAAGAAAATGCAAACTGCATAATAACCATTATTTTAACGCAGACAAGCAGTTTTTACATGCTTCACGACAATTGCATGCAAATGAGTCCTTATAGGCAAAATTGCTTTATTTTACAAAGGTAAGTCTATTTACACTATAACATTCAGGTTTGGATCATTCTCTCATAAGAAAATGCAAACTGCATATTTACTATCATTTTCACACAGACAAGCAGTTTTTACATGCTTCACGACAATTGCGTGCAAATGAGTCCTTATATGCAAATTTGCTTTATTTTACAAAGGTAAGTCTATTTACACTATAATATTCAGGTTTGGATTATTCTCTCATAAGAAAACGCAAACTGCATATTAACCATTATTTTAACGCAGACAAGCAGTTTTTACATGCTTTATGACAATTATGTGCAAATAAGTCTTTATAGGCAAAATTGCTTTATTTCATGAGGGTTAGTCTATTTACACTATAACATTCAGGTTTGGATCATTCTCTCATAAGAAAATGCAAACTGCATATTAACCATTATTTTAACGCAGACAAGCAGTTTTTACATGCTTTACGACAATTAGGTGCAAATGAGTCTTTATAGGCAAAATTGCTTTATTTCATGAGGATAAGTCTATTTACACTATAACATTCAGGTTTGGATCATTCTTTCATAAGAAAATGCAAACTGCATATTAACCATTTTTTTAACGCAGACAAGCAGTTTTTACATGCTTTATGACAATTAGGTGCAAATGAGTCTTTATAGGCAAAATTGCTTTAATTCATTAGGGTTAGTCTATTTACACTATAACATTCAGGTTTGGATCATTCTCTCATAAGAAAATGCAAACTGCATATTAACCATTATTTTAATGCAGACAAGCAGTTTTTACATGCTTTATGACAATTAGGGGCAAATGAGTCCTTATATCAAAATTGCTTTATTTCATGAAGGTAAGTCTATTTACACTATAACATTTGGGTTTGGATCATTCTCTCATAAGAAAATGCAAACTGCATATTAACCATTATTTTAACGCAAACAAGCAGTTTTTACATGCTTCACGACAATTGCGTGCAAAAGAGTCCTTATAGGCAAAATTGCTTTATTTTACAATGGTAAGTCTACTTATACTATAAAATTCAGGTTTGGATCATTCTCTCATAAGAAAATGCAAACTGCACATTAACCATTATTTAAACGCAGACAAGCAGTTTTTACATGCTTTACGACAATTAGGTGGAAATGAGTCCTTATAGGCAAAATTGCTTTATTTTATGAAGGTAAGTCTATTTACACTATAACATTTAGGTTTGGATCATTCTCTCATAAGAAAATGCAAACTGCATATTAACCATTATTTTAACACAAACAAGCAGTTTTTACATGCTTCACGACAATTGCGTGCAAATGAGTCCTTATAGGCAAAATTGATTTATTTTACAGTGGTAAGTCTATTTACACTATAACATTCAGGTTTGGATCATTCTCTCATAAGAAAATGCAAACTGCATATTAACCATTATTTAAATGCAGACAAGCAGTTTTTACATGCTTTACGACAATTAGGTGCAAATGAGTCCTTATAGGCAAAATTGCTTTATTTCATGAGGGTTAGTCTATTTACACTATAACATTTAGGTTTGGATCATTCTCTCATAAGAAAATGCAAACTGCATATTAACCATTATTTAAACGCAGACAAGCAGTTTTTACATGCTTTACGACAATTAGGTGCAAATGAGTCTTTCTAGGCAAAATTGCTTTATTTCATAAGGATAAGTCTATTTACACTATAACATTCAGGTTTGGATCATTCTTTCATAAGAAAATGCAAAATGCATATTAACCATTATTTTAACGCAGACAAGCAGTTTTTACATGCTTTATGACAATTAGGTGCAAATGAGTCTTTATAGGCAAAATTGCTTTATTTCATGAGGGTTAGTCTATTTACACTATAACATTCAGGTTTGGATCATTCTCTCATAAGAAAATGCAAACTGCATATTAACCATTATTTTAACGCAAACAAGCAGTTTTTACATGCTTCACGACAATTGCGTGCAAAGAGTCCTTATAGGCAAAATTGCTTTATTTTACAAAGGTAAGTCTATTTACACTATAACATTCAGGTTTAGATCATTCTCTCATAAGAAAATGCAAACTGCATATTAACCATTATTTTAACGCAAACAAGCAGTTTTTACATGCTTTATGACAATTAGGTGCAAATGAGTCTTTATAGGCAAAATTGCTTTATTTCATGAGGGTTAGTCTATTTACACTATAACATTTAGGTTTGGATCATTCTCTCATAAGAAAATGCAAATTGCATATTAACCATTATTTAAACGCAGACAAGCAGTTTTTACATGCTTTACGACAATTAGGTGCAAATGAGTCTTTCTAGGCAAAATTGCTTTATTTCATGAGGATAAGTCTATTTACACTATAACATTCAGGTTTGGATCATTCTTTCATAAGAAAAAGCAAAATGCATATTAACCATTATTTTAACGCAGACAAGCAGTTTTTACATGCTTTACGACAATTAGGTGCAAATAAGTCCTTATAGGCAAAATTGCTTTATTTTACAAAGGTAAGTTTACTTAAACTATAACATTCAGGTTTGGATCATTCTCTCATAAGAAAATGCAAACTGCATATTAACCATTATTTTAACGCAAACAAGCAGTTTTTACATGCTTCACGACAATTGCGTGCAAATGAGTCCTTATATGCAAATTTGCTTTATTTTACAAAGGTAAGTCTATTTACACTATAATATTCAGGTTTGGATTATTCTCTCATAAGAAAACGCAAACTGCATATGAACCATTATTTTAACGCAGACAAGCAGTTTTTACATGCTTTATGACAATTATGTGCAAATAAGTCTTTATAGGCAAAATTGCTTTATTTCATGAGGGTTAGTCTATTTACACTATAACATTCAGGTTTGGATCATTCTCTCATAAGAAAATGCAAACTGCATATTAACCATTATTTTAACGCAGACAAGCAGTTTTTACATGCTTTACGACAATTAGGTGCAAATGAGTCTTTATAGGCAAAATTGCTTTATTTCATGAGGATAAGTCTATTTACACTATAACATTCAGGTTTGGATCATTCTTTCATAAGAAAATGCAAACTGCATATTAACCATTTTTTTAACGCAGACAAGCAGTTTTTACATGCTTTATGACAATTAGGTGCAAATGAGTCTTTATAGGCAAAATTGCTTTATTTCATTAGGGTTAGTCTATTTACACTATAACATTCAGGTTTGGATCATTCTCTCATAAGAAAATGCAAACTGCATATTAACCATTATTTTAATGCAGACAAGCAGTTTTTACATGCTTTATGACAATTAGGGGCAAATGAGTCCTTATATCAAAATTGCTTTATATCATGAAGGTAAGTCTATTTACACTATAACATTTGGGTTTGGATCATTCTCTCATAAGAAAATGCAAACTGCATATTAACCATTATTTTAACGCAAACAAGCAGTTTTTACATGCTTCACGACAATTGCGTGCAAAAGAGTCCTTATAGGCAAAATTGCTTTATTTTACAATGGTAAGTCTACTTACACTATAAAATTCAGGTTTGGATCATTCTCTCATAAGAAAATGCAAACTGCACATTAACCATTATTTAAACGCAGACAAGCAGTTTTTACATGCTTTACGACAATTAGGTGGAAATGAGTCCTTATAGGCAAAATTGCTTTATTTTATGAAGGTAAGTCTATTTACACTATAACATTTAGGTTTGGATCATTCTCTCATAAGAAAATGCAAACTGCATATTAACCATTATTTTAACGCAAACAAGCAGTTTTTACATGCTTCACGACAATTGCGTGCAAATGAGTCCTTATAGGCAAAATTGCTTTATTTTACATTGGTAAGTCTATTTACACTATTACATTCAGGTTTGGATCATTCTCTCATAAGAAAATGCAAACTGCATAATAACCATTATTTTAACGCAGACAAGCAGTTTTTACATGCTTCACGACAATTGCATGCAAATGAGTCCTTATAGGCAAAATTGCTTTATTTTACAAAGGTAAGTCTATTTACACTATAACATTCAGGTTTGGATCATTCTCTCATAAGAAAATGCAAACTGCATATTTACTATCATTTTCACACAGACAAGCAGTTTTTACATGCTTCACGACAATTGCGTGCAAATGAGTCCTTATATGCAAATTTGCTTTATTTTACAAAGGTAAGTCTATTTACACTATAATATTCAGGTTTGGATTATTCTCTCATAAGAAAACGCAAACTGCATATTAACCATTATTTTAACGCAGACAAGCAGTTTTTACATGCTTTATGACAATTATGTGCAAATAAGTCTTTATAGGCAAAATTGCTTTATTTCATGAGGGTTAGTCTATTTACACTATAACATTCAGGTTTGGATCATTCTCTCATAAGAAAATGCAAACTGCATATTAACCATTATTTTAACGCAGACAAGCAGTTTTTACATGCTTTACGACAATTAGGTGCAAATGAGTCTTTATAGGCAAAATTGCTTTATTTCATGAGGATAAGTCTATTTACACTATAACATTCAGGTTTGGATCATTCTTTCATAAGAAAATGCAAACTGCATATTAACCATTTTTTTAACGCAGACAAGCAGTTTTTACATGCTTTATGACAATTAGGTGCAAATGAGTCTTTATAGGCAAAATTGCTTTAATTCATTAGGGTTAGTCTATTTACACTATAACATTCAGGTTTGGATCATTCTCTCATAAGAAAATGCAAACTGCATATTAACCATTATTTTAATGCAGACAAGCAGTTTTTACATGCTTTATGACAATTAGGGGCAAATGAGTCCTTATATCAAAATTGCTTTATTTCATGAAGGTAAGTCTATTTACACTATAACATTTGGGTTTGGATCATTCTCTCATAAGAAAATGCAAACTGCATATTAACCATTATTTTAACGCAAACAAGCAGTTTTTACATGCTTCACGACAATTGCGTGCAAAAGAGTCCTTATAGGCAAAATTGCTTTATTTTACAATGGTAAGTCTACTTATACTATAAAATTCAGGTTTGGATCATTCTCTCATAAGAAAATGCAAACTGCACATTAACCATTATTTAAACGCAGACAAGCAGTTTTTACATGCTTTACGACAATTAGGTGGAAATGAGTCCTTATAGGCAAAATTGCTTTATTTTATGAAGGTAAGTCTATTTACACTATAACATTTAGGTTTGGATCATTCTCTCATAAGAAAATGCAAACTGCATATTAACCATTATTTTAACGCAAACAAGCAGTTTTTACATGCTTCACGACAATTGCGTGCAAATGAGTCCTTATAGGCAAAATTGATTTATTTTACAGTGGTAAGTCTATTTACACTATAACATTCAGGTTTGGATCATTCTCTCATAAGAAAATGCAAACTGCATATTAACCATTATTTAAATGCAGACAAGCAGTTTTTACATGCTTTACGACAATTAGGTGCAAATGAGTCCTTATAGGCAAAATTGCTTTATTTCATGAGGGTTAGTCTATTTACACTATAACATTTAGGTTTGGATCATTCTCTCATAAGAAAATGCAAACTGCATATTAACCATTATTTAAACGCAGACAAGCAGTTTTTACATGCTTTACGACAATTAGGTGCAAATGAGTCTTTCTAGGCAAAATTGCTTTATTTCATGAGGATAAGTCTATTTACACTATAACATTCAGGTTTGGATCATTCTTTCATAAGAAAATGCAAAATGCATATTAACCATTATTTTAACGCAGACAAGCAGTTTTTACATGCTTTATGACAATTAGGTGCAAATGAGTCTTTATAGGCAAAATTGCTTTATTTCATGAGGGTTAGTCTATTTACACTATAACATTCAGGTTTGGATCATTCTCTCATAAGAAAATGCAAACTGCATATTAACCATTATTTTAACGCAAACAAGCAGTTTTTACATGCTTCACGACAATTGCGTGCAAAGAGTCCTTATAGGCAAAATTGCTTTATTTTACAAAGGTAAGTCTATTTACACTATAACATTCAGGTTTAGATCATTCTCTCATAAGAAAATGCAAACTGCATATTAACCATTATTTTAACGCAAACAAGCAGTTTTTACATGCTTTATGACAATTAGGTGCAAATGAGTCTTTATAGGCAAAATTGCTTTATTTCATGAGGGTTAGTCTATTTACACTATAACATTTAGGTTTGGATCATTCTCTCATAAGAAAATGCAAATTGCATATTAACCATTATTTAAACGCAGACAAGCAGTTTTTACATGCTTTACGACAATTAGGTGCAAATGAGTCTTTCTAGGCAAAATTGCTTTATTTCATGAGGATAAGTCTATTTACACTATAACATTCAGGTTTGGATCATTCTTTCATAAGAAAATGCAAAATGCATATTAACCATTATTTTAACGCAGACAAGCAGTTTTTACATGCTTTACGACAATTAGGTGCAAATAAGTCCTTATAGGCAAAATTGCTTTATTTTACAAAGGTAAGTTTACTTAAACTATAACATTCAGGTTTGGATCATTCTCTCATAAGAAAATGCAAACTGCATATTAACCATTATTTTAACGCAAACAAGCAGTTTTTACATGCTTCACGACAATTGCGTGCAAATGAGTCCTTATATGCAAATTTGCTTTATTTTACAAAGGTAAGTCTATTTACACTATAATATTCAGGTTTGGATTATTCTCTCATAAGAAAACGCAAACTGCATATGAACCATTATTTTAACGCAGACAAGCAGTTTTTACATGCTTTATGACAATTATGTGCAAATAAGTCTTTATAGGCAAAATTGCTTTATTTCATGAGGGTTAGTCTATTTACACTATAACATTCAGGTTTGGATCATTCTCTCATAAGAAAATGCAAACTGCATATTAACCATTATTTTAACGCAGACAAGCAGTTTTTACATGCTTTACGACAATTAGGTGCAAATGAGTCTTTATAGGCAAAATTGCTTTATTTCATGAGGATAAGTCTATTTACACTATAACATTCAGGTTTGGATCATTCTTTCATAAGAAAATGCAAACTGCATATTAACCATTTTTTTAACGCAGACAAGCAGTTTTTACATGCTTTATGACAATTAGGTGCAAATGAGTCTTTATAGGCAAAATTGCTTTATTTCATTAGGGTTAGTCTATTTACACTATAACATTCAGGTTTGGATCATTCTCTCATAAGAAAATGCAAACTGCATATTAACCATTATTTTAATGCAGACAAGCAGTTTTTACATGCTTTATGACAATTAGGGGCAAATGAGTCCTTATATCAAAATTGCTTTATATCATGAAGGTAAGTCTATTTACACTATAACATTTGGGTTTGGATCATTCTCTCATAAGAAAATGCAAACTGCATATTAACCATTATTTTAACGCAAACAAGCAGTTTTTACATGCTTCACGACAATTGCGTGCAAAAGAGTCCTTATAGGCAAAATTGCTTTATTTTACAATGGTAAGTCTACTTACACTATAAAATTCAGGTTTGGATCATTCTCTCATAAGAAAATGCAAACTGCACATTAACCATTATTTAAACGCAGACAAGCAGTTTTTACATGCTTTACGACAATTAGGTGGAAATGAGTCCTTATAGGCAAAATTGCTTTATTTTATGAAGGTAAGTCTATTTACACTATAACATTTAGGTTTGGATCATTCTCTCATAAGAAAATGCAAACTGCATATTAACCATTATTTTAACGCAAACAAGCAGTTTTTACATGCTTCACGACAATTGCGTGCAAATGAGTCCTTATAGGCAAAATTGATTTATTTTACAGTGGTAAGTCTATTTATACTATAACATTCAGGTTTGGATCATTCTCTCATAAGAAAATGCAAACTGCATATTAACCATTATTTAAATGCAGACAAGCAGTTTTTACATGCTTTACGACAATTAGGTGCAAATGAGTCCTTATAGGCAAAATTGCTTTATTTCATGAGGGTTAGTCTATTTACACTATAACATTTAGGTTTGGATCATTCTCTCATAAGAAAATGCAAACTGCATATTAACCATTATTTAAACGCAGACAAGCAGTTTTTACATGCTTTACGACAATTAGGTGCAAATGAGTCTTTCTAGGCAAAATTGCTTTATTTCATGAGGATAAGTCTATTTACACTATAACATTCAGGTTTGGATCATTCTTTCATAAGAAAATGCAAAATGCATATTAACCATTATTTTAACGCAGACAAGCAGTTTGTACATGCTTTATGACAATTAGGTGCAAATGAGTCTTTATAGGCAAAATTGCTTTATTTCATGAGGGTTAGTCTATTTACACTATTACATTCAGGTTTGGATCATTCTCTCATAAGAAAATGCAAACTGCATATTAACCATTATTTTAACGCAAACAAGCAGTTTTTACATGCTTCACGACAATTGCGTGCAAAGAGTCCTTATAGGCAAAATTGCTTTATTTTACAAAGGTAAGTCTATTTACACTATAACATTCAGGTTTAGATCATTCTCTCATAAGAAAATGCAAACTGCATATTAACCATTATTTTAACGCAAACAAGCAGTTTTTACATGCTTTATGACAATTAGGTGCAAATGAGTCTTTATAGGCAAAATTGCTTTATTTCATGAGGGTTAGTCTATTTACACTATAACATTTAGGTTTGGATCATTCTCTCATAAGAAAATGCAAACTGCATATTAACCATTATTTAAACGCAGACAAGCAGTTTTTACATGCTTTACGACAATTAGGTGCAAATGAGTCTTTCTAGGCAAAATTGCTTTATTTCATGAGGATAAGTCTATTTACACTATAACATTCAGGTTTGGATCATTCTTTCATAAGAAAATGCAAAATGCATATTAACCATTATTTTAACGCAGACAAGCAGTTTTTACATGCTTTACGACAATTAGGTGCAAATAAGTCCTTATAGGCAAAATTGCTTTATTTTACAAAGGTAAGTTTACTTAAACTATAACATTCAGGTTTGGATCATTCTCTCATAAGAAAATGCAAACTGCATATTAACCATTATTTTAACGCAAACAAGCAGTTTTTACATGCTTCACGACAATTGCGTGCAAAGATTCCTTATAGGCAAAATTGCTTTATTTTACAAAGGTAAGTCTATTTACACTATAACATTCAGGTTTAGATCATTCTCTCATAAGAAAATGCAAACTGCATATTATCCATTATTTTAACGCAGTCAAGCAGTTGTTACATGCTTTACGACAATTAGGTGCAAATAAGTCCTTATAGGCAAAATTGCTTTATTTTACAATGGTAAGTTTACTTAAACTATAACATTCAGGTTTAGATCATTCTCTCATAAGAAAATGCAAACTGCATATTTACTATCATTTTAACGCATACAAGCAGTTTTTACATGCTTTATGGCAATTAGGTGCAAATGAGTCTTTATAGGCAAAATTGCTTTATTTCATGAGGGTAAGTCTATTTACACTATAACATTCAGGTTTGGATCATTCTCTCATAAGAAAATGCAAACTGCATATTATCCATTATTTTAACGCAGTCAAGCAGTTGTTACATGCTTTACGACAATTGCGAGCAAATGAGTCCTTATAGGCAAAATTGCTTTATTTTACAAAGGTAAGTCTATTTTTACTATAATATTCAGGTTTAGATCATTCTCTCATAAGAAAATGCAAACTGCATATTAACCATTATTTTAACGCATACAAGCAGTTTTTACATGCTTTATGACAATTAGGGTCAAATGAGTCCTTATAGGCAAAATTGCTTTATTTCATGAAGGTAAGTCTATTTACACTATACCATTCAGGTTTGGATCATTCTCTCATAAGAAAATGCAAACTGCAAATTAAGCATTATTTTAACGCTGACAAGCAGTTTTTACATGCTTTATGACAATTAGGGGCAAGTAAGTCCTTATAGGCAAAATTGCTTTATTTCATGAAGGTAAGTCTATTTACACTATGACATTCAGGTTTGGATCATTCTCTCATAAGAAAATGCAAACTGCATATTAACCATTATTTTAACGCTGACAAGCAGTTTTTACATGCTTTATGACAATTAGGGGCAAATGAGTCCCTATAATCAAAATTGCTTTATTTCATGAAGGTAAGTCTATTTACACTATAACATTTAGGTTTGGATCATTCTCTCATAAGAAAATGCAAACTGCATAATAACCATTATTTTAACGCAGACAAGCAGTTTTTAAATGCTTCACGACAATTGCATGCAAGTGAGTCCTTAGTGGCAAAATTGCTTTATTTTACAAAGGTAAGTCTATTTACACTATAACATTCAGGTTTGGATCATTCTCTCATAAGAAAATGCAAACAGCATATTTACTATCATTTTCACGCAGACAAGCAGTTTTTACATGCTTCACGACAATTGCGGGCAAATGAGTCCTTATATGCAAAATTGCTTTATTTTACAAAGGTAAGTCTATTTACACTATAATATTCAGGTTTGGATTATTCTCTCATAAGAAAATGCAAACTGCATATTAACCATTATTTTAACGCAGACAAGCAGTTTTTACATGCTTTATGACAATTAGGTGCAAATGAGTCTTTATAGGCAAAATTGCTTTATTTCATGAGGGTTAGTCTATTTACACTATAACATTCAGGTTTGGATCATTCTCTCATAAGAAAATGCAAACTGCATATTAACCATTATTTTAACGCAGACAAGCAGTTTTTACATGCTTTACGACAATTAGGTGCAAATGAGTCTTTATAGGCAAAATTGCTTTATTTCATGAGGATAAGTCTATTTACACTATAACATTCAGGTTTGGATCATTCTTTCATAAGAAAATGCAAACTGCATATTAACCATTATTTTAACGCAGACAAGCAGTTTTTACATGCTTTATGACAATTAGGTGCAAATAAGTCTTTATAGGCAAAATTGCTTTATTTCATGAGGGTTAGTCTATTTACACTATAACATTCAGGTTTGGATCATTCTCTGATAAGAAAATGCAAACTGCATATTAACCATTATTTTAACGCAGACAAGCAGTTTTTACATGCTTTACGACAATTAGGTGCAAATGAGTCTTTATAGGCAAAATTGCTTTATTTCATGAGGATAAGTCTATTTACACTATAACATTCAGGTTTGGATCATTCTTTCATAAGAAAATGCAAACTGCATATTAACCATTTTTTTAACGCAGACAAGCAGTTTTTACATGCTTTATGACAATTAGGTGCAAATGAGTCTTTATAGGCAAAATTGCTTTATTTCATTAGGGTTAGTCTATTTACACTATAACATTCAGGTTTGGATCATTCTCTCATAAGAAAATGCAAACTGCATATTAACCATTATTTTAATGCAGACAAGCAGTTTTTACATGCTTTATGACAATTAGGGGCAAATGAGTCCTTATATCAAAATTGCTTTATATCATGAAGGTAAGTCTATTTACACTATAACATTTGGGTTTGGATCATTCTCTCATAAGAAAATGCAAACTGCATATTAACCATTATTTTAACGCAAACAAGCAGTTTTTACATGCTTCACGACAATTGCGTGCAAAAGAGTCCTTATAGGCAAAATTGCTTTATTTTACAATGGTAAGTCTACTTACACTATAAAATTCAGGTTTGGATCATTCTCTCATAAGAAAATGCAAACTGCACATTAACCATTATTTAAACGCAGACAAGCAGTTTTTACATGCTTTACGACAATTAGGTGGAAATGAGTCCTTATAGGCAAAATTGCTTTATTTTATGAAGGTAAGTCTATTTACACTATAACATTTAGGTTTGGATCATTCTCTCATAAGAAAATGCTAACTGCATATTAACCATTATTTTAACGCAAACAAGCAGTTTTTACATGCTTCACGACAATTGCGTGCAAATGAGTCCTTATAGGCAAAATTGATTTATTTTACAGTGGTAAGTCTATTTACACTATAACATTCAGGTTTGGATCATTCTCTCATAAGAAAATGCAAACTGCATATTAACCATTATTTAAATGCAGACAAGCAGTTTTTACATGCTTTACGACAATTAGGTGCAAATGAGTCCTTATAGGCAAAATTGCTTTATTTCATGAGGGTTAGTCTATTTACACTATAACATTTAGGTTTGGATCATTCTCTCATAAGAAAATGCAAACTGCATATTAACCATTATTTAAACGCAGACAAGCAGTTTTTACATGCTTTACGACAATTAGGTGCAAATGAGTCTTTCTAGGCAAAATTGCTTTATTTCATGAGGATAAGTCTATTTACACTATAACATTCAGGTTTGGATCATTCTTTCATAAGAAAATGCAAAATGCATATTAACCATTATTTTAACGCAGACAAGCAGTTTGTACATGCTTTATGACAATTAGGTGCAAATGAGTCTTTATAGGCAAAATTGCTTTATTTCATGAGGGTTAGTCTATTTACACTATAACATTCAGGTTTGGATCATTCTCTCATAAGAAAATGCAAACTGCATATTAACCATTATTTTAACGCAAACAAGCAGTTTTTACATGCTTCACGACAATTGCGTGCAAAGAGTCCTTATAGGCAAAATTGCTTTATTTTACAAAGGTAAGTCTATTTACACTATAACATTCAGGTTTAGATCATTCTCTCATAAGAAAATGCAAACTGCATATTAACCATTATTTTAACGCAAACAAGCAGTTTTTACATGCTTTATGACAATTAGGTGCAAATGAGTCTTTATAGGCAAAATTGCTTTATTTCATGAGGGTTAGTCTATTTACACTATAACATTTAGGTTTGGATCATTCTCTCATAAGAAAATGCAAACTGCATATTAACCATTATTTAAACGCAGACAAGCAGTTTTTACATGCTTTACGACAATTAGGTGCAAATGAGTCTTTCTAGGCAAAATTGCTTTATTTCATGAGGATAAGTCTATTTACACTATAACATTCAGGTTTGGATCATTCTTTCATAAGAAAATGCAAAATGCCTATTAACCATTATTTTAACGCAGACAAGCAGTTTTTACATGCTTTACGACAATTAGGTGCAAATAAGTCCTTATAGGCAAAATTGCTTTATTTTACAAAGGTAAGTTTACTTAAACTATAACATTCAGGTTTGGATCATTCTCTCATAAGAAAATGCAAACTGCATATTAACCATTATTTTAACGCAAACAAGCAGTTTTTACATGCTTCACGACAATTGCGTGCAAAGATTCCTTATAGGCAAAATTGCTTTATTTTACAAAGGTAAGTCTATTTACACTATAACATTCAGGTTTAGATCATTCTCTCATAAGAAAATGCAAACTGCATATTATCCATTATTTTAACGCAGTCAAGCAGTTGTTACATGCTTTACGACAATTAGGTGCAAATAAGTCCTTATAGGCAAAATTGCTTTATTTTACAATGGTAAGTTTACTTAAACTATAACATTCAGGTTTAGATCATTCTCTCATAAGAAAATGCAAACTGCATATTTACTATCATTTTAACGCATACAAGCAGTTTTTACATGCTTTATGGCAATTAGGTGCAAATGAGTCTTTATAGGCAAAATTGCTTTATTTCATGAGGGTAAGTCTATTTACACTATAACATTCAGGTTTGGATCATTCTCTCATAAGAAAATGCAAACTGCATATTATCCATTATTTTAACGCAGTCAAGCAGTTGTTACATGCTTTACGACAATTGCGAGCAAATGAGTCCTTATAGGCAAAATTGCTTTATTTTACAAAGGTAAGTCTATTTTTACTATAATATTCAGGTTTAGATCATTCTCTCATAAGAAAATGCAAACTGCATATTAACCATTATTTTAACGCATACAAGCAGTTTTTACATGCTTTATGACAATTAGGGTCAAATGAGTCCTTATAGGCAAAATTGCTTTATTTCATGAAGGTAAGTCTATTTACACTATACCATTCAGGTTTGGATCATTCTCTCATAAGAAAATGCAAACTGCAAATTAAGCATTATTTTAACGCTGACAAGCAGTTTTTACATGCTTTATGACAATTAGGGGCAAGTAAGTCCTTATAGGCAAAATTGCTTTATTTCATGAAGGTAAGTCTATTTACACTATGACATTCAGGTTTGGATCATTCTCTCATAAGAAAATGCAAACTGCATATTAACCATTATTTTAACGCTGACAAGCAGTTTTTACATGCTTTATGACAATTAGGGGCAAATGAGTCCCTATAATCAAAATTGCTTTATTTCATGAAGGTAAGTCTATTTACACTATAACATTTAGGTTTGGATCATTCTCTCATAAGAAAATGCAAACTGCATAATAACCATTATTTTAACGCAGACAAGCAGTTTTTACATGCTTTATGACAATTAGGTGCAAATGAGTCTTTATAGGCAAAATTGCTTTATTTCATGAGGGTTAGTCTATTTACACTATAACATTCAGGTTTGGATCATTCTCTCATAAGAAAATGCAAACAGCATATTTACTATCATTTTCACGCAGACAAGCAGTTTTTACATGCTTCACGACAATTGCGGGCAAATGAGTCCTTATATGCAAAATTGCTTTATTTTACAAAGGTAAGTCTATTTACACTATAATATTCAGGTTTGGATTATTCTCTCATAAGAAAATGCAAACTGCATATTAACCATTATTTTAACGCAGACAAGCAGTTTTTACATGCTTTATGACAATTAGGTGCAAATGAGTCTTTATAGGCAAAATTGCTTTATTTCATGAGGGTTAGTCTATTTACACTATAACATTCAGGTTTGGATCATTCTCTCATAAGAAAATGCAAACTGCATATTAACCATTATTTTAACGCAGACAAGCAGTTTTTACATGCTTTACGACAATTAGGTGCAAATGAGTCTTTATAGGCAAAATTGCTTTATTTCATGAGGATAAGTCTATTTACACTATAACATTCAGGTTTGGATCATTCTTTCATAAGAAAATGCAAACTGCATATTAACCATTATTTTAACGCAGACAAGCAGTTTTTACATGCTTTATGACAATTAGGTGCAAATAAGTCTTTATAGGCAAAATTGCTTTATTTCATGAGGGTTAGTCTATTTACACTATAACATTCAGGTTTGGATCATTCTCTGATAAGAAAATGCAAACTGCATATTAACCATTATTTTAACGCAGACAAGCAGTTTTTACATGCTTTACGACAATTAGGTGCAAATGAGTCTTTATAGGCAAAATTGCTTTATTTCATGAGGATAAGTCTATTTACACTATAACATTCAGGTTTGGATCATTCTTTCATAAGAAAATGCAAACTGCATATTAACCATTTTTTTAACGCAGACAAGCAGTTTTTACATGCTTTATGACAATTAGGTGCAAATGAGTCTTTATAGGCAAAATTGCTTTATTTCATTAGGGTTAGTCTATTTACACTATAACATTCAGGTTTGGATCATTCTCTCATAAGAAAATGCAAACTGCATATTAACCATTATTTTAATGCAGACAAGCAGTTTTTACATGCTTTATGACAATTAGGGGCAAATGAGTCCTTATATCAAAATTGCTTTATATCATGAAGGTAAGTCTATTTACACTATAACATTTGGGTTTGGATCATTCTCTCATAAGAAAATGCAAACTGCATATTAACCATTATTTTAACGCAAACAAGCAGTTTTTACATGCTTCACGACAATTGCGTGCAAAAGAGTCCTTATAGGCAAAATTGCTTTATTTTACAATGGTAAGTCTACTTACACTATAAAATTCAGGTTTGGATCATTCTCTCATAAGAAAATGCAAACTGCACATTAACCATTATTTAAACGCAGACAAGCAGTTTTTACATGCTTTACGACAATTAGGTGGAAATGAGTCCTTATAGGCAAAATTGCTTTATTTTATGAAGGTAAGTCTATTTACACTATAACATTTAGGTTTGGATCATTCTCTCATAAGAAAATGCAAACTGCATATTAACCATTATTTTAACGCAAACAAGCAGTTTTTACATGCTTCACGACAATTGCGTGCAAATGAGTCCTTATAGGCAAAATTGATTTATTTTACAGTGGTAAGTCTATTTACACTATAACATTCAGGTTTGGATCATTCTCTCATAAGAAAATGCAAACTGCATATTAACCATTATTTAAATGCAGACAAGCAGTTTTTACATGCTTTACGACAATTAGGTGCAAATGAGTCCTTATAGGCAAAATTGCTTTATTTCATGAGGGTTAGTCTATTTACACTATAACATTTAGGTTTGGATCATTCTCTCATAAGAAAATGCAAACTGCATATTAACCATTATTTAAACGCAGACAAGCAGTTTTTACATGCTTTACGACAATTAGGTGCAAATGAGTCTTTCTAGGCAAAATTGCTTTATTTCATGAGGATAAGTCTATTTACACTATAACATTCAGGTTTAGATCATTCTCTCATAAGAAAATGCAAACTGCATATTAACCATTATTTTAACGCAAACAAGCAGTTTTTACATGCTTTATGACAATTAGGTGCAAATGAGTCTTTATAGGCAAAATTGCTTTATTTCATGAGGGTTAGTCTATTTACACTATAACATTTAGGTTTGGATCATTCTCTCATAAGAAAATGCAAACTGCATATTAACCATTATTTAAACGCAGACAAGCAGTTTTTACATGCTTTACGACAATTAGGTGCAAATGAGTCTTTCTAGGCAAAATTGCTTTATTTCATGAGGATAAGTCTATTTACACTATAACATTCAGGTTTGGATCATTCTTTCATAAGAAAATGCAAAATGCATATTAACCATTATTTTAACGCAGACAAGCAGTTTTTACATGCTTTACGACAATTAGGTGCAAATAAGTCCTTATAGGCAAAATTGCTTTATTTTACAAAGGTAAGTTTACTTAAACTATAACATTCAGGTTTGGATCATTCTCTCATAAGAAAATGCAAACTGCATATTAACCATTATTTTAACGCAAACAAGCAGTTTTTACATGCTTCACGACAATTGCGTGCAAAGATTCCTTATAGGCAAAATTGCTTTATTTTACAAAGGTAAGTCTATTTACACTATAACATTCAGGTTTAGATCATTCTCTCATAAGAAAATGCAAACTGCATATTATCCATTATTTTAACGCAGTCAAGCAGTTGTTACATGCTTTACGACAATTAGGTGCAAATATGTCCTTATAGGCAAAATTGCTTTATTTTACAATGGTAAGTTTACTTAAACTATAACATTCAGGTTTAGATCATTCTCTCATAAGAAAATGCAAACTGCATATTTACTATCATTTTAACGCAAACAAGCAGTTTTTACATGCTTTATGGCAATTAGGTGCAAATGACTCTTTATAGGCAAAATTGCTTTATTTCATGAGGGTAAGTCTATTTACACTATAACATTTAGGTTTGGATCATTCTCTCATAAGAAAATGCAAACTGCATATTATCCATTATTTTAACGCAGTCAAGCAGTTGTTACATGCTTTACGACAATTGCGAGCAAATGAGTCCTTATAGGCAAAATTGCTTTATTTTACAAAGGTAAGTCTATTTTTACTATAATATTCAGGTTTAGATCATTCTCTCATAAGAAAATGCAAACTGCATATTAACCATTATTTTAACGCATACAAGCAGTTTTTACATGCTTTATGACAATTAGGGTCAAATGAGTCCTTATAGGCAAAATTGCTTTATTTCATGAAGGTAAGTCTATTTACACTATACCATTCAGGTTTGGATCATTCTCTCATAAGAAAATGCAAACTGCAAATTAAGCATTATTTTAACGCTGACAAGCAGTTTTTACATGCTTTATGACAATTAGGGGCAAGTAAGTCCTTATAGGCAAAATTGCTTTATTTCATGAAGGTAAGTCTATTTACACTATGACATTCAGGTTTGGATCATTCTCTCATAAGAAAATGCAAACTGCATATTAACCATTATTTTAACGCTGACAAGCAGTTTTTACATGCTTTATGACAATTAGGGGCAAATGAGTCCCTATAATCAAAATTGCTTTATTTCATGAAGGTAAGTCTATTTACACTATAACATTTAGGTTTGGATCATTCTCTCATAAGAAAATGCAAACTGCATAATAACCATTATTTTAACGCAGACAAGCAGTTTTTACATGCTTCACGACAATTGCATGCAAGTGAGTCCTTAGTGGCAAAATTGCTTTATTTTACAAAGGTAAGTCTATTTACACTATAACATTCAGGTTTGGATCATTCTCTCATAAGAAAATGCAAACAGCATATTTACTATCATTTTCACGCAGACAAGCAGTTTTTACATGCTTCACGACAATTGCGGGCAAATGAGTCCTTATATGCAAAATTGCTTTATTTTACAAAGGTAAGTCTATTTACACTATAATATTCAGGTTTGGATTATTCTCTCATAAGAAAATGCAAACTGCATATTAACCATTATTTTAACGCAGACAAGCAGTTTTTACATGCTTTATGACAATTAGGTGCAAATGAGTCTTTATAGGCAAAATTGCTTTATTTCATGAGGGTTAGTCTATTTACACTATAACATTCAGGTTTGGATCATTCTCTCATAAGAAAATGCAAACTGCATATTAACCATTATTTTAACGCAGACAAGCAGTTTTTACATGCTTTACGACAATTAGGTGCAAATGAGTCTTTATAGGCAAAATTGCTTTATTTCATGAGGATAAGTCTATTTACACTATAACATTCAGGTTTGGATCATTCTTTCATAAGAAAATGCAAACTGCATATTAACCATTATTTTAACGCAGACAAGCAGTTTTTACATGCTTTATGACAATTAGGTGCAAATAAGTCTTTATAGGCAAAATTGCTTTATTTCATGAGGGTTAGTCTATTTACACTATAACATTCAGGTTTGGATCATTCTCTCATAAGAAAATGCAAACTGCATATTAACCATTATTTTAACGCAGACAAGCAGTTTTTACATGCTTTATGACAATTTGGGGCAAATGATGCCTTATAGGCAAAATTGCTTTATTTCATGAAGGTAAGTCTATTTACACTATACCATTTAGGTTTGGATCATTCTCTCATAAGAAAATGCAAACTGCATATTAACCATTATTTTAACGCAAACAAGCAGTTTTTACATGCTTCACGACAATTGCGTGCAAATGAGTCCTTATAGGCAAAATTGCTTTATTTTACAATGGTAAGTCTATTTAAACTATTACATTCAGGTTTGGATCATTCTCTCATAAGAAAATGCAAACTGCATAATAACCATTATTTTAACGCAGACAAGCAGTTTTTACATGCTTCACGACAATTGCATGCAAATGAGTCCTTATAGGCAAAATTGCTTTATTTTACAAAGGTAAGTCTATTTACACTATAACATTCAGGTTTGGATCATTCTCTCATAAGAAAATGCAAACTGCATATTATCCATTATTTTAACGCAGTCAAGCAGTTGTTACATGCTTTACGACAATTAGGTGCAAATAAGTCCTTATAGGCAAAATTGCTTTATTTCATGAGGGTTAGTCTATTTACACTATAACATTCAGGTTTGGATCATTCTCTTATAAGAAAATGCAAACTGCATATTAACCATTATTTTAACGCAGACAAGCAGTTTTTACATGCTTTATGACAATTAGGGGCAAATGATGCCTTATAGGCAAAATTGCTTTATTTCATGAAGGTAAGTCTATTTACACTATACCATTTAGGTTTGGATCATTCTCTCATAAGAAAATGCAAACTGCATATTAACCATTATTTTAACGCAAACAAGCAGTTTTTACATGCTTCACGACAATTGCGTGCAAATGAGTCCTTATATGCAAATTTGCTTTATTTTACAAAGGTAAGTCTATTTACACTATAATATTCAGGTTTGGATTATTCTCTCATAAGAAAACGCAAACTGCATATGAACCATTATTTTAACGCAGACAAGCAGTTTTTACATGCTTTATGACAATTATGTGCAAATAAGTCTTTATAGGCAAAATTGCTTTATTTCATGAGGGTTAGTCTATTTACACTATAACATTCAGGTTTGGATCATTCTCTCATAAGAAAATGCAAACTGCATATTAACCATTATTTTAACGCAGACAAGCAGTTTTTACATGCTTTACGACAATTAGGTGCAAATGAGCCTTTATAGGCAAAATTGCTTTATTTCATGAGGATAAGTCTATTTACACTATAACATTCAGGTTTGGATCATTCTTTCATAAGAAAATGCAAACTGCATATTAACCATTTTTTTAACGCAGACAAGCAGTTTTTACATGCTTTATGACAATTAGGTGCAAATGAGTCTTTATAGGCAAAATTGCTTTATTTCATTAGGGTTAGTCTATTTACACTATAACATTCAGGTTTGGATCATTCTCTCATAAGAAAATGCAAACTGCATATTAACCATTATTTTAATGCAGACAAGCAGTTTTTACATGCTTTATGACAATTAGGGGCAAATGAGTCCTTATATCAAAATTGCTTTATTTCATGAAGGTAAGTCTATTTACACTATAACATTTGGGTTTGGATCATTCTCTCATAAGAAAATGCAAACTGCACATTAACCATTATTTAAACGCAGACAAGCAGTTTTTACATGCTTTACGACAATTAGGTGGAAATGAGTCCTTATAGGCAAAATTGCTTTATTTTATGAAGGTAAGTCTATTTACACTATAACATTTAGGTTTGGATCATTCTCTCATAAGAAAATGCAAACTGCATATTAACCATTATTTTAACGCAAACAAGCAGTTTTTACATGCTTCACGACAATTGCGTGCAAATGAGTCCTTATAGGCAAAATTGATTTATTTTACAGTGGTAAGTCTATTTACACTATAACATTCAGGTTTGGATCATTCTCTCATAAGAAAATGCAAACTGCATATTAACCATTATTTAAATGCAGACAAGCAGTTTTTACATGCTTTACGACAATTAGGTGCAAATGAGTCCTTATAGGCAAAATTGCTTTATTTCATGAGGGTTAGTCTATTTACACTATAACATTTAGGTTTGGATCATTCTCTCATAAGAAAATGCAAACTGCATATTAACCATTATTTAAACGCAGACAAGCAGTTTTTACATGCTTTACGACAATTAGGTGCAAATGAGTCTTTCTAGGCAAAATTGCTTTATTTCATGAGGATAAGTCTATTTACACTATAACATTCAGGTTTGGATCATTCTTTCATAAGAAAATGCAAAATGCATATTAACCATTATTTTAACGCAGACAAGCAGTTTTTACATGCTTTATGACAATTAGGTGCAAATGAGTCTTTATAGGCAAAATTGCTTTATTTCATGAGGGTTAGTCTATTTACACTATAACATTCAGGTTTGGATCATTCTCTCATAAGAAAATGCAAACTGCATATTAACCATTATTTTAACGCAAACAAGCAGTTTTTACATGCTTCACGACAATTGCGTGCAAAGAGTCCTTATAGGCAAAATTGCTTTATTTTACAAAGGTAAGTCTATTTACACTATAACATTCAGGTTTAGATCATTCTCTCATAAGAAAATGCAAACTGCATATTAACCATTATTTTAACGCAAACAAGCAGTTTTTACATGCTTTATGACAATTAGGTGCAAATGAGTCTTTATAGGCAAAATTGCTTTATTTCATGAGGGTTAGTCTATTTACACTATAACATTTAGGTTTGGATCATTCACTCATAAGAAAATGCAAACTGCATATTAACCATTATTTAAACGCAGACAAGCAGTTTTTACATGCTTTACGACAATTAGGTGCAAATGAGTCTTTCTAGGCAAAATTGCTTTATTTCATGAGGATAAGTCTATTTACACTATAACATTCAGGTTTGGATCATTCTTTCATAAGAAAATGCAAAATGCATATTAACCATTATTTTAACGCAGACAAGCAGTTTTTACATGCTTTACGACAATTAGGTGCAAATAAGTCCTTATAGGCAAAATTGCTTTATTTTACAAAGGTAAGTTTACTTAAACTATAACATTCAGGTTTGGATCATTCTCTCATAAGAAAATGCAAACTGCATATTAACCATTATTTTAACGCAAACAAGCAGTTTTTACATGCTTCACGACAATTGCGTGCAAAGATTCCTTATAGGCAAAATTGCTTTATTTTACAAAGGTAAGTCTATTTACACTATAACATTCAGGTTTAGATCATTCTCTCATAAGAAAATGCAAACTGCATATTATCCATTATTTTAACGCAGTCAAGCAGTTGTTACATGCTTTACGACAATTAGGTGCAAATAAGTCCTTATAGGCAAAATTGCTTTATTTTACAATGGTAAGTTTACTTAAACTATAACATTCAGGTTTAGATCATTCTCTCATAAGAAAATGCAAACTGCATATTTACTATCATTTTAACGCATACAAGCAGTTTTTACATGCTTTATGGCAATTAGGTGCAAATGAGTCTTTATAGGCAAAATTGCTTTATTTCATGAGGGTAAGTCTATTTACACTATAACATTCAGGTTTGGATCATTCTCTCATAAGAAAATGCAAACTGCATATTATCCATTATTTTAACGCAGTCAAGCAGTTGTTACATGCTTTATGACAATTAGGGGCAAGTAAGTCCTTATAGGCAAAATTGCTTTATTTCATGAAGGTAAGTCTATTTACACTATGACATTCAGGTTTGGATCATTCTCTCATAAGAAAATGCAAACTGCATATTAACCATTATTTTAACGCTGACAAGCAGTTTTTACATGCTTTATGACAATTAGGGGCAAATGAGTCCCTATAATCAAAATTGCTTTATTTCATGAAGGTAAGTCTATTTACACTATAACATTTAGGTTTGGATCATTCTCTCATAAGAAAATGCAAACTGCATAATAACCATTATTTTAACGCAGACAAGCAGTTTTTACATGCTTCACGACAATTGCATGCAAGTGAGTCCTTAGTGGCAAAATTGCTTTATTTTACAAAGGTAAGTCTATTTACACTATAACATTCAGGTTTGGATCATTCTCTCATAAGAAAATGCAAACAGCATATTTACTATCATTTTCACGCAGACAAGCAGTTTTTACATGCTTCACGACAATTGCGGGCAAATGAGTCCTTATATGCAAAATTGCTTTATTTTACAAAGGTAAGTCTATTTACACTATAATATTCAGGTTTGGATTATTCTCTCATAAGAAAATGCAAACTGCATATTAACCATTATTTTAACGCAGACAAGCAGTTTTTACATGCTTTATGACAATTAGGTGCAAATGAGTCTTTATAGGCAAAATTGCTTTATTTCATGAGGGTTAGTCTATTTACACTATAACATTCAGGTTTGGATCATTCTCTCATAAGAAAATGCAAACTGCATATTAACCATTATTTTAACGCAGACAAGCAGTTTTTACATGCTTTACGACAATTAGGTGCAAATGAGTCTTTATAGGCAAAATTGCTTTATTTCATGAGGATAAGTCTATTTACACTATAACATTCAGGTTTGGATCATTCTTTCATAAGAAAATGCAAACTGCATATTAACCATTATTTTAACGCAGACAAGCAGTTTTTACATGCTTTATGACAATTAGGTGCAAATAAGTCTTTATAGGCAAAATTGCTTTATTTCATGAGGGTTAGTCTATTTACACTATAACATTCAGGTTTGGATCATTCTCTCATAAGAAAATGCAAACTGCATATTAACCATTATTTTAACGCAGACAAGCAGTTTTTACATGCTTTATGACAATTTGGGGCAAATGATGCCTTATAGGCAAAATTGCTTTATTTCATGAAGGTAAGTCTATTTACACTATACCATTTAGGTTTGGATCATTCTCTCATAAGAAAATGCAAACTGCATATTAACCATTATTTTAACGCAAACAAGCAGTTTTTACATGCTTCACGACAATTGCGTGCAAATGAGTCCTTATAGGCAAAATTGCTTTATTTTACAATGGTAAGTCTATTTAAACTATAACATTCAGGTTTGGATCATTCTCTCATAAGAAAATGCAAACTGCATAATAACCATTATTTTAACGCAGACAAGCAGTTTTTACATGCTTCACGACAATTGCATGCAAATGAGTCCTTATAGGCAAAATTGCTTTATTTTACAAAGGTAAGTCTATTTACACTATAACATTCAGGTTTGGATCATTCTCTCATAAGAAAATGCAAACTGCATATTATCCATTATTTTAACGCAGTCAAGCAGTTGTTACATGCTTTACGACAATTAGGTGCAAATAAGTCCTTATAGGCAAAATTGCTTTATTTCATGAGGGTTAGTCTATTTACACTATAACATTCAGGTTTGGATCATTCTCTCATAAGAAAATGCAAACTGCATATTAACCATTATTTTAACGCAGACAAGCAGTTTTTACATGCTTTATGACAATTAGGGGCAAATGATGCCTTATAGGCAAAATTGCTTTATTTCATGAAGGTAAGTCTATTTACACTATACCATTTAGGTTTGGATCATTCTCTCATAAGAAAATGCAAACTGCATATTAACCATTATTTTAACGCAAACAAGCAGTTTTTACATGCTTCACGACAATTGCGTGCAAAAGAGTCCTTATAGGCAAAATTGCTTTATTTTACAATGGTAAGTCTATTTACACTATTACATTCAGGTTTGGATCATTCTCTCATAAGAAAATGCAAACTGCATATTAACCATTATTTTAACGCAGACAAGCAGTTTTTACATGCTTTACGACAATTAGGTGCAAATGAGTCTTTATAGGCAAAATTGCTTTATTTCATGAGGATAAGTCTATTTACACTATAACATTCAGGTTTGGATCATTCTTTCATAAGAAAATGCAAACTGCATATTAACCATTATTTTAACGCAGACAAGCAGTTTTTACATGCTTTATGACAATTAGGTGCAAATGAGTCTTTATAGGCAAAATTGCTTTATTTCATTAGGGTTAGTCTATTTACACTATACATTCAGGTTTGGATCATTCTCTCATAAGAAAATGCAAACTGCATATTAACCATTATTTTAACGCAGACAAGCAGTTTTTACATGCTTTATGACAATTAGGGGCAAATGAGTCCTTATATCAAAATTGCTTTATTTCATGAAGGTAAGTCTATTTACACTATAACATTTAGGTTTGGATCATTCTCTCATAAGAAAATGCAAACTGCATATTAACCATTATTTTAACGCAAACAAGCAGTTTTACATGCTTCACGACAATTGCGTGCAAATGAGTCCTTATAGGCAAAATTGCTTTATTTTACAATGGTAAGTCTATTTACACTATAACATTCAGGTTTGGATCATTCTCTCATAAGAAAATGCAAACTGCATATTAACCATTATTTAAATGCAGACAAGCAGTTTTTACATGCTTTACGACAATTAGGTGCAAATGAGTCCTTATAGGCAAAATTGCTTTATTTCATGAGGGTTAGTCTATTTACACTATAACATTTAGGTTTGGATCATTCTCTCATAAGAAAATGCAAACTGCATATAAACCATTATTTTAACGCAGACAAGCAGTTTTTACATGCTTTATGACAATTAGGTGCAAATGAGTCTTTATAGGCAAAATTGCTTTATTTAATGAGGGTTAGTCTATTTACACTATAACATTCAGGTTTGGATCATTCTCTCATAAGAAAATGCAAACTGCATATTAACCATTATTTTAACGAAGATAAGCAGTTTTTACATTCCTTATGACAATTAGGGGCAAATGAGTCCTTATAGGCAAAATTGCTTTATTTCATGAAGGTATAACTATTTACACTATAACATTCAGGTTTGGATCATTCTCTCATAAGAAAATGTAAACTGCATATTATCCATTATTTTAACGCAGACAAGCAGTTTTTACATGCTTTACGACAATTAGGTGCAAATAAGTCCTTATAGGCAAAATTGCTTTATTTTACAAAGGTAAGTTTACTTAAACTATAACATTCAGGTTTAGATCATTCTCTCATAAGAAAATGCAAACTGCATATTAACTATTATTTTAACGCATACAAGCAGTTTTTACATGCTTTATGACAATAAGGTGCAAATGAGTCTTTATAGGCAAAATTGCTTTATTTCATGAGGGTAAGTCTATTTACACTATAACATTCAGGTTTGGATCATTCTCTCATAAGAAAATGCAAACTGCATATTTACTATCATTTTAACGCATACAAGCAGTTTTTACATGCTTTATGACAATTAGGTGCAAATGAGTCTTTATAGGCAAAATTGCTTTATTTCATGAGGGTAAGTCTATTTACAATATAACATTCAGGTTTGGATCATTCTTTCATAAGAAAATGCAAACTGCATATTAACCATTATTTTAACGCAGACAAACAGTTCTTACATGCTACACGACAATTGCGTGCAAATGAGTCCTTATAGGCAAAATTGCATTATTTTATAAAGGTAAGTCTATTTTTACTATAACATTCAGGTTTAGATCATTCTCTCATAAGAAAATGCAAACTGCATATTAACCATGATTTTAACGCATACAAGCAGTTTTTACATGCTTTATGACAATTAGGGTCAAATGAGTCCTTATAGGCAAAATTGCTTTATTTTATGAAGGTAAGTCTATTTACACTATACCATTCAATTTTGGATCATTCTCTCATAAGAAAATGCAAACTGCAAATTAACCATTATTTTAACGCTGACAAGCAGTTTTTACATGCTTTATGACAATTAGGGGCAAATAAGTCCTTATAGGCAAAATTGCTTTATTTCATGAAGGTAAGTCTATTTACACTATGACATTCAGGTTTGGATCATTCTCTCATAAGAAAATGCAAACTGCATATTAACCATTATTTTAACGCTGACAAGCAGTTTTTACATGCTTTATGACAATTAGGGGCAAATGAGTCCCTATAGGCAAAATTGCTTTATTTCATGAAGGTAAGTCTATTTACACTATAACATTCAGGTTTGGATCATTCTCTCATAAGAAAATGCAAACTGCATATTTACTATCATTTTCACGCAGACAAGCAGTTTTTACATGCTTCACGACAATTGCGTGCAAATGATTCCTTATATGCAAAATTGTTTTTTTTTACAAAGGTAAGTCTATTTACACTATAATATTCAGGTTTGGATCATTCTCTCATAAGAAAATGCAAACTGCATATTAACCATTATTTTAACGCATACAAGCAGTTTTTACATGCTTTATGACAATTAGGGGCAAATGAGTCCTTATAGGCAAAATTGCTTTATTTCATGAAGGTAAGTCTATTTACACTATACAATTTAAGTTTGGATCATTCTTTCATAAGAAAATGCAAACTGCATATTAACCATTATTTTAACGCAAACAAGCAGTTTTTACATGCTTCACGACAATTGCGTGCAAATGAGTCCTTATAGGCAAAATTGCTTTATTTTACAAAGGTAAGTCTATTTACACTATAACATTCAGGTTTGGATCATTCTCTCATAAGAAAATGCAAACTGCATATTAACCATTATTTTAACGCAAACAAGCAGTTTTTACATGCTTCACGACAATTGCGTGCAAAGAGTCCTTATAGGCAAAATTGCTTTATTTTACAAAGGTAAGTCTATTTACACTATAACATTCAGGTTTAGATCATTCTCTCATAAGAAAATGCAAACTGCATATTATCCATTATTTTAACGCAGTCAAGCAGTTGTTACATGCTTTACGACAATTAGGTGCAAATAAGTCCTTATAGGCAAAATTGCTTTATTTTACAATGGTAAGTTTACTTAAACTATAACATTCAGGTTTAGATCATTCTCTCATAAGAAAATGCAAACTGCATATTATCCATTATTTTAACGCAGTCAAGCAGTTGTTACATGCTTTACGACAATTAGGTGCAAATAAGTCCTTATAGGCAAAATTGCTTTATTTTACAATGGTAAGTTTACTTAAACTATAACATTCAGGTTTAGATCATTCTCTCATAAGAAAATGCAAACTGCATATTAACTATTATTTTAACGCATACAAGCAGTTTTTACATGCTTCACGACAATTGCGTGCAAATGAGTCCTTATAGGCAAAATTGCTTTATTTTACAATGGTAAGTCTATTTACACTATAACATTCAGGTTTGGATCATTCTCTCATAAGAAAATGCAAACTGCATATTAACCATTATTTAAACGCAGACAAGCAGTTTTTACATGCTTTACGACAATTAGGTGCAAATGAGTCCTTATAGGCAAAATTGCTTTATTTTATGAAGGTAAGTCTATTTACACTATAACATTTAGGTTTGGATCATTCTCTCATAAGAAAATGCAAACTGCATATTAACTATTATTTTAACGCATACAAGCAGTTTTTACATGCTTTATGACAATTAGGTGCAAATGTGTCCTTATAGGCTAAGTTGCTTTATTTCATGAGGGTAAGTCTATTTACACTATAACATTCAGGTTTGGGTCATTCTCTCATAAGAAAATGCAAACTGAATATTGACTATCATTTTCACGCAGACAAGCAATTTTTATATGCTTCACGACAATTGCGTGCAAATGAGTATTTATAGGCAAAATTGCTTTATTTTACAAAGGTAAGTCTATATACACTATTACATTCAGGTTTGGATCATTCTCTCATAAGAAAATGCAAACTGCATATTAACCATTATTTTAACGCATACAAGCAGTTTTTACATGCTTTATGACAATTAGGTGCAAATAAGTCTTTATAGGCAAAATTGCTTTATTTCATGAGGGTTAGTCTATTTACACTATAACATTCAGGTTTGGATCATTCTCTCATAAGAAAATGCAAACTGCATATTAACCATTATTTAAATGCAGACAAGCAGTTTTTACATGCTTTACGACAATTAGGTGCAAATGAGTCCTTATAGGCAAAATTGCTTTATTTCATGAGGGTTAGTCTATTTACACTATAACATTTAGGTTTGGATCATTCTCTCATAAGAAAATGCAAACTGCATATTAACCATTATTTAAACGCAGACAAGCAGTTTTTACATGCTTTACGACAATTAGGTGCAAATGAGTCTTTCTAGGCAAAATTGCTTTATTTCATGAGGATAAGTCTATTTACACTATAACATTCAGGTTTGGATCATTCTTTCATAAGAAAATGCAAACTTCATATTAACCATTATTTTAACGCAGACAAGCAGTTTTTACATGCTTTATGACAATTAGGTGCAAATGAGTCTTTATAGGCAAAATTGCTTTATTTCATGAGGGTTAGTCTATTTACACTATAACATTCAGGTTTGGATCATTCTCTCATAAGAAAATGCAAACTGCATATTAACCATTATTTTAACGCAGACAAGCAGTTTTTACATGCTTTACGACAATTAGGTGCAAATGAGTCTTTATAGGCAAAATTGCTTTATTTCATGAGGATAAGTCTATTTACACTATAACATTCAGGTTTGGATCATTCTTTCATAAGAAAATGCAAACTGCGTATTAACCATTATTTTAACGCAGACAAGCAGTTTTTACATGCTTTATGACAATTAGGTGCAAATAAGTCTTTATAGGCAAAATTGCTTTATTTCATGAGGGTTAGTCTATTTACACTATAACATTCAGGTTTGGATCATTCTCTCATAAGAAAATGCAAACTGCATATTAACCATTATTTTAACGCAGACAAGCAGTTTTTACATGCTTTATGACAATTAGGGGCAAATGATGCCTTATAGGCAAAATTGCTTTATTTCATGAAGGTAAGTCCATTTACACTATACCATTTAGGTTTGGATCATTCTCTCATAAGAAAATGCAAACTGCATATTAACCATTATTTTAACGCAAACAAGCAGTTTTTACATGCTTCACGACAATTGCGTGCAAATGAGTCCTTATAGGCAAAATTGCTTTATTTTACATTGGTAAGTCTATTTACACTATTACATTCAGGTTTGGATCATTCTCTCATAAGAAAATGCAAACTGCATAATAACCATTATTTTAACGCAGACAAGCAGTTTTTACATGCTTCACGACAATTGCATGCAAATGAGTCCTTATAGGCAAAATTGCTTTATTTTACAAAGGTAAGTCTATTTACACTATAACATTCAGGTTTGGATCATTCTCTCATAAGAAAATGCAAACTGCATATTTACTATCATTTTCACACAGACAAGCAGTTTTTACATGCTTCACGACAATTGCGTGCAAATGAGTCCTTATATGCAAATTTGCTTTATTTTACAAAGGTAAGTCTATTTACACTATAATATTCAGGTTTGGATTATTCTCTCATAAGAAAACGCAAACTGCATATTAACCATTATTTTAACGCAGACAAGCAGTTTTTACATGCTTTATGACAATTATGTGCAAATGAGTCTTTATAGGCAAAATTGCTTTATTTCATGAGGGTTAGTCTATTTACACTATAACATTCAGGTTTGGATCATTCTTTCATAAGAAAATGCAAAATGCATATTAACCATTATTTTAACGCAGACAAGCAGTTTTTACATGCTTTACGACAATTAGGTGCAAATGAGTCTTTATAGGCAAAATTGCTTTATTTCATGAGGATAAGTCTATTTACACTATAACATTCAGGTTTGGATCATTCTTTCATAAGAAAATGCAAACTGCATATTAACCATTTTTTTAACGCAGACAAGCAGTTTTTACATGCTTTATGACAATTAGGTGCAAATGAGTCTTTATAGGCAAAATTGCTTTATTTCATTAGGGTTAGTCTATTTACACTATAACATTCAGGTTTGGATCATTCTCTCATAAGAAAATGCAAACTGCATATTAACCATTATTTTAATGCAGACAAGCAGTTTTTACATGCTTTATGACAATTAGGGGCAAATGAGTCCTTATATCAAAATTGCTTTATTTCATGAAGGTAAGTCTATTTACACTATAACATTTGGGTTTGGATCATTCTCTCATAAGAAAATGCAAACTGCATATTAACCATTATTTTAACGCAAACAAGCAGTTTTTACATGCTTCACGACAATTGCGTGCAAAAGAGTCCTTATAGGCAAAATTGCTTTATTTTACAATGGTAAGTCTACTTACACTATAAAATTCAGGTTTGGATCATTCTCTCATAAGAAAATGCAAACTGCACATTAACCATTATTTAAACGCAGACAAGCAGTTTTTACATGCTTTACGACAATTAGGTGGAAATGAGTCCTTATAGGCAAAATTGCTTTATTTTATGAAGGTAAGTCTATTTACACTATAACATTTAGGTTTGGATCATTCTCTCATAAGAAAATGCAAACTGCATATTAACCATTATTTTAACGCAAACAAGCAGTTTTTACATGCTTCACGACAATTGCGTGCAAATGAGTCCTTATAGGCAAAATTGATTTATTTTACAGTGGTAAGTCTATTTACACTATAACATTCAGGTTTGGATCATTCTCTCATAAGAAAATGCAAACTGCATATTAACCATTATTTAAATGCAGACAAGCAGTTTTTACATGCTTTACGACAATTAGGTGCAAATGAGTCCTTATAGGCAAAATTGCTTTATTTCATGAGGGTTAGTCTATTTACACTATAACATTTAGGTTTGGATCATTCTCTCATAAGAAAATGCAAACTGCATATTAACCATTATTTAAACGCAGACAAGCAGTTTTTACATGCTTTACGACAATTAGGTGCAAATGAGTCTTTCTAGGCAAAATTGCTTTATTTCATGAGGATAAGTCTATTTACACTATAACATTCAGGTTTGGATCATTCTTTCATAAGAAAATGCAAAATGCATATTAACCATTATTTTAACGCAGACAAGCAGTTTTTACATGCTTTATGACAATTAGGTGCAAATGAGTCTTTATAGGCAAAATTGCTTTATTTCATGAGGGTTAGTCTATTTACACTATAACATTCAGGTTTGGATCATTCTCTCATAAGAAAATGCAAACTGCATATTAACCATTATTTTAACGCAGACAAGCAGTTTTTACATTCTTTATGACAATTAGGGGCAAATGAGTCCTTATAGGCAAAATTGCTTTATTTCATGAAGGTATAACTATTTACACTATAACATTCAGGTTTGGATCATTCTCTCATAAGAAAATGCAAACTGCATATTATCCATTATTTTAACGCAGACAAGCAGTTTTTACATGCTTTACGACAATTAGGTGCAAATAAGTCCTTATAGGCAAAATTGCTTTATTTTACAAAGGTAAGTTTACTTAAACTATAACATTCAGGTTTAGATCATTCTCTCATAAGAAAATGCAAACTGCATATTTACTATCATTTTAACGCATACAAGCAGTTTTTACATGCTTTATGACAATTAGGTGCAAATGAGTCTTTATAGGCAAAATTGCTTTATTTCATGAGGGTAAGTCTATTTACACTATAACATTCAGGTTTGGATCATTCTCTCATAAGAAAATGCAAACTGCATATTTACTATCATTTTAACGCATACAAGCAGTTTTTACATGCTTTATGACAATTAGGTGCAAATGAGTCTTTATAGGCAAAATTGCTTTATTTCATGAGGGTAAGTCTATTTACAATATAACATTCAGGTTTGGATCATTCTTTCATAAGAAAATGCAAACTGCATATTAACCATGATTTTAACGCATACAAGCAGTTTTTACATGCTTTATGACAATTAGGGTCAAATGAGTCCTTATAGGCAAAATTGCTTTATTTTATGAAGGTAAGTCTATTTACACTATACCATTCAATTTTGGATCATTCTCTCATAAGAAAATGCAAACTGCAAATTAACCATTATTTTAACGCAGACAAGCAGTTTTTACATGCTTCACGACAATTAGGTGCAAATGAGTCCTTATAGGCAAAATTGCTTTATTTTACAAAGGTAAGTCTATTTTTACTATAACATTCAGGTTTAGATCATTTTCTCATAAGAAAATGCATACTGCATATTAACCATTATTTTAACGCAAACAAGCAGTTTTTACATGCTTCACGACAATTGCGTGCAAATGAGTCCTTATAAACAAAATTGCTTTATTTTACAAAGGTAAGTCTATTTACACTATAACATTCAGGTTTGGATCATTCTCTCATAAGAAAATGCAAACTGCATATTAACCATTATTTAAACGCAGACAAGCAGTTTTTACATGCTTTACGACAATTAGGTGCAAATGAGTCCTTATAGGCAAAATTGCTTTATTTCATGAGGGTTAGTCTATTTACACTATAACATTTAGGTTTGGATCATTCTCTCATAAGAAAATGCAAACTGCATATTAACCATTATTTAAACGCAGACAAGCAGTTTTTACATGCTTTACGACAATTAGGTGCAAATGAGTCTTTATATGCAAAATTGCTTTATTTCATGAGGATAAGTCTATTTACACTATAACATTCAGGTTTGGATCATTCTTTCATAAGAAAATGCAAACTGCATATTAACCATTATTTTAACGCAGACAAGCAGTTTTTACATGCTTTATGACAATTAGGTGCAAATGAGTCTTCATAGGCAAAATTGCTTTATTTCATGAGGGTAAGTCTATTTACACTATAACATTCAGGTTTGGATCATTCTCTCATAAGAAAATGCAAACTGCATATTTACTATCATTTTAACGCATACAAGCAGTTTTTACATGCTTTATGGCAATTAGGTGCAAATGAGTCTTTATAGGCAAAATTGCTTTATTTCATGAGGGTAAGTCTATTTACACTATAACAATCAGGTTTGGATCATTCTTTCATAAGAAAATGCAAACTGCATATTAACCATTATTTTAACGCAGACAAGCAGTTTTTACATGCTTCACGACAATTGCGAGCTAATGAGTCCTTATAGGCAAAATTGCTTTATTTTACAAAGGTAAGTCTATTTTTACTATAACATCCAGGTTTAGATCATTTTCTCATAAGAAAATGCATACTGCATATTAACCATTATTTTAACGCATACAAGCAGTTTTTACATGCTTTATGACAACTAGGGGCAAATGAGTCCTTATAGGCAAAATTGCTTTATTTCATGAAGGTAAGTCTATTTACACTATAACATTTAGGTTTGGATCATTCTCTCATAAGAAAATGCAAACTGCATATTAACCATTATTTTAACGCAAACAAGCAGTTTTTACATGCTTCACGACAATTGCGTGCAAATGAGTCCTTATAAACAAAATTGCTTTATTTTACAAAGGTAAGTCTATTTACACTATAACATTCAGGTTTAGATCATTCTCTCATAAGAAAATGCAAACTGCCTATTAACCATTATTTTAACGCATACAAGCAGTTTTTACATGCTTTATGACAATTAGGGTCAAATGAGTCCTTATAGGCAATATTGCTTTATTTCATGAGGGTTAGTCTATTTACACTATAACATTCAGGTTTGGATCATTCTCTCATAAGAAAATGCAAACTGCATATTAACCATTATTTTAACGCAGACAAGCAGTTTTTACATGCTTTACGACAATTAGGTGCAAATGAGTCTTTATAGGCAAAATTGCTTTATTTCATGAGGATAAGTCTATTTACACTATAACATTCAGGTTTGGATCATTCTTTCATAAGAAAATGCAAACTGCATATTAACCATTATTTTAACGCAGACAAGCAGTTTTTACATGCTTTATGACAATTAGGTGCAAATAAGTCTTTATAGGCAAAATTGCTTTATTTCATGAGGGTTAGTCTATTTACACTATAACATTCAGGTTTGGATCATTCTCTCATAAGAAAATGCAAACTGCATATTAACCATTATTTTAACGCAGACAAGCAGTTTTTACATGCTTTATGACAATTAGGGGCAAATGATGCCTTATAGGCAAAATTGCTTTATTTCATGAAGGTAAGTCTATTTACACTATACCATTTAGGTTTGGATCATTCTCTCATAAGAAAATGCAAACTGCATATTAACCATTATTTTAACGCAAACAAGCAGTTTTTACATGCTTCACGACAATTGCGTGCAAAAGAGTCCTTATAGGCAAAATTGCTTTATTTTACAATGGTAAGTCTATTTACACTATTACATTCAGGTTTGGATCATTCTCTCATAAGAAAATGCAAACTGCATATTAACCATTATTTTAACACAGACAAGCAGTTTTTACATGCTTTACGACAATTAGGTGCAAATGAGTCTTTATAGGCAAAATTGCTTTATTTCATGAGGATAAGTCTATTTACACTATAACATTCAGGTTTGGATCATTCTTTCATAAGAAAATGCAAACTGCATATTAACCATTATTTTAACGCAGACAAGCAGTTTTTACATGCTTTATGACAATTAGGTGCAAATGAGTCTTTATAGGCAAAATTGCTTTATTTCATTAGGGTTAGTCTATTTACACTATACATTCAGGTTTGGATCATTCTCTCATAAGAAAATGCAAACTGCATATTAACCATTATTTTAACGCAGACAAGCAGTTTTTACATGCTTTATGACAATTAGGGGCAAATGAGTCCTTATATCAAAATTGCTTTATTTCATGAAGGTAAGTCTATTTACACTATAACATTTAGGTTTGGATCATTCTCTCATAAGAAAATGCAAACTGCATATTAACCATTATTTTAACGCAAACAAGCAGTTTTTACATGCTTCACGACAATTGCGTGCAAATGAGTCCTTATAGGCAAAATTGCTTTATTTTACAATGGTAAGTCTATTTACACTATAACATTCAGGTTTGGATCATTCTCTCATAAGAAAATGCAAACTGCATATTAACCATTATTTAAATGCAGACAAGCAGTTTTTACATGCTTTACGACAATTAGGTGCAAATGAGTCCTTATAGGCAAAATTGCTTTATTTCATGAGGGTTAGTCTATTTACACTATAACATTTAGGTTTGGATCATTCTCTCATAAGAAAATGCAAACTGCATATTAACCATTATTTAAACGCAGACAAGCAGTTTTTACATGCTTTACGACAATTAGGTGCAAATGAGTCTTTCTAGGCAAAATTGCTTTATTTCATGAGGATAAGTCTATTTACACTATAACATTCAGGTTTGGATCATTCTTTCATAAGAAAATGCAAACTTCATATTAACCATTATTTTAACGCAGACAAGCAGTTTTTACATGCTTTATGACAATTAGGTGCAAATGAGTCTTTATAGGCAAAATTGCTTTATTTCATGAGGGTTAGTCTATTTACACTATAACATTCAGGTTTGGATCATTCTCTCATAAGAAAATGCAAACTGCATATTAACCATTATTTTAACGCAGACAAGCAGTTTTTACATGCTTTACGACAATTAGGTGCAAATGAGTCTTTATAGGCAAAATAGCTTTATTTCATGAGGATAAGTCTATTTACACTATAACATTCAGGTTTGGATCATTCTTTCATAAGAAAATGCAAACTGCGTATTAACCATTATTTTAACGCAGACAAGCAGTTTTTACATGCTTTATGACAATTAGGTGCAAATAAGTCTTTATAGGCAAAATTGCTTTATTTCATGAGGGTTAGTCTATTTACACTATAACATTCAGGTTTGGATCATTCTCTCATAAGAAAATGCAAACTGCATATTAACCATTATTTTAACGCAGACAAGCAGTTTTTACATGCTTTATGACAATTAGGGGCAAATGATGCCTTATAGGCAAAATTGCTTTATTTCATGAAGGTAAGTCCATTTACACTATACCATTTAGGTTTGGATCATTCTCTCATAAGAAAATGCAAACTGCATATTAACCATTATTTTAACGCAAACAAGCAGTTTTTACATGCTTCACGACAATTGCGTGCAAATGAGTCCTTATAGGCAAAATTGCTTTATTTTACATTGGTAAGTCTATTTACACTATTACATTCAGGTTTGGATCATTCTCTCATAAGAAAATGCAAACTGCATAATAACCATTATTTTAACGCAGACAAGCAGTTTTTACATGCTTCACGACAATTGCATGCAAATGAGTCCTTATAGGCAAAATTGCTTTATTTTACAAAGGTAAGTCTATTTACACTATAACATTCAGGTTTGGATCATTCTCTCATAAGAAAATGCAAACTGCATATTTACTATCATTTTCACACAGACAAGCAGTTTTTACATGCTTCACGACAATTGCGTGCAAATGAGTCCTTATATGCAAATTTGCTTTATTTTACAAAGGTAAGTCTATTTACACTATAATATTCAGGTTTGGATTATTCTCTCATAAGAAAACGCAAACTGCATATTAACCATTATTTTAACGCAGACAAGCAGTTTTTACATGCTTTATGACAATTATGTGCAAATGAGTCTTTATAGGCAAAATTGCTTTATTTCATGAGGGTTAGTCTATTTACACTATAACATTCAGGTTTGGATCATTCTCTCATAAGAAAATGCAAACTGCATATTAACCATTATTTTAACGCAGACAAGCAGTTTTTACATGCTTTACGACAATTAGGTGCAAATGAGTCTTTATAGGCAAAATTGCTTTATTTCATGAGGATAAGTCTATTTACACTATAACATTCAGGTTTGGATCATTCTTTCATAAGAAAATGCAAACTGCATATTAACCATTTTTTTAACGCAGACAAGCAGTTTTTACATGCTTTATGACAATTAGGTGCAAATGAGTCTTTATAGGCAAAATTGCTTTATTTCATTAGGGTTAGTCTATTTACACTATAACATTCAGGTTTGGATCATTCTCTCATAAGAAAATGCAAACTGCATATTAACCATTATTTTAATGCAGACAAGCAGTTTTTACATGCTTTATGACAATTAGGGGCAAATGAGTCCTTATATCAAAATTGCTTTATTTCATGAAGGTAAGTCTATTTACACTATAACATTTGGGTTTGGATCATTCTCTCATAAGAAAATGCAAACTGCATATTAACCATTATTTTAACGCAAACAAGCAGTTTTTACATGCTTCACGACAATTGCGTGCAAAAGAGTCCTTATAGGCAAAATTGCTTTATTTTACAATGGTAAGTCTACTTACACTATAAAATTCAGGTTTGGATCATTCTCTCATAAGAAAATGCAAACTGCACATTAACCATTATTTAAACGCAGACAAGCAGTTTTTACATGCTTTACGACAATTAGGTGGAAATGAGTCCTTATAGGCAAAATTGCTTTATTTTATGAAGGTAAGTCTATTTACACTATAACATTTAGGTTTGGATCATTCTCTCATAAGAAAATGCAAACTGCATATTAACCATTATTTTAACGCAAACAAGCAGTTTTTACATGCTTCACGACAATTGCGTGCAAATGAGTCCTTATAGGCAAAATTGATTTATTTTACAGTGGTAAGTCTATTTACACTATAACATTCAGGTTTGGATCATTCTCACATAAGAAAATGCAAACTGCATATTAACCATTATTTAAATGCAGACAAGCAGTTTTTACATGCTTTACGACAATTAGGTGCAAATGAGTCCTTATAGGCAAAATTGCTTTATTTCATGAGGGTTAGTCTATTTACACTATAACATTTAGGTTTGGATCATTCTCTCATAAGAAAATGCAAACTGCATATTAACCATTATTTAAACGCAGACAAGCAGTTTTTACATGCTTTACGACAATTAGGTGCAAATGAGTCTTTCTAGGCAAAATTGCTTTATTTCATGAGGATAAGTCTATTTACACTATAACATTCAGGTTTGGATCATTCTTTCATAAGAAAATGCAAAATGCATATTAACCATTATTTTAACGCAGACAAGCAGTTTTTACATGCTTTATGACAATTAGGTGCAAATGAGTCTTTATAGGCAAAATTGCTTTATTTCATGAGGGTTAGTCTATTTACACTATAACATTCAGGTTTGGATCATTCTCTCATAAGAAAATGCAAACTGCATATTAACCATTATTTTAACGCAGACAAGCAGTTTTTACATTCTTTATGACAATTAGGGGCAAATGAGTCCTTATAGGCAAAATTGCTTTATTTCATGAAGGTATAACTATTTACACTATAACATTCAGGTTTGGATCATTCTCTCATAAGAAAATGCAAACTGCATATTATCCATTATTTTAACGCAGACAAGCAGTTTTTACATGCTTTACGACAATTAGGTGCAAATAAGTCCTTATAGGCAAAATTGCTTTATTTTACAAAGGTAAGTTTACTTAAACTATAACATTCAGGTTTAGATCATTCTCTCATAAGAAAATGCAAACTGCATATTTACTATCATTTTAACGCATACAAGCAGTTTTTACATGCTTTATGACAATTAGGTGCAAATGAGTCTTTATAGGCAAAATTGCTTTATTTCATGAGGGTAAGTCTATTTACACTATAACATTCAGGTTTGGATCATTCTCTCATAAGAAAATGCAAACTGCATATTTACTATCATTTTAACGCATACAAGCAGTTTTTACATGCTTTATGACAATTAGGTGCAAATGAGTCTTTATAGGCAAAATTGCTTTATTTCATGAGGGTAAGTCTATTTACAATATAACATTCAGGTTTGGATCATTCTTTCATAAGAAAATGCAAACTGCATATTAACCATGATTTTAACGCATACAAGCAGTTTTTACATGCTTTATGACAATTAGGGTCAAATGAGTCCTTATAGGCAAAATTGCTTTATTTTATGAAGGTAAGTCTATTTACACTATACCATTCAATTTTGGATCATTCTCTCATAAGAAAATGCAAACTGCAAATTAACCATTATTTTAACGCTGACAAGCAGTTTTTACATGCTTTATGACATTTAGGGGCAAATAAGTCCTTATAGGCAAAATTGCTTTATTTCATGAAGGTAAGTCTATTTACACTATAACATTCAGGTTTGGATCATTCTTTCATAAGAAAATGCAAACTGCATATTAACCATTATTTTAACGCAGACAAGCAGTTTTTACATGCTTCACGACAATTAGGTGCAAATGAGTCCTTATAGGCAAAATTGCTTTATTTTACAAAGGTAAGTCTATTTTTACTATAACATTCAGGTTTAGATCATTTTCTCATAAGAAAATGCATACTGCATATTAACCATTATTTTAACGCATACAAGCAGTTTTTACATGCTTTATGACAACTAGGGGCAAATGAGTCCTTATAGGCAAAATTGCTTTATTTCATGAAGGTAAGTCTATTTACACTATAACATTTAGGTTTGGATCATTCTCTCATAAGAAAATGCAAACTGCATATTAACCATTATTTTAACGCAAACAAGCAGTTTTTACATGCTTCACGACAATTGCGTGCAAATGAGTCCTTATAAACAAAATTGCTTTATTTTACAAAGGTAAGTCTATTTACACTATAACATTCAGGTTTGGATCATTCTCTCATAAGAAAATGCAAACTGCATATTAACCATTATTTAAACGCAGACAAGCAGTTTTTACATGCTTTACGACAATTAGGTGCAAATGAGTCCTTATAGGCAAAATTGCTTTATTTCATGAGGGTTAGTCTATTTACACTATAACATTTAGGTTTGGATCATTCTCTCATAAGAAAATGCAAACTGCATATTAACCATTATTTAAACGCAGACAAGCAGTTTTTACATGCTTTACGACAATTAGGTGCAAATGAGTCTTTATATGCAAAATTGCTTTATTTCATGAGGATAAGTCTATTTACACTATAACATTCAGGTTTGGATCATTCTTTCATAAGAAAATGCAAACTGCATATTAACCATTATTTTAACGCAGACAAGCAGTTTTTACATGCTTTATGACAATTAGGTGCAAATGAGTCTTCATAGGCAAAATTGCTTTATTTCATGAGGGTAAGTCTATTTACACTATAACATTCAGGTTTGGATCATTCTCTCATAAGAAAATGCAAACTGCATATTTACTATCATTTTAACGCATACAAGCAGTTTTTACATGCTTTATGGCAATTAGGTGCAAATGAGTCTTTATAGGCAAAATTGCTTTATTTCATGAGGGTAAGTCTATTTACACTATAACAATCAGGTTTGGATCATTCTTTCATAAGAAAATGCAAACTGCATATTAACCATTATTTTAACGCAGACAAGCAGTTTTTACATGCTTCACGACAATTGCGAGCTAATGAGTCCTTATAGGCAAAATTGCTTTATTTTACAAAGGTAAGTCTATTTTTACTATAACATCCAGGTTTAGATCATTTTCTCATAAGAAAATGCATACTGCATATTAACCATTATTTTAACGCATACAAGCAGTTTTTACATGCTTTATGACAACTAGGGGCAAATGAAACCTTATAGGCAAAATTGCTTTATTTCATGAAGGTAAGTCTATTTACACTATAACATTTAGGTTTGGATCATTCTCTCATAAGAAAATGCAAACTGCATATTAACCATTATTTTAACGCAAACAAGCAGTTTTTACATGCTTCACGACAATTGCGTGCAAATGAGTCCTTATAAACAAAATTGCTTTATTTTACAAAGGTAAGTCTATTTACACTATAACATTCAGGTTTAGATCATTCTCTCATAAGAAAATGCAAACTGCCTATTAACCATTATTTTAACGCATACAAGCAGTTTTTACATGCTTTATGACAATTAGGGTCAAATGAGTCCTTATAGGCAAAATTGCTTTATTTCATGAGGGTTAGTCTATTTACACTATAACATTCAGGTTTGGATCATTCTCTCATAAGAAAATGCAAACTGCATATTAACCATTATTTTAACGCAGACAAGCAGTTTTTACATGCTTTACGACAATTAGGTGCAAATGAGTCTTTATAGGCAAAATTGCTTTATTTCATGAGGATAAGTCTATTTACACTATAACATTCAGGTTTGGATCATTCTTTCATAAGAAAATGCAAACTGCATATTAACCATGATTTTAACGCAGACAAGCAGTTTTTACATGCTTTATGACAATTAGGTGCAAATAAGTCTTTATAGGCAAAATTGCTTTATTTCATGAGGGTTAGTCTATTTACACTATAACATTCAGGTTTGGATCATTCTCTCATAAGAAAATGCAAACTGCATATTAACCATTATTTTAACGCAGACAAGCAGTTTTTACATGCTTTATGACAATTAGGGGCAAATGATGCCTTATAGGCAAAATTGCTTTATTTCATGAAGGTAAGTCTATTTACACTATACCATTTAGGTTTGGATCATTCTCTCATAAGAAAATGCAAACTGCATATTAACCATTATTTTAACGCAAACAAGCAGTTTTTACATGCTTCACGACAATTGCGTGCAAATGAGTCCTTATAGGCAAAATTGCTTTATTTTACATTGGTAAGTCTATTTACACTATTATATTCAGGTTTGGATCATTCTCTCATAAGAAAATGCAAACTGCATAATAACCATTATTTTAACGCAGACAAGCAGTTTTTACATGCTTCACGACAATTGCATGCAAATGAGTCCTTATAGGAAAAATTGCTTTATTTTACAAAGGTAAGTCTATTTACACTATAACATTCAGGTTTGGATCATTCTCTCATAAGAAAATGCAAACTGCATATTTACTATCATTTTCACACAGACAAGCAGTTTTTACATGCTTCACGACAATTGCGTGCAAATGAGTCCTTATATGCAAATTTGCTTTATTTTACAAAGGTAAGTCTATTTACACTATAATATTCAGGTTTGGATTATTCTCTCATAAGAAAACGCAAACTGCATATTAACCATTATTTTAACGCAGACAAGCAGTTTTTACATGCTTTATGACAATTATGTGCAAATGAGTCTTTATAGGCAAAATTGCTTTATTTCATGAGGGTTAGTCTATTTACACTATAACATTCAGGTTTGGATCATTCTCTCATAAGAAAATGCAAACTGCATATTAACCATTATTTTAACGCAGACAAGCAGTTTTTACATGCTTTACGACAATTAGGTGCAAATGAGTCTTTATAGGCAAAATTGCTTTATTTCATGAGGATAAGTCTATTTACACTATAACATTCAGGTTTGGATCATTCTTTCATAAGAAAAGGCAAACTGCATATTAACCATTTTTTTAACGCAGACAAGCAGTTTTTACATGCTTTATGACAATTAGGTGCAAATGAGTCTTTATAGGCAAAATTGCTTTATTTCATGAGGGTTAGTCTATTTACACTATAACATTCAGGTTTGGATCATTCTCTCATAAGAAAATGCAAACTGCATATTAACCATTATTTTAACGCAGACAAGCAGTTTTTACATGCTTTATGACAATTAGGGGCAAATGAGTCCTTATATCAAAATTGCTTTATTTCATGAAGGTAAGTCTATTCACACTATAACATTCAGGTTTGGATCATTCTCTCATAAGAAAATGCAAACTGCATATTAACCATTATTTTAACGCAGACAAGCAGTTTTTACATTCTTTATGACAATTAGGGGCAAATGAGTCCTTATAGGCAAAATTGCTTTATTTCATGAAGGTATAACTATTTACACTATAACATTCAGGTTTGGATCATTCTCTCATAAGAAAATGCAAACTGCATATTATCCATTATTTTAACGCAGACAAGCAGTTTTTACATGCTTTACGACAATTAGGTGCAAATAAGTCCTTATAGGCAAAATTGCTTTATTTTACAAAGGTAAGTTTACTTAAACTATAACATTCAGGTTTAGATCATTCTCTCATAAGAAAATGCAAACTGCATATTTACTATCATTTTAACGCATACAAGCAGTTTTTACATGCTTTATGACAATTAGGTGCAAATGAGTCTTTATAGGCAAAATTGCTTTATTTCATGAGGGTAAGTCTATTTACACTATAACATTCAGGTTTGGATCATTCTCTCATAAGAAAATGCAAACTGCATATTTACTATCATTTTAACGCATACAAGCAGTTTTTACATGCTTTATGACAATTAGGTGCAAATGAGTCTTTATAGGCAAAATTGCTTTATTTCATGAGGGTAAGTCTATTTACAATATAACATTCAGGTTTGGATCATTCTTTCATAAGAAAATGCAAACTGCATATTAACCATGATTTTAACGCATACAAGCAGTTTTTACATGCTTTATGACAATTAGGGTCAAATGAGTCCTTATAGGCAAAATTGCTTTATTTTATGAAGGTAAGTCTATTTACACTATACCATTCAATTTTGGATCATTCTCTCATAAGAAAATGCAAACTGCAAATTAACCATTATTTTAACGCTGACAAGCAGTTTTTACATGCTTTATGACATTTAGGGGCAAATAAGTCCTTATAGGCAAAATTGCTTTATTTCATGAAGGTAAGTCTATTTACACTATAACATTCAGGTTTGGATCATTCTTTCATAAGAAAATGCAAACTGCATATTAACCATTATTTTAACGCAGACAAGCAGTTTTTACATGCTTCACGACAATTAGGTGCAAATGAGTCCTTATAGGCAAAATTGCTTTATTTTACAAAGGTAAGTCTATTTTTACTATAACATTCAGGTTTAGATCATTTTCTCATAAGAAAATGCATACTGCATATTAACCATTATTTTAACGCATACAAGCAGTTTTTACATGCTTTATGACAACTAGGGGCAAATGAGTCCTTATAGGCAAAATTGCTTTATTTCATGAAGGTAAGTCTATTTACACTATAACATTTAGGTTTGGATCATTCTCTCATAAGAAAATGCAAACTGCATATTAACCATTATTTTAACGCAAACAAGCAGTTTTTACATGCTTCACGACAATTGCGTGCAAATGAGTCCTTATAAACAAAATTGCTTTATTTTACAAAGGTAAGTCTATTTACACTATAACATTCAGGTTTGGATCATTCTCTCATAAGAAAATGCAAACTGCATATTAACCATTATTTAAACGCAGACAAGCAGTTTTTACATGCTTTACGACAATTAGGTGCAAATGAGTCCTTATAGGCAAAATTGCTTTATTTCATGAGGGTTAGTCTATTTACACTATAACATTTAGGTTTGGATCATTCTCTCATAAGAAAATGCAAACTGCATATTAACCATTATTTAAACGCAGACAAGCAGTTTTTACATGCTTTACGACAATTAGGTGCAAATGAGTCTTTATATGCAAAATTGCTTTATTTCATGAGGATAAGTCTATTTACACTATAACATTCAGGTTTGGATCATTCTTTCATAAGAAAATGCAAACTGCATATTAACCATTATTTTAACGCAGACAAGCAGTTTTTACATGCTTTATGACAATTAGGTGCAAATGAGTCTTCATAGGCAAAATTGCTTTATTTCATGAGGGTAAGTCTATTTACACTATAACATTCAGGTTTGGATCATTCTCTCATAAGAAAATGCAAACTGCATATTTACTATCATTTTAACGCATACAAGCAGTTTTTACATGCTTTATGGCAATTAGGTGCAAATGAGTCTTTATAGGCAAAATTGCTTTATTTCATGAGGGTAAGTCTATTTACACTATAACAATCAGGTTTGGATCATTCTTTCATAAGAAAATGCAAACTGCATATTAACCATTATTTTAACGCAGACAAGCAGTTTTTACATGCTTCACGACAATTGCGAGCTAATGAGTCCTTATAGGCAAAATTGCTTTATTTTACAAAGGTAAGTCTATTTTTACTATAACATCCAGGTTTAGATCATTTTCTCATAAGAAAATGCATACTGCATATTAACCATTATTTTAACGCATACAAGCAGTTTTTACATGCTTTATGACAACTAGGGGCAAATGAAACCTTATAGGCAAAATTGCTTTATTTCATGAAGGTAAGTCTATTTACACTATAACATTTAGGTTTGGATCATTCTCTCATAAGAAAATGCAAACTGCATATTAACCATTATTTTAACGCAAACAAGCAGTTTTTACATGCTTCACGACAATTGCGTGCAAATGAGTCCTTATAAACAAAATTGCTTTATTTTACAAAGGTAAGTCTATTTACACTATAACATTCAGGTTTAGATCATTCTCTCATAAGAAAATGCAAACTGCATATTAACCATTATTTTAACGCAGACAAGCAGTTTTTACATGCTTTACGACAATTAGGTGCAAATGAGTCTTTATAGGCAAAATTGCTTTATTTCATGAGGATAAGTCTATTTACACTATAACATTCAGGTTTGGATCATTCTTTCATAAGAAAATGCAAACTGCATATTAACCATGATTTTAACGCAGACAAGCAGTTTTTACATGCTTTATGACAATTAGGTGCAAATAAGTCTTTATAGGCAAAATTGCTTTATTTCATGAGGGTTAGTCTATTTACACTATAACATTCAGGTTTGGATCATTCTCTCATAAGAAAATGCAAACTGCATATTAACCATTATTTTAACGCAGACAAGCAGTTTTTACATGCTTTATGACAATTAGGGGCAAATGATGCCTTATAGGCAAAATTGCTTTATTTCATGAAGGTAAGTCTATTTACACTATACCATTTAGGTTTGGATCATTCTCTCATAAGAAAATGCAAACTGCATATTAACCATTATTTTAACGCAAACAAGCAGTTTTTACATGCTTCACGACAATTGCGTGCAAATGAGTCCTTATAGGCAAAATTGCTTTATTTTACATTGGTAAGTCTATTTACACTATTATATTCAGGTTTGGATCATTCTCTCATAAGAAAATGCAAACTGCATAATAACCATTATTTTAACGCAGACAAGCAGTTTTTACATGCTTCACGACAATTGCATGCAAATGAGTCCTTATAGGAAAAATTGCTTTATTTTACAAAGGTAAGTCTATTTACACTATAACATTCAGGTTTGGATCATTCTCTCATAAGAAAATGCAAACTGCATATTTACTATCATTTTCACACAGACAAGCAGTTTTTACATGCTTCACGACAATTGCGTGCAAATGAGTCCTTATATGCAAATTTGCTTTATTTTACAAAGGTAAGTCTATTTACACTATAATATTCAGGTTTGGATTATTCTCTCATAAGAAAACGCAAACTGCATATTAACCATTATTTTAACGCAGACAAGCAGTTTTTACATGCTTTATGACAATTATGTGCAAATGAGTCTTTATAGGCAAAATTGCTTTATTTCATGAGGGTTAGTCTATTTACACTATAACATTCAGGTTTGGATCATTCTCTCATAAGAAAATGCAAACTGCATATTAACCATTATTTTAACGCAGACAAGCAGTTTTTACATGCTTTACGACAATTAGGTGCAAATGAGTCTTTATAGGCAAAATTGCTTTATTTCATGAGGATAAGTCTATTTACACTATAACATTCAGGTTTGGATCATTCTTTCATAAGAAAAGGCAAACTGCATATTAACCATTTTTTTAACGCAGACAAGCAGTTTTTACATGCTTTATGACAATTAGGTGCAAATGAGTCTTTATAGGCAAAATTGCTTTATTTCATGAGGGTTAGTCTATTTACACTATAACATTCAGGTTTGGATCATTCTCTCATAAGAAAATTGCAAACTGCATATTAACCATTATTTTAACGCAGACAAGCAGTTTTTACATGCTTTATGACAATTAGGGGCAAATGAGTCCTTATATCAAAATTGCTTTATTTCATGAAGGTAAGTCTATTCACACTATAACATTTGGGTTTGGATCATTCTCTCATAAGAAAATGCAAACTGCATATTAACCATTATTTTAACGCAAACAAGCAGTTTTTACATGCTTCACGACAATTGCGTGCAAATGAGTCCTTATAGGCAAAATTGCTTTATTTTACAATGGTAAGTCTACTTACACTATAAAATTCAGGTTTGGATCATTCTCTCATAAGAAAATGCAAACTGCACATTAACCATTATTTAAACGCAGACAAGCAGTTTTTACATGCTTTACGACAATTAGGTGGAAATGAGTCCTTATAGGCAAAATTGCTTTATTTTATGAAGGTAAGTCTATTTACACTATAACATTTAGGTTTGGATCATTCTCTCATAAGAAAATGCAAACTGCATATTAACCATTATTTTAACGCAAACAAGCAGTTTTTACATGCTTCACGACAATTGCGTGCAAATGAGTCCTTATAGGCAAAATTGATTTATTTTACAGTGGTAAGTCTATTTACACTATAACATTCAGGTTTGGATCATTCTCTCATAAGAAAATGCAAACTGCATATTTACCATTATTTTAACGCAGACAAGCAGTTTTTACATGCTTTATGACAATTAGGGGCAAATGAGTCCTTATATCAAAATTGCTTTATTTCATGAAGGTAAGTCTATTTACACTATAACATTTAGGTTTGGATCATTCTCTCATAAGAAAATGCAAACTGCATATTAACTATTATTTAAACGCAGACAAGCAGTTTTTACATGCTTTACGACAATTAGGTGCAAATGAGTCTTTCTAGGCAAAATTGCTTTATTTCATGAGGATAAGTCTATTTACACTATAACATTTAGGTTTGGATCATTCTTTCATAAGAAAATGCAAACTGCATATTAACCATTATTTTAACGCAGACAAGCAGTTTTTACATGCTTTATGACAATTAGGTGCAAATGAGTCTTTATAGGCAAAATTGCTTTATTTCATGAGGGTTAGTCTATTTACACTATAACATTCAGGTTTGGATCATTCTCTCATAAGAAAATGCAAACTGCATATTAACCATTATTTTAACGCAAACAAGCAGTTTTTACATTCTTTATGACAATTAGGGGCAAATGAGTCCTTATAGGCAAAATTGCTTTATTTCATGAAGGTATAACTATTTACACTATAACATTTAGGTTTGGATCATTCTCTCATAAGAAAATGCAAACTGCATATTATCCATTATTTTAACGCAGACAAGCAGTTTTTACATGCTTTACGACAATTAGGTGCAAATAAGTCCTTATAGGCAAAATTGCTTTATTTTACAAAGGTAAGTTTACTTAAACTATAACATTCAGGTTTAGATCATTCTCTCATAAGAAAATGCAAACTGCATATTAACTATTATTTTAACGCATACAAGCAGTTTTTACATGCTTTATGACAATTAGGTGCAAATGAGTCTTTATAGGCAAAATTGCTTTATTTCATGAGGGTAAGTCTATTTACACTATAACATTCAGGTTTGGATCATTCTCTCATAAGAAAATGCAAACTGCATATTTACTATCATTTTAACGCATACAAGCAGTTTTTACATGCTTTATGACAATTAGGTGCAAATGACTCTTTATAGGCAAAATTGCTTTATTTCATGAGGGTAAGTCTATTTACAATATAACATTCAGGTTTGGATCATTCTTTCATAAGAAAATGCAAACTGCATATTAACCATGATTTTAACGCATACAAGCAGTTTTTACATGCTTTATGACAATTAGGGTCAAATGAGTCCTTATAGGCAAAATTGCTTTATTTTATGAAGGTAAGTCTATTTACACTATACCATTCAATTTTGGATCATTCTCTCATAAGAAAATGCAAACTGCAAATTAACCATTATTTTAACGCTGACAAGCAGTTTTTACATGCTTTATGACAATTAGGGGCAAATAAGTCCTTATAGACAAAATTGCTTTATTTCATGAAGGTAAGTCTATTTACACTATAACATTCAGGTTTGGATCATTCTTTCATAAGAAAATGCAAACTGCATATTAACCATTATTTTAACGCAGACAAGCAGTTTTTACATGCTTCACGACAATTAGGTGCAAATGAGTCCTTATAGGCAAAATTGCTTTATTTTACAAAGGTAAGTCTATTTACACTATAACATTCAGGTTTGGATCATTCTCTCATAAGAAAATGCAAACTGCATATTAACCATTATTTAAACGCAGACAAGCAGTTTTTACATGCTTTACGACAATTAGGTGCAAATGAGTCCTTATAGGCAAAATTGCTTTATTTCATGAGGGTTAGTCTATTTACACTATAACATTTAGGTTTGGATCATTCTCTCATAAGAAAATGCAAACTGCATATTAACCATTATTTAAACGCAGACAAGCAGTTTTTACATGCTTTACGACAATTAGGTGCAAATGAGTCTTTATATGCAAAATTGCTTTATTTCATGAGGATAAGTCTATTTACACTATAACATTCAGGTTTGGATCATTCTTTCATAAGAAAATGCAAACTGCATATTAACCATTATTTTAACGCAGACAAGCAGTTTTTACATGCTTTATGACAATTAGGTGCAAATGAGTCTTCATAGGCAAAATTGCTTTATTTCATGAGGGTAAGTCTATTTACACTATAACATTCAGGTTTGGATCATTCTCTCATAAGAAAATGCAAACTGCATATTTACTATCATTTTAACGCATACAAGCAGTTTTTACATGCTTTATGGCAATTAGGTGCAAATGAGTCTTTATAGGCAAAATTGCTTTATTTCATGAGGGTAAGTCTATTTACACTATAACAATCAGGTTTGGATCATTCTTTCATAAGAAAATGCAAACTGCATATTAACCATTATTTTAACGCAGACAAGCAGTTTTTACATGCTTCACGACAATTGCGAGCTAATGAGTCCTTATAGGCAAAATTGCTTTATTTTACAAAGGTAAGTCTATTTTTACTATAACATCCAGGTTTAGATCATTTTCTCATAAGAAAATGCATACTGCATATTAACCATTATTTTAACGCATACAAGCAGTTTTTACATGCTTTATGACAACTAGGGGCAAATGAGTCCTTATAGGCAAAATTGCTTTATTTCATGAAGGTAAGTCTATTTACACTATAACATTTAGGTTTGGATCATTCTCTCATAAGAAAATGCAAACTGCATATTAACCATTATTTTAACGCAAACAAGCAGTTTTTACATGCTTCACGACAATTGCGTGCAAATGAGTCCTTATAAACAAAATTGCTTTATTTTACAAAGGTAAGTCTATTTACACTATAACATTCAGGTTTAGATCATTCTCTCATAAGAAAATGCAAACTGCCTATTAACCATTATTTTAACGCATACAAGCAGTTTTTACATGCTTTATGACAATTAGGGTCAAATGAGTCCTTATAGGCAATATTGCTTTATTTCATGAGGGTTAGTCTATTTACACTATAACATTCAGGTTTGGATCATTCTCTCATAAGAAAATGCAAACTGCATATTAACCATTATTTTAACGCAGACAAGCAGTTTTTACATGCTTTACGACAATTAGGTGCAAATGAGTCTTTATAGGCAAAATTGCTTTATTTCATGAGGATAAGTCTATTTACACTATAACATTCAGGTTTGGATCATTCTTTCATAAGAAAATGCAAACTGCATATTAACCATTATTTTAACGCAGACAAGCAGTTTTTACATGCTTTATGACAATTAGGTGCAAATAAGTCTTTATAGGCAAAATTGCTTTATTTCATGAGGGTTAGTCTATTTACACTATAACATTCAGGTTTGGATCATTCTCTCATAAGAAAATGCAAACTGCATATTAACCATTATTTTAACGCAGACAAGCAGTTTTTACATGCTTTATGACAATTAGGGGCAAATGATGCCTTATAGGCAAAATTGCTTTATTTCATGAAGGTAAGTCTATTTACACTATACCATTTAGGTTTGGATCATTCTCTCATAAGAAAATGCAAACTGCATATTAACCATTATTTTAACGCAAACAAGCAGTTTTTACATGCTTCACGACAATTGCGTGCAAAAGAGTCCTTATAGGCAAAATTGCTTTATTTTACAATGGTAAGTCTATTTACACTATTACATTCAGGTTTGGATCATTCTCTCATAAGAAAATGCAAACTGCATATTAACCATTATTTTAACACAGACAAGCAGTTTTTACATGCTTTACGACAATTAGGTGCAAATGAGTCTTTATAGGCAAAATTGCTTTATTTCATGAGGATAAGTCTATTTACACTATAACATTCAGGTTTGGATCATTCTTTCATAAGAAAATGCAAACTGCATATTAACCATTATTTTAACGCAGACAAGCAGTTTTTACATGCTTTATGACAATTAGGTGCAAATGAGTCTTTATAGGCAAAATTGCTTTATTTCATTAGGGTTAGTCTATTTACACTATACATTCAGGTTTGGATCATTCTCTCATAAGAAAATGCAAACTGCATATTAACCATTATTTTAACGCAGACAAGCAGTTTTTACATGCTTTATGACAATTAGGGGCAAATGAGTCCTTATATCAAAATTGCTTTATTTCATGAAGGTAAGTCTATTTACACTATAACATTTAGGTTTGGATCATTCTCTCATAAGAAAATGCAAACTGCATATTAACCATTATTTTAACGCAAACAAGCAGTTTTTACATGCTTCACGACAATTGCGTGCAAATGAGTCCTTATAGGCAAAATTGCTTTATTTTACAATGGTAAGTCTATTTACACTATAACATTCAGGTTTGGATCATTCTCTCATAAGAAAATGCAAACTGCATATTAACCATTATTTAAATGCAGACAAGCAGTTTTTACATGCTTTACGACAATTAGGTGCAAATGAGTCCTTATAGGCAAAATTGCTTTATTTCATGAGGGTTAGTCTATTTACACTATAACATTTAGGTTTGGATCATTCTCTCATAAGAAAATGCAAACTGCATATTAACCATTATTTAAACGCAGACAAGCAGTTTTTACATGCTTTACGACAATTAGGTGCAAATGAGTCTTTCTAGGCAAAATTGCTTTATTTCATGAGGATAAGTCTATTTACACTATAACATTCAGGTTTGGATCATTCTTTCATAAGAAAATGCAAACTTCATATTAACCATTATTTTAACGCAGACAAGCAGTTTTTACATGCTTTATGACAATTAGGTGCAAATGAGTCTTTATAGGCAAAATTGCTTTATTTCATGAGGGTTAGTCTATTTACACTATAACATTCAGGTTTGGATCATTCTCTCATAAGAAAATGCAAACTGCATATTAACCATTATTTTAACGCAGACAAGCAGTTTTTACATGCTTTACGACAATTAGGTGCAAATGAGTCTTTATAGGCAAAATAGCTTTATTTCATGAGGATAAGTCTATTTACACTATAACATTCAGGTTTGGATCATTCTTTCATAAGAAAATGCAAACTGCGTATTAACCATTATTTTAACGCAGACAAGCAGTTTTTACATGCTTTATGACAATTAGGTGCAAATAAGTCTTTATAGGCAAAATTGCTTTATTTCATGAGGGTTAGTCTATTTACACTATAACATTCAGGTTTGGATCATTCTCTCATAAGAAAATGCAAACTGCATATTAACCATTATTTTAACGCAGACAAGCAGTTTTTACATGCTTTATGACAATTAGGGGCAAATGATGCCTTATAGGCAAAATTGCTTTATTTCATGAAGGTAAGTCCATTTACACTATACCATTTAGGTTTGGATCATTCTCTCATAAGAAAATGCAAACTGCATATTAACCATTATTTTAACGCAAACAAGCAGTTTTTACATGCTTCACGACAATTGCGTGCAAATGAGTCCTTATAGGCAAAATTGCTTTATTTTACATTGGTAAGTCTATTTACACTATTACATTCAGGTTTGGATCATTCTCTCATAAGAAAATGCAAACTGCATAATAACCATTATTTTAACGCAGACAAGCAGTTTTTACATGCTTCACGACAATTGCATGCAAATGAGTCCTTATAGGCAAAATTGCTTTATTTTACAAAGGTAAGTCTATTTACACTATAACATTCAGGTTTGGATCATTCTCTCATAAGAAAATGCAAACTGCATATTTACTATCATTTTCACACAGACAAGCAGTTTTTACATGCTTCACGACAATTGCGTGCAAATGAGTCCTTATATGCAAATTTGCTTTATTTTACAAAGGTAAGTCTATTTACACTATAATATTCAGGTTTGGATTATTCTCTCATAAGAAAACGCAAACTGCATATTAACCATTATTTTAACGCAGACAAGCAGTTTTTACATGCTTTATGACAATTATGTGCAAATGAGTCTTTATAGGCAAAATTGCTTTATTTCATGAGGGTTAGTCTATTTACACTATAACATTCAGGTTTGGATCATTCTCTCATAAGAAAATGCAAACTGCATATTAACCATTATTTTAACGCAGACAAGCAGTTTTTACATGCTTTACGACAATTAGGTGCAAATGAGTCTTTATAGGCAAAATTGCTTTATTTCATGAGGATAAGTCTATTTACACTATAACATTCAGGTTTGGATCATTCTTTCATAAGAAAATGCAAACTGCATATTAACCATTTTTTTAACGCAGACAAGCAGTTTTTACATGCTTTATGACAATTAGGTGCAAATGAGTCTTTATAGGCAAAATTGCTTTATTTCATTAGGGTTAGTCTATTTACACTATAACATTCAGGTTTGGATCATTCTCTCATAAGAAAATGCAAACTGCATATTAACCATTATTTTAATGCAGACAAGCAGTTTTTACATGCTTTATGACAATTAGGGGCAAATGAGTCCTTATATCAAAATTGCTTTATTTCATGAAGGTAAGTCTATTTACACTATAACATTTGGGTTTGGATCATTCTCTCATAAGAAAATGCAAACTGCATATTAACCATTATTTTAACGCAAACAAGCAGTTTTTACATGCTTCACGACAATTGCGTGCAAAAGAGTCCTTATAGGCAAAATTGCTTTATTTTACAATGGTAAGTCTACTTACACTATAAAATTCAGGTTTGGATCATTCTCTCATAAGAAAATGCAAACTGCACATTAACCATTATTTAAACGCAGACAAGCAGTTTTTACATGCTTTACGACAATTAGGTGGAAATGAGTCCTTATAGGCAAAATTGCTTTATTTTATGAAGGTAAGTCTATTTACACTATAACATTTAGGTTTGGATCATTCTCTCATAAGAAAATGCAAACTGCATATTAACCATTATTTTAACGCAAACAAGCAGTTTTTACATGCTTCACGACAATTGCGTGCAAATGAGTCCTTATAGGCAAAATTGATTTATTTTACAGTGGTAAGTCTATTTACACTATAACATTCAGGTTTGGATCATTCTCACATAAGAAAATGCAAACTGCATATTAACCATTATTTAAATGCAGACAAGCAGTTTTTACATGCTTTACGACAATTAGGTGCAAATGAGTCCTTATAGGCAAAATTGCTTTATTTCATGAGGGTTAGTCTATTTACACTATAACATTTAGGTTTGGATCATTCTCTCATAAGAAAATGCAAACTGCATATTAACCATTATTTAAACGCAGACAAGCAGTTTTTACATGCTTTACGACAATTAGGTGCAAATGAGTCTTTCTAGGCAAAATTGCTTTATTTCATGAGGATAAGTCTATTTACACTATAACATTCAGGTTTGGATCATTCTTTCATAAGAAAATGCAAAATGCATATTAACCATTATTTTAACGCAGACAAGCAGTTTTTACATGCTTTATGACAATTAGGTGCAAATGAGTCTTTATAGGCAAAATTGCTTTATTTCATGAGGGTTAGTCTATTTACACTATAACATTCAGGTTTGGATCATTCTCTCATAAGAAAATGCAAACTGCATATTAACCATTATTTTAACGCAGACAAGCAGTTTTTACATTCTTTATGACAATTAGGGGCAAATGAGTCCTTATAGGCAAAATTGCTTTATTTCATGAAGGTATAACTATTTACACTATAACATTCAGGTTTGGATCATTCTCTCATAAGAAAATGCAAACTGCATATTATCCATTATTTTAACGCAGACAAGCAGTTTTTACATGCTTTACGACAATTAGGTGCAAATAAGTCCTTATAGGCAAAATTGCTTTATTTTACAAAGGTAAGTTTACTTAAACTATAACATTCAGGTTTAGATCATTCTCTCATAAGAAAATGCAAACTGCATATTTACTATCATTTTAACGCATACAAGCAGTTTTTACATGCTTTATGACAATTAGGTGCAAATGAGTCTTTATAGGCAAAATTGCTTTATTTCATGAGGGTAAGTCTATTTACACTATAACATTCAGGTTTGGATCATTCTCTCATAAGAAAATGCAAACTGCATATTTACTATCATTTTAACGCATACAAGCAGTTTTTACATGCTTTATGACAATTAGGTGCAAATGAGTCTTTATAGGCAAAATTGCTTTATTTCATGAGGGTAAGTCTATTTACAATATAACATTCAGGTTTGGATCATTCTTTCATAAGAAAATGCAAACTGCATATTAACCATGATTTTAACGCATACAAGCAGTTTTTACATGCTTTATGACAATTAGGGTCAAATGAGTCCTTATAGGCAAAATTGCTTTATTTTATGAAGGTAAGTCTATTTACACTATACCATTCAATTTTGGATCATTCTCTCATAAGAAAATGCAAACTGCAAATTAACCATTATTTTAACGCTGACAAGCAGTTTTTACATGCTTTATGACATTTAGGGGCAAATAAGTCCTTATAGGCAAAATTGCTTTATTTCATGAAGGTAAGTCTATTTACACTATAACATTCAGGTTTGGATCATTCTTTCATAAGAAAATGCAAACTGCATATTAACCATTATTTTAACGCAGACAAGCAGTTTTTACATGCTTCACGACAATTAGGTGCAAATGAGTCCTTATAGGCAAAATTGCTTTATTTTACAAAGGTAAGTCTATTTTTACTATAACATTCAGGTTTAGATCATTTTCTCATAAGAAAATGCATACTGCATATTAACCATTATTTTAACGCATACAAGCAGTTTTTACATGCTTTATGACAACTAGGGGCAAATGAGTCCTTATAGGCAAAATTGCTTTATTTCATGAAGGTAAGTCTATTTACACTATAACATTTAGGTTTGGATCATTCTCTCATAAGAAAATGCAAACTGCATATTAACCATTATTTTAACGCAAACAAGCAGTTTTTACATGCTTCACGACAATTGCGTGCAAATGAGTCCTTATAAACAAAATTGCTTTATTTTACAAAGGTAAGTCTATTTACACTATAACATTCAGGTTTGGATCATTCTCTCATAAGAAAATGCAAACTGCATATTAACCATTATTTAAACGCAGACAAGCAGTTTTTACATGCTTTACGACAATTAGGTGCAAATGAGTCCTTATAGGCAAAATTGCTTTATTTCATGAGGGTTAGTCTATTTACACTATAACATTTAGGTTTGGATCATTCTCTCATAAGAAAATGCAAACTGCATATTAACCATTATTTAAACGCAGACAAGCAGTTTTTACATGCTTTACGACAATTAGGTGCAAATGAGTCTTTATATGCAAAATTGCTTTATTTCATGAGGATAAGTCTATTTACACTATAACATTCAGGTTTGGATCATTCTTTCATAAGAAAATGCAAACTGCATATTAACCATTATTTTAACGCAGACAAGCAGTTTTTACATGCTTTATGACAATTAGGTGCAAATGAGTCTTCATAGGCAAAATTGCTTTATTTCATGAGGGTAAGTCTATTTACACTATAACATTCAGGTTTGGATCATTCTCTCATAAGAAAATGCAAACTGCATATTTACTATCATTTTAACGCATACAAGCAGTTTTTACATGCTTTATGGCAATTAGGTGCAAATGAGTCTTTATAGGCAAAATTGCTTTATTTCATGAGGGTAAGTCTATTTACACTATAACAATCAGGTTTGGATCATTCTTTCATAAGAAAATGCAAACTGCATATTAACCATTATTTTAACGCAGACAAGCAGTTTTTACATGCTTCACGACAATTGCGAGCTAATGAGTCCTTATAGGCAAAATTGCTTTATTTTACAAAGGTAAGTCTATTTTTACTATAACATCCAGGTTTAGATCATTTTCTCATAAGAAAATGCATACTGCATATTAACCATTATTTTAACGCATACAAGCAGTTTTTACATGCTTTATGACAACTAGGGGCAAATGAAACCTTATAGGCAAAATTGCTTTATTTCATGAAGGTAAGTCTATTTACACTATAACATTTAGGTTTGGATCATTCTCTCATAAGAAAATGCAAACTGCATATTAACCATTATTTTAACGCAAACAAGCAGTTTTTACATGCTTCACGACAATTGCGTGCAAATGAGTCCTTATAAACAAAATTGCTTTATTTTACAAAGGTAAGTCTATTTACACTATAACATTCAGGTTTAGATCATTCTCTCATAAGAAAATGCAAACTGCCTATTAACCATTATTTTAACGCATACAAGCAGTTTTTACATGCTTTATGACAATTAGGGTCAAATGAGTCCTTATAGGCAAAATTGCTTTATTTCATGAGGGTTAGTCTATTTACACTATAACATTCAGGTTTGGATCATTCTCTCATAAGAAAATGCAAACTGCATATTAACCATTATTTTAACGCAGACAAGCAGTTTTTACATGCTTTACGACAATTAGGTGCAAATGAGTCTTTATAGGCAAAATTGCTTTATTTCATGAGGATAAGTCTATTTACACTATAACATTCAGGTTTGGATCATTCTTTCATAAGAAAATGCAAACTGCATATTAACCATGATTTTAACGCAGACAAGCAGTTTTTACATGCTTTATGACAATTAGGTGCAAATAAGTCTTTATAGGCAAAATTGCTTTATTTCATGAGGGTTAGTCTATTTACACTATAACATTCAGGTTTGGATCATTCTCTCATAAGAAAATGCAAACTGCATATTAACCATTATTTTAACGCAGACAAGCAGTTTTTACATGCTTTATGACAATTAGGGGCAAATGATGCCTTATAGGCAAAATTGCTTTATTTCATGAAGGTAAGTCTATTTACACTATACCATTTAGGTTTGGATCATTCTCTCATAAGAAAATGCAAACTGCATATTAACCATTATTTTAACGCAAACAAGCAGTTTTTACATGCTTCACGACAATTGCGTGCAAATGAGTCCTTATAGGCAAAATTGCTTTATTTTACATTGGTAAGTCTATTTACACTATTATATTCAGGTTTGGATCATTCTCTCATAAGAAAATGCAAACTGCATAATAACCATTATTTTAACGCAGACAAGCAGTTTTTACATGCTTCACGACAATTGCATGCAAATGAGTCCTTATAGGAAAAATTGCTTTATTTTACAAAGGTAAGTCTATTTACACTATAACATTCAGGTTTGGATCATTCTCTCATAAGAAAATGCAAACTGCATATTTACTATCATTTTCACACAGACAAGCAGTTTTTACATGCTTCACGACAATTGCGTGCAAATGAGTCCTTATATGCAAATTTGCTTTATTTTACAAAGGTAAGTCTATTTACACTATAATATTCAGGTTTGGATTATTCTCTCATAAGAAAACGCAAACTGCATATTAACCATTATTTTAACGCAGACAAGCAGTTTTTACATGCTTTATGACAATTATGTGCAAATGAGTCTTTATAGGCAAAATTGCTTTATTTCATGAGGGTTAGTCTATTTACACTATAACATTCAGGTTTGGATCATTCTCTCATAAGAAAATGCAAACTGCATATTAACCATTATTTTAACGCAGACAAGCAGTTTTTACATGCTTTACGACAATTAGGTGCAAATGAGTCTTTATAGGCAAAATTGCTTTATTTCATGAGGATAAGTCTATTTACACTATAACATTCAGGTTTGGATCATTCTTTCATAAGAAAAGGCAAACTGCATATTAACCATTTTTTTAACGCAGACAAGCAGTTTTTACATGCTTTATGACAATTAGGTGCAAATGAGTCTTTATAGGCAAAATTGCTTTATTTCATGAGGGTTAGTCTATTTACACTATAACATTCAGGTTTGGATCATTCTCTCATAAGAAAATGCAAACTGCATATTAACCATTATTTTAACGCAGACAAGCAGTTTTTACATGCTTTATGACAATTAGGGGCAAATGAGTCCTTATATCAAAATTGCTTTATTTCATGAAGGTAAGTCTATTCACACTATAACATTCAGGTTTGGATCATTCTCTCATAAGAAAATGCAAACTGCATATTAACCATTATTTTAACGCAGACAAGCAGTTTTTACATTCTTTATGACAATTAGGGGCAAATGAGTCCTTATAGGCAAAATTGCTTTATTTCATGAAGGTATAACTATTTACACTATAACATTCAGGTTTGGATCATTCTCTCATAAGAAAATGCAAACTGCATATTATCCATTATTTTAACGCAGACAAGCAGTTTTTACATGCTTTACGACAATTAGGTGCAAATAAGTCCTTATAGGCAAAATTGCTTTATTTTACAAAGGTAAGTTTACTTAAACTATAACATTCAGGTTTAGATCATTCTCTCATAAGAAAATGCAAACTGCATATTTACTATCATTTTAACGCATACAAGCAGTTTTTACATGCTTTATGACAATTAGGTGCAAATGAGTCTTTATAGGCAAAATTGCTTTATTTCATGAGGGTAAGTCTATTTACACTATAACATTCAGGTTTGGATCATTCTCTCATAAGAAAATGCAAACTGCATATTTACTATCATTTTAACGCATACAAGCAGTTTTTACATGCTTTATGACAATTAGGTGCAAATGAGTCTTTATAGGCAAAATTGCTTTATTTCATGAGGGTAAGTCTATTTACAATATAACATTCAGGTTTGGATCATTCTTTCATAAGAAAATGCAAACTGCATATTAACCATGATTTTAACGCATACAAGCAGTTTTTACATGCTTTATGACAATTAGGGTCAAATGAGTCCTTATAGGCAAAATTGCTTTATTTTATGAAGGTAAGTCTATTTACACTATACCATTCAATTTTGGATCATTCTCTCATAAGAAAATGCAAACTGCAAATTAACCATTATTTTAACGCTGACAAGCAGTTTTTACATGCTTTATGACATTTAGGGGCAAATAAGTCCTTATAGGCAAAATTGCTTTATTTCATGAAGGTAAGTCTATTTACACTATAACATTCAGGTTTGGATCATTCTTTCATAAGAAAATGCAAACTGCATATTAACCATTATTTTAACGCAGACAAGCAGTTTTTACATGCTTCACGACAATTAGGTGCAAATGAGTCCTTATAGGCAAAATTGCTTTATTTTACAAAGGTAAGTCTATTTTTACTATAACATTCAGGTTTAGATCATTTTCTCATAAGAAAATGCATACTGCATATTAACCATTATTTTAACGCATACAAGCAGTTTTTACATGCTTTATGACAACTAGGGGCAAATGAGTCCTTATAGGCAAAATTGCTTTATTTCATGAAGGTAAGTCTATTTACACTATAACATTTAGGTTTGGATCATTCTCTCATAAGAAAATGCAAACTGCATATTAACCATTATTTTAACGCAAACAAGCAGTTTTTACATGCTTCACGACAATTGCGTGCAAATGAGTCCTTATAAACAAAATTGCTTTATTTTACAAAGGTAAGTCTATTTACACTATAACATTCAGGTTTGGATCATTCTCTCATAAGAAAATGCAAACTGCATATTAACCATTATTTAAACGCAGACAAGCAGTTTTTACATGCTTTACGACAATTAGGTGCAAATGAGTCCTTATAGGCAAAATTGCTTTATTTCATGAGGGTTAGTCTATTTACACTATAACATTTAGGTTTGGATCATTCTCTCATAAGAAAATGCAAACTGCATATTAACCATTATTTAAACGCAGACAAGCAGTTTTTACATGCTTTACGACAATTAGGTGCAAATGAGTCTTTATATGCAAAATTGCTTTATTTCATGAGGATAAGTCTATTTACACTATAACATTCAGGTTTGGATCATTCTTTCATAAGAAAATGCAAACTGCATATTAACCATTATTTTAACGCAGACAAGCAGTTTTTACATGCTTTATGACAATTAGGTGCAAATGAGTCTTCATAGGCAAAATTGCTTTATTTCATGAGGGTAAGTCTATTTACACTATAACATTCAGGTTTGGATCATTCTCTCATAAGAAAATGCAAACTGCATATTTACTATCATTTTAACGCATACAAGCAGTTTTTACATGCTTTATGGCAATTAGGTGCAAATGAGTCTTTATAGGCAAAATTGCTTTATTTCATGAGGGTAAGTCTATTTACACTATAACAATCAGGTTTGGATCATTCTTTCATAAGAAAATGCAAACTGCATATTAACCATTATTTTAACGCAGACAAGCAGTTTTTACATGCTTCACGACAATTGCGAGCTAATGAGTCCTTATAGGCAAAATTGCTTTATTTTACAAAGGTAAGTCTATTTTTACTATAACATCCAGGTTTAGATCATTTTCTCATAAGAAAATGCATACTGCATATTAACCATTATTTTAACGCATACAAGCAGTTTTTACATGCTTTATGACAACTAGGGGCAAATGAAACCTTATAGGCAAAATTGCTTTATTTCATGAAGGTAAGTCTATTTACACTATAACATTTAGGTTTGGATCATTCTCTCATAAGAAAATGCAAACTGCATATTAACCATTATTTTAACGCAAACAAGCAGTTTTTACATGCTTCACGACAATTGCGTGCAAATGAGTCCTTATAAACAAAATTGCTTTATTTTACAAAGGTAAGTCTATTTACACTATAACATTCAGGTTTAGATCATTCTCTCATAAGAAAATGCAAACTGCATATTAACCATTATTTTAACGCAGACAAGCAGTTTTTACATGCTTTACGACAATTAGGTGCAAATGAGTCTTTATAGGCAAAATTGCTTTATTTCATGAGGATAAGTCTATTTACACTATAACATTCAGGTTTGGATCATTCTTTCATAAGAAAATGCAAACTGCATATTAACCATGATTTTAACGCAGACAAGCAGTTTTTACATGCTTTATGACAATTAGGTGCAAATAAGTCTTTATAGGCAAAATTGCTTTATTTCATGAGGGTTAGTCTATTTACACTATAACATTCAGGTTTGGATCATTCTCTCATAAGAAAATGCAAACTGCATATTAACCATTATTTTAACGCAGACAAGCAGTTTTTACATGCTTTATGACAATTAGGGGCAAATGATGCCTTATAGGCAAAATTGCTTTATTTCATGAAGGTAAGTCTATTTACACTATACCATTTAGGTTTGGATCATTCTCTCATAAGAAAATGCAAACTGCATATTAACCATTATTTTAACGCAAACAAGCAGTTTTTACATGCTTCACGACAATTGCGTGCAAATGAGTCCTTATAGGCAAAATTGCTTTATTTTACATTGGTAAGTCTATTTACACTATTATATTCAGGTTTGGATCATTCTCTCATAAGAAAATGCAAACTGCATAATAACCATTATTTTAACGCAGACAAGCAGTTTTTACATGCTTCACGACAATTGCATGCAAATGAGTCCTTATAGGAAAAATTGCTTTATTTTACAAAGGTAAGTCTATTTACACTATAACATTCAGGTTTGGATCATTCTCTCATAAGAAAATGCAAACTGCATATTTACTATCATTTTCACACAGACAAGCAGTTTTTACATGCTTCACGACAATTGCGTGCAAATGAGTCCTTATATGCAAATTTGCTTTATTTTACAAAGGTAAGTCTATTTACACTATAATATTCAGGTTTGGATTATTCTCTCATAAGAAAACGCAAACTGCATATTAACCATTATTTTAACGCAGACAAGCAGTTTTTACATGCTTTATGACAATTATGTGCAAATGAGTCTTTATAGGCAAAATTGCTTTATTTCATGAGGGTTAGTCTATTTACACTATAACATTCAGGTTTGGATCATTCTCTCATAAGAAAATGCAAACTGCATATTAACCATTATTTTAACGCAGACAAGCAGTTTTTACATGCTTTACGACAATTAGGTGCAAATGAGTCTTTATAGGCAAAATTGCTTTATTTCATGAGGATAAGTCTATTTACACTATAACATTCAGGTTTGGATCATTCTTTCATAAGAAAAGGCAAACTGCATATTAACCATTTTTTTAACGCAGACAAGCAGTTTTTACATGCTTTATGACAATTAGGTGCAAATGAGTCTTTATAGGCAAAATTGCTTTATTTCATGAGGGTTAGTCTATTTACACTATAACATTCAGGTTTGGATCATTCTCTCATAAGAAAATGCAAACTGCATATTAACCATTATTTTAACGCAGACAAGCAGTTTTTACATGCTTTATGACAATTAGGGGCAAATGAGTCCTTATATCAAAATTGCTTTATTTCATGAAGGTAAGTCTATTCACACTATAACATTTGGGTTTGGATCATTCTCTCATAAGAAAATGCAAACTGCATATTAACCATTATTTTAACGCAAACAAGCAGTTTTTACATGCTTCACGACAATTGCGTGCAAATGAGTCCTTATAGGCAAAATTGCTTTATTTTACAATGGTAAGTCTACTTACACTATAAAATTCAGGTTTGGATCATTCTCTCATAAGAAAATGCAAACTGCACATTAACCATTATTTAAACGCAGACAAGCAGTTTTTACATGCTTTACGACAATTAGGTGGAAATGAGTCCTTATAGGCAAAATTGCTTTATTTTATGAAGGTAAGTCTATTTACACTATAACATTTAGGTTTGGATCATTCTCTCATAAGAAAATGCAAACTGCATATTAACCATTATTTTAACGCAAACAAGCAGTTTTTACATGCTTCACGACAATTGCGTGCAAATGAGTCCTTATAGGCAAAATTGATTTATTTTACAGTGGTAAGTCTATTTACACTATAACATTCAGGTTTGGATCATTCTCTCATAAGAAAATGCAAACTGCATATTTACCATTATTTTAACGCAGACAAGCAGTTTTTACATGCTTTATGACAATTAGGGGCAAATGAGTCCTTATATCAAAATTGCTTTATTTCATGAAGGTAAGTCTATTTACACTATAACATTTAGGTTTGGATCATTCTCTCATAAGAAAATGCAAACTGCATATTAACTATTATTTAAACGCAGACAAGCAGTTTTTACATGCTTTACGACAATTAGGTGCAAATGAGTCTTTCTAGGCAAAATTGCTTTATTTCATGAGGATAAGTCTATTTACACTATAACATTTAGGTTTGGATCATTCTTTCATAAGAAAATGCAAACTGCATATTAACCATTATTTTAACGCAGACAAGCAGTTTTTACATGCTTTATGACAATTAGGTGCAAATGAGTCTTTATAGGCAAAATTGCTTTATTTCATGAGGGTTAGTCTATTTACACTATAACATTCAGGTTTGGATCATTCTCTCATAAGAAAATGCAAACTGCATATTAACCATTATTTTAACGCAAACAAGCAGTTTTTACATTCTTTATGACAATTAGGGGCAAATGAGTCCTTATAGGCAAAATTGCTTTATTTCATGAAGGTATAACTATTTACACTATAACATTTAGGTTTGGATCATTCTCTCATAAGAAAATGCAAACTGCATATTATCCATTATTTTAACGCAGACAAGCAGTTTTTACATGCTTTACGACAATTAGGTGCAAATAAGTCCTTATAGGCAAAATTGCTTTATTTTACAAAGGTAAGTTTACTTAAACTATAACATTCAGGTTTAGATCATTCTCTCATAAGAAAATGCAAACTGCATATTAACTATTATTTTAACGCATACAAGCAGTTTTTACATGCTTTATGACAATTAGGTGCAAATGAGTCTTTATAGGCAAAATTGCTTTATTTCATGAGGGTAAGTCTATTTACACTATAACATTCAGGTTTGGATCATTCTCTCATAAGAAAATGCAAACTGCATATTTACTATCATTTTAACGCATACAAGCAGTTTTTACATGCTTTATGACAATTAGGTGCAAATGACTCTTTATAGGCAAAATTGCTTTATTTCATGAGGGTAAGTCTATTTACAATATAACATTCAGGTTTGGATCATTCTTTCATAAGAAAATGCAAACTGCATATTAACCATGATTTTAACGCATACAAGCAGTTTTTACATGCTTTATGACAATTACGGTCAAATGAGTCCTTATAGGCAAAATTGCTTTATTTTATGAAGGTAAGTCTATTTACACTATACCATTCAATTTTGGATCATTCTCTCATAAGAAAATGCAAACTGCAAATTAACCATTATTTTAACGCTGACAAGCAGTTTTTACATGCTTTATGACAATTAGGGGCAAATAAGTCCTTATAGACAAAATTGCTTTATTTCATGAAGGTAAGTCTATTTACACTATAACATTCAGGTTTGGATCATTCTTTCATAAGAAAATGCAAACTGCATATTAACCATTATTTTAACGCAGACAAGCAGTTTTTACATGCTTCACGACAATTAGGTGCAAATGAGTCCTTATAGGCAAAATTGCTTTATTTTACAAAGGTAAGTCTATTTTTACTATAACATTCAGGTTTAGATCATTTTCTCATAAGAAAATGCATACTGCATATTAACCATTATTTTAACGCATACAAGCAGTTTTTACATGCTTTATGACAACTAGGGGCAAATGAGTCCTTATAGGCAAAATTGCTTTATTTCATGAAGGTAAGTCTATTTACACTATAACATTTAGGTTTGGATCATTCTCTCATAAGAAAATGCAAACTGCATATTAACCATTATTTTAACGCAAACAAGCAGTTTTTACATGCTTCACGACAATTGCGTGCAAATGAGTCCTTATAAACAAAATTGCTTTATTTTACAAAGGTAAGTCTATTTACACTATAACATTCAGGTTTGGATCATTCTCTCATAAGAAAATGCAAACTGCATATTAACCATTATTTAAACGCAGACAAGCAGTTTTTACATGCTTTACGACAATTAGGTGCAAATGAGTCCTTATAGGCAAAATTGCTTTATTTCATGAGGGTTAGTCTATTTACACTATAACATTTAGGTTTGGATCATTCTCTCATAAGAAAATGCAAACTGCATATTAACCATTATTTAAACGCAGACAAGCAGTTTTTACATGCTTTACGACAATTAGGTGCAAATGAGTCTTTATATGCAAAATTGCTTTATTTCATGAGGATAAGTCTATTTACACTATAACATTCAGGTTTGGATCATTCTTTCATAAGAAAATGCAAACTGCATATTAACCATTATTTTAACGCAGACAAGCAGTTTTTACATGCTTTATGACAATTAGGTGCAAATGAGTCTTTATAGGCAAAATTGCTTTATTTCATGAGGGTAAGTCTATTTAACCTATAACATTTAGGTTTGGATCATTCTCTCATAAGAAAATGCAAACTGCATATTAACCATTATTTTAACGCAAACAAGCAGTTTTTACATGCTTCACGACAATTGCGTGCAAATGAGTCCTTATAAACAAAATTGCTTTATTTTACAAAGGTAAGTCTATTTACACTATAACATTCAGGTTTGGATCATTCTTTCATAAGAAAATGCAAACTGCATATTAACCATTATTTTAACGCAGACAAGCAGTTTTTACATGCTTTATGACAATTAGGTGCAAATGAGTCTTTATAGGCAAAATTGCTTTATTTCATGAGGGTAAGTCTATTTACACTATAACATTTAGGTTTGGATCATTCTCTCATAAGAAAATGCAAACTGCATATTAACCATTATTTTAACGCAAACAAGCAGTTTTTACATGCTTCACGACAATTGCGTGCAAATGAGTCCTTATAGGCAAAATTGCTATATTTTACATTGGCAAGTCTATTTACACTATTACATTCAGGTTTGGATCATTCTCTCATAAGAAAATGCAAACTGCATAATAACCATTATTTTAACGCAGACAAGCAGTTTTTACATGCTTCACGACAATTGCATGCAAATGAGTCCTTATAGGCAAAATTGCTTTATTTTACAAAGGTAAGTCTATTTACACTATAACATTCAGGTTTGGATCATTCTCTCATAAGAAAATGCAAACTGCATATTTACTATCATTTTCACACAGACAAGCAGTTTTTACATGCTTCACGACAATTGCGTGCAAATGAGTCCTTATATGCAAATTTGCTTTATTTTACAAAGGTAAGTCTATTTACACTATAATATTCAGGTTTGGATTATTCTCTCATAAGAAAACGCAAACTGCATATTAACCATTATTTTAACGCAGACAAGCAGTTTTTACATGCTTTATGACAATTATGTGCAAATGAGTCTTTATAGGCAAAATTGCTTTATTTCATGAGGGTTAGTCTATTTACACTATAACATTCAGGTTTGGATCATTCTCTCATAAGAAAATGCAAACTGCATATTAACCATTATTTTAACGCAGACAAGCAGTTTTTACATGCTTTACGACAATTAGGTGCAAATGAGTCTTTATAGGCAAAATTGCTTTATTTCATGAGGATAAGTCTATTTACACTATAACATTCAGGTTTGGATCATTCTTTCATAAGAAAATGCAAACTGCATATTAACCATTTTTTTAACGCAGACAAGCAGTTTTTACATGCTTTATGACAATTAGGTGCAAATGAGTCTTTATAGGCAAAATTGCTTTATTTCATTAGGGTTAGTCTATTTACACTATAACATTCAGGTTTGGATCATTCTCTCATAAGAAAATGCAAACTGCATATTAACCATTATTTTAATGCAGACAAGCAGTTTTTACATGCTTTATGACAATTAGGGGCAAATGAGTCCTTATATCAAAATTGCTTTATTTCATGAAGGTAAGTCTATTTACACTATAACATTTGGGTTTGGATCATTCTCTCATAAGAAAATGCAAACTGCATATTAACCATTATTTTAACGCAAACAAGCAGTTTTTACATGCTTCACGACAATTGCGTGCAAAAGAGTCCTTATAGGCAAAATTGCTTTATTTTACAATGGTAAGTCTACTTACACTATAAAATTCAGGTTTGGATCATTCTCTCATAAGAAAATGCAAACTGCACATTAACCATTATTTAAACGCAGACAAGCAGTTTTTACATGCTTTACGACAATTAGGTGGAAATGAGTCCTTATAGGCAAAATTGCTTTATTTTATGAAGGTAAGTCTATTTACACTATAACATTTAGGTTTGGATCATTCTCTCATAAGAAAATGCAAACTGCATATTAACCATTATTTTAACGCAAACAAGCAGTTTTTACATGCTTCACGACAATTGCGTGCAAATGAGTCCTTATAGGCAAAATTGATTTATTTTACAGTGGTAAGTCTATTTACACTATAACATTCAGGTTTGGATCATTCTCTCATAAGAAAATGCAAACTGCATATTAACCATTATTTAAATGCAGACAAGCAGTTTTTACATGCTTTACGACAATTAGGTGCAAATGAGTCCTTATAGGCAAAATTGCTTTATTTCATGAGGGTTAGTCTATTTACACTATAACATTTAGGTTTGGATCATTCTCTCATAAGAAAATGCAAACTGCATATTAACCATTATTTAAACGCAGACAAGCAGTTTTTACATGCTTTACGACAATTAGGTGCAAATGAGTCTTTCTAGGCAAAATTGCTTTATTTCATGAGGATAAGTCTATTTACACTATAACATTCAGGTTTGGATCATTCTTTCATAAGAAAATGCAAAATGCATATTAACCATTATTTTAACGCAGACAAGCAGTTTTTACATGCTTTATGACAATTAGGTGCAAATGAGTCTTTATAGGCAAAATTGCTTTATTTCATGAGGGTTAGTCTATTTACACTATAACATTCAGGTTTGGATCATTCTCTCATAAGAAAATGCAAACTGCATATTAACCATTATTTTAACGCAGACAAGCAGTTTTTACATTCTTTATGACAATTAGGGGCAAATGAGTCCTTATAGGCAAAATTGCTTTATTTCATGAAGGTATAACTATTTACACTATAACATTCAGGTTTGGATCATTCTCTCATAAGAAAATGCAAACTGCATATTATCCATTATTTTAACGCAGACAAGCAGTTTTTACATGCTTTACGACAATTAGGTGCAAATAAGTCCTTATAGGCAAAATTGCTTTATTTTACAAAGGTAAGTTTACTTAAACTATAACATTCAGGTTTAGATCATTCTCTCATAAGAAAATGCAAACTGCATATTTACTATCATTTTAACGCATACAAGCAGTTTTTACATGCTTTATGACAATTAGGTGCAAATGAGTCTTTATAGGCAAAATTGCTTTATTTCATGAGGGTAAGTCTATTTACACTATAACATTCAGGTTTGGATCATTCTCTCATAAGAAAATGCAAACTGCATATTTACTATCATTTTAACGCATACAAGCAGTTTTTACATGCTTTATGACAATTAGGTGCAAATGAGTCTTTATAGGCAAAATTGCTTTATTTCATGAGGGTAAGTCTATTTACAATATAACATTCAGGTTTGGATCATTCTTTCATAAGAAAATGCAAACTGCATATTAACCATGATTTTAACGCATACAAGCAGTTTTTACATGCTTTATGACAATTAGGGTCAAATGAGTCCTTATAGGCAAAATTGCTTTATTTTATGAAGGTAAGTCTATTTACACTATACCATTCAATTTTGGATCATTCTCTCATAAGAAAATGCAAACTGCAAATTAACCATTATTTTAACGCTGACAAGCAGTTTTTACATGCTTTATGACAATTAGGGGCAAATAAGTCCTTATAGGCAAAATTGCTTTATTTCATGAAGGTAAGTCTATTTACACTATAACATTCAGGTTTGGATCATTCTTTCATAAGAAAATGCAAACTGCATATTAACCATTATTTTAACGCAGACAAGCAGTTTTTACATGCTTCACGACAATTAGGTGCAAATGAGTCCTTATAGGCAAAATTGCTTTATTTTACAAAGGTAAGTCTATTTTTACTATAACATTCAGGTTTAGATCATTTTCTCATAAGAAAATGCATACTGCATATTAACCATTATTTTAACGCATACAAGCAGTTTTTACATGCTTTATGACAACTAGGGGCAAATGAGTCCTTATAGGCAAAATTGCTTTATTTCATGAAGGTAAGTCTATTTACACTATAACATTTAGGTTTGGATCATTCTCTCATAAGAAAATGCAAACTGCATATTAACCATTATTTTAACGCAAACAAGCAGTTTTTACATGCTTCACGACAATTGCGTGCAAATGAGTCCTTATAAACAAAATTGCTTTATTTTACAAAGGTAAGTCTATTTACACTATAACATTCAGGTTTGGATCATTCTCTCATAAGAAAATGCAAACTGCATATTAACCATTATTTAAACGCAGACAAGCAGTTTTTACATGCTTTACGACAATTAGGTGCAAATGAGTCCTTATAGGCAAAATTGCTTTATTTCATGAGGGTTAGTCTATTTACACTATAACATTTAGGTTTGGATCATTCTCTCATAAGAAAATGCAAACTGCATATTAACCATTATTTAAACGCAGACAAGCAGTTTTTACATGCTTTACGACAATTAGGTGCAAATGAGTCTTTATATGCAAAATTGCTTTATTTCATGAGGATAAGTCTATTTACACTATAACATTCAGGTTTGGATCATTCTTTCATAAGAAAATGCAAACTGCATATTAACCATTATTTTAACGCAGACAAGCAGTTTTTACATGCTTTATGACAATTAGGTGCAAATGAGTCTTCATAGGCAAAATTGCTTTATTTCATGAGGGTAAGTCTATTTACACTATAACATTCAGGTTTGGATCATTCTCTCATAAGAAAATGCAAACTGCATATTTACTATCATTTTAACGCATACAAGCAGTTTTTACATGCTTTATGGCAATTAGGTGCAAATGAGTCTTTATAGGCAAAATTGCTTTATTTCATGAGGGTAAGTCTATTTACACTATAACAATCAGGTTTGGATCATTCTTTCATAAGAAAATGCAAACTGCATATTAACCATTATTTTAACGCAGACAAGCAGTTTTTACATGCTTCACGACAATTGCGAGCTAATCAGTCCTTATAGGCAAAATTGCTTTATTTTACAAAGGTAAGTCTATTTTTACTATAACATCCAGGTTTAGATCATTTTCTCATAAGAAAATGCATACTGCATATTAACCATTATTTTAACGCATACAAGCAGTTTTTACATGCTTTATGACAACTAGGGGCAAATGAGTCCTAATAGGCAAAATTGCTTTATTTCATGATGTAAGTCTATTTACACTATAACATTTAGGTTTGGATCATTCTCTCATAAGAAAATGCAAACTGCATATTAACCATTATTTTAACGCAAACAAGCAGTTTTTACATGCTTCACGACAATTGCGTGCAAATGAGTCCTTATAAACAAAATTGCTTTATTTTACAAAGGTAAGTCTATTTACACTATAACATTCAGGTTTAGATCATTCTCTCATAAGAAAATGCAAACTGCCTATTAACCATTATTTTAACGCATACAAGCAGTTTTTACATGCTTTATGACAATTAGGGTCAAATGAGTCCTTATAGGCAAAATTGCTTTATTTCATGAGGGTTAGTCTATTTACACTATAACATTCAGGTTTGGATCATTCTCTCATAAGAAAATGCAAACTGCATATTAACCATTATTTTAACGCAGACAAGCAGTTTTTACATGCTTTACGACAATTAGGTGCAAATGAGTCTTTATAGGCAAAATTGCTTTATTTCATGAGGATAAGTCTATTTACACTATAACATTCAGGTTTGGATCATTCTTTCATAAGAAAATGCAAATTGCATATTAACCATTATTTTAACGCAGACAAGCAGTTTTTACATGCTTTATGACAATTAGGTGCAAATAAGTCTTTATAGGCAAAATTGCTTTATTTCATGAGGGTTAGTCTATTTACACTATAACATTCAGGTTTGGATCATTCTCTCATAAGAAAATGCAAACTGCATATTAACCATTATTTTAACGCAGACAAGCAGTTTTTACATGCTTTATGACAATTAGGGGCAAATGATGCCTTATAGGCAAAATTGCTTTATTTCATGAAGGTAAGTCTATTTACACTATACCATTTAGGTTTGGATCATTCTCTCATAAGAAAATGCAAACTGCATATTAACCATTATTTTAACGCAAACAAGCAGTTTTTACATGCTTCACGACAATTGCGTGCAAATGAGTCCTTATAGGCAAAATTGCTTTATTTTACATTGGTAAGTCTATTTACACTATTATATTCAGGTTTGGATCATTCTCTCATAAGAAAATGCAAACTGCATAATAACCATTATTTTAACGCAGACAAGCAGTTTTTACATGCTTCACGACAATTGCATGCAAATGAGTCCTTATAGGAAAAATTGCTTTATTTTACAAAGGTAAGTCTATTTACACTATAACATTCAGGTTTGGATCATTCTCTCATAAGAAAATGCAAACTGCATATTTACTATCATTTTCACACAGACAAGCAGTTTTTACATGCTTCACGACAATTGCGTGCAAATGAGTCCTTATATGCAAATTTGCTTTATTTTACAAAGGTAAGTCTATTTACACTATAATATTCAGGTTTGGATTATTCTCTCATAAGAAAACGCAAACTGCATATTAACCATTATTTTAACGCAGACAAGCAGTTTTTACATGCTTTATGACAATTATGTGCAAATGAGTCTTTATAGGCAAAATTGCTTTATTTCATGAGGGTTAGTCTATTTACACTATAACATTCAGGTTTGGATCATTCTCTCATAAGAAAATGCAAACTGCATATTAACCATTATTTTAACGCAGACAAGCAGTTTTTACATGCTTTACGACAATTAGGTGCAAATGAGTCTTTATAGGCAAAATTGCTTTATTTCATGAGGATAAGTCTATTTACACTATAACATTCAGGTTTGGATCATTCTTTCATAAGAAAAGGCAAACTGCATATTAACCATTTTTTTAACGCAGACAAGCAGTTTTTACATGCTTTATGACAATTAGGTGCAAATGAGTCTTTATAGGCAAAATTGCTTTATTTCATTAGGGTTAGTCTATTTACACTATAACATTCAGGTTTGGATCATTCTCTCATAAGAAAATGCAAACTGCATATTAACCATTATTTTAACGCAGACAAGCAGTTTTTACATGCTTTATGACAATTAGGGGCAAATGAGTCCTTATATCAAAATTGCTTTATTTCATGAAGGTAAGTCTATTCACACTATAACATTTGGGTTTGGATCATTCTCTCATAAGAAAATGCAAACTGCATATTAACCATTATTTTAACGCAAACAAGCAGTTTTTACATGCTTCACGACAATTGCGTGCAAATGAGTCCTTATAGGCAAAATTGCTTTATTTTACAATGGTAAGTCTACTTACACTATAAAATTCAGGTTTGGATCATTCTCTCATAAGAAAATGCAAACTGCACATTAACCATTATTTAAACGCAGACAAGCAGTTTTTACATGCTTTACGACAATTAGGTGGAAATGAGTCCTTATAGGCAAAATTGCTTTATTTTATGAAGGTAAGTCTATTTACACTATAACATTTAGGTTTGGATCATTCTCTCATAAGAAAATGCAAACTGCATATTAACCATTATTTTAACGCAAACAAGCAGTTTTTACATGCTTCACGACAATTGCGTGCAAATGAGTCCTTATAGGCAAAATTGATTTATTTTACAGTGGTAAGTCTATTTACACTATAACATTCAGGTTTGGATCATTCTCTCATAAGAAAATGCAAACTGCATATTTACCATTATTTTAACGCAGACAAGCAGTTTTTACATGCTTTATGACAATTAGGGGCAAATGAGTCCTTATATCAAAATTGCTTTATTTCATGAAGGTAAGTCTATTTACACTATAACATTTAGGTTTGGATCATTCTCTCATAAGAAAATGCAAACTGCATATTAACTATTATTTAAACGCAGACAAGCAGTTTTTACATGCTTTACGACAATTAGGTGCAAATGAGTCTTTCTAGGCAAAATTGCTTTATTTCATGAGGATAAGTCTATTTACACTATAACATTTAGGTTTGGATCATTCTTTCATAAGAAAATGCAAACTGCATATTAACCATTATTTTAACGCAGACAAGCAGTTTTTACATGCTTTATGACAATTAGGTGCAAATGAGTCTTTATAGGCAAAATTGCTTTATTTCATGAGGGTTAGTCTATTTACACTATAACATTCAGGTTTGGATCATTCTCTCATAAGAAAATGCAAACTGCATATTAACCATTATTTTAACGCAAACAAGCAGTTTTTACATTCTTTATGACAATTAGGGGCAAATGAGTCCTTATAGGCAAAATTGCTTTATTTCATGAAGGTATAACTATTTACACTATAACATTTAGGTTTGGATCATTCTCTCATAAGAAAATGCAAACTGCATATTATCCATTATTTTAACGCAGACAAGCAGTTTTTACATGCTTTACGACAATTAGGTGCAAATAAGTCCTTATAGGCAAAATTGCTTTATTTTACAAAGGTAAGTTTACTTAAACTATAACATTCAGGTTTAGATCATTCTCTCATAAGAAAATGCAAACTGCATATTAACTATTATTTTAACGCATACAAGCAGTTTTTACATGCTTTATGACAATTAGGTGCAAATGAGTCTTTATAGGCAAAATTGCTTTATTTCATGAGGGTAAGTCTATTTACACTATAACATTCAGGTTTGGATCATTCTCTCATAAGAAAATGCAAACTGCATATTTACTATCATTTTAACGCATACAAGCAGTTTTTACATGCTTTATGACAATTAGGTGCAAATGACTCTTTATAGGCAAAATTGCTTTATTTCATGAGGGTAAGTCTATTTACAATATAACATTCAGGTTTGGATCATTCTTTCATAAGAAAATGCAAACTGCATATTAACCATGATTTTAACGCATACAAGCAGTTTTTACATGCTTTATGACAATTAGGGTCAAATGAGTCCTTATAGGCAAAATTGCTTTATTTTATGAAGGTAAGTCTATTTACACTATACCATTCAATTTTGGATCATTCTCTCATAAGAAAATGCAAACTGCAAATTAACCATTATTTTAACGCTGACAAGCAGTTTTTACATGCTTTATGACAATTAGGGGCAAATAAGTCCTTATAGACAAAATTGCTTTATTTCATGAAGGTAAGTCTATTTACACTATAACATTCAGGTTTGGATCATTCTTTCATAAGAAAATGCAAACTGCATATTAACCATTATTTTAACGCAGACAAGCAGTTTTTACATGCTTCACGACAATTAGGTGCAAATGAGTCCTTATAGGCAAAATTGCTTTATTTTACAAAGGTAAGTCTATTTTTACTATAACATTCAGGTTTAGATCATTTTCTCATAAGAAAATGCATACTGCATATTAACCATTATTTTAACGCATACAAGCAGTTTTTACATGCTTTATGACAACTAGGGGCAAATGAGTCCTTATAGGCAAAATTGCTTTATTTCATGAAGGTAAGTCTATTTACACTATAACATTTAGGTTTGGATCATTCTCTCATAAGAAAATGCAAACTGCATATTAACCATTATTTTAACGCAAACAAGCAGTTTTTACATGCTTCACGACAATTGCGTGCAAATGAGTCCTTATAAACAAAATTGCTTTATTTTACAAAGGTAAGTCTATTTACACTATAACATTCAGGTTTGGATCATTCTCTCATAAGAAAATGCAAACTGCATATTAACCATTATTTAAACGCAGACAAGCAGTTTTTACATGCTTTACGACAATTAGGTGCAAATGAGTCCTTATAGGCAAAATTGCTTTATTTCATGAGGGTTAGTCTATTTACACTATAACATTTAGGTTTGGATCATTCTCTCATAAGAAAATGCAAACTGCATATTAACCATTATTTAAACGCAGACAAGCAGTTTTTACATGCTTTACGACAATTAGGTGCAAATGAGTCTTTATATGCAAAATTGCTTTATTTCATGAGGATAAGTCTATTTACACTATAACATTCAGGTTTGGATCATTCTTTCATAAGAAAATGCAAACTGCATATTAACCATTATTTTAACGCAGACAAGCAGTTTTTACATGCTTTATGACAATTAGGTGCAAATGAGTCTTTATAGGCAAAATTGCTTTATTTCATGAGGGTAAGTCTATTTACACTATAACATTTAGGTTTGGATCATTCTCTCATAAGAAAATGCAAACTGCATATTAACCATTATTTTAACGCAACCAAGCAGTTTTTACATGCTTCACGACAATTGCGTGCAAATGAGTCCTTATAAACAAAATTGCTTTATTTTACAAAGGTAAGTCTATTTACACTATAACATTCAGGTTTAGATCATTCTCTCATAAGAAAATGCAAACTGCCTATTAACCATTATTTTAACGCATTCAAGCAGTTTTTACATGCTTTATGACAATTAGGGTCAAATGAGTCCTTATAGGCAAAATTGCTTTATTTCATGAGGGTTAGTCTATTTACACTATAACATTTAGGTTTGGATCATTCTCTCATAAGAAAATGCAAACTGCATATTAACCATTATTTAAACGCAGACAAGCAGTTTTTACATGCTTTACGACAATTAGGTGCAAATGAGTCCTTATAGGCAAAATTGCTTTATTTCATGAGGGTTAGTCCATTTACACTATAACATTCAGGTTTGGATCGTTCTCTCATAAGAAAATGCAAACTGCATATTTACTATCATTTTAACGCATACAAGCAGTTTTTACATGCTTTATAGCAATTAGGTGCAAATGAGTCTTTATAGGCAAAATTGCTTTATTTCATGAGGGTAAGTCTATTTACACTATAACATTCAGGTTTGGATCATTCTCTCATAAGAAAATGCAAACTGCATATTATCCATTATTTTAACGCAGTCAAGCAGTTGTTACATGCTTTACGACAATTAGGTGCAAATAAGTCCTTATAGGCAAAATTGCTTTATTTTACAATGGTAAGTTTACTTAAACTATAACATTCAGGTTTAGATCATTCTCTCATAAGAAAATGCAAACTGCATATTATCCATTATTTTAACGCAGTCAAGCAGTTGTTACATGCTTTACGACAATTAGGTGCAAATAAGTCCTTATAGGCAAAATTGCTTTATTTTACAATGGTAAGTTTACTTAAACTATAACATTCAGGTTTAGATCATTCTCTCATAAGAAAATGCAAACTGCATATTAACTATTATTTTAACGCATACAAGCAGTTTTTACATGCTTCACGACAATTGCGTGCAAATGAGTCCTTATAGGCAAAATTGCTTTATTTTACAATGGTAAGTCTATTTACACTATAACATTCAGGTTTGGATCATTCTCTCATAAGAAAATGCAAACTGCATATTAACCATTATTTAAACGCAGACAAGCAGTTTTTACATGCTTTACGACAATTAGGTGCAAATGAGTCCTTATAGGCAAAATTGCTTTATTTTATGAAGGTAAGTCTATTTACACTATAACATTTAGGTTTGGATCATTCTCTCATAAGAAAATGCAAACTGCATATTAACCATTATTTAAATGCAGACAAGCAGTTTTTACATGCTTTACGACAATTAGGTGCAAATGAGTCCTTATAGGCAAAATTGCTTTATTTCATGAGGGTTAGTCTATTTACACTATAACATTTAGGTTTGGATCATTCTCTCATAAGAAAATGCAAACTGCATATTAACCATTATTTAAACGCAGACAAGCAGTTTTTACATGCTTTACGACAATTAGGTGCAAATGAGTCTTTCTAGGCAAAATTGCTTTATTTCATGAGGATAAGTCTATTTACACTATAACATTCAGGTTTGGATCATTCTTTCATAAGAAAATGCAAAATGCATATTAACCATTATTTTAACGCAGACAAGCAGTTTTTACATGCTTTATGACAATTAGGTGCAAATGAGTCTTTATAGGCAAAATTGCTTTATTTCATGAGGGTTAGTCTATTTACACTATAACATTCAGGTTTGGATCATTCTCTCATAAGAAAATGCAAACTGCATATTAACCATTATTTTAACGCAGACAAGCAGTTTTTACATTCTTTATGACAATTAGGGGCAAATGAGTCCTTATAGGCAAAATTGCTTTATTTCATGAAGGTATAACTATTTACACTATAACATTCAGGTTTGGATCATTCTCTCATAAGAAAATGCAAACTGCATATTATCCATTATTTTAACGCAGACAAGCAGTTTTTACATGCTTTACGACAATTAGGTGCAAATAAGTCCTTATAGGCAAAATTGCTTTATTTTACAAAGGTAAGTTTACTTAAACTATAACATTCAGGTTTAGATCATTCTCTCATAAGAAAATGCAAACTGCATATTTACTATCATTTTAACGCATACAAGCAGTTTTTACATGCTTTATGACAATTAGGTGCAAATGAGTCTTTATAGGCAAAATTGCTTTATTTCATGAGGGTAAGTCTATTTACACTATAACATTCAGGTTTGGATCATTCTCTCATAAGAAAATGCAAACTGCATATTTACTATCATTTTAACGCATACAAGCAGTTTTTACATGCTTTATGACAATTAGGTGCAAATGAGTCTTTATAGGCAAAATTGCTTTATTTCATGAGGGTAAGTCTATTTACAATATAACATTCAGGTTTGGATCATTCTTTCATAAGAAAATGCAAACTGCATATTAACCATGATTTTAACGCATACAAGCAGTTTTTACATGCTTTATGACAATTAGGGTCAAATGAGTCCTTATAGGCAAAATTGCTTTATTTTATGAAGGTAAGTCTATTTACACTATACCATTCAATTTTGGATCATTCTCTCATAAGAAAATGCAAACTGCAAATTAACCATTATTTTAACGCTGACAAGCAGTTTTTACATGCTTTATGACAATTAGGGGCAAATAAGTCCTTATAGGCAAAATTGCTTTATTTCATGAAGGTAAGTCTATTTACACTATAACATTCAGGTTTGGATCATTCTTTCATAAGAAAATGCAAACTGCATATTAACCATTATTTTAACGCAGACAAGCAGTTTTTACATGCTTCACGACAATTAGGTGCAAATGAGTCCTTATAGGCAAAATTGCTTTATTTTACAAAGGTAAGTCTATTTTTACTATAACATTCAGGTTTAGATCATTTTCTCATAAAAAAATGCATACTGCATATTAACCATTATTTTAACGCATACAAGCAGTTTTTACATGCTTTATGACAACTAGGGGCAAATGAGTCCTTATAGGCAAAATTGCTTTATTTCATGAAGGTAAGTCTATTTACACTATAACATTTAGGTTTGGATCATTCTCTCATAAGAAAATGCAAACTGCATATTAACCATTATTTTAACGCAAACAAGCAGTTTTTACATGCTTCACGACAATTGCGTGCAAATGAGTCCTTATAAACAAAATTGCTTTATTTTACAAAGGTAAGTCTATTTACACTATAACATTCAGGTTTGGATCATTCTCTCATAAGAAAATGCAAACTGCATATTAACCATTATTTAAACGCAGACAAGCAGTTTTTACATGCTTTACGACAATTAGGTGCAAATGAGTCCTTATAGGCAAAATTGCTTTATTTCATGAGGGTTAGTCTATTTACACTATAACATTTAGGTTTGGATCATTCTCTCATAAGAAAATGCAAACTGCATATTAACCATTATTTAAACGCAGACAAGCAGTTTTTACATGCTTTACGACAATTAGGTGCAAATGAGTCTTTATATGCAAAATTGCTTTATTTCATGAGGATAAGTCTATTTACACTATAACATTCAGGTTTGGATCATTCTTTCATAAGAAAATGCAAACTGCATATTAACCATTATTTTAACGCAGACAAGCAGTTTTTACATGCTTTATGACAATTAGGTGCAAATGAGTCTTCATAGGCAAAATTGCTTTATTTCATGAGGGTAAGTCTATTTACACTATAACATTCAGGTTTGGATCATTCTCTCATAAGAAAATGCAAACTGCATATTTACTATCATTTTAACGCATACAAGCAGTTTTTACATGCTTTATGGCAATTAGGTGCAAATGAGTCTTTATAGGCAAAATTGCTTTATTTCATGAGGGTAAGTCTATTTACACTATAACAATCAGGTTTGGATCATTCTTTCATAAGAAAATGCAAACTGCATATTAACCATTATTTTAACGCAGACAAGCAGTTTTTACATGCTTCACGACAATTGCGTGCAAATGAGTCCTTATAAACAAAATTGCTTTATTTTACAAAGGTAAGTCTATTTACACTATAACATTCAGGTTTGGATCATTCTTTCATAAGAAAATGCAAACTGCATATTTACTATCATTTTAACGCAGACAAGCAGTTTTTACATGCTTTACGACAATTAGGTGCAAATGAGTCTTTATAGGCAAAATTGCTTTATTTCATGAGGATAAGTCTATTTACACTATAACATTCAGGTTTGGATCATTCTTTCATAAGAAAATGCAAACTGCATATTAACCATTATTTTAACGCAGACAAGCAGTTTTTACATGCTTTATGACAATTAGGTGCAAATAAGTCTTTATAGGCAAAATTGCTTTATTTCATGAGGGTTAGTCTATTTACACTATAACATTCAGGTTTGGATCATTCTCTCATAAGAAAATGCAAACTGCATATTAACCATTATTTTAACGCAGACAAGCAGTTTTTACATGCTTTATGACAATTAGGGGCAAATGATGCCTTATAGGCAAAATTGCTTTATTTCATGAAGGTAAGTCTATTTACACTATACCATTTAGGTTTGGATCATTCTCTCATAAGAAAATGCAAACTGCATATTAACCATTATTTTAACGCAAACAAGCAGTTTTTACATGCTTCACGACAATTGCGTGCAAATGAGTCCTTATAGGCAAAATTGCTTTATTTTACATTGGTAAGTCTATTTACACTATTATATTCAGGTTTGGATCATTCTCTCATAAGAAAATGCAAACTGCATAATAACCATTATTTTAACGCAGACAAGCAGTTTTTACATGCTTCACGACAATTGCATGCAAATGAGTCCTTATAGGAAAAATTGCTTTATTTTACAGAGGTAAGTCTATTTACACTATAACATTCAGGTTTGGATCATTCTCTCATAAGAAAATGCAAACTGCATATTTACTATCATTTTCACACAGACAAGCAGTTTTTACATGCTTCACGACAATTGCGTGCAAATGAGTCCTTATATGCAAATTTGCTTTATTTTACAAAGGTAAGTCTATTTACACTATAATATTCAGGTTTGGATTATTCTCTCATAAGAAAACGCAAACTGCATATTAACCATTATTTTAACGCAGACAAGCAGTTTTTACATGCTTTATGACAATTATGTGCAAATGAGTCTTTATAGGCAAAATTGCTTTATTTCATGAGGGTTAGTCTATTTACACTATAACATTCAGGTTTGGATCATTCTCTCATAAGAAAATGCAAACTGCATATTAACCATTATTTTAACGCAGACAAGCAGTTTTTACATGCTTTACGACAATTAGGTGCAAATGAGTCATTATAGGCAAAATTGCTTTATTTCATGAGGATAAGTCTATTTACACTATAACATTCAGGTTTGGATCATTCTTTCATAAGAAAAGGCAAACTGCATATTAACCATTTTTTTAACGCAGACAAGCAGTTTTTACATGCTTTATGACAATTAGGTGCAAATGAGTCTTTATAGGCAAAATTGCTTTATTTCATTAGGGTTAGTCTATTTACACTATAACATTCAGGTTTGGATCATTCTCTTATAAGAAAATGCAAACTGCATATTAACCATTATTTTAACGCAGACAAGCAGTTTTTACATGCTTTATGACAATTAGGGGCAAATGAGTCCTTATATCAAAATTGCTTTATTTCATGAAGGTAAGTCTATTCACACTATAACATTTGGGTTTGGATCATTCTCTCATAAGAAAATGCAAACTGCATATTAACCATTATTTTAACGCAAACAAGCAGTTTTTACATGCTTCACGACAATTGCGTGCAAATGAGTCCTTATAGGCAAAATTGCTTTATTTTACAATGGTAAGTCTACTTACACTATAAAATTCAGGTTTGGATCATTCTCTCATAAGAAAATGCAAACTGCACATTAACCATTATTTAAACGCAGACAAGCAGTTTTTACATGCTTTACGACAATTAGGTGGAAATGAGTCCTTATAGGCAAAATTGCTTTATTTTATGAAGGTAAGTCTATTTACACTATAACATTTAGGTTTGGATCATTCTCTCATAAGAAAATGCAAACTGCATATTAACCATTATTTTAACGCAAACAAGCAGTTTTTACATGCTTCACGACAATTGCGTGCAAATGAGTCCTTATAGGCAAAATTGATTTATTTTACAGTGGTAAGTCTATTTACACTATAACATTCAGGTTTGGATCATTCTCTCATAAGAAAATGCAAACTGCATATTTACCATTATTTTAACGCAGACAAGCAGTTTTTACATGCTTTATGACAATTAGGGGCAAATGAGTCCTTATATCAAAATTGCTTTATTTCATGAAGGTAAGTCTATTTACACTATAACATTTAGGTTTGGATCATTCTCTCATAAGAAAATGCAAACTGCATATTAACTATTATTTAAACGCAGACAAGCAGTTTTTACATGCTTTACGACAATTAGGTGCAAATGAGTCTTTCTAGGCAAAATTGCTTTATTTCATGAGGATAAGTCTATTTACACTATAACATTTAGGTTTGGATCATTCTTTCATAAGAAAATGCAAACTGCATATTAACCATTATTTTAACGCAGACAAGCAGTTTTTACATGCTTTATGACAATTAGGTGCAAATGAGTCTTTATAGGCAAAATTGCTTTATTTCATGAGGGTTAGTCTATTTACACTATAACATTCAGGTTTGGATCATTCTCTCATAAGAAAATGCAAACTGCATATTAACCATTATTTTAACGCAAACAAGCAGTTTTTACATTCTTTATGACAATTAGGGGCAAATGAGTCCTTATAGGCAAAATTGCTTTATTTCATGAAGGTATAACTATTTACACTATAACATTTAGGTTTGGATCATTCTCTCATAAGAAAATGCAAACTGCATATTATCCATTATTTTAACGCAGACAAGCAGTTTTTACATGCTTTACGACAATTAGGTGCAAATAAGTCCTTATAGGCAAAATTGCTTTATTTAACAAAGGTAAGTTTACTTAAACTATAACATTCAGGTTTAGATCATTCTCTCATAAGAAAATGCAAACTGCATATTAACTATTATTTTAACGCATACAAGCAGTTTTTACATGCTTTATGACAATTAGGTGCAAATGAGTCTTTATAGGCAAAATTGCTTTATTTCATGAGGGTAAGTCTATTTACACTATAACATTCAGGTTTGGATCATTCTCTCATAAGAAAATGCAAACTGCATATTTACTATCATTTTAACGCATACAAGCAGTTTTTACATGCTTTATGACAATTAGGTGCAAATGACTCTTTATAGGCAAAATTGCTTTATTTCATGAGGGTAAGTCTATTTACAATATAACATTCAGGTTTGGATCATTCTTTCATAAGAAAATGCAAACTGCATATTAACCATGATTTTAACGCATACAAGCAGTTTTTACATGCTTTATGACAATTAGGGTCAAATGAGTCCTTATAGGCAAAATTGCTTTATTTTATGAAGGTAAGTCTATTTACACTATACCATTCAATTTTGGATCATTCTCTCATAAGAAAATGCAAACTGCATATTAACCATTATTTTAACGCAGACAAGCAGTTTTTACATGCTTTATGACAATTAGGGGCAAATGATGCCTTATAGGCAAAATTGCTTTATTTCATGAAGGTGAGTCTATTTACACTATACCATTTAGGTTTGGATCATTCTCTCATAAGAAAATACAAACTGCATATTAACCATTATTTTAACGCAAACAAGCAGTTTTTACATGCTTTACGACAATTGCGTGCAAATGAGTCCTTATAGGCAAAATTGCTTTATTTTACAATGGTTAGTCTATTTACACTATTACATTCAGGTTTGGATCATTCTCTCATAAGAAAATGCAAACTGCATAATAACCATTATTTTAACGCAGACAAGCAGTTTTTACATGCTTCACGACAATTGCATGCAAATGAGTCCTTATAGGCAAAATTGCTTTATTTTACAAAGGTAAGTCTATTTACACTATAACATTCAGGTTTGGATCATTCTCTCATAAGAAAATGCAAACTGCATATTTACTATCATTTTCACACAGACAAGCAGTTTTTACATGCTTCACGACAATTGCGTGCAAATGAGTCCTTATATGCAAAATTGCTTTATTTTACAAAGGTAAGTCTATTTACACTATAATATTCAGGTTTGGATTATTCTCTCATAAGAAAATGCAAACTGCATATTAACCATTATTTTAACGCAGACAAGCAGTTTTTACATGCTTTATGACAATTATGTGCAAATGAGTCTTTATAGGCAAAATTGCTTTATTTCATGAGGATAAGTCTATTTACACTATAACATTCAGGTTTGGATCATTCTTTCATAAAAAAATGCAAACTGCATATTAACCATTATTTTAACGCAGACAAGCAGTTTTTACATGCTTTATGACAATTAGGTGCAAATGAGTCTTTATAGGCAAAATTGCTTTATTTCATTAGGGTTAGTCTATTTACACTATAACATTCAGGTTTGGATCATTCTCTCATAAGAAAATGCAAACTGCATATTAACCATTATTTTAACGCAGACAAGCAGTTTTTACATGCTTTATGACAATTAGGGGCAAATGAGTCCTTATATCAAAATTGCTTTATTTCATGAAGGTAAGTCTATTTACACTATAACATTTAGGTTTGGATCATTCTCTCATAAGAAAATGCAAACTGCATATTAACCATTATTTTAACGCAAACAAGCAGTTTTTACATGCTTCACGACAATTGCGTGCAAATGAGTCCTTATAGGCAAAATTGCTTTATTTTACAATGGTAAGTCTATTTACACTATAACATTCAGGTTTGGATCATTCTCTCATAAGAAAATGCAAACTGCATATTAACCATTATTTAAACGCAGACAAGCAGTTTTTACATGCTTTACGACAATAAGGTGCAAATGAGTCCTTATAGGCAAAATTGCTTTATTTTATGAAGGTAAGTCTATTTACACTATAACATTTAGGTTTGGATCATTCTCTCATAAGAAAATGCAAACTGCATATTAACCATTATTTTAACGCAAACAAGCAGTTTTTACATGCTTCACGACAATTGCGTGCAAATGAGTCCTTATAGGCAAAATTGCTTTATTTTACAATGGTGGGTCTATTTACACTATAACATTTAGGTTTGGATCATTCTCTCATAAGAAAATGCAAACTGCATATTAACCATTATTTAAATGCAGACAAGCAGTTTTTACATGCTTTACGACAATTAGGTGCAAATAAGTCCTTATAGGCAAAATTGCTTTATTTCATGAGGGTTAGTCTATTTACACTATAACATTTAGGTTTGGATCATTCTCTCATAAGAAAATGCAAACTGCATATTAACCATTATTTAAACGCAGACAAGCAGTTTTTACATGCTTTACGACAATTAGGTGCAAATGAGTCTTTCTAGGCAAAATTGCTTTATTTCATGAGGATAAGTCTATTTACACTATAACATTCAGGTTTGGATCATTCTTTCATAAGAAAATGCAAACTGCATATTAACCATTATTTTAACGCAGACAAGCAGTTTTTACATGCTTTATGACAATTAGGTGCAAATGAGTCTTTATAGGCAAAATTGCTTTATTTCATGAGGGTTAGTCTATTTACACTATAACATTCAGGTTTGGATCATTCTCTCATAAGAAAATGCAAACTGCATATTAACCATTATTTTAACGCAGACAAGCAGTTTTTACATTCTTTATGACAATTAGGGGCAAATGAGTCCTTATAGGCAAAATTGCTTTATTTCATGAAGGTATAACTATTTACACTATAACATTCAGGTTTGGATCATTCTCTCATAAGAAAATGCAAACTGCATATTATCCATTATTTTAACGCAGACAAGCAGTTTTTACATGCTTTACGACAATTAGGTGCAAATAAGTCCTTATAGGCAAAATTGCTTTATTTTACAAAGGTAAGTTTACTTAAACTATAACATTCAGGTTTAGATCATTCTATCATAAGAAAATGAATACTGCATATTAACTATTATTTTAACGCATACAAGCAGTTTTTACATGCTTTATGACAATTAGGTGCAAATGAGTCTTTATAGGCAAAATTGCTTTATTTCATGAGGGTAAGTCTATTTACACTATAACATTCAGGTTTGGATCATTCTCTCATAAGAAAATGCAAACTGCATATTTACTATCATTTTAATGCATACAAGCAGTTTGCAAGCAGTGCAAATGATTCTTTATAGGCAAAATTGCTTTATTTCATGAGGGTAAATCTATTTACAATATAACATTCAGGTTTGGATCATTCTTTCAAAAGAAAATGCAAACTGCATATTAACCATTATTTTAACGCAGACAAACAGTTCTTACATGCTACACGACAATTGCGTGCAAATGAGTCCTTATAGGCAAAATTGCATTATTTTATAAAGGTAAGTCTATTTTTACTATAACATTCAGGTTTAGATCATTCTCTCATAAGAAAATGCAAACTGCATATCAACCATGATTTTAACGCATACAAGCAGTTTTTACATGCTTTATGACAATTAGGGTCAAATGAGTCCTTATAGGCAAAATTGCTTTATTTTATGAAGGTAAGTCTATTTACACTATACCATTCAATTTTGGATCATTCTCTCATAAGAAAATGCAAACTGCAAATTAACCATTATTTTAACGCTGACAAGCAGTTTTTACATGCTTTATGACAATTAGGGGCAAATAAGTCCTTATAGGCAAAATTGCTTTATTTCATCAAGGTAAGTCTATTTACACTATGACATTCAGGTTTGGATCATTCTCTCATAAGAAAATGCAAACTGCATATTAACCATTATTTTAACGCTGACAAGCAGTTTTTACATGCTTTATGACAATTAGGGGCAAATGAGTCCCTATAGGCAAAATTGCTTTATTTCATGAAGGTAAGTCTATTTACACTATAACATTTAGGTTTGGATCATTCTCTCATTAGAAAATGCAAACTGCATAATAACCATTATTTTATCGCAGACAAGCAGTTTGAGTCCTTATAGGCAAAATTGCTTTATTTTACAAAGGTAAGTCTATTTACACTATAACATTCAGGTTTGGATCATTCTCTCATAAGAAAATGCAAACTGCATATTTACTATCATTTTCACGCAGACAAGCAGTTTTTACATGCTTCACGACAATTGCGTGCAAATGAGTCCTTATATGCAAAATTGTTTTATTTTACAAAGGTAAGTCTATTTACACTATAATATTCAGGTTTGGATCATTCTCTCATAAGAAAATGCAAACTGCATATTAACCATTATTTTAACGCATACAAGCAGTTTTTACATGCTTTATGACAATTAGGGGCAAATGAGTCCTTATAGGCAAAATTGCTTTATTTCATGAAGGTAAGTCTATTTACACTATACAATTTAAGTTTGGATCATTCTTTCATAAGAAAATGCAAACTGCTTATTAACCATTATTTTAACGCAAACAAGCAGTTTTTACATGCTTCACGACAATTGCGTGCAAATGAGTCCTTATAGGCAAAATTGCTTTATTTTACAAAGGTAAGTCTATTTACACTATAACATTCAGGTTTGGATCATTCTCTCATAAGAAAATGCAAACTGCATATTAACCATTATTTTAACGCAAACAAGCAGTTTTTACATGCTTCACGACAATTGCGTGCAAAGAGTCCTTATAGGCAAAATTGCTTTATTTTACAAAGGTAAGTCTATTTACACTATAACATTCAGGTTTAGATCATTCTCTCATAAGAAAATGCAAACTGCATATTATCCATTATTTTAACGCAGTCAAGCAGTTGTTACATGCTTTACGACAATTAGGTGCAAATAAGTCCTTATGGGCAAAATTGCTTTATTTTACAATGGAAAGTTTACTTAAACTATAACATTCAGGTTTAGATCATTCTCTCATAAGAAAATGCAAACTGCATATTAACTATTATTTTAACGCATACAAGCAGTTTTTACATGCTTCACGACAATTGCGTGCAAATGAGTCCTTATAGGCAAAATTGCTTTATTTTACAATGGTAAGTCTATTTACACTATAACATTCAGGTTTGGATCATTCTCTCATAAGAAAATGCAAACTGCATATTAACCATTATTTAAACGCAGACAAGCAGTTTTTACATGCTTTACGACAATTAGGTGCAAATGAGTCCTTATAGGCAAAATTGCTTTATTTTATGAAGGTAAGTCTATTTACACTATAACATTTAGGTTTGGATCATTCTCTCATAAGAAAATGCAAACTGCATATTAACCATTATTTTAACGCAAACAAGCAGTTTTTACATGCTTCACGACAATTGCGTGCAAATGAGTCCTTATAGGCAAAATTGCTTTATTTTACAATGGTAAGTCTATTTACACTATAACATTCAGGTTTGAATCATTCTCTCATAAGAAAATGCAAACTGCATATTAACCATTATTTAAATGCAGACAAGCAGTTTTTATATGCTTTACGACAATTAGGTGCAAATGAGTCCTTATAGGCAAAATTGCTTTATTTCATGAGGGTTAGTCTATTTACACTATAACATTTAGGTTTGGATCATTCTCTCATAAGAAAATGCAAACTGCATATTAACCATTATTTAAATGCAGACAAGCAGTTTTTATATGCTTTACGACAATTAGGTGCAAATGAGTCCTTATAGGCAAAATTGATTTATTTCATGAGGGTTAGTCTATTTACACTATAACATTCAGGTTTGGATCATTCTCTCATAAGAAAATGCAAACTGCATATTAACCATTATTTTAACGCAGACAAGCAGTTTTTACATTCCTTATGACAATTAGGGGCAAATGAGTCCTTATAGGCAAAATTGCTTTATTTCATGAAGGTATAACTATTTACACTATAACATTCAGGTTTGGATCATTCTCTCATAAGAAAATGTATACTGCATATTATCCATTATTTTAACGCAGACAAGCAGTTTTTACATGCTTTACGACAATTAGGTGCAAATAAGTCCTTATAGGCAAAATTGCTTTATTTTACAAAGGTAAGTTTACTTAAACTATAACATTCAGGTTTAGATCATTCTCTCATAAGAAAATGCAAACTGCATATTAACTATTATTTTAGCGCATACAAGCAGTTTTTACATGCTTTATGACAATTAGGTGCAAATGAGTCTTTATAGGCAAAATTGCTTTATTTCATGAGGGTAAGTCTATTTACACTATAACATTCAGGTTTGGATCATTCTCTCATAAGAAAATGCAAACTGCATATTTACTATCATTTTAACGCATACAAGCAGTTTTTACATGCTTTATGACAAATAGGTGCAAATGAGTCTTTATAGGCAAAATTGCTTTATTTCATGAGGGTAAGTCTATTTACAATATAACATTCAGGTTTGGATCATTCTTTCATAACAAAATGCAAACTGCATATTAACCATTATTTTAACGCGGACAAACAGTTCTTACATGCTACACGACAATTGCGTGCAAATGAGTCCTTATAGGCAAAATTGCATTATTTTATAAAGGTAAGTCTATTTTTACTATAACATTCAGGTTTAGATCATTCTCTCATAAGAAAATGCAAACTGCATATTAACCATGATTTTAACGCATACAAGCAGTTTTTACATGCTTTATGACAATTAGGGTCAAATGAGTCCTTATAGGCAAAATTGCTTTATTTTATGAAGGTAAGTCTATTTACACTATACCATTCAATTTTGGATCATTCTCTCATAAGAAAATGCAAACTGCAAATTAACCATTATTTTAACGCTGACAAGCAGTTTTTACATGCTTTATGACAATTAGGGGCAAATAAGTCCTTATAGGCAAAATTGCTTTATTTCATGAAGGTAAGTCTATTTACACTATGACATTCAGGTTTGGATCATTCTCTCATAAGAAAATGCAAACTGCATATTAACCATTATTTTAACGCTGACAAGCAGTTTTTACATGCTTTATGACAATTAGGGGCAAATGAGTCCCTATAGGCAAAATTGCTTTATTTCATGAAGGTAAGTCTATTTACACTATAACATTTAGGTTTGGATCATTCTCGTATTAGAAAATGCAAACTGCATAATAACCATTATTTTATCGCAGACAAGCAGTTTGAGTCCTTATAGGCAAAATTGCTTTATTTTACAAAGGTAAGTCTATTTACACTATAACATTCAGGTTTGGATCATTCTCTCATAAGAAAATGCAGACTGCATATTAACCATTATTTAAACGCAGTAAAGCAATTTTTACATGCTTTACGACAATTAGGTGCAAATGAGTCTTTATAGGCAAAATTGCTTTATTTCATGAGGGTAAGTCTATTTACACTATAACATTCAGCTTTGGATCATTCTCTCATAAGAAAATGCAAACTGCATATTTACTATCATTTTCACGCAGACAAGCAGTTTTTACATGCTTCACGACAATTGCGTGCAAATGAGTCCTTATATGCAAAATTGCTTTATTTTACAAAGGTAAGTCTATTTACACTATAATATTCAGGTTTGGATCATTCTCTCATAAGAAAATGCAAACTGCATATTAACCATTATTTTAACGCATACAAGCAGTTTTTACATGCTTTATGACAATTAGGGTCAAATGAATCTTTGTAGGCAAAATTGCTTTATTTCATGAAGGTAAGTCTATTTACACTATACCATTCAGGTTTGGATCATTCTCTCATAAGAAAATGCAAACTGCAAATTAACCATTATTTTAACGCTGACAAGCAGTTTTTACATGCTTTATGACAATTAGGGGCAAATGAGTCCTTATAGGCAAAATTGCTTTATTTCATGAAGGTAAATCTATTTACACTATACAATTTAAGTTTGGATCATTCTTTCATAAGAAAATGCAAACTGCATATTAACCATTATTTTAACGCAAAGAAGCAGTTTTTACATGCTTCACGACAATTGCGTGCAAATGAGTCCTTATAGGCAAAATTGCTTTATTTTACAAAGGTAAGTCTATTTACACTATAACATTCAGGTTTGGATCATTCTCTCATAAGAAAATGCAAACTGCATATTAACCATTATTTTAACGCAAACAAGCAGTTTTTACATGCTTCACGACAATTGCGTGCAAAGAGTCCTTATAGGCAAAATTGCTTTATTTTACAAAGGTATGTCTATTTACACTATAACATTCAGGTTTAGATCATTCTCTCATAAGAAAATGCAAACTGCATATTATCCATTATTTTAACGCAGTCAAGCTGTTGTTACATGCTTTACGACAATTAGGTGCAAATAAGTCCTTATAGGCAAAATTGCTTTATTTTACAATGGTAAGTTTACTTAAACTATAACATTCAGGTTTAGATCATTCTCTCATAAGAAAATGCAAACTGCATATTAACTATTATTTTAACGCATACAAGCAGTTTCATGCTTTATGACAATTAGGTGCAAATGAGTCTTTATAAGCAAAATTGCTTTATTTCATGAGGGTAAGTCTATTTACACTATAACATTCAGGTTTGGATCATTCTCTCATAATAAAATGCAAACTGCATATTTACTATCATTTTAACGCATACAAGCAGTTTTTACATGCTTTATGACAATTAGGTGCAAATGAGTCTTTATAGGCAAAATTGCTTTATTTCATGAGGATAAGTCTATTTACACTGTAACATTCAGGTTTGGATCATTCTTTCATAAGAAAATGTAAACTGCATATTAACCATTATTTTAACGCAGATAAGCAGTTTTTACATGCTTCACGACAATAAATTGCGTGCAAATGAGTCCTTATAGGCAAAATGGCTTTATTTTACAAAGGTAAGTCTATTTTTACTATAACATTCAGGTTTGGATCATTCTCTCATAAGAAAATGCAAACTGCATATTAACCATTATTTTAACGCATACAAGCAGTTTTTACATGCTTTATGACAATTAGGGTCAAATGAATCTTTGTAGGCAAAATTGCTTTATTTCATGAAGGTAAGTCTATTTACACTATACCATTCAGGTTTGGATCATTCTCTCATAAGAAAATGCAAACTGCAAATTAACCATTATTTTAACGCTGAGAAGCAGTTTTTACATGCTTCACGACAATTAGGTGAAATGAGTCCTTATAGGCAAAATTGCATTATTTCATGAGAATAAGTCTATTTACACTATAACATTCAGGGTTGGATCATTCTCTCATAAGAAAATGCAAACTGCATATTAACCATTATTTGAACGCATACATGCAGTTTTTACATGCTTTATGACAATTAGGGTCAAATGAATCTTTGTAGGCAAAATTGCTTTATTTTATGAAGGTAAGTCTATTTACACTATACAATTCAGGTTTGGATCATTCTCTCATAAGAAAATGCAAACTGCATATTAACCATTATTTTAACGCAGACAAGCAGTTTTTACATGCTTCACGACAATTGCCTGCAAATGAGTCCTTATAAGCAAAATTGCTTTATTTTACAAAGGTAAGTCTATTGACACTATAACATTCAGGTTTGGATCATTCTCTCATAAGAAAATGCAAACTGCATATTAACCATTATTTTAACGCTGACAAGCAGTTTTTACATGCTTTATGACAATTAGAAGCAAATGAGTCTTTATAGACAAAATTGCTTTATTTCATGAAGGTAAGTCTATTTACACTATAACAATCAGGTTTGGATCATTCTCTCATAAGAAAATTTAAACTGCATATTAACCATTATTTTAACGCAGACAAGCAGTTTTTATATGCTTCACGACAATTGCGTGCAAATGAGTCCTTATAGGAAAAATTGCGTTATTTTACAAAGGTAAGTCTATTTTCACTATAACATTCAGGTTTGGATCATTCACTCATAAGAAAATGCAAACTGCGTATCAACCATTATTTTAACGCATACAAGCAGTTTTTACATGCTTTATGACAATTAGAGGCAAATGAGTCCTTATAGGCAAAAGTGCTTTATTTCATGAGGGTAAGTCTATTTACACTATAACATTCAGGTTTGGATCATTCTCTCATAAGAAAATGCAAACTGCGTATCAACCATTATTTTAACGCATACAAGCATTTTTTACATGCTTTATGACAATTAGGTGCAAATGAGTCTTTATAGGCAAAATTGCTTTATTTCATGAGGGAAAGTCTATTTACACTATAACATTCAGGTTTGGATCATTCTCTCATAAGAAAATGTAAACTGCATATTAACCATTATTTTAACGCAGACAAGCAGTTTTTACATGCTTTATGACAATTAGGTGCAAATGAGTCTTTATAGGCAAAATTGCTTTATTTCATGAAGGTAAGTCTATTTACACTATAACATTGAGGTTTCGATCATTCTTTCATAAGAAAATGTAAACTGCATATTAACCATTATTTTAACGCAGACAAGCAGTTTTTACATGCTTCACGACAATTGCGTGCAAATGAGTCCTTATAGGCAAAATTGCTTTATTTTACAAAGGTAAGTCTATTTTTACTATAACATTCAGGTTTGGATCATTCTCTCATAAGAAAATGCAAACTGCATATTAACCATTATTTTAACGCTGACAAGCAGTTTTTACATGCTTTATGACAATTAGAAGCAAATGAGTCATTATAGACAAAATTGCTTTATTTCATGAAGGTAAGTCTATTTACACTATAACATTCAGGTTTGGATCATTCTTTCATAAGAAAATGTAAACTGCATATTAACCATTGTTTTAACGCAGACAAGCAGTTTTTACATGCTTCACGACAATTGCGTGCAAATGAGTCCTTATAGGCAAAATTGCTTTATTTTACAAAGGTAAGTCTATTTACACTATAACATTCAGGTTTGGATCATTCTCTCATAAGAAAATGCAAACTGCATATTAACCATTATTTTAACGCATACAAGCAGTTTTTAAATGCTTTATGACAATTAGGGGCAAATGAGTCTTTATAGGCAAAATTGCTTTATTTTATGAAGGTAAGTCTATTTACACTATATAGTTCATGTTTGGATCATTCTCTCATAAGAAAATGCAAACTGCATATTAACCATTATTTTAACGCAGACAAGCAGTTTTTACATGCTTCACGACAATTGCGTGCAAGTGAGTCTTTATAGGCAAAATTGCTTTATTTTACAAAGGTAAGTCTATTTTTACTATAACATTCAGGTTTGGATCATTCTCTCATAAGAAAATGCAAACTGCATATTAACCATTATTTTAACGCTGACAAGCAGTTTTTACTTGCTTTATGACAATTAGGTGCAAATGAGTCTTTATAGGCAAAATTGCTTTATTTCATGAGGGAAAGTCTATTTACACTATAACATTCAGGTTTGGATCATTCTCTCATAAGAAAATGTAAACTGCATATTAACCATTATTTCAACGCAGACAAGCAGTTTTTACATGCTTTATGACAATTAGGTGCAAATGAGTCTTTATAGGCAAAATTGCTTTATTTCATGAAGGTAAGTCTATTTACACTATAACATTCAGGTTTCGATCATTCTTTCATAAGAAAATGTAAACTGCATATTAACCATTATTTTAACGCAGACAAGCAGTTTTTACATGCTTCACGACAATTGCGTGCAAATGAGTCCTTATAGGCAAAATTGCTTTATTTTACAAAGGTAAGTCTATTTTTACTATAACATTCAGGTTTGGATCATTCTCTCATAAGAAAATGCAAACTGCATATTAACCATTATTTTAACGCTGACAAGCAGTTTTTACATGCTTTATGACAATTAGAAGCAAATGAGTCATTATAGACAAAATTGCTTTATTTCATGAAGGTAAGTCTATTTACACTATAACATTCAGGTTTGGATCATTCTTTCATAAGAAAATGTAAACTGCATATTAACCATTATTTTAACGCAGACAAGCAGTTTTTACATGCTTCACGACAATTGCGTGCAAATGAGTCCTTATAGGCAAAATTGCTTTATTTCATGAAGGTATAACTATTTACACTATAACATTCAGGTTTGGATCATTCTCTCATAAGAAAATGCAAACTGCATATTAACCATTATTTTAACGCAAACAAGCAGTTTTTACATGCTTCACGACAATTGCGTGCAAAGAGTCCTTATAGGCAAAATTGCTTTATTTTACAAAGGTAAGTCTATTTACACTATAACATTCAGGTTTAGATCATTCTCTCATAAGAAAATGCAAACTGCATATTATCCATTATTTTAACGCAGACAAGCAGTTTTTACATGCTTTATGACAATTAGGTGCAAATGAGTCTTTATAGGCAAAATTGCTTTATTTCATGAGGGTAAGTCTATTTACACTATAACATTCAGGTTTGGATCATTCTCTCATAAGAAAATTCAAAACTGCATATTAACCATTATTTAAACGCAGACAAGCAGTTTTTACATGCTTTACGACAATTAGGTGCAAATGAGTCTTTATAGGTAAAATTGCCTTATTTCATGAGGGTAAGTCTATTTACACTATAACATTCAGGTTTGGATCATTCTTTCATAAGAAAATGCAAACTGCATATTAACCATTATTTTAACGCATACATGCAGTTTTTACATGCTTTATGACAATTAGGGGCAAATGAGTCCTTATAGGCAAAATTGCTTTATTTCATGAAGGTAAGTCTATTTACACTATAACATTTAGGTTTGGATCATTCTCTCATAAGAAAATGCAAACTGCATTTTAACCATTATTTTAACGCAAACAAGCAGTTTTTACATGCTTCACGACAATTGCGTGCAAATGAGTCCTTATAGGCAAAATTGCTTTATTTTACAAAAGTAAGTCTATTTACACTATAACATTTAGGTTTAGATCATTCTCTCATAAGAAAATGAAAACTGCATATTAACCATTATTTAAACGCAGACAAGCAGTTTTTACATGCTTTACGACAATTAGGTGCAAATGAGTCCTTATAGGCAAAATTGCTTTAGTTCATTAGGGTAAGTCTATTTACACTATAACATTTAGGTTTGGATCATTCTCTCATAAGAAAATGCAAACTGCATAATATTAACCATTATTTAAACGCAGACAAGCAGTTTATACATGCTTTACGACAATTAGGTGCAAATGAGTCTTTATAGGTAAAATTGCTTTATTTCATGAGGGTAAGTCTATTTACACTATAACATTCAGGTTGGATCATTCTTTCATAAGAAAATGTAAACTGCATATTAACCATTATTTTAACGCAGACAAGCAGTTTTTACATGCTTTATGACAAGTAGGTGCAAATGAGTCTTTATAGGCAAAATTGTTTTATTTCATGAGGGAAAGTCTATTTACACTATAACATTCAGGTTTGGATCATTCTCTCATAAGAAAATGCAAACTGCATATTATCCATTATTTTAACGCAGACAAGCAGTTTTTACATGCTTTATGACAATTAGGGGCAAATAAGTCCTTATAGGCAAAATTGCTTTATTTCATGAAGGTATAACTATTTACACTATAACATTCAGGTTTGGATCATTTTCTCATAAGAAAATGCAAACTGCATATTACCCATTATTTTAACGCAAACAAGCAGTTTTTACATGCTTCACGACAATTGCGTGCAAAGAGTCCTTATAGGCAAAATTGCTTTATTTTACAAAGGTAAGTCTATTTACACTATAACATTCAGGTTTGGATCATTCTCTCATAAGAAAATGCAAACTGCATATTAACCATTATTTTAACGCTGACAAGCAGTTTTTACATGCTTTATGACAATTAGAAGCAAATGAGTCATTATAGACAAAATTGCTTTATTTCATGAAGGTAAGTCTATTTACACTATAACATTCAGGTTTGGATCATTCTTTCATAAGAAAATGTAAACTGCATATTAACCATTATTTTAACGCAGACAAGCAGTTTTTACATGCTTCACGACAATTGCGTGCAAATGAGTCCTTATAGGCAAAATTGCTTTATTTCATGAAGGTATAACTATTTACACTATAACATTCAGGTTTATATCATTCTCTCATAAGAAAATGCAAACTGCATATTATCCATTATTTTAACGCAGACAAGCAGTTTTTACATGCTTTATGACAATTAGGTGCAAATGAGTCTTTATAGGCAAAATTGCTTTATTTCATGAGGGTAAGTCTATTTACACTATAACATTCAGGTTTGGATCATTCTCTCATAAGAAAATTCAAAACTGCATATTAACCATTATTTAAACGCAGACAAGCAGTTTTTACATGCTTTACGACAATTAGGTGCAAATGAGTCTTTATAGGTAAAATTGCCTTATTTCATGAGGGTAAGTCTATTTACACTATAACATTCAGGTTTGGATCATTCTTTCATAAGAAAATGCAAACTGCATATTAACCATTATTTTAACGCATACATGCAGTTTTTACATGCTTTATGACAATTAGGGGCAAATGAGTCCTTATAGGCAAAATTGCTTTATTTCATGAAGGTAAGTCTATTTACACTATAACATTTAGGTTTGGATCATTCTCTCATAAGAAAATGCAAACTGCATTTTAACCATTATTTTAACGCAAACAAGCAGTTTTTACATGCTTCACGACAATTGCGTGCAAATGAGTCCTTATAGGCAAAATTGCTTTATTTTACAAAAGTAAGTCTATTTACACTATAACATTTAGGTTTAGATCATTCTCTCATAAGAAAATGAAAACTGCATATTAACCATTATTTAAACGCAGACAAGCAGTTTTTACATGCTTTACGACAATTAGGTGCAAATGAGTCCTTATAGGCAAAATTGCTTTAGTTCATTAGGGTAAGTCTATTTACACTATAACATTTAGGTTTGGATCATTCTCTCATAAGAAAATGCAAACTGCATAATATTAACCATTATTTAAACGCAGACAAGCAGTTTATACATGCTTTACGACAATTAGGTGCAAATGAGTCTTTATAGGTAAAATTGCTTTATTTCATGAGGGTAAGTCTATTTACACTATAACATTCAGGTTGGATCATTCTTTCATAAGAAAATGTAAACTGCATATTAACCATTATTTTAACGCAGACAAGCAGTTTTTACATGCTTTATGACAAGTAGGTGCAAATGAGTCTTTATAGGCAAAATTGTTTTATTTCATGAGGGAAAGTCTATTTACACTATAACATTCAGGTTTGGATCATTCTCTCATAAGAAAATGCAAACTGCATATTATCCATTATTTTAACGCAGACAAGCAGTTTTTACATGCTTTATGACAATTAGGGGCAAATAAGTCCTTATAGGCAAAATTGCTTTATTTCATGAAGGTATAACTATTTACACTATAACATTCAGGTTTGGATCATTTTCTCATAAGAAAATGCAAACTGCATATTACCCATTATTTTAACGCAAACAAGCAGTTTTTACATGCTTCACGACAATTGCGTGCAAAGAGTCCTTATAGGCAAAATTGCTTTATTTTACAAAGGTAAGTCTATTTACACTATAACATTCAGGTTTAGATAATTCTCTCATAAGAAAATGCAAACTGCATATTTACTATCATTTTAACGCATACAAGCAGTTTTTACATACTTTATGACAATTAGGTGCAAATGAGTCTTTATAGGCAAAATTGCTTTAATTCATGAGGGTAAGTCTATTTACAATATAACATTCAGGTTTGGATCATTCTCTCATAAGAAAATGCATACTGCATATTATCCATTATTTTAACGCAGACAAGCAGTTTTTACATGCTTTATGACAATTAGGGGCAAATAAGTCCTTATAGGCAAAATTGCTTTATTTCATGAAGGTATAACTATTTACACTATAACATTCAGGTTTGGATCATTCTCTCATAAGAAAATGTAAACTGCATATTATCCATTATTTTAACGCAGACAAGCAGTTTTTACATGCTTTACGACAATTAGGTGCAAATAAGTCCTTATAGGCAAAATTGCTTTATTTTACAAAGGTAAGTTTACTTAAACTATAACATTCAGGTTTAGATCATTCTCTCATAAGAAAATGCAAACTGCATATTAACTATTATTTTAACGCATACAAGCAGTTTTTACATGCTTTATGACAATTAGGTGCAAATGAGTCTTTATAGGCAAAATTGCTTTATTTCATGAGGGTAAGTCTATTTACACTATAACATTCAGGTTGGATCATTCTTTCATAAGAAAATGTAAACTGCATATTAACCATTATTTTAACGCAGACAAGCAGTTTTTACATGCTTTATGACAAGTAGGTGCAAATGAGTCTTTATAGGCAAAATTGCTTTATTTCATGAGGGAAAGTCTATTTACACTATAACATTCAGGTTTGGATCATTCTCTCATAAGAAAATGCAAACTGCATATTATCCATTATTTTAACGCAGACAAGCAGTTTTTACATGCTTTATGACAATTAGGGGCAAATAAGTCCTTATAGGCAAAATTGCTTTATTTCATGAAGGTATAACTATTTACACTATAACATTCAGGTTTGGATCATTTTCTCATAAGAAAATGCAAACTGCATATTACCCATTATTTTAACGCAAACAAGCAGTTTTTACATGCTTCACGACAATTGCGTGCAAAGAGTCCTTATAGGCAAAATTGCTTTATTTTACAAAGGTAAGTCTATTTACACTATAACATTCAGGTTTAGATAATTCTCTCATAAGAAAATGCAAACTGCATATTTACTATCATTTTAACGCATACAAGCAGTTTTTACATACTTTATGACAATTAGGTGCAAATGAGTCTTTATAGGCAAAATTGCTTTAATTCATGAGGGTAAGTCTATTTACAATATAACATTCAGGTTTGGATCATTCTCTCATAAGAAAATGCATACTGCATATTATCCATTATTTTAACGCAGACAAGCAGTTTTTACATGCTTTATGACAATTAGGGGCAAATAAGTCCTTATAGGCAAAATTGCTTTATTTCATGAAGGTATAACTATTTACACTATAACATTCAGGTTTGGATCATTCTCTCATAAGAAAATGTAAACTGCATATTATCCATTATTTTAACGCAGACAAGCAGTTTTTACATGCTTTACGACAATTAGGTGCAAATAAGTCCTTATAGGCAAAATTGCTTTATTTTACAAAGGTAAGTTTACTTAAACTATAACATTCAGGTTTAGATCATTCTCTCATAAGAAAATGCAAACTGCATATTAACTATTATTTTAACGCATACAAGCAGTTTTTACATGCTTTATGACAATTAGGTGCAAATGAGTCTTTATAGGCAAAATTGCTTTATTTCATGAGGGTAAGTCTATTTACACTATAACATTCAGGTTTGGATCATTCTCTCATAAGAAAATGCAAACTGCATATTTACTATCATTTTAACGCATACAAGCAGTTTTTACATGCTTTATGACAATTAGGTGCAAATGAGTCTTTATAGGCAAAATTGCTTTATTTCATGAGGGTAAGTCTATTTACAATATAACATTCAGGTTTGGATCATTCTTTCATAAGAAAATGCAAACTGCATATTAACCATTATTTTAACGCTGACAAGCAGTTTTTACATGCTTTATGACAATTAGGGGCAAATGAGTCCCTATAGGCAAAATTGCTTTATTTCATGAAGGTAAGTCTATTTACACTATAACATTCAGGTTTAGATCATTCTCTCATAAGAAAATGCAAACTGCATATTAACCATGATTTTAACGCATACAAGCAGTTTTTACATGCTTTATGACAATTAGGGTCAAATGAGTCCTTATAGGCAAAATTGCTTTATTTTATGAAGGTAAGTCTATTTACACTATACCATTCAATTTTGGATCATTCTCTCATAAGAAAATGCAAACTGCAAATTAACCATTATTTTAACGCTGACAAGCAGTTTTTACATGCTTTATGACAATTAGGGGCAAATGAGTCCCTATAGGCAAAATTGCTTTATTTCATGAAGGTAAGTCTATTTACACTATAACATTTAGGTTTGGATCATTCTCTCATTAGAAAATGCAAACTGCATAATAACCATTATTTTATCGCAGACAAGCAGTTTGAGTCCTTATAGGCAAAATTGCTTTATTTTACAAAGGTAAGTCTATTTACACTATAACATTCAGGTTTGGATCATTCTCTCATAAAAAAATGCAGACTGCATATTAACCATTATTTAAACGCAGTAAAGCAATTTTTACATGCTTTACGACAATTAGGTGCAAATGAGTCTTTATAGGCAAAATTGCTTTATTTCATGAGGGTAAGTCTATTTACACTATAACATTCAGGTTTGGATCATTCTCTCATAAGAAAATGCAAACTGCATATTTACTATCATTTTCACGCAGACAAGCAGTTTTTACATGCTTCACGACAATTGCGTGCAAATGAGTCCTTATATGCAAAATTGCTTTATTTTACAAAGGTAAGTCTATTTACACTATAATATTCAGGTTTGGATCATTCTCTCATAAGAAAATGCAAACTGCATATTAACCATTATTTTACCGCATACAATCAGTTTTTACATGCTTTATGACAATTAGGGGCAAATGAGTCCTTATAGGCAAAATTGCTTTATTTCATGAAGGTAAGTCTATTTACACTATACAATTTAAGTTTGGATCATTCTTTCATAAGAAAATGCAAACTGCATATTAACCATTATTTTAACGCAAACAAGCAGTTTTTACATGCTTCACGACAATTGCGTGCAAATGAGTCCTTATAGGCAAAATTGCTTTATTTTACAAAGGTAAGTCTATTTACACTATAACATTCAGGTTTGGATCATTCTCTCATAAGAAAATGCAAACTGCATATTAACCATTATTTTAACGCAAACAAGCAGTTTTTACATGCTTCACGACAATTGCCTGCAAATGAGTCCTTATAAGCAAAATTGCTTTATTTTACAAAGGTAAGTCTATTAACACTATAACATTCAGGTTTGGATCATTCTCTCATAAGAAAATGCAAACTGCATATTAACCATTATTTTAACGCTGACAAGCAGTTTTTACATGCTTTATGACAATTAGAAGCAAATGAGTCTTTATAGACAAAATTGCTTTATTTCATGAAGGTAAGTCTATTTACACTATAACAATCAGGTTTGGATCATTCTCTCATAAGAAAATTTAAACTGCATATTAACCATTATTTTAACGCAGACAAGCAGTTTTTATATGCTTCACGACAATTGCGTGCAAATGAGTCCTTATAGGAAAAATTGCGTTATTTTACAAAGGTAAGTCTATTTTCACTATAACATTCAGGTTTGGATCATTCACTCATAAGAAAATGCAAACTGCGTATCAACTATTATTTTAACGCATACAAGCAGTTTTTACATGCTTTATGACAATTAGGGGCAAATGAGTCTTTATAGGCAAAAGTGCTTTATTTCATGAGGGTAAGTCTATTTACACTATAACATTCAGGTTTGGATCATTCTCTCATAAGAAAATGCAAACTGCGTATCAACCATTATTTTAACGCATACAAGCATTTTTTACATGCTTTATGACAATTAGGTGCAAATGAGTCTTTATAGGCAAAATTGCTTTATTTCATGAGGGAAAGTCTATTTTCACTATAACATTCAGGTTTGGATCATTCTCTCATAAGAAAATGTAAACTGCATATTAACCATTATTTTAACGCAGACAAGCAGTTTTTACATGCTTTATGACAATTAGGTGCAAATGAGTCTTTATAGGCAAAATTGCTTTATTTCATGAAGGTAAGTCTATTTACACTATAACATTGAGGTTTTGATCATTCTTTCATAAGAAAATGTAAACTGCATATTAACCATTATTTTAACGCAGACAAGCAGTTTTTACATGCTTCACGACAATTGCGTGCAAATGAGTCCTTATAGGCAAAATTGCTTTTTTTTACAAAGGTAAGTCTATTTTTACTATAACATTCAGGTTTGGATCATTCTCTCATAAGAAAATGCAAACTGCATATTAACCATTATTTTAACGCATACAAGCAGTTTTTAAATGCTTTATGACAATTAGGGGCAAATGAGTCTTTATAGGCAAAATTGCTTTATTTTATGAAGGTAAGTCTATTTACACTATAACATTCATGTTTGGATCATTCTCTCATAAGAAAATGCAAACTGCATATTAACCATTATTTTAACGCAGACAAGCAGTTTTTACATGCTTCACGACAATTGCGTGCAAGTGAGTCTTTATAGGCAAAATTGCTTTATTTTACAAAGGTAAGTCTATTTACACTATAACATTCAGGTTTGGATCCTTCTCTCATAAGAAAATGCAAACTGCATATTAACCATTATTTAAACGCAGACAAGCAGTTTTTACATGCTTTACGACAATTAAGTGCAAATAAGTCTTTATAGGCAAAATTGCTTTATTTCATGAGGGTAAGTCTATTTACACTATAATATTCAGGTTTGGATCATTCTCTCATAAGAAAATGCAAACTGCATATTAACCATTATTTAAACGCAGACAAGCAGTTTTTACATGCTTTACGACAATTAAGTGCAAATAAGTCTTTATAGGCAAAATTGCTTTATTTTATGAAGGTAAGTCTATTTACACTATAACATTCAGGTTTGGATCATTCTCTCATAAGAAAATGCAAACTGCATATTAACCATTTTTAACGCAGACAAGCAGTTTTTACATGCTTTATGACAATTAGGTGCAAATGAGTCTTTATAGGCAAAATTGCTTTATTTCATGAGGGTAAGTCTATTTACACTATAACATTCAGGTTTGGATCATTCTCTCATAAGAAAATGCAAACTGCATATTAACCATTATTTAAACGCAGACAAGCAGTTTTTACATGCTTTACGACAATTAAGTGCAAATGAGTCTTTATAGGTAAAATTGCTTTATTTCATGAGGGTAAGTCTATTTACACTATAACATTCAGGTTGTATCATTCTTTCATAAGAAAATGTAAACTGCATATTAACCATTATTTTAACGCAGGCAAGCAGTTTTTACATGCTTTATGACAAGTAGGTGCAAATGAGTCTTTATAGGCAAAATTGCTTTATTTCATGAGGGAAAGTCTATTTACACTATAACATTCAGGTTTGGATCATTCTCTCATAAGAAAATGCAAACTGCATATTATCCATTATTTTAACGCAGACAAGCAGTTTTTACATGCTTTATGACAATTAGGGGTAAATAAGTCCTTATAGGCAAAATTGCTTTATTTCATGAAGGTATAACTATTTACACTATAACATTCAGGTTTGGATCATTTTCTCATAAGAAAATGCAAACTGCATATTAACCATTATTTTAACGCAAACAAGCAGTTTTTACATGCTTCACGACAATTGCGTGCAAAGAGTCCTTATAGGCAAAATTGCTTTATTTTACAAAGGTAAGTCTATTTACACTATAACATTCAGGTTTAGATCATTCTCTCATAAGAAAATGCAAACTGCATATTATCCATTATTACAACGCAGTCAAGCAGTTGTTACATGCTTTACGACAATTAGGTGCAAATAAGTCCTTATAGGCAAAATTGCTTTATTTTACAATGGTAAGTTTACTTAAACTATAACATTCAGGTTTAGATCATTATCTCATAAGAAAATGCAAACTGCATATTAACTATTATTTTAACGCATACAAGCAGTTTCATGCTTTATGACAATTAGGTGCAAATGAGTCTTTATAGGCAAAATTGCTTTATTTCATGAGGGTTAGTCTATTTACACTGTAACATTCAGGTTTGGATCATTCTTTCATAAGAAAATGTAAACTGCATATTAACCATTATTTTAACGCAGATAAGCAGTTTTTACATGCTTCACGACAATAAATTGCGTGCAAATGAGTCCTTATAGGCATAATGGCTTTATTTTACAAAGGTAAGTCTATTTTTACTATAACATTCAGGTTTGGATCATTCTCTCATAAGAAAATGCAAACTGCATATTAACCATTATTTTAACGCATACAAGCAGTTTTAACATGCTTTACGACAATAAGGTGAAATGAGTCCTTATAGGCAAAATTGCATTATTTCATGAGGGTAAGTCTATTTACACTATAACATTCAGGGTTGGATCATTCTCTCATAAGAAAATGCAAACTGCATATTTACTATCATTTTCACGCAGACAAGCAGTTTTCACATGTTTTACAACAATTAGGTGGAAATAAGTCCTTAAAGGCAAAATTGTTTTATTTCACAAAGGTAAGTCTACTTTCACTATACAAATCAGGTTTGGATCATTCTCTCATAAGAAAATGCAAACTGCATATTAACCATTATTTTAACGCAGACAAGCAGTTTTTACATGCTTCACGACAATTGCGTGCAAATGAGTCCTTATAAGCAAAATTGCTTTATTTTACAAAGGTAAGTCTATTGACACTATAACATTCATGTTTGGATCATTCTCTCATAAGAAAATGCAAACTGCATATTAACCATTATTTTAACGCTGACAAGCAGTTTTTACATGCTTTATGACAATTAGAAGCAAGTGAGTCTTTATAGACAAAATTGCTTTATTTCATGAAGATAAGTCTATTTACACTATAACAATCAGGTTTGGATCATTCTCTCATAAGAAAATTTAAACTGCATATTAACCATTATTTTAACGCAGACAAGCAGTTTTTATATGCTTCACGACAATTGCGTGCAAATGAGTCCTTATAGAAAAAATAGCGTTATTTTACTAAGGTAAGTCTATTTTCACTATAACATTCAGGTTTGGATCATTAACTCATAAGAAAATGCAAACTGCGTATCAACCATTATTTTAACGCATACAAGCAGTTTTTGCATGCTTTATGACAATTAGGAACAAATGAGTCCTTATAGGCAAAAGTGCTCTATTTCATGAGGGTAAGTCTATTTACACTATAACATTCAGGTTTGGATCATTCTCTCATAAGAAAATGCAAACTGCGTATCAACCATTATTATAACGCATACAAGCATTTTTTACATGCTTTATGACAATTAGGTGCAAATGAGTCTTTATAGGCAAAATTGCTTTATTTCATGAGGGAAAGTCTATTTACACTATAACATTCAGGTTTGGATCATTCTCTCATAAGAAAATGTAAACTGCATATTAACCATTATTTTAACGCAGACAAGCAGTTTTTACATGCTTTATGACAATTAGGTGCAAATGAGTCTTTATAGGCAAAATTGCTTTATTTCATGAAGGTAAGTCTATTTACACTATAACATTGAGGTTTCGATCATTCTTTCATAAGAAAATGTAAACTGCATATTAACCATTATTTAACGCAGACAAGCAGTTTTTACATGCTTCACGACAATTGCGTGCAAATGAGTCCTTATAGGCAAAATTGCTTTATTTTACAAAGGTAAGTCTATTTTTACATATAACATTCAGGTTTGGATCATTCTCTCATTAGAAAATGCAAACTGCAAATTAACTATTATTTTAACGCTGACAAGCAGTTTTTACATGCTTTATGACAATTAGAAGCAAATGAGTCATTATAGACAAAATTGCTTTATTTCATGAAGGTAAGTCTATTTACACTATAACATTCAGGTTTGGATCATTCTCTCATAAGAAAATGCAAACTGCATATTAACCATTATTTTAACGCAGACAAGCAGTTTTTACATGCTTCACGACAATTGCGTGCAAATGAGTCCTTATAGGCAAAATTGCTTTATTTTACAAAGGTAAGTCTATTTACACTATAATATTCAGGTTTGGATCATTCTCTCATAAGAAAATGCAAACTGCATATTAACCATTTTTAACGCATACAAGCAGTTTTTACATGCTTTATGACAATTAGGGGCAAATGAGTCCTTATAGGCAAAATTGCTTTATTTCATGAAGGTAAGTCTATTCACACTATAACATTTAGGTTTGGATCATTCTTTCATAAGAAAATGTAAACTGCATATTAACCATTATTTTAACGCAGACAAGCAGTTTTTACATGCTTTATGACAATTAGGTGCAAATGAGTCTTTAAAGGCAAAATTGCTTTATTTCATGAGGGTAAGTCTATTTACACTATAACATTCAGGTTTGGATCATTCTCTCATAAGAAAATGCAAACTGCATATTAACCATTATTTAAACGCAGACAAGCAGTTTTTACATGCTTTACGACAATTAGGTGCAAATGAGTCTTTATAGGTAAAATTGCCTTATTTCATGAGGGTAAGTCTATTTACACTATAACATTTAGGTCTGGATCATTCTCTCATAAGAAAATGCAAACTGCATTTTAACTATTATTTTAACGCAAACAAACAGTTTTTACATGCTTCACGACAATTGCGTGCAAATGAGTCCTTATAGGCAAAATTGCTTTATTTTACAAAAGTAAGTCTATTTACACTATAACATTTAGGTTTAGATCATTCTCTCATAAGAAAATGCAAACTGCATATTAACCATTATTTAAACGCAGACAAGCAGTTTTTACATGCTTTACGACAATTAGGTGCAAATGAGTCCTTATAGGCAAAATTGCTTTATTTCATTAGGGTAAGTCTATTTACACTATGACATTTAGGTTTGGATCATTCTCTTATAAGAAAATGCAAACTGCATAATATTAACCATTATTTAAACGCAGACAAGCAGTTTTTACATGCTTTACGACAATTAGGTGCAAATGAGTCTTTATAGGTAAAATTGCTTTATTTCATGAGGGTAAGTCTATTTACACTATAACATTCAGGTTGGATCATTCTTTCATAAGAAAATGCAAACTGCATATTATCCATTATTTTAACGCAGACAAGCAGTTTTTACATGCTTTATGACAATTAGGGGCAAGTAAGTCCTTATAGGCAAAATTGCTTTATTTCATGAAGGTATAACTATTTACACTATAACATTCAGGTTTGGATCATTTTCTCATAAGAAAATGCAAACTGCATATTAACCATTATTTTAACGCAAACAAGCAGTTTTTACATGCTTCACGACAATTGCGTGCAAAGAGTCCTTATAGGCAAAATTGCTTTATTTTACAAAGGTAAGTCTATTTACACTAAAACATTCAGGTTTAGATCATTCTCTCATAAGAAAATGCAAACTGCATATTATCCATTATTTTAACGCAGTCAAGCAGTTGTTACATGCTTTACGACAATTAGGTGCAAATAAGTCCTTATAGGCAAAATTGCTTTATTTTACAATGGTAAGTTTACTTAAACTATAACATTCAGGTTTAGATCATTCTCTCATAAGAAAATGCAAACTGCATATTAACTATTATTTTAACGCATACAAGCAGTTTCATGCTTTATGACAATTAGGTGCAAATGAGTCTTTATAGGCAAAATTGCTTTATTTCATGAGGGTAAGTCTATTTACACTATAACATTCAGGTTTGGATCATTCTCTCATAATAAAATGCAAACTGCATATTTACTATCATTTTAACGCATACAAGCAGTTTTTACATGCTTTATGACAATTAGGTGCAAATGAGTCTTTATAGGTAAAATTGCTTTATTTCATGAGGGTTAGTCTATTTACACTGTAACATTCAGGTTTGGATCATTCTTTCATAAGAAAATGTAAACTGCATATTAACCATTATTTTAACGCAGATAAGCAGTTTTTACATGCTTCACGACAATAAATTGCGTGCAAATGAGTCCTTATAGGCAAAATGGCTTTATTTTACAAAGGTAAGTCTATTTTTACTATAACATTCAGGTTTGGATCATTCTCTCATAAGAAAATGCAAACTGCATATTAACTATTATTTTAACGCATACAAGCAGTTTTTACATGCTTTATGACAATTAGGGTCAAATGAATCTTTGTAGGCAAAATTGCTTTATTTCATGAAGGTAGTCTATTTACACTATACCATTCAGGTTTGGATCATTCTCTTATAAGAAAATGCAAACTGCAAATTAACCATTATTTTAACGCTGACAAGCAGTTTTTACATGCTTTACGACAATTAGGTGAAATGAGTCCTTATAGGCAAAATTGCATTATTTCATGAGGGTAAGTCTATTTACACTATAACATTCAGGGTTGGATCATTCTCTCATAAGAAAATGCAAACTGCATATTTACTATCATTTTCACGCAGACAAGCAGTTTTCACATGTTTTACAACAATTAGGTGGAAATAAGTCCTTAAAGGCAAAATTGTTTTATTTCACAAAGGTAAGTCTACTTTCACTATACAATTCAGGTTTGGATCATTCTCTCATAAGAAAATGCAAACTGCATATTAACCATTATTTTAACGCAGACAAGCAGTTCTTACATGCTTCACGACAATTGCGTGTAAATGAGTCCTTATAAGCAAAATTGCTTTATTTTACAAAGGTAAGTCTATTGACACTGTAACATTCAGGTTTGGATCATTCTCTCATAAGAAAATGCAAACTGCATATTAACCATTATTTTAACGCTGACAAGCAGTTTTTACATGCTTTATGACAATTAGAAGCAAATGAGTCTTTATAGACAAAATTGCTTTATTTCATGAAGATAAGTCTATTTACACTATAACAATCAGGTTTGGATCATTCTCTCATAAGAAAATTTAAACTGCATATTAACCATTATTTTAACGCAGTAAAGCAGTTTTTATATGCTTCACGACAATTGCGTGCAAACGAGTCCTTATAGAAAAAATAGCGTTATTTTACAAAGGTAAGTCTATTTTCACTATAACATTCAGGTTTGGATCATTCACTCATAAGAAAATGCAAACTGCGTATCAACCATTATTTTAACGCATACAAGCAGTTTTTACATGCTTTATGACAATTAGGGGCAAATGAGTCCTTATAGGCAAAAGTGCTTTATTTCATGAGGGTAAGTCTATTTACACTATAACATTCAGGTTTGGATCATTCTCTCATAAGAAAATGCAAACTGCGTATCAACCATTATTTTAACGCATACAAGCATTTTTTACATGCTTTATGACAATTAGGTGCAAATGAGTCTTTATAGGCAAAATTGCTTTATTTCATGAGGGAAAATCTATTTACACTATAACATTCAGGTTTGGAGCATTCTCTCATAAGAAAATGTAAACTGCATATTAACCATTATTTTAACGCAGACAAGCAGTTTTTACATGCTTTATGACAATTAGGTGCAAATGAGTCTTTATAGGCAAAATTGCTTTATTTCATGAAGGTAAGTCTATTTACACTATAACATTGAGGTTTCGATCATTCTTTCATAAGAAAATGTAAACTGCATATTAACCATTATTTTAACGCAGACAAGCAGTTTTTACATGCTTCACGACAATTGCGTGCAAATGAGTCCTTATAGGCAAAATTGCTTTATTTTACAAAGGTAAGTCTATTTTTACTATAACAATTAGGTTTGGATCATTCTCTCATAAGAAAATGCAAACTGCATATTAACCATTATTTTAACGCAGACAAGCAGTTTTTACATGCTTTATGACAATTAGGTGCAAATGAGTCTTTATAGGCAAAATTGCTTTATTTCATGAGGGAAAGTCTATTTACACTATAACATTCAGGTTTGGATCATTCTCTCATAAGAAAATGTAAACTGCATATTAACCATTATTTTAACGCAGACAAGCAGTTTTTACATGCTTTATGACAATTAGGTGCAAATGAGTCTTTATAGGCAAAATTGCTTTATTTCATGAAGGTAAGTCTATTTACACTATAACATTGAGGTTTCGATCATTCTTTCATAAGAAAATGTAAACTGCATATTAACCATTATTTAACGCAGACAAGCAGTTTTTACATGCTTCACGACAATTGCGTGCAAATGAGTCCTTATAGGCAAAATTGCTTTATTTTACAAAGGTAAGTCTATTTTTACTATAACATTCAGGTTTGGATCATTCTCTCATTAGAAAATGCAAACTGCAAATTAACTATTATTTTAACGCTGACAAGCAGTTTTTACATGCTTTATGACAATTAGAAGCAAATGAGTCATTATAGACAAAATTGCTTTATTTCATGAAGGTAAGTCTATTTACACTATACATTCAGGTTTGGATCATTCTCTCATAAGAAAATGCAAACTGCATATTAACCATTATTTTAACGCAGACAAGCAGTTTTTACATGCTTCACGACAATTGCGTGCAAATGAGTCCTTATAGGCAAAATTGCTTTATTTTACAAAGGTAAGTCTATTTACACTATAATATTCAGGTTTGGATCATTCTCTCATAAGAAAATGCAAACTGCATATTAACCATTTTTAACGCATACAAGCAGTTTTTACATGCTTTATGACAATTAGGGGCAAATGAGTCCTTATAGGCAAAATTGCTTTATTTCATGAAGGTAAGTCTATTCACACTATAACATTTAGGTTTGGATCATTCTTTCATAAGAAAATGTAAACTGCATATTAACCATTATTTTAACGCAGACAAGCAGTTTTTACATGCTTTATGACAATTAGGTGCAAATGAGTCTTTAAAGGCAAAATTGCTTTATTTCATGAGGGTAAGTCTATTTACACTATAACATTCAGGTTTGGATCATTCTCTCATAAGAAAATGCAAACTGCATATTAACCATTATTTAAACGCAGACAAGCAGTTTTTACATGCTTTACGACAATTAGGTGCAAATGAGTCTTTATAGGTAAAATTGCCTTATTTCATGAGGGTAAGTCTATTTACACTATAACATTTAGGTCTGGATCATTCTCTCATAAGAAAATGCAAACTGCATATTAACCATTTTTAACGCATACAAGCAGTTTTTACATGCTTTATGACAATTAGGGGCAAATGAGTCCTTATAGGCAAAATTGCTTTATTTTACAAAAGTAAGTCTATTTACACTATAACATTTAGGTTTAGATCATTCTCTCATAAGAAAATGCAAACTGCATATTAACCATTATTTTAACGCAGACAAGCAGTTTTTACATGCTTTATGACAATTAGGTGCAAATGAGTCTTTATAGGCAAAATTGCTTTATTTCATGAGGGTAAGTCTATTTACACTATAACATTCAGGTTTGGATCAATCTCTCATAAGAAAATGCAAACTGCATAATATTAACCATTATTTAAACGCAGACAAGCAGTTTTTACATGCTTTACGACAATTAGGTGCAAATGAGTCTTTATAGGTAAAATTGCCTTATTTCATGAGGGTAAGTCTATTTACACTATAACATTCAGGTTTGGATCATTCTTTCATAAGAAAATGCAAACTGCATATTATCCATTATTTTAACGCAGACAAGCAGTTTTTACATGCTTTATGACAATTAGGGGCAAATGAGTCCTTATAGGCAAAATTGCTTTATTTTACAAAGGTAAGTCTATTTACACTATCATATTCAGGTTTGGATCATTCTCTCATAAGAAAATGCAAACTGCATATTAACCATTTTTAACGCACACAAGCAGTTTTTACATGCTTTATGACAATTAGGGGCAAATGAGTCCTTATAGGCAAAATTGCTTTATTTCATGAGGGTAAGTCTATTTACACTATAACATTTAGGTTTGGATCATTCTTTCATAAGAAAATGTAAACTGCATATTAACCATTATTTTAACGCAGACAAGCAGTTTTTACATGCTTTATGACAATTAGGTGCAAATGAGTCTTTATAGGCAAAATTGCATTATTTCATGAGGGTAAGTCTATTTACACTATAACATTCAGGTTTGGATCATTCTCTCATAAGAAAATGCAAACTGCATATTAACCATTTTTAACGCATACAAGCAGTTTTTACATGCTTTATGACAATTAGGGGCAAATGAGTCCTAATACTCAAAATTGCTTTATTTCATGAGGGTAAGTCTATTTACACTATAACATTTAGGTTTGGATCATTCTTTCATAAGAAAATGTAAACTGCATATTAACCATTATTTTAACGCAGACAAGCAGTTTTTACATGCTTTATGACAATTAGGGGCAAATGAGTCCTTATAGGCAAAATTGCTTTATTTCATGAAGGTAAGTCTATTTACACTATAACATTTAGGTTTGGATCATTCTCTCATAAGAAAATGCAAACTGCATAATATAAACCATTATTTAAACGCAGACAAGCAGTTTTTACATGCTTTACGACAATTAGGTGCAAATGAGTCTTTATAGGTAAAATTGCTTTATTTCATGAGGGTAAGTCTATTTACACTATAACATTCAGGTTGGATCATTCTTTCATAAGAAAATGTAAACTGCATATTAACCATTATTTTAACGCAGACAAGCAGTTTTTACATGCTTTATGACAATTAGGTGCAAATGAGTCTTTATAGGCAAAATTGCTTTATTTCATGAGGGAAAGTCTATTTACACTATAACATTCAGGTTTGGATCATTCTCTCATAAGAAAATGCAAACTGCATATTATCCATTATTTTAACGCAGACAAGCAGTTTTTACATGCTTTATGACAATTAGGGGCAAATAAGTCCTTATAGGCAAAATTGCTTTATTTCATGAAGGTATAACTATTTACAATATAACATTCAGGTTTGGATCATTTTCTCATAAGAAAATGCAAACTGCATATTATCCATTATTTTAACGCAGACAAGCAGTTTTTACATGCTTTACGACAATTAGGTGCAAATAAGTCCTTATAGGCAAAATTGCTTTATTTTACAAAGGTAAGTTTACTTAAACTATACCATTCAGGTTTAGATCATTCTCTCATAAGAAAATGCAAACTGCATATTAACTATTATTTTAACGCATACAAGCAGTTTTTACATGCTTTATGACAATTAGGTGCAAATGAGTCTTTATAGTCAAAATTGCTTTATTTCATGAGGGTAAGTCTATTTACACTATAACATTCAGGTTGGATCATTCTTTCATAAGAAAATGTAAACTGCATATTAACCATTATTTTAACGCAGACAAGCAGTTTTTACATGCTTTATGACAATTAGGTGCAAATGAGTCTTTATAGGCAAAATTGCTTTATTTCATGAGGGAAAGTCTATTTACACTATAACATTCAGGTTTGGATCATTCTCTCATAAGAAAATGCAAACTGCATATTATCCATTATTTTAACGCAGACAAGCAGTTTTTACATGCTTTATGACAATTAGGGGCAAATAAGTCCTTATAGGCAAAATTGCTTTATTTCATGAAGGTATAACTATTTACAATATAACATTCAGGTTTGGATCATTTTCTCATAAGAAAATGCAAACTGCATATTATCCATTATTTTAACGCAGACAAGCAGTTTTTACATGCTTTACGACAATTAGGTGCAAATAAGTCCTTATAGGCAAAATTGCTTTATTTTACAAAGGTAAGTTTACTTAAACTATACCATTCAGGTTTAGATCATTCTCTCATAAGAAAATGTAAACTGCATATTAACCATTATTTTAACGCAGACAAGCAGTTTTTACATGCTTTATGACAATTAGGTGCAAATGAGTCTTTATAGGCAAAATTGCTTTATTTCATGAGGGAAAGTCTATTTACACTATAACATTCAGGTTTGGATCATTCTCTCATAAGAAAATGCAAACTGCATATTATCCATTATTTTAACGCAGACAAGCAGTTTTTACATGCTTTACGACAATTAGGTGCAAATAAGTCCTTATAGGCAAAATTGCTTTATTTTACAAAGGTAAGTTTACTTAAACTATACCATTCAGGTTTAGATCATTCTCTCATAAGAAAATGCAAACTGCATATTAACTATTATTTTAACGCAGACAAGCAGTTTTTACATGCTTTACGACAATTAGGTGCAAATAAGTCCTTATAGGCAAAATTGCTTTATTTTACAAAGGTAAGTTTACTTAAACTATACCATTCAGGTTTAGATCATTCTCTCATAAGAAAATGCAAACTGCATATTAACTATTATTTTAACGCATACAAGCAGTTTTTACATGCTTTATGACAATTAGGTGCAATCGAGTCTTTATAGGCAAAATTGCTTTATTTTACAAAGGTAAGTCTATTTTCACTATAACAATCAGGTTTGGATCATTCTCTCATAAGAAAATGCAAACTGCATATTATACATTATTTTAACGCATACAAGCAGTTTTTACATGCTTTATGACAATTAGGGGCAAATGAGTCCCTATAGGCAAAATTGCTTTATTTCATGAAGGTAAGTCTATTTACACTATATTATTTAGGTTTGGATCATTCTCTCATAAGAAAATGCAAACTGCATAATAACCATTATTTTAACGCAGACAAGCAGTTTTTACATGCTACACGACAATTGCATGCAAATGAGTCCTTATAGGGAAAATTGCTTTATTTTACAAAGGTAAGTCTATTTACACTATAACATTCAGGTTTGGATCATTCTCTCATAAGAAAATGCAAACTGCATATTAACCATTATTTAAACGCAGACAAGCAGTTTTTACATGCTTTACGACAATTAGGTGCAAATGAGTCTTTATAGGCAAAATTGCTTTATTTCATGAGGGTAAGTCTATTTACACTATAAAATTCAGGTTTGGATCATTCTCTCATAAGAAAATGCAAACTGCATATTTACTATCATTTTCACGCAGACAAGCAGTTTTTACATGCTTCACGACAATTGCGTGCAAATGAGTCCTTATATGCAAAATTGCTTTATTTTACAAAGGAGGGGTCTATTTACACTATAATATTAGGTTTGGATTATTCTCTCATAAGAAAATGCAAACTGCATATTAACCAATATTTTAACGTATACAAGCAGTTTTTACATGCTTTATGACAATTAGGGGCAAATGATTCCTTATAAGCAAAATTGCTTTATTTCATGAAGGTAAGTCTATTTACACTATAACATTTAGGTTTGGATCATTCTCTCATAAGAAAATGCAAACTGCATATTAACCATTATTTTAACGCAAACAAGCAGTTTTTACATGCTTCACGACAATTGCGTGCAAATGAGTCCTTATAGGCAAAATTGCTTTATTTTTCAAAGGTAAGTCTATTTACACTATAACATTCAGGTTTGGATCATTCTCTCATAAGAAAATGCAAACAGCATATTAACTATTATTTAAACGCAGACAAGCAGTTTTTACATGCTTTACGACAATTAGGTGCAAATGAGTCTTTATAGGCAAAATTGCTTTATTTTATGAGGATAAGTCTATTTACACTATAACATTCAGGTTTGGATCATTCTTTAATAAGAAAATGCAAACTGCATATTAACCATTATTTTAACGCAGACAAGCAGTTTTTACATGCTTTATGACAATTAGGTGCAAATAAGTCTTTATAGGCAAAATTGCTTTATTTCATGAGGGTAAGTCTATTTACACTTTAACATTCAGGTTTGGATCATTCTCTCATAAGAAAATGCAAACTGCATATTATCCATTATTTTAACGCAGACAAGCAGTTTTTACATGCTTTACGACAATTAGGTTCAAATAAGTCCTTATAGGCAAAATTGCTTTATTTTACAAAGGTAAGTTTACTTAAACTATAACATTCAGGTTTAGATCATTCTCTCATAAGAAAATGCAAACTGCATATTAACTATTATTTTAACGCATACAAGCAGTTTTTACATGCTTTATGACAATTAGGTGCAAATGAGTCTTTATAGGCAAAATTGCTTTATTTCATGAGGGTAAGTCTATTTACACTATAACATTCAGGTTTGGATCATTCTCTCATAAGAAAATGCAAACTGCATATTTACTATCATTTTAACGCATACAAGCAGTTTTTACATGCTTTATGACAATTAGGTGCCAATGAGTCTTTATAGGCAAAATTGCTTTATTTCATGAGGGTAAGTCTATTTACACTATAACATTCAGGTTTGGATCATTCTTTCATAAGAAAATGCAAACTGAATATTAACCATTATTTTAACGCAGACAAGCAGTTTTTACATGCTTCACGACAATTGCGTGCAAATGAGTCCTTATAGGCAAAATTGCTTTATTTTACAAAGGTAAATCTATTCTTACTATAACATTCAGGTTTAGATCATTCTCTCATAAGAAAATGCAAACTGCATAATAACCATTATTTTAACGCAGACAAGCAGTTTTTACATGCTACACGACAATTGCATGCAAATGAGTCCTTATAGGCAAAATTGCTTTATTTTACAAAGGTAAGTCTATTTACACTATAACATTCAGGTTTGGATCATTCTCTCATAAGAAAATGCAAACTGCATAATAACCATTATTTTAACGCAGACAAGCAGTTTTTACATGCTACACGACAATTGCATGCAAATGAGTCCTTATAGGGAAAATTGCTTTATTTTACAAAGGTAAGTCTATTTACACTATAACATTCAGGTTTGGATCATTCTCTCATAAGAAAATGCAAACTGCATATTAAGCATTATTTAAACGCAGACAAGCAGTTTTTACATGCTTTACGACAATTAGGTGCAAATGAGTCTTTATAGGCAAAATTGCTTTATTTCATGAGGGTAAGTCTATTTACACTATAAAATTCAGGTTTGGATCATTCTCTCATAAGAAAATGCAAACTGCATATTTACTATCATTTTCACGCAGACAAGCAGTTTTTACATGCTTCACGACAATTGCGTGCAAATGAGTCCTTATATGCAAAATTGCTTTATTTTACAAAGGAGGGGTCTATTTACACTATAATATTAGGTTTGGATTATTCTCTCATAAGAAAATGCAAACTGCATATTAACCAATATTTTAACGTATACAAGCAGTTTTTACATGCCTTATGACAATTAGGGGCAAATGAGTCCTTATAAGCAAAATTGCTTTATTTCATGAAGGTAAGTCTATTTACACTATAACATTTAGGTTTGGATCATTCTCTCATAAGAAAATGCAAACTGCATATTAACCATTATTTTAACGCAAACAAGCAGTTTTTACATGCTTCACGACAATTGCGTGCAAACGAGTCCTTATAGGCAAAATTGCTTTATTTTTCAAAGGTAAGTCTATTTACACTATAACATTCAGGTTTGGATCATTCTCTCATAAGAAAATGCAAACTGCATATTAACTATTATTTAAACGCAGACAAGCAGTTTTTACATGCTTTACGACAATTAGGTGCAAATGAGTCCTTATAGGCAAAATTGCTTTATTTCATGAGGGTAAGTCTATTTACACTATAACATTTAGGTTTGGATCATTCTCTCATAAGAAAATGCAAACTGCATATTAACCATTATTTAAACGCAGACAAGCAGTTTTTACATGCTTTACGACAATTAGGTGCAAATGAGTCTTTATAGGCAAAATTGCTTTATTTTATGAGGATAAGTCTATTTACACTATAACATTCAGGTTTGGATCATTCTTTCATAAGAAAATGCAAACTGCATATTAACCATTATTTTAACGCAGACAAGCAGTTTTTACATGCTTTATGACAATTAGGTGCAAATAAGTCTTTATAGGCAAAATTGCTTTATTTCATGAGGGTAAGTCTATTTACACTTTAACATTCAGGTTTGGATCATTCTCTCATAAGAAAATGCAAACTGCATATTATCCATTATTTTAACGCAGACAAGCAGTTTTTACATGCTTTACGACAATTAGGTTCAAATAAGTCCTTATAGGCAAAATTGCTTTATTTTACAAAGGTAAGTTTACTTAAACTATAACATTCAGGTTTAGATCATTCTCTCATAAGAAAATGCAAACTGCATATTAACTATTATTTTAACGCATACAAGCAGTTTTTACATGCTTTATGACAATTAGGTGCAAATGAGTCTTTATAGGCAAAATTGCTTTATTTCATGAGGGTAAGTCTATTTACACTATAACATTCAGGTTTGGATCATTCTCTCATAAGAAAATGCAAACTGCATATTTACTATCATTTTAACGCATACAAGCAGTTTTTACATGCTTTATGACAATTAGGTGCCAATGAGTCTTTATAGGCAAAATTGCTTTATTTCATGAGGGTAAGTCTATTTACACTATAACATTCAGGTTTGGATCATTCTTTCATAAGAAAATGCAAACTGAATATTAACCATTATTTTAACGCAGACAAGCAGTTTTTACATGCTTCACGACAATTGCGTGCAAATGAGTCCTTATAGGCAAAATTGCTTTATTTTACAAAGGTAAGTCTATTCTTACTATAACATTCAGGTTTAGATCATTCTCTCATAAGAAAATGCAAACTGCATAATAACCATTATTTTAACGCAGACAAGCAGTTTTTACATGCTACACGACAATTGCATGCAAATGAGTCCTTATAGGCAAAATTGCTTTATTTTACAAAGGTAAGTCTATTTACACTATAACATTCAGGTTTGGATCATTCTCTCATAAGAAAATGCAAACTGCATATTAACCATTATTTAAACGCAGACAAGCAGTTTTTACATGCTTTACGACAATTAGGTGCAAATGAGTCTTTATAGGCAAAATTGCTTTATTTCATGAGGGTAAGTCTATTTACACTATAACATTCAGGTTTGGATCATTCTCTCATAAGAAAATGCAAACTGCATATTTACTATCATTTTCACGCAGACAAGCAGTTTTTACATGCTTCACGACAATTGCGTGCAAATGAGTCCTTATAGGCAAAATTGCTTCTTTTTACAAAGGTAAGTCTATTTACACTATAACATTGAGGTTTGGATCATTCTCTCATAAGAAAATGCAAACTGCATATTAACTATTATTTAAACGCAGACAAGCAGTTTTTACATGCTTTACGACAATTAGGTGCAAATGAGTCCTTATAGGCAAAATTGCTTTATTTCATGAGGGTAAGTCTATTTACACTATAACATTTAGGTTTGGATCATTCTCTCATAAGAAAATGCAATCTGCATATTAACCATTATTTTAACGCAGACAAGCAGTTTTTACATGCTTTATGACAATTAGGTGCAAATGAGTCTTTATAGGCAAAATTGCTTTTTTTCATGAGGGTAAGTCTATTTACACTATAACATTCAGGTTTGGATCATTCTCTCATAAGAAAATGCAAACTGCATATTATCCATTATTTTAACGCAGACAAGCAGTTTTTACATGCTTTACGACAATTAGGTGCAAATAAGTCCTTATAGGCAAAATTGCTTTATTTCATGAGGGTAAGTCTATTTACACTTTAACATTCAGGTTTGGATCATTCTCTCATAAGAAAATGCAATCTGCATATTAACCATTATTTTAACGCAGACAAGCAGTTTTTACATGCTTTATGACAATTAGGTGCAAATGAGTCTTTATAGGTAAAATTGCCTTATTTCATGAGGGTAAGTCTATTTACACTATAACATTCAGGTTTGGATCATTCTTTCATAAGAAAATGCAAACTGCATATTAACCATTATTTTAACGCATACATGCAGTTTTTACATGCTTTATGACAATTAGGGGCAAATGAGTCCTTATAGGCAAAATTGCTTTATTTTACAAAGGTAAGTCTATTTACACTATCATATTCAGGTTTGGATCATTCTCTCATAAGAAAATGCAAACTGCATATTAACCATTTTTAACGCATACAAGCAGTTTTTACATGCTTTATGACAATTAGGGGCAAATGAGTCCTTATAGGCAAAATTGCTTTATTTCATGAGGGTAAGTCTATTTACACTATAACATTTAGGTTTGGATCATTCTTTCATAAGAAAATGTAAACTGCATATTAACCATTATTTTAACGCAGACAAGCAGTTTTTACATGCTTTATGACAATTAGGTGCAAATGAGTCTTTATAGGCAAAATTGCATTATTTCATGAGGGTAAGTCTATTTACACTATAACATTCAGGTTTGGATCATTCTCTCATAAGAAAATGCAAACTGCATATTAACCATTTTTAACGCATACAAGCAGTTTTTACATGCTTTATGACAATTAGGGGCAAATGAGTCCTAATACTCAAAATTGCTTTATTTCATGAGGGTAAGTCTATTTACACTATAACATTTAGGTTTGGATCATTCTTTCATAAGAAAATGTAAACTGCATATTAACCATTATTTTAACGCAGACAAGCAGTTTTTACATGCTTTATGACAATTAGGGGCAAATGAGTCCTTATAGGCAAAATTGCTTTATTTCATGAAGGTAAGTCTATTTACACTATAACATTTAGGTTTGGATCATTCTCTCATAAGAAAATGCAAACTGCATAATATAAACCATTATTTAAACGCAGACAAGCAGTTTTTACATGCTTTACGACAATTAGGTGCAAATGAGTCTTTATAGGTAAAATTGCTTTATTTCATGAGGGTAAGTCTATTTACACTATAACATTCAGGTTGGATCATTCTTTCATAAGAAAATGTAAACTGCATATTAACCATTATTTTAACGCAGACAAGCAGTTTTTACATGCTTTATGACAATTAGGTGCAAATGAGTCTTTATAGGCAAAATTGCTTTATTTCATGAGGGAAAGTCTATTTACACTATAACATTCAGGTTTGGATCATTCTCTCATAAGAAAATGCAAACTGCATATTATCCATTATTTTAACGCAGACAAGCAGTTTTTACATGCTTTATGACAATTAGGGGCAAATAAGTCCTTATAGGCAAAATTGCTTTATTTCATGAAGGTATAACTATTTACAATATAACATTCAGGTTTGGATCATTTTCTCATAAGAAAATGCAAACTGCATATTATCCATTATTTTAACGCAGACAAGCAGTTTTTACATGCTTTACGACAATTAGGTGCAAATAAGTCCTTATAGGCAAAATTGCTTTATTTTACAAAGGTAAGTTTACTTAAACTATACCATTCAGGTTTAGATCATTCTCTCATAAGAAAATGCAAACTGCATATTAACTATTATTTTAACGCATACAAGCAGTTTTTACATGCTTTATGACAATTAGGTGCAAATGAGTCTTTATAGTCAAAATTGCTTTATTTCATGAGGGTAAGTCTATTTACACTATAACATTCAGGTTGGATCATTCTTTCATAAGAAAATGTAAACTGCATATTAACCATTATTTTAACGCAGACAAGCAGTTTTTACATGCTTTATGACAATTAGGTGCAAATGAGTCTTTATAGGCAAAATTGCTTTATTTCATGAGGGAAAGTCTATTTACACTATAACATTCAGGTTTGGATCATTCTCTCATAAGAAAATGCAAACTGCATATTATCCATTATTTTAACGCAGACAAGCAGTTTTTACATGCTTTATGACAATTAGGGGCAAATAAGTCCTTATAGGCAAAATTGCTTTATTTCATGAAGGTATAACTATTTACAATATAACATTCAGGTTTGGATCATTTTCTCATAAGAAAATGCAAACTGCATATTATCCATTATTTTAACGCAGACAAGCAGTTTTTACATGCTTTACGACAATTAGGTGCAAATAAGTCCTTATAGGCAAAATTGCTTTATTTTACAAAGGTAAGTTTACTTAAACTATACCATTCAGGTTTAGATCATTCTCTCATAAGAAAATGTAAACTGCATATTAACCATTATTTTAACGCAGACAAGCAGTTTTTACATGCTTTATGACAATTAGGTGCAAATGAGTCTTTATAGGCAAAATTGCTTTATTTCATGAGGGAAAGTCTATTTACACTATAACATTAAGGTTTGGATCATTCTCTCATAAGAAAATGCAAACTGCATATTATCCATTATTTTAACGCAGACAAGCAGTTTTTACATGCTTTACGACAATTAGGTGCAAATAAGTCCTTGTAGGCAAAATTGCTTTATTTTACAAAGGTAAGTTTACTTAAACTATACCATTCAGGTTTAGATCATTCTCTCATAAGAAAATGCAAACTGCATATTAACTATTATTTTAACGCAGACAAGCAGTTTTTACATGCTTTACGACAATTAGGTGCAAATAAGTCCTTATAGGCAAAATTGCTTTATTTTACAAAGGTAAGTTTACTTAAACTATACCATTCAGGTTTAGATCATTCTCTCATAAGAAAATGCAAACTGCATATTAACTATTATTTTAACGCATACAAGCAGTTTTTACATGCTTTATGACAATTAGGTGCAATCGAGTCTTTATAGGCAAAATTGCTTTATTTTACAAAGGTAAGTCTATTTTCACTATAACAATCAGGTTTGGATCATTCTCTCATAAGAAAATGCAAACTGCATATTATACATTATTTTAACGCATACAAGCAGTTTTTACATGCTTTATGACAATTAGGTGCAAATGAGTCTTTATAGGCAAAATTGCTTTATTTCATGAGGGAAAGTCTATTTACACTATAACATTCAGGTTTGGATCATTCTTTCATAAGAAAATGCAAACTGCATATTATGCATTATTTTAACGCAGACAAGCAGTTTTTACATGCTTTATGACAATTAGGGGCAAATAAGTCCTTATAGGCAAAATTGCTTTATTTCATGAAGGTATAACTATTTACAATATAACATTCAGGTTTGGATCATTTTCTCATAAGAAAATGCAAACTGCATATTATCCATTATTTTAACGCAGACAAGCAGTTTTTACATGCTTTACGACAATTAGGTGCAAATAAGTCCTTATAGGCAAAATTGCTTTATTTTACAAAGGTAAGTTTACTTAAACTATACCATTCAGGTTTAGATCATTCTCTCATAAGAAAATGCAAACTGCATATTAACTATTATTTTAACGCATACAAGCAGTTTTTACATGCTTTATGACAATTAGGTGCAAATGAGTCTTTATAGTCAAAATTGCTTTATTTCATGAGGGTAAGTCTATTTACACTATAACATTCAGGTTGGATCATTCTTTCATAAGAAAATGTAAACTGCATATTAACCATTATTTTAACGCAGACAAGCAGTTTTTACATGCTTTATGACAATTAGGTGCAAATGAGTCTTTATAGGCAAAATTGCTTTATTTCATGAGGTAAAGTCTATTTACACTATAACATTCAGGTTTGGATCATTCTCTCATAAGAAAATGCAAACTGCATATTATCCATTATTTTAACGCAGACAAGCAGTTTTTACATGCTTTATGACAATTAGGGGCAAATAAGTCCTTATAGGCAAAATTGCTTTATTTCATGAAGGTATAACTATTTACAATATAACATTCAGGTTTGGATCATTTTCTCATAAGAAAATGCAAACTGCATATTATCCATTATTTTAACGCAGACAAGCAGTTTTTACATGCTTTACGACAATTAGGTGCAAATAAGTCCTTATAGGCAAAATTGCTTTATTTTACAAAGGTAAGTTTACTTAAACTATACCATTCAGGTTTAGATCATTCTCTCATAAGAAAATGTAAACTGCATATTAACCATTATTTTAACGCAGACAAGCAGTTTTTACATGCTTTATGACAATTAGGTGCAAATGAGTCTTTATAGGCAAAATTGCTTTATTTCATGAGGGAAAGTCTATTTACACTATAACATTAAGGTTTGGATCATTCTCTCATAAGAAAATGCAAACTGCATATTATCCATTATTTTAACGCAGACAAGCAGTTTTTACATGCTTTACGACAATTAGGTGCAAATAAGTCCTTGTAGGCAAAATTGCTTTATTTTACAAAGGTAAGTTTACTTAAACTATACCATTCAGGTTTAGATCATTCTCTCATAAGAAAATGCAAACTGCATATTAACTATTATTTTAACGCAGACAAGCAGTTTTTACATGCTTTACGACAATTAGGTGCAAATAAGTCCTTATAGGCAAAATTGCTTTATTTTACAAAGGTAAGTTTACTTAAACTATACCATTCAGGTTTAGATCATTCTCTCATAAGAAAATGCAAACTGCATATTAACTATTATTTTAACGCATACAAGCAGTTTTTACATGCTTTATGACAATTAGGTGCAAATGAGTCTTTATAGGCAAAATTGCTTTATTTCATGAGGGTAAGTCTATTTACACTATAACATTCAGGTTTGGATCATTCTCTCATAAGAAAATGCAAACTGCATATTTACTATCATTTTAACGCATACAAGCAGTTTTTACATGCTTTATGACAATTAGGTGCCAATGAGTCTTTATAGGCAAAATTGCTTTATTTCATGAGGGTAAGTCTATTTACACTATAACATTCAGGTTTGGATCATTCTTTCATAAGAAAATGCAAACTGAATATTAACCATTATTTTAACGCAGACAAGCAGTTTTTACATGCTTCACGACAATTGCGTGCAAATGAGTCCTTATAGGCAAAATTGCTTTATTTTACAAAGGTAAGTCTATTCTTACTATAACATTCAGGTTTAGATCATTCTCTCATAAGAAAATGCAAACTGCATAATAACCATTATTTTAACGCAGACAAGCAGTTTTTACATGCTACACGACAATTGCATGCAAATGAGTCCTTATAGGCAAAATTGCTTTATTTTACAAAGGTAAGTCTATTTACACTATAACATTCAGGTTTGGATCATTCTCTCATAAGAAAATGCAAACTGCATAATAACCATTATTTTAACGCAGACAAGCAGTTTTTACATGCTACACGACAATTGCATGCAAATGAGTCCTTATAGGGAAAATTGCTTTATTTTACAAAGGTAAGTCTATTTACACTATAACATTCAGGTTTGGATCATTCTCTCATAAGAAAATGCAAACTGCATATTAAGCATTATTTAAACGCAGACAAGAAGTTTTTACATGCTTTACGACAATTAGGTGCAAATGAGTCTTTATAGGCAAAATTGCTTTATTTCATGAGGGTAAGTCTATTTACACTATAAAATTCAGGTTTGGATCATTCTCTCATAAGAAAATGCAAACTGCATATTTACTATCATTTTCACGCAGACAAGCAGTTTTTACATGCTTCACGACAATTGCGTGCAAATGAGTCCTTATATGCAAAATTGCTTTATTTTACAAAGGAGGGGTCTATTTACACTATAATATTAGGTTTGGATTATTCTCTCATAAGAAAATGCAAACTGCATATTAACCAATATTTTAACGTATACAAGCAGTTTTTACATGCCTTATGACAATTAGGGGCAAATGAGTCCTTATAAGCAAAATTGCTTTATTTCATGAAGGTAAGTCTATTTACACTATAACATTTAGGTTTGGATCATTCTCTCATAAGAAAATGCAAACTGCATATTAACCATTATTTTAACGCAAACAAGCAGTTTTTACATGCTTCACGACAATTGCGTGCAAACGAGTCCTTATAGGCAAAATTGCTTTATTTTTCAAAGGTAAGTCTATTTACACTATAACATTCAGGTTTGGATCATTCTCTCATAAGAAAATGCAAACTGCATATTAACTATTATTTAAACGCAGACAAGCAGTTTTTACATGCTTTACGACAATTAGGTGCAAATGAGTCCTTATAGGCAAAATTGCTTTATTTCATGAGGGTAAGTCTATTTACACTATAACATTTAGGTTTGGATCATTCTCTCATAAGAAAATGCAAACTGCATATTAACCATTATTTAAACGCAGACAAGCAGTTTTTACATGCTTTACGACAATTAGGTGCAAATGAGTCTTTATAGGCAAAATTGCTTTATTTTATGAGGATAAGTCTATTTACACTATAACATTCAGGTTTGGATCATTCTTTCATAAGAAAATGCAAACTGCATATTAACCATTATTTTAACGCAGACAAGCAGTTTTTACATGCTTTATGACAATTAGGTGCAAATAAGTCTTTATAGGCAAAATTGCTTTATTTCATGAGGGTAAGTCTATTTACACTTTAACATTCAGGTTTGGATCATTCTCTCATAAGAAAATGCAAACTGCATATTATCCATTATTTTAACGCAGACAAGCAGTTTTTACATGCTTTACGACAATTAGGTTCAAATAAGTCCTTATAGGCAAAATTGCTTTATTTTACAAAGGTAAGTTTACTTAAACTATAACATTCAGGTTTAGATCATTCTCTCATAAGAAAATGCAAACTGCATATTAACTATTATTTTAACGCATACAAGCAGTTTTTACATGCTTTATGACAATTAGGTGCAAATGAGTCTTTATAGGCAAAATTGCTTTATTATATGAGGGTAAGTCTATTTACACTATAACATTCAGGTTTGGATCATTCTCTCATAAGAAAATGCAAACTGCATATTTACTATCATTTTAACGCATACAAGCAGTTTTTACATGCTTTATGACAATTAGGTGCCAATGAGTCTTTATAGGCAAAATTGCTTTATTTCATGAGGGTAAGTCTATTAACACTATAACATTCAGGTTTGGATCATTCTTTCATAAGAAAATGCAAACTGAATATTAACCATTATTTTAACGCAGACAAGCAGTTTTTACATGCTTCACGACAATTGCGTGCAAATGAGTCCTTATAGGCAAAATTGCTATATTTTACAAAGGTAAGTCTATTCTTACTATAACATTCAGGTTTAGATCATTCTCTCATAAGAAAATGCAAACTGCATAATAACCATTATTTTAACGCAGACAAGCAGTTTTTACATGCTACACGACAATTGCATGCAAATGAGTCCTTATAGGCAAAATTGCTTTATTTTACAAAGGTAAGTCTATTTACACTATAACATTCAGGTTTGGATCATTCTCTCATAAGAAAATGCAAACTGCATATTAACCATTATTTAAACGCAGACAAGCAGTTTTTACATGCTTTACGACAATTAGGTGCAAATGAGTCTTTATAGGCAAAATTGCTTTATTTCATGAGGGTAAGTCTATTTACACTATAACATTCAGGTTTGGATCATTCTCTCATAAGAAAATGCAAACTGCATATTTACTATCATTTTCACGCAGACAAGCAGTTTTTACATGCTTCACGACAATTGCGTGCAAATGAGTCCTTATAGGCAAAATTGCTTCTTTTTACAAAGGTAAGTCTATTTACACTATAACATTCAGGTTTGGATCATTCTCTCATAAGAAAATGCAAACTGCATATTAACTATTATTTAAACGCAGACAAGCAGTTTTTACATGCTTTACGACAATTAGGTGCAAATGAGTCCTTATAGGCAAAATTGCTTTATTTCATGAGGGTAAGTCTATTTACACTATAACATTTAGGTTTGGATCATTCTCTCATAAGAAAATGCAATCTGCATATTAACCATTATTTTAACGCAGACAAGCAGTTTTTACATGCTTTATGACAATTAGGTGCAAATGAGTCTTTATAGGCAAAATTGCTTTATTTCATGAGGGTAAGTCTATTTACACTTTAACATTCAGGTTTGGATCATTCTCTCATAAGAAAATGCAAACTGCATATTATCCATTATTTTAACGCAGACAAGCAGTTTTTACATGCTTTACGACAATTAGGTGCAAATAAGTCCTTATAGGCAAAATTGCTTTATTTCATGAGGGTAAGTCTATTTACACTAGAACATTCAGGTTTGGATCATTCTCTCATAAGAAAATGCAAACTGCATATTAACTATTATTTTAACGCATACAAGCAGTTTTTACATGCTTTATGACAATTAGGTGCAAATGAGTCTTTATAGGCAAAATTGCTTTATTTCATGAGGGTAAGTCTATTTACACTATAACATTCAGGTTTGGATCATTCTCTCATAAGAAAATGCAAACTGCATATTTACTATCATTTTAACGCATACAAGCAGTTTTTACATGCTTTATGACAATTAGGTGCAAATGAGTCTTTATAGGCAAAATTGCTTTATTTCATGAGGGTAAGTCTATTCTTACTATAACATTCAGGTTTAGATCATTCTCTCATAAGAAAATGCAAACTGCATATTAACCATTATTTTAACGCTGACAAGCAGTTTTTACATGCTTTATGACAATTAAGGGCAAATGAGTCCTTATAGGATAAATTGCTTTATTTCATGAAGGTAAGTCTATTTACACTATAACATTTAGGTTTGGATCATTCTCTCATAAGAAAATGCAAACTGCATATTAACCATTATTTTAACGCTGACAAGCAGTTTTTACATGCTTTATGACAATTAGGGGCAAATGAGTCCCTATAGGCAAAATTGCTTTATTTCATGAAGGTAAGTCTATTTACACTATAACATTTAGGTTTGGATCATTCTCTCATAAGAAAATGCAAACTGCATAATAACCATTATTTTAACGCAGACAAGCAGTTTTTACATGCTTCACGACAATTGCATGCAAATGAGTCCTTATAGGCAAAATTGCTTTATTTTACAAAGGTAAGTCTATTTACACTATAACATTCAGGTTTGGATCATTCTCTCATAAGAAAATGCAAACTGCATATTAACCATTATTTAAACGCAGACAAGCAGTTTTTACATGCTTTACGACAATTAGGTGCAAATGAGTCCTTATAGGCAAAATTGCTTTATTTCATGAGGGTAAGTCTATTTACACTATAACATTTAGGTTTGGATCATTCTCTCATAAGAAAATGCAAACTGCATATTAACCAATATTTTCACGCAGACAAGCAGTTTTTACATGCTTTATGACAATTAAGGGCAAATGATTCCTTATAAGCAAAATTGCTTTATTTCATGAAGGTAAGTCTATTTACACTATAACATTTAGGTTTGGATCATTCTCTCATAAGAAAATGCAAACTGCATATTAACCATTATTTTAACGCAAACAAGCAGTTTTTACATGCTACACGACAATTGCGTGCAAATGAGTCCTTATAGGCAAAATTGCTTTATTTTACAAAGGTAAGTCTATTTACACTATAACATTCAGGTTTGGATCATTCTCTCATAAGAAAATGCAAACAGCATATTAACTATTATTTAAACGCAGACAAGCAGTTTTTACATGCTTTACGACAATTAGGTGCAAATGAGTCTTTATTGGCAAAATTGCTTTATTTCATGAGGTTTAGTCTATTTACACTATAAAATTCAGGTTTGGATCATTCTCTCATAAGAAAATGCAAACTGCATATTTACTATCATTTTCACGCAGACAAGCAGTTTTTACATGCTTCACGACAATTGCGTGCAAATGAGTCCTTATATGCAAAATTGCTTTATTTTACAAAGGAGGGGTCTATTTACACTATAATATTAGGTTTGGATTATTCTCTCATAAGAAAATGCAAACTGCATATTAACCAATATTTTAACGTATACAAGCAGTTTTTACATGCCTTATGACAATTAGGGGCAAATGAGTCCTTATAAGCAAAATTGCTTTATTTCATGAAGGTAAGTCTATTTACACTATAACATTTAGGTTTGGATCATTCTCTCATAAGAAAATGCAAACTGCATATTAACCATTATTTTAACGCAAACAAGCAGTTTTTACATGCTTCACGACAATTGCGTGCAAATGAGTCCTTATAGGCAAAATTGCTTTATTTTTCAAAGGTAAGTCTATTTACACTATAACATTCAGGTTTGGATCATTCTCTCATAAGAAAATGCAAACTGCATATTAACTATTATTTAAACGCAGACAAGCAGTTTTTACATGCTTTACGACAATTAGGTGCAAATGAGTCCTTATAGGCAAAATTGCTTTATTTCATGAGGGTAAGTCTATTTACACTATAACATTTAGGTTTGGATCATTCTCTCATAAGAAAATGCAAACTGCATATTAACCATTATTTAAACGCAGACAAGCAGTTTTTACATGCTTTACGACAATTAGGTGCAAATGAGTCTTTATAGGCAAAATTGCTTTATTTTATGAGGATAAGTCTATTTACACTATAACATTCAGGTTTGGATCATTCTTTCATAAGAAAATGCAAACTGCATATTAACCATTATTTTAACGCAGACAAGCAGTTTTTACATGCTTTATGACAATTAGGTGCAAATAAGTCTTTATAGGCAAAATTGCTTTATTTCATGAGGGTAAGTCTATTTACACTTTAACATTCAGGTTTGGATCATTCTCTCATAAGAAAATGCAAACTGCATATTATCCATTATTTTAACGCAGACAAGCAGTTTTTACATGCTTTACGACAATTAGGTTCAAATAAGTCCTTATAGGCAAAATTGCTTTATTTTACAAAGGTTAGTTTACTTAAACTATAACATTCAGGTTTAGATCATTCTCTCATAAGAAAATGCAAACTGCATATTAACTATTATTTTAACGCATACAAGCAGTTTTTACATGCTTTATGACAATTAGGTGCAAATGAGTCTTTATAGGCAAAATTGCTTTATTTCATGAGGGTAAGTTTATTTACACTATAACATTCAGGTTTGGATCATTCTCTCATAAGAAAATGCAAACTGCATATTTACTATCATTTTAACGCATACAAGCAGTTTTTACATGCTTTATGACAATTAGGTGCCAATGAGTCTTTATAGGCAAAATTGCTTTATTTCATGAGGGTAAGTCTATTTACACTATAACATTCAGGTTTGGATCATTCTTTCATAAGAAAATGCAAACTGAATATTAACCATTATTTTAACGCAGACAAGCAGTTTTTACATGCTTCACGACAATTGCGTGCAAATGAGTCCTTATAGGCAAAATTGCTTTATTTTACAAAGGTAAGTCTATTCTTACTATAACATTCAGGTTTAGATCATTCTCTCATAAGAAAATGCAAACTGCATAATAACCATTATTTTAACGCAGACAAGCAGTTTTTACATGCTACACGACAATTGCATGCAAATGAGTCCTTATAGGCAAAATTGCTTTATTTTACAAAGGTAAGTCTATTTACACTATAACATTCAGGTTTGGATCATTCTCTCATAAGAAAATGCAAACTGCATATTAACCATTATTTAAACGCAGACAAGCAGTTTTTACATGCTTTACGACAATTAGGTGCAAATGAGTCTTTATAGGCAAAATTGCTTTATTTCATGAGGGTAAGTCTATTTACATTATAACATTCAGGTTTGGATCATTCTCTCATAAGAAAATGCAAACTGCATATTTACTATCATTTTCACGCAGACAAGCAGTTTTTACATGCTTCACGACAATTGCGTGCAAATGAGTCCTTATAGGCAAAATTGCTTCTTTTTACAAAGGTAAGTCTATTTACACTATAACATTCAGGTTTGGATCATTCTCTCATAAGAAAATGCAAACTGCATATTAACTATTATTTAAACGCAGACAAGCAGTTTTTACATGCTTTACGACAATTAGGTGCAAATGAGTCCTTATAGGCAAAATTGCTTTATTTCATGAGGGTAAGTCTATTTACACTATAACATTTAGGTTGGGATCATTCTCTCATAAGAAAATGCAATCTGCATATTAACCATTATTTTAACGCAGACAAGCAGTTTTTACATGCTTTATGACAATTAGGTGCAAATGAGTCTTTATAGGCAAAATTGCTTTATTTCATGAGGGTAAGTCTATTTACACTTTAACATTCAGGTTTGGATCATTCTCTCATAAGAAAATGCAAACTGCATATTATCCATTATTTTAACGCAGACAAGCAGTTTTTACATGCTTTACGACAATTAGGTGCAAATAAGTCCTTATAGGCAAAATTGCTTTATTTCATGAGGGTAAGTCTATTTACACTAGAACATTCAGGTTTGGATCACTCTCTCATAAGAAAATGCAAACTGCATATTAACTATTATTTTAACGCATACAAGCAGTTTTTACATGCTTTATGACAATTAGGTGCAAATGAGTCTTTATAGGCAAAATTGCTTTATTTCATGAGGGTAAGTCTATTTACACTATAACATTCAGGTTTGGATCATTCTCTCATAAGAAAATGCAAACTGCATATTTACTATCATTTTAACGCATACAAGCAGTTTTTACATGCTTTATGACAATTAGGTGCAAATGAGTCTTTATAGGCAAAATTGCTTTATTTCATGAGGGTAAGTCTATTTACACTATAACATTCAGGTTTGGATCATTCTCTCATAAGAAAATGCAAACTGCATATTTACTATCATTTTAACGCATACAAGCAGTTTTTACATGCTTTATGACAATTAGGTGCAAATGAGTCCTTATAGGCAAAATTGCTTTATTTTACAAAGGTAAGTCTATTCTTACTATAACATTCAGGTTTAGATCATTCTCTCATAAGAAAATGCAAACTGCATATTAACCATTATTTTAACGCTGACAAGCAGTTTTTACATGCTTTATGACAATTAAGGGCAAATGAGTCCTTATAGGCAAAATTGCTTTATTTTACAAAGGTAAGTCTATTTACACTATAACATTCAGGTTTGGATCATTCTCTCATAAGAAAATGCAAACTGCATATTAACCATTATTTAAACGCAGACAAGCAGTTTTTACATGCTTTACGACAATTAGGTGCAAATGAGTCTTTATTGGCAAAATTGCTTTATTTTATGAGGGTAGGTCTATTTACACTATAACATTCAGGTTTGGATCATTCTCTCATAAGAAAATGCAAACTGCATATTTACTATCATTTTCACGCAGACAAGCAGTTTTTACATGCTTCACGACAATCGCGTGCAAATGAGTCCTTATATGCAAAATTGCTTTATTTTACAAAGGTAAGTCTATTTACACTATAATATTCAGGTTTGGATCATTCTCTCATAAGAAAATGCAAACTGCATATTAACCATTATTTTAACGCTTACAAGCAGTTTTTACATGCTTTATGACAATTAGGGGCAAATGAGTCCTTATAGGCAAATTTGGTTTATTTCATGAAGGTAAGTCTATTTACACAATAACATTTAGGGTTGGATCATTCTCTCATAAGAAAATGCAAACTGCATATTAACCATTATTTAAACGCAGACAAGCAGTTTTTACATGCTTTACGACAATTAGGTGCAAATGAGTCTTTATAGGCAAAATTGCTTTATTTCATGAGGGTAAGTCTATTTACACTATAACATTAGGTTTGGATCATTCTCTCATAAGAAAATGCAAACTGCATATTTACTATCATTTTCACGCAGACAAGCAGTTTTTACATGCTTCACGACATTTGCGTGCAAATGAGTCCTTATAGGCAAAATTACCTTATTTTACAAAGGTACGTCTATTTACTCTATAACATTCAGGTTTGGATCATTCTCTCATAAGAAAATGCAAACTGCGTATCAACCATTATTTTAACGCATACAAGCATTTTTTACATGCTTTATGACAATTAGGTGCAAATGAGTCTTTATAGGCAAAATTGCTTTATTTCATGAGGGAAAGTCTATTTACACTATAACATTCAGGTTTGGATCATTCTCTCATAAGAAAATGTAAACTGCATATTAACCATTATTTTAACGCAGACAAGCAGTTTTTACATGCTTCACGACAATTGCGTGCAAATGAGTCCTTATAGGCAAAATTGCTTTATTTTACAAAGGTAAGTCTATTTTTACTATAACAATTAGGTTTGGATCATTCTCTCATAAGAAAATGCAAACTGCATATTAACCATTATTTTAACGCTGACAAGCAGTTTTTACATGCTTTATGACAATTAGAAGCAAATGAGTCATTATAGACAAAATTGCTTTATTTCATGAAGGTAAGTCTATTTACACTATAACATTCAGGTTTGGATCATTCTCTCATAAGAAAATGCAAACTGCATATTAACCATTATTTAAACGCAGACAAGCAGTTTTTACATGCTTTACGACAATTAGGTGCAAATGAGTCTTTATAGGCAAAATTGCTTTATTTCATGAGGGTAAGTCTATTTACACTATAACATTCAGGTTTGGATCATTCTCTCATAAGAAAATGCAAACTGCATATTTACTATCATTTTCACGCAGACAAGCAGTTTTTACATGCTTCACGACAATTGCGTGCAAATGAGTCCTTATAGGCAAAATTGCTTCTTTTTACAAAGGTAAGTCTATTTACACTATAACATTGAGGTTTGGATCATTCTCTCATAAGAAAATGCAAACTGCATATTAACTATTATTTAAACGCAGACAAGCAGTTTTTACATGCTTTACGACAATTAGGTGCAAATGAGTCCTTATAGGCAAAATTGCTTTATTTCATGAGGGTAAGTCTATTTACACTATAACATTTAGGTTTGGATCATTCTCTCATAAGAAAATGCAATCTGCATATTAACCATTATTTTAACGCAGACAAGCAGTTTTTACATGCTTTATGACAATTAGGTGCAAATGAGTCTTTATAGGCAAAATTGCTTTATTTCATGAGGGTAAGTCTATTTACACTATAACATTCAGGTTTGGATCATTCTCTCATAAGAAAATGCAAACTGCATATTAACCATTATTTTAACGCAGACAAGCAGTTTTTACATGCTTTACGACAATTACGTGCAAATAAGTCCTTATAGGCAAAATTGCTTTATTTCATGAGGGTAAGTCTATTTACACTTTAACATTCAGGTTTGGATCATTCTCTCATAAGAAAATGCAATCTGCATATTAACCATTATTTTAACGCAGACAAGCAGTTTTTACATGCTTTATGACAATTAGGTGCAAATGAGTCTTTATAGGTAAAATTGCCTTATTTCATGAGGGTAAGTCTATTTACACTATAACATTCAGGTTTGGATCATTCTTTCATAAGAAAATGCAAACTGCATATTAACCATTATTTTAACGCATACATGCAGTTTTTACATGCTTTATGACAATTAGGGGCAAATGAGTCCTTATAGGCAAAATTGCTTTATTTTACAAAGGTAAGTCTATTTACACTATCATATTCAGGTTTGGATCATTCTCTCATAAGAAAATGCAAACTGCATATTAACCATTTTTAACGCATACAAGCAGTTTTTACATGCTTTATGACAATTAGGGGCAAATGAGTCCTTATAGGCAAAATTGCTTTATTTCATGAGGGTAAGTCTATTTACACTATAACATTTAGGTTTGGATCATTCTTTCATAAGAAAATGTAAACTGCATATTAACCATTATTTTAACGCAGACAAGCAGTTTTTACATGCTTTATGACAATTAGGTGCAAATGAGTCTTTATAGGCAAAATTGCATTATTTCATGAGGGTAAGTCTATTTACACTATAACATTCAGGTTTGGATCATTCTCTCATAAGAAAATGCAAACTGCATATTAACCATTTTTAACGCATATAAGCAGTTTTTACATGCTTTATGACAATTAGGGGCAAATGAGTCCTAATACTCAAAATTGCTTTATTTCATGAGGGTAAGTCTATTTACACTATAACATTTAGGTTTGGATCATTCTTTCATAAGAAAATGTAAACTGCATATTAACCATTATTTTAACGCAGACAAGCAGTTTTTACATGCTTTATGACAATTAGGGGCAAATGAGTCCTTATAGGCAAAATTGCTTTATTTCATGAAGGTAAGTCTATTTACACTATAACATTTAGGTTTGGATCATTCTCTCATAAGAAAATGCAAACTGCATAATATAAACCATTATTTAAACGCAGACAAGCAGTTTTTACATGCTTTACGACAATTAGGTGCAAATGAGTCTTTATAGGTAAAATTGCTTTATTTCATGAGGGTAAGTCTATTTACACTATAACATTCAGGTTGGATCATTCTTTCATAAGAAAATGTAAACTGCATATTAACCATTATTTTAACGCAGACAAGCAGTTTTTACATGCTTTATGACAATTAGGTGCAAATGAGTCTTTATAGGCAAAATTGCTTTATTTCATGAGGGAAAGTCTATTTACACTATAACATTCAGGTTTGGATCATTCTCTCATAAGAAAATGCAAACTGCATATTATCCATTATTTTAACGCAGACAAGCAGTTTTTACATGCTTTATGACAATTAGGGGCAAATAAGTCCTTATAGGCAAAATTGCTTTATTTCATGAAGGTATAACTATTTACAATATAACATTCAGGTTTGGATCATTTTCTCATAAGAAAATGCAAACTGCATATTATCCATTATTTTAACGCAGACAAGCAGTTTTTACATGCTTTACGACAATTAGGTGCAAATAAGTCCTTATAGGCAAAATTGCTTTATTTTACAAAGGTAAGTTTACTTAAACTATACCATTCAGGTTTAGATCATTCTCTCATAAGAAAATGCAAACTGCATATTAACTATTATTTTAACGCATACAAGCAGTTTTTACATGCTTTATGACAATTAGGTGCAAATGAGTCTTTATAGTCAAAATTGCTTTATTTCATGAGGGTAAGTCTATTTACACTATAACATTCAGGTTGGATCATTCTTTCATAAGAAAATGTAAACTGCATATTAACCATTATTTTAACGCAGACAAGCAGTTTTTACATGCTTTATGACAATTAGGTGCAAATGAGTCTTTATAGGCAAAATTGCTTTATTTCATGAGGGAAAGTCTATTTACACTATAACATTCAGGTTTGGATCATTCTCTCATAAGAAAATGCAAACTGCATATTATCCATTATTTTAACGCAGACAAGCAGTTTTTACATGCTTTATGACAATTAGGGGCAAATAAGTCCTTATAGGCAAAATTGCTTTATTTCATGAAGGTATAACTATTTACAATATAACATTCAGGTTTGGATCATTTTCTCATAAGAAAATGCAAACTGCATATTATCCATTATTTTAACGCAGACAAGCAGTTTTTACATGCTTTACGACAATTAGGTGCAAATAAGTCCTTATAGGCAAAATTGCTTTATTTTACAAAGGTAAGTTTACTTAAACTATACCATTCAGGTTTAGATCATTCTCTCATAAGAAAATGTAAACTGCATATTAACCATTATTTTAACGCAGACAAGCAGTTTTTACATGCTTTATGACAATTAGGTGCAAATGAGTCTTTATAGGCAAAATTGCTTTATTTCATGAGGGAAAGTCTATTTACACTATAACATTAAGGTTTGGATCATTCTCTCATAAGAAAATGCAAACTGCATATTATCCATTATTTTAACGCAGACAAGCAGTTTTTACATGCTTTACGACAATTAGGTGCAAATAAGTCCTTGTAGGCAAAATTGCTTTATTTTACAAAGGTAAGTTTACTTAAACTATACCATTCAGGTTTAGATCATTCTCTCATAAGAAAATGCAAACTGCATATTAACTATTATTTTAACGCAGACAAGCAGTTTTTACATGCTTTACGACAATTAGGTGCAAATAAGTCCTTATAGGCAAAATTGCTTTATTTTACAAAGGTAAGTTTACTTAAACTATACCATTCAGGTTTAGATCATTCTCTCATAAGAAAATGCAAACTGCATATTAACTATTATTTTAACGCATACAAGCAGTTTTTACATGCTTTATGACAATTAGGTGCAATCGAGTCTTTATAGGCAAAATTGCTTTATTTTACAAAGGTAAGTCTATTTTCACTATAACAATCAGGTTTGGATCATTCTCTCATAAGAAAATGCAAACTGCATATTATACATTATTTTAACGCATACAAGCAGTTTTTACATGCTTTATGACAATTAGGTGCAAATGAGTCTTTATAGGCAAAATTGCTTTATTTCATGAGGGAAAGTCTATTTACACTATAACATTCAGGTTTGGATCATTCTCTCATAAAAAAATGCAAACTGCATATTATCCATTATTTTAACGCAGACAAGCAGTTTTTACATGCTTTATGACAATTAGGGGCAAATAAGTCCTTATAGGCAAAATTGCTTTATTTCATGAAGGTATAACTATTTACAATATAACATTCAGGTTTGGATCATTTTCTCATAAGAAAATGCAAACTGCATATTATCCATTATTTTAACGCAGACAAGCAGTTTTTACATGCTTTACGACAATTAGGTGCAAATAAGTCCTTATAGGCAAAATTGCTTTATTTTACAAAGGTAAGTTTACTTAAACTATACCATTCAGGTTTAGATCATTCTCTCATAAGAAAATGCAAACTGCATATTAACTATTATTTTAACGCATACAAGCAGTTTTTACATGCTTTATGACAATTAGGTGCAAATGAGTCTTTATAGTCAAAATTGCTTTATTTCATGAGGGTAAGTCTATTTACACTATAACATTCAGGTTGGATCATTCTTTCATAAGAAAATGTAAACTGCATATTAACCATTATTTTAACGCAGACAAGCAGTTTTAACATGCTTTATGACAATTAGGTGCAAATGAGTCTTTATAGGCAAAATTGCTTTATTTCATGAGGGAAAGTCTATTTACACTATAACATTCAGGTTTGGATCATTCTCTCATAAGAAAATGCAAACTGCATATTATCCATTATTTTAACGCAGACAAGCAGTTTTTACATGCTTTATGACAATTAGGGGCAAATAAGTCCTTATAGGCAAAATTGCTTTATTTCATGAAGGTATAACTATTTACAATATAACATTCAGGTTTGGATCATTTTCTCATAAGAAAATGCAAACTGCATATTATCCATTATTTTAACGCAGACAAGCAGTTTTTACATGCTTTACGACAATTAGGTGCAAATAAGTCCTTATAGGCAAAATTGCTTTATTTTACAAAGGTAAGTTTACTTAAACTATACCATTCAGGTTTAGATCATTCTCTCATAAGAAAATGTAAACTGCATATTAACCATTATTTTAACGCAGACAAGCAGTTTTTACATGCTTTATGACAATTAGGTGCAAATGAGTCTTTATAGGCAAAATTGCTTTATTTCATGAGGGAAAGTCTATTTACACTATAACATTAAGGTTTGGATCATTCTCTCATAAGAAAATGCAAACTGCATATTATCCATTATTTTAACGCAGACAAGCAGTTTTTACATGCTTTACGACAATTAGGTGCAAATAAGTCACTGTAGGCAAAATTGCTTTATTTTACAAAGGTAAGTTTACTTAAACTATACCATTCAGGTTTAGATCATTCTCTCATAAGAAAATGCAAACTGCATATTAACTATTATTTTAACGCAGACAAGCAGTTTTTACATGCTTTACGACAATTAGGTGCAAATAAGTCCTTATAGGCAAAATTGCTTTATTTTACAAAGGTAAGTTTACTTAAACTATACCATTCAGGTTTAGATCATTCTCTCATAAGAAAATGCAAACTGCATATTAACTATTATTTTAACGCATACAAGCAGTTTTTACATGCTTTATGACAATTAGGTGCAATCGAGTCTTTATAGGCAAAATTGCTTTATTTTACAAAGGTAAGTCTATTTTCACTATAACAATCAGGTTTGGATCATTCTCTCATAAGAAAATGCAAACTGCATATTATACATTATTTTAACGCATACAAGCAGTTTTTACATGCTTTATGACAATTAGGGGCAAATGAGTCCCTATAGGCAAAATTGCTTTATTTCATGAAGGTCAATTTACACTATAACATTCAGGTTTGGCTTATTCTCTCATAAGAAAATGCAAGCTGCATAATAACCATTATTTTAACGCAGACAAGTAGTTTTTACATGCTTTACGACAATTAGGTGCAAATGAGTCCTTATAGGCAAAATTGCTTTATTTTACAAAGGTAAGTTTACTTAAACTATAACATTCAGGTTTAGATCATTCTCTCATAAGAAAATGCAAACTGCATATTAACTATTATTTTAACGCATACAAACAGTTTTTACATGCTTTATGACAATTAGGTGCAAATGAGTCTTTATAGGCAAAATTGCTTTATTTCATGAGGGTAAGTCTATTTACACTATAACATTCAGGTTTGGATCATTCTCTCATAAGAAAATGCAAACTGCATATTTACTATCATTTTAACGCATACAAGCAGTTTTTACATGCTTTATGACAATTAGGTGCCAATGAGTCTTTATAGGCAAAATTGCTATATTTCATGAGGGTAAGTCTATTTACACTATAACATTCAGGTTTGGATCATTCTTTCATAAGAAAATGCAATCTGAATATTAACCATTATTTTAACGCAGACAAGCAGTTTTTACATGCTTCACGACAATTGCGTGCAAATGAGTCCTTATAGGCAAAATTGCTTTATTTTACAAAGGTAAGTCTATTCTTACTATAACATTCAGGTTTAGATCATTCTCTCATAAGAAAATGCAAACTGCATAATAACCATTATTTTAACGCAGACAAGCAGTTTTTACATGCTACACGACAATTGCATGCAAATGAGTCCTTATAGGCAAAATTGCTTTATTTTACAAAGGTAAGTCTATTTACACTATAACATTCAGGTTTGGATCATTCTCTCATAAGAAAATGCAAACTGCATAATAACCATTATTTTAACGCAGACAAGCAGTTTTTACATGCTACACGACAATTGCATGCAAATGAGTCCTTATAGGGAAAATTGCTTTATTTTACAAAGGTAAGTCTATTTACACTATAACATTCAGGTTTGGATCATTCTCTCATAAGAAAATGCAAACTGCATATTAAGCATTATTTAAACGCAGACAAGCAGTTTTTACATGCTTTACGACAATTAGGTGCAAATGAGTCTTTATAGGCAAAATTGCTTTATTTCATGAGGGTAAGTCTATTTACACTATAAAATTCAGGTTTGGATCATTCTCTCATAAGAAAATGCAAACTGCATATTTACTATCATTTTCACGCAGACAAGCAGTTTTTACATGCTTCACGACAATTGCGTTCAAATGAGTCCTTATATGCAAAATTGCTTTATTTTACAAAGGAGGGGTCTATTTACACTATAATATTAGGTTTGGATTATTCTCTCATAAGAAAATGCAAACTGCATATTAACCAATATTTTAACGTATACAAGCAGTTTTTACATGCCTTATGACAATTAGGGGCAAATGAGTCCTTATAAGCAAAATTGCTTTATTTCATGAAGGTAAGTCTATTTACACTATAACATTTAGGTTTGGATCATTCTCTCATAAGAAAATGCAAACTGCATATTAACCATTATTTTAACGCAAACAAGCAGTTTTTACATGCTTCACGACAATTGCGTGCAAACGAGTCCTTATAGGCAAAATTGCTTTATTTTTCAAAGGTAAGTCTATTTACACTATAACATTCAGGTTTGGATCATTCTCTCATAAGAAAATGCAAACTGCATATTAACTATTATTTAAACGCAGACAAGCAGTTTTTACATGCTTTACGACAATTAGGTGCAAATGAGTCCTTATAGGCAAAATTGCTTTATTTCATGAGGGTAAGTCTATTTACACTATAACATTTAGGTTTGGATCATTCTCTCATAAGAAAATGCAAACTGCATATTAACCATTATTTAAACGCAGACAAGCAGTTTTTACATGCTTTACGACAATTAGGTGCAAATGAGTCTTTATAGGCAAAATTGCTTTATTTTATGAGGATAAGTCTATTTACACTATAACATTCAGGTTTGGATCATTCTTTCATAAGAAAATGCAAACTGCATATTAACCATTATTTTAACGCAGACAAGCAGTTTTTACATGCTTTATGACAATTAGGTGCAAATAAGTCTTTATAGGCAAAATTGCTTTATTTCATGAGGGTAAGTCTATTTACACTTTAACATTCAGGTTTGGATCATTCTCTCATAAGAAAATGCAAACTGCATATTATCCATTATTTTAACGCAGACAAGCAGTTTTTACATGCTTTACGACAATTAGGTTCAAATAAGTCCTTATAGGCAAAATTGCTTTATTTTACAAAGGTAAGTTTACTTAAACTATAACATTCAGGTTTAGATCATTCTCTCATAAGAAAATGCAAACTGCATATTAACTATTATTTTAACGCATACAAGCAGTTTTTACATGCTTTATGACAATTAGGTGCAAATGAGTCTTTATAGGCAAAATTGCTTTATTTCATGAGGGTAAGTCTATTTACACTATAACATTCAGGTTTGGATCATTCTCTCATAAGAAAATGCAAACTGCATATTTACTATCATTTTAACGCATACAAGCAGTTTTTACATGCTTTATGACAATTAGGTGCCAATGAGTCTTTATAGGCAAAATTGCTTTATTTCATGAGGGTAAGTCTATTAACACTATAACATTCAGGTTTGGATCATTCTTTCATAAGAAAATGCAAACTGAATATTAACCATTATTTTAACGCAGACAAGCAGTTTTTACATGCTTCACGACAATTGCGTGCAAATGAGTCCTTATAGGCAAAATTGCTTTATTTTACAAAGGTAAGTCTATTCTTACTATAACATTCAGGTTTAGATCATTCTCTCATAAGAAAATGCAAACTGCATAATAACCATTATTTTAACGCAGACAAGCAGTTTTTACATGCTACACGACAATTGCATGCAAATGAGTCCTTATAGGCAAAATTGCTTTATTTTACAAAGGTAAGTCTATTTACACTATAACATTCAGGTTTGGATCATTCTCTCATAAGAAAATGCAAACTGCATATTAACCATTATTTAAACGCAGACAAGCAGTTTTTACATGCTTTACGACAATTAGGTGCAAATGAGTCTTTATAGGCAAAATTGCTTTATTTCATGAGGGTAAGTCTATTTACACTATAACATTCAGGTTTGGATCATTCTCTCATAAGAAAATGCAAACTGCATATTTACTATCATTTTCACGCAGACAAGCAGTTTTTACATGCTTCACGACAATTGCGTGCAAATGAGTCCTTATAGGCAAAATTGCTTCTTTTTACAAAGGTAAGTCTATTTACACTATAACATTCAGGTTTGGATCATTCTCTCATAAGAAAATGCAAACTGCATATTAACTATTATTTAAACGCAGACAAGCAGTTTTTACATGCTTTACGACAATTAGGTGCAAATGAGTCCTTATAGGCAAAATTGCTTTATTTCATGAGGGTAAGTCTATTTACACTATAACATTTAGGTTTGGATCATTCTCTCATAAGAAAATGCAATCTGCATATTAACCATTATTTTAACGCAGACAAGCAGTTTTTACATGCTTTATGACAATTAGGTGCAAATGAGTCTTTATAGGCAAAATTGCTTTATTTCATGAGGGTAAGTCTATTTACACTTTAACATTCAGGTTTGGATCATTCTCTCATAAGAAAATGCAAACTGCATATTATCCATTATTTTAACGCAGACAAGCAGTTTTTACATGCTTTACGACAATTAGGTGCAAATAAGTCCTTATAGGCAAAATTGCTTTATTTCATGAGGGTAAGTCTATTTACACTAGAACATTCAGGTTTGGATCATTCTCTCATAAGAAAATGCAAACTGCATATTAACTATTATTTTAACGCATACAAGCAGTTTTTACATGCTTTATGACAATTAGGTGCAAATGAGTCTTTATAGGCAAAATTGCTTTATTTCATGAGGGTAAGTCTATTTACACTATAACATTCAGGTTTGGATCATTCTCTCATAAGAAAATGCAAACTGCATATTTACTATCATTTTAACGCATACAAGCAGTTTTTACATGCTTTATGACAATTAGGTGCAAATGAGTCTTTATAGGCAAAATTGCTTTATTTCATGAGGGTAAGTCTATTCTTACTATAACATTCAGGTTTAGATCATTCTCTCATAAGAAAATGCAAACTGCATATTAACCATTATTTTAACGCTGACAAGCAGTTTTTACATGCTTTATGACAATTAAGGGCAAATGAGTCCTTATAGGATAAATTGCTTTATTTCATGAAGGTAAGTCTATTTACACTATAACATTTAGGTTTGGATCATTCTCTCATAAGAAAATGCAAACTGCATATTAACCATTATTTTAACGCTGACAAGCAGTTTTTACATGCTTTATGACAATTAGGGGCAAATGAGTCCCTATAGGCAAAATTGCTTTATTTCATGAAGGTAAGTCTATTTACACTATAACATTTAGGTTTGGATCATTCTCTCATAAGAAAATGCAAACTGCATAATAACCATTATTTTAACGCAGACAAGCAGTTTTTACATGCTTCACGACAATTGCATGCAAATGAGTCCTTATAGGCAAAATTGCTTTATTTTACAAAGGTAAGTCTATTTACACTATAACATTCAGGTTTGGATCATTCTCTCATAAGAAAATGCAAACTGCATATTAACCATTATTTAAACGCAGACAAGCAGTTTTTACATGCTTTACGACAATTAGGTGCAAATGAGTCCTTATAGGCAAAATTGCTTTATTTCATGAGGGTAAGTCTATTTACACTATAACATTTAGGTTTGGATCATTCTCTCATAAGAAAATGCAAACTGCATATTAACCAATATTTTAACGTATACAAGCAGTTTTTACATGCTTTATGACAATTAAGGGCAAATGATTCCTTATAAGCAAAATTGCTTTATTTCATGAAGGTAAGTCTATTTACACTATAACATTTAGGTTTGGATCATTCTCTCATAAGAAAATGCAAACTGCATATTAACCATTATTTTAACGCAAACAAGCAGTTTTTACATGCTTCACGACAATTGCGTGCAAATGAGTCCTTATAGGCAAAATTGCTTTATTTTTCAAAGGTAAGTCTATTTACACTATAACATTCAGGTTTGGATCATTTTCTCATAAGAAAATGCAAACAGCATATTAACTATTATTTAAACGCAGACAAGCAGTTTTTACATGCTTTACGACAATTAGGTGCAAATGAGTCTTTATTGGCAAAATTGCTTTATTTTATGAGGGTAGGTCTATTTACACTATAACATTCAGGTTTGGATCATTCTCTCATAAGAAAATGCAAACTGCATATTTACTATCATTTTCACGCAGACAAGCAGTTTTTACATGCTTCACGACAATCGCGTGCAAATGAGTCCTTATAGGCAAAATTGCTTTATTTTACAAAGGTAAGTCTATTCTTACTGTAACATTCAGGTTTAGATCATTCTCTCATAAGAAAATGCAAACTGCATAATAACCATTATTTTAACGCAGACAAGCAGTTTTTACATGCTACACGACAATTGCATGCAAATGAGTCCTTATAGGGAAAATTGCTTTATTTCATGAATTTTAGTCTATTTACACTATAAAATTCAGGTTTGGATCATTCTCTCATAAGAAAATGCAAACTGCATATTTACTATCATTTTCACGCAGACAAGCAGTTTTTACATGCTTCACGACAATTGCGTGCAAATGAGTCCTTATATGCAAAATTGCTTTATTTTACAAAGGAGGGGTCTATTTACACTATAATATTAGGTTTGGATTATTCTCTCATAAGAAAATGCAAACTGCATATTAACCAATATTTTAACGTATACAAGCAGTTTTTACATGCCTTATGACAATTAGGGGCAAATGAGTCCTTATAAGCAAAATTGCTTTATTTCATGAAGGTAAGTCTATTTACACTATAACATTTAGGTTTGGATCATTCTCTCATAAGAAAATGCAAACTGCATATTAACCATTATTTTAACGCAAACAAGCAGTTTTTACATGCTTCACGACAATTGCGTGCAAACGAGTCCTTATAGGCAAAATTGCTTTATTTTTCAAAGGTAAGTCTATTTACACTATAACATTCAGGTTTGGATCATTCTCTCATAAGAAAATGCAAACTGCATATTAACTATTATTTAAACGCAGACAAGCAGTTTTTACATGCTTTACGACAATTAGGTGCAAATGAGTCCTTATAGGCAAAATTGCTTTATTTCATGAGGGTAAGTCTATTTACACTATAACATTTAGGTTTGGATCATTCTCTCATAAGAAAATGCAACCTGCATATTAACCATTATTTAAACGCAGACAAGCAGTTTTTACATGCTTTACGACAATTAGGTGCAAATGAGTCTTTATAGGCAAAATTGCTTTATTTTATGAGGATAAGTCTATTTACACTATAACATTCAGGTTTGGATCATTCTTTCATAAGAAAATGCAAACTGCATATTAACCATTATTTTAACGCAGACAAGCAGTTTTTACATGCTTTATGACAATTAGGTGCAAATAAGTCTTTATAGGCAAAATTGCTTTATTTCATGAGGGTAAGTCTATTTACACTTTAACATTCAGGTTTGGATCATTCTCTCATAAGAAAATGCAAACTGCATATTATCCATTATTTTAACGCAGACAAGCAGTTTTTACATGCTTTACGACAATTAGGTTCAAATAAGTCCTTATAGGCAAAATTGCTTTATTTTACAAAGGTTAGTTTACTTAAACTATAACATTCAGGTTTAGATCATTCTCTCATAAGAAAATGCAAACTGCATATTAACTATTATTTTAACGCATACAAGCAGTTTTTACATGCTTTATGACAATTAGGTGCAAATGAGTCTTTATAGGCAAAATTGCTTTATTTCATGAGGGTAAGTTTATTTACACTATAACATTCAAGTTTGGATCATTCTCTCATAAGAAAATGCAAACTGCATATTTACTATCATTTTAACGCATACAAGCAGTTTTTACATGCTTTATGACAATTAGGTGCCAATGAGTCTTTATAGGCAAAATTGCTTTATTTCATGAGGGTAAGTCTATTTACACTATAACATTCAGGTTTGGATCATTCTTTCATAAGAAAATGCAAACTGAATATTAACCATTATTTTAACGCAGACAAGCAGTTTTTACATGCTTCACGACAATTGCGTGCAAATGAGTCCTTATAGGCAAAATTGCTTTATTTTACAAAGGTAAGTCTATTCTTACTATAACATTCAGGTTTAGATCATTCTCTCATAAGAAAATGCAAACTGCATAATAACCATTATTTTAACGCAGACAAGCAGTTTTTACATGCTACACGACAATTGCATGCAAATGAGTCCTTATAGGCAAAATTGCTTTATTTTACAAAGGTAAGTCTATTTACACTATAACATTCAGGTTTGGATCATTCTCTCATAAGAAAATGCAAACTGCATATTAACCATTATTTAAACGCAGACAAGCAGTTTTTACATGCTTTACGACAATTAGGTGCAAATGAGTCTTTATAGGCAAAATTGCTTTATTTCATGAGGGTAAGTCTATTTACATTATAACATTCAGGTTTGGATCATTCTCTCATAAGAAAATGCAAACTGCATATTTACTATCATTTTCACGCAGACAAGCAGTTTTTACATGCTTCACGACAATTGCGTGCAAATGAGTCCTTATAGGCAAAATTGCTTCTTTTTACAAAGGTAAGTCTATTTACACTATAACATTCAGGTTTGGATCATTCTCTCATAAGAAAATGCAAACTGCATATTAACTATTATTTAAACGCAGACAAGCAGTTTTTACATGCTTTACGACAATTAGGTGCAAATGAGTCCTTATAGGCAAAATTGCTTTATTTCATGAGGGTAAGTCTATTTACACTATAACATTTAGGTTGGGATCATTCTCTCATAAGAAAATGCAATCTGCATATTAACCATTATTTTAACGCAGACAAGCAGTTTTTACATGCTTTATGACAATTAGGTGCAAATGAGTCTTTATAGGCAAAATTGCTTTATTTCATGAGGGTAAGTCTATTTACACTTTAACATTCAGGTTTGGATCATTCTCTCATAAGAAAATGCAAACTGCATATTATCCATTATTTTAACGCAGACAAGCAGTTTTTACATGCTTTACGACAATTAGGTGCAAATAAGTCCTTATAGGCAAAATTGCTTTATTTCATGAGGGTAAGTCTATTTACACTAGAACATTCAGGTTTGGATCACTCTCTCATAAGAAAATGCAAACTGCATATTAACTATTATTTTAACGCATACAAGCAGTTTTTACATGCTTTATGACAATTAGGTGCAAATGAGTCTTTATAGGCAAAATTGCTTTATTTCATGAGGGTAAGTCTATTTACACTATAACATTCAGGTTTGGATCATTCTCTCATAAGAAAATGCAAACTGCATATTTACTATCATTTTAACGCATACAAGCAGTTTTTACATGCTTTATGACAATTAGGTGCAAATGAGTCTTTATAGGCAAAATTGCTTTATTTCATGAGGGTAAGTCTATTTACACTATATCATTCAGGTTTGGATCATTCTCTCATAAGAAAATGCAAACTGCATATTTACTATCATTTTAACGCATACAAGCAGTTTTTACATGCTTTATGACAATTAGGTGCAAATGAGTCCTTATAGGCAAAATTGCTTTATTTTACAAAGGTAAGTCTATTCTTACTATAACATTCAGGTTTAGATCATTCTCTCATAAGAAAATGCAAACTGCATATTAACCATTATTTTAACGCTGACAAGCAGTTTTTACATGCTTTATGACAATTAAGGGCAAATGAGTCCTTATAGGATAAATTGCTTTATTTCATGAAGGTAAGTCTATTTACACTATAACATTTAGGTTTGGATCATTCTCTCATAAGAAAATGCAAACTGCATATTAACCATTATTTTAACGCTGACAAGCAGTTTTTACATGCTTTATGACAATTAGGGGCAAATGAGTCCCTATAGGCAAAATTGCTTTATTTCATGAAGGTAAGTCTATTTACACTATAACATTTAGGTTTGGATCATTCTCTCATAAGAAAATGCAAACTGCATAATAACCATTATTTTAACGCAGACAAGCAGTTTTTACATGCTTTACGACAATTGCATGCAAATGAGTCCTTATAGGCAAAATTGCTTTATTTTACAAAGGTAAGTCTATTTACACTATAACATTCAGGTTTGGATCATTCTCTCATAAGAAAATGCAAACTGCATATTAACCATTATTTAAACGCAGACAAGCAGTTTTTACATGCTTTACGACAATTAGGTGCAAATGAGTCTTTATTGGCAAAATTGCTTTATTTTATGAGGGTAGGTCTATTTACACTATAACATTCAGGTTTGGATCATTCTCTCATAAGAAAATGCAAACTGCATATTTACTATCATTTTCACGCAGACAAGCAGTTTTTACATGCTTCACGACAATCGCGTGCAAATGAGTCCTTATATGCAAAATTGCTTTATTTTACAAAGGTAAGTCTATTTACACTATAATATTCAGGTTTGGATCATTCTCTCATAAGAAAATGCAAACTGCATATTAACCATTATTTTAACGCTTACAAGCAGTTTTTACATGCTTTATGACAATTAGGGGCAAATGAGTCCTTATAGGCAAATTTGGTTTATTTCATGAAGGTAAGTCTATTTACACAATAACATTTAGGGTTGGATCATTCTCTCATAAGAAAATGCAAACTGCATATTAACCATTATTTAAACGCAGACAAGCAGTTTTTACATGCTTTACGACAATTAGGTGCAAATGAGTCTTTATAGGCAAAATTGCTTTATTTCATGAGGGTAAGTCTATTTACACTATAACATTAAGTTTGGATCATTCTCTCATAAGAAAATGCAAACTGCATATTTACTATCATTTTCACGCAGACAAGCAGTTTTTACATGCTTCACGACATTTGCGTGCAAATGAGTCCTTATAGGCAAAATTACCTTATTTTACAAAGGTACGTCTATTTACACTATAACATTCAGGTTTGGATCATTCTCTCATAAGAAAATGCAAACTGCGTATCAACCATTATTTTAACGCATACAAGCATTTTTTACATGCTTTATGACAATTAGGTGCAAATGAGTCTTTATAGGCAAAATTGCTTTATTTCATGAGGGAAAGTCTATTTACACTATAACATTCAGGTTTGGATCATTCTCTCATAAGAAAATGTAAACTGCATATTAACCATTATTTTAACGCAGACAAGCAGTTTTTACATGCTTTATGACAATTAGGTGCAAATGAGTCTTTATAGGCAAAATTGCTTTATTTCATGAAGGTAAGTCTATTTACACTATAACATTGAGGTTTCGATCATTCTTTCATAAGAAAATGTAAACTGCATATTAACCATTATTTTAACGCAGACAAGCAGTTTTTACATGCTTCACGACAATTGCGTGCAAATGAGTCCTTATAGGCAAAATTGCTTTATTTTACAAAGGTAAGTCTATTTTTACTATAACAATTAGGTTTGGATCATTCTCTCATAAGAAAATGCAAACTGCATATTAACCATTATTTTAACGCTGACAAGCAGTTTTTACATGCTTTATGACAATTAGAAGCAAATGAGTCATTATAGACAAAATTGCTTTATTTCATGAAGGTAAGTCTATTTACACTACAACATTCAGGTTTGGATCATTCTTTCATAAGAAAATGTACACTGCATATTAACCATTATTTTAACGCAGACAAGCAGTTTTTACATGCTTCACGACAATTGCGTGCAAATGAGTCCTTATAGGCAAAATTGCCTTATTTTACAAAGGTAAGTCTATTTACACTATAACATTCAGTTTTGGATCATTCTCTCATAAGAAAATGCAAACTGCATATTAACCATTATTTAAACGCAGACAAGCAGTTTTTACATGCTTTACGACAATTAAGTGCAAATAAGTCTTTATAGGCAAAATTGCTTTATTTCATGAGGGTTAGTCTATTTACACTATAATATTCAGGTTTGGATCATTCTCTCATAAGAAAATGCAAACTGCATATTAACCATTATTTAAACGCAGACAAGCAGTTTTTACATGCTTTACGACAATTAAGTGCAAATAAGTCTTTATAGGCAAAATTGCTTTATTTTATGAAGGTAAGTCTATTTACACTATAACATTCAGGTTTGGATCATTCTCTCATAAGAAAATGCAAACTGCATATTAACCATTATTTTAACGCAGACAAGCAGTTTTTACATGCTTCACGACAATTGCGTGCAAATGAGTCCTTATAGGCAAAATTGCTTTATTTTACAAAGGTAAGTCTATTTACACTATAATATTCAGGTTTGGATCATTCTCTCATAAGAAAATGCAAACTGCATATTAACCATTTTTAACGCATACAAGCAGTTTTTACATGCTTTATGACAATTAGGGGCAAATGAGTCCTTATAGGCAAAATTGCTTTATTTCATGAGGGTAAGTCTATTTACACTATAACATTTAGGTTTGGATCATTCTTTCATAAGAAAATGTAAACTGCATATTAACCATTATTTTAACGCAGACAAGCAGTTTTTACATGCTTTATGACAATTAGGTGTAAATGAGTCTTTATAGGCAAAATTGCATTATTTCATAAGGGTAAGTCTATTTACACTATAACATTCAGGTTTGGATCATTCTCTCATAAGAAAATGCAAACTGCATATTAACCATTTTTAACGCATACAAGCAGTTTTTACATGCTTTATGACAATTAGGGGCAAATGAGTCCTAATACTCAAAATTGCTTTATTTCATGAGGGTAAGTCTATTTACACTATAACATTCAGGTTGGATCATTCTTTCATAAGAAAATGTAAACTGCATATTAACCATTATTTTAACGCATACATGCAGTTTTTACATGCTTTATGACAATTAGGGGCAAATGAGTCCTTATAGGCAAAATTGCTTTATTTTACTAAGGTAAGTCTATTTACACTATAATATTCAGGTTTGGATCATTCTCTCATAAGAAAATGCAAACTGCATATTAACCATTTTTAACGCATACAAGCAGTTTTTACATGCTTTATGACAATTAGGGGCAAATGAGTCCTTATAGGCAAAATTGCTTTATTTCATGAGGGTAAGTCTATTTACACTATAACATTTAGGTTTGGATCATTCTTTCATAAGAAAATGTAAACTGCATATTAACCATTATTTTAACGCAGACAAGCAGTTTTTACATGCTTTATGACAATTAGGTGTAAATGAGTCTTTATAGGCAAAATTGCATTATTTCATAAGGGTAAGTCTATTTACACTATAACATTCAGGTTTGGATCATTCTCTCATAAGAAAATGCAAACTGCATATTAACCATTTTTAACGCATACAAGCAGTTTTTACATGCTTTATGACAATTAGGGGCAAATGAGTCCTAATACTCAAAATTGCTTTATTTCATGAGGGTAAGTCTATTTACACTATAACATTTAGGTTTGGATCATTCTTTCATAAGAAAATGTAAACTGCATATTAACCATTATTTTAACGCAGACAAGCAGTTTTTACATGCTTTATGACAATTAGGGGCAAATGAGTCCTTATAGGCAAAATTGCTTTATTTCATGAAGGTAAGTCTATTTACACTATAACATTTAGGTTTGGATCATTCTCTCATAAGAAAATGCAAACTGCATAATATTAACCATTATTTAAACGCAGACAAGCAGTTTTTACATGCTTTACGACAATTAGGTGCAAATGAGTCTTTATAGGTAAAATTGCTTTATTTCATGAGGGTAAGTCTATTTATACTATAACATTCAGGTTGGATCATTCTTTCATAAGAAAATGTAAACTGCATATTAACCATTATTTTAACGCAGACAAGCAGTTTTTACATGCTTTATGACAATTAGGTGCAAATGAGTCTTTATAGGCAAAATTGCTTTATTTCATGAGGGAAAGTCTATTTACACTATAACATTCAGGTTTGGATCATTCTCTCATAAGAAAATGCAAACTGCATATTATCCATTATTTTAACGCAGACAAGCAGTTTTTACATGCTTTATGACAATTAGGGGCAAATAAGTCCTTATAGGCAAAATTGCTTTATTTCATGAAGGTATAACTATTTACAATATAACATTCAGGTTTGGATCATTTTCTCATAAGAAAATGCAAACTGCATATTATCCATTATTTTAACGCAGACAAGCAGTTTTTACATGCTTTACGACAATAAGGTGCAAATAAGTCCTTATAGGCAAAATTGCTTTATTTTACAAAGGTAAGTTTACTTAAACTATACCATTCAGGTTTAGATCATTCTCTCATAAGAAAATGCAAACTGCATATTAACTATTATTTTAACGCATACAAGCAGTTTTTACATGCTTTATGACAATTAGGTGCAAATGAGTCTTTATAGGCAAAATTGCTTTATTTCATGAGGGTAAGTCTATTTACACTATAACATTCAGGCTTGGATCATTCTCTCATAAGAAAATGCAAACTGCATATTTACTATCATTTTAACGCATACAAGCAGTTTTTACATGCTTTATGACAATTAGGTGCAATCGAGTCTTTATAGGCAAAATTGCTTTATTTTACAAAGGTAAGTCTATTTTCACTATAACATTCAGGTTTGGATCATTCTCTCATAAGAAAATGCAAACTGCATATTATACATAATTTTAACGCATACAAGCAGTTTTTACATGCTTTATGACAATTAGGGGCAAATGAGTCCCTATAGGCAAAATTGCTTTATTTCATGAAGGTAAGTCTATTTACACTATATTATTTAGGTTTGGATCATTCTCTCATAAGAAAATGCAAACTGCATAATAACCATTATTTTAACGCAGACAAGCAGTTTTTACATGCTACACGACAATTGCATGCAAATGAGTCCTTATAGGGAAAATTGCTTTATTTTACAAAGGTAAGTCTATTTACACTATAACATTCAGGTTTGGATCATTCTCTCATAAGAAAATGCAAACTGCATATTAACCATTATTTAAACGCAGACAAGCAGTTTTTACATGCTTTACGACAATTAGGTGCAAATGAGTATTTATAGGCAAAATTGCTTTATTTCATGAGGGTAAGTCTATTTACACTATAAAATTCAGGTTTGGATCATTCTCTCATAAGAAAATGCAAACTGCATATTTACTATCATTTTCACGCAGACAAGCAGTTTTTACATGCTTCACGACAATTGCGTGCAAATGAGTCCTTATATGCAAAATTGCTTTATTTTACAAAGGAGGGGTCTATTTACACTATAATATTAGGTTTGGATTATTCTCTCATAAGAAAATGCAAACTGCATATTAACCAATATTTTAACGTATACAAGCAGTTTTTACATGCTTTATGACAATTAATGGCAAATGAGTCCTTATAAGCAAAATTGCTTTATTTCATGAAGGTAAGTCTATTTACACTATAACATTTAGGTTTGGATCATTCTCTCATAAGAAAATGCAAACTGCATATTAACCATTATTTTAACGCAAACAAGCAGTTTTTACATGCTTCACGACAATTGCGTGCAAATGAGTCCTTATAGGCAAAATTGCTTTATTTTTCAAAGGTAAGTCTATTTACACTATAACATTCAGGTTTGGATCATTCTCTCATAAGAAAATGCAAACTGCATATTAACTATTATTTAAACGCAGACAAGCAGTTTTTACATGCTTTACGACAATTAGGTGCAAATGAGTCCTTATAGGCAAAATTGCTTTATTTCATGAGAGTAAGTCTATTTACACTATAACATTTAGGTTTGGATCATTCTCTCATAAGAAAATGCAAACTGCATATTAACCATTATTTAAACGCAGACAAGCAGTTTTTACATGCTTTACGACAATTAGGTGCAAATAAGTCTTTATAGGCAAAATTGCTTTATTTCATGAGGGTAAGTCTATTTACACTTTAACATTCAGGTTTGGATCATTCTCTCATAAGAAAATGCAAACTGCATATTATCCATTATTTTAACGCAGACAAGCAGTTTTTACATGCTTTACGACAATTAGGTTCAAATAAGTCCTTATAGGCAAAATTGCTTTATTTTACAAAGGTAAGTTTACTTAAACTATAACATTCAGGTTTAGATCATTCTCTCATAAGAAAATGCAAACTGCATATTAACTATTATTTTAACGCATACAAGCAGTTTTTTCATGCTTTATGACAATTAGGTGCAAATGAGTCTTTATAGGCAAAATTGCTTTATTTCATGAGGGTAAGTCTATTTACACTATAACATTCAGGTTTGGATCATTCTCTCATAAGAAAATGTAAACTGCATATTTACTATCATTTTAACGCATACAAGCAGTTTTTACATGCTTTATGACAATTAGGTGCCAATGAGTCTTTATAGGCAAAATTGCTTTATTTCATGAGGGTAAGTCTATTTACACTATAACATTCAGGTTTGGATCATTCTTTCATAAGAAAATGCAAACTGAATATTAACCATTATTTTAACGCAGACAAGCAGTTTTTACATGCTTCACGACAATTGCGTGCAAATGAGTCCTTATAGGCAAAATTGCTTTATTTTACAAAGGTAAGTCTATTCTTACTATAACATTCAGGTTTAGATCATTCTCTCATAAGAAAATGCAAACTGCATAATAACCATTATTTTAACGCAGACAAGCAGTTTTTACATGCTACACGACAATTGCATGCAAATGAGTCCTTATAGGCAAAATTGCTTTATTTTACAAAGGTAAGTCTATTTACACTATAACATTCAGGTTTGGATCATTCTTTCATAAGAAAATGCAAACTGCATATTAACCATTATTTTAACGCAGACAAGCAGTTTTTACATGCTTTATGACAATTAGGTGCAAATAAGTCTTTATAGGCAAAATTGCTTTATTTCATGAGGGTAAGTCTATTTACACTTTAACATTCAGGTTTGGATCATTCTCTCATAAGAAAATGCAAACTGCATATTATCCATTATTTTAACGCAGACAAGCAGTTTTTACATGCTTTACGACAATTAGGTTCAAATAAGTCCTTATAGGCAAAATTGCTTTATTTTACAAAGGTAAGTTTACTTAAACTATAACATTCAGGTTTAGATCATTCTCTCATAAGAAAATGCAAACTGCATATTAACTATTATTTTAACGCATACAAGCAGTTTTTACATGCTTTATGACAATTAGGTGCAAATGAGTCTTTATAGGCAAAATTGCTTTATTTCATGAGGGTAAGTCTATTTACACTATAACATTCAGGTTTGGATCATTCTCTCATAAGAAAATGCAAACTGCATATTTACTATCATTTTAACGCATACAAGCAGTTTTTACATGCTTTATGACAATTAGGTGCCAATGAGTCTTTATAGGCAAAATTGCTTTATTTCATGAGGGTAAGTCTATTTACACTATAACATTCAGGTTTGGATCATTCTTTCATAAGAAAATGCAAACTGAATATTAACCATTATTTTAACGCAGACAAGCAGTTTTTACATGCTTCACGACAATTGCGTGCAAATGAGTCCTTATAGGCAAAATTGCTTTATTTTACAAAGGTAAGTCTATTCTTACTATAACATTCAGGTTTAGATCATTCTCTCATAAGAAAATGCAAACTGCATAATAACCATTATGTTAACGCAGACAAGCAGTTTTTACATGCTACACGACAATTGCATGCAAATGAGTCCTTATAGGCAAAATTGCTTTATTTTACAAAGGTAAGTCTATTTACACTATAACATTCAGGTTTGGATCATTCTCTCATAAGAAAATGCAAACTGCATATTAACCATTATTTAAACGCAGACAAGCAGTTTTTACATGCTTTACGACAATTAGGTGCAAATGAGTCTTTATAGGCAAAATTGCTTTATTTCATGAGGGTAAGTCTATTTACACTATAACATTCAGGTTTGGATCATTCTCTCATAAGAAAATGCAAACTGCATATTTACTATCATTTTCACGCAGACAAGCAGTTTTTACATGCTTCACGACAATTGCGTGCAAATGAGTCCTTATAGGCAAAATTGCTTCTTTTTACAAAGGTAAGTCTATTTACACTATAACATTCAGGTTTGGATCATTCTCTCATAAGAAAATGCAAACTGCATATTAACTATTATTTAAACGCAGACAAGCAGTTTTTACATGCTTTACGACAATTAGGTGCAAATGAGTCCTTATAGGCAAAATTGCTTTATTTCATGAGGGTAAGTCTATTTACACTATAACATTTAGGTTTGGATCATTCTCTCATAAGAAAATGCAATCTGCATATTAACCATTATTTTAACGCAGACAAGCAGTTTTTACATGCTTTATGACAATTAGGTGCAAATGAGTCTTTATAGGCAAAATTGCTTTATTTCATGAGGGTAAGTCTATTTACACTTTAACATTCAGGTTTGGATCATTCTCTCATAAGAAAATGCAAACTGCATATTATCCATTATTTTAACGCAGACAAGCATTTTTTACATGCTTTACGACAATTAGGTGCAAATAAGTCCTTATAGGCAAAATTGCTTTATTTCATGAGGGTAAGTCTATTTACACTAGAACATTCAGGTTTGGATCATTCTCTCATAAGAAAATGCAAACTGCATATTAACTATTATTTTAACGCATACAAGCAGTTTTTACATGCTTTATGACAATTAGGTGCAAATGAGTCTTTATAGGCAAAATTGCTTTATTTCATGAGGGTAAGTCTATTTACACTATAACATTCAGGTTTGGATCATTCTCTCATAAGAAAATGCAAACTGCATATTTACTATCATTTTAACGCATACAAGCAGTTTTTACATGCTTTATGACAATTAGGTGCAAATGAGTCTTTATAGGCAAAATTGCTTTATTTCATGAGGGTAAGTCTATTTACACTATAACATTCAGGTTTGGATCATTCTCTCATAAGAAAATGCAAACTGCATATTTACTATCATTTTAACGCATACAAGCAGTTTTTACATGCTTTATGACAATTAGGTGCAAATGAGTCCTTATAGGCAAAATTGCTTTATTTTACAAAGGTAAGTCTATTCTTACTATAACATTCAGGTTTAGATCATTCTCTCATAAGAAAATGCAAACTGCATATTAACCATTATTTTAACGCTGACAAGCAGTTTTTACATGCTTTATGACAATTAAGGGCAAATGAGTCCTTATAGGATAAATTGCTTTATTTCATGAAGGTAAGTCTATTTACACTATAACATTTAGGTTTGGATCATTCTCTCATAAGAAAATGCAAACTGCATATTAACCATTATTTTAACGCTGACAAGCAGTTTTTACATGCTTTATGACAATTAGGGGCAAATGAGTCCCTATAGGCAAAATTGCTTTATTTCATGAAGGTAAGTCTATTTACACTATAACATTTAGGTTTGGATCATTCTCTCATAAGAAAATGCAAACTGCATAATAACCATTATTTTAACGCAGACAAGCAGTTTTTACATGCTTCACGACAATTGCATGCAAATGAGTCCTTATAGGCAAAATTGCTTTATTTTACAAAGGTAAGTCTATTTACACTATAATATTCAGGTTTGGATCATTCTCTCATAAGAAAATGCAAACTGCATATTAACCATTATTTTAACGCTTACAAGCAGTTTTTACATGCTTTATGACAATTAGGGGCAAATGAGTCCTTATAGGCAAATTTGGTTTATTTCATGAAGGTAAGTCTATTTACACAATAACATTTAGGGTTGGATCATTCTCTCATAAGAAAATGCAAACTGCATATTAACCATTATTGAAACGCAGACAAGCAGTTTTTACATGCTTTACGACAATTAGGTGCAAATGAGTCTTTATAGGCAAAATTGCTTTATTTCATGAGGGTAAGTCTATTTACACTATAACATTAGGTTTGGATCATTCTCTCATAAGAAAATGCAAACTGCATATTTACTATCATTTTCACGCAGACAAGCAGTTTTTACATGCTTCACGACATTTGCGTGCAAATGAGTCCTTATAGGCAAAATTACCTTATTTTACAAAGGTACGTCTATTTACACTATAACATTCAGGTTTGGATCATTCTCTCATAAGAAAATGCAAACTGCGTATCAACCATTATTTTAACGCATACAAGCATTTTTTACATGCTTTATGACAATTAGGTGCAAATGAGTCTTTATAGGCAAAATTGCTTTATTTCATGAGGGAAAGTCTATTTACACTATAACATTCAGGTTTGGATCATTCTCTCATAAGAAAATGTAAACTGCATATTAACCATTATTTTAACGCAGACAAGCAGTTTTTACATGCTTTATGACAATTAGGTGCAAATGAGTCTTTATAGGCAAAATTGCTTTATTTCATGAAGGTAAGTCTATTTACACTATAACATTGAGGTTTCGATCATTCTTTCATAAGAAAATGCAAACTGCATATTAACCATTATTTAAACGCAGACAAGCAGTTTTTACATGCTTTACGACAATTAAGTGCAAATAAGTCTTTATAGGCAAAATTGCTTTATTTCATGAGGGTTAGTCTATTTACACTATAATATTCAGGTTTGGATCATTCTCTCATAAGAAAATGCAAACTGCATATTAACCATTATTTAAACGCAGACAAGCAGTTTTTACATGCTTTACGACAATTAAGTGCAAATAAGTCTTTATAGGCAAAATTGCTTTATTTTATGAAGGTAAGTCTATTTACACTATAACATTCAGGTTTGGATCATTCTCTCATATGAAAATGCAAACTGCATATTAACCATTATTTTAACGCAGACAAGCAGTTTTTACATGCTTCACGACAATTGCGTGCAAATGAGTCCTTATAGGCAAAATTGCTTTATTTTACAAAGGTAAGTCTATTTACACTATAATATTCAGGTTTGGATCATTCTCTCATAAGAAAATGCAAACTGCATATTAACCATTTTTAACGCATACAAGCAGTTTTTACATGCTTTATGACAATTAGGGGCAAATGAGTCCTTATAGGCAAAATTGCTTTATTTCATGAGGGTAAGTCTATTTACACTATTACATTTAGGTTTGGATCATTCTTTCATAAGAAAATGTAAACTGCATATTAACCATTATTTTAACGCAGACAAGCAGTTTTTACATGCTTTATGACAATTAGGTGCAAATGAGTCTTTATAGGCAAAATTGCTTTATTTCATGAGGGTAAGTCTATTTACACTATAACATTCAGGTTTGGATCAATCTCTCATAAGAAAATGCAAACTGCATATTAACCATTATTTAAACGCAGACAAGCAGTTTTTACATGCTTTACGACAATTAGGTGCAAATGAGTCTTTATAGGTAAAATTGCCTTATTTCATGAGGGTAAGTCTATTTACACTATAACATTCAGGTTTGGATCATTCTTTCATAAGAAAATGCAAACTGCATATTAACCATTATTTTAACGCATACATGCAGTTTTTACATGCTTTATGACAATTAGGGGCAAATGAGTCCTTATAGGCAAAATTGCTTTATTTTACAAAGGTAAGTCTATTTACACTATAATATTCAGGTTTGGATCATTCTCTCATAAGAAAATGCAAACTGCATATTAACCATTTTTAACGCATACAAGCAGTTTTTACATGCTTTATGACAATTAGGGGCAAATGAGTCCTTATAGGCAAAATTGCTTTATTTCATGAGGGTAAGTCTATTTACACTATAACATTTAGGTTTGGATCATTCTTTCATAAGAAAATGTAAACTGCATATTAACCATTATTTTAACGCAGACAAGCAGTTTTTACATGCTTTATGACAATTAGGTGTAAATGAGTCTTTATAGGCAAAATTGCATTATTTCATGAGGGTAAGTCTATTTACACTATAACATTCAGGTTTGGATCATTCTCTCATAAGAAAATGCAAACTGCATATTAACCATTTTTAACGCATACAAGCAGTTTTTACATGCTTTATGACAATTAGGGGCAAATGAGTCCTAATACTCAAAATTGCTTTATTTCATGAGGGTAAGTCTATTTACACTATAACATTTAGGTTTGGATCATTCTTTCATAAGAAAATGTAAACTGTATATTAACCATTATTTTAACGCAGACAAGCAGTTTTTACATGCTTTATGACAATTAGGGGCAAATGAGTCCTTATAGGCAAAATTGCTTTATTTCATGAAGGTAAGTCTATTTACACTATAACATTTAGGTTTGGATCATTCTCTCATAAGAAAATGCAAACTGCATAATAATAACCATTATTTAAACGCAGACAAGCAGTTTTTACATGCTTTACGACAATTAGGTGCAAATGAGTCTTTATAGGTAAAATTGCTTTATTTCATGAGGGTAAGTCTATTTACACTATAACATTCAGGTTGGATCATTCTTTCATAAGAAAATGTAAACTGCATATTAACCATTATTTTAACGCAGACAAGCAGTTTTTACATGCTTTATGACAATTAGGTGCAAATGAGTCTTTATAGGCAAAATTGCTTTATTTCATGAGGGAAAGTCTATTTACACTATAACATTCAGGTTTGGATCATTCTCTCATAAGAAAATGCATACTGCATATTATCCATTATTTTAACGCAGACAAGCAGTTTTTACATGCTTTATGACAATTAGGGGCAAATAAGTCCTTATAGGCAAAATTGCTTTATTTCATGAAGGTATAACTATTTACAATATAACATTCAGGTTTGGATCATTTTCTCATAAGAAAATGCAAACTGCATATTATCCATTATTTTAACGCAGACAAGCAGTTTTTACATGCTTTACGACAATTAGGTGCAAATAAGTCCTTATAGGCAAAATTGCTTTATTTTACAAAGGTAAGTTTACTTAAACTATACCATTCAGGTTTAGATCATTCTCTCATAAGAAAATGCAAACTGCATATTAACTATTATTTTAACGCATACAAGCAGTTTTTACATGCTTTATGACAATTAGGTGCAAATGAGTCTTTATAGGCAAAATTGCTTTATTTCATGAGGGTAAGTCTATTTACACTATAACATTCAGGCTTGGATCATTTTCTCATAAGAAAATGCAAACTGCATATTTACTATCATTTTAACGCATACAAGCATTTTTTACATGCTTTATGACAATTAGGTGCAATCGAGTCTTTATAGGCAAAATTGCTTTATTTTACAAAGGTAAGTCTATTTTCACTATAACATTCAGGTTTGGATCATTCTCTCATAAGAAAATGCAAACTGCATATTATACATAATTTTAACGCATACAAGCAGTTTTTACATGCTTTATGACAATTAGGGGCAAATGAGTCCCTATAGGCAAAATTGCTTTATTTCATGAAGTTAAGTCTATTTACACTATATTATTTAGGTTTGGATCATTCTCTCATAAGAAAATGCAAACTGCATAATAACCATTATTTTAACGCAGACAAGCAGTTTTTACATGCTACACGACAATTGCATGCAAATGAGTCCTTATAGGGAAAATTGCTTTATTTTACAAAGGTAAGTCTATTTACACTATAACATTCAGGTTTGGATCATTCTCTCATAAGAAAATGCAAACTGCATATTAACCATTATTTAAACGCAGACAAGCAGTTTTTACATGCTTTACGACAATTAGGTGCAAATGAGTCTTTATAGGCAAAATTGCTTTATTTCATGAGGGTAAATCTATTTACACTATAAAATTCAGGTTTGGATCATTCTCTCATAAGAAAATGCAAACTGCATATTTACTATCATTTTCACGCAGACAAGCAGTTTTTACATGCTTCACGACAATTGCGTGCAAATGAGTCCTTATATGCAAAATTGCTTTATTTTACAAAGGAGGGGTCTATTTACACTTTAATATTAGGTTTGGATTATTCTCTCATAAGAAAATGCAAACTGCATATTAACCAATATTTTAACGTATACAAGCAGTTTTTACATGCTTTATGACAATTAATGGCAAATGAGTCCTTATAAGCAAAATTGCTTTATTTCATGAAGGTAAGTCTATTTACACTATAACATTTAGGTTTGGATCATTCTCTCATAAGAAAATGCAAACTGCATATTAACCATTATTTTAACGCAAACAAGCAGTTTTTACATGCTTCACGACAATTGCGTGCAAATGAGTCCTTATAGGCAAAATTGCTTTATTTTTCAAAGGTAAGTCTATTTACACTATAACATTCAGGTTTGGATCATTCTCTCATAAGAAAATGCAAACTGCATATTAACTATTATTTAAACGCAGACAAGCAGTTTTTACATGCTTTACGACAATTAGGTGCAAATGAGTCCTTATAGGCAAAATTGCTTTATTTCATGAGGGTAAGTCTATTTACACTATAACATTTAGGTTTGGATCATTCTCTCATAAGAAAATGCAAACTGCATATTAACCATTATTTAAACGCAGACAAGCAGTTTTTACATGCTTTACGACAATTAGGTGCAAATAAGTCTTTATAGGCAAAATTGCTTTATTTCATGAGGGTAAGTCTATTTACACTTTAACATTCAGGTTTGGATCATTCTCTCATAAGAAAATGCAAACTGTATATTATCCATTATTTTAACGCAGACAAGCAGTTTTTACATGCTTTACGACAATTAGGTTCAAATAAGTCCTTATAGGCAAAATTGCTTTATTTTACAAAGGTAAGTTTACTTAAACTATAACATTCAGGTTTAGATCATTCTCTCATAAGAAAATGCAAACTGCATAATAACCATTATTTTAACGCAGACAAGCAGTTTTTACATGCTACACGACAATTGCATGCAAATGAGTCCTTATAGGCAAAATTGCTTTATTTTACAAAGGTAAGTCTATTTACACTATAACATTCAGGTTTGGATCATTCTTTCATAAGAAAATGCAAACTGCATATTAACCATTATTTTAACGCAGACAAGCAGTTTTTACATGCTTTATGACAATTAGGTGCAAATAAGTCTTTATAGGCAAAATTGCTTTATTTCATGAGGGTAAGTCTATTTACACTTTAACATTCAGGTTTGGATCATTCTCTCATAAGAAAATGCAAACTGCATATTATCCATTATTTTAACGCAGACAAGCAGTTTTTACATGCTTTACGACAATTAGGTTCAAATAAGTCCTTATAGGCAAAATTGCTTTATTTTACAAAGGTAAGTTTACTTAAACTATAACATTCAGGTTTAGATCATTCTCTCATAAGAAAATGCAAACTGCATATTAACTATTATTTTAACGCATACAACCAGTTTTTACATGCTTTATGACAATTAGGTGCAAATGAGTCTTTATAGGCAAAATTGCTTTATTTCATGAGGGTAAGTCTATTTACACTATAACATTCAGGTTTGGATCATTCTCTCATAAGAAAATGCAAACTGCATATTTACTATCATTTTAACGCATACAAGCAGTTTTTACATGCTTTATGACAATTAGGTGCCAATGAGTCTTTATAGGCAAAATTGCTTTATTTCATGAGGGTAAGTCTATTTACACTATAACATTCAGGTTTGGATCATTCTTTCATAAGAAAATGCAAACTGAATATTAACCATTATTTTAACGCAGACAAGCAGTTTTTACATGCTTCACGACAATTGCGTGCAAATGAGTCCTTATAGGCAAAATTGCTTTATTTTACAAAGGTAAGTCTATTCTTACTATAACATTCAGGTTTAGATCATTCTCTCATAAGAAAATGCAAACTGCATAATAACCATTATTTTAACGCAGACAAGCAGTTTTTACATGCTACACGACAATTGCATGCAAATGAGTCCTTATAGGCAAAATTGCTTTATTTTACAAAGGTAAGTCTATTTACACTATAACATTCAGGTTTGGATCATTCTCTCATAAGAAAATGCAAACTGCATATTAACCATTATTTAAACGCAGACAAGCAGTTTTTACATGCTTTACGACAATTAGGTGCAAATGAGTCTTTATAGGCAAAATTGCTTTATTTCATGAGGGTAAGTCTATTTACACTATAACATTCAGGTTTGGATCATTCTCTCATAAGAAAATGCAAACTGCATATTTACTATCATTTTCACGCAGACAAGCAGTTTTTACATGCTTCACGACAATTGCGTGCAAATGAGTCCTTATAGGCAAAATTGCTTCTTTTTACAAAGGTAAGTCTATTTACACTATAACATTCAGGTTTGGATCATTCTCTCATAAGAAAATGCAAACTGCATATTAACTATTATTTAAACGCAGACAAGCAGTTTTTACATGCTTTACGACAATTAGGTGCAAATGAGTCCTTATAGGCAAAATTGCTTTATTTCATGAGGGTAAGTCTATTTACACTATAACATTTAGGTTTGGATCATTCTCTCATAAGAAAATGCAATCTGCATATTAACCATTATTTTAACGCAGACAAGCAGTTTTTACATGCTTTATGACAATTAGGTGCAAATGAGTCTTTATAGGCAAAATTGCTTTATTTCATGAGGGTAAGTCTATTTACACTAGAACATTCAGGTTTGGATCATTCTCTCATAAGAAAATGCAAACTGCATATTAACTATTATTTTAACGCATACAAGCAGTTTTTACATGCTTTATGACAATTAGGTGCAAATGAGTCTTTATAGGCAAAATTGCTTTATTTCATGAGGGTAAGTCTATTTACACTATAACATTCAGGTTTGGATCATTCTCTCATAAGAAAATGCAAACTGCATATTTACTATCATTTTAACGCATACAAGCAGTTTTTACATGCTTTATGACAATTAGGTGCAAATGAGTCTTTATAGGCAAAATTGCTTTATTTCATGAGGGTAAGTCTATTTACACTATAACATTCAGGTTTGGATCATTCTCTCATAAGAAAATGCAAACTGCATATTTACTATCATTTTAACGCATACAAGCAGTTTTTACATGCTTTATGACAATTAGGTGCAAATGAGTCCTTATAGGCAAAATTGCTTTATTTTACAAAGGTAAGTCTATTCTTACTATAACATTCAGGTTTAGATCATTCTCTCATAAGAAAATGCAAACTGCATATTAACCATTATTTTAACGCTGACAAGCAGTTTTTACATGCTTTATGACAATTAAGGGCAAATGAGTCCTTATAGGATAAATTGCTTTATTTCATGAAGGTAAGTCTATTTACACTATAACATTTAGGTTTGGATCATTCTCTCATAAGAAAATGCAAACTGCATATTAACCATTATTTTAACGCTGACAAGCAGTTTTTACATGCTTTATGACAATTAGGGGCAAATGAGTCCCTATAGGCAAAATTGCTTTATTTCATGAAGGTAAGTCTATTTACACTATAACATTTAGGTTTGGATCATTCTCTCATAAGAAAATGCAAACTGCATAATAACCATTATTTTAACGCAGACAAGCAGTTTTTACATGCTTCACGACAATTGCATGCAAATGAGTCCTTATAGGCAAAATTGCTTTATTTTACAAAGGTAAGTCTATTTACACTATAACATTCAGGTTTGGATCATTCTCTCATAAGAAAATGCAAACTGCATATTAACCATTATTTAAACGCAGACAAGCAGTTTTTACATGCTTTACGACAATTAGGTACAAATGAGTCTTTATTGGCAAAATTGCTTTATTTTATGAGGGTAGGTCTATTTACACTATAACATTCAGGTTTAGATCATTCTCTCATAAGAAAATGCAAACTGCATATTTACTATCATTTTCACGCAGACAAGCAGTTTTTACATGCTTCACGACAATCGCGTGCAAATGAGTCCTTATATGCAAAATTGCTTTATTTTACAAAGGTAAGTCTATTTACACTATAATATTCAGGTTTGGATCATTCTCTCATAAGAAAATGCAAACTGCATATTAACCATTATTTTAACGCTTACAAGCAGTTTTTACATGCTTTATGACAATTAGGGGCAAATGAGTCCTTATAGGCAAATTTGGTTTATTTCATGAAGGTAAGTCTATTTACACAATAACATTTAGGGTTGGATCATTCTCTCATAAGAAAATGCAAACTGCATATTAACCATTATTTAAACGCAGACAAGCAGTTTTTACATGCTTTACGACAATTAGGTGCAAATGAGTCTTTATAGGCAAAATTGCTTTATTTCATGAGGGTAAGTCTATTTACACTATAACATTAGGTTTGGATCATTCTCTCATAAGAAAATGCAAACTGCATATTTACTATCATTTTCACGCAGACAAGCAGATTTTACATGCTTCACGACATTTGCGTGCAAATGAGTCCTTATAGGCAAAATTACCTTATTTTACAAAGGTACGTCTATTTACACTATAACATTCAGGTTTGGATCATTCTCTCATAAGAAAATGCAAACTGCGTATCAACCATTATTTTAACGCATACAAGCATTTTTTACATGCTTTATGACAATTAGGTGCAAATGAGTCTTTATAGGCAAAATTGCTTTATTTCATGAGGGAAAGTCTATTTACGCTATAACATTCAGGTTTGGATCATTCTCTCATAAGAAAATGTAAACTGCATATTAACCATTATTTTAACGCAGACAAGCAGTTTTTACATGCTTTATGACAATTAGGTGCAAATGAGTCTTTATAGGCAAAATTGCTTTATTTCATGAAGGTAAGTCTATTTACACTATAACATTGAGGTTTCGATCATTCTTTCATAAGAAAATGTAAACTGCATATTAACCATTATTTTAACGCAGACAAGCAGTTTTTACATGCTTCACGACAATTGCGTGCAAATGAGTCCTTATAGGCAAAATTGCTTTATTTTACAAAGGTAAGTCTATTTTTACTATAACAATTAGGTTTGGATCATTCTCTCATAAGAAAATGCAAACTGCATATTAACCATTATTTTAACGCTGACAAGCAGTTTTTACATGCTTTATGACAATTAGAAGCAAATGAGTCATTATAGACAAAATTGCTTTATTTCATGAAGGTAAGTCTATTTACACTATAACATTCAGGTTTGGATCATTCTTTCATAAGAAAATGTACACTGCATATTAACCATTATTTTAACGCAGACAAGCAGTTTTTACATGCTTCACGACAATTGCGTGCAAATGAGTCCTTATAGGCAAAATTGCCTTATTTTACAAAGGTAAGTCTATTTACACTATATATTTCAGGTTTGGATCATTCTCTCATAAGAAAATGCAAACTGCATATTAACCATTATTTTAACGCATACAAGCAGTTTTTAAATGCTTTATGACAATTAGGGGCAAATGAGTCCTTATAGGCAAAATTGCTTTATTTAATGAAGGTAAGTCTATTTACACTATGACATTCAGGTTTGGATCTTTCTCTCATAAGAAAATGCAAACTGCATATTTACTATCATTTTAACGCATACAAGCAGTTTTTAAATGCTTTATGACAATTAGGTGCAAATAAGTCTTTATAGGCAAAATTGCTTTATTTTATGAAGGTTAGTCTATTTACACTATAACATTCATGTTTGGATCATTCTCTCATAAGAAAATGCAAACTGCATATTAACCATTATTTTAACGCAGACAAGCAGTTTTTACATGCTTCACGACAATTGCGTGCAAGTGAGTCTTTATATTCAAAATTGCTTTATTTTACAAAGGTAAGTCTATTTACACTATAACATTCAGGTTTGGATCATTCTCTCATAAGAAAATGCAAACTGCATATTAACCATTATTTAAACGCAGACAAGCAGTTTTTACATGCTTTACGACAATTAAGTGCAAATAAGTCTTTATAGGCAAAATTGCTTTATTTCATGAGGGTTAGTCTATTTACACTATAATATTCAGGTTTGGATCATTCTCTCATAAGAAAATGCAAACTGCATATTAACCATTATTTAAACGCAGACAAGCAGTTTTTACATGCTTTACGACAATTAAGTGCAAATAAGTCTTTATAGGCAAAATTGCTTTATTTTATGAAGGTAAGTCTATTTACACTATAACATTCAGGTTTGGATCATTCTCTCATAAGAAAATGCAAACTGCATATTAACCATTATTTTAACGCAGACAAGCAGTTTTTACATGCTTCACGACAATTGCGTGCAAATGAGTCCTTATAGGCAAAATTGCTTTATTTTACAAAGGTAAGTCTATTTACACTATAACATTCAGGTTTGGATCATTCTCTCATAAGAAAATGCAAACTGCATATTAACCATTATTTAAACGCAGACAAGCAGTTTTTACATGCTTTACGACAATTAGGTGCAAATGAGTCTTTATAGGCAAAATTGCTTTATTTCATGAGGGTAAGTCTATTTACACTATAACATTCAGGTTTGGATCATTCTCTCATAAGAAAATGCAAACTGCATATTTACTATCATTTTCACGCAGACAAGCAGTTTTTACATGCTTCACGACAATTGCGTGCAAATGAGTCCTTATAGGCAAAATTGCTTCTTTTTACAAAGGTAAGTCTATTTACACTATAACATTCAGGTTTGGATCATTCTCTCATAAGAAAATGCAAACTGCATATTAACTATTATTTAAACGCAGACAAGCAGTTTTTACATGCTTTACGACAATTAGGTGCAAATGAGTCCTTATAGGCAAAATTGCTTTATTTCATGAGGGTAAGTCTATTTACACTATAACATTTAGGTTTGGATCATTCTCTCATAAGAAAATGCAATCTGCATATTAACCATTATTTTAACGCAGACAAGCAGTTTTTACATGCTTTATGACAATTAGGTGCAAATGAGTCTTTATAGGCAAAATTGCTTTATTTCATGAGGGTAAGTCTATTTACACTTTAACATTCAGGTTTGGATCATTCTCTCATAAGAAAATGCAAACTGCATATTATCCATTATTTTAACGCAGACAAGCAGTTTTTACATGCTTTACGACAATTAGGTGCAAATAAGTCCTTATAGGCAAAATTGCTTTATTTCATGAGGGTAAGTCTATTTACACTAGAACATTCAGGTTTGGATCATTCTCTCATAAGAAAATGCAAACTGCATATTAACTATTATTTTAACGCATACAAGCAGTTTTTACATGCTTTATGACAATTAGGTGCAAATGAGTCTTTATAGGCAAAATTGCTTTATTTCATGAGGGTAAGTCTATTTACACTATAACATTCAGGTTTGGATCATTCTCTCATAAGAAAATGCAAACTGCATATTTACTATCATTTTAACGCATACAAGCAGTTTTTACATGCTTTATGACAATTAGGTGCAAATGAGTCTTTATAGGCAAAATTGCTTTATTTCATGAGGGTAAGTCTATTTACACTATAACATTCAGGTTTGGATCATTCTCTCATAAGAAAATGCAAACTGCATATTTACTATCATTTTAACGCATACAAGCAGTTTTTACATGCTTTATGACAATTAGGTGCAAATGAGTCCTTATAGGCAAAATTGCTTTATTTTACAAAGGTAAGTCTATTCTTACTATAACATTCAGGTTTAGATCATTCTCTCATAAGAAAATGCAAACTGCATATTAACCATTATTTTAACGCTGACAAGCAGTTTTTACATGCTTTATGACAATTAAGGGCAAATGAGTCCTTATAGGATAAATTGCTTTATTTCATGAAGGTAAGTCTATTTACACTATAACATTTAGGTTTGGATCATTCTCTCATAAGAAAATGCAAACTGCATATTAACCATTATTTTAACGCTGACAAGCAGTTTTTACATGCTTTATGACAATTAGGGGCAAATGAGTCCCTATAGGCAAAATTGCTTTATTTCATGAAGGTAAGTCTATTTACACTATAACATTTAGGTTTGGATCATTCTCTCATAAGAAAATGCAAACTGCATAATAACCATTATTTTAACGCAGACAAGCAGTTTTTACATGCTTCACGACAATTGCATGCAAATGAGTCCTTATAGGCAAAATTGCTTTATTTTACAAAGGTAAGTCTATTTACACTATAACATTCAGGTTTGGATCATTCTCTCATAAGAAAATGCAAACTGCATATTAACCATTATTTTAACGCTTACAAGCAGTTTTTACATGCTTTATGACAATTAGGGGCAAATGAGTCCTTATAGGCAAATTTGGTTTATTTCATGAAGGTAAGTCTATTTACACAATAACATTTAGGGTTGGATCATTCTCTCATAAGAAAATGCAAACTGCATATTAACCATTATTTAAACGCAGACAAGCAGTTTTTACATGCTTTACGACAATTAGGTGCAAATGAGTCTTTATAGGCAAAATTGCTTTATTTCATGAGGGTAAGTCTATTTACACTATAACATTAGGTTTGGATCATTCTCTCATAAGAAAATGCAAACTGCAAATTTACTATCATTTTCACGCAGACAAGCAGATTTTACATGCTTCACGACATTTGCGTGCAAATGAGTCCTTATAGGCAAAATTACCTTATTTTACAAAGGTACGTCTATTTACACTATAACATTCAGGTTTGGATCATTCTCTCATAAGAAAATGCAAACTGCGTATCAACCATTATTTTAACGCATACAAGCATTTTTTACATGCTTTATGACAATTAGGTGCAAATGAGTCTTTATAGGCAAAATTGCTTTATTTCATGAGGGAAAGTCTATTTACACTATAACATTCAGGTTTGGATCATTCTCTCATAAGAAAATGTAAACTGCATATTAACCATTATTTTAACGCAGACAAGCAGTTTTTACATGCTTTATGACAATTAGGTGCAAATGAGTCTTTATAGGCAAAATTGCTTTATTTCATGAAGGTAAGTCTATTTACACTATAACATTGAGGTTTCGATCATTCTTTCATAAGAAAATGTAAACTGCATATTAACCATTATTTTAACGCAGACAAGCAGTTTTTACATGCTTCACGACAATTGCGTGCAAATGAGTCCTTATAGGCAAAATTGCTTTATTTTACAAAGGTAAGTCTATTTTTACTATAACAATTAGGTTTGGATCATTCTCTCATAAGAAAATGCAAACTGCATATTAACCATTATTTTAACGCTGACAAGCAGTTTTTACATGCTTTATGACAATTAGAAGCAAATGAGTCATTATAGACAAAATTGCTTTATTTCATGAAGGTAAGTCTATTTACACTATAACATTCAGGTTTGGATCATTCTTTCATAAGAAAATGTACACTGCATATTAACCATTATTTTAACGCAGACAAGCAGTTTTTACATGCTTCACGACAATTGCGTGCAAATGAGTCCTTATAGGCAAAATTGCCTTATTTTACAAAGGTAAGTCTATTTACACTATATATTTCAGGTTTGGATCATTCTCTCATAAGAAAATGCAAACTGCATATTAACCATTATTTTAACGCATACAAGCAGTTTTTAAATGCTTTATGACAATTAGGGGCAAATGAGTCCTTATAGGCAAAATTGCTTTATTTAATGAAGGTAAGTCTATTTACACTATGACATTCAGGTTTGGATCTTTCTCTCATAAGAAAATGCAAACTGCATATTTACTATCATTTTAACGCATACAAGCAGTTTTTAAATGCTTTATGACAATTAGGTGCAAATAAGTCTTTATAGGCAAAATTGCTTTATTTTATGAAGGTTAGTCTATTTACACTATAACATTCATGTTTGGATCATTCTCTCATAAGAAAATGCAAACTGCATATTAACCATTATTTTAACGCAGACAAGCAGTTTTTACATGCTTCACGACAATTGCGTGCAAGTGAGTCTTTATATTCAAAATTGCTTTAATTTACAAAGGTAAGTCTATTTACACTATAACATTCAGGTTTGGATCATTCTCTCATAAGAAAATGCAAACTGCATATTAACCATTATTTAAACGCAGACAAGCAGTTTTTACATGCTTTACGACAATTAAGTGCAAATAAGTCTTTATAGGCAAAATTGCTTTATTTCATGAGGGTTAGTCTATTTACACTATAATATTCAGGTTTGGATCATTCTCTCATAAGAAAATGCAAACTGCATATTAACCATTATTTAAACGCAGACAAGCAGTTTTTACATGCTTTACGACAATTAAGTGCAAATAAGTCTTTATAGGCAAAATTGCTTTATTTTATGAAGGTAAGTCTATTTACACTATAACATTCAGGTTTGGATCATTCTCTCATAAGAAAATGCAAACTGCATATTAACCATTATTTTAACGCAGACAAGCAGTTTTTACATGCTTCACGACAATTGCGTGCAAATGAGTCCTTATAGGCAAAATTGCTTTATTTTACAAAGGTAAGTCTATTTACACTATAATATTCAGGTTTGGATCATTCTCTCATAAGAAAATGCAAACTGCATATTAACCATTTTTAACGCATACAAGCAGTTTTTACATGCTTTATGACAATTAGGGGCAAAAGAGTCCTTATAGGCAAAATTGCTTTATTTTATGAGGGTAAGTCTATTTACACTATTACATTTAGGTTTGAATCATTCTTTCATAAGAAAATGTAAACTGCATATTAACCATTATTTTAACGCAGACAAGCAGTTTTTACATGCTTTATGACAATTAGGTGCAAATGAGTCTTTATAGGCAAAATTGCTTTATTTCATGAGGGTAAGTCTATTTACACTATAACATTCAGGTTTGGATCAATCTCTCATAAGAAAATGCAAACTGCATATTAACCATTATTTAAACGCAGACAAGCAGTTTTTACATGCTTTACGACAATTAGGTGCAAATGAGTCTTTATAGGTAAAATTGCCTTATTTCATGAGGGTAAGTCTATTTACACTATAACATTCAGGTTTGGATCATTCTTTCATAAGAAAATGCAAACTGCATATTAACCATTATTTTAACGCATACATGCAGTTTTTACATGCTTTATGACAATTAGGGGCAAATGAGTCCTTATAGGCAAAATTGCTTTATTTCATGAAGGTAAGTCTATTTACACTATAACATTTAGGTTTGGATCATTCTTTCATAAGAAAATGTAAACTGCATATTAACCATTATTTTAACGCAGACAAGCAGTTTTTACATGCTTTATGACAATTAGGTGTAAATGAGTCTTTATAGGCAAAATTGCATTATTTCATGAGGGTAAGTCTATTTACACTATAACATTCAGGTTTGGATCATTCTCTCATAAGAAAATGCAAACTGCATATTAACCATTTTTAACGCATACAAGCAGTTTTTACATGCTTTATGACAATTAGGGGCAAATGAGTCCTAATACTCAAAATTGCTTTATTTCATGAGGGTAAGTCTATTTACACTATAACATTTAGGTTTGGATCATTCTTTCATAAGAAAATGTAAACTGCATATTAACCATTATTTTAACGCAGACAAGCAGTTTTTACATGCTTTATGACAATTAGGGGCAAATGAGTCCTTATAGGCAAAATTGCTTTATTTCATGAAGGTAAGTCTATTTACACTATAACATTTAGGTTTGGATCATTCTCTCATAAGAAAATGCAAACTGCATAATATTAACCATTATTTAAACGCAGACAAGCAGTTTTTACATGCTTTACGACAATTAGGTGCAAATGAGTCTTTATAGGTAAAATTGCTTTATTTTATGAGGGTAAGTCTATTTACACTATAACATTCAGGTTGGATCATTCTTTCATAAGAAAATGTAAACTGCATATTAACCATCATTTTAACGCAGACAAGCAGTTTTTACATGCTTTATGACAATTAGGTGCAAATGAGTCTTTATAGGCAAAATTGCTTTATTTCATGAGGGAAAGTCTATTTACACTATAACATTCAGGTTTGGATCATTCTCTCATAAGAAAATGCATACTGCATATTATCCATTATTTTAACGCAGACAAGCAGTTTTTACATGCTTTATGACAATTAGGGGCAAATAAGTCCTTATAGGCAAAATTGCTTTATTTCATGAAGGTATAACTATTTACAATATAACATTCAGGTTTGGATCATTTTCTCATAAGAAAATGCAAACTGCATATTATCCATTATTTTAACGCAGACAAGCAGTTTTTACATGCTTTACGACAATTAGGTGCAAATAAGTCCTTATAGGCAAAATTGCTTTATTTTACAAAGGTAAGTTTACTTAAACTATACCATTCAGGTTTAGATCATTCTCTCATAAGAAAATGCAAACTGCATATTAACTATTATTTTAACGCATACAAGCAGTTTTTACATGCTTTATGACAATTAGGTGCAAATGAGTCTTTATAGGCAAAATTGCTTTATTTCATGAGGGTAAGTCTATTTACACTATAACATTCAGGCTTGGATCATTCTCTCATAAGAAAATGCAAACTGCATATTTACTATCATTTTAACGCATACAAGCAGTTTTTACATGCTTTATGACAATTAGGTGCAATCGAGTCTTTATAGGCAAAATTGCTTTATTTTACAAAGGTAAGTCTATTTTCACTATAACATTCAGGTTTGGATCATTCTCTCATAAGAAAATGCAAACTGCATATTATACATAATTTTAACGCATACAAGCAGTTTTTACATGCTTTATGACAATTAGGGGCAAATGAGTCCCTATAGGCAAAATTGCTTTATTTCATGAAGGTAAGTCTATTTACACTATATTATTTAGGTTTGGATCATTCTCTCATAAGAAAATGCAAACTGCATAATAACCATTATTTTAACGCAGACAAGCAGTTTTTACATGCTACACGACAATTGCATGCAAAAGAGTCCTTATAGGGAAAATTGCTTTATTTTACAAAGGTAAGTCTATTTACAGTATAACATTCAGGTTTGGATCATTCTCTCATAAGAAAATGCAAACTGCATATTAACCATTATTTAAACGCAGACAAGCAGTTTTTACATGCTTTACGACAATTAGGTGCAAATGAGTCTTTATAGGCAAAATTGCTTTATTTCATGAGGGTAAGTCTATTTACACTATAAAATTCAGGTTTGGATCATTCTCTCATAAGAAAATGCAAACTGCATATTTACTATCATTTTCACGCAGACAAGCAGTTTTTACATGCTTCACGACAATTGCGTGCAAATGAGTCCTTATATGCAAAATTGCTTTATTTTACAAAGGAGGGGTCTATTTACACTATAATATTAGGTTTGGATTATTCTCTCATAAGAAAATGCAAACTGCATATTAACCAATATTTTAACGTATACAAGCAGTTTTTACATGCTTTATGACAATTAATGGCAAATGAGTCCTTATAAGCAAAATTGCTTTATTTCATGAAGGTAAGTCTATTTACACTATAACATTTAGGTTTGGATCATTCTCTCATAAGAAAATGCAAACTGCATATTAACCATTATTTTAACGCAAACAAGCAGTTTTTACATGCTTCACGACAATTGCGTGCAAATGAGTCCTTATAGGCAAAATTGCTTTATTTTTCAAAGGTAAGTCTATTTACACTATAACATTCAGGTTTGGATCATTCTCTCATAAGAAAATGCAAACTGCATATTAACCATTATTTTAACGCTTACAAGCAGTTTTTACATGCTTTATGACAATTAGGGGCAAATGAGTCCTTATAGGCAAATTTGGTTTATTTCATGAAGGTAAGTCTATTTACACAATAACATTTAGGGTTGGATCATTCTCTCATAAGAAAATGCAAACTGCATATTAACCATTATTTAAACGCAGACAAGCAGTTTTTACATGCTTTACGACAATTAGGTGCAAATGAGTCTTTATAGGCAAAATTGCTTTATTTCATGAGGGTAAGTCTATTTACACTATAACATTCAGGTTTGGATCATTCTTTCATAAGAAAATGTACACTGCATATTAACCATTATTTTAACGCAGACAAGCAGTTTTTACATGCTTCACGACAATTGCGTGCAAATGAGTCCTTATAGGCAAAATTGCTTTATTTTACAAAGGTAAGTCTATTTTTACTATAACAATTAGGTTTGGATCATTCTCTCATAAGAAAATGCAAACTGCATATTAACCATTATTTTAACGCTGACAAGCAGTTTTTACATGCTTTATGACAATTAGAAGCAAATGAGTCATTATAGACAAAATTGCTTTATTTCATGAAGGTAAGTCTATTTACACTATAACATTCAGGTTTGGATCATTCTTTCATAAGAAAATGTACACTGCATATTAACCATTATTTTAACGCAGACAAGCAGTTTTTACATGCTTCACGACAATTGCGTGCAAATGAGTCCTTATAGGCAAAATTGCCTTATTTTACAAAGGTAAGTCTATTTACACTATATATTTCAGGTTTGGATCATTCTCTCATAAGAAAATGCAAACTGCATATTAACCATTATTTTAACGCATACAAGCAGTTTTTAAATGCTTTATGACAATTAGGGGCAAATGAGTCCTTATAGGCAAAATTGCTTTATTTAATGAAGGTAAGTCTATTTACACTATGACATTCAGGTTTGGATCTTTCTCTCATAAGAAAATGCAAACTGCATATTTACTATCATTTTAACGCATACAAGCAGTTTTTAAATGCTTTATGACAATTAGGTGCAAATGAGTCTTTATAGGCAAAATTGCTTTATTTTATGAAGGTAAGTCTATTTACACTATAACATTCATGTTTGGATCATTCTCTCATAAGAAAATGCAAACTGCATATTAACCATTATTTTAACGCAGACAAGCAGTTTTTACATGCTTCACGACAATTGCGTGCAAGTGAGTCTTTATATTCAAAATTGCTTTAATTTACAAAGGTAAGTCTATTTACACTATAACATTCAGGTTTGGATCATTCTCTCATAAGAAAATGCAAACTGCATATTAACCATTTTTAACGCATACAAGCAGTTTTTACATGCTTTATGACAATTAGGGGCAAAAGAGTCCTTATAGGCAAAATTGCTTTATTTCATGGGGGTAAGTCTATTTACACTATTACATTTAGGTTTGAATCATTCTTTCATAAGAAAATGTAAACTGCATATTAACCATTATTTTAACGCAGACAAGCAGTTTTTACATGCTTTATGACAATTAGGTGCAAATGAGTCTTTATAGGCAAAATTGCTTTATTTCATGAGGGTAAGTCTATTTACACTATAACATTCAGGTTTGGATCAATCTCTCATAAGAAAATGCAAACTGCATATTAACCATTATTTAAACGCAGACAAGCAGTTTTTACATGCTTTACGACAATTAGGTGCAAATGAGTCTTTATAGGTAAAATTGCCTTATTTCATGAGGGTAAGTCTATTTACACTATAACATTCAGGTTTGGATCATTCTTTCATAAGAAAATGCAAACTGCATATTAACCATTATTTTAACGCATACATGCAGTTTTTACATGCTTTATGACAATTAGGGGCAAATGAGTCCTTATAGGCAAAATTGCTTTATTTCATGAAGGTAAGTCTATTTACACTATAACATTTAGGTTTGGATCATTCTTTCATAAGAAAATGTAAACTGCATATTAACCATTATTTTAACGCAGACAAGCAGTTTTTACATGCTTTATGACAATTAGGTGTAAATGAGTCTTTATAGGCAAAATTGCATTATTTCATGAGGGTAAGTCTATTTACACTATAACATTCAGGTTTGGATCATTCTCTCATAAGAAAATGCAAACTGCATATTAACCATTTTTAACGCATACAAGCAGTTTTTACATGTTTTATGACAATTAGGGGCAAATGAGTCCTAATACTCAAAATTGCTTTATTTCATGAGAATAAGTCTATTTACACTATAACATTTAGTTTTGGATCATTCTTTCATAAGAAAATGTAAACTGCATATTAACCATTATTTTAACGCAGACAAGCAGTTTTTACATGCTTTATGACAATTAGGGGCAAATGAGTCCTTATAGGCAAAATTGCTTTATTTCATGAAGGTAAGTCTATTTACACTATAACATTTAGGTTTGGATCATTCTCTCATAAGAAAATGCAAACTGCATAATATTAACCATTATTTAAACGCAGACAAGCAGTTTTTACATGCTTTACGACAATTAGGTGCAAATGAGTCTTTATAGGTAAAATTGCTTTATTTCATGAGGGTAAGTCTATTTACACTATAACATTCAGGTTGGATCATTCTTTCATAAGAAAATGTAAACTGCATATTCACCATTATTTTAACGCAGACAAGCAGTTTTTACATGCTTTATGACAATTAGGTGCAAATGAGTCTTTATAGGCAAAATTGCTTTATTTCATGAGGGAAAGTCTATTTACACTATAACATTCAGGTTTGGATCATTCTCTCATAAGAAAATGCATACTGCATATTATCCATTATTTTAACGCAGACAAGCAGTTTTTACATGCTTTATGACAATTAGGGGCAAATAAGTCCTTATAGGCAAAATTGCTTTATTTCATGAAGGTATAACTATTTACAATATAACATTCAGGTTTGGATCATTTTCTCATAAGAAAATGCAAACTGCATATTATCCATTATTTTAACGCAGACAAGCAGTTTTTACATGCTTTACGACAATTAGGTGCAAATAAGTCCTTATAGGCAAAATTGCTTTATTTTACAAAGGTAAGTTTACTTAAACTATACCATTCAGGTTTAGATCATTCTCTCATAAGAAAATGCAAACTGCATATTAACTATTATTTTAACGCATACAAGCAGTTTTTACATGCTTTATGACAATTAGGTGCAAATGAGTCTTTATAGGCAAAATTGCTTTATTTCATGAGGGTAAGTCTATTTACACTATAACATTCAGGCTTGGATCATTCTCTCATAAGAAAATGCAAACTGCATATTTACTATCATTTTAACGCATACAAGCAGTTTTTACATGCTTTATGACAATTAGGTGCAATCGAGTCTTTATAGGCAAAATTGCTTTATTTTACGAAGGTAAGTCTATTTTCACTATAACATTCAGGTTTGGATCATTCTCTCATAAGAAAATGCAAACTGCATATTATACATAATTTTAACGCATACAAGCAGTTTTTACATGCTTTATGACAATTAGGTGCAAATGAGTCCTTATAGGCAAAATTGCTTTATTTTACAAAGGTAAGTTTACTTAAACTATACCATTCAGGTTTAGATCATTCTCTCATAAGAAAATGCAAACTGCATATTAACTATTATTTTAACGCATACAAGCAGTTTTTACATGCTTTATGACAATTAGGTGCAAATGAGTCTTTATAGGCAAAATTGCTTTATTTCATGAGGGTAAGTCTATTTACACTATAACATTCAGGCTTGGATCATTCTCTCATAAGAAAATGCAAACTGCATATTTACTATCATTTTAACGCATACAAGCAGTTTTTACATGCTTTATGACAATTAGGTGCAATCGAGTCTTTATAGGCAAAATTGCTTTATTTTACGAAGGTAAGTCTATTTTCACTATAACATTCAGGTTTGGATCATTCTCTCATAAGAAAATGCAAACTGCATATTAACTATTATTTTAACGCATACAAGCAGTTTTTACATGCTTTATGACAATTAGGTGCAATCGAGTCTTTATAGGCAAAATTGCTTTATTTTACGAAGGTAAGTCTATTTTCACTATAACATTCAGGTTTGGATCATTCTCTCATAAGAAAATGCAAACTGCATATTAACTATCATTTTAACGCATACAAGCAGTTTTTACATGCTTTATGACAATTAGGTGCAAATGAGTCTTTATAGGCAAAATTGCTTTATTTCATGAGGGTAAGTCTATTTACACTATAACATTCAGGTTTGGATCATTCTCTCATAAGAAAATGCAAACTGCATAATAACCATTATTTTAACGCAGACAAGCAGTTTTTACATGCTACACGACAATTGCATGCAAATGAGTCCTTATAGGGAAAATTGCTTTATTTTACAAAGGTAAGTCTATTTACACTATAACATTCAGGTTTGGATCATTCTCTCATAAGAAAATGCAAACTGCATATTAACCATTATTTAAACGCAGACAAGCAGTTTTTACATGCTTTACGACAATTAGGTGCAAATGAGTCTTTATAGGCAAAATTGCTTTATTTCATGAGGGTAAGTCTATTTACACTATAAAATTGAGGTTTGGATCATTCTCTCATAAGAAAATGCAAACTGCATATTTACTATCATTTTCACGCAGACAAGCAGTTTTTACATGCTTCACGACAATTGCGTGCAAATGAGTCCTTATATGCAAAATTGCTTTATTTTACAAAGGAGGGGTCTATTTACACTATAATATTAGGTTTGGATTATTCTCTCATAAGAAAATGCAAACTGCATATTAACCAATATTTTAACGTATACAAGCAGTTTTTACATGCTTTATGACAATTAATGGCAAATGAGTCCTTATAAGCAAAATTGCTTTATTTCATGAAGGTAAGTCTATTTACACTATAACATTTAGGTTTGGATCATTCTCTCATAAGAAAATGCAAACTGCATATTAACCATTATTTTAACGCAAACAAGCAGTTTTTACATGCTTCACGACAATTGCGTGCAAATGAGTCCTTATAGGCAAAATTGCTTTATTTTTCAAAGGTAAGTCTATTTACACTATAACATTCAGGTTTGGATCATTCTCTCATAAGAAAATGCAAACTGCATATTAACTATTATTTAAACGCAGACAAGCAGTTTTTACATGCTTTACGACAATTAGGTGCAAATGAGTCCTTATAGGCAAAATTGCTTTATTTCATGAGGGTAAGTCTATTTACACTATAACATTTAGGTTTGGATCATTCTCTCATAAGAAAATGCAAACTGCATATTAACCATTATTTAAACGCAGACAAGCAGTTTTTACATGCTTTACGACAATTAGGTGCAAATAAGTCTTTATAGGCAAAATTGCTTTATTTCATGAGGGTAAGTCTATTTACACTTTAACATTCAGGTTTGGATCATTCTCTCATAAGAAAATGGAAACTGCATATTATCCATTATTTTAACGCAGACAAGCAGTTTTTACATGCTTTACGACAATTAGGTTCAAATAAGTCCTTATAGGCAAAATTGCTTTATTTTACAAAGGTAAGTTTACTTAAACTATAACATTCAGGTTTAGATCATTCTCTCATAAGAAAATGCAAACTGCATATTAACTATTATTTTAACGCATACAAGCAGTTTTTTCATGCTTTATGACAATTAGGTGCAAATGAGTCTTTATAGGCAAAATTGCTTTATTTCATGAGGGTAAGTCTATTTACACTATAACATTCAGGTTTGGATCATTCTCTCATAAGAAAATGCAAACTGCATATTTACTATCATTTTAACGCATACAAGCAGTTTTTACATGCTTTATGACAATTAGGTGCCAATGAGTCTTTATAGGCAAAATTGCTTTATTTCATGAGGGTAAGTCTATTTACACTATAACATTCAGGTTTGGATCATTCTTTCATAAGAAAATGCAAACTGAATATTAACCATTATTTTAACGCAGACAAGCAGTTTTTACATGCTTCACGACAATTGCGTGCAAATGAGTCCTTATAGGCAAAATTGCTTTATTTTACAAAGGTAAGTCTATTCTTACTATAACATTCAGGTTTAGATCATTCTCTCATAAGAAAATGCAAACTGCATAATAACCATTATTTTAACGCAGACAAGCAGTTTTTACATGCTACACGACAATTGCATGCAAATGAGTCCTTATAGGCAAAATTGCTTTATTTTACAAAGGTAAGTCTATTTACACTATAACATTCAGGTTTGGATCATTCTCTCATAAGAAAATGCAAACTGCATATTAACCATTATTTAAACGCAGACAAGCAGTTTTTACATGCTTTACGACAATTAGGTGCAAATGAGTCTTTATAGGCAAAATTGCTTTATTTCATGAGGGTAAGTCTATTTACACTATAACATTCAGGTTTGGATCATTCTCTCATAAGAAAATGCAAACTGCATATTTACTATCATTTTCACGCAGACAAGCAGTTTTTACATGCTTCACGACAATTGCGTGCAAATGAGTCCTTATAGGCAAAATTGCTTCTTTTTACAAAGGTAAGTCTATTTACACTATAACATTCAGGTTTGGATCATTCTCTCATAAGAAAATGCAAACTGCATATTAACTATTATTTAAACGCAGACAAGCAGTTTTTACATGCTTTACGACAATTAGGTGCAAATGAGTCCTTATAGGCAAAATTGCTTTATTTCATGAGGGTAAGTCTATTTACACTATAACATTTAGGTTTGGATCATTCTCTCATAAGAAAATGCAATCTGCATATTAACTATTATTTTAACGCAGACAAGCAGTTTTTACATGCTTTATGACAATTAGGTGCAAATGAGTCTTTATAGGCAAAATTGCTTTATTTCATGAGGGTAAGTCTATTTACACTTTAACATTCAGGTTTGGATCATTCTCTCATAAGAAAATGCAAACTGCATATTATCCATTATTTTAACGCAGACAAGCAGTTTTTACATGCTTTACGACAATTAGGTGCAAATAAGTCCTTATAGGCAAAATTGCTTTATTTCATGAGGGTAAGTCTATTTACACTAGAACATTCAGGTTTGGATCATTCTCTCATAAGAAAATGCAAACTGCATATTAACTATTATTTTAACGCATACAAGCAGTTTTTACATGCTTTATGACAATTAGGTGCAAATGAGTCTTTATAGGCAAAATTGCTTTATTTCATGAGGGTAAGTCTATTTACACTATAACATTCAGGTTTGGATCATTCTCTCATAAGAAAATGCAAACTGCATATTTACTATCATTTTAACGCATACAAGCAGTTTTTACATGCTTTATGACAATTAGGTGCAAATGAGTCTTTATAGGCAAAATTGCTTTATTTCATGAGGGTAAGTCTATTTACACTATAACATTCAGGTTTGGATCATTCTCTCATAAGAAAATGCAAACTGCATATTTACTATCATTTTAACGCATACAAGCAGTTTTTACATGCTTTATGACAATTAGGTGCAAATGAGTCCTTATAGGCAAAATTGCTTTATTTTACAAAGGTAAGTCTATTCTTACTATAACATTCAGGTTTAGATCATTCTCTCATAAGAAAATGCAAACTGCATATTAACCATTATTTTAACGCTGACAAGCAGTTTTTACATGCTTTATGACAATTAAGGGCAAATGAGTCCTTATAGGATAAATTGCTTTATTTCATGAAGGTAAGTCTATTTACACTATAACATTTAGGTTTGGATCATTCTCTCATAAGAAAATGCAAACTGCATATTAACCATTATTTTAACGCTGACAAGCAGTTTTTACATGCTTTATGACAATTAGGGGCAAATGAGTCCCTATAGGCAAAATTGCTTTATTTCATGAAGGTAAGTCTATTTACACTATAACATTTAGGTTTGGATCATTCTCTCATAAGAAAATGCAAACTGCATAATAACCATTATTTTAACGCAGACAAGCAGTTTTTACATGCTTCACGACAATTGCATGCAAATGAGTCCTTATAGGCAAAATTGCTTTATTTTACAAAGGTAAGTCTATTTACACTATAACATTCAGGTTTGGATCATTCTCTCATAAGAAAATGCAAACTGCATATTAACCATTATTTAAACGCAGACAAGCAGTTTTTACATGCTTTACGACAATTAGGTGCAAATGAGTCTTTATTGGCAAAATTGCTTTATTTTATGAGGGTAGGTCTATTTACACTATAACATTCAGGTTTGGATCATTCTCTCATAAGAAAATGCAAACTGCATATTTACTATCATTTTCACGCAGACAAGCAGTTTTTACATGCTTCACGACAATCGCGTGCAAATGAGTCCTTATATGCAAAATTGCTTTATTTTACAAAGGTAAGTCTATTTACACTATAATAATCAGGTTTGGATCATTCTCTCATAAGAAAATGCAAACTGCATATTAACCATTATTTTAACGCTTACAAGCAGTTTTTACATGCTTTATGACAATTAGGGGCAAATGAGTCCTTATAGGCAAATTTGGTTTATTTCATGAAGGTAAGTCTATTTACACAATAACATTTAGGGTTGGATCATTCTCTCATAAGAAAATGCAAACTGCATATTAACCATTATTTAAACGCAGACAAGCAGTTTTTACATGCTTTACGACAATTAGGTGCAAATGAGTCTTTATAGGCAAAATTGCTTTATTTCATGAGGGTAAGTCTATTTACACTATAACATTAGGTTTGGATCATTCTCTCATAAGAAAATGCAAACTGCATATTTACTATCATTTTCACGCAGACAAGCAGTTTTTACATGCTTCACGACATTTGCGTGCAAATGAGTCCTTAAAGGCAAAATTACCTTATTTTACAAAGGTACGTCTATTTACACTATAACATTCAGGTTTGGATCATTCTCTCATAAGAAAATGCAAACTGCGTATCAACCATTATTTTAACGCATACAAGCATTTTTTACATGCTTTATGACAATTAGGTGCAAATGAGTCTTTATAGGCAAAATTGCTTTATTTCATGAGGGAAAGTCTATTTACACTATAACATTCAGGTTTGGATCATTCTCTCATAAGAAAATGTAAACTGCATATTAACCATTATTTTAACGCAGACAAGCAGTTTTTACATGCTTTATGACAATTAGGTGCAAATGAGTCTTTATAGGCAAAATTGCTTTATTTCATGAAGGTAAGTCTATTTACACTATAACATTGAGGTTTCGATCATTCTTTCATAAGAAAATGTAAACTGCATATTAACCATTATTTTAACGCAGACAAGCAGTTTTTACATGCTTCACGACAATTGCGTGCAAATGAGTCCTTATAGGCAAAATTGCTTTATTTTACAAAGGTAAGTCTATTTTTACTATAACAATTAGGTTTGGATCATTCTCTCATAAGAAAATGCAAACTGCATATTAACCATTATTTTAACGCTGACAAGCAGTTTTTACATGCTTTATGACAATTAGAAGCAAATGAGTCATTATAGACAAAATTGCTTTATTTCATGAAGGTAAGTCTATTTACACTATAACATTCAGGTTTGGATCATTCTTTCATAAGAAAATGTACACTGCATATTAACCATTATTTTAACGCAGACAAGCAGTTTTTACATGCTTCACGACAATTGCGTGCAAATAAGTCCTTATAGGCAAAATTGCCTTATTTTACAAAGGTAAGTCTATTTACACTATAACATTCAGGTTTGGATCATTCTTTCATAAGAAAATGTACACTGCATATTAACCATTATTTTAACGCAGACAAGCAGTTTTTACATGCTTTACGACAATTAGGTGCAAATGAGTCTTTATAGGCAAAATTGCTTTATTTCATGAGGGTAAGTCTATTTACACTATAAAATTCAGGTTTGGATCATTCTCTCATAAGAAAATGCAAACTGCATATTTACTATCATTTTCACGCAGACAAGCAGTTTTTACATGCTTCACGACAATTGCGTGCAAATGAGTCCTTATATGCAAAATTGCTTTATTTTACAAAGGAGGGGTCTATTTACACTATAATATTAGGTTTGGATTATTCTCTCATAAGAAAATGCAAACTGCATATTAACCAATATTTTAACGTATACAAGCAGTTTTTACATGCTTTATGACAATTAATGGCAAATGAGTCCTTATAAGCAAAATTGCTTTATTTCATGAAGGTAAGTCTATTTACACTATAACATTTAGGTTTGGATCATTCTCTCATAAGAAAATGCAAACTGCATATTAACCATTATTTTAACGCAAACAAGCAGTTTTTACATGCTTCACGACAATTGCGTGCAAATGAGTCCTTATAGGCAAAATTGCTTTATTTTTCAAAGGTAAGTCTATTTACACTATAACATTCAGGTTTGGATCATTCTCTCATAAGAAAATGCAAACTGCATATTAACTATTATTTAAACGCAGACAAGCAGTTTTTACATGCTTTACGACAATTAGGTGCAAATGAGTCCTTATAGGCAAAATTGCTTTATTTCATGAGGGTAAGTCTATTTACACTATAACATTTAGGTTTGGATCATTCTCTCATAAGAAAATGCAAACTGCATATTAACCATTATTTAAACGCAGACAAGCAGTTTTTACATGCTTTACGACAATTAGGTGCAAATAAGTCTTTATAGGCAAAATTGCTTTATTTCATGAGGGTAAGTCTATTTACACTTTAACATTCAGGTTTGGATCATTCTCTCATAAGAAAATGCAAACTGCATATTATCCATTATTTTAACGCAGACAAGCAGTTTTTACATGCTTTACGACAATTAGGTTCAAATAAGTCCTTATAGGCAAAATTGCTTTATTTCATGGGGGTAAGTCTATTTACACTATTACATTTAGGTTTGAATCATTCTTTCATAAGAAAATGTAAACTGCATATTAACCATTATTTTAACGCAGACAAGCAGTTTTTACATGCTTTATGACAATTAGGTGCAAATGAGTCTTTATAGGCAAAATTGCTTTATTTCATGAGGGTAAGTCTATTTACACTATAACATTCAGGTTTGGATCAATCTCTCATAAGAAAATGCAAACTGCATATTAACCATTATTTAAACGCAGACAAGCAGTTTTTACATGCTTTACGACAATTAGGTGCAAATGAGTCTTTATAGGTAAAATTGCCTTATTTCATGAGGGTAAGTCTATTTACACTATAACATTCAGGTTTGGATCATTCTTTCATAAGAAAATGCAAACTGCATATTAACCATTATTTTAACGCATACATGCAGTTTTTACATGCTTTATGACAATTAGGGGCAAATGAGTCCTTATAGGCAAAATTGCTTTATTTCATGAAGGTAAGTCTATTTACACTATAACATTTAGGTTTGGATCATTCTTTCATAAGAAAATGTAAACTGCATATTAACCATTATTTTAACGCAGACAAGCAGTTTTTACATGCTTTATGACAATTAGGTGTAAATGAGTCTTTATAGGCAAAATTGCATTATTTCATGAGGGTAAGTCTATTTACACTATAACATTCAGGTTTGGATCATTCTCTCATAAGAAAATGCAAACTGCATATTAACCATTTTTAACGCATACAAGCAGTTTTTACATGTTTTATGACAATTAGGGGCAAATGAGTCCTAATACTCAAAATTGCTTTATTTCATGAGAATAAGTCTATTTACACTATAACATTTAGTTTTGGATCATTCTTTCATAAGAAAATGTAAACTGCATATTAACCATTATTTTAACGCAGACAAGCAGTTTTTACATGCTTTATGACAATTAGGGGCAAATGAGTCCTTATAGGCAAAATTGCTTTATTTCATGAAGGTAAGTCTATTTACACTATAACATTTAGGTTTGGATCATTCTCTCATAAGAAAATGCAAACTGCATAATATTAACCATTATTTAAACGCAGACAAGCAGTTTTTACATGCTTTACGACAATTAGGTGCAAATGAGTCTTTATAGGTAAAATTGCTTTATTTCATGAGGGTAAGTCTATTTACACTATAACATTCAGGTTGGATCATTCTTTCATAAGAAAATGTAAACTGCATATTCACCATTATTTTAACGCAGACAAGCAGTTTTTACATGCTTTATGACAATTAGGTGCAAATGAGTCTTTATAGGCAAAATTGCTTTATTTCATGAGGGAAAGTCTATTTACACTATAACATTCAGGTTTGGATCATTCTCTCATAAGAAAATGCATACTGCATATTATCCATTATTTTAACGCAGACAAGCAGTTTTTACATGCTTTATGACAATTAGGGGCAAATAAGTCCTTATAGGCAAAATTGCTTTATTTCATGAAGGTATAACTATTTACAATATAACATTCAGGTTTGGATCATTTTCTCATAAGAAAATGCAAACTGCATATTATCCATTATTTTAACGCAGACAAGCAGTTTTTACATGCTTTACGACAATTAGGTGCAAATAAGTCCTTATAGGCAAAATTGCTTTATTTTACAAAGGTAAGTTTACTTAAACTATACCATTCAGGTTTAGATCATTCTCTCATAAGAAAATGCAAACTGCATATTAACTATTATTTTAACGCATACAAGCAGTTTTTACATGCTTTATGACAATTAGGTGCAAATGAGTCTTTATAGGCAAAATTGCTTTATTTCATGAGGGTAAGTCTATTTACACTATAACATTCAGGCTTGGATCATTCTCTCATAAGAAAATGCAAACTGCATATTTACTATCATTTTAACGCATACAAGCAGTTTTTACATGCTTTATGACAATTAGGTGCAATCGAGTCTTTATAGGCAAAATTGCTTTATTTTACGAAGGTAAGTCTATTTTCACTATAACATTCAGGTTTGGATCATTCTCTCATAAGAAAATGCAAACTGCATATTATACATAATTTTAACGCATACAAGCAGTTTTTACATGCTTTATGACAATTAGGTGCAAATGAGTCCTTATAGGCAAAATTGCTTTATTTTACAAAGGTAAGTTTACTTAAACTATACCATTCAGGTTTAGATCATTCTCTCATAAGAAAATGCAAACTGCATATTAACTATTATTTTAACGCATACAAGCAGTTTTTACATGCTTTATGACAATTAGGTGCAAATGAGTCTTTATAGGCAAAATTGCTTTATTTCATGAGGGTAAGTCTATTTACACTATAACATTCAGGCTTGGATCATTCTCTCATAAGAAAATGCAAACTGCATATTTACTATCATTTTAACGCATACAAGCAGTTTTTACATGCTTTATGACAATTAGGTGCAATCGAGTCTTTATAGGCAAAATTGCTTTATTTTACGAAGGTAAGTCTATTTTCACTATAACATTCAGGTTTGGATCATTCTCTCATAAGAAAATGCAAACTGCATATTAACTATTATTTTAACGCATACAAGCAGTTTTTACATGCTTTATGACAATTAGGTGCAATCGAGTCTTTATAGGCAAAATTGCTTTATTTTACGAAGGTAAGTCTATTTTCACTATAACATTCAGGTTTGGATCATTCTCTCATAAGAAAATGCAAACTGCATATTAACTATCATTTTAACGCATACAAGCAGTTTTTACATGACAATTAGGTGCAAATGAGTCTTTATAGGCAAAATTGCTTTATTTCATGAGGGTAAGTCTATTTACACTATAACATTCAGGTTTGGATCATTCTCTCATAAGAAAATGCAAACTGCATAATAACCATTATTTTAACGCAGACAAGCAGTTTTTACATGCTACACGACAATTGCATGCAAATGAGTCCTTATAGGGAAAATTGCTTTATTTTACAAAGGTAAGTCTATTTACACTATAACATTCAGGTTTGGATCATTCTCTCATAAGAAAATGCAAACTGCATATTAACCATTATTTAAACGCAGACAAGCAGTTTTTACATGCTTTACGACAATTAGGTGCAAATGAGTCTTTATAGGCAAAATTGCTTTATTTCATGAGGGTAAGTCTATTTACACTATAAAATTCAGGTTTGGATCATTCTCTCATAAGAAAATGCAAACTGCATATTTACTATCATTTTCACGCAGACAAGCAGTTTTTACATGCTTCACGACAATTGCGTGCAAATGAGTCCTTATATGCAAAATTGCTTTATTTTACAAAGGAGGGGTCTATTTACACTATAATATTAGGTTTGGATTATTCTCTCATAAGAAAATGCAAACTGCATATTAACCAATATTTTAACGTATACAAGCAGTTTTTACATGCTTTATGACAATTAATGGCAAATGAGTCCTTATAAGCAAAATTGCTTTATTTCATGAAGGTAAGTCTATTTACACTATAACATTTAGGTTTGGATCATTCTCTCATAAGAAAATGCAAACTGCATATTAACCATTATTTTAACGCAAACAAGCAGTTTTTACATGCTTCACGACAATTGCGTGCAAATGAGTCCTTATAGGCAAAATTGCTTTATTTTTCAAAGGTAAGTCTATTTACACTATAACATTCAGGTTTGGATCATTCTCTCATAAGAAAATGCAAACTGTATATTAACTATTATTTAAACGCAGACAAGCAGTTTTTACATGCTTTACGACAATTAGGTGCAAATGAGTCCTTATAGGCAAATAAGTCTTTATAGGCAAAATTGCTTTATTTCATGAGGGTAAGTCTATTTACACTTTAACATTCAGGTTTGGATCATTCTCTCATAAGAAAATGGAAACTGCATATTATCCATTATTTTAACGCAGACAAGCAGTTTTTACATGCTTTACGACAATTAGGTTCAAATAAGTCCTTATAGGCAAAATTGCTTTATTTTACAAAGGTAAGTTTACTTAAACTATAACATTCAGGTTTAGATCATTCTCTCATAAGAAAATGCAAACTGCATATTAACTATTATTTTAACGCATACAAGCAGTTTTTTCATGCTTTATGACAATTAGGTGCAAATGAGTCTTTATAGGCAAAATTGCTTTATTTCATGAGGGTAAGTCTATTTACACTATAACATTCAGGTTTGGATCATTCTCTCATAAGAAAATGCAAACTGCATATTTACTATCATTTTAACGCATACAAGCAGTTTTTACATGCTTTATGACAATTAGGTGCCAATGAGTCTTTATAGGCAAAATTGCTTTATTTCATGAGGGTAAGTCTATTTACACTATAACATTCAGGTTTGGATCATTCTTTCATAAGAAAATGCAAACTGAATATTAACCATTATTTTAACGCAGACAAGCAGTTTTTACATGCTTCACGACAATTGCGTGCAAATGAGTCCTTATAGGCAAAATTGCTTTATTTTACAAAGGTAAGTCTATTCTTACTATAACATTCAGGTTTAGATCATTCTCTCATAAGAAAATGCAAACTGCATAATAACCATTATTTTAACGCAGACAAGCAGTTTTTACATGCTACACGACAATTGCATGCAAATGAGTCCTTATAGGCAAAATTGCTTTATTTTACAAAGGTAAGTCTATTTACACTATAACATTCAGGTTTGGATCATTCTCTCATAAGAAAATGCAAACTGCATATTAACCATTATTTAAACGCAGACAAGCAGTTTTTACATGCTTTACGACAATTAGGTGCAAATGAGTCTTTATAGGCAAAATTGCTTTATTTCATGAGGGTAAGTCTATTTACACTATAACATTCAGGTTTGGATCATTCTCTCATAAGAAAATGCAAACTGCATATTTACTATCATTTTCACGCAGACAAGCAGTTTTTACATGCTTCACGACAATTGCGTGCAAATGAGTCCTTATAGGCAAAATTGCTTCTTTTTACAAAGGTAAGTCTATTTACACTATAACATTCAGGTTTGGATCATTCTCTCATAAGAAAATGCAAACTGCATATTAACTATTATTTAAACGCAGACAAGCAGTTTTTACATGCTTTACGACAATTAGGTGCAAATGAGTCCTTATAGGCAAAATTGCTTTATTTCATGAGGGTAAGTCTATTTACACTATAACATTTAGGTTTGGATCATTCTCTCATAAGAAAATGCAATCTGCATATTAACTATTATTTTAACGCAGACAAGCAGTTTTTACATGCTTTATGACAATTAGGTGCAAATGAGTCTTTATAGGCAAAATTGCTTTATTTCATGAGGGTAAGTCTATTTACACTTTAACATTCAGGTTTGGATCATTCTCTCATAAGAAAATGCAAACTGCATATTATCCATTATTTTAACGCAGACAAGCAGTTTTTACATGCTTTACGACAATTAGGTGCAAATAAGTCCTTATAGGCAAAATTGCTTTATTTCATGAGGGTAAGTCTATTTACACTAGAACATTCAGGTTTGGATCATTCTCTCATAAGAAAATGCAAACTGCATATTAACTATTATTTTAACGCATACAAGCAGTTTTTACATGCTTTATGACAATTAGGTGCAAATGAGTCTTTATAGGCAAAATTGCTTTATTTCATGAGGGTAAGTCTATTTACACTATAACATTCAGGTTTGGATCATTCTCTCATAAGAAAATGCAAACTGCATATTTACTATCATTTTAACGCATACAAGCAGTTTTTACATGCTTTATGACAATTAGGTGCAAATGAGTCTTTATAGGCAAAATTGCTTTATTTCATGAGGGTAAGTCTATTTACACTATAACATTCAGGTTTGGATCATTCTCTCATAAGAAAATGCAAACTGCATATTTACTATCATTTTAACGCATACAAGCAGTTTTTACATGCTTTATGACAATTAGGTGCAAATGAGTCCTTATAGGCAAAATTGCTTTATTTTACAAAGGTAAGTCTATTCTTACTATAACATTCAGGTTTAGATCATTCTCTCATAAGAAAATGCAAACTGCATATTAACCATTATTTTAACGCTGACAAGCAGTTTTTACATGCTTTATGACAATTAAGGGCAAATGAGTCCTTATAGGATAAATTGCTTTATTTCATGAAGGTAAGTCTATTTACACTATAACATTTAGGTTTGGATCATTCTCTCATAAGAAAATGCAAACTGCATATTAACCATTATTTTAACGCTGACAAGCAGTTTTTACATGCTTTATGACAATTAGGGGCAAATGAGTCCCTATAGGCAAAATTGCTTTATTTCATGAAGGTAAGTCTATTTACACTATAACATTTAGGTTTGGATCATTCTCTCATAAGAAAATGCAAACTGCATAATAACCATTATTTTAACGCAGACAAGCAGTTTTTACATGCTTCACGACAATTGCATGCAAATGAGTCCTTATAGGCAAAATTGCTTTATTTTACAAAGGTAAGTCTATTTACACTATAACATTCAGGTTTGGATCATTCTCTCATAAGAAAATGCAAACTGCATATTAACCATTATTTAAACGCAGACAAGCAGTTTTTACATGCTTTACGACAATTAGGTGCAAATGAGTCTTTATTGGCAAAATTGCTTTATTTTATGAGGGTAGGTCTATTTACACTATAACATTCAGGTTTGGATCATTCTCTCATAAGAAAATGCAAACTGCATATTTACTATCATTTTCACGCAGACAAGCAGTTTTTACATGCTTCACGACAATCGCGTGCAAATGAGTCCTTATATGCAAAATTGCTTTATTTTACAAAGGTAAGTCTATTTACACTATAATAATCAGGTTTGGATCATTCTCTCATAAGAAAATGCAAACTGCATATTAACCATTATTTTAACGCTTACAAGCAGTTTTTACATGCTTTATGACAATTAGGGGCAAATGAGTCCTTATAGGCAAATTTGGTTTATTTCATGAAGGTAAGTCTATTTACACAATAACATTTAGGGTTGGATCATTCTCTCATAAGAAAATGCAAACTGCATATTAACCATTATTTAAACGCAGACAAGCAGTTTTTACATGCTTTACGACAATTAGGTGCAAATGAGTCTTTATAGGCAAAATTGCTTTATTTCATGAGGGTAAGTCTATTTACACTATAACATTAGGTTTGGATCATTCTCTCATAAGAAAATGCAAACTGCATATTTACTATCATTTTCACGCAGACAAGCAGTTTTTACATGCTTCACGACATTTGCGTGCAAATGAGTCCTTATAGGCAAAATTACCTTATTTTACAAAGGTACGTCTATTTACACTATAACATTCAGGTTTGGATCATTCTCTCATAAGAAAATGCAAACTGCGTATCAACCATTATTTTAACGCATACAAGCATTTTTTACATGCTTTATGACAATTAGGTGCAAATGAGTCTTTATAGGCAAAATTGCTTTATTTCATGAGGGAAAGTCTATTTACACTATAACATTCAGGTTTGGATCATTCTCTCATAAGAAAATGTAAACTGCATATTAACCATTATTTTAACGCAGACAAGCAGTTTTTACATGCTTTATGACAATTAGGTGCAAATGAGTCTTTATAGGCAAAATTGCTTTATTTCATGAAGGTAAGTCTATTTACACTATAACATTGAGGTTTCGATCATTCTTTCATAAGAAAATGTAAACTGCATATTAACCATTATTTTAACGCAGACAAGCAGTTTTTACATGCTTCACGACAATTGCGTGCAAATGAGTCCTTATAGGCAAAATTGCTTTATTTTACAAAGGTAAGTCTATTTTTACTATAACAATTAGGTTTGGATCATTCTCTCATAAGAAAATGCAAACTGCATATTAACCATTATTTTAACGCTGACAAGCAGTTTTTACATGCTTTATGACAATTAGAAGCAAATGAGTCATTATAGACAAAATTGCTTTATTTCATGAAGGTAAGTCTATTTACACTATAACATTCAGGTTTGGATCATTCTTTCATAAGAAAATGTACACTGCATATTAACCATTATTTTAACGCAGACAAGCAGTTTTTACATGCTTCACGACAATTGCGTGCAAATAAGTCCTTATAGGCAAAATTGCCTTATTTTACAAAGGTAAGTCTATTTACACTATAACATTCAGGTTTGGATCATTCTTTCATAAGAAAATGTACACTGCATATTAACCATTATTTTAACGCAGACAAGCAGTTTTTACATGCTTTACGACAATTAGGTGCAAATGAGTCTTTATAGGCAAAATTGCTTTATTTCATGAGGGTAAGTCTATTTACACTATAAAATTCAGGTTTGGATCATTCTCTCATAAGAAAATGCAAACTGCATATTTACTATCATTTTCACGCAGACAAGCAGTTTTTACATGCTTCACGACAATTGCGTGCAAATGAGTCCTTATATGCAAAATTGCTTTATTTTACAAAGGAGGGGTCTATTTACACTATAATATTAGGTTTGGATTATTCTCTCATAAGAAAATGCAAACTGCATATTAACCAATATTTTAACGTATACAAGCAGTTTTTACATGCTTTATGACAATTAATGGCAAATGAGTCCTTATAAGCAAAATTGCTTTATTTCATGAAGGTAAGTCTATTTACACTATAACATTTAGGTTTGGATCATTCTCTCATAAGAAAATGCAAACTGCATATTAACCATTATTTTAACGCAAACAAGCAGTTTTTACATGCTTCACGACAATTGCGTGCAAATGAGTCCTTATAGGCAAAATTGCTTTATTTTTCAAAGGTAAGTCTATTTACACTATAACATTCAGGTTTGGATCATTCTCTCATAAGAAAATGCAAACTGCATATTAACTATTATTTAAACGCAGACAAGCAGTTTTTACATGCTTTACGACAATTAGGTGCAAATGAGTCCTTATAGGCAAAATTGCTTTATTTCATGAGGGTAAGTCTATTTACACTATAACATTTAGGTTTGGATCATTCTCTCATAAGAAAATGCAAACTGCATATTAACCATTATTTAAACGCAGACAAGCAGTTTTTACATGCTTTACGACAATTAGGTGCAAATAAGTCTTTATAGGCAAAATTGCTTTATTTCATGAGGGTAAGTCTATTTACACTTTAACATTCAGGTTTGGATCATTCTCTCATAAGAAAATGCAAACTGCATATTATCCATTATTTTAACGCAGACAAGCAGTTTTTACATGCTTTACGACAATTAGGTTCAAATAAGTCCTTATAGGCAAAATTGCTTTATTTTACAAAGGTAAGTTTACTTAAACTATAACATTCAGGTTTAGATCATTCTCTCATAAGAAAATGCAAACTGCATATTAACTATTATTTTAACGCATACAAGCAGTTTTTTCATGCTTTATGACAATTAGGTGCAAATGAGTCTTTATAGGCAAAATTGCTTTATTTCATGAGGGTAAGTCTATTTACACTATAACATTCAGGTTTGGATCATTCTCTCATAAGAAAATGCAAACTGCATATTTACTATCATTTTAACGCATACAAGCAGTTTTTACATGCTTTATGACAATTAGGTGCCAATGAGTCTTTATAGGCAAAATTGCTTTATTTCATGAGGGTAAGTCTATTTACACTATAACATTCAGGTTTGGATCATTCTTTCATAAGAAAAAATCGCAAACTGAATATTAACCATTATTTTAACGCAGACAAGCAGTTTTTACATGCTTCACGACAATTGCGTGCAAATGAGTCCTTATAGGCAAAATTGCTTTATTTTACAAAGGTAAGTCTATTCTTACTATAACATTCAGGTTTAGATCATTCTCTCATAAGAAAATGCAAACTGCATAATAACCATTATTTTAACGCAGACAAGCAGTTTTTACATGCTACACGACAATTGCATGCAAATGAGTCCTTATAGGCAAAATTGCTTTATTTTACAAAGGTAAGTCTATTTACACTATAACATTCAGGTTTGGATCATTCTTTCATAAGAAAATGCAAACTGCATATTAACCATTATTTTAACGCAGACAAGCAGTTTTTACATGCTTTATGACAATTAGGTGCAAATAAGTCTTTATAGGCAAAATTGCTTTATTTCATGAGAATAAGTCTATTTACACTTTAACATTCAGGTTTGGATCATTCTCTCATAAGAAAATGCAAACTGCATATTATCCATTATTTTAACGCAGACAAGCAGTTTTTACATGCTTTACGACAATTAGGTTCAAATAAGTCCTTATAGGCAAAATTGCTTTATTTTACAAAGGTAAGTTTACTTAAACTATAACATTCAGGTTTAGATCATTCTCTCATAAGAAAATGCAAACTGCATATTAACTATTATTTTAACGCATACAAGCAGTTTTTACATGCTTTATGACAATTAGGTGCAAATGAGTCTTTATAGGCAAAATTGCTTTATTTCATGAGGGTAAGTCTATTTACACTATAACATTCAGGTTTGGATCATTCTCTCATAAGAAAATGCAAACTGCATATTTACTATCATTTTCACGCAGACAAGCAGTTTTTACATGCTTCACGACAATTGCGTGCAAATGAGTCCTTATAGGCAAAATTGCTTCTTTTTACAAAGGTAAGTCTATTTACACTATAACATTCAGGTTTGGATCATTCTCTCATAAGAAAATGCAATCTGCATATTAACCATTATTTTAACGCAGACAAGCAGTTTTTACATGCTTTATGACAATTAGGTGCAAATGAGTCTTTATAGGCAAAATTGCTTTATTTCATGAGGGTAAGTCTATTTACACTAGAACATTCAGGTTTGGATCATTCTCTCATAAGAAAATGCAATCTGCATATTAACCATTATTTTAACGCAGACAAGCAGTTTTTACATGCTTTATGACAATTAGGTGCAAATGAGTCTTAATAGGCAAAATTGCTTTATTTCATGAGGGTAAGTCTATTTACACTTTAACATTCAGGTTTGGATCATTCTCTCATAAGAAAATGCAAACTGCATATTATCCATTATTTTAACGCAGACAAGCAGTTTTTACATGCTTTACGACAATTAGGTGCAAATAAGTCCTTATAGGCAAAATTGCTTTATTTCATGAGGGTAAGTCTATTTACACTAGAACATTCAGGTTTGGATCATTCTCTCATAAGAAAATGCAAACTGCATATTAACTATTATTTTAACGCATACAAGCAGTTTTTACATGCTTTATGACAATTAGGTGCAAATGAGTCTTTATAGGCAAAATTGCTTTATTTCATGAGGGTAAGTCTATTTACACTATAACATTCAGGTTTGGATCATTCTCTCATAAGAAAATGCAAACTGCATATTTACTATCATTTTAACGCATACAAGCAGTTTTTACATGCTTTATGACAATTAGGTGCAAATGAGTCTTTATAGGCAAAATTGCTTTATTTCATGAGGGTAAGTCTATTTACACTATAACATTCAGGTTTGGATCATTCTCTCATAAGAAAATGCAAACTGCATATTTACTATCATTTTAACGCATACAAGCAGTTTTTACATGCTTTATGACAATTAGGTGCAAATGAGTCCTTATAGGCAAAATTGCTTTATTTTACAAAGGTAAGTCTATTCTTACTATAACATTCAGGTTTAGATCATTCTCTCATAAGAAAATGCAAACTGCATATTAACCATTATTTTAACGCTGACAAGCAGTTTTTACATGCTTTATGACAATTAAGGGCAAATGAGTCCTTATAGGATAAATTGCTTTATTTCATGAAGGTAAGTCTATTTACACTATAACATTTAGGTTTGGATCATTCTCTCATAAGAAAATGCAAACTGCATATTAACCATTATTTTAACGCTGACAAGCAGTTTTTACATGCTTTATGACAATTAGGGGCAAATGAGTCCCTATAGGCAAAATTGCTTTATTTCATGAAGGTAAGTCTATTTACACTATAACATTTAGGTTTGGATCATTCTCTCATAAGAAAATGCAAACTGCATAATAACCATTATTTTAACGCAGACAAGCAGTTTTTACATGCTTCACGACAATTGCATGCAAATGAGTCCTTATAGGCCAAATTTCTTTATTTTACAAAGGTAAGTCTATTTACACTATAACATTCAGGTTTGGATCATTCTCTCATAAGAAAATGCAAACTGCATATTAACCATTATTTAAACGCAGACAAGCAGTTTTTACATGCTTTACGACAATTAGGTGCAAATGAGTCTTTATTGGCAAAATTGCTTTATTTTATGAGGGTAGGTCTATTTACACTATAACATTCAGGTTTGGATCATTCTCTCATAAGAAAATGCAAACTGCATATTTACTATCATTTTCACGCAGACAAGCAGTTTTTACATGCTTCACGACAATCGCGTGCAAATGAGTCCTTATATGCAAAATTGCTTTATTTTACAAAGGTAAGTCTATTTACACTATAATATTCAGGTTTGGATCATTCTCTCATAAGAAAATGCAAACTGCATATTAACCATTATTTTAACGCTTACAAGCAGTTTTTACATGCTTTATGACAATTAGGGGCAAATGAGTCCTTATAGGCAAATTTGGTTTATTTCATGAAGGTAAGTCTATTTACACAATAACATTTAGGGTTGGATCATTCTCTCATAAGAAAATGCAAACTGCATATTAACCATTATTTAAACGCAGACAAGCAGTTTTTACATGCTTTACGACAATTAGGTGCAAATGAGTCTTTATAGGCAAAATTGCTTTATTTCATGAGGGTAAGTCTATTTACACTATAACATTAGGTTTGGATCATTCTCTCATAAGAAAATGCAAACTGCATATTTACTATCATTTTCACGCAGACAAGCAGTTTTTACATGCTTCACGACATTTGCGTGCAAATGAGTCCTTATAGGCAAAATTACCTTATTTTACAAAGGTACGTCTATTTACACTATAACATTCAGGTTTGGATCATTCTCTCATAAGAAAATGCAAACTGCGTATCAACCATTATTTTAACGCATACAAGCATTTTTTACATGCTTTATGACAATTAGGTGCAAATGAGTCTTTATAGGCAAAATTGCTTTATTTCATGAGGGAAAGTCTATTTACACTATAACATTCAGGTTTGGATCATTCTCTCATAAGAAAATGTAAACTGCATATTAACCATTATTTTAACGCAGACAAGCAGTTTTTACATGCTTTATGACAATTAGGTGCAAATGAGTCTTTATAGGCAAAATTGCTTTATTTCATGAAGGTAAGTCTATTTACACTATAACATTGAGGTTTCGATCATTCTTTCATAAGAAAATGTAAACTGCATATTAACCATTATTTTAACGCAGACAAGCAGTTTTTACATGCTTTATGACAATTAGGTGCAAATGAGTCTTTATAGGCAAAATTGCTTTATTTCATGAGGGTAAGTCTATTTTCACTATAACATTCAGGTTTGGATCATTCTCTCATAAGAAAATGCAAACTGCATATTAACTATCATTTTAACGCATACAAGCAGTTTTTACATGCTTTATGACAATTAGGTGCAAATGAGTCTTTATAGGCAAAATTGCTTTATTTCATGAGGGTAAGTCTATTTACACTATAACATTCAGGTTTGGATCATTCTCTCATAAGAAAATGCAAACTGCATAATAACCATTATTTTAACGCAGACAAGCAGTTTTTACATGCTACACGACAATTGCATGCAAATGAGTCCTTATAGGGAAAATTGCTTTATTTTACAAAGGTAAGTCTATTTACACTATAACATTCAGGTTTGGATCATTCTCTCATAAGAAAATGCAAACTGCATATTAACCATTATTTAAACGCAGACAAGCAGTTTTTACATGCTTTACGACAATTAGGTGCAAATGAGTCTTTATAGGCAAAATTGCTTTATTTCATGAGGGTAAGTCTATTTACACTATAAAATTCAGGTTTGGATCATTCTCTCATAAGAAAATGCAAACTGCATATTTACTATCATTTTCACGCAGACAAGCAGTTTTTACATGCTTCACGACAATTGCGTGCAAATGAGTCCTTATATGCAAAATTGCTTTATTTTACAAAGGAGGGGTCTATTTACACTATAATATTAGGTTTGGATTATTCTCTCATAAGAAAATGCAAACTGCATATTAACCAATATTTTAACGTATACAAGCAGTTTTTACATGCTTTATGACAATTAATGGCAAATGAGTCCTTATAAGCAAAATTGCTTTATTTCATGAAGGTAAGTCTATTTACACTATAACATTTAGGTTTGGATCATTCTCTCATAAGAAAATGCAAACTGCATATTAACCATTATTTTAACGCAAACAAGCAGTTTTTACATGCTTCACGACAATTGCGTGCAAATGAGTCCTTATAGGCAAAATTGCTTTATTTTTCAAAGGTAAGTCTATTTACACTATAACATTCAGGTTTGGATCATTCTCTCATAAGAAAATGCAAACTGCATATTAACTATTATTTAAACGCAGACAAGCAGTTTTTACATGCTTTACGACAATTAGGTGCAAATGAGTCCTTATAGGCAAAATTGCTTTATTTCATGAGGGTAAGTCTATTTACACTATAACATTTAGGTTTGGATCATTCTCTCATAAGAAAATGCAAACTGCATATTAACCATTATTTAAACGCAGACAAGCAGTTTTTACATGCTTTACGACAATTAGGTGCAAATAAGTCTTTATAGGCAAAATTGCTTTATTTCATGAGGGTAAGTCTATTTACACTTTAACATTCAGGTTTGGATCATTCTCTCATAAGAAAATGGAAACTGCATATTATCCATTATTTTAACGCAGACAAGCAGTTTTTACATGCTTTACGACAATTAGGTTCAAATAAGTCCTTATAGGCAAAATTGCTTTATTTTACAAAGGTAAGTTTACTTAAACTATAACATTCAGGTTTAGATCATTCTCTCATAAGAAAATGCAAACTGCATATTAACTATTATTTTAACGCATACAAGCAGTTTTTTCATGCTTTATGACAATTAGGTGCAAATGAGTCTTTATAGGCAAAATTGCTTTATTTCATGAGGGTAAGTCTATTTACACTATAACATTCAGGTTTGGATCATTCTCTCATAAGAAAATGCAAACTGCATATTTACTATCATTTTAACGCATACAAGCAGTTTTTACATGCTTTATGACAATTAGGTGCCAATGAGTCTTTATAGGCAAAATTGCTTTATTTCATGAGGGTAAGTCTATTTACACTATAACATTCAGGTTTGGATCATTCTTTCATAAGAAAATGCAAACTGAATATTAACCATTATTTTAACGCAGACAAGCAGTTTTTACATGCTTCACGACAATTGCGTGCAAATGAGTCCTTATAGGCAAAATTGCTTTATTTTACAAAGGTAAGTCTATTCTTACTATAACATTCAGGTTTAGATCATTCTCTCATAAGAAAATGCAAACTGCATAATAACCATTATTTTAACGCAGACAAGCAGTTTTTACATGCTACACGACAATTGCATGCAAATGAGTCCTTATAGGCAAAATTGCTTTATTTTACAAAGGTAAGTCTATTTACACTATAAAATTCAGGTTTGGATCATTCTCTCATAAGAAAATGCAAACTGCATGTTAACCATTATTTAAACGCAGACAAGCAGTTTTTACATGCTTTACGACAATTAGGTGCAAATGAGTCTTTATAGGCAAAATTGCTTTATTTCATGAGGGTAAGTCTATTTACACTATAACATTCAGGTTTGGATCATTCTCTCATAAGAAAATGCAAACTGCATATTTACTATCATTTTCACGCAGACAAGCAGTTTTTACATGCTTCACGACAATTGCGTGCAAATGAGTCCTTATAGGCAAAATTGCTTCTTTTTACAAAGGTAAGTCTATTTACACTATAACATTCAGGTTTGGATCATTCTCTCATAAGAAAATGCAAACTGCATATTAACTATTATTTAAACGCAGACAAGCAGTTTTTACATGCTTTACGACAATTAGGTGCAAATGAGTCCTTATAGGCAAAATTGCTTTATTTCATGAGGGTAAGTCTATTTACACTATAACATTTAGGTTTGGATCATTCTCTCATAAGAAAATGCAATCTGCATATTAACTATTATTTTAACGCAGACAAGCAGTTTTTACATGCTTTATGACAATTAGGTGCAAATGAGTCTTTATAGGCAAAATTGCTTTATTTCATGAGGGTAAGTCTATTTACACTTTAACATTCAGGTTTGGATCATTCTCTCATAAGAAAATGCAAACTGCATATTATCCATTATTTTAACGCAGACAAGCAGTTTTTACATGCTTTACGACAATTAGGTGCAAATAAGTCCTTATAGGCAAAATTGCTTTATTTCATGAGGGTAAGTCTATTTACACTAGAACATTCAGGTTTGGATCATTTTCTCATAAGAAAATACAAACTGCATATTAACTATTATTTTAACGCATACAAGCAGTTTTTACATGCTTTATGACAATTAGGTGCAAATGAGTCTTTATAGGCAAAATTGCTTTATTTCATGAGGGTAAGTCTATTTACACTATAACATTCAGGTTTGGATCATTCTCTCATAAGAAAATGCAAACTGCATATTTACTATCATTTTAACGCATACAAGCAGTTTTTACATGCTTTATGACAATTAGGTGCAAATGAGTCTTTATAGGCAAAATTGCTTTATTTCATGAGGGTAAGTCTATTTACACTATAACATTCAGGTTTGGATCATTCTCTCATAAGAAAATGCAAACTGCATATTTACTATCATTTTAACGCATACAAGCAGTTTTTACATGCTTTATGACAATTAGGTGCAAATGAGTCCTTATAGGCAAAATTGCTTTATTTTACAAAGGTAAGTCTATTCTTACTATAACATTCAGGTTTAGATCATTCTCTCATAAGAAAATGCAAACTGCATATTAACCATTATTTTAACGCTGACAAGCAGTTTTTACATGCTTTATGACAATTAAGGGCAAATGAGTCCTTATAGGATAAATTGCTTTATTTCATGAAGGTAAGTCTATTTACACTATAACATTTAGGTTTGGATCATTCTCTCATAAGAAAATGCAAACTGCATATTAACCATTATTTTAACGCTGACAAGCAGTTTTTACATGCTTTATGACAATTAGGGGCAAATGAGTCCCTATAGGCAAAATTGCTTTATTTCATGAAGGTAAGTCTATTTACACTATAACATTTAGGTTTGGATCATTCTCTCATAAGAAAATGCAAACTGCATAATAACCATTATTTTAACGCAGACAAGCAGTTTTTACATGCTTCACGACAATTGCATGCAAATGAGTCCTTATAGGCAAAATTGCTTTATTTTACAAAGGTAAGTCTATTTACACTATAACATTCAGGTTTGGATCATTCTCTCATAAGAAAATGCAAACTGCATATTAACCATTATTTAAACGCAGACAAGCAGTTTTTACATGCTTTACGACAATTAGGTGCAAATGAGTCTTTATTGGCAAAATTGCTTTATTTTATGAGGGTAGGTCTATTTACACTATAACATTCAGGTTTGGATCATTCTCTCATAAGAAAATGCAAACTGCATATTTACTATCATTTTCACGCAGACAAGCAGTTTTTACATGCTTCACGACAATCGCGTGCAAATGAGTCCTTATATGCAAAATTGCTTTATTTTACAAAGGTAAGTCTATTTACACTATAATAATCAGGTTTGGATCATTCTCTCATAAGAAAATGCAAACTGCATATTAACCATTATTTTAACGCTTACAAGCAGTTTTTACATGCTTTATGACAATTAGGGGCAAATGAGTCCTTATAGGCAAATTTGGTTTATTTCATGAAGGTAAGTCTATTTACACAATAACATTTAGGGTTGGATCATTCTCTCATAAGAAAATGCAAACTGCATATTAACCATTATTTAAACGCAGACAAGCAGTTTTTACATGCTTTACGACAATTAGGTGCAAATGAGTCTTTATAGGCAAAATTGCTTTATTTCATGAGGGTAAGTCTATTTACACTATAACATTAGGTTTGGATCATTCTCTCATAAGAAAATGCAAACTGCATATTTACTATCATTTTCACGCAGACAAGCAGTTTTTACATGCTTCACGACATTTGCGTGCAAATGAGTCCTTATAGGCAAAATTACCTTATTTTACAAAGGTACGTCTATTTACACTATAACATTCAGGTTTGGATCATTCTCTCATAAGAAAATGCAAACTGCGTATCAACCATTATTTTAACGCATACAAGCATTTTTTACATGCTTTATGACAATTAGGTGCAAATGAGTCTTTATAGGCAAAATTGCTTTATTTCATGAGGGAAAGTCTATTTACACTATAACATTCAGGTTTGGATCATTCTCTCATAAGAAAATGTAAACTGCATATTAACCATTATTTTAACGCAGACAAGCAGTTTTTACATGCTTTATGACAATTAGGTGCAAATGAGTCTTTATAGGCAAAATTGCTTTATTTCATGAAGGTAAGTCTATTTACACTATAACATTGAGGTTTCGATCATTCTTTCATAAGAAAATGTAAACTGCATATTAACCATTATTTTAACGCAGACAAGCAGTTTTTACATGCTTCACGACAATTGCGTGCAAATGAGTCCTTATAGGCAAAATTGCTTTATTTTACAAAGGTAAGTCTATTTTTACTATAACAATTAGGTTTGGATCATTCTCTCATAAGAAAATGCAAACTGCATATTAACCATTATTTTAACGCTGACAAGCAGTTTTTACATGCTTTATGACAATTAGAAGCAAATGAGTCATTATAGACAAAATTGCTTTATTTCATGAAGGTAAGTCTATTTACACTATAACATTCAGGTTTGGATCATTCTTTCATAAGAAAATGTACACTGCATATTAACCATTATTTTAACGCAGACAAGCAGTTTTTACATGCTTCACGACAATTGCGTGCAAATAAGTCCTTATAGGCAAAATTGCCTTATTTTACAAAGGTAAGTCTATTTACACTATAACATTCAGGTTTGGATCATTCTTTCATAAGAAAATGTACACTGCATATTAACCATTATTTTAACGCAGACAAGCAGTTTTTACATGCTTTACGACAATTAGGTGCAAATGAGTCTTTATAGGCAAAATTGCTTTATTTCATGAGGGTAAGTCTATTTACACTATAAAATTCAGGTTTGGATCATTCTCTCATAAGAAAATGCAAACTGCATATTTACTATCATTTTCACGCAGACAAGCAGTTTTTACATGCTTCACGACAATTGCGTGCAAATGAGTCCTTATATGCAAAATTGCTTTATTTTACAAAGGAGGGGTCTATTTACACTATAATATTAGGTTTGGATTATTCTCTCATAAGAAAATGCAAACTGCATATTAACCAATATTTTAACGTATACAAGCAGTTTTTACATGCTTTATGACAATTAATGGCAAATGAGTCCTTATAAGCAAAATTGCTTTATTTCATGAAGGTAAGTCTATTTACACTATAACATTTAGGTTTGGATCATTCTCTCATAAGAAAATGCAAACTGCATATTAACCATTATTTTAACGCAAACAAGCAGTTTTTACATGCTTCACGACAATTGCGTGCAAATGAGTCCTTATAGGCAAAATTGCTTTATTTTTCAAAGGTAAGTCTATTTACACTATAACATTCAGGTTTGGATCATTCTCTCATAAGAAAATGCAAACTGCATATTAACTATTATTTAAACGCAGACAAGCAGTTTTTACATGCTTTACGACAATTAGGTGCAAATGAGTCCTTATAGGCAAAATTGCTTTATTTCATGAGGGTAAGTCTATTTACACTATAACATTTAGGTTTGGATCATTCTCTCATAAGAAAATGCAAACTGCATATTAACCATTATTTAAACGCAGACAAGCAGTTTTTACATGCTTTACGACAATTAGGTGCAAATAAGTCTTTATAGGCAAAATTGCTTTATTTCATGAGGGTAAGTCTATTTACACTTTAACATTCAGGTTTGGATCATTCTCTCATAAGAAAATGCAAACTGCATATTATCCATTATTTTAACGCAGACAAGCAGTTTTTACATGCTTTACGACAATTAGGTTCAAATAAGTCCTTATAGGCAAAATTGCTTTATTTTACAAAGGTAAGTTTACTTAAACTATAACATTCAGGTTTAGATCATTCTCTCATAAGAAAATGCAAACTGCATATTAACTATTATTTTAACGCATACAAGCAGTTTTTTCATGCTTTATGACAATTAGGTGCAAATGAGTCTTTATAGGCAAAATTGCTTTATTTCATGAGGGTAAGTCTATTTACACTATAACATTCAGGTTTGGATCATTCTCTCATAAGAAAATGCAAACTGCATATTTACTATCATTTTAACGCATACAAGCAGTTTTTACATGCTTTATGACAATTAGGTGCCAATGAGTCTTTATAGGCAAAATTGCTTTATTTCATGAGGGTAAGTCTATTTACACTATAACATTCAGGTTTGGATCATTCTTTCATAAGAAAAAATCGCAAACTGAATATTAACCATTATTTTAACGCAGACAAGCAGTTTTTACATGCTTCACGACAATTGCGTGCAAATGAGTCCTTATAGGCAAAATTGCTTTATTTTACAAAGGTAAGTCTATTCTTACTATAACATTCAGGTTTAGATCATTCTCTCATAAGAAAATGCAAACTGCATAATAACCATTATTTTAACGCAGACAAGCAGTTTTTACATGCTACACGACAATTGCATGCAAATGAGTCCTTATAGGCAAAATTGCTTTATTTTACAAAGGTAAGTCTATTTACACTATAACATTCAGGTTTGGATCATTCTTTCATAAGAAAATGCAAACTGCATATTAACCATTATTTTAACGCAGACAAGCAGTTTTTACATGCTTTATGACAATTAGGTGCAAATAAGTCTTTATAGGCAAAATTGCTTTATTTCATGAGAATAAGTCTATTTACACTTTAACATTCAGGTTTGGATCATTCTCTCATAAGAAAATGCAAACTGCATATTATCCATTATTTTAACGCAGACAAGCAGTTTTTACATGCTTTACGACAATTAGGTTCAAATAAGTCCTTATAGGCAAAATTGCTTTATTTTACAAAGGTAAGTTTACTTAAACTATAACATTCAGGTTTAGATCATTCTCTCATAAGAAAATGCAAACTGCATATTAACTATTATTTTAACGCATACAAGCAGTTTTTACATGCTTTATGACAATTAGGTGCAAATGAGTCTTTATAGGCAAAATTGCTTTATTTCATGAGGGTAAGTCTATTTACACTATAACATTCAGGTTTGGATCATTCTCTCATAAGAAAATGCAAACTGCATATTTACTATCATTTTCACGCAGACAAGCAGTTTTTACATGCTTCACGACAATTGCGTGCAAATGAGTCCTTATAGGCAAAATTGCTTCTTTTTACAAAGGTAAGTCTATTTACACTATAACATTCAGGTTTGGATCATTCTCTCATAAGAAAATGCAATCTGCATATTAACCATTATTTTAACGCAGACAAGCAGTTTTTACATGCTTTATGACAATTAGGTGCAAATGAGTCTTTATAGGCAAAATTGCTTTATTTCATGAGGGTAAGTCTATTTACACTAGAACATTCAGGTTTGGATCATTCTCTCATAAGAAAATGCAATCTGCATATTAACCATTATTTTAACGCAGACAAGCAGTTTTTACATGCTTTATGACAATTAGGTGCAAATGAGTCTTTATAGGCAAAATTGCTTTATTTCATGAGGGTAAGTCTATTTACACTTTAACATTCAGGTTTGGATCATTCTCTCATAAGAAAATGCAAACTGCATATTATCCATTATTTTAACGCAGACAAGCAGTTTTTACATGCTTTACGACAATTAGGTGCAAATAAGTCCTTATAGGCAAAATTGCTTTATTTCATGAGGGTAAGTCTATTTACACTAGAACATTCAGGTTTGGATCATTCTCTCATAAGAAAATGCAAACTGCATATTAACTATTATTTTAACGCATACAAGCAGTTTTTACATGCTTTATGACAATTAGGTGCAAATGAGTCTTTATAGGCAAAATTGCTTTATTTCATGAGGGTAAGTCTATTTACACTATAACATTCAGGTTTGGATCATTCTCTCATAAGAAAATGCAAACTGCATATTTACTATCATTTTAACGCATACAAGCAGTTTTTACATGCTTTATGACAATTAGGTGCAAATGAGTCTTTATAGGCAAAATTGCTTTATTTCATGAGGGTAAGTCTATTTACACTATAACATTCAGGTTTGGATCATTCTCTCATAAGAAAATGCAAACTGCATATTTACTATCATTTTAACGCATACAAGCAGTTTTTACATGCTTTATGACAATTAGGTGCAAATGAGTCCTTATAGGCAAAATTGCTTTATTTTACAAAGGTAAGTCTATTCTTACTATAACATTCAGGTTTAGATCATTCTCTCATAAGAAAATGCAAACTGCATATTAACCATTATTTTAACGCTGACAAGCAGTTTTTACATGCTTTATGACAATTAAGGGCAAATGAGTCCTTATAGGATAAATTGCTTTATTTCATGAAGGTAAGTCTATTTACACTATAACATTTAGGTTTGGATCATTCTCTCATAAGAAAATGCAAACTGCATATTAACCATTATTTTAACGCTGACAAGCAGTTTTTACATGCTTTATGACAATTAGGGGCAAATGAGTCCCTATAGGCAAAATTGCTTTATTTCATGAAGGTAAGTCTATTTACACTATAACATTTAGGTTTGGATCATTCTCTCATAAGAAAATGCAAACTGCATAATAACCATTATTTTAACGCAGACAAGCAGTTTTTACATGCTTCACGACAATTGCATGCAAATGAGTCCTTATAGGCCAAATTTCTTTATTTTACAAAGGTAAGTCTATTTACACTATAACATTCAGGTTTGGATCATTCTCTCATAAGAAAATGCAAACTGCATATTAACCATTATTTAAACGCAGACAAGCAGTTTTTACATGCTTTACGACAATTAGGTGCAAATGAGTCTTTATTGGCAAAATTGCTTTATTTTATGAGGGTAGGTCTATTTACACTATAACATTCAGGTTTGGATCATTCTCTCATAAGAAAATGCAAACTGCATATTTACTATCATTTTCACGCAGACAAGCAGTTTTTACATGCTTCACGACAATCGCGTGCAAATGAGTCCTTATATGCAAAATTGCTTTATTTTACAAAGGTAAGTCTATTTACACTATAATATTCAGGTTTGGATCATTCTCTCATAAGAAAATGCAAACTGCATATTAACCATTATTTTAACGCTTACAAGCAGTTTTTACATGCTTTATGACAATTAGGGGCAAATGAGTCCTTATAGGCAAATTTGGTTTATTTCATGAAGGTAAGTCTATTTACACAATAACATTTAGGGTTGGATCATTCTCTCATAAGAAAATGCAAACTGCATATTAACCATTATTTAAACGCAGACAAGCAGTTTTTACATGCTTTACGACAATTAGGTGCAAATGAGTCTTTATAGGCAAAATTGCTTTATTTCATGAGGGTAAGTCTATTTACACTATAACATTAGGTTTGGATCATTCTCTCATAAGAAAATGCAAACTGCATATTTACTATCATTTTCACGCAGACAAGCAGTTTTTACATGCTTCACGACATTTGCGTGCAAATGAGTCCTTATAGGCAAAATTACCTTATTTTACAAAGGTACGTCTATTTACACTATAACATTCAGGTTTGGATCATTCTCTCATAAGAAAATGCAAACTGCGTATCAACAATTATTTTAACGCATACAAGCATTTTTTCATGCTTTATGACAATTAGGTGCAAATGAGTCTTTATAGGCAAAATTGCTTTATTTCATGAGGGAAAGTCTATTTACACTATAACATTCAGGTTTGGATCATTCTCTCATAAGAAAATGTAAACTGCATATTAACCATTATTTTAACGCAGACAAGCAGTTTTTACATGCTTTATGACAATTAGGTGCAAATGAGTCTTTATAGGCAAAATTGCTTTATTTCATGAAGGTAAGTCTATTTACACTATAACATTGAGGTTTCGATCATTCTTTCATAAGAAAATGTAAACTGCATATTAACCATTATTTTAACGCAGACAAGCAGTTTTTACATGCTTCACGACAATTGCGTGCAAATGAGTCCTTATTGGCAAAATTGCTTTATTTTACAAAGGTAAGTCTATTTTTACTATAACAATTAGGTTTGGATCATTCTCTCATAAGAAAATGCAAACTGCATATTAACCATTATTTTAACGCTGACAAGCAGTTTTTACATGCTTTATGACAATTAGAAGCAAATGAGTCATTATAGACAAAATTGCTTTATTTCATTAAGGTAAGTCTATTTACACTATAACATTCAGGTTTGGATCATTCTTTCATAAGAAAATGTACACTGCATATTAACCATTATTTTAACGCAGACAAGCAGTTTTTACATGCTTCACGACAATTGCGTGCAAATGAGTCCTTATAGGCAAAATTGCCTTATTTTACAAAGGTAAGTCTATTTACACTATATATTTCAGGTTTGGATCATTCTCTCATAAGAAAATGCAAACTGCATATTAACCATTATTTTAACGCATACAAGCAGTTTTTAAATGCTTTATGACAATTAGGGGCAAATGAGTCCTTATAGGCAAAATTGCTTTATTTAATGAAGGTAAATCTATTTACACTATGACATTCAGGTTTGGATCTTTCTCTCATAAGAAAATGCAAACTGCATATTTACTATCATTTTAACGCATACAAGCAGTTTTTAAATGCTTTATGACAATTAGGTGCAAATGAGTCTTTATAGGCAAAATTGCTTTATTTTATGAAGGTAAGTCTATTTACACTATAACATTCATGTTTGGATCATTCTCTCATAAGAAAATGCAAACTGCATATTAACCATTATTTTAACGCAGACAAGCAGTTTTTACATGCTTCACGACAATTGCGTGCAAGTGAGTCTTTATATTCAAAATTGCTTTAATTTACAAAGGTAAGTCTATTTACACTATAACATTCAGGTTTGGATCATTCTCTCATAAGAAAATGCAAACTGCATATTAACCATTATTTAAACGCAGACAAGCAGTTTTTTGCATGCTTTACGACAATTAAGTGCAAATAAGTCTTTATAGGCAAAATTGCTTTATTTCATGAGGGTTAGTCTATTTACACTATAATATTCAGGTTTGGATCATTCTCTCATAAGAAAATGCAAACTGCATATTAACCATTATTTAAACGCAGACAAGCAGTTTTTACATGTTTTACGACAATTAAGTGCAAATAAGTCTTTATAGGCAAAATTGCTTTATTTTATGAAGGTAAGTCTATTTACACTATAACATTCAGGTTTGGATCATTCTCTCATAAGAAAATGCATACTGCATATTAACCATTATTTTAACGCAGACAAGCTGTTTTTACATGCTTCACGACAATTGCGTGCAAATGAGTCCTTATAGGCAAAATTGCTTTATTTTACAAAGGTAAGTCTATTTACACTATAATATTCAGGTTTGGATCATTCTCTCATAAGAAAATGCAAACTGCATATTAACCATTTTTAACGCATACAAGCAGTTTTTACATGCTTTATGACAATTAGGGGCAAATGAGTCCTTATAGGCAAAATTGCTTTATTTCATGAGGGTAAGTCTATTTACACTATTACATTTAGGTTTGAATCATTCTTTCATAAGAGAATGTAAACTGCATATTAACCATTATTTTAACGCAGACAAGCAGTTTTTACATGCTTTATGACAATTAGGTGCAAATGAGTCTTTATAGGCAAAATTGCTTTATTTCATGAGGGTAAGTCTATTTACACTATAACATTCAGGTTTGGATCAATCTCTCATAAGAAAATGCAAACTGCATATTAACCATTATTTAAACGCAGACAAGCAGTTTTTACATGCTTTACGACAATTAGGTGCAAATGAGTCTTTATAGGTAAAATTGCCTTATTTCATGAGGGTAAGTCTATTTACACTATAACATTCAGGTTTGGATCATTCTTTCATAAGAAAATGCAAACTGCATATTAACCATTATTTTAACGCATACATGCAGTTTTTACATGCTTTATGACAATTAGGGGCAAATGAGTCCTTATAGGCAAAATTGCTTTATTTTACAAAGGTAAGTCTATTTACACTATAATATTCAGGTTTGGATCATTCTCTCATAAGAAAATGCAAACTGCATATTAACCATTTTTAACGCATACAAGCAGTTTTTACATGCTTTATGACAATTAGGGGCAAATGAGTCCTTATAGGCAAAATTGCTTTATTTCATGAGGGTAAGTCTATTTACACTATAACATTTAGGTTTGGATCATTCTTTCATAAGAAAATGTAAACTGCATATTAACCATTATTTTAACGCAGACAAGCAGTTTTTACATGCTTTATGACAATTAGGTGTAAATGAGTCTTTATAGGCAAAATTGCATTATTTCATAAGGGTAAGTCTATTTACACTATAACATTCAGGTTTGGATCATTCTCTCATAAGAAAATGCAAACTGCATATTAACCATTTTTAACGCATACAAGCAGTTTTTACATGCTTTATGACAATTAGGGGCAAATGAGTCCTAATACTCAAAATTGCTTTATTTCATGAGGGTAAGTCTATTTACACTATAACATTTAGGTTTGGATCATTCTTTCATAAGAAAATGTAAACTGCATATTAACCATTATTTTAACGCAGACAAGCAGTTTTTACATGCTTTATGACAATTAGGGGCAAATGAGTCCTTATAGGCAAAATTGCTTTATTTCATGAAGGTAAGTCTATTTACACTATAACATTCAGGTTTGGATCATTCTCTCATAAGAAAATGCAAACTGCATATTATCCATTATTTTAACGCAGACAAGCAGTTTTTACATGCTTTATGACAATTAGGGGCAAATAAGTCCTTATAGGCAAAATTGCTTTATTTCATGAAGGTATAACTATTTACAATATAACATTCAGGTTTGGATCATTTTCTCATAAGAAAATGCAAACTGCATATTATCCATTATTTTAACGCAGACAAGCAGTTTTTACATGCTTTACGACAATTAGGTGCAAATAAGTCCTTATAGGCAAAATTGCTTTATTTTACAAAGGTAAGTTTACTTAAACTATATCATTCAGGTTTAGATCATTCTCTCATAAGAAAATGCAAACTGCATATTAACTATTATTTTAACGCATACAAGCAGTTTTTACATGCTTTATGACAATTATGTGCAAATGAGTCTTTATAGGCAAAATTGCTTTATTTCATGAGGGTAAGTCTATTTACACTATAACATTCAGGCTTGGATCATTCTCTCATAAGAAAATGCAAACTGCATAATAACCATTATTTTAACGCAGACAAGCAGTTTTTACATGCTACACGACAATTGCATGCAAATGAGTCCTTATAGGGAAAATTGCTTTATTTTACAAAGGTAAGTCTATTTACACTATAACATTCAGGTTTGGATCATTCTCTCATAAGAAAATGCAAACTGCATATTAACCATTATTTAAACGCAGACAAGCAGTTTTTACACGCTTTACGACAATTAGGTGCAAATGAGTCTTTATAGGCAAAATTGCTTTATTTCATGAGGGTAAGTCTATTTACACTATAAAATTCAGGTTTGGATCATTCTCTCATAAGAAAATGCAAACTGCATATTTACTATCATTTTCACGCAGACAAGCAGTTTTTACATGCTTCACGACAATTGCGTGCAAATGAGTCCTTATATGCAAAATTGCTTTATTTTACAAAGGAGGGGTCTATTTACACTATAATATTAGGTTTGGATTATTCTCTCATAAGAAAATGCAAACTGCATATTAATTAATATTTTAACGTATACAAGCAGTTTTTACATGCTTTATGACAATTAATGGCAAATGAGTCCTTATAAGCAAAATTGCTTTATTTCATGAAGGTAAGTCTATTTACACTATAACATTTAGGTTTGGATCATTCTCTCATAAGAAAATGCAAACTGCATATTAACCATTATTTTAACGCAAACAAGCAGTTTTTACATGCTTCACGACAATTGCGTGCAAATGAGTCCTTATAGGCAAAATTGCTTTATTTTTCAAAGGTAAGTCTATTTACACTATAACATTCAGGTTTGGATCATTCTCTCATAAGAAAATGCAAACTGCATATTAACTATTATTTAAACGCAGACAAGCAGTTTTTACATGCTTTACGACAATTAGGTGCAAATGAGTCCTTATAGGCAAAATTGCTTTATTTCATGAGGGTAAGTCTATTTACACTATAACATTTAGGTTTGGATCATTCTCTCATAAGAAAATGCAAACTGCATATTAACCATTATTTAAACGCAGACAAGCAGTTTTTACATGCTTTACGACAATTAGGTGCAAATAAGTCTTTATAGGCAAAATTGCTTTATTTCATGAGGGTAAGTCTATTTACACTTTAACATTCAGGTTTGGATCATTCTCTCATAAGAAAATGCAAACTGCATATTATCCATTATTTTAACGCAGACAAGCAGTTTTTACATGCTTTACGACAATTAGGTTCAAATAAGTCCTTATAGGCAAAATTGCTTTATTTTACAAAGGTAAGTTTACTTAAACTATAACATTCAGGTTTAGATCATTCTCTCATAAGAAAATGCAAACTGCATATTTACTATCATTTTAACGCATACAAGCAGTTTTTACATGCTTTATGACAATTAGGTGCCAATGAGTCTTTATAGGCAAAATTGCTTTATTTCATGAGGGTAAGTCTATTTACACTATAACATTCAGGTTTGGATCATTCTTTCATAAGAAAATGCAAACTGAATATTAACCATTATTTTAACGCAGACAAGCAGTTTTTACATGCTTCACGACAATTGCGTGCAAATGAGTCCTTATAGGCAAAATTGCTTTATTTCATGAGGGTAAGTCTATTTACACTATAACATTTAGGTTTGGATCATTCTCTCATAAGAAAATGCAAACTGCATATTAACCATTATTTTAACGCAAACAAGCAGTTTTTACATGCTTCACGACAATTGCGTGCAAATGAGTCCTTATAGGCAAAATTGCTTTATTTTTCAAAGGTAAGTCTATTTACACTATAACATTCAGGTTTGGATCATTCTCTCATAAGAAAATGCAAACTGCATATTAACTATTATTTAAACGCAGACAAGCAGTTTTTACATGCTTTACGACAATTAGGTGCAAATGAGTCCTTATAGGCAAAATTGCTTTATTTCATGAGGGTAAGTCTATTTACACTATAACATTTAGGTTTGGATCATTCTCTCATAAGAAAATGCAAACTGCATATTAACCATTATTTAAACGCAGACAAGCAGTTTTTACATGCTTTACGACAATTAGGTGCAAATAAGTCTTTATAGGCAAAATTGCTTTATTTCATGAGGGTAAGTCTATTTACACTTTAACATTCAGGTTTGGATCATTCTCTCATAAGAAAATGGAAACTGCATATTATCCATTATTTTAACGCAGACAAGCAGTTTTTACATGCTTTACGACAATTAGGTTCAAATAAGTCCTTATAGGCAAAATTGCTTTATTTTACAAAGGTAAGTTTACTTAAACTATAACATTCAGGTTTAGATCATTCTCTCATAAGAAAATGCAAACTGCATATTAACTATTATTTTAACGCATACAAGCAGTTTTTTCATGCTTTATGACAATTAGGTGCAAATGAGTCTTTATAGGCAAAATTGCTTTATTTCATGAGGGTAAGTCTATTTACACTATAACATTCAGGTTTGGATCATTCTCTCATAAGAAAATGCAAACTGCATATTTACTATCATTTTAACGCATACAAGCAGTTTTTACATGCTTTATGACAATTAGGTGCCAATGAGTCTTTATAGGCAAAATTGCTTTATTTCATGAGGGTAAGTCTATTTACACTATAACATTCAGGTTTGGATCATTCTTTCATAAGAAAATGCAAACTGAATATTAACCATTATTTTAACGCAGACAAGCAGTTTTTACATGCTTCACGACAATTGCGTGCAAATGAGTCCTTATAGGCAAAATTGCTTTATTTTACAAAGGTAAGTCTATTCTTACTATAACATTCAGGTTTAGATCATTCTCTCATAAGAAAATGCAAACTGCATAATAACCATTATTTTAACGCAGACAAGCAGTTTTTACATGCTACACGACAATTGCATGCAAATGAGTCCTTATAGGCAAAATTGCTTTATTTTACAAAGGTAAGTCTATTTACACTATAACATTCAGGTTTGGATCATTCTCTCATAAGAAAATGCAAACTGCATATTAACCATTATTTAAACGCAGACAAGCAGTTTTTACATGCTTTACGACAATTAGGTGCAAATGAGTCTTTATAGGCAAAATTGCTTTATTTCATGAGGGTAAGTCTATTTACACTATAACATTTAGGTTTGGATCATTCTCTCATAAGAAAATGCAAACTGCATATTAACCATTATTTTAACGCAAACAAGCAGTTTTTACATGCTTCACGACAATTGCGTGCAAATGAGTCCTTATAGGCAAAATTGCTTTATTTTTCAAAGGTAAGTCTATTTACACTATAACATTCAGGTTTGGATCATTCTCTCATAAGAAAATGCAAACTGCATATTAACTATTATTTAAACGCAGACAAGCAGTTTTTACATGCTTTACGACAATTAGGTGCAAATGAGTCCTTATAGGCAAAATTGCTTTATTTCATGAGGGTAAGTCTATTTACACTATAACATTTAGGTTTGGATCATTCTCTCATAAGAAAATGCAAACTGCATATTAACCATTATTTAAACGCAGACAAGCAGTTTTTACATGCTTTACGACAATTAGGTGCAAATAAGTCTTTATAGGCAAAATTGCTTTATTTCATGAGGGTAAGTCTATTTACACTTTAACATTCAGGTTTGGATCATTCTCTCATAAGAAAATGGAAACTGCATATTATCCATTATTTTAACGCAGACAAGCAGTTTTTACATGCTTTACGACAATTAGGTTCAAATAAGTCCTTATAGGCAAAATTGCTTTATTTTACAAAGGTAAGTTTACTTAAACTATAACATTCAGGTTTAGATCATTCTCTCATAAGAAAATGCAAACTGCATATTAACTATTATTTTAACGCATACAAGCAGTTTTTTCATGCTTTATGACAATTAGGTGCAAATGAGTCTTTATAGGCAAAATTGCTTTATTTCATGAGGGTAAGTCTATTTACACTATAACATTCAGGTTTGGATCATTCTCTCATAAGAAAATGCAAACTGCATATTTACTATCATTTTAACGCATACAAGCAGTTTTTACATGCTTTATGACAATTAGGTGCCAATGAGTCTTTATAGGCAAAATTGCTTTATTTCATGAGGGTAAGTCTATTTACACTATAACATTCAGGTTTGGATCATTCTTTCATAAGAAAATGCAAACTGAATATTAACCATTATTTTAACGCAGACAAGCAGTTTTTACATGCTTCACGACAATTGCGTGCAAATGAGTCCTTATAGGCAAAATTGCTTTATTTTACAAAGGTAAGTCTATTCTTACTATAACATTCAGGTTTAGATCATTCTCTCATAAGAAAATGCAAACTGCATAATAACCATTATTTTAACGCAGACAAGCAGTTTTTACATGCTACACGACAATTGCATGCAAATGAGTCCTTATAGGCAAAATTGCTTTATTTTACAAAGGTAAGTCTATTTACACTATAACATTCAGGTTTGGATCATTCTCTCATAAGAAAATGCAAACTGCATATTAACCATTATTTAAACGCAGACAAGCAGTTTTTACATGCTTTACGACAATTAGGTGCAAATGAGTCTTTATAGGCAAAATTGCTTTATTTCATGAGGGTAAGTCTATTTACACTATAACATTCAGGTTTGGATCATTCTCTCATAAGAAAATGCAAACTGCATATTTACTATCATTTTCACGCAGACAAGCAGTTTTTACATGCTTCACGACAATTGCGTGCAAATGAGTCCTTATAGGCAAAATTGCTTCTTTTTACAAAGGTAAGTCTATTTACACTATAACATTCAGGTTTGGATCATTCTCTCATAAGAAAATGCAAACTGCATATTAACTATTATTTAAACGCAGACAAGCAGTTTTTACATGCTTTACGACAATTAGGTGCAAATGAGTCCTTATAGGCAAAATTGCTTTATTTCATGAGGGTAAGTCTATTTACACTATAACATTTAGGTTTGGATCATTCTCTCATAAGAAAATGCAATCTGCATATTAACTATTATTTTAACGCAGACAAGCAGTTTTTACATGCTTTATGACAATTAGGTGCAAATGAGTCTTTATAGGCAAAATTGCTTTATTTCATGAGGGTAAGTCTATTTACACTTTAACATTCAGGTTTGGATCATTCTCTCATAAGAAAATGCAAACTGCATATTATCCATTATTTTAACGCAGACAAGCAGTTTTTACATGCTTTACGACAATTAGGTGCAAATAAGTCCTTATAGGCAAAATTGCATTATTTCATGAGGGTAAGTCTATTTACACTAGAACATTCAGGTTTGGATCATTCTCTCATAAGAAAATGCAAACTGCATATTAACTATTATTTTAACGCATACAAGCAGTTTTTACATGCTTTATGACAATTAGGTGCAAATGAGTCTTTATAGGCAAAATTGCTTTATTTCATGAGGGTAAGTCTATTTACACTATAACATTCAGGTTTGGATCATTCTCTCATAAGAAAATGCAAACTGCATATTTACTATCATTTTAACGCATACAAGCAGTTTTTACATGCTTTATGACAATTAGGTGCAAATGAGTCTTTATAGGCAAAATTGCTTTATTTCATGAGGGTAAGTCTATTTACACTATAACATTCAGGTTTGGATCATTCTCTCATAAGAAAATGCAAACTGCATATTTACTATCATTTTAACGCATACAAGCAGTTTTTACATGCTTTATGACAATTAGGTGCAAATGAGTCCTTATAGGCAAAATTGCTTTATTTTACAAAGGTAAGTCTATTCTTACTATAACATTCAGGTTTAGATCATTCTCTCATAAGAAAATGCAAACTGCATATTAACCATTATTTTAACGCTGACAAGCAGTTTTTACATGCTTTATGACAATTAAGGGCAAATGAGTCCTTATAGGATAAATTGCTTTATTTCATGAAGGTAAGTCTATTTACACTATAACATTTAGGTTTGGATCATTCTCTCATAAGAAAATGCAAACTGCATATTAACCATTATTTTAACGCTGACAAGCAGTTTTTACATGCTTTATGACAATTAGGGGCAAATGAGTCCCTATAGGCAAAATTGCTTTATTTCATGAAGGTAAGTCTATTTACACTATAACATTTAGGTTTGGATCATTCTCTCATAAGAAAATGCAAACTGCATAATAACCATTATTTTAACGCAGACAAGCAGTTTTTACATGCTTCACGACAATTGCATGCAAATGAGTCCTTATAGGCAAAATTGCTTTATTTTACAAAGGTAAGTCTATTTACACTATAACATTCAGGTTTGGATCATTCTCTCATAAGAAAATGCAAACTGCATATTAACCATTATTTAAACGCAGACAAGCAGTTTTTACATGCTTTACGACAATTAGGTGCAAATGAGTCTTTATTGGCAAAATTGCTTTATTTTATGAGGGTAGGTCTATTTACACTATAACATTCAGGTTTGGATCATTCTCTCATAAGAAAATGCAAACTGCATATTTACTATCATTTTCACGCAGACAAGCAGTTTTTACATGCTTCACGACAATCGCGTGCAAATGAGTCCTTATATGCAAAATTGCTTTATTTTACAAAGGTAAGTCTATTTACACTATAATATTCAGGTTTGGATCATTCTCTCATAAGAAAATGCAAACTGCATATTAACCATTATTTTAACGCTTACAAGCAGTTTTTACATGCTTTATGACAATTAGGGGCAAATGAGTCCTTATAGGCAAATTTGGTTTATTTCATGAAGGTAAGTCTATTTACACAATAACATTTAGGGTTAGATCATTCTCTCATAAGAAAATGCAAACTGCATATTAACCATTATTTAAACGCAGACAAGCAGTTTTTACATGCTTTACGACAATTAGGTGCAAATGAGTCTTTATAGGCAAAATTGCTTTATTTCATGAGGGTAAGTCTATTTACACTATAACATTAGGTTTGGATCATTCTCTCATAAGAAAATGCAAACTGCATATTTTCTATCATTTTCACGCAGACAAGCAGTTTTTACATGCTTCACGACATTTGCGTGCAAATGAGTCCTTATAGGCAAAATTACCTTATTTTACAAAGGTACGTCTATTTACACTATAACATTCAGGTTTGGATCATTCTCTCATAAGAAAATGCAAACTGCGTATCAACCATTATTTTAACGCATACAAGCATTTTTTACATGCTTTATGACAATTAGGTGCAAATGAGTCTTTATAGGCAAAATTGCTTTATTTCATGAGGGAAAGTCTATTTACACTATAACATTCAGGTTTGGATCATTCTCTCATAAGAAAATGTAAACTGCATATTAACCATTATTTTAACGCAGACAAGCAGTTTTTACATGCTTTATGACAATTAGGTGCAAATGAGTCTTTATAGGCAAAATTGCTTTATTTCATGAAGGTAAGTCAATTACACTATAACATTGAGGTTTCGATCATTCTTTCATAAGAAAATGTAAACTGCATATTAACCATTATTTTAACGCAGACAAGCAGTTTTTACATGCTTCACGACAATTGCGTGCAAATGAGTCCTTATAGGCAAAATTGCTTTATTTTACAAAGGTAAGTCTATTTTTACTATAACAATTAGGATTGGATCATTCTCTCATAAGAAAATGCAAACTGCATATTAACCATTATTTTAACGCTGACAAGCAGTTTTTACATGCTTTATGACAATTAGAAGCAAATGAGTCATTATAGACAAAATTGCTTTATTTCATGAAGGTAAGTCTATTTACACTATAACATTCAGGTTTGGATCATTCTTTCATAAGAAAATGTACACTGCATATTAACCATTATTTTAACGCAGACAAGCAGTTTTTACATGCTTCACGACAATTGCGTGCAAATAAGTCCTTATAGGCAAAATTGCCTTATTTTACAAAGGTAAGTCTATTTACACTATAACATTCAGGTTTGGATCATTCTTTCATAAGAAAATGTACACTGCATATTAACCATTATTTTAACGCAGACAAGCAGTTTTTACATGCTTTACGACAATTAGGTGCAAATGAGTCTTTATAGGCAAAATTGCTTTATTTCATGAGGGTAAGTCTATTTACACTATAAAATTCAGGTTTGGATCATTCTCTCATAAGAAAATGCAAACTGCATATTTACTATCATTTTCACGCAGACAAGCAGTTTTTACATGCTTCACGACAATTGCGTGCAAATGAGTCCTTATATGCAAAATTGCTTTATTTTACAAAGGAGGGGTCTATTTACACTATAATATTAGGTTTGGATTATTCTCTCATAAGAAAATGCAAACTGCATATTAACCAATATTTTAACGTATACAAGCAGTTTTTACATGCTTTATGACAATTAATGGCAAATGAGTCCTTATAAGCAAAATTGCTTTATTTCATGAAGGTAAGTCTATTTACACTATAACATTTAGGTTTGGATCATTCTCTCATAAGAAAATGCAAACTGCATATTAACCATTATTTTAACGCAAACAAGCAGTTTTTACATGCTTCACGACAATTGCGTGCAAATGAGTCCTTATAGGCAAAATTGCTTTATTTTTCAAAGGTAAGTCTATTTACACTATAACATTCAGGTTTGGATCATTCTCTCATAAGAAAATGCAAACTGCATATTAACTATTATTTAAACGCAGACAAGCAGTTTTTACATGCTTTACGACAATTAGGTGCAAATGAGTCCTTATAGGCAAAATTGCTTTATTTCATGAGGGTAAGTCTATTTACACTATAACATTTAGGTTTGGATCATTCTCTCATAAGAAAATGCAAACTGCATATTAACCATTATTTAAACGCAGACAAGCAGTTTTTACATGCTTTACGACAATTAGGTGCAAATAAGTCTTTATAGGCAAAATTGCTTTATTTCATGAGGGTAAGTCTATTTACACTTTAACATTCAGGTTTGGATCATTCTCTCATAAAAAAATGCAAACTGCATATTATCCATTATTTTAACGCAGACAAGCAGTTTTTACATGCTTTACGACAATTAGGTTCAAATAAGTCCTTATAGGCAAAATTGCTTTATTTTACAAAGGTAAGTTTACTTAAACTATAACATTCAGGTTTAGATCATTCCCTCATAAGAAAATGCAAACTGCATATTAACTATTATTTTAACGCATACAAGCAGTTTTTTCATGCTTTATGACAATTAGGTGCAAATGAGTCTTTATAGGCAAAATTGCTTTATTTCATGAGGGTAAGTCTATTTACACTATAACATTCAGGTTTGGATCATTCTCTCATAAGAAAATGCAAACTGCATATTTACTATCATTTTAACGCATACAAGCAGTTTTTACATGCTTTATGACAATTAGGTGCCAATGAGTCTTTATAGGCAAAATTGCTTTATTTCATGAGGGTAAGTCTATTTACACTATAACATTCAGGTTTGGATCATTCTTTCATAAGAAAAAATCGCAAACTGAATATTAACCATTATTTTAACGCAGACAAGCAGTTTTTACATGCTTCACGACAATTGCGTGCAAATGAGTCCTTATAGGCAAAATTGCTTTATTTTACAAAGGTAAGTCTATTCTTACTATAACATTCAGGTTTAGATCATTCTCTCATAAGAAAATGCAAACTGCATAATAACCATTATTTTAACGCAGACAAGCAGTTTTTACATGCTACACGACAATTGCATGCAAATGAGTCCTTATAGGCAAAATTGCTTTATTTTACAAAGGTAAGTCTATTTACACTATAACATTCAGGTTTGGATCATTCTTTCATAAGAAAATGCAAACTGCATATTAACCATTATTTTAACGCAGACAAGCAGTTTTTACATGCTTTATGACAATTAGGTGCAAATAAGTCTTTATAGGCAAAATTGCTTTATTTCATGAGAATAAGTGTATTTACACTTTAACATTCAGGTTTGGATCATTCTCTCATAAGAAAATGCAAACTGCATATTATCCATTATTTTAACGCAGACAAGCAGTTTTTACATGCTTTACGACAATTAGGTTCAAATAAGTCCTTATAGGCAAAATTGCTTTATTTTACAAAGGTAAGTTTACTTAAACTATAACATTCAGGTTTAGATCATTCTCTCATAAGAAAATGCAAACTGCATATTAACTATTATTTTAACGCATACAAGCAGTTTTTACATGCTTTATGACAATTAGGTGCAAATGAGTCTTTATAGGCAAAATTGCTTTATTTCATGAGGGTAAGTCTATTTACACTATAACATTCAGGTTTGGATCATTCTCTCATAAGAAAATGCAAACTGCATATTTACTATCATTTTCACGCAGACAAGCAGTTTTTACATGCTTCACGACAATTGCGTGCAAATGAGTCCTTATAGGCAAAATTGCTTCTTTTTACAAAGGTAAGTCTATTTACACTATAACATTCAGGTTTGGATCATTCTCTCATAAGAAAATGCAAACTGCATATTAACTATTATTTAAACGCAGACAAGCAGTTTTTACATGCTTTACGACAATTAGGTGCAAATGAGTCCTTATAGGCAAAATTGCTTTATTTCATGAGGGTAAGTCTATTTACACTATAACATTTAGGTTTGGATCATTCTCTCATAAGAAAATGCAATCTGCATATTAACCATTATTTTAACGCAGACAAGCAGTTTTTACATGCTTTATGACAATTAGGTGCAAATGAGTCTTTATAGGCAAAATTGCTTTATTTCATGAGGGTAAGTCTATTTACACTTTAACATTCAGGTTTGGATCATTCTCTCATAAGAAAATGCAAACTGCATATTATCCATTATTTTAACGCAGACAAGCAGTTTTTACATGCTTTACGACAATTAGGTGCAAATAAGTCCTTATAGGCAAAATTGCTTTATTTCATGAGGGTAAGTCTATTTACACTAGAACATTCAGGTTTGGATCATTCTCTCATAAGAAAATGCAAACTGCATATTAACTATTATTTTAACGCATACAAGCAGTTTTTACATGCTTTATGACAATTAGGTGCAAATGAGTCTTTATAGGCAAAATTGCTTTATTTCATGAGGGTAAGTCTATTTACACTATAACATTCAGGTTTGGATCATTCTCTCATAAGAAAATGCAAACTGCATATTTACTATCATTTTAACGCATACAAGCAGTTTTTACATGCTTTATGACAATTAGGTGCAAATGAGTCTTTATAGGCAAAATTGCTTTATTTCATGAGGGTAAGTCTATTTACACTATAACATTCAGGTTTGGATCATTCTCTCATAAGAAAATGCAAACTGCATATTTACTATCATTTTAACGCATACAAGCAGTTTTTACATGCTTTATGACAATTAGGTGCAAATGAGTCCTTATAGGCAAAATTGCTTTATTTTACAAAGGTAAGTCTATTCTTACTATAACATTCAGGTTTAGATCATTCTCTCATAAGAAAATGCAAACTGCATATTAACCATTATTTTAACGCTGACAAGCAGTTTTTACATGCTTTATGACAATTAAGGGCAAATGAGTCCTTATAGGATAAATTGCTTTATTTCATGAAGGTAAGTCTATTTACACTATAACATTTAGGTTTGGATCATTCTCTCATAAGAAAATGCAAACTGCATATTAACCATTATTTTAACGCTGACAAGCAGTTTTTACATGCTTTATGACAATTAGGGGCAAATGAGTCCCTATAGGCAAAATTGCTTTATTTCATGAAGGTAAGTCTATTTACACTATAACATTTAGGTTTGGATCATTCTCTCATAAGAAAATGCAAACTGCATAATAACCATTATTTTAACGCAGACAAGCAGTTTTTACATGCTTCACGACAATTGCATGCAAATGAGTCCTTATAGGCAAAATTGCTTTATTTTACAAAGGTAAGTCTATTTACACTATAACATTCAGGTTTGGATCATTCTCTCATAAGAAAATGCAAACTGCATATTAACCATTATTTAAACGCAGACAAGCAGTTTTTACATGCTTTACGACAATTAGGTGCAAATGAGTCTTTATTGGCAAAATTGCTTTATTTTATGAGGGTAGGTCTATTTACACTATAACATTCAGGTTTGGATCATTCTCTCATAAGAAAATGCAAACTGCATATTTACTATCATTTTCACGCAGACAAGCAGTTTTTACATGCTTCACGACAATCGCGTGCAAATGAGTCCTTATATGCAAAATTGCTTTATTTTACAAAGGTAAGTCTATTTACACTATAATATTCAGGTTTGGATCATTCTCTCATAAGAAAATGCAAACTGCATATTAACCATTATTTTAACGCTTACAAGCAGTTTTTACATGCTTTATGACAATTAGGGGCAAATGAGTCCTTATAGGCAAATTTGGTTTATTTCATGAAGGTAAGTCTATTTACACAATAACATTTAGGGTTGGATCATTCTCTCATAAGAAAATGCAAACTGCATATTAACCATTATTTAAACGCAGACAAGCAGTTTTTACATGCTTTACGACAATTAGGTGCAAATGAGTCTTTATAGGCAAAATTGCTTTATTTCATGAGGGTAAGTCTATTTACACTATAACATTAGGTTTGGATCATTCTCTCATAAGAAAATGCAAACTGCATATTTACTATCATTTTCACGCAGACAAGCAGTTTTTACATGCTTCACGACATTTGCGTGCAAATGAGTCCTTATAGGCAAAATTACCTTATTTTACAAAGGTACGTCTATTTACACTATAACATTCAGGTTTGGATCATTCTCTCATAAGAAAATGCAAACTGCGTATCAACCATTATTTTAACGCATACAAGCATTTTTTACATGCTTTATGACAATTAGGTGCAAATGAGTCTTTATAGGCAAAATTGCTTTATTTCATGAGGGAAAGTCTATTTACACTATAACATTCAGGTTTGGATCATTCTCTCATAAGAAAATGTAAACTGCATATTAACCATTATTTTAACGCAGACAAGCAGTTTTTACATGCTTTATGACAATTAGGTGCAAATGAGTCTTTATAGGCAAAATTGCTTTATTTCATGAAGGTAAGTCTATTTACACTATAACATTGAGGTTTCGATCATTCTTTCATAAGAAAATGTAAACTGCATATTAACCATTATTTTAACGCAGACAAGCAGTTTTTACATGCTTCACGACAATTGCGTGCAAATGAGTCCTTATTGGCAAAATTGCTTTATTTTACAAAGGTAAGTCTATTTTTACTATAACAATTAGGTTTGGATCATTCTCTCATAAGAAAATGCAAACTGCATATTAACCATTATTTTAACGCTGACAAGCAGTTTTTACATGCTTTATGACAATTAGAAGCAAATGAGTCATTATAGACAAAATTGCTTTATTTCATGAAGGTAAGTCTATTTACACTATAACATTCAGGTTTGGATCATTCTTTCATAAGAAAATGTACACTGCATATTAACCATTATTTTAACGCAGACAAGCAGTTTTTACATGCTTCACGACAATTGCGTGCAAATGAGTCCTTATAGGCAAAATTGCCTTATTTTACAAAGGTAAGTCTATTTACACTATATATTTCAGGTTTGGATCATTCTCTCATAAGAAAATGCAAACTGCATATTAACCATTATTTTAACGCATACAAGCAGTTTTTAAATGCTTTATGACAATTAGGGGCAAATGAGTCCTTATAGGCAAAATTGCTTTATTTAATGAAGGTATATCTATTTACACTATGACATTCAGGTTTGGATCTTTCTCTCATAAGAAAATGCAAACTGCATATTTACTATCATTTTAACGCATACAAGCAGTTTTTAAATGCTTTATGACAATTAGGTGCAAATGAGTCTTTATAGGCAAAATTGCTTTATTTTATGAAGGTAAGTCTATTTACACTATAACATTCATGTTTGGATCATTCTCTCATAAGAAAATGCAAACTGCATATTAACCATTATTTTAACGCAGACAAGCAGTTTTTACATGCTTCACGACAATTGCGTGCAAGTGAGTCTTTATATTCAAAATTGCTTTAATTTACAAAGGTAAGTCTATTTACACTATAACATTCAGGTTTGGATCATTCTCTCATAAGAAAATGCAAACTGCATATTAACCATTATTTAAACGCAGACAAGCAGTTTTTACATGCTTTACGACAATTAAGTGCAAATAAGTCTTTATAGGCAAAATTGCTTTATTTCATGAGGGTTAGTCTATTTACACTATAATATTCAGGTTTGGATCATTCTCTCATAAGAAAATGCAAACTGCATATTAACCATTATTTAAACGCAGACAAGCAGTTTTTACATGTTTTACGACAATTAAGTGCAAATAAGTCTTTATAGGCAAAATTGCTTTATTTTATGAAGGTAAGTCTATTTACACTATAACATTCAGGTTTGGATCATTCTCTCATAAGAAAATGCATACTGCATATTAACCATTATTTTAACGCAGACAAGCAGTTTTTACATGCTTCACGACAATTGCGTGCAAATGAGTCCTTATAGGCAAAATTGCTTTATTTTACAAAGGTAAGTCTATTTACACTATAATATTCAGGTTTGGATCATTCTTTCATAAGAAAATGCAAACTGCATATTAACCATTTTTAACGCATACAAGCAGTTTTTACATGCTTTATGACAATTAGGGGCAAATGAGTCCTTATAGGCAAAATTGCTTTATTTCATGAGGGTAAGTCTATTTACACTATTACATTTAGGTTTGAATCATTCTTTCATAAGAGAATGTAAACTGCATATTAACCATTATTTTAACGCAGACAAGCAGTTTTTACATGCTTTATGACAATTAGGTGCAAATGAGTCTTTATAGGCAAAATTGCTTTATTTCATGAGGGTAAGTCTATTTACACTATAACATTCAGGTTTGGATCAATCTCTCATAAGAAAATGCAAACTGCATATTAACCATTATTTAAACGCAGACAAGCAGTTTTTACATGCTTTACGACAATTAGGTGCAAATGAGTCTTTATAGGTAAAATTGCCTTATTTCATGAGGGTAAGTCTATTTACACTATAACATTCAGGTTTGGATCATTCTTTCATAAGAAAATGCAAACTGCATATTAACCATTATTTTAACGCATACATGCAGTTTTTACATGCTTTATGACAATTAGGGGCAAATGAGTCCTTATAGGCAAAATTGCTTTATTTTACAAAGGTAAGTCTATTTACACTATAATATTCAGGTTTGGATCATTCTCTCATAAGAAAATGCAAACTGCATATTAACCATTTTTAACGCATACAAGCAGTTTTTACATGCTTTATGACAATTAGGGGCAAATGAGTCCTTATAGGCAAAATTGCTTTATTTCATGAGGGTAAGTCTATTTACACTATAACATTTAGGTTTGGATCATTCTTTCATAAGAAAATGTAAACTGCATATTAACCATTATTTTAACGCAGACAAGCAGTTTTTACATGCTTTATGACAATTAGGTGTAAATGAGTCTTTATAGGCAAAATTGCATTATTTCATAAGGGTAAGTCTATTTACACTATAACATTCAGGTTTGGATCATTCTCTCATAAGAAAATGCAAACTGCATATTAACCATTTTTAACGCATACAAGCAGTTTTTACATGCTTTATGACAATTAGGGGCAAATGAGTCCTAATACTCAAAATTGCTTTATTTCATGAGGGTAAGTCTATTTACACTATAACATTTAGGTTTGGATCATTCTTTCATAAGAAAATGTAAACTGCATATTAACCATTATTTTAACGCAGACAAGCAGTTTTTACATGCTTTATGACAATTAGGGGCAAATGAGTCCTTATAGGCAAAATTGCTTTATTTCATGAAGGTAAGTCTATTTACACTATAACATTTAGGTTTGGATCATTCTCTCATAAGAAAATGCAAACTGCATAATATTAACCATTATTTAAACGCAGACAAGCAGTTTTTACATGCTTTACGACAATTAGGTGCAAATGAGTCTTTATAGGTAAAATTGCTTTATTTCATGAGGGTAAGTCTATTTACACTATAACATTCAGGTTGGATCATTCTTTCATAAGAAAATGTAAACTGCATATTAACCATTATTTTAACGCAGACAAGCAGTTTTTACATGCTTTATGACAATTAGGTGCAAATGAGTCTTTATAGGCAAAATTGCTTTATTTCATGAGGGAAAGTCTATTTACACTATAACATTCAGGTTTGGATCATTCTCTCATAAGAAAATGCAAACTGCATATTATCCATTATTTTAACGCAGACAAGCAGTTTTTACATGCTTTATGACAATTAGGGGCAAATAAGTCCTTATAGGCAAAATTGCTTTATTTCATGAAGGTATAACTATTTACAATATAACATTCAGGTTTGGATCATTTTCTCATAAGAAAATGCAAACTGCATATTATCCATTATTTTAACGCAGACAAGCAGTTTTTACATGCTTTACGACAATTAGGTGCAAATAAGTCCTTATAGGCAAAATTGCTTTATTTTACAAAGGTAAGTTTACTTAAACTATATCATTCAGGTTTAGATCATTCTCTCATAAGAAAATGCAAACTGCATATTAACTATTATTTTAACGCATACAAGCAGTTTTTACATGCTTTATGACAATTAGGTGCAAATGAGTCTTTATAGGCAAAATTGCTTTATTTCATGAGGGTAAGTCTATTTACACTATAACATTCAGGCTTGGATCATTCTCTCATAAGAAAATGCAAACTGCATAATAACCATTATTTTAACGCAGACAAGCAGTTTTTACATGCTACACGACAATTGCATGCAAATGAGTCCTTATAGGGAAAATTGCTTTATTTTACAAAGGTAAGTCTATTTACACTATAACATTCAGGTTTGGATCATTCTCTCATAAGAAAATGCAAACTGCATATTAACCATTATTTAAACGCAGACAAGCAGTTTTTACACGCTTTACGACAATTAGGTGCAAATGAGTCTTTATAGGCAAAATTGCTTTATTTCATGAGGGTAAGTCTATTTACACTATAAAATTCAGGTTTGGATCATTCTCTCATAAGAAAATGCAAACTGCATATTTACTATCATTTTCACGCAGACAAGCAGTTTTTACATGCTTCACGACAATTGCGTGCAAATGAGTCCTTATATGCAAAATTGCTTTATTTTACAAAGGAGGGGTCTATTTACACTATAATATTAGGTTTGGATTATTCTCTCATAAGAAAATGCAAACTGCATATTAATTAATATTTTAACGTATACAAGCAGTTTTTACATGCTTTATGACAATTAATGGCAAATGAGTCCTTATAAGCAAAATTGCTTTATTTCATGAAGGTAAGTCTATTTACACTATAACATTTAGGTTTGGATCATTCTCTCATAAGAAAATGCAAACTGCATATTAACCATTATTTTAACGCAAACAAGCAGTTTTTACATGCTTCACGACAATTGCGTGCAAATGAGTCCTTATAGGCAAAATTGCTTTATTTTTCAAAGGTAAGTCTATTTACACTATAACATTCAGGTTTGGATCATTCTCTCATAAGAAAATGCAAACTGCATATTAACTATTATTTAAACGCAGACAAGCAGTTTTTACATGCTTTACGACAATTAGGTGCAAATGAGTCCTTATAGGCAAAATTGCTTTATTTCATGAGGGTAAGTCTATTTACACTATAACATTTAGGTTTGGATCATTCTCTCATAAGAAAATGCAAACTGCATATTAACCATTATTTAAACGCAGACAAGCAGTTTTTACATGCTTTACGACAATTAGGTGCAAATAAGTCTTTATAGGCAAAATTGCTTTATTTCATGAGGGTAAGTCTATTTACACTTTAACATTCAGGTTTGGATCATTCTCTCATAAGAAAATGCAAACTGCATATTATCCATTATTTTAACGCAGACAAGCAGTTTTTACATGCTTTACGACAATTAGGTTCAAATAAGTCCTTATAGGCAAAATTGCTTTATTTTACAAAGGTAAGTTTACTTAAACTATAACATTCAGGTTTAGATCATTCTCTCATAAGAAAATGCAAACTGCATATTTACTATCATTTTAACGCATACAAGCAGTTTTTACATGCTTTATGACAATTAGGTGCCAATGAGTCTTTATAGGCAAAATTGCTTTATTTCATGAGGGTAAGTCTATTTACACTATAACATTCAGGTTTGGATCATTCTTTCATAAGAAAATGCAAACTGAATATTAACCATTATTTTAACGCAGACAAGCAGTTTTTACATGCTTCACGACAATTGCGTGCAAATGAGTCCTTATAGGCAAAATTGCTTTATTTTACAAAGGTAAGTCTATTCTTACTATAACATTCAGGTTTAGATCATTCTCTCATAAGAAAATGCAAACTGCATAATAACCATTATTTTAACGCAGACATGCAGTTTTTACATGCTACACGACAATTGCATGCAAATGAGTCCTTATAGGCAAAATTGCTTTATTTTACAAAGGTAAGTCTATTTACACTATAACATTCAGGTTTGGATCATTCTCTCATAAGAAAATGCAAACTGCTTATTAACCATTATTTAAACGCAGACAAGCAGTTTTTACATGCTTTACGACAATTAGGTGCAAATGAGTCTTTATAGGCAAAATTGCTTTATTTCATGAGGGTAAGTCTATTTACACTATAACATTCAGGTTTGGATCATTCTCTCATAAGAAAATGCAAACTGCATATTTACTATCATTTTCACGCAGACAAGCAGTTTTTACATGCTTCACGACAATTGCGTGCAAATGAGTCCTTATAGGCAAAATTGCTTCTTTTTACAAAGGTAAGTCTATTTACACTATAACATTTAGGTTTGGATCATTCTCTCATAAGAAAATGCAATCTGCATATTAACCATTATTTTAACGCAGACAAGCAGTTTTTACATGCTTTATGACAATTAGGTGCAAATGAGTCTTTATAGGCAAAATTGCTTTATTTCATGAGGGTAAGTCTATTTACACTTTAACATTCAGGTTTGGATCATTCTCTCATAGGAAAATGCAAACTGCATATTATCCATTATTTTAACGCAGACAAGCAGTTTTTACATGCTTTACGACAATTAGGTGCAAATAAGTCCTTATAGGCAAAATTGCTTTATTTCATGAGGGTAAGTCTATTTACACTATAACATTCAGGTTTGGATCATTCTCTCATAAGAAAATGCAAACTGCATATTAACTATTATTTTAACGCATACAAGCAGTTTTTACATGCTTTATGACAATTAGGTGCAAATGAGGCTTTATAGGCAAAATTGCTTTATTTCATGAGGGTAAGTCTATTTACACTATAACATTCAGGTTTGGATCATTCTCTCATAAGAAAATGCAAACTGCATATTTACTATCATTTTAACGCATACAAGCAGTTTTTACATGCTTTATGACAATTAGGTGCAAATGAGTCTTTATAGGCAAAATTGCTTTATTTCATGAGGGTAAGTCTATTTACACCATAACATTCAGGTTTGGATCATTCTCTCATAAGAAAATGCAAACTGCATATTTACTATCATTTTAACGCATACAAGCAGTTTTTACATGCTTTATGACAATTAGGTGCAAATGAGTCCTTATAGGCAAAATTGCTTTATTTTACAAAGGTAAGTCTATTCTTACTATAACATTCAGGTTTAGATCATTCTCTCATAAGAAAATGCAAACTGCATATTAACCATTATTTTAACGCTGACAAGCAGTTTTTACATGCTTTATGACAATTAAGGGCAAATGAGTCCTTATAGGATAAATTGCTTTATTTCATGAAGGTAAGTCTATTTACACTATAACATTTAGGTTTGGATCATTCTCTCATAAGAAAATGCAAACTGCATATTAACCATTATTTTAACGCTGACAAGCAGTTTTTACATGCTTTATGACAATTAGGGGCAAATGAGTCCCTATAGGCAAAATTGCTTTATTTCATGAAGGTAAGTCTATTTACACTATAACATTTAGGTTTGGATCATTCTCTCATAAGAAAATGCAAACTGCATAATAACCATTATTTTAACGCAGACAAGCAGTTTTTACATGCTTCACGACAATTGCATGCAAATGAGTCCTTATAGGCAAAATTGCTTTATTTTACAAAGGTAAGTCTATTTACACTATAACATTCAGGTTTGGATCATTCTCTCATAAGAAAATGCAAACTGCATATTAACCATTATTTAAACGCAGACAAGCAGTTTTTACATGCTTTACGACAATTAGGTGCAAATGAGTCTTTATTGGCAAAATTGCTTTATTTTATGAGGGTAGGTCTATTTACACTATAACATTCAGGTTTGGATCATTCTCTCATAAGAAAATGCAAACTGCATATTTACTATCATTTTCACGCAGACAAGCAGTTTTTACATGCTTCACGACAATCGCGTGCAAATGAGTCCTTATATGCAAAATTGCTTTATTTTACAAAGGTAAGTCTATTTACACTATAATATTCAGGTTTGGATCATTCTCTCATAAGAAAATGCAAACTGCATATTAACCATTATTTTAACGCTTACAAGCAGTTTTTACATGCTTTATGACAATTAGGGGCAAATGAGTCCTTATAGGCAAATTTGGTTTATTTCATGAAGGTAAGTCTATTTACACAATAACATTTAGGGTTGGATCATTCTCTCATAAGAAAATGCAAACTGCATATTAACCATTATTTAAACGCAGACAAGCAGTTTTTACATGCTTTACGACAATTAGGTGCAAATGAGTCTTTATAGGCAAAATTGCTTTATTTCATGAGGGTAAGTCTATTTACACTATAACATTAGGTTTGGATCATTCTCTCATAAGAAAATGCAAACTGCATATTTACTATCATTTTCACGCAGACAAGCAGTTTTTACATGCTTCACGACATTTGCGTGCAAATGAGTCCTTATAGGCAAAATTACCTTATTTTACAAAGGTACGTCTATTTACACTATAACATTCAGGTTTGGATCATTCTCTCATAAGAAAATGCAAACTGCATATTAACCATTATTTAAACGCAGACAAGCAGTTTTTACATGCTTTACGACAATTAGGTGCAAATGAGTCCTTATAGGCAAAATTGCTTTATTTCATGAGGGTAAGTCTATTTACACTATAACATTTAGGTTTGGATCATTCTCTCATAAGAAAATGCAAACTGCATATTAACCATTATTTAAACGCAGACAAGCAGTTTTTACATGCTTTACGACAATTAGGTGCAAATGAGTCTTTATAGGCAAAATTGCTTTATTTCATGAGGTTAAGTCTATTTACACTATAACATTCAGGTTTGGATCATTCTTTCATAAGAAAATGCAAACTGCATATTAACCATTATTTTGACGCAGACAAGCAGTTTTTACATGCTTTATGACAATTAGGGGCAACTAAGTCCTTATAGGCAAAATTGCTTTATTTCATGAAGGTAAGTCTATTTACACTATGACATTCAGGTTTGGATCATTCTCTCATAAGAAAATGCAAACTGCATATTAACCATTATTTTAACGCTGACAAGCAGTTTTTACATGCTTTATGACAATTAGGGGCAAATGAATCCCTATAATCAAAATTGCTTTATTTCATGAAGGTAAGTCTATTTACACTATAACATTTAGGTTTGGATCATTCTCTCATAAGAAAATGCAAACTGCATAATAACCATTATTTTAACGCAGACAAGCAGTTTTTACATGCTTCACGACAATTGCATGCAAATGAGTCCTTAGTGGCAAAATTGCTTTATTTTACAAAGGTAAGTCTATTTACACTATAACATTCAGGTTTGGATCATTCTCTCATAAGAAAATGCAAACTGCATATTTACTATCATTTTCACGCAGACAAGCAGTTTTTACATGCTTCACGACAATTGCGGGCAAATGAGTCCTTATATGCAAAATTGCTTTATTTTACAAAGGTAAGTCTATTTACACTATAATATTCAGGTTTGGATTATTCTCTCATAAGAAAATGCAAACTGCATATTAACCATTATTTTAACGCAGACAAGCAGTTTTTACATGCTTTATGACAATTAGGTGCAAATGAGTCTTTATAGGCAAAATTGCTTTATTTCATGAGGGTTAGTCTATTTACACTATAACATTCAGGTTTGGATCATTCTCTCATAAGAAAATGCAAACTGCATATTAACTATTATTTTAACGCAGACAAGCAGTTTTTACATGCTTTTCGACAATTAGGTGCAAATGAGTCTTTATAGGCAAAATTGCTTTATTTCATGAAGGTATAACTATTTACACTATACCATTCAGGTTTGGATCATTCTCTCATAAGAAAATGCAAACTGCATATTATCCATTATTTTAACGCAGACAAGCAGTTTTTACATGCTTTACGACAATTAGGTGCAAATAAGTCCTTATAGGCAAAATTGCTTTATTTTACAAAGGTAAGTTTACTTAAACTATAACATTCAGGTTTAGATCATTCTCTCATAAGAAAATGCAAACTGCATATTAACTATTATTTTAACGCATACAAGCAGTTTTTACATGCTTTATGACATTTAGGTGCAAATGAGTCTTTATAGGCAAAATTGCTGTATTTCATGAGGGTAAGTCTATTTACACTATAACATTCAGGTTTGGATCATTCTCTCATAAGAAAATGCAAACTGCATATTATCCATTATTTTAACGCAGACAAGCAGTTTTTACCTGCTTTACGACAATTAGGTGCAAATAAGTCCTTATAGGCAAAATTGCTTTATTTCATGAGGGTAAGTCTATTTACACTATAACATTCAGGTTTGGATCATTCTCTCATATAAAATTCAAACTGCATATTAACTATTATTTTAGCGCATACAAGCAGTTTTTACATGCTTTATGACAATTAGGTGCAAATGAGTCTTTATAGGCAAAATTGCTTTATTTCATGAGGGTAAGTCTATTTACACTATAACATTCAGGTTTGGATCATTCTCTCATAAGAAAATGCAAACTGCATATTTACTATCATTTTAACGCATACAAGCAGTTTTTACATGCTTTATGACAATTAGGTGCAAATGAGTCTTTATAGGCAAAATTGCTTTATTTCATGAGGGTAAGTCTATTTACACTATAACATTCAGGTTTGGATCATTCTCTCATAAGAAAATGCAAACTGCATATTTACTATCATTTTAACGCATACAAGCAGTTTTTACATGCTTTATGACAATTAGGTGCAAATGAGTCCTTATAGGCAAAATTGCTTTATTTTACAAAGGTAAGTCTATTCTTACTATAACATTCAGGTTTAGATCATTCTCTCATAAGAAAATGCAAACTGCATATTAACCATTATTTTAACGCTGACAAGCAGTTTTTACATGCTTTATGACAAATAAGGGCAAATGAGTCCTTATAGGATAAATTGCTTTATTTCATGAAGGTAAGTCTATTTACACTATAACATTTAGGTTTGGATCATTCTCTCATAAGAAAATGCAAACTGCATATTAACCATTATTTTAACGCTGACAAGCAGTTTTTACATGCTTTATGACAATTAGGGGCAAATGAGTCCCTATAGGCAAAATTGCTTTATTTCATGAAGGTAAGTCTATTTACACTATAACATTTAGGTTTGGATCATTCTCTCATAAGAAAATGCAAACTGCATAATAACCATTATTTTAACGCAGACAAGCAGTTTTTACATGCTTCACGACAATTGCATGCAAATGAGTCCTTATAGGCAAAATTGCTTTATTTTACAAAGGTAAGTCTATTTACACTATAACATTCAGGTTTGGATCATTCTCTCATAAGAAAATGCAAACTGCATATTAACCATTATTTAAACGCAGACAAGCAGTTTTTACATGCTTTACGACAATTAGGTGCAAATGAGTCTTTATTGGCAAAATTGCTTTATTTTATGAGGGTAGGTCTATTTACACTATAACATTCAGGTTTGGATCATTCTCTCATAAGAAAATGCAAACTGCATATTTACTATCATTTTCACGCAGACAAGCAGTTTTTACATGCTTCACGACAATCGCGTGCAAATGAGTCCTTATATGCAAAATTGCTTTATTTTACAAAGGTAAGTCTATTTACACTATAATATTCAGGTTTGGATCATTCTCTCATAAGAAAATGCAAACTGCATATTAGCCATTATTTTAACGCTTACAAGCAGTTTTTACATGCTTTATGACAATTAGGGGCAAATGAGTCCTTATAGGCAAATTTGGTTTATTTCATGAAGGTAAGTCTATTTACACAATAACATTTAGGGTTGGATCATTCTCTCATAAGAAAATGCAAACTGCATATTAACCATTATTTAAACGCAGACAAGCAGTTTTTACATGCTTTACGACAATTAGGTGCAAATGAGTCTTTATAGGCAAAATTGCTTTATTTCATGAGGGTAAGTCTATTTACACTATAACATTAGGTTTGGATCATTCTCTCATAAGAAAATGCAAACTGCATATTTACTATCATTTTCACGCAGACAAGCAGTTTTTACATGCTTCACGACATTTGCGTGCAAATGAGTCCTTATAGGCAAAATTACCTTATTTTACAAAGGTACGTCTATTTACACTATAACATTCAGGTTTGGATCATTCTCTCATAAGAAAATGCAAACTGCATATTAACCATTATTTAAACGCAGACAAGCAGTTTTTACATGCTTTACGACAATTAGGTGCAAATGAGTCCTTATAGGCAAAATTGCTTTATTTCATGAGGGTAAGTCTATTTACACTATAACATTTAGGTTTGGATCATTCTCTCATAAGAAAATGCAAACTGCATATTAACCATTATTTAAACGCAGACAAGCAGTTTTTACATGCTTTACGACAATTAGGTGCAAATGAGTCTGTATAGGCAAAATTGCTTTATTTCATGAGGTTAAGTCTATTTACACTATAACATTCAGGTTTGGATCATTCTTTCATAAGAAAATGCAAACTGCATATTAACCAATTTTTTGACGCAGACAAGCAGTTTTTACATGCTTTATGACAATTAGGGGCAACTAAGTCCTTATAGGCAAAATTGCTTTATTTCATGAAGGTAAGTCTATTTACACTATGACATTCAGGTTTGGATCATTCTCTCATAAGAAAATGCAAACTGCATATTAACCATTATTTTAACGCTGACAAGCAGTTTTTACATGCTTTATGACAATTAGGGGCAAATGAGTCCCTATAATCAAAATTGCTTTATTTCATGAAGGTAAGTCTATTTACACTATAACATTTAGGTTTGGATCATTCTCTCATAAGAAAATGCAAACTGCATAATAACTATTATTTTAACGCAGACAAGCAGTTTTTACATGCTTCACGACAATTGCATGCAAATGAGTCCTTAGTGGCAAAATTGCTTTATTTTACAAAGGTAAGTCTATTTACACTATAACATTCAGGTTTGGATCATTCTCTCATAAGAAAATGCAAACTGCATATTTACTATCATTTTCACGCAGACAAGCAGTTTTTACATGCTTCACGACAATTGCGGGCAAATGAGTCCTTATATGGAAAATTGCTTTATTTTACAAAGGTAAGTCTATTTTTACTATAACATTCAGGTTTAGATCATTCTCTCATAAGAAAATGCAAACTGCATATTAACCATTATTTTAACGCATACAAGCAGTTTTTACATGCTTTATGACAATTAGGGTCAAATGAGTCCTTATAGGCAAAATTGCTTTATTTCATGAAGGTAAGTCTATTTACACTATACCATTCAGGTTTGGATCATTCTCTCATAAGAAAATGCAAACTGCAAATTAAGCATTATTTTAACGCTGACAAGCAGTTTTTACATGCTTTATGACAATTAGGGGCAAGAAAGTCCTTATAGGCAAAATTGCTTTATTTCATGAAGGTAAGTCTATTTACACTATGACATTCAGGTTTGGATCATTCTCTCATAAGAAAATGCAAACTGCATATTAACCATTATTTTAACGCTGACAAGCAGTTTTTACATGCTTTATGACAATTAGGGGCAAATGAGTCCCTATAATCAAAATTGCTTTATTTCATAAAGGTATGTCTATTTACACTATAACATTTAGGTTTGGATCATTCTCTCATAAGAAAATGCAAACTGCATAATAACCATTATTTTAACGCAGACAAGCAGTTTTTACATGCTTCACGACAATTGCATGCAAATGAGTCCTTAGTGGCAAAATTGCTTTATTTTACAAAGGTAAGTCTATTTACACTATAACATTCAGGTTTGGATCATTCTCTCATAAGAAAATGCAAACTGCATATTTACTATCATTTTCACGCAGACAAGCAGTTTTTACATGCTTCACGACAATTGCGGGCAAATGAGTCCTTATATGCAAAATTGCTTTATTTTACAAAGGTAAGTCTATTTACACTATAATATTCAGGTTTGGATTATTCTCTCATAAGAAAATGCAAACTGCATATTAACCATTATTTTAACGCAGACAAGCAGTTTTTACATGCTTTATGACAATTAGGGGCAAATGATGCCTTATAGGCAAAATTGCTTTATTTCATGAAGGTAAGTCTATTTACACTATACCATTTAGGTTTGGATCATTCTCTCATAAGAAAATGCAAACTGCATATTAACCATTATTTTAACGCAGACAAGCAGTTTTTACATGCTTTATGACAATTAGGGGCAAATGATGCCTTATAGGCAAAATTGCTTTATTTCATGAAGGTAAGTCTATTTACACTATACCATTTAGGTTTGGATCATTCTCTCATAAGAAAATGCAAACTGCATAATAACCATTATTTTAACGCAGACAAGCAGTTTTTACATGCTTCACGACAATTGCATGCAAATGAGTCATTAGTGGCAAAATTGCTTTATTTTACAAAGGTAAGTCTATTTACACTATAACATTCAGGTTTGGATCATTCTCTCATAAGAAAATGCAAACTGCATAATAACCATTATTTTAACGCAGACAAGCAGTTTTTACCTGCTTCACGACAATTGCATGCAAATGAGTCCTTATAGGCAAAATTGCTTTATTTTACAAAGGTAAGTCTATTTACACTATATAATTCAGGTTTGGATCATTCTCTCATAAGAAAATGCAAACTGCATATTTACTATCATTTTCACACAGACAAGCAGTTTTTACATGCTTCACGACAATTGCGTGCAAATGAGTCCTTAAATGCAAAATTGCTTTATTTTACAAAGGTAAGTCTATTTACACTATAACATTCAGGTTTGGATCATTCTTTCATAAGAAAATGCAAACTGGATATTAACCATTATTTTAACGCAGACAAGCAGTTTTTACATGCTTTATGACAATTAGGTGCAAATGAGTCTTTATAGGCAAAATTGCTTTATTTCATTAGGGTTGGTCTATTTACACTATAACATTCAGGTTTGGATCATTCTCTCATAAGAAAATGCAAACTGCATATTAACCATTATTTTAACGCAAACAAGCAGTTTTTACATGCTTCACGACAATTGCGTGCAAATGAGTCCTTATAGGCAAAATTGCTTTATTTTACAATGGTAAGTCTATTTACACTATAACATTCAGGTTTGGATCATTCTCTCATAAGAAAATGCAAACTGCATATTAACCATTATTTAAACGCAGACAAGCAGTTTTTACATGCTTTACGACAATTAGGTGCAAATGAGTCCTTATAGGCAAAATTGCTTTATTTTATGAAGGTAAGTCTATTTACACTATAACATTTAGGTTTGGATCATTCTCTCATAAGAAAATGCAAACTGCATATTAACCATTATTTTAACGCAAACAAGCAGTTTTTACATGCTTCACGACAATTGCGTGCAAATGAGTCCTTATAGGCAAAATTGCTTTATTTTACAATGGTAAGTCTATTTACACTATAACATTCAGGTTTGGATCATTCTCTCATAAGAAAATGCAAACTGCATATTAACCATTATTTAAACGCAGACAAGCAGTTTTTACATGCTTTACGACAATTAGGTGCAAATGAGTCCTTATAGGCAAAATTGCTTTATTTCATGAGGGTTAGTCTATTTACACTATAACATTTAGGTTTAGATCATTCTCTCATAAGAAAATGCAAACTGCATATTAACCATTATTTAAACGCAGACAAGCAGTTTTTACATGCTTTACGACAATTAGGTGCAAATGAGTCTTTATAGGCAAAATTGCTTTATTTCATGAGGATAAGTCTATTTACACTATAACATTCAGGTTTGGATCATTCTTTCATAAGAAAATGCAAACTGCATATTAACCGTTATTTTAACGCAGACAAGCAGTTTTTACATGCTTTATGACAATTAGGTGCAAATGAGTCTTTATAGGCAAAATTGCTTTATTTCATGAGGGTTAGTCTATTTACACTATAACATTCAGGTTTGGATCATTCTCTCATAAGAAAATGCAAACTGCATATTAACCATTATTTTAACGCAGACAAGCAGTTTTTACATTCTTTATGACAATTAGGGGCAAATGAGTCCTTATAGGCAAAATTGCTTTATTTCATGAAGGTATAACTATTTACACTATAACATTCAGGTTTGGATCATTCTCTCATAAGAAAATGCAAACTGCATATTATCCATTATTTTAACGCAGACAAGCAGTTTTTACATGCTTTACGACAATTAGGTGCAAATAAGTCCTTAAAGGCAAAATTGCTTTATTTTGCAAAGGTAAGTTTACTTAAACTATAACATTCAGGTTTAGATCATTCTCTCATAAGAAAATGCAAACTGCATATTAACTATTATTTTAACGCATACAAGCAGTTTTTACATGCTTTATGACAATTAGGTGCAAATGAGTTTTTATAGGCAAAATTGCTTTATTCCATGAGGGTAAGTCTATTTACACTATAACATTCAGGTTTGGATCATTCTCTCATAAGAAAATGCAAACTGCATATTTACTATCATTTTAACGCATACAAGCAGTTTTTACATGCTTTATGACAATTAGGTGCAAATGAGTCTTTATAGGCAAAATTGCTTTATTTCATGAGGGTAAGTCTATTTACAATATAACATTCAGGTTTGGATCATTCTTTCATAAGAAAATGCAAACTGCATATTAACCATTATTTTAACGCAGACAAACAGTTTTTACATGCTTCACGACAATTGCGTGCAAATGAGTCCTTATAGGCAAAATTGCTTTATTTTACAAAGGTAAGTCTATTTACACTATAACATTCAGGTTTGGATCATTCTCTCATAAGAAAATGCAAACTGCATATTTACTATCATTTTAACGCATACAAGCAGTTTTTACATGCTTTATGACAATTAGGTGCAAATGAGTCTTTATAGGCAAAATTGCTTTATTTCATGAAGGTAAGTCTATTTACACTATGACATTCAGGTTTGGATCATTCTCTCATAAGAAAATGCAAACTGCATATTAACCATTATTTTAACGCAGACAAGCAGTTTTTACATGCTTCACGACAATTGCGTGCAAATGAGTCCTTATAGGCAAAATTGCTTTATTTTACAAAGGTAAGTCTATTCTTACTATAACATTCAGGTTTAGATCATTCTCTCATAAGAAAATGCAAACTGCATAATAACCATTATTTTAACGCAGACATGCAGTTTTTACATGCTACACGACAATTGCATGCAAATGAGTCCTTATAGGCAAAATTGCTTTATTTTACAAAGGTAAGTCTATTTACACTATAACATTCAGGTTTGGATCATTCTCTCATAAGAAAATGCAAACTGCTTATTAACCATTATTTAAACGCAGACAAGCAGTTTTTACATGCTTTACGACAATTAGGTGCAAATGAGTCTTTATAGGCAAAATTGCTTTATTTCATGAGGGTAAGTCTATTTACACTATAACATTCAGGTTTGGATCATTCTCTCATAAGAAAATGCAAACTGCATATTTACTATCATTTTCACGCAGACAAGCAGTTTTTACATGCTTCACGACAATTGCGTGCAAATGAGTCCTTATAGGCAAAATTGCTTCTTTTTACAAAGGTAAGTCTATTTACACTATAACATTTAGGTTTGGATCATTCTCTCATAAGAAAATGCAATCTGCATATTAACCATTATTTTAACGCAGACAAGCAGTTTTTACATGCTTTATGACAATTAGGTGCAAATGAGTCTTTATAGGCAAAATTGCTTTATTTCATGAGGGTAAGTCTATTTACACTTTAACATTCAGGTTTGGATCATTCTCTCATAGGAAAATGCAAACTGCATATTATCCATTATTTTAACGCAGACAAGCAGTTTTTACATGCTTTACGACAATTAGGTGCAAATAAGTCCTTATAGGCAAAATTGCTTTATTTCATGAGGGTAAGTCTATTTACACTATAACATTCAGGTTTGGATCATTCTCTCATAAGAAAATGCAAACTGCATATTAACTATTATTTTAACGCATACAAGCAGTTTTTACATGCTTTATGACAATTAGGTGCAAATGAGTCTTTATAGGCAAAATTGCTTTATTTCATGAGGGTAAGTCTATTTACACTATAACATTCAGGTTTGGATCATTCTCTCATAAGAAAATGCAAACTGCATATTTACTATCATTTTAACGCATACAAGCAGTTTTTACATGCTTTATGACAATTAGGTGCAAATGAGTCTTTATAGGCAAAATTGCTTTATTTCATGAGGGTAAGTCTATTTACACCATAACATTCAGGTTTGGATCATTCTCTCATAAGAAAATGCAAACTGCATATTTACTATCATTTTAACGCATACAAGCAGTTTTTACATGCTTTATGACAATTAGGTGCAAATGAGTCCTTATAGGCAAAATTGCTTTATTTTACAAAGGTAAGTCTATTCTTACTATAACATTCAGGTTTAGATCATTCTCTCATAAGAAAATGCAAACTGCATATTAACCATTATTTTAACGCTGACAAGCAGTTTTTACATGCTTTATGACAATTAAGGGCAAATGAGTCCTTATAGGATAAATTGCTTTATTTCATGAAGGTAAGTCTATTTACACTATAACATTTAGGTTTGGATCATTCTCTCATAAGAAAATGCAAACTGCATATTAACCATTATTTTAACGCTGACAAGCAGTTTTTACATGCTTTATGACAATTAGGGGCAAATGAGTCCCTATAGGCAAAATTGCTTTATTTCATGAAGGTAAGTCTATTTACACTATAACATTTAGGTTTGGATCATTCTCTCATAAGAAAATGCAAACTGCATAATAACCATTATTTTAACGCAGACAAGCAGTTTTTACATGCTTCACGACAATTGCATGCAAATGAGTCCTTATAGGCAAAATTGCTTTATTTTACAAAGGTAAGTCTATTTACACTATAACATTCAGGTTTGGATCATTCTCTCATAAGAAAATGCAAACTGCATATTAACCATTATTTAAACGCAGACAAGCAGTTTTTACATGCTTTACGACAATTAGGTGCAAATGAGTCTTTATTGGCAAAATTGCTTTATTTTATGAGGGTAGGTCTATTTACACTATAACATTCAGGTTTGGATCATTCTCTCATAAGAAAATGCAAACTGCATATTTACTATCATTTTCACGCAGACAAGCAGTTTTTACATGCTTCACGACAATCGCGTGCAAATGAGTCCTTATATGCAAAATTGCTTTATTTTACAAAGGTAAGTCTATTTACACTATAATATTCAGGTTTGGATCATTCTCTCATAAGAAAATGCAAACTGCATATTAACCATTATTTTAACGCTTACAAGCAGTTTTTACATGCTTTATGACAATTAGGGGCAAATGAGTCCTTATAGGCAAATTTGGTTTATTTCATGAAGGTAAGTCTATTTACACAATAACATTTAGGGTTGGATCATTCTCTCATAAGAAAATGCAAACTGCATATTAACCATTATTTAAACGCAGACAAGCAGTTTTTACATGCTTTACGACAATTAGGTGCAAATGAGTCTTTATAGGCAAAATTGCTTTATTTCATGAGGGTAAGTCTATTTACACTATAACATTAGGTTTGGATCATTCTCTCATAAGAAAATGCAAACTGCATATTTACTATCATTTTCACGCAGACAAGCAGTTTTTACATGCTTCACGACATTTGCGTGCAAATGAGTCCTTATAGGCAAAATTACCTTATTTTACAAAGGTACGTCTATTTACACTATAACATTCAGGTTTGGATCATTCTCTCATAAGAAAATGCAAACTGCATATTAACCATTATTTAAACGCAGACAAGCAGTTTTTACATGCTTTACGACAATTAGGTGCAAATGAGTCCTTATAGGCAAAATTGCTTTATTTCATGAGGGTAAGTCTATTTACACTATAACATTTAGGTTTGGATCATTCTCTCATAAGAAAATGCAAACTGCATATTAACCATTATTTAAACGCAGACAAGCAGTTTTTACATGCTTTACGACAATTAGGTGCAAATGAGTCTTTATAGGCAAAATTGCTTTATTTCATGAGGTTAAGTCTATTTACACTATAACATTCAGGTTTGGATCATTCTTTCATAAGAAAATGCAAACTGCATATTAACCATTATTTTGACGCAGACAAGCAGTTTTTACATGCTTTATGACAATTAGGGGCAACTAAGTCCTTATAGGCAAAATTGCTTTATTTCATGAAGGTAAGTCTATTTACACTATGACATTCAGGTTTGGATCATTCTCTCATAAGAAAATGCAAACTGCATATTAACCATTATTTTAACGCTGACAAGCAGTTTTTACATGCTTTATGACAATTAGGGGCAAATGAGTCCCTATAATCAAAATTGCTTTATTTCATGAAGGTAAGTCTATTTACACTATAACATTTAGGTTTGGATCATTCTCTCATAAGAAAATGCAAACTGCATAATAACCATTATTTTAACGCAGACAAGCAGTTTTTACATGCTTCACGACAATTGCATGCAAATGAGTCCTTAGTGGCAAAATTGCTTTATTTTACAAAGGTAAGTCTATTTACACTATAACATTCAGGTTTGGATCATTCTCTCATAAGAAAATGCAAACTGCATATTTACTATCATTTTCACGCAGACAAGCAGTTTTTACATGCTTCACGACAATTGCGGGCAAATGAGTCCTTATATGCAAAATTGCTTTATTTTACAAAGGTAAGTCTATTTACACTATAATATTCAGGTTTGGATTATTCTCTCATAAGAAAATGCAAACTGCATATTAACCATTATTTTAACGCAGACAAGCAGTTTTTACATGCTTTATGACAATTAGGTGCAAATGAGTCTTTATAGGCAAAATTGCTTTATTTCATGAGGGTTAGTCTATTTACACTATAACATTCAGGTTTGGATCATTCTCTCATAAGAAAATGCAAACTGCATATTAACTATTATTTTAACGCAGACAAGCAGTTTTTACATGCTTTTCGACAATTAGGTGCAAATGAGTCTTTATAGGCAAAATTGCTTTATTTCATGAAGGTATAACTATTTACACTATACCATTCAGGTTTGGATCATTCTCTCATAAGAAAATGCAAACTGCATATTATCCATTATTTTAACGCAGACAAGCAGTTTTTACATGCTTTACGACAATTAGGTGCAAATAAGTCCTTATAGGCAAAATTGCTTTATTTTACAAAGGTAAGTTTACTTAAACTATAACATTCAGGTTTAGATCATTCTCTCATAAGAAAATGCAAACTGCATATTAACTATTATTTTAACGCATACAAGCAGTTTTTACATGCTTTATGACATTTAGGTGCAAATGAGTCTTTATAGGCAAAATTGCTGTATTTCATGAGGGTAAGTCTATTTACACTATAACATTCAGGTTTGGATCATTCTCTCATAAGAAAATGCAAACTGCATATTATCCATTATTTTAACGCAGACAAGCAGTTTTTACCTGCTTTACGACAATTAGGTGCAAATAAGTCCTTATAGGCAAAATTGCTTTATTTCATGAGGGTAAGTCTATTTACACTATAACATTCAGGTTTGGATCATTCTCTCATATAAAATTCAAACTGCATATTAACTATTATTTTAGCGCATACAAGCAGTTTTTACATGCTTTATGACAATTAGGTGCAAATGAGTCTTTATAGGCAAAATTGCTTTATTTCATGAGGGTAAGTCTATTTACACTATAACATTCAGGTTTGGATCATTCTCTCATAAGAAAATGCAAACTGCATATTTACTATCATTTTAACGCATACAAGCAGTTTTTACATGCTTTATGACAATTAGGTGCAAATGAGTCTTTATAGGCAAAATTGCTTTATTTCATGAGGGTAAGTCTATTTACACTATAACATTCAGGTTTGGATCATTCTCTCATAAGAAAATGCAAACTGCATATTTACTATCATTTTAACGCATACAAGCAGTTTTTACATGCTTTATGACAATTAGGTGCAAATGAGTCCTTATAGGCAAAATTGCTTTATTTTACAAAGGTAAGTCTATTCTTACTATAACATTCAGGTTTAGATCATTCTCTCATAAGAAAATGCAAACTGCATATTAACCATTATTTTAACGCTGACAAGCAGTTTTTACATGCTTTATGACAAATAAGGGCAAATGAGTCCTTATAGGATAAATTGCTTTATTTCATGAAGGTAAGTCTATTTACACTATAACATTTAGGTTTGGATCATTCTCTCATAAGAAAATGCAAACTGCATATTAACCATTATTTTAACGCTGACAAGCAGTTTTTACATGCTTTATGACAATTAGGGGCAAATGAGTCCCTATAGGCAAAATTGCTTTATTTCATGAAGGTAAGTCTATTTACACTATAACATTTAGGTTTGGATCATTCTCTCATAAGAAAATGCAAACTGCATAATAACCATTATTTTAACGCAGACAAGCAGTTTTTACATGCTTCACGACAATTGCATGCAAATGAGTCCTTATAGGCAAAATTGCTTTATTTTACAAAGGTAAGTCTATTTACACTATAACATTCAGGTTTGGATCATTCTCTCATAAGAAAATGCAAACTGCATATTAACCATTATTTAAACGCAGACAAGCAGTTTTTACATGCTTTACGACAATTAGGTGCAAATGAGTCTTTATTGGCAAAATTGCTTTATTTTATGAGGGTAGGTCTATTTACACTATAACATTCAGGTTTGGATCATTCTCTCATAAGAAAATGCAAACTGCATATTTACTATCATTTTCACGCAGACAAGCAGTTTTTACATGCTTCACGACAATCGCGTGCAAATGAGTCCTTATATGCAAAATTGCTTTATTTTACAAAGGTAAGTCTATTTACACTATAATATTCAGGTTTGGATCATTCTCTCATAAGAAAATGCAAACTGCATATTAGCCATTATTTTAACGCTTACAAGCAGTTTTTACATGCTTTATGACAATTAGGGGCAAATGAGTCCTTATAGGCAAATTTGGTTTATTTCATGAAGGTAAGTCTATTTACACAATAACATTTAGGGTTGGATCATTCTCTCATAAGAAAATGCAAACTGCATATTAACCATTATTTAAACGCAGACAAGCAGTTTTTACATGCTTTACGACAATTAGGTGCAAATGAGTCTTTATAGGCAAAATTGCTTTATTTCATGAGGGTAAGTCTATTTACACTATAACATTAGGTTTGGATCATTCTCTCATAAGAAAATGCAAACTGCATATTTACTATCATTTTCACGCAGACAAGCAGTTTTTACATGCTTCACGACATTTGCGTGCAAATGAGTCCTTATAGGCAAAATTACCTTATTTTACAAAGGTACGTCTATTTACACTATAACATTCAGGTTTGGATCATTCTCTCATAAGAAAATGCAAACTGCATATTAACCATTATTTAAACGCAGACAAGCAGTTTTTACATGCTTTACGACAATTAGGTGCAAATGAGTCCTTATAGGCAAAATTGCTTTATTTCATGAGGGTAAGTCTATTTACACTATAACATTTAGGTTTGGATCATTCTCTCATAAGAAAATGCAAACTGCATATTAACCATTATTTAAACGCAGACAAGCAGTTTTTACATGCTTTACGACAATTAGGTGCAAATGAGTCTGTATAGGCAAAATTGCTTTATTTCATGAGGTTAAGTCTATTTACACTATAACATTCAGGTTTGGATCATTCTTTCATAAGAAAATGCAAACTGCATATTAACCAATTTTTTGACGCAGACAAGCAGTTTTTACATGCTTTATGACAATTAGGGGCAACTAAGTCCTTATAGGCAAAATTGCTTTATTTCATGAAGGTAAGTCTATTTACACTATGACATTCAGGTTTGGATCATTCTCTCATAAGAAAATGCAAACTGCATATTAACCATTATTTTAACGCTGACAAGCAGTTTTTACATGCTTTATGACAATTAGGGGCAAATGAGTCCCTATAATCAAAATTGCTTTATTTCATGAAGGTAAGTCTATTTACACTATAACATTTAGGTTTGGATCATTCTCTCATAAGAAAATGCAAACTGCATAATAACTATTATTTTAACGCAGACAAGCAGTTTTTACATGCTTCACGACAATTGCATGCAAATGAGTCCTTAGTGGCAAAATTGCTTTATTTTCCAAAGGTAAGTCTATTTACACTATAACATTCAGGTTTGGATCATTCTCTCATAAGAAAATGCAAACTGCATATTTACTATCATTTTCACGCAGACAAGCAGTTTTTACATGCTTCACGACAATTGCGGGCAAATGAGTCCTTATATGGAAAATTGCTTTATTTTACAAAGGTAAGTCTATTTTTACTATAACATTCAGGTTTAGATCATTCTCTCATAAGAAAATGCAAACTGCATATTAACCATTATTTTAACGCATACAAGCAGTTTTTACATGCTTTATGACAATTAGGGTCAAATGAGTCCTTATAGGCAAAATTGCTTTATTTCATGAAGGTAAGTCTATTTACACTATACCATTCAGGTTTGGATCATTCTCTCATAAGAAAATGCAAACTGCAAATTAAGCATTATTTTAACGCTGACAAGCAGTTTTTACATGCTTTATGACAATTAGGGGCAAGAAAGTCCTTATAGGCAAAATTGCTTTATTTCATGAAGGTAAGTCTATTTACACTATGACATTCAGGTTTGGATCATTCTCTCATAAGAAAATGCAAACTGCATATTAACCATTATTTTAACGCTGACAAGCAGTTTTTACATGCTTTATGACAATTAGGGGCAAATGAGTCCCTATAATCAAAATTGCTTTATTTCATAAAGGTATGTCTATTTACACTATAACATTTAGGTTTGGATCATTCTCTCATAAGAAAATGCAAACTGCATAATAACCATTATTTTAACGCAGACAAGCAGTTTTTACATGCTTCACGACAATTGCATGCAAATGAGTCCTTAGTGGCAAAATTGCTTTATTTTACAAAGGTAAGTCTATTTACACTATAACATTCAGGTTTGGATCATTCTCTCATAAGAAAATGCAAACTGCATATTTACTATCATTTTCACGCAGACAAGCAGTTTTTACATGCTTCACGACAATTGCGGGCAAATGAGTCCTTATATGCAAAATTGCTTTATTTTACAAAGGTAAGTCTATTTACACTATAATATTCCGGTTTGGATTATTCTCTCATAAGAAAATGCAAACTGCATATTAACCATTATTTTAACGCAGACAAGCAGTTTTTACATGCTTTATGACAATTAGGGGCAAATGATGCCTTATAGGCAAAATTGCTTTATTTCATGAAGGTAAGTCTATTTACACTATACCATTTAGGTTTGGATCATTCTCTCATAAGAAAATGCAAACTGCATATTAACCATTATTTTAACGCAGACAAGCAGTTTTTACATGCTTTATGACAATTAGGGGCAAATGATGCCTTATAGGCAAAATTGCTTTATTTCATGAAGGTAAGTCTATTTACACTATACCATTTAGGTTTGGATCATTCTCTCATAAGAAAATGCAAACTGCATAATAACCATTATTTTAACGCAGACAAGCAGTTTTTACATGCTTCACGACAATTGCATGCAAATGAGTCATTAGTGGCAAAATTGCTTTATTTTACAAAGGTAAGTCTATTTATACTATAACATTCAGGTTTGGATCATTCTCTCATAAGAAAATGCAAACTGCATAATAACCATTATTTTAACGCAGACAAGCAGTTTTTACCTGCTTCACGACAATTGCATGCAAATGAGTCCTTATAGGCAAAATTGCTTTATTTTACAAAGGTAAGTCTATTTACACTATATAATTCAGGTTTGGATCATTCTCTCATAAGAAAATGCAAACTGCATATTTACTATCATTTTCACACAGACAAGCAGTTTTTACATGCTTCACGACAATTGCGTGCAAATGAGTCCTTAAATGCAAAATTGCTTTATTTTACAAAGGTAAGTCTATTTACACTATAACATTCAGGTTTGGATCATTCTTTCATAAGAAAATGCAAACTGGATATTAACCATTATTTTAACGCAGACAAGCAGTTTTTACATGCTTTATGACAATTAGGTGCAAATGAGTCTTTATAGGCAAAATTGCTTTATTTCATTAGGGTTGGTCTATTTACACTATAACATTCAGGTTTGGATCATTCTCTCATAAGAAAATGCAAACTGCATATTAACCATTATTTTAACGCAAACAAGCAGTTTTTACATGCTTCACGACAATTGCGTGCAAATGAGTCCTTATAGGCAAAATTGCTTTATTTTACAATGGTAAGTCTATTTACACTATAACATTCAGGTTTGGATCATTCTCTCATAAGAAAATGCAAACTGCATATTAACCATTATTTAAACGCAGACAAGCAGTTTTTACATGCTTTACGACAATTAGGTGCAAATGAGTCCTTATAGGCAAAATTGCTTTATTTTATGAAGGTAAGTCTATTTACACTATAACATTTAGGTTTGGATCATTCTCTCATAAGAAAATGCAAACTGCATATTAACCATTATTTTAACGCAAACAAGCAGTTTTTACATGCTTCACGACAATTGCGTGCAAATGAGTCCTTATAGGCAAAATTGCTTTATTTTACAATGGTAAGTCTATTTACACTATAACATTCAGGTTTGGATCATTCTCTCATAAGAAAATGCAAACTGCATATTAACCATTATTTAAACGCAGACAAGCAGTTTTTACATGCTTTACGACAATTAGGTGCAAATGAGTCCTTATAGGCAAAATTGCTTTATTTCATGAGGGTTAGTCTATTTACACTATAACATTTAGGTTTAGATCATTCTCTCATAAGAAAATGCAAACTGCATATTAACCATTATTTAAACGCAGACAAGCAGTTTTTACATGCTTTACGACAATTAGGTGCAAATGAGTCTTTATAGGCAAAATTGCTTTATTTCATGAGGATAAGTCTATTTACACTATAACATTCAGGTTTGGATCATTCTTTCATAAGAAAATGCAAACTGCATATTAACCGTTATTTTAACGCAGACAAGCAGTTTTTACATGCTTTATGACAATTAGGTGCAAATGAGTCTTTATAGGCAAAATTGCTTTATTTCATGAGGGTTAGTCTATTTACACTATAACATTCAGGTTTGGATCATTCTCTCATAAGAAAATGCAAACTGCATATTAACCATTATTTTAACGCAGACAAGCAGTTTTTACATTCTTTATGACAATTAGGGGCAAATGAGTCCTTATAGGCAAAATTGCTTTATTTCATGAAGGTATAACTATTTACACTATAACATTCAGGTTTGGATCATTCTCTCATAAGAAAATGCAAACTGCATATTATCCATTATTTTAACGCAGACAAGCAGTTTTTACATGCTTTACGACAATTAGGTGCAAATAAGTCCTTAAAGGCAAAATTGCTTTATTTTGCAAAGGTAAGTTTACTTAAACTATAACATTCAGGTTTAGATCATTCTCTCATAAGAAAATGCAAACTGCATATTAACTATTATTTTAACGCATACAAGCAGTTTTTACATGCTTCACGACAATTGCATGCAAATGAGTCCTTAGTGGCAAAATTGCTTTATTTTCCAAAGGTAAGTCTATTTACACTATAACATTCAGGTTTGGATCATTCTCTCATAAGAAAATGCAAACTGCATATTTACTATCATTTTCACGCAGACAAGCAGTTTTTACATGCTTCACGACAATTGCGGGCAAATGAGTCCTTATATGGAAAATTGCTTTATTTTACAAAGGTAAGTCTATTTTTACTATAACATTCAGGTTTAGATCATTCTCTCATAAGAAAATGCAAACTGCATATTAACCATTATTTTAACGCATACAAGCAGTTTTTACATGCTTTATGACAATTAGGGTCAAATGAGTCCTTATAGGCAAAATTGCTTTATTTCATGAAGGTAAGTCTATTTACACTATACCATTCAGGTTTGGATCATTCTCTCATAAGAAAATGCAAACTGCAAATTAAGCATTATTTTAACGCTGACAAGCAGTTTTTACATGCTTTATGACAATTAGGGGCAAGAAAGTCCTTATAGGCAAAATTGCTTTATTTCATGAAGGTAAGTCTATTTACACTATGACATTCAGGTTTGGATCATTCTCTCATAAGAAAATGCAAACTGCATATTAACCATTATTTTAACGCTGACAAGCAGTTTTTACATGCTTTATGACAATTAGGGGCAAATGAGTCCCTATAATCAAAATTGCTTTATTTCATAAAGGTATGTCTATTTACACTATAACATTTAGGTTTGGATCATTCTCTCATAAGAAAATGCAAACTGCATAATAACCATTATTTTAACGCAGACAAGCAGTTTTTACATGCTTCACGACAATTGCATGCAAATGAGTCCTTAGTGGCAAAATTGCTTTATTTTACAAAGGTAAGTCTATTTACACTATAACATTCAGGTTTGGATCATTCTCTCATAAGAAAATGCAAACTGCATATTTACTATCATTTTCACGCAGACAAGCAGTTTTTACATGCTTCACGACAATTGCGGGCAAATGAGTCCTTATATGCAAAATTGCTTTATTTTACAAAGGTAAGTCTATTTACACTATAATATTCAGGTTTGGATTATTCTCTCATAAGAAAATGCAAACTGCATATTAACCATTATTTTAACGCAGACAAGCAGTTTTTACATGCTTTATGACAATTAGGGGCAAATGATGCCTTATAGGCAAAATTGCTTTATTTCATGAAGGTAAGTCTATTTACACTATACCATTTAGGTTTGGATCATTCTCTCATAAGAAAATGCAAACTGCATATTAACCATTATTTTAACGCAGACAAGCAGTTTTTACATGCTTTATGACAATTAGGGGCAAATGATGCCTTATAGGCAAAATTGCTTTATTTCATGAAGGTAAGTCTATTTACACTATACCATTTAGGTTTGGATCATTCTCTCATAAGAAAATGCAAACTGCATAATAACCATTATTTTAACGCAGACAAGCAGTTTTTACATGCTTCACGACAATTGCATGCAAATGAGTCATTAGTGGCAAAATTGCTTTATTTTACAAAGGTAAGTCTATTTATACTATAACATTCAGGTTTGGATCATTCTCTCATAAGAAAATGCAAACTGCATAATAACCATTATTTTAACGCAGACAAGCAGTTTTTACCTGCTTCACGACAATTGCATGCAAATGAGTCCTTATAGGCAAAATTGCTTTATTTTACAAAGGTAAGTCTATTTACACTATATAATTCAGGTTTGGATCATTCTCTCATAAGAAAATGCAAACTGCATATTTACTATCATTTTCACACAGACAAGCAGTTTTTACATGCTTCACGACAATTGCGTGCAAATGAGTCCTTAAATGCAAAATTGCTTTATTTTACAAAGGTAAGTCTATTTACACTATAACATTCAGGTTTGGATCATTCTTTCATAAGAAAATGCAAACTGGATATTAACCATTATTTTAACGCAGACAAGCAGTTTTTACATGCTTTATGACAATTAGGTGCAAATGAGTCTTTATAGGCAAAATTGCTTTGTTTCATTAGGGTTGGTCTATTTACACTATAACATTCAGGTTTGGATCATTCTCTCATAAGAAAATGCAAACTGCATATTAACCATTATTTTAACGCAAACAAGCAGTTTTTACATGCTTCACGACAATTGCGTGCAAATGAGTCCTTATAGGCAAAATTGCTTTATTTTACAATGGTAAGTCTATTTACACTATAACATTCAGGTTTGGATCATTCTCTCATAAGAAAATGCAAACTGCATATTAACCATTATTTAAACGCAGACAAGCAGTTTTTACATGCTTTACGACAATTAGGTGCAAATGAGTCCTTATAGGCAAAATTGCTTTATTTTATGAAGGTAAGTCTATTTACACTATAACATTTAGGTTTGGATCATTCTCTCATAAGAAAATGCAAACTGCATATTAACCATTATTTTAACGCAAACAAGCAGTTTTTACATGCTTCACGACAATTGCGTGCAAATGAGTCCTTATAGGCAAAATTGCTTTATTTTACAATGGTAAGTCTATTTACACTATAACATTCAGGTTTGGATCATTCTCTCATAAGAAAATGCAAACTGCATATTAACCATTATTTAAACGCAGACAAGCAGTTTTTACATGCTTTACGACAATTAGGTGCAAATGAGTCCTTATAGGCAAAATTGCTTTATTTCATGAGGGTTAGTCTATTTACACTATAACATTTAGGTTTAGATCATTCTCTCATAAGAAAATGCAAACTGCATATTAACCATTATTTAAACGCAGACAAGCAGTTTTTACATGCTTTACGACAATTAGGTGCAAATGAGTCTTTATAGGCAAAATTGCTTTATTTCATGAGGATAAGTCTATTTACACTATAACATTCAGGTTTGGATCATTCTTTCATAAGAAAATGCAAACTGCATATTAACCGTTATTTTAACGCAGACAAGCAGTTTTTACATGCTTTATGACAATTAGGTGCAAATGAGTCTTTATAGGCAAAATTGCTTTATTTCATGAGGGTTAGTCTATTTACACTATAACATTCAGGTTTGGATCATTCTCTCATAAGAAAATGCAAACTGCATATTAACCATTATTTTAACGCAGACAAGCAGTTTTTACATTCTTTATGACAATTAGGGGCAAATGAGTCCTTATAGGCAAAATTGCTTTATTTCATGAAGGTATAACTATTTACACTATAACATTCAGGTTTGGATCATTCTCTCATAAGAAAATGCAAACTGCATATTATCCATTATTTTAACGCAGACAAGCAGTTTTTACATGCTTTACGACAATTAGGTGCAAATAAGTCCTTAAAGGCAAAATTGCTTTATTTTGCAAAGGTAAGTTTACTTAAACTATAACATTCAGGTTTAGATCATTCTCTCATAAGAAAATGCAAACTGCATATTAACTATTATTTTAACGCATACAAGCAGTTTTTACATGCTTTATGACAATTAGGTGCAAATGAGTTTTTATAGGCAAAATTGCTTTATTCCATGAGGGTAAGTCTATTTACACTATAACATTCAGGTTTGGATCATTCTCTCATAAGAAAACGCAAACTGCATATTTACTATCATTTTAACGCATACAAGCAGTTTTTACATGCTTTATGACAATTAGGTGCAAATGAGTCTTTATAGGCAAAATTGCTTTATTTCATGAGGGTAAGTCTATTTACAATATAACATTCAGGTTTGGATCATTCTTTCATAAGAAAATGCAAACTGCATATTAACCATTATTTTAACGCAGACAAACAGTTTTTACATGCTTCACGACAATTGCGTGCAAATGAGTCCTTATAGGCAAAATTGCTTTATTTTACAAAGGTAAGTCTATTTACACTATAACATTCAGGTTTGGATCATTCTCTCATAAGAAAATGCAAACTGCATATTTACTATCATTTTAACGCATACAAGCAGTTTTTACATGCTTTATGACAATTAGGTGCAAATGAGTCTTTATAGGCAAAATTGCTTTATTTCATGAAGGTAAGTCTATTTACACTATGACATTCAGGTTTGGATCATTCTCTCATAAGAAAATGCAAACTGCATATTAACCATTATTTTAACGCAGACAAGCAGTTTTTACATGCTTTATGACAATTAGGGGCAAATGAGTCCCTATAGGCAAAATTGCTTTATTTCATGAAGGTAAGTCTATTTACACTATAACATTTAGGTTTGGATCATTCTCTCATAAGAAAATGCAAACTGCATAATAACCATTATTTTATCGCAGACAAGCAGTTTGAGTCCTTATAGGCAAAACTGCTTTATTTTACAAAGGTAAGTCTATTTACACTATAACATTCAGGTTTGGATCATTCTCTCATAAGAAAATGCAAACTGCATGTTAACCATTATTTAAACGCAGTAAAGCAATTTTTACATGCTTTACGACAATTAGGTGCAAATGAGTCTTTATAGGCAAAATTGCTTTATTTCATGAGGGTAAGTCTATTTACACTATAACATTCAGGTTTGGATCATTCTCTCATAAGAAAATGCAAACTGCATATTTACTATCATTTTCACGCAGACAAGCAGTTTTTACATGCTTCACGACAATTGCGTGCAAATGAGTCCTTATATGCAAAATTGCTTTATTTTACAAAGGTAAGTCTATTTACACTATAATATTCAGGTTTGGATCATTCTCTCATAAGAAAATGCAAACTGCATATTAACCCTTATTTTAACGCATACAAGCAGTTTTTACATGCTTTATGACAATTAGGGGCAAATGAGTCCTTATAGGCAAAATTGCTTTATTTCATGAAGGTAAGTCTATTTACACTATACAATTTAAGTTTGGATCATTCTTTCATAAGAAAATGCAAACTGCATATTAACCATTATTTTAACGCAAACAAGCAGTTTTTACATGCTTCACGACAATTGCGTGCAAATGAGTCCTTATAGGCAAAATTGCTTTATTTTACAAAGGTAAGTCTATTTACACTATAACATTCAGGTTTGGATCATTCTCTCATAAGAAAATGCAAACTGCATATTTACTATCATTTTAACGCATACAAGCAGTTTTTACATGCTTTATGACAATTAGGTGCAAATGAGTCTTTATAGGCAAAATTGCTTTATTTCATGAAGGTAAGTCTATTTACACTATGACATTCAGGTTTGGATCATTCTCTCATAAGAAAATGCAAACTGCATATTAACCATTATTTTAACGCAGACAAGCAGTTTTTACATGCTTTATGACAATTAGGGGCAAATGAGTCCCTATAGGCAAAATTGCTTTATTTTATGAAGGTAAGTCTATTTACACTATAACATTTAGGTTTGGATCATTCTCTCATAAGAAAATGCAAACTGCATAATAACCATTATTTTATCGCAGACAAGCAGTTTGAGTCCTTATAGGCAAAACTGCTTTATTTTACAAAGGTAAGTCTATTTACACTATAACATTCAGGTTTGGATCATTCTCTCATAAGAAAATGCAAACTGCATATTAACCATTATTTAAACGCAGTAAAGCAATTTTTACATGCTTTACGACAATTAGGTGCAAATGAGTCTTTATAGGCAAAATTGCTTTATTTCATGAGGGTAAATCTATTTACACTATAACATTCAGGTTTGGATCATTCTCTCATAAGAAAATGCAAACTGCATATTTACTATCATTTTCACGCAGACAAGCAGTTTTTACATGCTTCACGACAATTGCGTGCAAATGAGTCCTTATATGCAAAATTGCTTTATTTTACAAAGGTAAGTCTATTTACACTATAATATTCAGGTTTGGATCATTCTCTCATAAGAAAATGCAAACTGCATATTAACCCTTATTTTAACGCATACAAGCAGTTTTTACATGCTTTATGACAATTAGGGGCAAATGAGTCCTTATAGGCAAAATTGCTTTATTTCATGAAGGTAAGTCTATTTACACTATACAATTTAAGTTTGGATCATTCTTTCATAAGAAAATGCAAACTGCATATTAACCATTATTTTAACGCAAACAAGCAGTTTTTACATGCTTCACGACAATTGCGTGCAAATGAGTCCTTATAGGCAAAATTGCTTTATTTTACAAAGGTAAGTCTATTTACACTATAACATTCAGGTTTGGATCATTCTCTCATAAGAAAATGCAAACTGCATATTAACCATTATTTTAACGCAAACAAGCAGTTTTTACATGCTTCACGACAATTGCGTGCAAAGAGTCCTTATAGGCAAAATTGCCTTATTTTACAAAGGTAAGTCTATTTACACTATAACATTCAGGGTTAGATCATTCTCTCATAAGAAAATGCAAACTGCATATTATCCATTATTTTAACGCATACAAGCATATTTTAACGCATACATTTTAACGCATACATTATTTTATCGCAGACAAGCAGTTTGAGTCCTTATAGGCAAAATTGCTTTATTTTACAAAGGTAAGTCTATTTACACTATAACATTCAGGTTTGGATCATTCTCTCATAAGAAAATGCAAACTGCATATTAACCATTATTTAAACGCAGTAAAGCAACTTTTACATGCTTTACGACAATTAGGTGCAAATGAGTCTTTATAGGCAAAATTGCTTTATTTCATGAGGGTAAGTCTATTTACACTATAACATTCAGGTTTGGATCATTCTCTCATAAGAAAATGCAAACTGCATATTTACTATCATTTTCACGCAGACAAGCAATTTTTACATGCTTCACGACAATTGCGAGCAAATGAGTCCTTATATGCAAAATTGCTTTATTTCATGAGGGTAAGTCTATTTACACTATACAATTTAATATGCAGTTTGCATTTTCTTATGAGAGAATGATCTAAACCTGAATGTTATAGTAAGAATAGACTTACCTTTGTAAAATAAAGCAATTTTGCCTATAAGGACTCATTTGCACGCAATTGTCGTGAAGCATGTAAAAACTGCTTGTCTGCGTTAAAATAATGGTTAATATGCAGTTTGCATTTTCTTATGAAAGAATGATCCAAACCTGAATGTTATAGTGTAAATAGACTTACCCTCATGAAATAAAGCAATTTTGCCTATAAAGACTCATTTGCACCTAATTGTCATAAAGCATGTAAAAACTGTTTGTATGCGTTAAAATGATAGTAAATATGCAGTTTGCATTTTCTTATGAGAGAATGATCCAAACCTGAATGTTATAGTGTAAATAGACTTAACCTCATGAAATAAAGCAATTTTGCCTATAAAGACTCATTTGCACCTAATTGTCATAAAGCATGTAAAAACTGCTTGTATGCGTTAAAATAATAGTTAATATGCAGTTTGCATTTTCTTATGAGAGAATGATCTAAACCTGAATGTTATAGTTTAAGTAAACTTACCTTTGTAAAATAAAGCAATTTTGCCTATAAGGACTTATTTGCACCTAATTGTCGTAAAGCATGTAAAAACTGCTTGTCTGCATTAAAATAATGGATAATATGCAGTTAGCATTTTCTTATGAGAGAATGTTCCAAACCTGAATGTTAAAGTGTAAATAGACTTACCCTCATGAAATAAAGCAATTTTGCCTATAAAGACTTATTTGCACCTAATTGTCATAAAGCATGTAAAAACTGCTTGTAAGCGTTAAAATAATGGTTAATATGCAGTTTGCATTTTCTTATGAGAGAATGATCCAAACCTGAATATTATAGTGTAAATAGACTTACCTTTGTAAAATAAAGCAATTTTGCATATAAGGACTCATTTGCACGCAATTGTCGTGAAGCATGTAAAAACTGCTTGTCTGCGTGAAAATGATAGTAAATATGCAGTTTGCATTTTCTTATGAGAGAATGATCCAAACCTGAATGTTATAGTGTAAATAGACTTACCCTCATAAAATAAAGCAATTTTGCCAATAAAGACTCATTTGCACCTAATTGTCGTAAAGCATGTAAAAACTGCTTGTCTGCGTTTAAATAATGGTTAATATGCAGTTTGCATTTTCTTATGAGAGAATGATCCAAACCTGAATGTTATAGTGTAAATAGACTTACCTTTGTAAAATAAAGCAATTTTGCTTATAAGGACTCATTTGGATGCAATTGTCGTGAAGCATGTAAAAACTGCTTGTCAGCGTTAAAATAATGGTTAATTTGCAGTTTGCATTTTCTTATGAGAGAATGATCCAAACCTGAATGGTATAGTGTAAATAGACTTACCTTCATGAAATAAAGCAATTTTGCCTACAAGGACTCATTTGACCCTACTTGTCATAAAGCATGTAAAAACTGCTTGTATGCGTTAAAATAATAGTTAATATGCAGTTTGCATTTTGTTATGAGAGAATGATCCAAACCTGAATGTTATAGTAAAAATAGACTTACCTTTGTAAAATAAAGCAATTTTGCCTATAAGGACTCATTTGCACGCAATTGTCGTGAAGCATGTAAAAAATGCTTGTCTGCGTTAAAATAATGGTTAATATGCAGTTTACATTTCCTTATGAAAGAATGATCCAAACCTGAATGTTACAGTGTAAATAGACTTACCCTCATGAAATAAAGCAATTTTGCCTATAAAGACTCATTTGCACCTAATTGTCATAAAGCATGTATGCGTTAAAATAATAGTAAATATGCAGTTTGCATTTTCTTATGAGAGAATGATCCAAACCTGAATGTTATAGTGTAAATAGACTTACCCTCATGAAATAAAGCAATTTTGCCTATAAAGACTCATTTACACCTAATTGTCATAAAGCATGTAAAAACTGCTTGTATGCGTTAAAATAATAGTTAATATGCTGTTTGCATTTTCTTATGAGAGAATGATCCAAACCTGAATGTTATAGTGTAAATAGACTTACCCTCATGAAATAAAGCAATTTTGCCTATAAAGACTCATTTGCACCTAATTGTCATAAAGCATGTAAAAACTGCTTGTATGCGTTTAAAAAATGGATAATATGCAGTTTGCATTTTCTTATGAGAGAATGATCCAAACCTGAATGTTATAGTGTAAATAGTTATACCTTCATGAAATAAAGCAATTTTGCCTATAAGGACTCATTTGCCCCCAATTGTCATAAAGCATGTAAAAACAGCTTGTCTGCGCTAAAATAATGGTTAATATGCAGTATGCATTTTCTTATGAGAGAATGATCCAAACCTGAATGTTATAGTGTAAATAGACTTACCCTCATGAAATAAAGCAATTTTGCCTATAAAGACTCATTTGCACCTAATTGTCATAAAGCATGTAAAAACTGCTTGTCTGCGTTAAAATAATGGTTAATATGCAGTTTGCATTTTCTTATGAAAGAATGATCCAAACCTGAATGTTATAGTGTAAATAGACTTAACCTCATGAAATAAAGCAATTTTGCCTATAAAGACTCATTTGCACCTAATTGTCGTAAAGCATGTAAAAACTGCTTGTCTGCGTTTAAATAATGGTTAATATGCAGTTTGCATTTTCTTATGAGAGAATGATCCAAACCTAAATGTTATAGTGTAAATAGACTTACCCTCATGAAATAAAGCAATTTTGCCTATTAGGACTCATTTGCACCTAATTGTCGTAAAGCATGTAAAAACTGCTTGTCTGCGTTTAAATAATGGTTAATATGCAGTTTGCATTTTCTTATGAGAGAATGATCCAAACCTGAATGTTATAGTGTAAATAGACGTACCTTTGTAAAATAAGGTAATTTTGCCTATAAGGACTCATTTGCACGCAAATGTCGTGAAGCATGTAAAAACTGCTTGTCTGCGTGAAAATGATAGTAAATATGCAGTTTGCATTTTCTTAAGAGAGAATGATCCAAACCTAATGTTATAGTGTAAATAGACTTACCCTCATGAAATAAAGCAATTTTGCCTATAAAGACTCATTTGCCCCTAATTGTCATAAAGCATGTAAAAACTGCTTGTAAGCGTTAAAATAATGGTTAGTATGCAGTTTGCATTTTCTTATGAGAAAATAATCCAAACCTAATATTATAGTGTAATTAGACCCCTCCTTTGTAAAATAAAGCAATTTTGCATATAAGGACTCATTTGCACGCAATTGTCGTGAAGCATGTAAAAACTGCTTGTCTGCGTGAAAATGATAGTAAATATGCAGTTTGCATTTTCTTATGAGAGAATGATCCAAACCTAAATGTTATAGTGTAAATAGACTTACCCTCATGAAATAAAGCAATTTTGCCTATAAAGACTCATTTGCACCTAATTGTCGTAAAGCATGTAAAAACTGCTTGTCTGCGTTTAAATAAAGGTTAATATGCAGTTTGCATTTTCTTATGAGAGAATGATCCAAACCTGAATGTTATAGTGTAAATAGACTTACCTTTGTAAAATAAAGCAATTTTGCCTATAAGGACTCATTTGCATGCAATTGTCGTGTAGCATGTAAAAACTGCTTGTCTGCGTTAAAATAATGGTTATTATGCAGTTTGCATTTTCTTATGAGAGAATGTTCTAAACCTGAATTTTATAGTAAGAATAGACTTTTCTTTGTAAAATAAAGCAATTTTGCCTATAAGGACTCATTTGCACGCAATTGTCGTGAAGCATGTAAAAACTGCTTGTCTGCGTTAAAATAATGGTTAATATGCAGTTTGCATTTTCTTATGAAAGAATGATCAAAACCTGAATGTTATAGTGTAAATAGACTTACCCTCATGAAATAAAGCAATTTTGCCTATAAAGACTCATTGGCACCTAATTGTCATAAAGCATGTAAAAACTGCTTGTATGCGTTAAAATGATAGTAAATATGCAGTTTGCATTTTCTTATGAGAGAATGATCCAAACCTGAATGTTATAGTGTAAATAGACTTACCCTCATCAAATAAAGCAATTTTGGCTATAAAGACTCATTTGCACCTAATTGTCATAAAGCATGTAAAAACTGCTTGTATGCGTTAAAATAATAGTTAATATGCAGTTTGCATTTTCTTATGAGAGAATGATCTAAACCTGAATGTTATAGTTTAAGTAAACTTACCTTTGTAAAATAAAGCAATTTTGCCTATAAGGACTTATTTGCACCTAATTGTCGTAAAGCATGTAAAAACTGCTTGTCTGCGTTAAAATAATGGATAATATGCAGCTTGCATTTTCTTATGAGAGAATGATCCAAACCTGAATGTTAAAGTGTAAATAGACTTACCCTCATGAAATAAAGCAATTTTGCCTATAAAGACTTATTTGCACCTAATTGTCATAAAGCATGTAAAAACTGCTTGTCTGCGTTAAAATAATGGTTAATATGCAGTTTGCATTTTCTTATGAAAGAATGATCCAAACCTGAATGTTATAGTGTAAATTTTATTTTACAAAGGTTAGTTTACTTAAACTATAACATTCAGGTTTAGATCATTCTCTCATAAGAAAATGCAAACTGCATATTAACTATTATTTTAACGCATACAAGCAGTTTTTACATGCTTTATGACAATTAGGTGCAAATGAGTCTTTATAGGCAAAATTGCTTTATTTCATGAGGTTAAGTCTATTTACACTATAACATTCAGGTTTGGATCATTCTCTCATAAGAAAATGCAAACTGCATATTTACTATCATTTTAACGCATACAAACAGTTTTTACATGCTTTATGACAATTAGGTGCAAATGAGTCTTTATAGGCAAAATTGCTTTATTTCATGAGGGTATGTCTATTTACACTATAACATTCAGGTTTGGATCATTCTTTCATAAGAAAATGCAAACTGCATATTAACCATTATTTTAACGCAGACAAGCAGTTTTTACATGCTTCACGACAATTGCGTGCAAATGAGTCCTTATAGGCAAAATTGCTTTATTTTACAAAGGTAAGTCTATTCTTACTATAACATTCAGGTTTAGGTCATTCTCTCATAAGAAAATGCAAACTGCATATTAACCATTATTTTAACGCTGACAAGCAGTTTTTACATGCTTTATGACAATTAGGGGCAAATGAGTCCTTATAGGCAAAATTGCTTTATTTCATGAAGGTAAGTCTATTTACACTATAACATTTAGGTTTGGATCATTCTCTCATAAGAAAATGCAAACTGCATATTAACCATTATTTTAACGCTGACAAGCAGTTTTTACATGCTTTATGACAATTAGGGGCAAATGAGTCCCTATAAGCAAAATTGCTTTATTTCATAAAGGTAAGTCTATTTACACTATAACATTTAGGTTTGGATCATTCTCTCATAAGAAAATGCAAACTGCATAATAACCATTATTTTATCGCAGACAAGCAGTTTTTACATGCTTCACGACAATTGCATCCAAATGAGTCCTTATAAGCAAAATTGCTTTATTTTACAAAGGTAAGTCTATTTACACTATAACATTCAGGTTTGGATCATTCTCTCATAAGAAAATGCAAACTGCATATTAACCATTATTTAAACGCAGACAAGCAGTTTTTACATGCTTTACGACAATTAGGTGCAAATGAGTCTTTATTGGCAAAATTGCTTTATTTTATGAGGGTAAGTCTATTTACACTATAACATTCAGGTTTGGATCATTCTCTCATAAGAAAATGCAAACTGCATATTTACTATCATTTTCACGCAGACAAGCAGTTTTTACATGCTTCACGACAATCGCGTGCAAATGAGTCCTTATATGCAAAATTGCTTTATTTTACAAAGGTAAGTCTATTTACACTATAATATTCAGGTTTGGATCATTCTCTCATAAGAAAATGCAAACTGCATATTAACCATTATTTTAACGCTTACAAGCAGTTTTTACATGCTTTATGACAATTAGGGGCAAATGAGTCTTTATAGGCAAAATTGCTTTATTTCATGAGGGTAAGTCTATTTACACTATAACATTAGGTTTGGATCATTCTCTCTTAAGAAAATGCAAACTGCATATTTACTATCATTTTCACGCAGACAAGCAGTTTTTACATGCTTCACGACATTTGCGTGCAAATGAGTCCTTATAGGCAAAATTACCTTATTTTACAAAGGTACGTCTATTTACACTATAACATTCAGGTTTGGATCATTCTCTCATAAGAAAATGCAAACTGCATATTAACCATTATTTAAACGCAGACAAGCAGTTTTTACATGCTTTACGACAATTAGGTGCAAATGAGTCCTAATAGGCAAAATTGCTTTATTTCATGAGGGTAAGTCTATTTACACTATAACATTTAGGTTTGGATCATTCTCTCATAAGAAAATGCAAACTGCATATTAACCATTATTTAAACGCAGACAAGCAGTTTTTACATGCTTTACGACAATTAGGTGCAAATGAGTCTTTATAGGCAAAATTGCTTTATTTCATGAGGTTAAGTCTATTTACACTATAACATTCAGGTTTGGATCATTCTTTCATAAGAAAATGCAAACTGCATATTAACCATTATTTTAACGCAGACAAGCAGTTTTTACATGCTTTATGACAATTAGGTGCAAATGAGTCTTTATAGGCAAAATTGCTTTATTTCATGAGGGTAAGTCTATTTACACTATAACATTCAGGTTTGGATCATTCTCTCATAAGAAAATGCATACTGCATATTAACCATTATTTAAGCGCAGACAAGCTGTTTTTACATGCTTTATGACAATTGGGGGCAAATGAGTCCTTATAGGCAAAATTGCTTTATTTCATGAAGGTATAACTATTTACACTATAACATTCAGGTTTGGATCATTCTCTCATAAGAAAATGCAAACTGCATATTATCCATTATTTAAACGCATACAAGCAGTTTTTACATGCTTTATGACAATTAGGTGCAAATGAGTCTTTATAGGCAAAATTGCTTTATTTCATGAGGGTAAGTCTATTTACACTATAACATTCAGGTTTGGATCATTCTCTCATAAGAAAATGCAAACAGCATATTAACTATTATTTTAACGCATACAAGCAGTTTTTACATGCTTTATGACAATTAGGTGTAAATGAGTCTTTATAGGCAAAATTGCTTTATTTCATGAGGGTAAGTCTATTTACACTATAACATTCAGGTTTGGATCATTCTCTCATAAGAAAATGCAAACTGCATATTTACTATTATTTTAACGCATACATGCTTTATGACAATTAGGTGCAAATGAGTCTTTATAGGCAAAATTGCTTTATTTCATGAGGGTAAGTCTATTTACACTGTAACATTCAGGTTTGGATCATTCTTTCATAAGGAAATGTAAACTGCATATTAACCATTATTTTAACGCAGACAAGCATTTTTTACATGCTTCACGACAATTGCGTGCAAATGAGTCCTTATAGGCAAAATTGCTTTATTTTACAAAGGTAAGTCTATTTTTACTATAACATTCAGGTTTGGATCATTCTCTCATAACAAAATGCAAACTGCATATTAACTATTATTTTAACGCATACAAGCAGTTTTTACATGCTTTATGACAAGTAGGGTCAAATGAGTCCTTGTAGGCAAAATTGCTTTATTTCATGAAGGTAAGTCTATTTACACTATACCATTCAGGTTTGGATCATTCTCTCATAAGAAAATGCAAACTGCAAATTAACCATTATTTTAACGCTGACAAGCTGTTTTTACATGCTTTACGACAATTAGGTAAATGAGTCCTTGTAGGCAAAATTGCTTTATTTCATGAGGGTAAGTCTATTTACACTGTAACATTCAGGTTTAAATCATTCTTTCATAAGGAAATGTAAACTGCATATTAACCATTATTTTAACGCAGACAAGCATTTTTTACATGCTTCACGACAATTGCGTGCAAATGAGTCCTTATAGGCAAAATTGCTTTATTTTACAAAGGTAAGTCTATTTTTACTATAACATTCAGGTTTGGATCATTCTCTCATAAGAAAATGCAAACTGCATATTTACCATCATTTTCACGCAGACAAGCAGCTTTCACATGTTTTACGACAATTAGGTGGAAATAAGTCCTTAAAGACAAAATTGTTTTATTTCACAAAGGTAAGTCTACTTTCCCTATATCTTTCAGGTTTGGATCATTCTCTCATAAGAAAATGCAAACTGCATATTAACCATTATTATAAAGCAGACAAGCAGTTTTTACATGCTTCACGACAATTGCGTGCAAATGAGTCCTTATAAGCAAAATTGCTTTATTTTACAAAGGTTAGTCTATTTACACTATAACATTCAGGTTTGGATCATTCTCTCATAAGAAAATGCAAACTGCATATTAACTATTATTTTAACGCATACAAGCAGTTTTTACATGCTTTACGACAATTAGGTGCAAATGAGTCTTTATAGGCAAAATTGCTTTATTTCATGAGGATAAGTCTATTTACACTATAACATTCAGGTTTAGATAATTCTTTTATAAGAAAATGCAAACTGCATATTAACCATTATTTTAACGCAGACAAGCAGTTTTTACATGCTTTATGACAATTAGGTGCAAATGAGTCTTTATAGGCAAAATTGCTTTATTTCATGAGGGAAAGTCTATTTACACTATAACATTCAGGTTTGGATCATTCTCTCATAAGAAAATGCAAACTGCATATTTACTATCATTTTAACGCATACAAGCAGTTTTTACATGCTTTATGACAATTAGGTGCAAATGAGTCGTTATAGGCAAAATTGCTTTATTTCATGAAGGTAAGTCTATTTACACTATAACATTCAGGTTTGGATCATTCTTTTATAAGAAAATGTAAACTGCATATTAACCATTATTTTAACGCAGACAAGCAGTTTTTACATGCTTTACGACAATTGCGTGCAAATGAGTCCTTATAGGCAAAATTGCTTTATTTTACAAAGGTAAGTCTATTTTTACTATAACATTGAGGTTTGGATCATTCTCTCATAAGAAAATGCAAACTGCATATTAACCATTATTTTAACGCAGATAAGCAGTTTTTACATGCTTTACGACAATTAGGTGCAAATGAGTCTTTATAGGCAAAATTGTTTTATTTCATGAGGGTAAGTCTATTTACACTATAACATTCAGGTTTGAATCATTCTTTCATAAGGAAATGCAAACTGCATATTAACCATTATTTTAACGCAGACAAGCAGTTTTTACATGCTTCACGACAATTGCGTGCAAATGAGTCCTTATAGGCAAAATTGCTTTATTTTACAAAGGTAAGTCTATTTTCACAATAACATTCAGGTTTGGATCGTTCTCTCATAAGAAAATGCAAACTGCATATTAACCATTATTTAAACGCAGACAAGCAGTTTTTACATGCTTACGACAATTAGGTGCAAATGAGTCTTTATAGGCAAAATTGCTTTATTTCATGGGGATAAGTCTATTTACACTATAACATTCAGGTTTGGATCATTCTTTCATTAGAAAATGCAAACTGCATATTAACCATTATTTTAACGCAGACAAGCAGTTTTTACATGCTTTATGACAATTAGGTGCAAATGAGTCTTTATAGGCAAAATTGCTTTATTTCATGAGGGTTAGTCTATTTACACTATAACATTCAGGTTTGGATCATTCTCTCATAAGAAAATGCAAACTGCATATTAACAATTATTTTAACGCAGACAAGCAGTTTTTACATGCTTTATGACAATTAGGGGCAAATGAGTCCTTATAGGCAAAATTGCTTTATTTCATGAAGGTATAACTATTTACACTATAACATTCAGGTTTGGATCATTCTCTCATAAGAAAATGCAAACTGCATATTATCCATTATTTTAACGCAGACAAGCAGTTTTTACATGCTTTACGACAATTAGGTGCAAATAAGTCCTTATAGGCAAAATTGCTTTATTTTACAAAGGTAAGTTTACTTAAACTATAACATTCAGGTTTAGATCATTCTCTCATAAGAAAATGCAAACTGCATATTAACTATTATTTTAACGCATACAAGCAGTTTTTACATGCTTTATGACAATTAGGTGCAAATGAGTCTTTATAAGCAAAATTGCTTTATTTCATGAGGGTAAGTCTATTTACACTATAACATTCAGGTTTGGATCATTCTCTCATAAGAAAATGCAAACTGCATATTATCCATTATTTTAACGCAGTCAAGCAGTTGTTACATGCTTTACGACAATTAGGTGCAAATGAGTCTTTATAGGCAAAATTGCTTTATTTCATGAGGGTAAGTCTATTTACACTATAACATTCAGGTTTGGATCATTCTTTCATAAGAAAATGCAAACTGCATATTAACCATTATTTTAACGCAGACAAGCAGTTTTTACATGCTACACGACAATTGCGTGCAAATGAGTCCTTATAGGCAAAATTGCTTTATTTTATAAAGGTAAGTCTATTTTTACTATAACATTAAGGTTTAGATCATTCTCTCATAAGAAAATGCAAACTGCATATGAACCATTATTTTAACGCATACAAGCAGTTTTTACATGCTTTATGACAATTAGAGTCAAATGAGTCCTTATAGGCAAAATTGCTTTATTTCATGAAGGTAAGTCTATTTACACTATACCATTCAATTTTGGATCATTCTCTCATAAGAAAATGCAAACTGCAAATTAACCATTATTTTAACGCTGACAAGCAGTTTTTACATGCTTTATGACAATTAGAGGCATATAAGTCCTTATAGGCAAAATTGCTTTATTTCATGAGGGTAAGTCTATTTACACTATAACATTCAGGTTTGGATCATTCTTTCATAAGAAAATGCAAACTGCATATTAACCATTATTTTAACGCAGACAAGCAGTTTTTACATACTACACGACAATTGCGTGCAAATGAGTCCTTATAGGCAAAATTGCTTTATTTTATAAAGGTAAGTCTATTTTTACTATAACATTCAGGTTTGGATCATTCTCTCATAAGAAAATGCAAACTGCATATTTACTATCATTTTCACGCAGACAAGCAGTTTTTACATGCTTCACGACAATTGCGTGCAAATGAGTCCTTATATGCAAAATTGCTTTATTTTACAAAGGTAAGTCTATTTACACTATAATATTCAGGTTTGGATCATTCTCTCATAAGAAAATGCAAACTGCATATTAACCATTATTTTAACGCATACAAGCAGTTTTTACATGCTTTATGACAATTAGGGGCAAATGAGTCCTTATAGGCAAAATTGCTTTATTTCATAAAGGTAAGTCTATTTACACTATAACATTTAGGTTTAGATCATTCTTTCATAAGAAAATGCAAACTGCATATTAACCATTATTTTAACGCAAACAAGCAGTTTTTACATGCTTCACGACAATTGCGTGCAAATGAGTCCTTATAGGCAAAATTGCTTTATTTTACAAAGGTAAGTCTATTTACACTATAACATTCAGGTTTGGATCATTCTCTCATAAGAAAATGCAAACTGCATATTAACCATTATTTAAACGCAGACAAGCAGTTTTTACATGCTATACGACAATTAGGTGCAAATGAGTCTTTATAGGCAAAATTGCTTTATTTCATGAGGATAAGTCTATTTACACTATAATATTCAGATTTGGATCATTCTTTCATAAGAAAATGCAAACTGCATATTAACCATTATTTTAACGCAGAAAAGCAGTTTTTACATGCTTTATGACAATTAGGTGCAAATGAGTCTTTATAGGCAAAATTGCATTATTTCATGAGGGTAAGTCTATTTACACTATAACATTCAGGTTTGGATCATTCTCTCATAAGAAAATGCAAACTGCATATTAACCATTATTTTAACGCAAACAAGCAGTTTTTACATGCTTTATGACAATTAGAGGCAAATGAGTCCTTATAGGCAAAATTGCTTTATTTCATTAAGGTATAACTATTTACACTATAACATTCAGGTTTGGATCATTCTCTCATAAGAAAATGCAAACTGCATATTATCCATTATTTTAACGCAGTCAAGCAGTTGTTACATGCTTTACGACAATTAGGTGCAAATAAGTCCTTATAGGCAAAATTGCTTTATTTTACAATGGTAAGTTTACTTAAACTATAACATTCAGGTTTAGATCATTCTCTCATAAGAAAATGCAAACTGCATATTAACTATTATTTTAACGCATACAAGCAGTTTTTACATGCTTTATGACAATTAGGTGCAAATGAGTCTTTATAGGCAAAATTACTTTATTTCATGAGGGTAAGTCTATTTACACTATTACATTCAGGTTTGGATCATTCTCTCATAAGAAAATGCAAACTGCATATTAACCATTATTTTAACGCAGACAAGCAGTTTTTACATGCTTCACGACAATTGCGTGCAAGTGAGTCTTTATAGGCAAAATTGCTTTATTTTACAAAGGTAAGTCTATTTTCACTATAACATTCAGGTTTGGAACATTCTCTCATAAGAAAATGCAAACTGCATATTAACCATTATTTAAACGCAGACAAGCAGTTTTTACATGCTTTACGACAATTAAGTGCAAATAAGTCTTTATAGGCAAAATTGCTTTATTTCATGAGGGTAATTCTATTTACACTATAATATTCAGGTTTGGATCATTCTCTCATAAGAAAATGCAAACTGCATATTAACCATTATTTAAACGCAGACAAGCAGTTTTTACATGCTTTACGACAATTAAGTGCAAATAAGTCTTTATAGGCAAAATTGCTTTCTTTTATGAAGGTAAGTCTATTTACACTATAACATTCAGGTTTAGATCATTCTCTCATAAGAAAATGCAAACTGCATATTAACCGATATTTCAACGCAGACAAGCAGTTTTTACATGCTTTACGACAATTAGGTGCAAATGAGTCTTTATAGGTAAAACTGCTTTATTTCATGAGGGTAAGTCTATTTACACTATAACATTCAGGTTTGGATCATTCTTTCATAAGAAAATGCAAACTTCATATTAACCATTATTTTAACGCATACAAGCAGTTTTTACTTGCTTTATGACAATTAGGGGCAAATGAGTCCTTATAGGCAAAATTGCTTTATTTCATGAAGGTCAGTCTATTTACACTCTAACATTTAGGTTTGGATCATTCTCTCATAAGAAAATGCAAACTGCATATTAACTATTATTTTAACGCATACAAGCAGTTTTTACATGCTTTATGACAATAAGGTGCAAATGAGTCTTTATAGGCAAAATTGCTTTATTTCATGAAGGTAAGTCTATTTACACTCTAACATTTAGGTTTGGATCATTCTCTCATAAGAAAATGCAAACTGCATATTAACCATTATTTTAACGCATACAAGCAGTTTTTACTTGCTTTATGACAATTAGGGGCAAATGAGTCCTTATAGGCAAAATTGCTTTATTTCATGAGGGTAAGTCTATTTACACTATAACATTTAGGTTTGGATCATTCTCTCGTAAGAAAATGCAAACTACATAATAACCATTATTTAAAAGCAGACATGCAGTTTTTACATGCTTTACGACAATTAGGTGCAAATGAGTCTTTATAGGTAAAATTGCTCTATTTCATGAGGGTAAGTCTATTTACATTATAACATTCAGATTTGGATCATTCTCTCATAAGAAAATGCAAACTGCATATTAACCATTATTTTAACGCAGACAAGCTGTTTTTACATGCTTTATGACAATTAGGGGCAAATGAGTCCTTATAGGCAAAATTGCTTTATTTCATGAAGGTATAACTATTTACACTATAACATTCAGGTTTGGATCATTTTCTCATAAGAAAATGCAAATTGCATATTATCCATTATTTTAACGCAGACAAGCAGTTTTTACATGCTTTACGACAATTAGGTGCAAATAAGTCTTTTTAGGCAAAATTGCTTTATTTCATGAGGGTAAGTCTATTTACACTATAACATTCAGGTTTGGATCATTCTCTCATAAGAAAATGCAAACTGCATATTTACTATCATTTTAACGCATACAAGCAGTTTTTACATGCTTTATGACAATTAGGTGCAAATGAGTCTTTTTAGGCAAAATTGCTTTATTTTACAAAGGTAAGTCTATTTTCACTATAACATTCAGGTTTGGATCATTCTCTCATAAGAAAATGCAAACTGCATATTTACTATCATTTTAACGCATACAAGCAGTTTTTACATGCTTTATGACAATTAGGTGCAAATGAGTCTTTTTAGGCAAAATTGCTTTATTTCATGAGGGTAAGTCTATTTACACTATAACATTCAGGTTTGGATCATTCTCTCATAAGAAAATGCAAACTGCATATTAACCATTATTTTAACGCAGACAAGCAGTTTTTACATGCTTTACGACAATTGCGTGCAAATGAGTCCTTATAGGCAAAATTGCTTTATTTTACAAAGGTAAGTCTATTTTCACTATAACATTCAGGTTTGGATTATTCTCTCATAAGAAAATGCAAACTGCATATTATACATTATTTTAACGCATACAAGCAGTTTTTACATGCTTTATGACAATTAGGGGGAAAATGAGTCCTTATAAGCAAAATTGCTTTATTTCATGAAGGTAAGTCTATTTACACTATAACATTCAGGTTTGGATCATTCTCTCATAAGAAAATGCAAACTGCATATTATCCATTATTTTAACGCAGTCAAGCAGTTGTTACATGCTTTACGACAATTAGGTGCAAATGAGTCTTTATAGGCAAAATTGCTTTATTTCATGAGGGTAAGTCTATTTACACTATAACATTCAGGTTTGGATCATTCTTTCATAAGAAAATGCAAACTGCATATTAACCATTATTTTAACGCAGACAAGCAGTTTTTACATGCTACACGACAATTGCGTGCAATTGAGTCCTTATAGGCAAAATTGCTTTATTTTATAAAGGTAAGTCTATTTTTACTATAACATTAAGGTTTAGATCATTCTCTCATAAGAAAATGCAAACTGCATATGAACCATTATTTTAACGCATACAAGCAGTTTTTACATGCTTTATGACAATTAGAGTCAAATGAGTCCTTATAGGCAAAATTGCTTTATTTCATGAAGGTAAGTCTATTTACACTATACCATTCAATTTTGGATCATTCTCTCATAAGAAAATGCAAACTGCAAATTAACCATTATTTTAACGCTGACAAGCAGTTTTTACATGCTTTATGACAATTAGAGGCATATAAGTCCTTATAGGCAAAATTGCTTTATTTCATGAGGGTAAGTCTATTTACACTATAACATTCAGGTTTGGATCATTCTTTCATAAGAAAATGCAAACTGCATATTAACCATTATTTTAACGCAGACAAGCAGTTTTTACCTGCTACACGACAATTGCGTGCAAATGAGTCCTTATAGGCAAAATTGCTTTATTTTATAAAGGTAAGTCTATTTTTACTATAACATTCAGGTTTGGATCATTCTCTCATAAGAAAATGCAAACTGCATATTTACTATCATTTTCACGCAGACAAGCAGTTTTTACATGCTTCACGACAATTGCGTGCAAATGAGTCCTTATATGCAAAATTGCTTTATTTTACAAAGGTAAGTCTATTTACACTATAATATTCAGGTTTGGATCATTCTCTCATAAGAAAATGCAAACTGCATATTAACCATTATTTTAACGCATACAAGCAGTTTTTACATGCTTTATGACAATTAGGGGCAAATGAGTCCTTATAGGCAAAATTGCTTTATTTCATAAAGGTAAGTCTATTTACACTATAACATTTAGGTTTAGATCATTCTTTCATAAGAAAATGCAAACTGCATATTAACCATTATTTTAACGCAAACAAGCAGTTTTTACATGCTTCACGACAATTGCGTGCAAATGAGTCCTTATAGGCAAAATTGCTTTATTTTACAAAGGTAAGTCTATTTACACTATAACATTCAGGTTTGGATCATTCTCTCATAAGAAAATGCAAACTGCATATTAACCATTATTTAAACGCAGACAAGCAGTTTTTACATGCTATACGACAATTAGGTGCAAATGAGTCTTTATAGGCAAAATTGCTTTATTTCATGAGGATAAGTCTATTTACACTATAATATTCAGATTTGGATCATTCTTTCATAAGAAAATGCAAACTGCATATTAACCATTATTTTAACGCAGACAAGCAGTTTTTACATGCTTTATGACAATTAGGTGCAAATGAGTCTTTATAGGCAAAATTGCATTATTTCATGAGGGTAAGTCTATTTACACTATAACATTCAGGTTTGGATCATTCTCTCATAAGAAAATGCAAACTGCATATTAACCATTATTTTAACGCAAACAAGCAGTTTTTACATGCTTTATGACAATTAGAGGCAAATGAGTCCTTATAGGCAAAATTGCTTTATTTCATGAAGGTATAACTATTTACACTATAACATTCAGGTTTGGATCATTCTCTCATAAGAAAATGCAAACTGCATATTATCCATTATTTTAACGCAGTCAAGCAGTTGTTACATGCTTTACGACAATTAGGTGCAAATAAGTCCTTATAGGCAAAATTGCTTTATTTTACAATGGTAAGTTTACTTAAACTATAACATTCAGGTTTAGATCATTCTCTCATAAGAAAATGCAAACTGCATATTAACTATTATTTTAACGCATACAAGCAGTTTTTACATGCTTTATGACAATTAGGTGCAAATGAGTCTTTATAAGCAAAATTACTTTATTTCATGAGGGTAAGTCTATTTACACTATTACATTCAGGTTTGGATCATTCTCTCATAAGAAAATGCAAACTGCATATTAACCATTATTTTAACGCAGACAAGCAGTTTTTACATGCTTCACGACAATTGCGTGCAAGTGAGTCTTTATAGGCAAAATTGCTTTATTTTACAAAGGTAAGTCTATTTTCACTATAACATTCAGGTTTGGATCATTCTCTCATAAGAAAATGCAAACTGCATATTAACCATTATTTAAACGCAGACAAGCAGTTTTTACATGCTTTACGACAATTAAGTGCAAATAAGTCTTTATAGGCAAAATTGCTTTATTTCATGAGGGTAATTCTATTTACACTATAATATTCAGGTTTGGATCATTCTCTCATAATAAAATGCAAACTGCATATTAACCATTATTTAAACGCAGACAAGCAGTTTTTACATGCTTTACGACAATTAAGTGCAAATAAGTCTTTATAGGCAAAATTGCTTTCTTTTATGAAGGTAAGTCTATTTACACTATAACATTCAGGTTTAGATCATTCTCTCATAAGAAAATGCAAACTGCATATTAACCGATATTTCAACGCAGACAAGCAGTTTTTACATGCTTTACGACAATTAGGTGCAAATGAGTCTTTATAGGTAAAATTGCTTTATTTCATGAGGGTAAGTCTATTTACACTATAACATTCAGGTTTGGATCATTCTTTCATAAGAAAATGCAAACTATATATTAACCATTATTTTAACGCATACAAGCAGTTTTTACTTGCTTTATGACAATTAGGGGCAAATGAGTCCTTATAGGCAAAATTGCTTTATTTCATGAAGGTCAGTCTATTTACACTCTAACATTTAGGTTTGGATCATTCTCTCATAAGAAAATGCAAACTGCATATTAACTATTATTTTAACGCATACAAGCAGTTTTTACATGCTTTATGACAATTAGGTGCAAATGAGTCTTTATAGGCAAAATTGCTTTATTTCATGAAGGTAAGTCTATTTACACTCTAACATTTAGGTTTGGATCATTCTCTCATAAGAAAATGCAAACTGCATATTAACCATTATTTTAACGCATACAAGCAGTTTTTACTTGCTTTATGACAATTAGGGGCAAATGAGTCCTTATAGGCAAGATTGCTTTATTTCATGAGGGTAAGTCTATTTACACTATAACATTTAGGTTTGGATCATTCTCTCATAAGAAAATGCAAACTACATAATAACCATTATTTAAAAGCAGACATGCAGTTTTTACATGCTTTACGACAATTAGGTGCAAATGAGTCTTTATAGGTAAAATTGCTCTATTTCATGAGGGTAAGTCTATTTACATTATAACATTCAGATTTGGATCATTCTCTCATAAGAAAATGCAAACTGCATATTAACCATTATTTTAACGCAGACAAGCAGTTTTTACATGCTTTATGACAATTAGGGGCAAATGAGTCCTTATAGGCAAAATTGCTTTATTTCATGAAGGTATAACTATTTACACTATAACATTCAGGTTTGGATCATTTTCTCATAAGAAAATGCAAATTGCATATTATCCATTATTTTAACGCAGACAAGCAGTTTTTACATGCTTTACGACAATTAGGTGCAAATAAGTCTTTTTAGGCAAAATTGCTTTATTTCATGAGGGTAAGTCTATTTACACTATAACATTCAGGTTTGGATCATTCTCTCATAAGAAAATGCAAACTGCATATTTACTATCATTTTAACGCATACAAGCAGTTTTTACATGCTTTATGACAATTAGGTGCAAATGAGTCTTTTTAGGCAAAATTGCTTTATTTTACAAAGGTAAGTCTATTTTCACTATAACATTCAGGTTTGGATCATTCTCTCATAAGAAAATGCAAACTGCATATTTACTATCATTTTAACGCATACAAGCAGTTTTTACATGCTTTATGACAATTAGGTGCAAATGAGTCTTTTTAGGCAAAATTGCTTTATTTCATGAGGGTAAGTCTATTTACACTATAACATTCAGGTTTGGATCATTCTCTCATAAGAAAATGCAAACTGCATATTAACCATTATTTTAACGCAGACAAGCAGTTTTTACATGCTTTACGACAATTGCGTGCAAATGAGTCCTTATAGGCAAAATTGCTTTATTTTACAAAGGTAAGTCTATTTTCACTATAACATTCAGGTTTGGATTATTCTCTCATAAGAAAATGCAAACTGCATATTATACATTATTTTAACGCATACAAGCAGTTTTTACATGCTTTATGACAATTAGGGGGAAAATGAGTCCTTATAAGCAAAATTGCTTTATTTCATGAAGGTAAGTCTATTTACACTATAACATTCAGGTTTGGATCATTCTCTCATAATAAAATGCAAACTGCATATTACCCATAATTTTAACACTGACAAGCAGTTTTTACATGCTTTATGTCAATTAGGGGCAAATGAGTCCCTATAGGCAAAATTGCTTTATTTCATGAAGGTAAGTCTTTTTACACTATAACATTTAGGTTTGGATCATTCTCTTATAAGAAAATGCAAACTGCATAATAACCATTATTTTAACGTATACAAGCAGTTTTTACATGCTTTACGACAATTAGGTGCAAATGAGTCTTTATAGGCAAAATTGCTTTATTTCATGAGGGTAAGTCTATTTACACTATAACATTTAGGTTTGGATCATTCTCTCATAAGAAAATGCAAACTGCATATTAACCATTATTTAAACGCAGACAAGCAGTTTTTACAAGCTTTACGACAATTAGGTGCAAATGAGTCCTTATAGGCAAAATTGCTTTATTTCATGAGGGTAAGTCTATTTACACTATAACATTTAGGTTTGGATCATTCTCTCATAAGAAAATGCAAACTGCATATTAACCATTATTTAAACGCAGACAAGCAGTTTTTACATGCTTTACGACAATTAGGTGCAAATGAGTCTTTATAGGCAAAATTGCTTTATTTTATGAGGATAAGTCTATTTACACTATAACATTCAGGTTTGGATCTTTCTTTCATAAGAAAATGCAAACTGCATATTAACCATTATTTTAACGCAGACAAGCAGATTTTACATGCTTTATGACAATTAGGTGCAAATGAGTCTTTATAGGCAAAATTGCTTTATTTCATAAGGGTAAGTCTATTTACACTTTAACATTCAGGTTTGGATCATTCTCTCATAAGAAAATGCAAACTGCATATTATCCATTATTTTAACGCAGACAAGCAGTTTTTACATGCTTTACGACAATTAGGTGCAAATAAGTCCTTAAAGGCAAAATTGCTTTATTGTACAAAGGTAAGTTTACTTAAACTATAACATTCAGGTTTAGATCATTCTCTCATAAGAAAATGCAAACTGCATATTAACTATTATTTTAACGCATACAAGCAGTTTTTACATGCTTTATGACAATTAGGTGCAAATGAGTCTTTATAGGCAAAATTGCTTTATTTCATGAGGGTAAGTCTATTTACACTATAACATTCAGGTTTGGATCATTCTCTCATAAGAAAATGCAAACTGCATATTTACTATCATTTTAACGCATACAAGCGGTTTTTACATGCTTTATGACAATTAGGTGCAAATGAGTCTTTATAGGCAAAATTGCTTTATTTCATGAGGGTTAGTCTATTTACACTATAACATTCAGGTTTGGATCATTCTCTCATAAGAAAATGCAAACTGCATATTAACTATTATTTTAACGCAGACAAGCAGTTTTTACATGCTTTATGACAATTAGGGGCAAATGAGTCCTTATAGGCAAAATTGCTTTATTTCATGAAGGTATAACTATTTACACTATAACATTCAGGTTTGGATCATTTTCTCATAAGAAAATGCAAACTGCATATTATCCATTATTTTAACGCAGACAAGCAGTTTTTACATGCTTTACGACAATTAGGTGCAAATAAGTCCTTATAGGCAAAATTGCTTTATTTTACAAAGGTAAGTTTACTTAAACTATACCATTCAGGTTTAGATCATTCTCTCATAAGAAAATGCAAACTGCATATTAACTATTATTTTAACGCATACAAGCAGTTTTTACATGCTTTTTGACAATTAGGTGCAAATGAGTCTTTATAGGCAAAATTGCTTTATTTAATGAGGGTAAGTCTATTTACACTATAACATTCAGGTTTGGATCATTCTCTCATAAGAAAATGCAAACTGCATATTTACTATCATTTTAACGCATACAAGCAGTTTTTACATGCTTTATGACAATTAGGTGCAAATGAGTCTTTATAGGCAAAATTGCTTTATTTCATAAGGGTTAGTCTATTTACACTATAATATTCAGGTTTGGATCATTCTTTTATAAGAAAATGCAAACTGCATATTACCCATTATTTTAACGCAGACAAGCAGTTTTTACATGCTTTACGACAATTGCGTGCAAATGAGTCCTTATAGGCAAAATTGCTTTATTTTACAAAGGTAAGTCTATTTTCACTATAACATTCAGGTTTGGATCATTCTCTCATAAGAAAATGCAAACTGCATATTAACTATTGTTTTAACGCAAACAAGCAGTTTCTACATGCTTCACGACAATTGCGTGCAAATGAGTCCTTATAAGCAAAATTACTTTATTTTACAAAGGTACGTCTATTTACACTATAACATTCAGGTTTGGATCATTCTCTCATAAGAAAATGCAAACTGCATATTAACCATTATTTAAACTCAGACAAGCAGTTTTTACATGCTTTACGACAATTAGGTGCAAATGAGTCCTTACAGGCAAAATTGCTTTATTTCATGAGGGTAAGTCTATTTACACTATAACATTTAGGTTTGGATCATTCTCTCATAAGAAAATGCAAACTGCATATTAATCATTATTTAAACGCAGACAAGCAGTTTTTACATGCTTTACGACAATTAGGTGCAAATGAGTCTTTATAGGCAAAATTGCTTTATTTCATGAGGTTAAGTCTATTTACACTATAACATTCAGGTTTAAATCATTCTTTCATAAGAAAATGCAAACTGCATATTAACCATTATTTTAACGCAGACAAGCAGTTTTACATGCTTTATGGCAATTAGGTGCAAATGAGTCTTTATAGGCAAAATTGCTTTATTTCATGAGGGTAAGTCTATTTACACTATAACATTCAGGTTTGGATCATTCTCTCATAAGAAAATGCAAACTGCATATTAAACATTATTTTAACGCAGACAAGCTGTTTTTACATGCTTTATGACAATTAGGGGAAAATGAGTCCTTATAGGCAAAATTGCTTTATTTCATGAAGGTTTAACTATTTACACTATAACATTCAGGTTTGGATCATTCTCTCATAAGAAAATGCAAACTGCATATTAACCATTATTTAAACGCAGACAAGCAGTTGTTACATGCTTTACGACAATTAGGTGCAAATAAGTCCTTATAGGCAAAATTGCTTTATTTTACAATGGTAAGTTAACTTAAACTATAACATTCAGGTTTAGATCATTCTCTCATAAGAAAATGCAAACTGCATATTAACTATTATTTTAACGCATACAAGCAGTTTTTACATGCTTTATGACAATTAGGTGCAAATGAGTCTTTATAGGCAAAATTGCTTTATTTCATGAGGGTAAGTCTATTTACACTATAACATTCAGGTTTGGATCATTCTCTCATAAGAAAATGCAAACTGCATATTTACTATCATTTTAACGCATACAAGCAGTTTTTACATGCTTTATGACAATTAGGTGCAAATGAGTCTTTATAGGCAAAATTGCTTTATTTCATGAGGGTAAGTCTATTAACACTGTAACATTCAGGTTTGGATCATTCTTTCATAAGGAAATGTAAACTGCATATTAACCATTATTTTAACGCAGACAAGCAGTTTTTACATGCTTCACGACAATTGCGTGCAAATGAGTCCTTATAGGCAAAATTGCTTTATTTTACAAAGGTAAGTCTATTTTTACTATAACATTCAGGTTTGGATCATTCTCTCATAAGAAAATGCAAACTGCATATTAACCATTATTTTAACGCATACAAGCAGTTTTTACATGCTTTATGACAATTAGGGTCAAATGAGTCCTTGTAGGCAAAATTGCTTTATTTCATGAAGGTAAGTCTATTTACACTATACCATTCAGGTTTGGATCATTCTCTCATAAGAAAATGCAAACTGCAAATTAACCATTATTTTAACGCTGACAAGCAGTTTTTACATGCTTTACGACAATTAGGTGAAAAGAGTCTTTATAGGCAAAATTGCTTTATTTCATGAGGGTAAGTCAATTTACACTATAACATTCAGGTTTGGATCATTCTCTCATAAGAAAATGGAAACTGCATATTTACTATCATTTTCACGCAGACAAGCAGTTTTCACATGTTTTACGACAATTAGGTGGAAATAAGTCCTTAAAGGCAAAATTGTTTTATTTCACAAAGGTAAGTCTACTTTCACTATACAATTCAGGTTTGGATCATTCTCTCATAAGAAAATGCAAACTGCATATTAACCATTATTTTAACGCAGACAAGCAGTTTTTACATGCTTCACGACAATTGCGTGCAAATGAGGCCTTATAAGCAAAATTGCTTTATTTTACAAAGGTTAGTCAATTTACACTATAACATTCAGGTTTGAATCATTCTCTCATAAGAAAATGCAAACTGCATATTAACCATTATTTTAACGCATACAAGCAGTTTTTACATGCTTTACGACAATTAGGTGCAAATGAGTCTTTATAGGCAAAATTGCTTTATTTCATGAGGATAAGTCTATTTACACTATAACATTTAGGTTTGGATCATTCTCTCATAAGAAAATGCAAACTGCATATTAACCATTATTTTAACGCAGACAAACAGTTATTACATGCTTCACGACAAGTGCGTGCAAGTGAGTCTTTATAGGCAAAATTGCTTTATTTTACAAAGGTAAGTCTATTTACACTATAACATTCAGGTTTGGATCATTCTCTCATAAGAAAATGCAAACTGCATATTAACCATTATTTAAACGCAGACAAGCAGTTTTTACATGCTTTACGACAATTAAGTGCAATCAGTCTTTATAGGCAAAATTGCTTTATTTCATGAGGGTAAGTCTATTTACACTATAATATTCAGGTTTGGATCATTCTCTCATAAGAAAATCTAAACTGCATATTAACCATTATTTAAACGCAGACAAGCAGTTTTTACATGCTTTACGACAATTAAGTGCAAATAAGTCTTTATAGGCAAAATTGCTTTATTTCATGAGGGTAAGTCTATTTACACTATAATATTCAGGTTTGGATCATTCTCTCATAAGAAAATCTAAACTGCATATTAACCATTATTTAAACGCAGACAAGCAGTTTTTACATGCTTCACGACAATTGCGTGCAAATGAGTCCTTATAAGCAAAACTGCTTTATTTTACAAAGGTAAGTCTATTTACACTATAACATTCAGGTTTGAATCATTCTCTCATAAGAAAATGCAAACTGCATATTAACTATTATTTTAACGCATACAAGCAGTTTTTACATGCTTTACGACAATTAGGTGCAAATGAGTCTTTATAGGCAAAATTGCTTTATTTCATGAGGATAAGTCTATTTACACTATAACATTTAGGTTTGGATCATTCTCTCATAAGAAAATGCAAACTGCATATTAACCATTATTTTAACGCAAACAAGCAGTTTCTACATGCTTCACGACAATTGCGTGCAAATGAGTCCTTATAGGCAAAATTACTTTATTTTACAAAGGTAAGTCTATTTACACTATAACATTCAGGTTTGGATCATTCTCTCATAAGAAAATGCAAACTGCATATTAACCATTATTTAAACGTAGACAAGCAGTTTTTACATGCTTCACGACAATTGCGTGCAAATGAGTCCTTATAGGAAAAATTGCGTTATTTTACAAAGGAAAGTCTATTTTCACTATAACATTCAGGTTTGGATCATTCACTCATAAGAAAATGCAAACTGCGTATCAACCATTATTTTAACGCATACAAGCAGTTTTTACATGCTTTATGACAATTAGGGGCAAATGAGTCCTTATAGGCAAAAGTGCTTTATTTCATGAGGGTAAGTCTATTTACACTATAACATTCAGGTTTGGATCATTCTCTCATAAGAAAATGCAAACTGCGTATCAACCATTATTTTAACGCATACAAGCAGTTTTTACATGCTTTATGACAATTAGGTGCAAATGAGTCTTTATAGGCAAAATTGCTTTACTTCATGAGGGAAAGTCTATTTACACTATAACATTCAGGTTTGGATCATTCTCTCATAAGAAAATGCAAACTGCATATTTACTATCATTTTAACGCATACAAGCAGTTTTTACATGCTTTATGAGAATTAGGTGCAAATGAGTCTTTATAGGCAAAATTGCTTTATTTCATGAAGGTCAGTCTATTTACACTATAACATTCAGGTTTGGATCATTCTTTCATAAGAAAATGCAAACTGCATATTAACCATTATTTTAACGCAAACAAGCAGTTTCTACATGCTTCACGACAATTGCGTGCAAATGAGTCCTTATAGGCAAAATTACTTTATTTTACAAAGGTAAGTCTATTTACACTATAACATTCAGGTTTGGATCATTCTCTCATAAGAAAATGCAAACTGCATATTAACCATTATTTAAACGTAGACAAGCAGTTTTTACATGCTTCACGACAATTGCGTGCAAATGAGTCCTTATAGGAAAAATTGCGTTATTTTACAAAGGTAAGTCTATTTTCACTATAACATTCAGGTTTGGATCATTCACTCATAAGAAAATGCAAACTGCGTATCAACCATTATTTTAACGCATACAAGCAGTTTTTACATGCTTTATGACAATTAGGGGCAAATGAGTCCTTATAGGCAAAAGTGCTTTATTTTATGAGGGTAAGTCTATTTACACTATAACATTCAGGTTTGGATCATTCTTTCATAAGAAAATGCAAACTGCATATTAACCATTATTTTAACGCAAACAAGCAGTTTCTACATGCTTCACGACAATTGCGTGCAAATGAGTCCTTATAGGCAAAATTACTTTATTTTACAAAGGTAAGTCTATTTACACTATAACATTCAGGTTTGGATCATTCTCTCATAAGAAAATGCAAACTGCATATTAACCATTATTTTAACGCAGACAAGCAGTTTTTACATGCTTCACGACAATTGCGTGCAAATGAGTCCTTATAAGCAAAATTGCTTTATTTTACAAAGGTAAGTCAATTTACACTATAACATTCAGGTTTGAATCATTCTCTCATAAGAAAATGCAAACTGCATATTAACCATTATTTTAACGCATACAAGCAGTTTTTACATGCTTTACGACAATTAGGTGCAAATGAGTCTTTATAGGCAAAATTGCTTTATTTCATGAGGATAAGTCTATTTACACTATAACATTTAGGTTTGGATCATTCTCTCATAAGAAAATGCAAACTGCATATTAATCATTATTTTAACGCTGACAAGCAGTTTTTACATGCTTTATGACAATTAAAAGCAAATGAGTCATTATAGACAAAATTGCTTTTTTTCATGAAGGTAAGTCTATTTACACTATAACATTCAGGTTTGGATCATTCTTTCATAAGAAAATGTAAACTGCATATTAACCAATATTTTAACGCAGACAAGCAGTTTTTACATGCTTCACGACAATTGCGTGCAAATGAGTCCTTATAGGCAAAATTGCTTTATTTAATGAATTTAAGTCTATTTACACTATGACATTCAGGTTTGGATCTTTCTCTCATAAGAAAATGCAAACTGCATATTTACTATCATTTTAACGCATACAAGCAGTTTTTACATGCTTTATGACAATTAGGTGCAAATGAGTCTTTATAGGCAAAATTGCTTTATTTTATGAAGGTAAATCTATTTACACTCTTACATTCAGGTTTGGATCATTCTCTCATAAGAAAATGCAAACTGCATATTAACCATTATTTTAACGCAGACAAACAGTTATTACATGCTTCACGACAAGTGCGTGCAAGTGAGTCTTTATAGGCAAAATTGCTTTATTTTACAAAGGTAAGTCTATTTACACTATAACATTCAGGTTTGGATCATTCTCTCATAAGAAAATGCAAACTGCATATTAACCATTATTTAAACGCAGACAAGCAGTTTTTACATGCTTTACGACAATTAAGTGCAATCAGTCTTTATAGGCAAAATTGCTTTATTTCATGAGGGTAAGTCTATTTACACTATAATATTCAGGTTTGGATCATTCTCTCATAAGAAAATCTAAACTGCATATTAACCATTATTTAAACGCAGACAAGCAGTTTTTACATGCTTTACGACAATTAAGTGCAAATAAGTCTTTATAGGCAAAATTGCTTTATTTCATGAGGGTAAGTCTATTTACACTATAATATTCAGGTTTGGATCATTCTCTCATAAGAAAATCTAAACTGCATATTAACCATTATTTAAACGCAGACAAGCAGTTTTTACATGCTTCACGACAATTGCGTGCAAATGAGTCCTTATAAGCAAAACTGCTTTATTTTACAAAGGTAAGTCTATTTACACTATAACATTCAGGTTTGAATCATTCTCTCATAAGAAAATGCAAACTGCATATTTAACTATTATTTTAACGCATACAAGCAGTTTTTACATGCTTTACGACAATTAGGTGCAAATGAGTCTTTATAGGCAAAATTGCTTTATTTCATGAGGATAAGTCTATTTACACTATAACATTTAGGTTTGGATCATTCTCTCATAAGAAAATGCAAACTGCATATTAACCATTATTTTAACGCAAACAAGCAGTTTCTACATGCTTCACGACAATTGCGTGCAAATGAGTCCTTATAGGCAAAATTACTTTATTTTACAAAGGTAAGTCTATTTACACTATAACATTCAGGTTTGGATCATTCTCTCATAAGAAAATGCAAACTGCATATTAACCATTATTTAAACGTAGACAAGCAGTTTTTACATGCTTCACGACAATTGCGTGCAAATGAGTCCTTATAGGAAAAATTGCGTTATTTTACAAAGGAAAGTCTATTTTCACTATAACATTCAGGTTTGGATCATTCACTCATAAGAAAATGCAAACTGCGTATCAACCATTATTTTAACGCATACAAGCAGTTTTTACATGCTTTATGACAATTAGGGGCAAATGAGTCCTTATAGGCAAAAGTGCTTTATTTCATGAGGGTAAGTCTATTTACACTATAACATTCAGGTTTGGATCATTCTCTCATAAGAAAATGCAAACTGCGTATCAACCATTATTTTAACGCATACAAGCAGTTTTTACATGCTTTATGACAATTAGGTGCAAATGAGTCTTTATAGGCAAAATTGCTTTACTTCATGAGGGAAAGTCTATTTACACTATAACATTCAGGTTTGGATCATTCTCTCATAAGAAAATGCAAACTGCATATTTACTATCATTTTAACGCATACAAGCAGTTTTTACATGCTTTATGAGAATTAGGTGCAAATGAGTCTTTATAGGCAAAATTGCTTTATTTCATGAAGGTCAGTCTATTTACACTATAACATTCAGGTTTGGATCATTCTTTCATAAGAAAATGCAAACTGCATATTAACCATTATTTTAACGCAAACAAGCAGTTTCTACATGCTTCACGACAATTGCGTGCAAATGAGTCCTTATAGGCAAAATTACTTTATTTTACAAAGGTAAGTCTATTTACACTATAACATTCAGGTTTGGATCATTCTCTCATAAGAAAATGCAAACTGCATATTAACCATTATTTAAACGTAGACAAGCAGTTTTTACATGCTTCACGACAATTGCGTGCAAATGAGTCCTTATAGGAAAAATTGCGTTATTTTACAAAGGTAAGTCTATTTTCACTATAACATTCAGGTTTGGATCATTCACTCATAAGAAAATGCAAACTGCGTATCAACCATTATTTTAACGCATACAAGCAGTTTTTACATGCTTTATGACAATTAGGGGCAAATGAGTCCTTATAGGCAAAAGTGCTTTATTTCATGAGGGTAAGTCTATTTACACTATAACATTCAGGTTTGGATCATTCTCTCATAAGAAAATGCAAACTGCGTATCAACCATTATTTTAATGCATACAAGCAGTTTTTACATGCTTTATGACTATTAGGTGCAAATGAGTCTTTATAGGCAAAATTGCTTTATTTCATGAGGGAAAGTCTATTTACACTATAACATTCAGGTTTGGATCATTCTCTCATAAGAAAATGCAAACTGCATATTTACTATCATTTTCACGCAGACAAGCAGTTATTACATGCTTCACGACAATTGCGTGCAAATGAGTCCTTATATGCAAAATTGCTTTATTTTACAAAGGTAAGTCTATTTACACTATAATATTCAGGTTTGGATCATTCTCTCATAAGAAAATGCAAACTGCATATTAACCATTATTTAAACGCAGACAAGCAGTTTTTACATGCTTTACGACAATTAGGTGCAAATGAGTCTTTATTGGCAAAATTGCTTTATTTCATGAGGGTAAGTCTATTTACACTATAACATTCAGGTTTGGATCATTCTCTCATAAGAAAATGCAAACTGCATATTTACTATCATTTTCACGCAGACAAGCAGTTATTACATGCTTCACGACAATTGCGTGCAAATGAGTCCTTATATGCAAAATTGCTTTATTTTACAAAGGTAAGTCTATTTACACTATAATATTCAGGTTTGGATCATTCTCTCATAAGAAAATGCAAACTGCATATTAACTATTATTTTAACGCATACAAGCAGTTTTTACATGCTTTATGACAATTAGAAGCAAATGAGTCCTTATAGGCAAAATTGCTTTATTTCATGAAGGTAAGTCTATTTAACCTATAACATTTAGGTTTGGATCATTCTCTCATAAGAAAATGCAAACTGCATATTAACCTTTATTTTAACGCAAACAAGCAGTTTCTACATGCTTCACGAAAATTGCGTGCAAATGAGTCCTTATAGGCAAAATTACTTTATTTTACAAAGGTAAGTCTATTTACACTATAACATTCCGGTTTGGATCATTCTCTCATAAGAAAATGCAAACTGCATATTAACCATTATTTAAACGCAGACAAGCAGTTTTTACATGCTTTACGACGATTAGGTGCAAATGAGTCCTTAAGGCAAAATTGCTTTATTTCATGAGGGTAAGTCTATTTACACTATAACATTTAGGTTTGGATCATTCTCTCATAAGAAAATGCAAACTGCATATTAACCATTATTTAAACGCAGACAAGCAGTTTTTACATGCTTTACGACAATTAGGTGCAAATAAGTCCTTATAGGCAAAATTGCTTTATTTTACAAAGGTAAGTTTACTTAAACTATAACATTCAGGTTTAGATCATTCTCTCATAAGAAAATGCAAACTGCATATTAACTATTATTTTAACGCATACAAGCAGTTTTTACATGCTTTATGACATTTAGGTGCAAATGAGTCTTTATAGGCAAAATTGCTTTATTTCATGAGGTTAAGTCTATTGACACTATAACATTCAGGTTTGGATCATTCTCTCATAAGAAAATGCAAACTGCATATTAACCATTATTTAAACGTAGACAAGCAGTTTTTACTATAACATTCAGGTTTGGATCATTCTCTCATTAGAAAATGCAAACTGCGTATCAACCATTATTTTAACGCATACAAGCAGTTTTTACATGCTTTATGACAATTAGGTGCAAATGAGTCTTTATAGGCAAAATTGCTTTATTTCATGAGGGAAAGTCTATTTACACTATAACATTCAGGTTTGGATCATTCTCTCATAAGAAAATGCAAACTGCATATTTACTATCATTTTAACGCATACAAGCAGTTTTTACATGCTTTATGACAATTAGGTGCAAATGAGTCTATATAGGCAAAATTGCTTTATTTCATGAAGGTAAGTCTCTATTTACACTATAACATTCAGGTTTGGATCATTCTTTCATAAGAAAATGTAAACTGCATATTAACTATTATTTTAACGCAGACAAGCAGTTTTTACATGCTTCACGACAATTGCGTGCAAATGAGTCCTTATAGGCAAAATTGCTTTATTTAACAAAGGTAAGTCTATTTTTACTATAACATTTAGGTTTGGATCATTCTCTCATAAGAAAATGCAAACTGTATATTAACCATTATTTTAACGCTGACAAGCAGTTTTTACATGCTTTATGACAATTAAAAGCAAATGAGTCATTATAGACAAAATTGCTTTATTTCATGAAGGTAAGTCTATTTACACTATAACATTCAGGTTTGGATCATTCTTTCATAAGAAAATGTAAACTGCATATTAACCATTATTTTAACGCAGACAAGCAGTTTTTACATGCTTCACGACAATTGCGTGCAAATGAGTCCTTATAGGCAAAGTTGCTTTATCTTACAAAGGTAAGTCTATTTACACTATAACATTCAGGTTTGGATCATTCTCTCATAAGAAAATGCAAACTGCATATTAACCATTATTTTAACGCATACAAGCAGTTTTTAAATGCTTTATGACAATTAGGGGCAAATAAGTCCTTATAGGCAAAATCGCTTTATTTCATGAAGGTAAGTCTATTTACACTATAACATTTAGGTTTGGATCATTCTCTCATAAGAAAATGCAAACTGCATATTAACCATTATTTTAACGCAAACAAGCAGTTTTTACATGCTTCACGACAATTGCGTGCAAATGAGTCCTTATAGGCAAAATTGCTTTATTTAACAAAGGTAAGTCTATTTTTACTATAACATTTAGGTTTGGATCATTCTCTCATAAGAAAATGCAAACTGTATATTAACCATTATTTTAACGCTGACAAGCAGTTTTTACATGCTTTATGACAATTAAAAGCAAATGAGTCATTATAGACAAAATTGCTTTATTTCATGAAGGTAAGTCTATTTACACTATAACATTCAGGTTTGGATCATTCTTTCATAAGAAAATGTAAACTGCATATTAACTATTATTTTAACGCAGACAAGCAGTTTTTACATGCTTCACGACAATTGCGTGCAAATGAGTCCTTATAGGCAAAATTGCTTTATTTAACAAAGGTAAGTCTATTTTTACTATAACATTTAGGTTTGGATCATTCTCTCATAAGAAAATGCAAACTGTATATTAACCATTATTTTAACGCTGACAAGCAGTTTTTACATGCTTTATGACAATTAAAAGCAAATGAGTCATTATAGACAAAATTGCTTTATTTCATGAAGGTAAGTCTATTTACACTATAACATTCAGGTTTGGATCATTCTTTCATAAGAAAATGTAAACTGCATATTAACCATTATTTTAACGCAGACAAGCAGTTTTTACATGCTTCACGACAATTGCGTGCAAATGAGTCCTTATAGGCAAAATTGCTTTATTTTACAAAGGTAAGTCTATTTACACTATAATATTTAGGTTTGGATTATTCTCTCATAAGAAAATGCAAACTGCATATTAACCATTATTTTAACGTATACAAGCAGTTTTTACATGCTTTATGACAATTAGGGGCAAATAAGTCCTTATAGGCAAAATCGCTTTATTTCATGAAGGTAAGTCTATTTACACTATAACATTTAGGTTTGGATCATTCTCTCATAAGAAAATGCAAACTGCATATTAACCATTATTTTAACGCAAACAAGCAGTTTTTACATGCTTCACGACAATTGCGTGCAAATGAGTCCTTATAGGCAAAATTGCTTTATTTTACAAAGGTAAGTCTATTTTTACTATAACATTCAGGTTTAGATCATTCTCTCATAAGAAAATGCAAACTGCATATTAACCATTATTTTAACGCATACAAGCAGTTTTTACATGCTTTATGACAATTAGGGTCAAATGAGTCCTTATAGGCAAAATTGCTTTATTTCATGAAGGTAAGTCTATTTCACTATACCATTCAATTTTGGATCATTCTCTCATAAGAAAATGCAAACTGCAAATTAACCATTATTTTAACGCTGACAAGCAGTTTTAACATGCTTTATGACAATTAGGGGCATATGAGTCCTTATAGGCAAAATTGCTTAATTTCATGAAGGTAAATCTATTTACACTATAACATTCAGGTTTGGATCATTCTCTCATAAGAAAATGCAAACTGCATATTAACCATTATTTTAACGCTGACAAGTAGTTTTTACATGCTTTATGACAATTAGGGGCAAATGAGTCCCTATAGGCAAAATTGCTTTATTTCATGAAGGTAAGTCTATTTACACTATAACATTTAGGTTTGGATCATTCTCTCATAAGAAAATGCAAACTGCATAATAACCATTATTTTAACGCAGACAAGCAGTTTTTACATGCTTCACGACAATTGCATGCAAATGAGTCCTTATAGGCAAAATTGCTTTATTTTACAAAGGTAAGTCTATTTACACTATAACATTCAGGTTTGGATCATTGTCTCATAAGAAAATGCAAACTGCATTTAACCATTATTTAAACGCAGACAAGCAGTTTTTACATGCTTTACGACAATTAGGTGCAAATGAGTCTTTATTGGCAAAATTGCTTTATTTCATGAGGGTAAGTCTATTTACACTATAACATTCAGGTTTGGATCATTCTCTCATAAGAAAATGCAAACTGCATATTTACTATCATTTTCACGCAGACAAGCAGTTTTTACATGCTTCACGACAATTGCGTGCAAATGAGTCCTTATATGCAAAATTGCTTTATTTTACAAAGGTAAGTCTATTTACACTATAATATTCAGGTTTGGATTATTCGTTCATAAGAAAATGCAAACTGCATATTAACCATTATTTTAACGCTTACAAGCAGTTTTTACATGCTTTATGACAATTAGGGGCAAATGAGTCCTTATAGGCAAAATTGCTTTATTTCATGAAGGTAAGTCTATTTACACAATAACATTTAGGTTTGGATCATTCTCTCATAAGAAAATGCAAACTGCAAATTAACCATTATTTTAACGCTGACAAGCAGTTTTAACATGCTTTATGACAATTAGGGGCATATGAGTCCTTATAGGCAAAATTGCTTAATTTCATGAAGGTAAGTCTATTTACACTATAACATTCAGGTTTGGATCATTCTCTCTTAAGAAAATGCAAACTGCATATTAACCATTATTTTAACACTGACAAGTAGTTTTTACATGCTTTATGACAATTAGGGGCAAATGAGTCCCTATAGGCAAAATTGCTTTATTTCATGAAGGTAAGTCTATTTACACTATAACATTTAGGTTTGGATCATTCTCTCATAAGAAAATGCAAACTGCATAATAACCATTATTTTAACGCAGACAAGCAGTTTTTACATGCTTCACGACAATTGCATGCAAATGAGTCCTTATAGGCAAAATTGCTTTATTTTACAAAGGTAAGTCTATTTACACTATAACATTCAGGTTTGGATCATTGTCTCATAAGAAAATGCAAACTGCATTTAACCATTATTTAAACGCAGACAAGCAGTTTTTACATGCTTTACGACAATTAGGTGCAAATGAGTCTTTATTGGCAAAATTGCTTTATTTCATGAGGGTAAGTCTATTTACACTATAACATTCAGGTTTGGATCATTCTCTCATAAGAAAATGCAAACTGCATATTAACCATTATTTTAACGCAAACAAGCAGTTTCTACATGCTTCACGACAATTGCGTGCAAATGAGTCCTTATAAGGCAAAATTACTTTATTTTACAAAGGTAAGTCTATTTACACTATAACATTCAGGTTTGGATCATTCTCTCATAAGAAAATGCAAACTGCATATTAACCATTATTTAAACGCAGACAAGCAGTTTTTACATGCTTCACGACAATTGCGTGCAAATGAGTCCTTATAGGAAAAATTGCGTTATTTTACAAAGGTAAGTCTATTTTCACTATAACATTCAGGTTTGGATCATTCACTCATAAGAAAATGCAAACTGCGTATCAACCATTATTTTAACGCATACAAGCAGTTTTTACATGCTTTATGACAATTAGGGGCAAATGAGTCCTTATAGGCAAAAGTGCTTTATTTCTTGAGGGTAAGTCTATTTACACTATAACATTCAGGTTTGGATCATTCTCTCATTAGAAAATGCAAACTGCGTATCAACCATTATTTTAACGCATACAAGCAGTTTTTACATGCTTTATGACAATTAGGTGCAAATGAGTCTTTATAGGCAAAATTGCTTTATTTCATGAGGGAAAGTCTATTTACACTATAACATTCAGGTTTGGATCATTCTCTCATAAGAAAATGCAAACTGCATATTTACTATCATTTTAACGCATACAAGCAGTTTTTACATGCTTTATGACAATTAGGTGCAAATGAGTCTATATAGGCAAAATTGCTTTATTTCATGAAGGTAAGTCTCTATTTACACTATAACATTCAGGTTTGGATCATTCTTTCATAAGAAAATGTAAACTGCATATTAACTATTATTTTAACGCAGACAAGCAGTTTTTACATGCTTCACGACAATTGCGTGCAAATGAGTCCTTATAGGCAAAATTGCTTTATTTAACAAAGGTAAGTCTATTTTTACTATAACATTCAGGTTTGGATCATTCTCTCATAAGAAAATGCAAACTGTATATTAACCATTATTTTAACGCTGACAAGCAGTTTTTACATGCTTTATGACAATTAAAAGCAAATGAGTCATTATAGACAAAATTGCTTTATTTCATGAAGGTAAGTCTATTTACACTATAACATTCAGGTTTGGATCATTCTTTCATAAGAAAATGTAAACTGCATATTAACCATTATTTTAACGCAGACAAGCAGTTTTTACATGCTTCACGACAATTGCGTGCAAATGAGTCCTTATAGGCAAAGTTGCTTTATCTTACAAAGGTAAGTCTATTTACACTATTACATTCAGGTTTGGATCATTCTCTCATAAGAAAATGCAAACTGCATATTAACCATTATTTTAACGCATACAAGCAGTTTTTAAATGCTTTATGACAATTAGGGGCAAATGAGTCCTTATAGGCAAAATTGCTTTATTTAATGAATTTAAGTCTATTTACACTATGACATTCAGGTTTGGATCATTCTCTCATAAGAAAATGCAAACTGCATATTAACCATTATTTTAACGCAGACAAACAGTTTTTACATGCTTCACGACAATTGCGTGCAAGTGAGTCTTTATAGGCAAAATTGCTTTATTTTACAAAGGTAAGTCTATTTTCACTATAACATTCAGGTTTGGATCATTCTCTCATAAGAAAATGCAAACTGCATATTAACCATTATTTAAACGCAGACAAGCAGTTTTTACATGCTTTACGACAATTAAGTGCAAATAAGTCTTTATAGGCAAAATTGCTTTATTTCATGAGGGTAAGTCTATTTACATTATAATATTCAGGTTTGGATCATTCTCTCATAAGAAATCTAAACTGCATATTAACCATTATTTAATCGCAGACAAGCAGTTTTTACATGCTTTACGACAATTAAGTGCAAATATGTCTTTATAGGCAAAATTGCTTTATTTTATGAAGGTAAGTCTATTTACACAATAACATTTAGGTTTGGATCATTCTCTCATAAGAAAATGCAAACTGCAAATTAACCATTATTTTAACGCTGACAAGCAGTTTTAACATGCTTTATGACAATTAGGGGCATATGAGTCCTTATAGGCAAAATTGCTTAATTTCATGAAGGTAAGTCTATTTACACTATAACATTCAGGTTTGGATCATTCTCTCATAAGAAAATGCAAACTGCATATTAACCATTATTTTAACACTGACAAGTAGTTTTTACATGCTTTATGACAATTAGGGGCAAATGAGTCCCTATAGGCAAAATTGCTTTATTTCATGAAGGTAAGTCTATTTACACTATAACATTTAGGTTTGGATCATTCTCTCATAAGAAAATGCAAACTGCATAATAACCATTATTTTAACGCAGACAAGCAGTTTTTACATGCTTCACGACAATTGCATGCAAATGAGTCCTTATAGGCAAAATTGCTTTATTTTACAAAGGTAAGTCTATTTACACTATAACATTCAGGTTTGGATCATTCTCTCATAAGAAAATGCAAACTGCATATTAACCATTATTTAAACGCAGACAAGCAGTTTTTACATGCTTTACGACAATTAGGTGCAAATGAGTCTTTATTGGCAAAATTGCTTTATTTCATGAGGGTAAGTCTATTTACACTATAACATTCAGGTTTGGATCATTCTCTCATAAGAAAATGCAAACTGCATATTTACTATCGTTTTCACACAGACAAGCAGTTTTTACATGCTTCACGACAATTGCGTGCAAATGAGTCCTTATATGCAAAATTGCTTTATTTTACAAAGGTAAGTCTATTTACACTATAATATTTAGGTTTGGATTATTCTCTCATAAGAAAATGCAAACTGCATATTAACCATTATTTTAACGTATACAAGCAGTTTTTACATGCTTTATGACAATTAGGGGCAAATAAGTCCTTATAGGCAAAATCGCTTTATTTCATGAAGGTAAGTCTATTTACACTATAACATTTAGGTTTGGATCATTCTCTCATAAGAAAATGCAAACTGCATATTAACCATTATTTTAACGCAAACAAGCAGTTTTTACATGCTTCACGACAATTGCGTGCAAATGAGTCCTTATAGGCAAAATTGCTTTATTTTACAAAGGTAAGTCTATTTTTACTATAACATTTAGGTTTAGATCATTCTCTCATAAGAAAATGCAAACTGCATATTAACCATTATTTTAACGCATACAAGCAGTTTTTACATGCTTTATGACAATTAGGGTCAAATGAGTCCTTATAGGCAAAATTGCTTTATTTCATGAAGGTTAGTCTATTTCACTATACCATTCAATTTTGGATCATTCTCTCATAAGAAAATGCAAACTGCAAATTAACCATTATTTTAACGCTGACAAGCAGTTTTAACATGCTTTATGACAATTAGGGGCATATGAGTCCTTATAGGCAAAATTGCTTAATTTCATGAAGGTAAATCTATTTACACTATAACATTCAGGTTTGGATCATTCTCTCATAAGAAAATGCAAACTGCATATTAACCATTATTTTAACGCTGACAAGTAGTTTTTACATGCTTTATGACAATTAGGGGCAAATGAGTCCCTATAGGCAAAATTGCTTTATTTCATGAAGGTAAGTCTATTTACACTATAACATTTAGGTTTGGATCATTCTCTCATAAGAAAATGCAAACTGCATAATAACCATTATTTTAACGCAGACAAGCAGTTTTTACATGCTTCACGACAATTGCATGCAAATGAGTCCTTATAGGCAAAATTGCTTTATTTTACAAAGGTAAGTCTATTTACACTATAACATTCAGGTTTGGATCATTGTCTCATAAGAAAATGCAAACTGCATTTAACCATTATTTAAACGCAGACAAGCAGTTTTTACATGCTTTACGACAATTAGGTGCAAATGAGTCTTTATTGGCAAAATTGCTTTATTTCATGAGGGTAAGTCTATTTACACTATAACATTCAGGTTTGGATCATTCTCTCATAAGAAAATGCAAACTGCATATTTACTATCATTTTCACGCAGACAAGCAGTTTTTACATGCTTCACGACAATTGCGTGCAAATGAGTCCTTATATGCAAAATTGCTTTATTTTACAAAGGTAAGTCTATTTACACTATAATATTCAGGTTTGGATTATTCGTTCATAAGAAAATGCAAACTGCATATTAACCATTATTTTAACGCTTACAAGCAGTTTTTACATGTTTTATGACAATTAGGGGCAAATGAGTCCTTATAGGCAAAATTGCTTTATTTCATGAAGGTAAGTCTATTTACACAATAACATTTAGGTTTGGATCATTCTCTCATAAGAAAATGCAAACTGCAAATTAACCATTATTTTAACGCTGACAAGCAGTTTTAACATGCTTTATGACAATTAGGGGCATATGAGTCCTTATAGGCAAAATTGCTTAATTTCATGAAGGTAAGTCTATTTACACTATAACATTCAGGTTTGGATCATTCTCTCATAAGAAAATGCAAACTGCATATTAACCATTATTTTTTACACTGACAAGTAGTTTTTACATGCTTTATGACAATTAGGGGCAAATGAGTCCCTATAGGCAAAATTGCTTTATTTCATGAAGGTAAGTCTATTTACACTATAACATTTAGGTTTGGATCATTCTCTCATAAGAAAATGCAAACTGCATAATAACCATTATTTTAACGCAGACAAGCAGTTTTTACATGCTTCACGACAATTGCATGCAAATGAGTCCTTATAGGCAAAATTGCTTTATTTTACAAAGGTAAGTCTATTTACACTATAACATTCAGGTTTGGATCATTGTCTCATAAGAAAATGCAAACTGCATTTAACCATTATTTAAACGCAGACAAGCAGTTTTTACATGCTTTACGACAATTAGGTGCAAATGAGTCTTTATTGGCAAAATTGCTTTATTTCATGAGGGTAAGTCTATTTACACTATAACATTCAGGTTTGGATCATTCTCTCATAAGAAAATGCAAACTGCATATTTACTATCATTTTCACGCAGACAAGCAGTTTTTACATGCTTCACGACAATTGCGTGCAAATGAGTCCTTATATGCAAAATTGCTTTATTTTACAAAGGTAAGTCTATTTACACTATAATATTCAGGTTTGGATTATTCGTTCATAAGAAAATGCAAACTGCATATTAACCATTATTTTAACGCTTACAAGCAGTTTTTACATGCTTTATGACAATTAGGGGCAAATGAGTCCTTATAGGCAAAATTGCTTTATTTCATGAAGGTAAGTCTATTTACACAATAACATTTAGGTTTGGATCTTTCTCTCATAAGAAAATGCAAACTGCATATTAACCATTATTTTAACGCAAACAAGCAGTTTCTACATGCTTCACGACAATTGCGTGCAAATGAGTCCTTATAGGCAAAATTACTTTATTTTACAAAGGTACGTCTATTTACACTATAACATTCAGGTTTGGATGATTCTCTCATAAGAAAATGCAAACTGCATATTAACCATTATTAATTAAACGCAGACAAGCAGTTTTTACATGCTTTATGACAATTAGGTGCAAATGAGTCTTTATAGGCAAAATTGCTTTATTTCATGAGGGTTAGTCTATTTACACTATAACATTTAGGTTTGGATCATTCTCTCATAAGAAAATGCAAACTGCATATTAACCATTATTTAAACGCAGACAAGCAGTTTTTACATGCTTTACGACAATTAGGTGCAAATGAGTCTTTATAGGCAAAATTGCTTTATTTCATGAGGTTAAGTCTATTTACACTATAACATTCAAGTTTGGATCATTCTCTCATAAGAAAATGCAAACTGCATATTAACCATTATTTTAAAGCAGACAAGCTGTTTTTACATGCTTTATGACAATTAGGGGCAAATGAGTCCTTATAGGCAAAATTGCTTTATTTCATGAAGGTATAACTATTTACACTATAACATTCAGGTTTGGATCATTCTCTCATAAGAAAATGCAAACTGCATATTATCCATTATTTTAACGCAGACAAGCAGTTGTTACATGCTTTACGACAATTAGGTGCAAATAAGTCCTTATAGGCAAAATTGCTTTATTTTACAATGGTAAGTTAACTTAAACTATAACATTCAGGTTTAGATCATTCTCTCATAAGAAAATGCAAACTGCATATTAACTATTATTTTAACGCATACAAGCAGTTTTTACATGCTTTATGACAATTAGGTGCAAATGAGTCTTTATAGGCAAAATTGCTTTATTTCATGAGGGTAAGTCTATTTACACTGTAACATTCAGGTTTGGATCATTCTTTCATAAGGAAATGTAAACTGCATATTAACCATTATTTTAAGGCAGACAAGCAGTTTTTACATGCTTTATGACAATTAGGTGCAAATGAGTCCTTATAGGCAAAATTGCTTTATTTAATGAATTTAAGTCTATTTACACTATGACATTCAGGTTTGGATCTTTCTCTCATAAGAAAATGCAAACTGCATATTAACCATTATTTTAACGCAGACAAGCAGTTTTTACATGCTTTATGACAATTAGGTGCAAATGAGTCTTTATAGGCAAAATTGCTTTATTTTATGAAGGTAAATCTATTTACACTCTTACATTCAGGTTTGGATCATTCTCTCATAAGAAAATGCAAACTGCATATTAACCATTATTTTAACGCAGACAAACAGTTTTTACATGCTTTATGACAATTAGGTGCAAATGAGTCTTTATAGGCAAAATTGCTTTATTTCATGAGGGTAAGTCTATTTACACTGTAACATTCAGGTTTGGATCATTCTTTCATAAGGAAATGAAAACTGCATATTAACCATTATTTTAAGGCAGACAAGCAGTTTTTACATGCTTTATGACAATTAGGTGCAAATGTATCTTTATAGGCAAAATTGCTTTATTTCATGAGGGTAAGTCTATTTACACTATAACATTCAGGTTTGGATCATTCTCTCATAAGAAAATGCAAACTGCATTCTAACCATTATTTTAACGCATAAAAGCAGTTTTTAAATGCTTTATGACAATTAGGGGCAAAAGAGTCCTTATAGGCAAAATTGCTTTATTTAATGGATTTTAGTCTATTTACACTATGACATTCAGGTTTGGATCTTTCTCTCATAAGAAAATGCAAACTGCATATTGACTATCATTTTAACGCATACAAGCAGTTTTTACATGCTTTATGACAATTAGGTGCAAATGAGTCTTTATAGGCAAAATTGCTTTATTTTATGAAGGTAAATCTATTTACACTCTTACATTCAGGTTTGGATCATTCTCTCATAAGAAAATGCAAACTGCATATTAACCATTATTTTAACGCAGACAAACAGTTTTTACATGCTTCATGACAATTGCGTGCAAGTGACTCTTTATAGGCAAAATTGCTTTATTTTACAAAGGTAAGTCTATTTCCACTATAACATTCAGGTTTGGATCATTCTCTCATAAGAAAATGCAAACTGCATATTAACCATTATTTAAACGCAGACAAGCAGTTTTTACATGCTTTACGACAATTAAGTGCAAATAAGTCTTTATAGGCAAAATTGCTTTATTTCATGAGGGTAAGTCTATTCACACTATAATATTCAGGTTTGGATCATTCTCTCATAAGAAAATCTAAACTGCATATTAACCATTATTTAAACGCAGACAAGCAGTTTTTACATGCTTTACGACAATTAAGTGCAAATAAGTCTTTATAGGCAAAATTGCTTTATTTTATGAAGGTAAGTCTAATTACACTATAACATTCAGGTTTGGATCATTCTTTCATAAGAAAATGTAAACTGCATATTAACCATTATTTTAAGGCAGACAAGCAGTTTTTACATGCTTTATGACAATTAGGTGCAAATGTATCTTTATAGGCAAAATTGCTTTATTTCATGAGGGTAAGTCTATTTACACTATAACATTCAGGTTTGGATCATTCTCTCATAAGAAAATGCAAACTGCATATTAACTATTATTTTAACGCAGACAAGCAGTTGTTACATGCTTTATGACAATTAGGTGCAAATGAGTCTTTAAAGGCAAAATTGCTTTATTTCATGAGGGTAAGTCTATTTACACTATAACATTCAGGTTTGGATCATTCTTTCATAAGAAAATGCAAACTGCATAATAACCATTATTTTAACGCAGACAAGCAGTTTTTACATGCTACACGACAATTGCATGCAAATGAGTCCTTATAGGCAAAATTGCTTTATTTTACAAAGGTAAGTCTATTTACACTATAACATTCAGGTTTGGATCATTCTCTCATAAGAAAATGCAAACTGCATATTAACCATTATTTAAACGCAGACAAGCAGTTTTTACATGCTTTACGACAATTAGGTGCAAATGAGTCTTTATAGGCAAATATGCTTTATTTCATGAGGGTAAGTCTATTTACACTATAACATTCAGGTTTGGATCATTCTCTCATAAGAAAATGCAAACTGCATATTTACTATCGTTTTCACACAGACAAGCAGTTTTTACATGCTTCACGACAATTGCGTGCAAATGAGTCCTTATATGCAAAATTGCTTTATTTTACAAAGGTAAGTCTATTTACACTATAATATTTAGGTTTGGATTATTCTCTCATAAGAAAATGCAAACTGCATATTAACCATTATTTTAACGTATACAAGCAGTTTTTACATGCTTTATGACAATTAGGGGCAAATGAGTCCTTATAGGCAAAATCGCTATATTTCATGAAGGTAAGTCTATTTACACTATAACATTTAGGTTTGGATCATTCTCTCATAAGAAAATGCAAACTGCATATTAACCATTATTTTAACGCAAACAAGCAGTTTTTACATGCTTCACGACAATTGCGTGCAAATGAGTCCTTATAGGCAAAATTGCTTTATTTTACAAAGGTAAGTCTATTTTTACTATAACATTCAGGTTTAGATCATTCTCTCATAAGAAAATGCAAACTGCATATTAACCATTATTTTAACGCATACAAGCAGTTTTTACATGCTTTATGACAATTAGGGTCAAATGAGTCCTTATAGGCAAAATTGCTTTATTTCATGAAGGTAAGTCTATTTCACTATACCATTCAATTTTGGATCATTCTCTCATAAGAAAATGCAAACTGCAAATTAACCATTATTTTAACGCTGACAAGCAGTTTTAACATGCTTTATGACAATTAGGGGCATATGAGTCCTTATAGGCAAAATTGCTTAATTTCATGAAGGTAAGTCTATTTACACTATAACATTCAGGTTTGGATCATTCTCTCATAAGAAAATGCAAACTGCATATTAACCATTATTTTAACACTGACAAGTAGTTTTTACATGCTTTATGACAATTAGGGGCAAATGAGTCCCTATAGGCAAAATTGCTTTATTTCATGAAGGTAAGTCTATTTACACTATAACATTTAGGTTTGGATCATTCTCTCATAAGAAAATGCAAACTGCATAATAACCATTATTTTAACGCAGACAAGCAGTTTTTACATGCTTCACGACAATTGCATGCAAATGAGTCCTTATAGGCAAAATTGCTTTATTTTACAAAGGTAAGTCTATTTACACTATAACACACAGGTTTGGATCATTGTCTCATAAGAAAATGCAAACTGCATTTAACCATTATTTAAACGCAGACAAGCAGTTTTTACATGCTTTACGACAATTAGGTGCAAATGAGTCTTTATTGGCAAAATTGCTTTATTTTATGAGGGTAAGTCTATTTACACTATAACATTCAGGTTTGGATCATTCTCTCATAAGAAAATGCAAACTGCATATTTACTATCATTTTCACGCAGACAAGCAGTTTTTACATGCTTCACGACAATTGCGTGCAAATGAGTCCTTATATGCAAAATTGCTTTATTTTACAAAGGTAAGTCTATTTACACTATAATATTCAGGTTTGGATTATTCGTTCATAAGAAAATGCAAACTGCATATTAACCATTATTTTAACGCTTACAAGCAGTTTTTACATGCTTTATGACAATTAGGGGCAAATGAGTCCTTATAGGCAAAATTGCTTTATTTCATGAAGGTAAGTCTATTTACACAATAACATTTAGGTTTGGATCATTCTCTCATAAGAAAATGCAAACTGCATATTAACCATTATTTTAACGCAAACAAGCAGTTTCTACATGCTTCACGACAATTGCGTGCAAATGAGTCCTTATAGGCAAAATTACTTTATTTTACAAAGGTACGTCTATTTACACTATAACATTCAGGTTTGGATCATTCTCTCATAAGAAAATGCAAACTGCATATTAACCATTATTAATTAAACGCAGACAAGCAGTTTTTACATGCTTTATGACAATTAGGTGCAAATGAGTCTTTATAGGCAAAATTGTTTTATTTCATGAGGGTTAGTCTATTTACACTATAACATTTAGGTTTGGATCATTCTCTCATAAGAAAATGCAAACTGCATATTAACCATTATTTAAACGCAGACAAGCAGTTTTTACATGCTTTACGACAATTAGGTGCAAATGAGTCTATATAGGCAAAATTGCTTTATTTCATGAGGTTAAGTCTATTTACACTATAACATTTAGGTTTGGATCATTCTCTCATAAGAAAATGCAAACTGCATATTAACCATTATTAATTAAACGCAGACAAGCAGTTTTTACATGCTTTACGACAATTAGGTGCAAATGAGTCCTTATAGGCAAAATTGCTTTATTTCATGAGGGTAAGTCTATTTACACTATAACATTTAGGTTTGGATCATTCTCTCATAAGAAAATGCAAACTGCATATTAACCATTGTTTAAACGCAGACAAGCAGTTTTTACAAGCTTTACGACAATTAGGTGCAAATGAGTCCTTATAGGCAAAATTGTTTTATTTTATGAGGTTAAGTCTATTTACACTATAACATTCAGGTTTGGATCATTCTCTCATAAGAAAATGCAAACTGCATATTAACCATTATTTTAACGCAGACAAGCAGTTTTTACATGCTTTATGACAATTAGGTGCAAATGAGTCTTTATAGGGAAAATTGCTTTATTTCATGAGGGTAAGTCTATTTACACTATAACATTCAGGTTTGGATCATTCTCTCATAAGAAAATGCAAACTGCATATTAACCATTATTTTAAAGCAGACAAGCTGTTTATACATGCTTTATGACAATTAGGGGCAAATGAGTCCTTATAGGCAAAATTGCTTTATTTCATGAAGGTATAACTATTTACACTATAACATTCAGGTTTGGATCATTCTCTCATAAGAAAATGCAAACTGCATATTATCCATTATTTTAACGCAGACAAGCAGTTGTTACATGCTTTACGACAATTAGGTGCAAATAAGTCCTTATAGGCAAAATTGCTTTATTTTACAATGGTAAGTTAACTTAAACTATAACATTCAGGTTTAGATCATTCTCTCATAAGAAAATGCAAACTGCATATTAACTATTATTTTAACGCATACAAGCAGTTTTTACATGCTTTATGACAATTAGGTGCAAATGAGTCTTTATAGGCAAAATTGCTTTATTTCTTGAGGGTAAGTCTATTTACACTGTAACATTCAGGTTTGGATCATTCTTTCATAAGGAAATGTAAACTGCATATTAACCATTATTTTAACGCAGACAAGCAGTTTTTACATGCTTTATGACAATTAGGTGCAAATGAGTCTTTATAGGCAAAATTGCTTTATTTCATGAGGGTAAGTCTATTTACACTGTAACATTCAGGTTTGGATCATTCTTTCATAAGGAAATGTAAACTGCATATTAACCATTATTTTAAGGCAGACAAGCAGTTTTTACATGCTTTATGACAATTAGGTGCAAATGTATCTTTATAGGCAAAATTGCTTTATTTCATGAGGGTAAGTCTATTTACACTATAACATTCAGGTTTGGATCATTCTCTCATAAGAAAATGCAAACTGCATATTAACTATTATTTTAACGCAGACAAGCAGTTGTTACATGCTTTATGACAATTAGGGGCAAATGAGTCCTTATAGGCAAAATTGCTTTATTTCATGAAGGTATAACTATTTACACTATAACATTTAGGTTTGGATCATTCTCTCATAAGAAAATGCAAACTGCATAATAACCATTTTTTTAACGCAGACAAGCAGTTTTTACATGCTACACGACAATTGCATGCAAATGAGTCCTTATAGGCAAAATTGCTTTATTTTACAAAGGTAAGTCTATTTACACTATAACATTCAGGTTTGGATCATTCTCTCATAAGAAAATGCAAACTGCATATTAACAATTATTTAAACGCAGACAAGCAGTTTTTACATGCTTTACGACAATTAGGTGCAAATGAGTCTTTATAGGCAAAATTGCTTTATTTCACGAGGGTAATTCTATTTACACTATAACATTCAGGTTTGGATCATTCTTTCATAAGAAAATGCAAACTGCATATTAACCATTATTTTAACGCAGACAAGCAGTTTTTACATGCTTTATGACAATTAGGTGCAAATGAGTCTTTATAGGCAAAATTGCTTTATTTCATGAGGGTAAGTCTATTTACACTATAACATTCAGGTTTGGATCATTCTTTCATAAGAAAATGCAAACTGCATATTAACCATTATTTTAACGCAGACAAGCAGTTTTTACATGCTTTATGACAATTAGAGGCATATGAGTCCTTATAGGCAAAATTGCTTAATTTCATGAAGGTAAATCTATTTACACTATAACATTCAGGTTTGGATCATTCTCTCATAAGAAAATGCAAACTGCATATTAACCATTATTTTAACGCTGACAAGTAGTTTTTACATGCTTTATAAAAATTAGGGGCAAATGAGTCCCTATAGGCAAAATTGCTTTATTTCATGAAGGTAAGTCTATTTACACTATAACATTTAGGTTTGGATCATTCTCTCATAAGAAAATGCAAACTGCATAATAACCATTATTTTAACGCAGACAAGCAGTTTTTACATGCTTCACGACAATTGCATGCAAATGAGTCCTTATAGGCAAAATTGCTTTATTTTACAAAGGTAAGTCTATTTACACTATAACATTCAGGTTTGGATCATTGTCTCATAAGAAAATGCAAACTGCATTTAACCATTATTTAAACGCAGACAAGCAGTTTTTACATGCTTTACGACAATTAGGTGCAAATGAGTCTTTATTGGCAAAATTGCTTTATTTCATGAGGGTAAGTCTATTTACACTATAACATTCAGGTTTAGATCATTCTCTCATAAGAAAATGCAAACTGCATATTTACTATCATTTTCACGCAGACAAGCAGTTTTTACATGCTTCACGACAATTGCGTGCAAATGAGTCCTTATATGCAAAATTGCTTTATTTTACAAAGGTAAGTCTATTTACACTATAATATTCAGGTTTGGATTATTCGTTCATAAGAAAATGCAAACTGCATATTAACCATTATTTTAACGCTTACAAGCAGTTTTTACATGCTTTATGACAATTAGGGGCAAATGAGTCCTTATAGGCAAAATTGCTTTATTTCATGAAGGTAAGTCTATTTACACAATAACATTTAGGTTTGGATCATTCTCTCATAAGAAAATGCAAACTGCAAATTAACCATTATTTTAACGCTGACAAGCAGTTTTAACATGCTTTATGACAATTAGGGGCATATGAGTCCTTATAGGCAAAATTGCTTAATTTCATGAAGGTAAGTCTATTTACACTATAACATTCAGGTTTGGATCATTCTCTCATAAGAAAATGCAAACTGCATATTAACCATTATTTTAACACTGACAAGTAGTTTTTACATGCTTTATGACAATTAGGGGCAAATGAGTCCCTATAGGCAAAATTGCTTTATTTCATGAAGGTAAGTCTATTTACACTATAACATTTAGGTTTGGATCATTCTCTCATAAGAAAATGCAAACTGCATAATAACCATTATTTTAACGCAGACAAGCAGTTTTTACATGCTTCACGACAATTGCATGCAAATGAGTCCTTATAGGCAAAATTGCTTTATTTTACAAAGGTAAGTCTATTTACACTATAACATTCAGGTTTGGATCATTGTCTCATAAGAAAATGCAAACTGCATTTAACCATTATTTAAACGCAGACAAGCAGTTTTTACATGCTTTACGACAATTAGGTGCAAATGAGTCTTTATTGGCAAAATTGCTTTATTTCATGAGGGTAAGTCTATTTACACTATAACATTCAGGTTTGGATCATTCTCTCATAAGAAAATGCAAACTGCATATTTACTATCATTTTCACGCAGACAAGCAGTTTTTACATGCTTCACGACAATTACGTGCAAATGTGTCCTTATATGCAAAATTGCTTTATTTTACAAAGGTAAGTCTATTTACACTATAATATTCAGGTTTGGATTATTCGTTCATAAGAAAATGCAAACTGCATATTAACCATTATTTTAACGCTTACAAGCAGTTTTTACATGCTTTATGACAATTAGGGGCAAATGAGTCCTTATAGGCAAAATTGCTTTATTTCATGAAGGTAAGTCTATTTACACAATAACATTTAGGTTTGGATCATTCTCTCATAAGAAAATGCAAACTGCATATTAACCATTATTTTAACGCAAACAAGCAGTTTCTACATGCTTCACGACAATTGCGTGCAAATGAGTCCTTATAGGCAAAATTACTTTATTTTACAAAGGTACGTCTATTTACACTATAACATTCAGGTTTGGATCATTCTCTCATAAGAAAATGCAAACTGCATATTAACCATTATTAATTAAACGCAGACAAGCAGTTTTTACATGCTTTATGACAATTAGGTGCAAATGAGTCTTTATATGCAAAATTGCTTTATTTCATGAGGGTTAGTCTATTTACACTATAACATTTAGGTTTGGATCATTCTCTCATAAGAAAATGCAAACTGCATATTAACCATTATTTAAACGCAGACAAGCAGTTTTTACATGCTTTACGACAATTAGGTGCAAATGAGTCTTTATAGGCAAAATTGCTTTATTTCATGAGGTTAAGTCTATTTACACTATAACATTCAGGTTTGGATCATTCTCTCATAAGAAAATGCAAACTGCATATTAACTATTATTAATTAAACGCAGACAAGCAGTTTTTACATGCTTTACGACAATTAGGTGCAAATGAGTCCTTATAGGCAAAATTGCTTTATTTCATGAGGGTAAGTCTATTTACACTATAACATTTAGGTTTACATCTTTCTCTCATAAGAAAATGCAAACTGCATATTAACCTTTGTTTAAACGCAGACAAGCAGTTTTTACATGCTTTACGACAATTAGGTGCAAATGAGTCTTTATAGGCAAAATTGTTTTATTTCATGAGGTTAAGTCTATTTACACTATAACATTCAGGTTTGGATCATTCTCTCATAAGAAAATGCAAACTGCATATTATCCATTATTTTAACGCAGACAAGCAGTTGTTACATGCTTTACGACAATTAGGTGCAAATAAGTCCTTATAGGCAAAATTGCTTTATTTTACAATGGTAAGTTAACTTAAACTATAACATTCAGGTTTAGATCATTCTCTCATAAGAAAATGCAAACTGCATATTAACTATTATTTTAACGCATACAAGCAGTTTTTACATGCTTTATGACAATTAGGTGCAAATGAGTCTTTATAGGCAAAATTGCTTTATTTCTTGAGGGTAAGTCTATTTACACTGTAACATTCAGGTTTGGATCATTCTTTCATAAGGAAATGTAAACTGCATATTAACCATTATTTTAACGCAGACAAGCAGTTTTTACATGCTTTATGACAATTAGGTGCAAATGAGTCTTTATAGGCAAAATTGCTTTATTTCATGAGGGTAAGTCTATTTACACTGTAACATTCAGGTTTGGATCATTCTTTCATAAGGAAATGTAAACTGCATATTAACCATTATTTTAAGGCAGACAAGCAGTTTTTACATGCTTTATGACAATTAGGTGCAAATGTATCTTTATAGGCAAAATTGATTTATTTCATGAGGGTAAGTCTATTTACACTATAACATTCAGGTTTGGATCATTCTCTCATAAGAAAATGCAAACTGCATATTAACCATTATTTTAACGCATACAAGCAGTTTTTAAATGCTTTATGACAATTAGGGGCAAATGAGTCCTTATAGGCAAAATTGCTTTATTTAATGAATTTAAGTCTATTTACACTATGACATTCAGGTTTGGATCTTTCTCTCATAAGAAAATGCAAACTGCATATTGACTATCATTTTAACGCATACAAGCAGTTTTTACATGCTTTATGACAATTAGGTGCAAATGAGTCTTTATCGGCAAAATTGCTTTATTTTATGAAGGTAAATCTATTTACACTCTTACATTCAGGTTTGGATCATTCTCTCATAAGAAAATGCAAACTGCATATTAACCATTATTTTAACGCAGACAAACAGTTTTTACATGCTTCACGACAATTGCGTGCAAGTGAGTCTTTATAGGCAAAATTGCTTTATTTTACAAAGGTAAGTCTATTTCCACTATAACATTCAGGTTTGGATCATTCTCTCATAAGAAAATGCAAACTGCATATTAACCATTATTTAAACGCAGACAAGCAGTTTTTACATGCTTTACGACAATTAAGTGCAAATAAGTCTTTATAGGCAAAATTGCTTTATTTCATGAGGGTAAGTCTATTTACACTATAATATTCAGGTTTGGATCATTCTCTCATAAGAAAATCTAAACTGCATATTAACCATTATTTAAACGCAGACAAGCAGTTTTTACATGCTTTACGACAATTAAGTGCAAATAAGTCTTTATAGGCAAAATTGCTTTATTTTATGAAGGTAAGTCTAATTACACTATAACATTCAGGTTTGGATCATTCTTTCATAAGAAAATGTACACTGCATATTAACCATTATTTTAACGCTGACAAGCAATTTTTACATGCTTTATGACAATTAGGTGCAAATGAGTCTTTATAGGCAAAATTGCTTTATTTCATGAGGGTAAGTCTATTTACACTATAACATTCAGGTTTGGATCATTCTCTCATAAGAAAATGCAAACTGCATATTTACTATCATTTTAACGCATACAAGCAGTTTTTACATGCTTTATGACAATTAGGTGCAAATGAGTCTTTAAAGGCAAAATTGCTTTATTTCATGAGGGTAAGTCTATTTACACTATAACATTCAGGTTTGGATCATTCTTTCATAAGAAAATGCAAACTGCATAATAACCATTATTTTAACGCAGACAAGCAGTTTTTACATGCTACACGACAATTGCATGCAAATGAGTCCTTATAGGCAAAATTGCTTTATTTTACAAAGGTAAGTCTATTTACACTATAACATTCAGGTTTGGATCATTCTCTCATAAGAAAATGCAAACTGCATATTATCCATTATTTTAACGCAGACAAGCAGTTGTTACATGCTTTACGACAATTAGGTGCAAATAAGTCCTTATAGGCAAAATTGCTTTATTTTACAATGGTAAGTTAACTTAAACTATAACATTCAGGTTTAGATCATTCTCTCATAAGAAAATGCAAACTGCATATTAACTATTATTTTAACGCATACAAGCAGTTTTTACATGCTTTATGACAATTAGGTGCAAATGAGTCTTTATAGGCAAAATTGCTTTATTTCTTGAGGGTAAGTCTATTTACACTGTAACATTCAGGTTTGGATCATTCTTTCATAAGGAAATGTAAACTGCATATTAACCATTATTTTAAGGCAGAGAAGCAGTTTTTACATGCTTTATGACAATTAGGTGCAAATGTATCTTTATAGGCAAAATTGCTTTATTTCATGAGGGTAAGTCTATTTACACTATAACATTCAGGTTTGGATCATTCTCTCATAAGAAAATGCAAACTGCATATTAACCATTATTTTAACGCATACAAGCAGTTTTTAAATGCTTTATGACAATTAGGGGCAAATGAGTCCTTATAGGCAAAATTGCTTTATTTAATGAATTTAAGTCTATTTACACTATGACATTCAGGTTTGGATCTTTCTCTCATAAGAAAATGCAAACTGCATATTGACTATCATTTTAACGCATACAAGCAGTTTTTACATGCTTTATGACAATTAGGTGCAAATGAGTCTTTATAGGCAAAATTGCTTTATTTTATGAAGGTAAATCTATTTACACTCTTACATTCAGGTTTGGATCATTCTCTCATAAGAAAATGCAAACTGCATATTAACCATTATTTTAACGCAGACAAACAGTTTTTACATGCTTCACGACAATTGCGTGCAAGTGAGTCTTTATAGGCAAAATTGCTTTATTTTACAAAGGTAAGTCTATTTCCACTATAACATTCAGGTTTGGATCATTCTCTCATAAGAAAATGCAAACTGCATATTAACCATTATTTAAACGCAGACAAGCAGTTTTTACATGCTTTACGACAATTAAGTGCAAATAAGTCTTTATAGGCAAAATTGCTTTATTTCATGAGGGTAAGTCTATTTACACTATAATATTCAGTTTTGGATCATTCTTTCATAAGAAAATGTAAACTGCATATTAACCATTATTTTAACGCTGACAAGCAATTTTTACATGCTATATGACAATTAGGTGCAAATGAGTCTTTATAGGCAAAATTGCTTTGTTTCATGAGGGTAATTCTATTTACACTATAACATTCAGGTTTGGATCATTCTCTCATAAGAAAATGCAAACTGCATATTTACTATCATTTTAACGCATACAAGCAGTTTTTACATGCTTTATGACAATTAGGTGCAAATGAGTCTTTAAAGGCAAAATTGCTTTATTTCATGAGGGTAAGTCTATTTACACTATAACATTCAGGTTTGGATCATTCTTTCATAAGAAAATGCAAACTGCATAATAACCATTATTTTAACGCAGACAAGCAGTTTTTACATGCTACACGACAATTGCATGCAAATGAGTCCTTATAGGCAAAATTGCTTTATTTTACAAAGGTAAGTCTATTTACACTATAACATTCAGGTTTGGATCATTCTCTCATAAGAAAATGCAAACTGCATATTTACTATCATTTTCACGCAGACAAGCAGTTTTCACATGTTTTACGACAATTAGGTGGAAATAAGTCCCTAAAGGCAAAATTGTTTTATTTTACAAAGGTTAGTCTACTTTCACTATAACATTCAGGTTTGGATCATTTTTTCATAAGAAAATTCAAACTGCATATTAACCATTATTTTAACGCAGACAAGCAGTTTTTACATGCTTCACGACAACTGCGTGCAATTGAGTCCTTATAGGCAAAATTGCTTTATTTTAAAAAGGTAAGTCTATTTACACTATAACATTCAGGTTTAGATCATTCTCTCATAAGAAAATACAAACTGCATATTAACCATTATTTTAACGCACACAAGCAGTTTTTACATGCTTTATGACAATTAGGGGCAAATGATTCCTTATAGGCAAAATTGCTTTATTTCATGAGGGTTAGTCTATTTACACTATAACATTCAGGTTTGGATCATTCTCTCATAAGAAAATGCAAACTGCATATTAACCATTATTTTAACGCATACAAGCAGTTTTTACTTGCTTTATGACAATTAGGGGCAAATGGGTCCTTATAGGCAAAATTGCTTTATTTCATGAAGGTAAGTCTATTTACACTATCAAGTTTAGGTTTGGATCATTCTCTCATAAGAAAATGCAAACTGCATATTAACCATTATTTAAACGCAGACAAGCAGTTTTTACATGCTTTACGACAATTAGGTGCAAATGAGTCTTTATAGGCAAAATTGCTTTATTTCATGAAGGTAAGACTATTTACACTATAACATTCAGGTTTGTATCATTCTCTCATAAGAAAATGCAAACTGCATATTTACTATCATTTTCACGCAGACAAGCAGTTTTTACATGCTTCCCGACAATTGCGTGCAAATGAGTCCTTATAGGCAAAATTGCTTTATTTTACAAAGGTAAGTCTATTTACACTATAACATACAGGTTTGGATCATTCTCCCATAAGAAAATGCAAACTGCATATCAACCATTATTTTAACGCATACAAGCAGTTTTTACATGCTTTATGACAATTAGGTGCAAATGAGTCCTTATAGGCAAAATTGCTTTATTTCATGAGGGTTAGTCTATTTACACTATAACATTCAGGTTTGGATCATTCTCTCATAAGAAAATGCAAACTGCATATTAACCATTATTTTAACGCATACAAGCAGTTTTTACTTGCTTTATGACAATTAGGGGCAAATGGGTCCTTATAGGCAAAATTGCTTTATTTCATGAAGGTAAGTCTATTTACACTATCAAGTTTAGGTTTGGATCTTTCTCTCATAAGAAAATGCAAACTGCATATTAACCATTATTTTAACGCAGACAAGCAGTTTTTACATGCTTTACGACAATTAGGTGCAAATGAGTCTTTATAGGCAAAATTGCTTTATTTCATGAGGGTAAGTCTATTTACACTATAACATTCAGGTTTGGATCATTCTCTCATAAGAAAATGCAAACTGAATATTGACTATCATTTTTACGCAGACAAGCAGTTTTTACATGGTTTACGACAATTAGGTGCAAATAAGTCCTTAAAGGCAAAATTGTTTTATTTCACAAAGGTAAGTCTACTTTCAATATAACATTCAGGTTTGGATCATTCTCTCATAAGAAAATGCAAACTGCATATTACCATTATTTTAACGCAGACAAGCAGTTTTTACATGCTTTATGACAATTAGGGGCAAATGAGTCCTTATAGGCAAAATTGCTTTATTTCATGAAGGTATAACTATTTATACTATAACATTCAGGTTTGCATCATTCTCTCATAAGAAAATGCAAACTGCATATTATCCATTATTTTAACGCAGACAAGCAGTTTTTACATGCTTTATGACAATTAGGTGCAAATGAGTCCTTATAGGCAAAATTGCTTTATTTTACAAAGGTAAGTCTATTTACACTATAACATTCAGGTTTGGATCATTCTCTCATAAGAAAATGCAAACTGCATATCAACCATTATTTTAACGCATACAAGCAGTTTTTACATGCTTTATGACAATTAGGTGCAAATGAGTCCTTATAGGCAAAATTGCTTTAATTCATGAGGGTAAGTCTATTTACACTATAACATTCAGGTTTGGATCATTCTCTCATAAGAAAATGCAAACTGCATATTAACCATTATTTTAACGCATACAAGCAGTTTTTACATGCTTTATGACAATTAGGGGCAAATGGGTCCTTATAGGCAAAATTGCTTTATTTCATGAAGGTAAGTCTATTTACACTATAACATTCAGGTTTGGATCATTCTCTCATAAGAAAATGCAAACTGCATATTTACTATCATTTTCAGGCAGACAAGCAGTTTTTACATGCTTCACGACAACTGCGAGCAAATGAATCCTTATAGGCAAAATTGCTTTATTTTACAAAGGTAAGTCTATTTACACTATAACATACAGGTTTGGATCATTCTCTCATAAGAAAATGCAAACTGCATATTAACCATTATTTAAACGCAGACAAGCAGTTTTTACATGCTTTACGACAATTAGGTGCAAATGAGTCTTTATAGGCAAAATTGCTTTATTTCATGAAGGTAAGTCTATTTACACTATAACAATCAGGTTTGGATCATTCTCTCATAAGAAAATGCAAACTGCATATTAACCATTATTTAAACGCAGACAAGCAGTTTTTACATGCTTTACGACAATTAGGTGCAAATGAGTCTTTTAAGGCAAAATTGCTTTATTTCATGAAGGTAAGACTATTTACACTATAACATTCAGGTTTGGATCATTCTCTCATAAGAAAATGCAAACTGCATATTTACTATCATTTTCACGCAGACAAGCAGTTTTTACATGCTCCCGACAATTGCGTGCAAATGAGTCCTTATAGGCAAAATTGCTTTATTTTACAAAGGTAAGTCTATTTACACTATAACATACAGGTTTGGATCGTTCTCTCATAAGAAAATGCAAACTGCATATCAACCATTATTTTGACGCATACAAGCAGTTTTTACATGCTTTATGACAATTAACGGCAAATGGGTCCTTATAGGCAAAATTGCTTTATTTCATGAAGGTAAGTCTATTTACACTATAAAGTTCAGGTTTGGATCTTTCTCTCAAAAGAAAATGCAAACTGCATATTAACCATTATTTAAACGCAGACAAGCAGTTTTTACATGCTTTACGACAATTAGGTGCAAATGAGTCTTTATAGGCAAAATTGCTTTATTTCATGAGGGTAAGTCTATTTACACTATAACATTCAGGTTTGGATCATTCTCTCATAAGAAAATGCTAACTGAATATTGACTATCATTTTTACGCAGACAAGCAGTTTTTACATGGTTTACGACAATTAGGTGCAAATAAGTCCTTAAAGGCAAAATTGTTTTATTTCACAAAGGTAAGTCTACTTTCACTATAACATTCAGGTTTGGATCATTCTCTCATAAGAAAATGCAAACTGCATATTAACCATTATTTTAACGCAGACAAGCAGTTTTTTTACATGCTTTATCACAATTAGGGGCAAATGAGTCCTTATAGGCAAAATTGCTTTATTTCATGAAGGTATAACTATTTACACTATAACATTTAGGTTTGGATCATTCTATCATAAGAAAATGCAAACTGCATATTTACTATCATTTTCACGCAGACAAGCAGTTTTTACATGCTTCATGACAATTGCGTGCAAATGAGTCCTTATAGGCAAAATTGCGTTATTTTACAAAGGTAAATCTATTTTCACTATAACATTCAGGTTTGGATCATTCTCTCATAAGAAAATGCAAACTGCATATTAAACATTATTTCAACGCATACAAGCAATTTTTACATGCTTTATGACAATTAGGGGCAAATGAGTCCTTATAGGCAAAATTGCTTTATTTCGTTAAGGTCAGTCTATTTACTCTATAACATTCAGGTTTGGATCATTCTCTCATAAGAAAATGCAAACTGCATATTAACCATTATTTTAACGCTGACAAGCAGTTTTTACATGCTTTATGACAAGTAGGGGCAAATGAGTCCTTTAAGGCAAAATTGCTTTGTTTTACAATGGTAAGTCTATTTACACTATAACATTCAGGTTTGGATCATTCTCTCATAAGAAAATGCAAACTGCATATTTACTATCATTTTCACGCAGACAAGCAGTTTTTACATGCTTCACTACAATTGCGTGCAAATGAGTCCTTATGGGCAAAATTGCTTTATTTTACAAAGGTTAGTCTATTTACACTATAACATTCAGGTTTGGATCATTCTCTCATAAGAAAATGCAAACTGCATATTTACTATCATTTTCACGCAGACAAGCAGTTTTCACATGTTTTACGACAATTAGGTGGAAATAAGTCCTTAAAGGCAAAATTGCTTTATTTCATGAGGGTAAATCGATTTACACTATAACATTCAGGTTTGGATCATTCTCTCATAAGAAAATGCAAACTGCATATTAACCATTATTTTAACGCAGACAAGCAGTTTTTACATGCTTCACGACAATTGCGTGCAATTGAGTCCTTATAGGCAAAATTGCTTTATTTTACAAAGGTTAGTCTATTTACACTATAACATTCAGGTTTGGATCATTCTCTCATAAGAAAATGCAAACTGCATATTTACAATCATTTTCACGCAGACGAGCAGTTTTCACATGTTTTACGACAATTAGGTGGAAATAAGTCCTTAAAGGCAAAATTGTTTTATTTTACAAAGGTTAGTCTACTTTCACTATAACATTTAGGTTTGGATCATTTTCTCATAAGATAATGCAAACTGCATATTAACCATTATTTTAACGCAGACAAGCAGTTTTTACATGCTTTATGACAATTAGGGGCAAATGAGTCCTTATAGGCAAAATTGCTTTATTTCATGAGGGTTAGTCTATTTACACTATAACATTCAGGTTTGGATCATTCTCTCATAAGAAAATGCAAACTGTATAATAACCATTATTTTAACGCATACAAGCAGTTTTTACATGCTTTATGACAATTAGCGGCAAATGAGTCCTTATAGGCAAAATTGCTTTATTTCATGAAGGTAAGTCTATTTACACTATAAAGTTCAGGTTTGGATCTTTCTCTCATAAGAAAATGCAAACTGCATATTAACCATTATTTAAACGCAGACAAGCAGTTTTTACATGCTTTACGACAATTAGGTGCACATGAGTCTTTATAGGCAAAATTGCTTTATTTCATGAGGGTAAGTCTATTTACACTATAACATTCAGGTTTGGATCATTCTCTCATAAGAAAATGCAAACTGAATATTGACTATCATTTTTACGCAGACAAGCAGTTTTTACATGGTTTACGACAATTAGGTGCAAATAAGTCCTTAAAGGCAAAATTGTTTTATTTCACAGAGGTAAGTCTACTTTCACTATAACATTCAGGTTTGGATCATTCTCTCATAAGAAAATGCAAACTGCATATTAACCATTATTTTAACGCAGACAAGCAGTTTTTTTACATGCTTTATGACAATTAGGGGCAAATGAGTCCTTATAGGCAAAATTGCTTCTTTTCATGAAGGTATAACTATTTACACTATAACATTCAGGTTTGGATCTTTCTCTCATAAGAAAATGCAAACTGCATATTAACCATTATTTTAACGCAGACAAGCAGTTTTTACATGCTTTATGACAATTAGGTGCAAATGAGTCCTTATAGGCAAAATTGCTTTATTTCATGAGGGTCAGTCTATTTACACTATAACATTCACGTTTGGATCATTCTCTCATAAGAAAATGCAAACTGCATATTAACCATTATTTCAACGCATACAAGCAGTTTTTAAATGCTTTATGACAATTAGGGGCAAATGAGTCCTTATAGGCAAAATTGCTTTATTTCATTAAGGTAAGTCTATTTATACTATAACATTCAGGTTTGGATCATTCTCTCATAAGAAAATGCAAACTGCATATTAACCATTATTTTAACGCTGACAAGCAGTTTTTACATGCTTTACGACAATTAGGTGCAAATGAGTCCTTATAGGCAAAAGTGGTTTATTTCATGAGGGTAAGTCTATTTGCACTATAACATTTAGGTTTGGTTCATTCTATCATAAGAAAATGCAAACTGCATATTAACCATTATTTTAACGCATACAAGCAGCTTTTACATGCTTTATGACAATTAGGGGCAAATGAGTCCTTATGGGCAAAATTGCTTTATTTTACAAAGGTAAGTCTATTTTCACTATTACATTCAGGTTTGGATCATTCTCTCATAAGAAAATGCAAACTGCATATTAACCATTATTTTAACGCATACAAGCAGTTTTTACATGCTTTATGACAATTAGGGGCAAATGAGTCTATATAGTCAAAATTGCTTTATTTTACAAAGGTAAGTTTACTTAAACTATACCATTCAGGTTTAGATCATTCTCTCATAGGAATTTTGCCTATAAAGACTCATTTGCACCTAATTGTCGTAAAGCATGTAAAAACTACTTGTCTGAGTTTAAATAATGGTTAATATGCAGTTTGCATTTTCTTATGAGAGAAAGATCCAAACCTGAATGTTATAGTGTAAATAGACTTATATTCATGAAATAAAGCAATTTTGCCTATAAGGACTCCTTTGCCCCTAATTGTCATAAAGCATGAAAAAACTGCTTGTATGCGTTAAAATAATAGTTAAAATGCAGTTTGCATTTTCTTATGAGAGAATGATCAAAACCTGAATGATATAGTGTAAATAGACCTACCTTTGTAAAATAAACCAATTTTGCCTATAAGAACTCATTTGCACGCAATTGTCGTCAAGGATGTAAAAACTGCTTGTCTGCGTGAAAATGATAGTAAATATGCAGTTTGCATTTTCTTATGAGAGAATGATCCAAACCTGAATGTTATAGTGTAAATAGACTTACCCTCATGAAATAAAGCAATTTTGCCTATAAAGACTCATTTGCACCTAATTGTCGTAAAGCATGTATAAACTACTTGTCTGAGTTTAAATAATGGTTAATATGCAGTTTGCATTTTCTTATGAGAGAAAGATCCAAACCTGAATGTTATAGTGTAAATAGACTTATATTCATGAAATAAAGCAATTTTGCCTATAAGGACTCATTTGCCCCTAATTGTCATAAAGCATGTAAAAACTGCTTGTATGCGTTAAAATAATGGTTAATATGCAGTTTGCATTTTCTTATGAATGATCCAAACCTGAATGTTATAGTGAAAGTAGACTTACCTTTGTGAAATAAAACAATTTTGCCTTTAAGGACTTATTTTCACCTAATTGTAGTAAAACATGTGAAAACTGCTTGTCTGCGTGAAAATGATAGTAAATATGCAGTTTGCATTTTCTTTTGAGAGAATGATCCAAACCTGAATGTTACAGTGTAAATAGACTCACCCTCATGAAATAAAGCACTTTTGCCTATAAGGACTCATTTGCACCTAATTGTCGTAAAGCATGTAAAAACTGCTTGTCAGCGTTAAAATAATGGTTAATATGCAGTTTGCAATTTCTTATGAGAGAATGATCCAAACCTGAATGTTATAGTGTAAAGAGACTTACCTTAATGAAATAAAGCAATTTTGCCTATAAGGACTCATTTGCCCCTAATTGTCATAAAGCATGTAAAAACTGCTTGTATGCGTTAAAATAATGGTTAATATGCAGTTTGCATTTTCTTATGAGAGAATGATCCAAACCTGAATGTTATAGTGTAAATAGACTTACCTTCATGAAATAAAGCAATTTTGCCTATAAGGACTCATTTGCACGCAATTGTCGTGAAGCATGTAAAAACTGCTTGTCTGCGTTAAAATAATGGTTAATATGCAGTTTGCATTTTCTTATGAGAGAATGATCCAAACCTGAATGTTATAGTGAAAGTATACTTACCTTTGTAAAATAAAGCAAATCTGTTTATAAGGACTTATTTGCACCTAATTGTCATAAAGCATGTAAATACTGCTTGTCTGCGTGAAAATAATAGGAAATGATCAGTTTGCATTATCTTTTGAGAAAATGATCCAAACCTGAATGTTATAATATAAATAGACTTACCTTTGTAAAATAAAGCAATTTTGCCTATAAGGACCCATTTGCACGCAATTGTCGTGAAGCATGTAAAAACTGCTTGTCTGCGTTAAAATAATGGTTAATATGTAGTTTGCATTTTCTTATGAGAGAATGATCCAACCCTGATTATTATAGTAAAAGTAGATTTACCTTTTTGAAATAAAGCAATTCTGCCTATTAGGACACATTTGCACCTAATTGTCATAAAGCATGTAAATACTGCTTGTCTGCGTGAAAATAATAGGAAATTATCAGTTTGCATTATCTTTTGAGAGAATGATCTCAACCTGAATGTTATAGTGTCAATAGACTTACCATTGTAAAATAAAGCAATTTTGCCTATAAGGACTCATTTGCACGCAATTGTCGTGAAGCATGTAAAAACTGCTTGTCTGCGTGAAAATGATAGCAAATATGCAGTTTGCATTTTCTTATGAGAGAATGATCCAAACCTGAATGTTATAGTGTAAATAGACTTACCCTCATGAAATAAAGCAATTTTGCCTATAAAGACTCATTTGCACCTAATTGTCGTAAAGCATGTAAAAACTGCTTGTCAGCGTTAAAATAATGGTTAATATGCAGTTTGCAATTTCCTTATGAGAGAATGATCCAAACCTGAATGTTATAGTGTAAATAGACTTACCTTAATGAAATAAAGCAATTTTGCCTATAAGGACTCATTTGCCCCTAATTGTCATAACGCATGTAAAAACTGCTTGTATGCGTTAAAATAATCGTTAATATGCAGTTTGCATTTTCTTATGAGAGAATGATCCAAACCTGAATGTTATAGTGAAAATAGACTTACCTTTGTAAAATAACGCAATTTTGCCTATAAGGATTCATTTGCATGCAATTGTCGTGAAGCATGTAAAAACTGGTTGTCTGCGTTAAAATAATGGTTAATATGCAGTTTGCATTTTTATATGAGAGAATGATCCAAACCTGAATGTTTTAGTGTAAATAGACTTACCCTCATAAAATAAAGCAATTTTGCCTATAAGGACTCATTTGCACACAATTGTCGTGAAGCATGTAAAAACTGCTTGTCTGCGTGAAAATGATAGTAAATATGCAGTTTGCATTTTCTTATGACAGAATGATCCAAACCTGAATGTTATAGTGTAAATAGACTTACCCTCATGAAATAAAGCAATTTTGCCTATAAAGACTCATTTGCACCTAATTTTCGTAAAGCATGAAAAACTGCTTGTCTGCGTTAAAAAAATGGTTAATATGCAGTTTGCAATTTCCTTATGAGAGAATGATCCAAACCTGAATGTTATAGTGTAAATAGACTTACCTTAATGAAATAAAGCAATTTTGCCTATAAGGACTCATTTGCCCCTTAATGTCATAAAGCATGTCAAAACTGCTTGTATGCGTTAAAATAATGGTTAATATGCAGTTTGCATTTTCTTATGAGAGAATGATCCAAACCTGAATGTTATAGTGTAAATAGACTTACCTTTGTAAAATAAAGCAATTTTGCCTATAAGGACTCATTTGCACGCAATTGTCGTGAAGCATGTAAATACTGCTTGTCTGCGTTAAAATAATGGTTAATATGCAGTTTGCATTTACTTATGAGAGAATGATCTAAACCTGAATGTTATAGTGAAAGTAGACTTACCTTTGTGAAATAAAACAATTTTGATTTAAGGACTTATTTCCACCTAGATGTCGTAAAACATGTGAAAACTGCTTGTCAGCGTTAAAATAATGGTTAATATGCAGTTTGCATTTTCTTATGAGAGAATGATCCAAACCTGAATGTTATAGTGTAAATAGACTTACCTTAATGAAATAAAGCAATTTTGCCTATAAGGACTCATTTGCCCCTAATTGTCATAAAGCATGTAAAAACTGCTTGTATGCGTAAAAATAATGGTTAATATGCAGTTTGCATTTTCTTATGAGAGAATGATCCAAACCTGAATGTTATAGTTTAAATAGACTTACCTTTGTAAAATAAAGCAATTTTGCCTATAAGGACTCATTTGCACGCAATTGTCGTGAAGCATGTAAAAACTGCTTGTCTGCGTTAAAATAATGGTTAATATGCAGTTTGCATTTTCTTATGAGAGAATGATCCAAACCTAAATGTTATAGTGTAAATAGACTTACCTTAATGAAATAAAGCAATTTTGCCTATAAGGACTCATTTGCCCCTAATTGTCATAAAGCATGTAAAAACTGCTTGTATGCGTTAAAATAATAGTTAATATGCAGTTTGCATTTTCTTATGAGAAAATGATCCAAACCTGAATGTTATAGTGTAAATAGACTTACCTTTGTAAAATAAAGCAATTTTGCCTATAAGGACTCATTTGCACGCAATTGTCGTGAAGCATGTAAAAACTGCTTGTCTGCGTTAAAATAATGGCTAATATGCAGTTTGCATTTTCTTATGAGAGAATGATCCAAACCTAAATGTTATAGTGTAAATAGACTTACCTTCATGAAATAAAGCAATTTTGCCTATAAGGACTCATTTGCCCCTAATTGTCATAAAGCATGTAAAAACTGCTTGTCAGCGTTAAAATAATGGTAAATATGCAGTTTGCATTTTCTTATGAGAGAATGATCCAAACCTGAATGTTATAGTGAAAATAGACTTACCTTTGTAAAATAAAGCAATTTTGCCTATAAGGACTCATTTGCACGCAATTGTCGTGAAGCATGTAAAAACTGCTTGTCTGCGTTAAAATAATGGTTAATATGCAGTTTGCATTTTCTTATGAGGGAATGATCCAAACCTGAATATTATAGTGTAAATAGACTTACCTTTGTAAAATAAAGCAATTTTGCCTATAAGGACTCATTTGCACGCAATTGCCGTGAAGCATGTAAAAACTGCTTGTCTGCGTGAAAATGATAGTAAATATGCAGTTAGCATTTTCTTATGAGAGAATGATCCAAACCTAAAGTTTATAGTGTAAATAGACTAACCCTCATGAAATAAAGCAATTTTGCCTATAAAGACTCATTTGCACCTAATTGTCATAAAGCTTGTAAAAAATGCTTGTATGCGTTCAACTAATAGTTAATATGCAGTTTGCATTTTCTTATGAGAGAATGATCTAAACCTGAATGTTATAGTTTAAGTAAACTTACCTTTGTAAAATAAAGCAATTTTGCCTATAAGGACTCATTTGCCCCTAATTGTCATAAAGCATGTAAAAACTGCTTGTATGCGTTAAAACAATGTATAATATGCAGTTTGCATTTTCTTATGAGAGAATGATCCAAACTTGAATGTTATAGTGAAAATACACTTACTTTTGTAAAATAAAGCAATTTTGCCTATAAGGACTCATTTGCACGCAATTGTCGTGAAGCATGTAAAAACTGCCTGTCTGCGTTAAAATAATGGTTAATATGCAGTTTGCATTTTCTTATGAGAGAATGATCCAAACCTGAATGTTATAGTGAAAGTAGACTTACCTTTGTGAAATAAAACAATTTTGCCTTTAAGGACTTATTTGCACCTAATTGTCGTAAACCATGTAAAAACTGCTTGTCTGCGTGAAAATGATAGTCAATATTCAGTTTGCATTTTCTTATGAGAGAATGATCCACACCTGAATGTATAGTGTAAATAGACTTACCCTCATGAAATAAAGCAATTTTGCCTATAAGGACTCATTTGCACGCAATTGTCGTGAAGCATATAAAAACTGCTTGTCTGCGTTAAAATAATGATTAATATGCAGTTTGCATTTTCTTATGAGAAAATGATCCAAACCTGAATGTTATAGTGAAAGTAGACTAACCTTTGTAAAATAAAACAATTTTGCCTTTAAGAACTTATTTCTACCTAATTGTCGTAAAACATGTGAAAACTGCTTGTCTGCGTGAAAATGTTAGTAAATATGCAGTTTGCATTTTCTTATGAGAGAATGATCCAAACCTGAATGTTATAGTGTAAATAGACTTACCTTAATGAAATAAAGCAGATTTGCCTATAAGGACTCATTTGCCCCTAATTGTCATAAAGCATGTAAAAACTGCTTGTATGCGTTAAAATAATGGTTAATATGCAGTTTGCATTTTCTTATGAGAGAATGATCAAACCTGAATGTAATAGTGAAAATAGACTTACCTTTGTAAAATAAATCAATTTTGCCTATAAGGACTCATTTGCACGCAATTGTCGTGAAGCATGTAAAAACTGCTTGTCAGCGTGAAAATGATAGTAAATATGCAGTTTGCATTTTCTTATGAGAGAATGATCCAAACCTGAATGTTATAGTGTAAATAGACTTACCTTCATGAAATAAAGCAATTTTGCCTATAAAGACTCATTTGCACCTAATTGTCGTAAAGCATGTAAAAACTGCTTGTCTGCGTTAAAATGATAGTAAATGTGCAGTTTACATTTTCTTATAAGAGAATGATCCAAACCTGAATGTTATAGTGTAAATAGACTTGCCATTGTAAAATAAAGCAATTTTGCCTATAAGGACTCATTTGCCCCTAATTGTCATAAAGCATGTAAAAACAGCTTGTCTGCGTTAAAATAATGGTTAAAATGCAGTTTGCATTTTACTATGAGAGAATGATCCAAACCTGAATGTTATAGTAAAAGTAGACTTACCTTTGTGAAATAAAACAATTTTCCCTTTAAGGACTTATTTTCACTTAATTGTCGTAAAACATGTGAAAACTGCTTGTCTGCGTGAAAATGATAGTAAATATGCAGTTTGCATTTTCTTATGAGAGAATGATCCAAACCTGAATGTCATAGTGTAAATAGACTTACCTTAATGAAATAAAGCAGATTTGCCTATAAGGACTCATTTGCCCCTAATTGTCATAAAGCATGCAAAAACTGCTTGTATGCGTTAAAATAATGGTTAATATGCAGTTTGCATTTTCTTATGAGAGAATGATCCAAACCTCAATGTAATAGTAAAAATAGACTTACCTTTGTAAAATAAAGCAATTTTGCCTATAAGGACTCATTTGCACGCAATTGTCGTGAAGCATGTAAAAACTGCTTGTCTGCGTGAAAATGATAGTAAATATGCAGTTTGCATTTTCTTATGAGAGAATGATCCAAACCTGAATGTTATAGTGTAAATAGACTTACCTTCATGAAATAAAGCAATTTTGCCTATAAAGACTCATTTGCACCTAATTGTCGTAAAGCATGTAAAAACTGCTTGTCTGCGTTTAAATAATGATTAATATGCAGTTTGCATTTTCTTATGAGAGAATGATCCAAACCTAAATGTTATAGTGTAAATAGACTTACCTTTGTAAAATAAAGCAATTTTGCCTATAAGGACTCATTTGCACGCAATTGTCGTGAAGCATGTAAAAACAGCTTGTCTGCGTTAAAATAATGGTTAAAATGCAGTTTGCATTTTCCTATGAGAGAATGATCCAAACCTGAATGTTATAGTGAAAGTAGACTTACCTTTGTGAAATAAAACAATTTTGCCTTTAAGAACTTATTTTCACTTAATTGTCGTAAAACATGTGAAAACTGCTTGTCTGCGTGAAAATGATAGTAAATATGCAGTTTGCATTTTCTTATGAGAGAATGATCTAAACCTGAATGTTATAGTTTAAGTAAACTTACCTTTGTAAAATAAAGCAATTTTGCCTATAAGGACTCATTTGCCCCTAATTGTCATAAAGCATGTAAAAACCGCTTGTCTGTGTTTAAATAATGGTTAATATGCAGTTTGCATTTTCTTATGAGAAAATGATCCAAACCTGAATGTTATAGTGTAAATAGACTTACCCTCATGAAATAAAGCAATTTTGCCTATAAGGACTCATTAGCCCCTTATTGTCATAAAGCATGTAAAAACTGCTTGTATGCGTTAAAATAATGGTTAATATGCAGTTTGCATTTTCTTATGAGAGAATGATCCAAACCTGAATGTAATAGTGAAAATAGACTTACCTTTGTAAAATAAAGCAATTTTGCCTATAAGGACTCATTTGCACGCAATTGTCGTGAAGCATGTAAAAACTGCCTGTCTGCGTTAAAATAATGGTTAATATGCAGTTTGCATTTTCTTATGAGAGAATGATCCAAACCTGAATGTTATAGTGAAAGTAGACTTACCTTTGTGAAATAAAACAATTTTGCCTTTAAGGACTTATTTGCACCTAATTGTCGTAAACCATGTAAAAACTGCTTGTCTGCGTGAAAATGATAGTCAATATTCAGTTTGCATTTTCTTATGAGAGAATGATCCACACCTGAATGTATAGTGTAAATAGACTTACCCTCATGAAATAAAGTAATTTTGCCTATAAGGACTCATTTGCACGCAATTGTCGTGAAGCATATAAAAACTGCTTGTCTGCGTTAAAATAATGATTAATATGCAGTTTGCATTTTCTTATGAGAAAATGATCCAAACCTGAATGTTATAGTGAAAGTAGACTAAACTTTGTAAAATAAAACAATTTTGCCTTTAAGAACTTATTTCCACCTAATTGTCGTAAAACATGTGAAAACTGCTTGTCTGTGTGAAAATGTTAGTAAATATGCAGTTTGCATTTTCTTATGAGAGAATGATCCAAACCTGAATGTTATAGTGTAAATAGACTTACTTTAATGAAATAAAGCAGATTTGCCTATAAGGACTCATTTGCCCCTAATTGTCATAAAGCATGTAAAAACTGCTTGTCAGCGTTAAAATAATGGTAAATATGCAGTTTGCATTTTCTTATGAGAGAATGATCCAAACCTGAATGTTATAGTGAAAATAGACTTACCTTTGTAAAATAAAGCAATTTTGCCTATAAGGACTCATTTGCACGCAATTGTCGTGAAGCATGTAAAAACTGCTTGTCTGCGTTAAAATAATGGTTAATATGCAGTTTGCATTTTCTTATGAGGGAATGATCCAAACCTGAATATTATAGTGTAAATAGACTTAACTTTGTAAAATAAAGCAATTTTGCCTATAAGGACTCATTTGCACGCAATTGCCGTGAAGCATGTAAAAACTGCTTGTCTGCGTGAAAATGATAGTAAATATGCAGTTAGCATTTTCTTATGAGAGAATGATCCAAACCTAAAGTTTATAGTGTAAATAGACTAACCCTCATGAAATAAAGCAATTTTGCCTATAAAGACTCATTTGCACCTAATTGTCATAAAGCTTGTAAAAAATGCTTGTATGCGTTCAACTAATAGTTAATATGCAGTTTGCATTTTCTTATGAGAGAATGATCTAAACCTGAATGTTATAGTTTAAGTAAACTTACCTTTGTAAAATAAAGCAATTTTGCCTATAAGGACTCATTTGCCCCTAATTGTCATAAAGCATGTAAAAACTGCTTGTATGCGTTAAAACAATGTATAATATGCAGTTTGCATTTTCTTATGAGAGAATGATCCAAACTTGAATGTATAGTGAAAATACACTTACTTTTGTAAAATAAAGCAATTTTGCCTATAAGGACTCATTTGCACGCAATTGTCGTGAAGCATGTAAAAACTGCCTGTCTGCGTTAAAATAATGGTTAATATGCAGTTTGCATTTTCTTATGAGAGAATGATCCAAACCTGAATGTTATAGTGAAAATAGACTTACCTTTGTAAAATAAAGCAATTTTGCCTATAAGGACTCATTTGCACGCAATTGTCGTGAAGCATGTAAAAACTGCTTGTCTGCGTTAAAATAATGGTTAATATGTACTTTGCATTTTCTTATGACAGAATGATCCAAACCTGAATGTTATAGTGTAAATAGTTAATAGACTTACCTTCATGAAATAAAGCAATTTTGCCTATAAGGACTCATTTGCCCCTAATTGTCATAAAGCATGTAAAAACTGCTTGTATGCGTTAAAATAATGGTTAATATGCAGATTGCATTTTCTTATGACAGAATTATCCAAACCTGAATGTTATAGTGTAAATAGACTTACCTTTGTAAAATAAAGCAATTTTGCCTATAAGGACTCATTTGCACGCAATTGTCGTGAAGCATGTAAAAACTGCTTGTCTGCGTTAAAATAATGGTTAATATGCAGTTTGCATTTTCTTATGAGAGAATTATCCACACCTAAATGGTATAATGTAAATAGACTTACCCTCATGAAATAAAGCAAATTTGCCTATAAAAACTCATTTGCACCTAATTGTCGTAAAGCATGTAAAAACTGCTTGTATGCGTTAAAATAATGGTTAATATGCAGATTGCATTTTCTTATGACAGAATAATCCAAACCTGAATGTTATAGTGTAAATAGACTTACCCTTCATAAATAAAGCAATTTTGCCTATAAAGACTCATTTGCACCTAATTGTCGTAAAGCATGAAAAAACTGCTTGTCTGCGTTTAAATAATGGTAAATATGCAGTTTGCATTTTCTTATGAGAGAATAATCCAAACCTGAATGTTATAGTGTAAATAGACTTACCTTTTTGAAATAAAGCAATTTTGCCTATAAGGACTCATTTGCCCCTAATTGTCATAAAGCATGTAAAAACTGCTTGTATGCGTTAAAATGATAGTAAATATGCAGTTTGCATTTTCTTATGAGAGAATTATCCAAACCTGAATGTTATAGTGTAAATAGACTTACCCTCATGAAATAAAGCAATTTTGCCTATAAAGACTAATTTGCACCTAATTGTCATTAAGCATGTAAAAACGGCTTGTATGCGTTAAAATGATAGTAAATATGCAGTTTGCATTTTCTTATGAGAGAATTATCCAAACCTGAATGTTATAGTGTAAATAGACTTACCCTCATGAAATAAAGCAATTTTGCCTATAAGGACTCATTTGCACGCATTTGTCGTGAAGCATGTAAAAACTGCTTGTCTGCATGAAAATGATAATAAATATGCAGTTTGCATTATCTTATTAGAGAATGATCCAAACCTGAATGTTATAGTGTAAATAGATTTACCCTCATGATATAAAGCAATTTTGCCTATAAAGACACATTTGCACCTAATTGTCGTAAAGCATGTAAAAAATGCTTGTCTGCGTTTAAATAATTGTTAATATGCAGTTTGCATTTTCTTATGAGATAAAGATCCAAACCTGAATGTAATAGTGTAAATAGACTAACCTTTCTTGAAATAAAGCAATTTTGCCTATAAGGACTTATTTGCCCCTAATTGTCATAAAGCATGTAAAAACTGCTTGTTTCCGTTAAAATAATGGTCAATATGCAGTTTGCATTTTCTTATGAGAGAATGATCCAAACCTGAATGTTATAGTGTAAATAGACTTACCCTTCATGAAATACAGCAATTTTGCCTATAAGGACTCATTTGCCCCTAATTGTAATAAAGCATGTAAAAACTGCTTGTATGCGTTAAAATAATGGTTATAATATGCAGTTTGCATTTTCTTATGAGAGAAAGATCCAAACCTGAATGTTATAGTGTAAATAGACTTACCCTTCATGGAATAAAGCAATTTTGCCTATAAGGACTTATTTGCCCCTAATTGTCATAAAGCATGTAAAAACTGCTTGTATGCGTTAAAATAATGGTTAATATGCAGTTTGCATTTTCTTATGAGAGAATGATTCAAACCTGAATGTTATAGTGAAAGTAGACTTACCTTTGTGAAATAAAACAATTTTGCCTTTAAGGACTTATTTCCACCTAATTGTCGTAAAACATGTGAAAACTGCTTGTCTGCGTGAAAATGATAGTAATATGCAGTTTGCATTTTCTTATGAGAGAATGATCCAAACCTGAATGTTATAGTGTAAATAGACTTACCCTCATAAAATAGAGCACTTTTGCCTAAAAGGAGTCATTTGCACCTAATTGTCGTAAAGCATGTAAAAACTGCTTGTCAGCGGTAAAATAATGGTTAATATGCAGTTTGCATTTTCTTATGAGAGATTGATCCAAACCTGAATGTTATAGTGTAAATTGACTTACCTTTATAAAATAAAGCAAATTTGCCTATAAGGACTCATTTGCCCCTAATTGTCATAAAGCATGTGAAAACTGCTTGTATGCGTCAAAATAATGGTTAATATGCAGTTTGCATTTTCTTATGAGAGAATGATCCAAACCAGAATGTTATAGTGTAAATAGACTTACCTTTGTGAAATAAAACAATTTTGCCTTTAAGGACTTATTTGCACGCAATTGTCGTGAAGCATGTAAAAACTGCTAGTCTGCGTGAAAATGATAGTAAATATGCAGTTTGCATTTTCTTATGAGAGAATGATCCAAACCTGAATGTTATAGTTTAAGTAAACTTACCTTTGTAAAATAAAGCAATTTTGCCTATAAGGACTCATTTGCACCTAATTGTCGTAAAGCATGTAAAAACTGCTTGTCTGCGTTAAAATAATGGTTAATATGCAGTTTGCATTTTCTTATGAGAGAATGATCCAAACCTGAATGTTATAGTGTAAATAGACTTACCCTCATGAAATAAAGCAATTTTGCCTATAAAAACTCATTTGCACCTAATTGTCGTAAAGCATGTAAAAACTGCTTGTCTGCGTTTAAATAATGGTTAATATGCAGTTTGCATTTTCTTATGAGATAAAGATCCAAACCTGAATGTTATAGTGTAAATAGACTTACCTTTCATGAAATAAAGCAATTTTGCCTATAAGTACTCATTTGCCCCTAATTGTCATAAAGCATGTAAAAACTGCTTGTATGCGTTTAAATAATGGTCAATATGCAGTTTGCATTTTCTTATGAGAGAATGATCCAAATCTGAATGTTATAGTGTAAATAGACTTACCTTTGTAAAATAAAGCAATTTTGCCTATAAGGACTCATTTGCACGCAATTGTCGTGAAGCATGTAAAAACTGCTTGTCTGCGTTAAAATAATTTTTGATATGCAGTTTGCATTTTCTTATGAGAGAATGATCCAAACCTGAATGTTATAGTGAAAGTAGACTGACCTTTGTGAAATAAAACAATTTTGCCTTTAAGGACTTATTTCCACCTAATTGTCGAAAAACATGTGAAAACTGCTTGTCTGCGTGAAAATGATAGTAAATATGCAGTTTGCATTTTCTTATGAGAGAATGATCCAAACCTGAATGTTATAGTGTAAATAGACTACCCTCATGAAATAAAGCACTTTTGCCTATAAGGACTCATTTGCACCCAATTGTCGTAAAGCATGTAAAAACTGCTTGTCAGCGTTAAAATAATGGTTAATATGCAGTTTGCATTTTCTTACGAGAGAATGATCCAAACCTGAATGTTATAGTGTAAATAGACTTACCTTTATGAAATAAAGCAATTTTGCCTATAAGGACTCAATTGCCCCTAATTGTCATAAAGCATGTAAAAACTGCTTGTATGCGTTAAAATAATTGATAATATGCGGTTTGCATTTTCTTATGAGAGAATGATCCAAACCTGAATGTTATAGTGAAAATATTCTTACCTTTGTAAAATAAAGCAATTTTGTTTATAAGGACTCATTTGCACGCAAATGTCGTGAAGCATGTAAAACCTGCTTGTCTGCGTGAAAATGATAGTAAATATGCAGTTTGCATTTTCTTATGAGATAAAGATCCAAACCTGAATGTTAGAGTGTAAATAGACTTACCTTTATGAAATAAAGCAATTTTGCCTATAAAGACTCATTTGCCCCTAATTGTCATAAAGCATGTAAAAACTGCTTGTATGCGTTAAAATAATGGTTAATATGCAGTTTGCATTTTCTTATGAGAGAATGATCCAAACCTGAATGTTATAGTGTAAATAGACTTACCTTTGTAAAATAAAGAGATTTTGCCTATAAGGACTCATTTGCACGCAATTGTCGTGAAGCATGTAAAAACTGCTTGTCAGCTTTAAAATAATGGTTAATATGCAGTTTGCATTTTCTTATGAGAGAATGATCCAAACCTGAATGTTATAGTGAAAGTAGACTTACCTTTGTGAAATAAAACAATTTTGCCTTTAAGAACCTATTTCAACCTAATTGTCGTAAAACATGTGAAAACTGCTTGTCTGCGTGAAAATGATAGTAAATATGCAGTTTGCATTTTCTTATGAGAGAATGATCCAAACCTGAATGTTATAGTGTAAATAGACTTACCTTTGTGAAATAAAACAATTTTGCCTTTAAGGACTTATTTCCACCTAATTGTCATAAAGCATGTAAAAACTGCTTGTATGCGTTAAAATAATGGTTAATATGCAGTTTGCATTTTCTTATGAGAGAATGATCCAAACCTGAATGTTATAGTGAAAATAGACTTACCTTTGTAAAATAACGCAATTTTGCCTATAAGGACTCATTTGCACGCAATAGTCGTGAAGCATGTAAAAACTGCTTATCTGCGTCAAAATAATGGTTAATATGCAGTTTGCATTTTCTTATGAGAGAATGATTATAACCTGAATGTTATAGTGTAAGTAGACTTACCCTCATGAAATAAAGCAATTTTGCCTATAAAGACTCATTTGGACCTAATTGTCATAAAGCATGTAAAAACTGCTTGTATGCGTTAAAATGATAGGTAGTAAATATGCAGTTTGCATTTTCTTATGAGAGAATGATCCAAACCTGAATGTTATAGTGTAAATAGACTTACCCTCATGAAATAAAACAATTTTGCCTATAAGGACTCATTTGCACCTAATTGTCATAAAGCTTGTAAAAACTGCTTGTATGCGTTAAAATAATAGTTAATATGCAGTTTTCATTTTCTTATGAGAGAATGATCCAAACCTGAATGTTATAGTGTAAATAGACTTACCTTTGTAAAATAAAGCAATTTTGCCTATAAGGACTCATTTGCCCCTAATTGTCATAAAGCATGTAAAAACTGCTTGTCTGCGTTAAAATAATGGTTAATATGCAGTTTGCATTTTCTTATGAGAGAATGATCCAAACCTGAATGTTATAGTGTAAATAGTTAATAGACTTACCTTCATGAAATAAAGCAATTTTGCCTATAAGGACTCATTTGCCCCTAATTGTCATAAAGCATGTAAAAACTGCTTGTATGCGTTAAAATAATGGTTAATATGCAGTTCGCATTTTCTTATGAGAGAATGATCCAAACCTGAATGTTATAGTGTAAATAGACTTACCTTTGTAAAATAAAGCAATTTTGCTTATAAGGACTCATTTGCACGCAATTGTCGTGAAGCATGTAAAAACTGCTTGTCTGCGTGAAAATGATAGTAAATATGCAGTTTGCATTTTCTTATGAGAGAATGATCTAAACCTGAATGTTATAGTGTAAATAGACTTACCTTTGTAAAATAAAGCAATTTTGCCTATAAAGACTCATTTGCACCTAATTGTCATAAAGCATGTAAAAACTGCTTGTATGCGTTAAAATGATAGTAAATATGCAGTTTGCATTTTCTTATGAGAGAATGATCCAAACCTGAATGTTGTAGAGTAAATAGACTTACCTTTGTAATATAAAGCAATTTTGCCTCTAAGGACTCATTTGCACGCAATTGTCGTGAAGCATCTAAAAACTGTTTGTCTGCGTTAAAATAATGGTTAATATGCAGTTTGCATTTTCTTATGAGAGAAAGATCCAAACCTGAATGTTATAGTGTTAATAGACTTACCTTTGTAAAATAAAGCACTTTTGCCTATAAGGACTCATTTGCACCTAATTGTCGTAAAGCATGTAAAAACTGCTTGTCAGCGTTAAAATAATGGTAAATATGCAGTTTGCATTTTCTTATGAGAGAATGATCCAAACCTGAATGTTATAGTGTGAATAGACTTACCTTTGTGAAATAAAACAATTTTGCCTTTAAGGACTTATTTCCACCTAATTGTCGTAAAACATGTGAAAACTGCTTGTCTGCGTGAAAATGATAGTAAATATGCAGTTTGCATTCTCTTATGAGAGAATGATCCAAACCTGAATGGTATAGTGTAAATAGACTTACCTTAATGAAATAAAGCAATTTTGCCTATAAGGACTCATTTGCCCCTAATTGTCATAAAGCATGTAAAAACTGCTTGTATGCGTTAAAATAATGGTTAATACGCAGTTTGCATTTTCTTATGAGAGAATGATCCAAACCTGATTGCATAGTGTAAATAGACTTACCCTCATGAAATAAAGCAATTTTGCCTATAAGGACTAATTGCACCTAATTGTCATAAAGCTTGTAAAAACTGCTTGTATGCGTTAAAATAATGGTTAATATGCAGTTTGCATTTTCTTATGAGAGAATTATCCAAACCTGAATGTTATAGTGTAAATAGACTTACCCTCATGAAATAAAGCAATTTTGCCTATAAAGACTAATTTGCACCTAATTGTCATTAAGCATGTAAAAACTGCTTGTATGCGTTAAAATGATAGTAAATATGCAGTTTGCATTTTCTTATGAGAGAATGATCCAAACCTAAATGTTATAGTGTAAATAGACTAACCCTCATGAAATAAAGCAATTTTGCCTATAAAGACTCATTTGCACCTAATTGTCGTAAAGCATGTAAAAACTGCTTGTATGAGTTTAAATAATGGATAATATGCAGTTTGCATTTTCTTATGAGAGAATGATCCAAACCAGAATGTTATAATGAAAATAGACTTACCTTTGTAAAATATAGCAATTTTGCCTATAAGGACTCATTTGCACGCATTTGTCGTGAAGCATGTAAAAACTGCTTGTCTGCATGAAAATGATAGTAAATATGCAGTTTGCATTTTCTTATTAGAGAATGATCCAAACCTGAATGTTATAGTGTAAATAGATTTACCCTCATGATATAAAGCAATTTTGCCTATAAAGACACATTTGCACCTAATTGTCGTAAAGCATGTAAAAAATGCTTGTCTGCGTTTAAATAATTGTTAATATGCAGTTTGCATTTTCTTATGAGATAAAGATCCAAACCTGAATGTAATAGTGTAAATAGACTAACCTTTCTTGAAATAAAGCAATTTTGCCTATAAGGACTCATTTGCCCCTAATTGTCATAAAGCATGTAAAAACTGCTTGTTTCCGTTAAAATAATGGTCAATATGCAGTTTGCATTTTCTTATGAGAGAATGATCCAAACCTGAATGTTATAGTGTAAATAGACTTACCCTTCATGAAATACAGCAATTTTGCCTATAAGGACTCATTTGCCCCTAATTGTAATAAAGCATGTAAAAACTGCTTGTATGCGTTAAAATAATGGTTATAATATGCAGTTTGCATTTTCTTATGAGAGAAAGATCCAAACCTGAATGTTATAGTGTAAATAGACTTACCCTTCATGGAATAAAGCAATTTTGCCTATAAGGACTTATTTGCCCCTAATTGTCATAAAGCATGTAAAAACTGCTTGTATGCGTTAAAATAATGGTTAATATACAGTTTGCATTTTCTTATGAGAGAATGATTCAAACCTGAATGTTATAGTGAAAGTAGACTTACCTTTGTGAAATAAAACAATTTTGCCTTTAAGGACTTATTTCCACCTAATTGTCGTAAAACATGTGAAAACTGCTTGTCTGCGTGAAAATGATAGTAATATGCAGTTTGCATTTTCTTATGAGAGAATGATCCAAACCTGAATGTTATAGTGTAAATAGACTTACCTTCATAAAATAGAGCACTTTTGCCTATAAGGACTCATTTGCACCTAATTGTCGTAAAGCATGTAAAAACTGCTTGTCAGCGGTAAAATAATGGTTAATATGCAGTTTGCATTTTCTTATGAGAGAATGATCCAAACCTAAATGTTATAGTGTAAATTGACTTACCTTTATAAAATAAAGCAATTTTGCCTATAAGGACTCATTTGCCCCTAATTGTCATAAAGCGTGTGAAAACTGCTTGTATGCGTCAAAATAATGGTTAATATGCAGTTTGCATTTTCTTATGAGAGAATGATCCAAACCAGAATGTTATAGTGTAAATAGACTTACCTTTGTGAAATAAAACAATTTTGCCTTTAAGGACTTATTTGCACGCAATTGTCGTGAAGCATGTAAAAACTGCTAGTCTGCGTGAAAATGATAGTAAATATGCAGTTTGCATTTTCTTATGAGAGAATGATCCAAACCTGAATGTTATAGTTTAAGTAAACTTACCTTTGTAAAATAAAGCAATTTTGCCTATAAGGACTCATTTGCACCTAATTGTCGTAAAGCATGTAAAAACTGCTTGTCTGCGTTAAAATAAAGGTTAACATGCAGTTTGCATTTTCTTATGAGAGAATGATCCAAACCTGAATGTTATAGTGTAAATAGAGTATAGACTTACCTTTGTAAAATAAAGCAATTTTGCCTATAAGGACTCATTTGCACGCAATTGTCGTGAAGCATGTAAAAACTGCTAGTCTGCGTGAAAATGATAGTAAATATGCAGTTTGCATTTTCTTATGAGTGAATGATCCAAACCTGAATGTTATAGTGTAAATAGACTTACCCTCATGAAATAAAGCAATTTTGCCTATAAAAACTCATTTGCACCTAATTGTCGTAAAGCATGTAAAAACTGCTTGTCTGCGTTTAAATCATGGTTAATATGCAGTTTGCATTTTCTTATGAGATAAAGATCCAAACCTGAATGTTATAGTGTAAATAGACTTACCTTTCATGAAATAAAGCAATTTTGCCTATAAGTACTCATTTGCCCCTAATTGTCATAAAGCATGTAAAAACTGCTTGTATGCGTTTAAATAATGGTCAATATGCAGTTTGCATTTTCTTATGAGAAAATGATCCAAATCTGAATGTTATAGTGTAAATAGACTTACCTTTGTAAAATAAAGCAATTTTGCGTATAAGGACTCATTTGCACGCAATTGTCGTGAAGCATGTAAAAACTGCTTGTCTGCGTTAAAATAATTTTTGATATGCAGTTTGCATTTTCTTATGAGAGAATGATCCAAACCTGAATGTTATAGTGAAAGTAGACTGACCTTTGTGAAATAAAACAATTTTGCCTTTAAGGACTTATTTCCACCTAATTGTCGTAAAACATGTGAAAACTGCTTGTCTGCGTGAAAATGATAGTAAATATGCAGTTTGCATTTTCTTATGAGAGAATGATCCAAACCTGAATGTTATTGTGTAAATAGACTTACCCTCATGAAATAAAGCAATTTTGCCTATAAGGACTCATTTGCACCTAATTGACATAAAGCTTGTAAAAACTGCTTGTATGTGTTAAAATGATAGTTAATATGCAGTTTGCATTTTCTTATGAGAGAATGATCCAAACCTGAATGTTATAGTGTAAATAGACTTACCTTTGTAAAATAAAGCAATTTTGCCTATAAGGACTCATTTGCCCCTAATTGTCATAAAGCATGTAGAAACTGCTTGCATGCGTTAAAATAATGGTTAATATGCAGTTTGCTTTTTCTTATCAGAGAATGATCCAAACCTGAATGTTATAGTGTAAATAGACTTACCTTTGTAAAATAAAGCAATTTTGCCTATAAGACTCATTTGCACGCAATTGTCGTGAAGCATGTAAAAACTGCTTGTCTGCGTGAAAATGATAGTAAATATGCAGTTTGCATTTTCTTATGAGAGAATAATCCAAACCTGAATGTTATAGTGTAAATAGACTTACCCTCATGAAATAAAGCAATTTTGCCTATAAAGACTCATTTGCCCCTAATTGTCATAAAGCATGTAAAAACTGCTTGTATGCGTTAAAATAATGTATAATATGCAGTTTGCATTTTCTTATGAGAGAATGATCCAAACCTGAATGTTGTAGCGAAAATAGACTTACCTTTGTAAAATAAAGCAATTTTGCTTATAAGGATTCATTTGCCCCTAATTGTCATAAAGCATGTAAAAACTTCTTGTATGCGTTAAAATAATGTATAATATGCAGTTTGCATTTTCTTATGAGAGAATGATCCAAACCTGAATGTTATAGTGAAAATAGACTTACCTTTGTAAAATAAAGCAATTTTGCCTATAAGGACTCATTTGCCCCATAATTGTCATAAAACATGTAAAAACTGCTTGTATGCGTTAAAATAATGGTTAATATGCAGATTGCATTTTCTTATGAGAGAATGATCCAAACCTGAATGTTATAGTGTAAATAGACTTACCTTTGTAAAATAAAGCAATTTTGCCTATAAGGACTCATTTGCACGCAATTGTCGTGAAGCATGTAAAAACTGCTTCTCTGCGTTAAAATAATGGTTAATATGCAGTTTGCATTTTCTTATGAGAGAATGATCCCAACCTGAATGTTATAGTAAAAGTAGACTTACCTTTGTGAAATAAAACAATTTTGCCTTTAAGTACTTATTTGCACCTAATTGTCGTAAACCATGTAAAAACTGCTTGTCTGCGTGAAAATGATAGTCAATATTCAGTTTGCATTTTCTTATGAGAGAATGATCCAAACCTGAATGTTATAGTGTAAATAGACTTACCCTTATGAAATAAAGCAATTTTGCCTATAAGGACTCATTTGCACCTAATTGTCGTAAAGCAAGTAAAAACTGCTTGTCTGCGTTAAAATAATGGTTAATATGCAGTTTGCATTTTCTTATGAGAGAATAATCCAAACCTGAATGTTATAGTGTAAATAGACTAACCTTCATTAAATAAAGCAATTTTGCCTATAAGGACTTATTTGCCCCTAATTGTCATAAAGCATGTAAAAACTGCTTGTATGCGTTAAAATAATGGTTAATATGCAGTTTGCATTTTCTTATGAGAGAATGATCCAAACCTGAATGTTATAGTTTAAGTAAACTAACCTTTGTAAAATAAAGCAATTTTGCCTATAAGGACTCATTTGCACCTAATTGTCATAAAGCATGTAAAAACTTCTTGTATGCGTTAAAATAATGTATAATATGCAGTTTGCATTTTCTTATGAGAGAATGATCCAAACCTGAATGTTATAGTGAAAATAGACTTACCTTTGTAAAATAAAGCAATTTTGCCTATAAGGACTCATTTGCCCCTAATTGTCATAAAGCATGTAAAAACTGCTTGTATGCGTTAAAATAATGGTTAATATGCAGATTGCATTTTCTTATGAGAGAATGATCCAAACCTGAATGTTATAGTGTAAATAGACTAACCTTTGTAAAATAAAGCAATTTTGCCTATAAGGACTCATTTGCACGCAATTGTCGTGAAGCATGTAAAAACTGCTTCTCTGCGTTAAAATAATGGTTAATATGCAGTTTGCATTTTCTTATGAGAGAATAATCCAAACCTGAATGTTATAGTGTAAATAGACTAACCTTCATTAAATAAAGCAATTTTGCCTATAAGGACTTATTTGCCCCTAATTGTCATAAAGCATGTAAAAACTGCTTGTATGCGTTAAAATAATGGTTAATATGCAGTTTGCATTTTCTTATGAGAGAATGATCCAAACCTGAATGTTATAGTTTAAGTAAACTTACCTCTGTAAAATAAAGCAATTTTGCCTATAAGGACTCATTTGCACCTAATTGTCGTAAAGCATGTAAAAACTGCTTGTCTGCGTTTAAATAATGGTTAATATGCAGTTAGCATTTTCTTATAAGAGAAAGATCCAAACCTGAATGTTATAGTGTAAATAGACTTACCCTTTATGAAATAAAGCAATTTTGCCTATAAGGACTCATTTGCACCTAATTGTCGTAAAGCATGTAAAAACTGCTTGTCTGCGTTTAAATAATGGTTAATATGCAGTTTGCATTTTCTTATGAGAGAATGATCCAAACCTGAATGTTATAGTGTAAGTAAACTTACCTTTGTGAAATAAAGCAATTTCGCCTATAAGGACTCATTTGCACCTAATTGTCGTAAAGCATGTAAAAACTGCTTGTCTGCGTTAAAATAATGGTTAATATGCAGTTTGCATTTTCTTATGAGAGAATGATCCAAACCTGAATGTTATAGTGTAAATAGACTTACCTTTGTAAAATAAAGCAATTTTGCCGATAAGGACTCATTTGCACGCAATTGTCGTAAAGCATGAACTGCTTGTCTACGTTAAAATAATGTTTAATATGCAGTATGCATTTTCTTATGAGAGAATGGTCCAAACCTGAATGTTATAGTGAAAGTAGACTTACCTTTGTAAAATAAAACAATTTTGCCTTTAAGGACTTATTTCCACCTAATTGTCGTAAAACATGTGAAAACTGCTTGTCTGCGTGAAAATGATAGTAAATATGCAGTTTGCATTTTTTTATGAGAGAATGATCCATACCTGAATGTAATAGTGTAAATAGACTTACCCTCATATAATAAAGCACTTTTGCCTATAAGGACTCATTTGCACCTTATTGTCGTAAAGCATGTAAAAACTGCTTGTCAGCGGTAAAATAATGGTTAATATGCAGTTTGCATTTTCTTATGAGAGAATAATCCAAACCTGAATGTTATAGTGTAAATAGACTAACCTTCATGAAATAAAGCAATTTTGCCTATAAGGACTCATTTGCCCCTAATTGTCATAAAGCATGTAAAACTGCTTGTATGCGTTAAAATAATGGTTAATATGCAGTTTGCATTTTCTTATGAGAGAAGGATCCAAACCTGAATGTTATAGTGTAAATAGACGTACCCTCATGAAATAAAGCAATTTTGCCTATAAGGACTCATTCGCACTTAATTGTCATAAAGCATGTAAAAACTGCTTGTCTGCGTTAAAATAATGGTTAATATGCAGTTTGCATTTTCTTATGAGAGAATGATCCAAACCTGAATGTTATAGTGTAAATAGACTAACCTTCATGAAATAAAGCAATTTTGCCTATAAGGACCCATTTGCCCCTAATTGTCATAAAGCATGTAAAACTGCTTGTATGCGTTAAAATAATGGTTAATATGCAGTTTGCATTTTCTTATGAGAGAAGGATCCAAACCTGAATGTTATAGTGTAAATAGACTTACCCTCATGAAATAAAGCAATTTTGCCTATAAAGACTCATTTGCACCTAATTGTCATAAAGCATGTAAAAACTGCTTGTATGCGTTAAAATGATAGTAAATATGCAGTTTGCATTTTCTTATGAGAGAATGATCCAAACCTGAATGTTATAGTGTAAATAGACTTACCCTCATGAAATAAGGCAATTTTGCCTATAAAGACTCATTTGCACCTAATTGTCATAAAGCATGTAAAAACTGCTTGTATGCGTTAAAATGATAGTAAATATGCAGTTTGCATTTTCTTATGAAAGAATGATCCAAACCTGAATGTTATAGTGTAAATAGACTTACCCTCATGAAATAAAGCAATTTTGCCTATAAGGACTAATTGCACCTAATTGTCATAAAGCTTGTAAAAACTGCTTGTATGCGTTAAAATAATGGTTAATATGCAGTTTGCATTTTCTTATGAGAGAATGATCCAAACCTGAATGTTATTATGTAAATAGACTTACCTTTGTAAAATAAAGCAATTTTGCCTATAAGGACTCATTTGCACGCATTTGTCGTGAAGCATGTAAAAACTGCTTGTCTGCATGAAAATGATAGTAAATATGCAGTTTGCATTTTCTTATTAGAGAATGATCCAAACCTGAATGTTATAGTGTAAATAGACTTACCCTCATGATATAAAGCAATTTTGCCTATAAAGACACATTTGCACCTAATTGTCGTAAAGCATGTAAAAAATGCTTGTCTGCGTTTAAATAATGGTTAATATGCAGTTTGCATTTTCTTATGAGATAAAGATCCAAACCTGAATGTTATAGTGTAAATAGACTTACCTTTCATGAAATAAAGCAATTTTGCCTATAAGGACGCATTTGCCCCTAATTGTCATAAAGCATGTAAAAACTGCTTGTTTCCGTTAAAATAATGGTCAATATGCAGTTTGCATTTTCTTATGAGAGAATGATCCAAACCTGAATGTTATAGTGTAAATAGACTAACCTTTGTAAAATAAAGCAATTTTGCCTATAAGGACTCATTTGCACGCAATTGTCGTGAAGCATGTAAAAACTGCTTATCTGCGTTAAAATAATGGTTAATATGCAGTTTGCATTTTCTTATGAGACAATGATCCAAACCTGAATGTTATAGTGAAAGTAGACTTACCTTTGTGAAATAAAACAATTTTGCCTTTAAGGACTTATTTCCACCTAATTGTCGTAAAACATGTGAAAACTGCTTGTATGCGTTAAAATAATGGTTAATATGCAGTTTGCATTTACTTATGAGAGAATGATCCAAACCTGAATGTTATAGTGTAAATAGACTTACCTTTGTAAAATAAAGCAATTTTGCCTATAAGGACTCATTTGCACGCAATTGTCGTGAAGCATCTAAAAACTGCTTGTCTGCGTTAAAATAATGGTTAATATGCAGTTTGCATTTTCTTATGAGAGAAAGATCCAAACCTGAATGTTATAGTGTAAATAGACTTACCCTTCATGAAATAAAGCAATTTTGCCTATAAGGACTCATTTGCCTCTAATTGTAATAAAGCATGTAAAAACTGCTTGTATGCGTTAAAATAATGGTTATAATATGCAGTTTGCATTCTCTTATGAGAGAATGATCCAAACCTGAATGGTATAGTGTAAATAGACTTACCTTAATAAAATTAAGCAATTTTGCCTATAAGGACTCATTTGCCCCTAATTGTCATAAAGCATGTAAAAACTGCTTGTATGCGTTAAAATAATGGTTAATACGTTGTTTGCATTTTCTTATGAGAGAATGATCCAAACCTGAATGTGTTATAGTGTAAATAGACTAACCTTCATTAAATAAAGCAATTTTGCCTATAAGGACTTATTTGCCCCTAATTGTCATAAAGCATGTAAAAACTGCTTGTATGCGTTAAAATAATGGTTAATATGCAGTTTGCATTTTCTTATGAGAGAATGATCCAAACCTGAATGTTATAGTTTAAGTAAACTTACCTTTGTAAAATAAAGCAATTTTGCCTATAAGGACTCATTTGCACCTAATTGTCGTAAAGCATGTAAAAACTGCTTGTCTGCGTGAAAATAATGGTTAATATGCAGTTTGCATTTTCTTATAAGAGAATGATCCAAACCTGAATGTTATAGTGTAAATAGACTTACCCTTATGAAAAAAAGCAATTTTGCCTATAAAGACTCATTTGCACCTAATTGTCGTAAAGCATGTAAAAACTGCTTGTCTGCGTTTAAATAATGGTTAATATGCAGTTAGCATTTTCTTATAAGAGAAAGATCCAAACCTGAATGTTATAGTGTAAATAGACTTACCCTTTATGAAATAAAGCAATTTTGCCTATAAGGACTCATTTGTCCCTAATTGTCATAAAGCATTAAAAAACTGCTTGTCTGCGTTAAAATAATGGTTAATATGCAGTTTAATTTTCTTATAAGAGAATGATCCAAACCTGAATGTTATAGTGTAAATAGACTTACCCTCATGAAATAAAGCAATTTTGCCTATAAAGACTCATTTGCACCTAATTGTCGTAAAGCATGTAAAAACTGCTTGTCTGCGTTTAAATAATGGTTAATATGCAGTTTGCATTTTCTTATGAGAGAATGATCCAAACCTGAATGTTATAGTGTAAGTAAACTTACCTTTGTGAAATAAAGCAATTTCGCCTATAAGGACTCATTTGCACCTAATTGTCGTAAAGCATGTAAAAACTGCTTGTCTGCGTTAAAATAATGGTTAATATGCAGTTTGCATTTTCTTATGAGAGAATGATCCAAACCTGAATGTTATAGTGTAAATAGACTTACCTTTGTAAAATAAAGCAATTTTGCCGATAAGGACTCATTTGCACGCAATTGTCGTAAAGCATGAACTGCTTGTCTACGTTAAAATAATGTTTAATATGCAGTATGCATTTTCTTATGAGAGAATGGTCCAAACCTGAATGTTATAGTGAAAGTAGACTTACCTTTGTGAAATAAAACAATTATGCCTTTAAGGACTTATTTCCACCTAATTGTCGTAAAACATGTGAAAACTGCTTGTATGCGTTAAAATAATGGTTAATATGCAGTTTGCATTTACTTATGAGAGAATGATCCAAACCTGAATGTTATAGTGTAAATAGACTAACCTTTGTAAAATAAAGCAATTTTGCCTATAAGGACTCATTTGCACGCAATTGTCGTGAAGCATCTAAAAACTGCTTGTCTGCGTTAAAATAATGGTTAATATGCAGTTTGCATTTTCTTATGAGAGAAAGATCCAAACCTGAATGTTATAGTGAAAGTAGACTTACCTTTGTGAAATAAAACAATTTTGCCTTTAAGGACTTATTTCCACCTAATTGTCGTAAAACATGTAAAAACTGCTTGTCTGCGTTTAAATAATGGTTAATATGCAGTTTGCATTTTCTTATGAGAGAAAGATCTAAACCTGAATGTTATAGTGTAAATAGACTTCCCTTCATGAAATAAAGCAATTTTGCCTATAAGGACTAATTTGCCCCTTATTGTCATAAAGCATGTAAAAACTGCTTGTATACGTTAAAGTAATGGTTAATATGCAGATTGCATTTTCTTATGACAGAATGATCCAAACCTGAATGTTATAGTGTAAATAGACTTACCTTTGTAAAATAAAGCAATTTTGCCTATAAGGACTTATTTGCCCCTAATTGTCATAAAGCATGTAAAAACTGCTTGTATGCGTTAAAATAATGGTTAATATGCAGTTTGCATTTTCTTATGAGAGAATGATCCAAACCTGAATGTTATAGTTTAAGTAAACTAACCTTTGTAAAATAAAGCAATTTTGCCTATAAGGACTCATTTGCACCTAATTGTCATAAAGCATGTAAAAACTTCTTGTATGCGTTAAAATAATGTATAATATGCAGTTTGCATTTTCTTATGAGAGAATGATCCAAACCTGAATGTTATAGTGAAAATAGACTTACCTTTGTAAAATAAAGCAATTTTGCCTATAAGGACTCATTTGCCCCTAATTGTCATAAAGCATGTAAAAACTGCTTGTATGCGTTAAAATAATGGTTAATATGCAGATTGCATTTTCTTATGAGAGAATGATCCAAACCTGAATGTTATAGTGTAAAGAGACTTACCTTTGTAAAATAAAGCAATTTTGCCTATAAGGACTCATTTGCACGCAATTGTCGTGAAGCATGTAAAAACTGCTTCTCTGCGTTAAAATAATGGTTAATATGCAGTTTGCATTTTCTTATGAGAGAATAATCCAAACCTGAATGTTATAGTGTAAATAGACTAACCTTCATTAAATAAAGCAATTTTGCCTATAAGGACTTATTTGCCCCTAATTGTCATAAAGCATGTAAAAACTGCTTGTATGCGTTAAAATAATGGTTAATATGCAGTTTGCATTTTCTTATGAGAGAATGATCCAAACCTGAATGTTATAGTTTAAGTAAACTTACCTTTGTAAAATAAAGCAATTTTGCCTATAAGGACTCATTTGCACCTAATTGTCGTAAAGCATGTAAAAACTGCTTGTCTGCGTGAAAATAATGGTTAATATGCAGTTTGCATTTTCTTATAAGAGAATGATCCAAACCTGAATGTTATAGTGTAAATAGACTTACCCTTATGAAAAAAAGCAATTTTGCCTATAAAGACTCATTTGCACCTAATTGTCGTAAAGCATGTAAAAACTGCTTGTCTGCGTTTAAATAATGGTTAATATGCAGTTAGCATTTTCTTATAAGAGAAAGATCCAAACCTGAATGTTATAGTGTAAATAGACTTACCCTTTATGAAATAAAGCAATTTTGCCTATAAGGACTCATTTGCACCTAATTGTCATAAAGCATGTAAAAACTGCTTGTATGCGTTAAAATGATGGTTAATATGCAGTTTGCATTTTCTTATGAGAGAATGATCCAAACCTGAATGTTATAGTTTAAGTAAACTTACCTTTGTAAAATAAAGCAATTTTGCCTATAAGGACTCATTTGCACCTAATTGTCATAAAGCATGTAAAAACTTCTTGTATGCGTTAAAATAATGTATAATATGCAGTTTGCATTTTCTTATGAGAGAATGATCCAAACCTGAATGTTATAGTGAAAATAGACTTACCTTTGTAAAATAAAGCAATTTTGCCTATAAGGACTCATTTGCCCCTAATTGTCATAAAGCATGTAAAAACTGCTTGTATGCGTTAAAATAATGGTTAATATGCAGATTGCATTTTCTTATGAGAGAATGATCCAAACCTGAATGTTATAGTGTAAATAGACTTACCTTTGTAAAATAAAGCAATTTTGCCTATAAGAACTCATTTGCACGCAATTGTCGTGAAGCATGTAAAAACTGCTTCTCTGCGTTAAAATAATGGTTAATATGCAGTTTGCATTTTCTTATGAGAGAATAATCCAAACCTGAATGTTATAGTGTAAATAGACTAACCTTCATTAAATAAAGCAATTTTGCCTATAAGGACTTATTTGCCCCTAATTGTCATAAAGCATGTAAAAACTGCTTGTATGCGTTAAAATAATGGTTAATATGCAGTTTGCATTTTCTTATGAGAGAATGATCCAAACCTGAATGTTATAGTTTAAGTAAACTTACCTTTGTAAAATAAAGCAATTTTGCCTATAAGGACTCATTTGCACGCAATTGTCGTGAAGCATGTAAAAACTGCTTCTCTGCGTTAAAATAATGGTTAATATGCAGTTTGCATTTTCTTATGAGAGAATAATCCAAACCTGAATGTTATAGTGTAAATAGACTAACCTTCATTAAATAAAGCAATTTTGCCTATAAGGACTTATTTGCCCCTAATTGTCATAAAGCATGTAAAAACTGCTTGTATGCGTTAAAATAATGGTTAATATGCAGTTTGCATTTTCTTATGAGAGAATGATCCAAACCTGAATGTTATAGTTTAAGTAAACTTACCTCTGTAAAATAAAGCAATTTTGCCTATAAGGACTCATTTGCACCTAATTGTCGTAAAGCATGTAAAAACTGCTTGTCTGCGTTTAAATAATGGTTAATATGCAGTTAGCATTTTCTTATAAGAGAAAGATCCAAACCTGAATGTTATAGTGTAAATAGACTTACCCTTTATGAAATAAAGCAATTTTGCCTATAAGGACTCATTTGTCCCTAATTGTCATAAAGCATTAAAAAACTGCTTGTCTGCGTTAAAATAATGGTTAATATGCAGTTTAATTTTCTTATAAGAGAATGATCCAAACCTGAATGTTATAGTGTAAATAGACTTACCCTCATGAAATAAAGCAATTTTGCCTATAAAGACTCATTTGCACCTAATTGTCGTAAAGCATGTAAAAACTGCTTGTCTGCGTTTAAATAATGGTTAATATGCAGTTTGCATTTTCTTATGAGAGAATGATCCAAACCTGAATGTTATAGTGTAAGTAAACTTACCTTTGTGAAATAAAGCAATTTCGCCTATAAGGACTCATTTGCACCTAATTGTCGTAAAGCATGTAAAAACTGCTTGTCTGCGTTAAAATAATGGTTAATATGCAGTTTGCATTTTCTTATGAGAGAATGATCCAAACCTGAATGTTATAGTGTAAATAGACTTACCTTTGTAAAATAAAGCAATTTTGCCGATAAGGACTCATTTGCACGCAATTGTCGTAAAGCATGAACTGCTTGTCTACGTTAAAATAATGTTTAATATGCAGTATGCATTTTCTTATGAGAGAATGGTCCAAACCTGAATGTTATAGTGAAAGTAGACTTACCTTTGTGAAATAAAACAATTTTGCCTTTAAGGACTTATTTCCACCTAATTGTCGTAAAACATGTGAAAACTGCTTGTCTGCGTGAAAATGATAGTAAATATGCAGTTTGCATTTTTTTATGAGAGAATGATCCATACCTGAATGTAATAGTGTAAATAGACTTACCCTCATATAATAAAGCACTTTTGCCTATAAGGACTCATTTGCACCTTATTGTCGTAAAGCATGTAAAAACTGCTTGTCAGCGGTAAAATAATGGTTAATATGCAGTTTGCATTTTCTTATGAGAGAATAATCCAAACCTGAATGTTATAGTGTAAATAGACTAACCTTCATGAAATAAAGCAATTTTGCCTATAAGGACTCATTTGCCCCTAATTGTCATAAAGCATGTAAAACTGCTTGTATGCGTTAAAATAATGGTTAATATGCAGTTTGCATTTTCTTATGAGAGAAGGATCCAAACCTGAATGTTATAGTGTAAATAGACGTACCCTCATGAAATAAAGCAATTTTGCCTATAAGGACTCATTCGCACTTAATTGTCATAAAGCATGTAAAAACTGCTTGTCTGCGTTAAAATAATGGTTAATATGCAGTTTGCATTTTCTTATGAGAGAATGATCCAAACCTGAATGTTATAGTGTAAATAGACTAACCTTCATGAAATAAAGCAATTTTGCCTATAAGGACCCATTTGCCCCTAATTGTCATAAAGCATGTAAAACTGCTTGTATGCGTTAAAATAATGGTTAATATGCAGTTTGCATTTTCTTATGAGAGAAGGATCCAAACCTGAATGTTATAGTGTAAATAGACTTACCCTCATGAAATAAAGCAATTTTGCCTATAAAGACTCATTTGCACCTAATTGTCATAAAGCATGTAAAAACTGCTTGTATGCGTTAAAATGATAGTAAATATGCAGTTTGCATTTTCTTATGAGAGAATGATCCAAACCTGAATGTTATAGTGTAAATAGACTTACCCTCATGAAATAAGGCAATTTTGCCTATAAAGACTCATTTGCACCTAATTGTCATAAAGCATGTAAAAACTGCTTGTATGCGTTAAAATGATAGTAAATATGCAGTTTGCATTTTCTTATGAGAGAATGATCCAAACCTGAATGTTATAGTGTAAATAGACTTACCCTCATGAAATAAAGCAATTTTGCCTATAAGGACTAATTGCACCTAATTGTCATAAAGCTTGTAAAAACTGCTTGTATGCGTTAAAATAATGGTTAATATGCAGTTTGCATTTTCTTATGAGAGAATGATCCAAACCTGAATGTTATTATGTAAATAGACTTACCTTTGTAAAATAAAGCAATTTTGCCTATAAGGACTCATTTGCACGCATTTGTCGTGAAGCATGTAAAAACTGCTTGTCTGCATGAAAATGATAGTAAATATGCAGTTTGCATTTTCTTATTAGAGAATGATCCAAACCTGAATGTTATAGTGTAAATAGACTTACCCTCATGATATAAAGCAATTTTGCCTATAAAGACACATTTGCACCTAATTGTCGTAAAGCATGTAAAAAATGCTTGTCTGCGTTTAAATAATGGTTAATATGCAGTTTGCATTTTCTTATGAGATAAAGATCCAAACCTGAATGTTATAGTGTAAATAGACTTACCTTTCATGAAATAAAGCAATTTTGCCTATAAGGACGCATTTGCCCCTAATTGTCATAAAGCATGTAAAAACTGCTTGTTTCCGTTAAAATAATGGTCAATATGCAGTTTGCATTTTCTTATGAGAGAATGATCCAAACCTGAATGTTATAGTGTAAATAGACTAACCTTTGTAAAATAAAGCAATTTTGCCTATAAGGACTCATTTGCACGCAATTGTCGTGAAGCATGTAAAAACTGCTTATCTGCGTTAAAATAATGGTTAATATGCAGTTTGCATTTTCTTATGAGACAATGATCCAAACCTGAATGTTATAGTGAAAGTAGACTTACCTTTGTGAAATAAAACAATTTTGCCTTTAAGGACTTATTTCCACCTAATTGTCGTAAAACATGTGAAAACTGCTTGTATGCGTTAAAATAATGGTTAATATGCAGTTTGCATTTACTTATGAGAGAATGATCCAAACCTGAATGTTATAGTGTAAATAGACTTACCTTTGTAAAATAAAGCAATTTTGCCTATAAGGACTCATTTGCACGCAATTGTCGTGAAGCATCTAAAAACTGCTTGTCTGCGTTAAAATAATGGTTAATATGCAGTTTGCATTTTCTTATGAGAGAAAGATCCAAACCTGAATGTTATAGTGTAAATAGACTTACCCTTCATGAAATAAAGCAATTTTGCCTATAAGGACTCATTTGCCTCTAATTGTAATAAAGCATGTAAAAACTGCTTGTATGCGTTAAAATAATGGTTATAATATGCAGTTTGCATTCTCTTATGAGAGAATGATCCAAACCTGAATGGTATAGTGTAAATAGACTTACCTTAATAAAATTAAGCAATTTTGCCTATAAGGACTCATTTGCCCCTAATTGTCATAAAGCATGTAAAAACTGCTTGTATGCGTTAAAATAATGGTTAATACGTTGTTTGCATTTTCTTATGAGAGAATGATCCAAACCTGAATGTGTTATAGTGTAAATAGACTTACCCTCATGAAATAAAGCAATTTTGCCTATAAAGACTCATTTGCACCTAATTGTCGTAAAGCATGTAAAAACTGCTTGTATGCGTTAAAATAATGGTTAATATGCAGATTGCATTTTATTATGACAGAATGATCCAAACCTGAATGTTATAGTGTAAATAGACTTACCTTTGTAAAATAAAGCAATTTTGCCTATAAGGACTCATTTGCACGCAATTGTCGTAAAGCATGTTAAAACTGCTTGTCTGCGTTAAAATAATGGTTAATATGCAGTTTGCATTTTCTTATGAGAGAATGATCCAAACCTGAATATGATAGTGTAAATAGTTAATAGACTTACCTTCATGAAATAAAGCAATTTTGCCTATAAGGACTCATTTGCCCCTTATTGTCATAAAGCATGTAAAAACTGCTTGTATGCGTTAAAATAATGGTTAATTAGCAGTTCGCATTTTCTTATGAGAGAATGATCCAAACCTGAATGTTATAGTGTAAATAGACTTACCTTTGTAAAATAAAGCAATTTTGCTTATAAGGACTTATTTGCACGCAATTGTCGTGAAGCATGTAAAAACTGCTTGTCTGCGTGAAAATGATAGTAAATATGCAGTTTTCATTTTCTTATGAGAGAATGATCTAAACCTGAATGTTATAGTGTAAATAGACTTACCCTCATAAAATAAAGCAATTTTGCCTATAAAGACTCATTTGCACCTAATTGTCGTAAAGCATGTAAAAACTGCTTGTCTGCGTTTAAATAATGGTTAATATGCAGTTTGCATTTTCTTATGAGAGAAAGATCTAAACCTGAATGTTATAGTGTAAATAGACTTCCCTTCATGAAATAAAGCAATTTTGCCTATAAGGACTAATTTGCCCCTTATTGTCATAAAGCATGTAAAAACTGCTTGTATACGTTAAAGTAATGGTTAATATGCAGATTGCATTTTCTTATGACAGAATGATCCAAACCTGAATGTTATAGTGTAAATAGACTTACCTTTGTAAAATAAAGCAATTTTGCCTATAAGGACTTATTTGCCCCTAATTGTCATAAAGCATGTAAAAACTGCTTGTATGCGTTAAAATAATGGTTAATATGCAGTTTGCATTTTCTTATGAGAGAATGATCCAAACCTGAATGTTATAGTTTAAGTAAACTAACCTTTGTAAAATAAAGCAATTTTGCCTATAAGGACTCATTTGCACCTAATTGTCATAAAGCATGTAAAAACTTCTTGTATGCGTTAAAATAATGTATAATATGCAGTTTGCATTTTCTTATGAGAGAATGATCCAAACCTGAATGTTATAGTGAAAATAGACTTACCTTTGTAAAATAAAGCAATTTTGCCTATAAGGACTCATTTGCCCCTAATTGTCATAAAGCATGTAAAAACTGCTTGTATGCGTTAAAATAATGGTTAATATGCAGATTGCATTTTCTTATGAGAGAATGATCCAAACCTGAATGTTATAGTGTAAATAGACTTACCTTTGTAAAATAAAGCAATTTTGCCTATAAGGACTCATTTGCACGCAATTGTCGTGAAGCATGTAAAAACTGCTTCTCTGCGTTAAAATAATGGTTAATATGCAGTTTGCATTTTCTTATGAGAGAATAATCCAAACCTGAATGTTATAGTGTAAATAGACTAACCTTCATTAAATAAAGCAATTTTGCCTATAAGGACTTATTTGCCCCTAATTGTCATAAAGCATGTAAAAACTGCTTGTATGCGTTAAAATAATGGTTAATATGCAGTTTGCATTTTCTTATGAGAGAATGATCCAAACCTGAATGTTATAGTTTAAGTAAACTTACCTTTGTAAAATAAAGCAATTTTGCCTATAAGGACTCATTTGCACCTAATTGTCGTAAAGCATGTAAAAACTGCTTGTCTGCGTGAAAATAATGGTTAATATGCAGTTTGCATTTTCTTATAAGAGAATGATCCAAACCTGAATGTTATAGTGTAAATAGACTTACCCTTATGAAAAAAAGCAATTTTGCCTATAAAGACTCATTTGCACCTAATTGTCGTAAAGCATGTAAAAACTGCTTGTCTGCGTTTAAATAATGGTTAATATGCAGTTAGCATTTTCTTATAAGAGAAAGATCCAAACCTGAATGTTATAGTGTAAATAGACTTACCCTTTATGAAATAAAGCAATTTTGCCTATAAGGACTCATTTGTCCCTAATTGTCATAAAGCATTAAAAAACTGCTTGTCTGCGTTAAAATAATGGTTAATATGCAGTTTAATTTTCTTATAAGAGAATGATCCAAACCTGAATGTTATAGTGTAAATAGACTTACCCTCATGAAATAAAGCAATTTTGCCTATAAAGACTCATTTGCACCTAATTGTCGTAAAGCATGTAAAAACTGCTTGTCTGCGTTTAAATAATGGTTAATATGCAGTTTGCATTTTCTTATGAGAGAATGATCCAAACCTGAATGTTATAGTGTAAGTAAACTTACCTTTGTGAAATAAAGCAATTTCGCCTATAAGGACTCATTTGCACCTAATTGTCGTAAAGCATGTAAAAACTGCTTGTCTGCGTTAAAATAATGGTTAATATGCAGTTTGCATTTTCTTATGAGAGAATGATCCAAACCTGAATGTTATAGTGTAAATAGACTTACCTTTGTAAAATAAAGCAATTTTGCCGATAAGGACTCATTTGCACGCAATTGTCGTAAAGCATGAACTGCTTGTCTACGTTAAAATAATGTTTAATATGCAGTATGCATTTTCTTATGAGAGAATGGTCCAAACCTGAATGTTATAGTGAAAGTAGACTTACCTTTGTGAAATAAAACAATTATGCCTTTAAGGACTTATTTCCACCTAATTGTCGTAAAACATGTGAAAACTGCTTGTATGCGTTAAAATAATGGTTAATATGCAGTTTGCATTTACTTATGAGAGAATGATCCAAACCTGAATGTTATAGTGTAAATAGACTAACCTTTGTAAAATAAAGCAATTTTGCCTATAAGGACTCATTTGCACGCAATTGTCGTGAAGCATCTAAAAACTGCTTGTCTGCGTTAAAATAATGGTTAATATGCAGTTTGCATTTTCTTATGAGAGAAAGATCCAAACCTGAATGTTATAGTGAAAGTAGACTTACCTTTGTGAAATAAAACAATTTTGCCTTTAAGGACTTATTTCCACCTAATTGTCGTAAAACATGTAAAAACTGCTTGTCTGCGTTTAAATAATGGTTAATATGCAGTTTGCATTTTCTTATGAGAGAAAGATCTAAACCTGAATGTTATAGTGTAAATAGACTTCCCTTCATGAAATAAAGCAATTTTGCCTATAAGGACTAATTTGCCCCTTATTGTCATAAAGCATGTAAAAACTGCTTGTATACGTTAAAGTAATGGTTAATATGCAGATTGCATTTTCTTATGACAGAATGATCCAAACCTGAATGTTATAGTGTAAATAGACTTACCTTTGTAAAATAAAGCAATTTTGCCTATAAGGACTTATTTGCACCTAATTGTCATAAAGCATGTAAAAACTGCTTGTATGCGTTAAAATAATGGTTAATATGCAGTTTGCATTTTCTTATGAGAGAATGATCCAAACCTGAATGTTATAGTTTAAGTAAACTAACCTTTGTAAAATAAAGCAATTTTGCCTATAAGGACTCATTTGCACCTAATTGTCATAAAGCATGTAAAAACTTCTTGTATGCGTTAAAATAATGTATAATATGCAGTTTGCATTTTCTTATGAGAGAATGATCCAAACCTGAATGTTATAGTGAAAATAGACTTACCTTTGTAAAATAAAGCAATTTTGCCTATAAGGACTCATTTGCCCCTAATTGTCATAAAGCATGTAAAAACTGCTTGTATGCGTTAAAATAATGGTTAATATGCAGATTGCATTTTCTTATGAGAGAATGATCCAAACCTGAATGTTATAGTGTAAATAGACTTACCTTTGTAAAATAAAGCAATTTTGCCTATAAGGACTCATTTGCACGCAATTGTCGTGAAGCATGTAAAAACTGCTTCTCTGCGTTAAAATAATGGTTAATATGCAGTTTGCATTTTCTTATGAGAGAATAATCCAAACCTGAATGTTATAGTGTAAATAGACTAACCTTCATTAAATAAAGCAATTTTGCCTATAAGGACTTATTTGCCCCTAATTGTCATAAAGCATGTAAAAACTGCTTGTATGCGTTAAAATAATGGTTAATATGCAGTTTGCATTTTCTTATGAGAGAATGATCCAAACCTGAATGTTATAGTTTAAGTAAACTTACCTTTGTAAAATAAAGCAATTTTGCCTATAAGGACTCATTTGCACCTAATTGTCGTAAAGCATGTAAAAACTGCTTGTCTGCGTGAAAATAATGGTTAATATGCAGTTTGCATTTTCTTATAAGAGAATGATCCAAACCTGAATGTTATAGTGTAAATAGACTTACCCTTATGAAAAAAAGCAATTTTGCCTATAAAGACTCATTTGCACCTAATTGTCGTAAAGCATGTAAAAACTGCTTGTCTGCGTTTAAATAATGGTTAATATGCAGTTAGCATTTTCTTATAAGAGAAAGATCCAAACCTGAATGTTATAGTGTAAATAGACTTACCCTCATAAAATAAAGCAATTTTGCCTATAAGGACTCATTTGCACCTAATTGTCATAAAGCATGTAAAAACTGCTTGTATGCGTTAAAATGATAGTAAATATGCAGTTTGCATTTTCTTATGAGAGAATGATCCAAACCTGAATGTTATAGTGTAAATAGACTTACCCTCATGAAATAAAGCAATTTTGCCTATAAGGACTAATTGCACCTAATTGTCATAAAGCTTGTAAAAACTGCTTGTATGCGTTAAAATAATGGTTAATATGCAGTTTGCATTTTCTTATGAGAGAATGATCCAAACCTGAATGTTATTATGTAAATAGACTTACCTTTGTAAAATAAAGCAATTTTGCCTATAAGGACTCATTTGCACGCATTTGTCGTGAAGCATGTAAAAACTGCTTGTCTGCATGAAAATGATAGTAAATATGCAGTTTGCATTTTCTTATTAGAGAATGATCCAAACCTGAATGTTATAGTGTAAATAGACTTACCCTCATGATATAAAGCAATTTTGCCTATAAAGACACATTTGCACCTAATTGTCGTAAAGCATGTAAAAAATGCTTGTCTGCGTTTAAATAATGGTTAATATGCAGTTTGCATTTTCTTATGAGATAAAGATCCAAACCTGAATGTTATAGTGTAAATAGACTTACCTTTCATGAAATAAAGCAATTTTGCCTATAAGGACTCATTTGCCCCTAATTGTCATAAAGCATGTAAAAACTGCTTGTTTCCGTTAAAATAATGGTCAATATGCAGTTTGCATTTTCTTATGAGAGAATGATCCAAACCTGAATGTTATAGTGTAAATAGACTAACCTTTGTAAAATAAAGCAATTTTGCCTATAAGGACTCATTTGCACGCAATTGTTGTGAAGCATGTAAAAACTGCTTATCTGCGTTAAAATAATGGTTAATATGCAGTTTGCATTTTCTTATGAGACAATAATCCAAACCTGAATGTTATAGTGAAAGTAGACTTACCTTTGTGAAATAAAACAATTTTGCCTTTAAGGACTTATTTCCACCTAATTGTCGTAAAACATGTGAAAACTGCTTGTATGCGTTAAAATAATGGTTAATATGCAGTTTGCATTTACTTATGAGAGAATGATCTAAACCTGAATGTTATAGTGTAAATAGACTTACCTTTGTAAAATAAAGCAATTTTGCCTATAAGGACTCATTTGCACGCAATTGTCGTGAAGCATCTAAAAACTGCTTGTCTGCGTTAAAATAATGGTTAATATGCAGTTTGCATTTTCTTATGAGAGAAAGATCCAAACCTGAATGTTATAGTGTAAATAGACTTACCCTTCATGAAATAAAGCAATTTTGCCTATAAGGACTCATTTGCCTCTAATTGTAATAAAGCATGTAAAAACTGCTTGTATGCGTTAAAATAATAGTTATAATATGCAGTTTGCATTCTCTTATGAGAGAATGATCCAAACCTGAATGGTATAGTGTAAATAGACTTACCTTAATGAAATTAAGCAATTTTGCCTATAAGGACTCATTTGCCCCTAATTGTCATAAAGCATGTAAAAACTGCTTGTATGCGTTAAAATAATGGTTAATACGTTGTTTGCATTTTCTTATGAGAGAATGATCCAAACCTGAATGTGTTATAGTGTAAATAGACTTACCCTCATGAAATAAAGCAATTTTGCCTATAAAGACTCATTTGCACCTAATTGTCGTAAAGCATGTAAAAACTGCTTGTATGCGTTAAAATAATGGTTAATATGCAGATTGCATTTTCTTATGACAGAATGATCCAAACCTGAATGTTATAGTGTAAATAGACTTACCCTTGTAAAATAAAGCAATTTTGCCTATAAGGACTCATTTGCACGCAATTGTCGTGAAGCATGTTAAAACTGCTTGTCTGCGTTAAAATAATGGTTAATATGCAGTTTGCATTTTCTTATGAGAGAATGATCCAAACCTGAATGTTATAGTGTAAATAGTTAATAGACTTACCTTCATGAAATAAAGCAATTTTGCCTATAAGGACTCATTTGCCCCTTATTGTCATAAAGCATGTAAAAACTGCTTGTATGCGTTAAAATAATGGTTAATTAGCAGTTCGCATTTTCTTATGAGAGAATGATCCAAACCTGAATGTTATAGTGTAAATAGACTTACCTTTGTAAAATAAAGCAATTTTGCTTATAAGGACTTATTTGCACGCAATTGTCGTGAAGCATGTAAAAACTGCTTGTCTGCGTGAAAATGATAGTAAATATGCAGTTTTCATTTTCTTATGAGAGAATGATCTAAACCTGAATGTTATAGTGTAAATAGACTTACCCTCATAAAATAAAGCAATTTTGCCTATAAAGACTCATTTGCACCTAATTGTCGTAAAGCATGTAAAAACTGCTTGTCTGCGTTTAAATAATGGTTAATATGCAGTTTGCATTTTCTTATGAGAGAAAGATCTAAACCTGAATGTTATAGTGTAAATAGACTTCCCTTCATGAAATAAAGCAATTTTGCCTATAAGGACTAATTTGCCCCTTATTGTCATAAAGCATGTAAAAACTGCTTGTATACGTTAAAGTAATGGTTAATATGCAGATTGCATTTTCTTATGACAGAATGATCCAAACCTGAATGTTATAGTGTAAATAGACTTACCTTTGTAAAATAAAGCAATTTTGCCTATAAGGACTCATTTGCACCTAATTGTCGTAAAGCATGTAAAAACTGCTTGTCTGCGTGAAAATAATGGTTAATATGCAGTTTGCATTTTCTTATAAGAGAATGATCCAAACCTGAATGTTATAGTGTAAATAGACTTACCCTTATGAAAAAAAGCAATTTTGCCTATAAAGACTCATTTGCACCTAATTGTCGTAAAGCATGTAAAAACTGCTTGTCTGCGTTTAAATAATGGTTAATATGCAGTTAGCATTTTCTTATAAGAGAAAGATCCAAACCTGAATGTTATAGTGTAAATAGACTTACCCTTTATGAAATAAAGCAATTTTGCCTATAAGGACTCATTTGCACCTAATTGTCATAAAGCATGTAAAAACTGCTTGTATGCGTTAAAATGATGGTTAATATGCAGTTTGCATTTTCTTATGAGAGAATGATCCAAACCTGAATGTTATAGTTTAAGTAAACTTACCTTTGTAAAATAAAGCAATTTTGCCTATAAGGACTCATTTGCACCTAATTGTCATAAAGCATGTAAAAACTTCTTGTATGCGTTAAAATAATGTATAATATGCAGTTTGCATTTTCTTATGAGAGAATGATCCAAACCTGAATGTTATAGTGAAAATAGACTTACCTTTGTAAAATAAAGCAATTTTGCCTATAAGGACTCATTTGCCCCTAATTGTCATAAAGCATGTAAAAACTGCTTGTATGCGTTAAAATAATGGTTAATATGCAGATTGCATTTTCTTATGAGAGAATGATCCAAACCTGAATGTTATAGTGTAAATAGACTTACCTTTGTAAAATAAAGCAATTTTGCCTATAAGAACTCATTTGCACGCAATTGTCGTGAAGCATGTAAAAACTGCTTCTCTGCGTTAAAATAATGGTTAATATGCAGTTTGCATTTTCTTATGAGAGAATAATCCAAACCTGAATGTTATAGTGTAAATAGACTAACCTTCATTAAATAAAGCAATTTTGCCTATAAGGACTTATTTGCCCCTAATTGTCATAAAGCATGTAAAAACTGCTTGTATGCGTTAAAATAATGGTTAATATGCAGTTTGCATTTTCTTATGAGAGAATGATCCAAACCTGAATGTTATAGTTTAAGTAAACTTACCTTTGTAAAATAAAGCAATTTTGCCTATAAGGACTCATTTGCACGCAATTGTCGTGAAGCATGTAAAAACTGCTTCTCTGCGTTAAAATAATGGTTAATATGCAGTTTGCATTTTCTTATGAGAGAATAATCCAAACCTGAATGTTATAGTGTAAATAGACTAACCTTCATTAAATAAAGCAATTTTGCCTATAAGGACTTATTTGCCCCTAATTGTCATAAAGCATGTAAAAACTGCTTGTATGCGTTAAAATAATGGTTAATATGCAGTTTGCATTTTCTTATGAGAGAATGATCCAAACCTGAATGTTATAGTTTAAGTAAACTTACCTCTGTAAAATAAAGCAATTTTGCCTATAAGGACTCATTTGCACCTAATTGTCGTAAAGCATGTAAAAACTGCTTGTCTGCGTTTAAATAATGGTTAATATGCAGTTAGCATTTTCTTATAAGAGAAAGATCCAAACCTGAATGTTATAGTGTAAATAGACTTACCCTTTACGAAATAAAGCAATTTTGCCTATAAGGACTCATTTGTCCCTAATTGTCATAAAGCATTAAAAAACTGCTTGTCTGCGTTAAAATAATGGTTAATATGCAGTTTAATTTTCTTATAAGAGAATGATCCAAACCTGAATGTTATAGTGTAAATAGACTTACCCTCATGAAATAAAGCAATTTTGCCTATAAAGACTCATTTGCACCTAATTGTCGTAAAGCATGTAAAAACTGCTTGTCTGCGTTTAAATAATGGTTAATATGCAGTTTGCATTTTCTTATGAGAGAATGATCCAAACCTGAATGTTATAGTGTAAGTAAACTTACCTTTGTGAAATAAAGCAATTTCGCCTATAAGGACTCATTTGCACCTAATTGTCGTAAAGCATGTAAAAACTGCTTGTCTGCGTTAAAATAATGGTTAATATGCAGTTTGCATTTTCTTATGAGAGAATGATCCAAACCTGAATGTTATAGTGTAAATAGACTTACCTTTGTAAAATAAAGCAATTTTGCCGATAAGGACTCATTTGCACGCAATTGTCGTAAAGCATGAACTGCTTGTCTACGTTAAAATAATGTTTAATATGCAGTATGCATTTTCTTATGAGAGAATGGTCCAAACCTGAATGTTATAGTGAAAGTAGACTTACCTTTGTGAAATAAAACAATTTTGCCTTTAAGGACTTATTTCCACCTAATTGTCGTAAAACATGTGAAAACTGCTTGTCTGCGTGAAAATGATAGTAAATATGCAGTTTGCATTTTTTTATGAGAGAATGATCCATACCTGAATGTAATAGTGTAAATAGACTTACCCTCATATAATAAAGCACTTTTGCCTATAAGGACTCATTTGCACCTTATTGTCGTAAAGCATGTAAAAACTGCTTGTCAGCGGTAAAATAATGGTTAATATGCAGTTTGCATTTTCTTATGAGAGAATAATCCAAACCTGAATGTTATAGTGTAAATAGACTAACCTTCATGAAATAAAGCAATTTTGCCTATAAGGACTCATTTGCCCCTAATTGTCATAAAGCATGTAAAACTGCTTGTATGCGTTAAAATAATGGTTAATATGCAGTTTGCATTTTCTTATGAGAGAAGGATCCAAACCTGAATGTTATAGTGTAAATAGACGTACCCTCATGAAATAAAGCAATTTTGCCTATAAGGACTCATTCGCACTTAATTGTCATAAAGCATGTAAAAACTGCTTGTCTGCGTTAAAATAATGGTTAATATGCAGTTTGCATTTTCTTATGAGAGAATGATCCAAACCTGAATGTTATAGTGTAAATAGACTTACCCTCATGAAATAAGGCAATTTTGCCTATAAAGACTCATTTGCACCTAATTGTCATAAAGCATGTAAAAACTGCTTGTATGCGTTAAAATGATAGTAAATATGCAGTTTGCATTTTCTTATGAGAGAATGATCCAAACCTGAATGTTATAGTGTAAATAGACTTACCCTCATGAAATAAAGCAATTTTGCCTATAAGGACTAATTGCACCTAATTGTCATAAAGCTTGTAAAAACTGCTTGTATGCGTTAAAATAATGGTTAATATGCAGTTTGCATTTTCTTATGAGAGAATGATCCAAACCTGAATGTTATTATGTAAATAGACTTACCTTTGTAAAATAAAGCAATTTTGCCTATAAGGACTCATTTGCACGCATTTGTCGTGAAGCATGTAAAAACTGCTTGTCTGCATGAAAATGATAGTAAATATGCAGTTTGCATTTTCTTATTAGAGAATGATCCAAACCTGAATGTTATAGTGTAAATAGACTTACCCTCATGATATAAAGCAATTTTGCCTATAAAGACACATTTGCACCTAATTGTCGTAAAGCATGTAAAAAATGCTTGTCTGCGTTTAAATAATGGTTAATATGCAGTTTGCATTTTCTTATGAGATAAAGATCCAAACCTGAATGTTATAGTGTAAATAGACTTACCTTTCATGAAATAAAGCAATTTTGCCTATAAGGACGCATTTGCCCCTAATTGTCATAAAGCATGTAAAAACTGCTTGTTTCCGTTAAAATAATGGTCAATATGCAGTTTGCATTTTCTTATGAGAGAATGATCCAAACCTGAATGTTATAGTGTAAATAGACTAACCTTTGTAAAATAAAGCAATTTTGCCTATAAGGACTCATTTGCACGCAATTGTCGTGAAGCATGTAAAAACTGCTTATCTGCGTTAAAATAATGGTTAATATGCAGTTTGCATTTTCTTATGAGACAATGATCCAAACCTGAATGTTATAGTGAAAGTAGACTTACCTTTGTGAAATAAAACAATTTTGCCTTTAAGGACTTATTTCCACCTAATTGTCGTAAAACATGTGAAAACTGCTTGTATGCGTTAAAATAATGGTTAATATGCAGTTTGCATTTACTTATGAGAGAATGATCCAAACCTGAATGTTATAGTGTAAATAGACTTACCTTTGTAAAATAAAGCAATTTTGCCTATAAGGACTCATTTGCACGCAATTGTCGTGAAGCATCTAAAAACTGCTTGTCTGCGTTAAAATAATGGTTAATATGCAGTTTGCATTTTCTTATGAGAGAAAGATCCAAACCTGAATGTTATAGTGTAAATAGACTTACCCTTCATGAAATAAAGCAATTTTGCCTATAAGGACTCATTTGCCTCTAATTGTAATAAAGCATGTAAAAACTGCTTGTATGCGTTAAAATAATGGTTATAATATGCAGTTTGCATTCTCTTATGAGAGAATGATCCAAACCTGAATGGTATAGTGTAAATAGACTTACCTTAATAAAATTAAGCAATTTTGCCTATAAGGACTCATTTGCCCCTAATTGTCATAAAGCATGTAAAAACTGCTTGTATGCGTTAAAATAATGGTTAATACGTTGTTTGCATTTTCTTATGAGAGAATGATCCAAACCTGAATGTGTTATAGTGTAAATAGACTTACCCTCATGAAATAAAGCAATTTTGCCTATAAAGACTCATTTGCACCTAATTGTCGTAAAGCATGTAAAAACTGCTTGTATGCGTTAAAATAATGGTTAATATGCAGATTGCATTTTCTTATGACAGAATGATCCAAACCTGAATGTTATAGTGTAAATAGACTTACCTTTGTAAAATAAAGCAATTTTGCCTATAAGGACTCATTTGCACGCAATTGTCGTAAAGCATGTTAAAACTGCTTGTCTGCGTTAAAATAATGGTTAATATGCAGTTTGCATTTTCTTATGAGAGAATGATCCAAACCTGAATGTTATAGTGTAAATAGTTAATAGACTTACCTTCATGAAATAAAGCAATTTTGCCTATAAGGACTCATTTGCCCCTTATTGTCATAAAGCATGTAAAAACTGCTTGTATGCGTTAAAATAATGGTTAATTAGCAGTTCGCATTTTCTTATGAGAGAATGATCCAAACCTGAATGTTATAGTGTAAATAGACTTACCTTTGTAAAATAAAGCAATTTTGCTTATAAGGACTTATTTGCACGCAATTGTCGTGAAGCATGTAAAAACTGCTTGTCTGCGTGAAAATGATAGTAAATATGCAGTTTTCATTTTCTTATGAGAGAATGATCTAAACCTGAATGTTATAGTGTAAATAGACTTACCCTCATAAAATAAAGCAATTTTGCCTATAAAGACTCATTTGCACCTAATTGTCGTAAAGCATGTAAAAACTGCTTGTCTGCGTTTAAATAATGGTTAATATGCAGTTTGCATTTTCTTATGAGAGAAAGATCTAAACCTGAATGTTATAGTGTAAATAGACTTCCCTTCATGAAATAAAGCAATTTTGCCTATAAGGACTAATTTGCCCCTTATTGTCATAAAGCATGTAAAAACTGCTTGTATACGTTAAAGTAATGGTTAATATGCAGATTGCATTTTCTTATGACAGAATGATCCAAACCTGAATGTTATAGTGTAAATAGACTTACCTTTGTAAAATAAAGCAATTTTGCCTATAAGGACTTATTTGCCCCTAATTGTCATAAAGCATGTAAAAACTGCTTGTATGCGTTAAAATAATGGTTAATATGCAGTTTGCATTTTCTTATGAGAGAATGATCCAAACCTGAATGTTATAGTTTAAGTAAACTAACCTTTGTAAAATAAAGCAATTTTGCCTATAAGGACTCATTTGCACCTAATTGTCATAAAGCATGTAAAAACTTCTTGTATGCGTTAAAATAATGTATAATATGCAGTTTGCATTTTCTTATGAGAGAATGATCCAAACCTGAATGTTATAGTGAAAATAGACTTACCTTTGTAAAATAAAGCAATTTTGCCTATAAGGACTCATTTGCCCCTAATTGTCATAAAGCATGTAAAAACTGCTTGTATGCGTTAAAATAATGGTTAATATGCAGATTGCATTTTCTTATGAGAGAATGATCCAAACCTGAATGTTATAGTGTAAATAGACTTACCTTTGTAAAATAAAGCAATTTTGCCTATAAGGACTCATTTGCACGCAATTGTCGTGAAGCATGTAAAAACTGCTTCTCTGCGTTAAAATAATGGTTAATATGCAGTTTGCATTTTCTTATGAGAGAATAATCCAAACCTGAATGTTATAGTGTAAATAGACTAACCTTCATTAAATAAAGCAATTTTGCCTATAAGGACTTATTTGCCCCTAATTGTCATAAAGCATGTAAAAACTGCTTGTATGCGTTAAAATAATGGTTAATATGCAGTTTGCATTTTCTTATGAGAGAATGATCCAAACCTGAATGTTATAGTTTAAGTAAACTTACCTTTGTAAAATAAAGCAATTTTGCCTATAAGGACTCATTTGCACCTAATTGTCGTAAAGCATGTAAAAACTGCTTGTCTGCGTGAAAATAATGGTTAATATGCAGTTTGCATTTTCTTATAAGAGAATGATCCAAACCTGAATGTTATAGTGTAAATAGACTTACCCTTATGAAAAAAAGCAATTTTGCCTATAAAGACTCATTTGCACCTAATTGTCGTAAAGCATGTAAAAACTGCTTGTCTGCGTTTAAATAATGGTTAATATGCAGTTAGCATTTTCTTATAAGAGAAAGATCCAAACCTGAATGTTATAGTGTAAATAGACTTACCCTTTATGAAATAAAGCAATTTTGCCTATAAGGACTCATTTGTCCCTAATTGTCATAAAGCATTAAAAAACTGCTTGTCTGCGTTAAAATAATGGTTAATATGCAGTTTAATTTTCTTATAAGAGAATGATCCAAACCTGAATGTTATAGTGTAAATAGACTTACCCTCATGAAATAAAGCAATTTTGCCTATAAAGACTCATTTGCACCTAATTGTCGTAAAGCATGTAAAAACTGCTTGTCTGCGTTTAAATAATGGTTAATATGCAGTTTGCATTTTCTTATGAGAGAATGATCCAAACCTGAATGTTATAGTGTAAGTAAACTTACCTTTGTGAAATAAAGCAATTTCGCCTATAAGGACTCATTTGCACCTAATTGTCGTAAAGCATGTAAAAACTGCTTGTCTGCGTTAAAATAATGGTTAATATGCAGTTTGCATTTTCTTATGAGAGAATGATCCAAACCTGAATGTTATAGTGTAAATAGACTTACCTTTGTAAAATAAAGCAATTTTGCCGATAAGGACTCATTTGCACGCAATTGTCGTAAAGCATGAACTGCTTGTCTACGTTAAAATAATGTTTAATATGCAGTATGCATTTTCTTATGAGAGAATGGTCCAAACCTGAATGTTATAGTGAAAGTAGACTTACCTTTGTGAAATAAAACAATTATGCCTTTAAGGACTTATTTCCACCTAATTGTCGTAAAACATGTGAAAACTGCTTGTATGCGTTAAAATAATGGTTAATATGCAGTTTGCATTTACTTATGAGAGAATGATCCAAACCTGAATGTTATAGTGTAAATAGACTAACCTTTGTAAAATAAAGCAATTTTGCCTATAAGGACTCATTTGCACGCAATTGTCGTGAAGCATCTAAAAACTGCTTGTCTGCGTTAAAATAATGGTTAATATGCAGTTTGCATTTTCTTATGAGAGAAAGATCCAAACCTGAATGTTATAGTGAAAGTAGACTTACCTTTGTGAAATAAAACAATTTTGCCTTTAAGGACTTATTTCCACCTAATTGTCGTAAAACATGTAAAAACTGCTTGTCTGCGTTTAAATAATGGTTAATATGCAGTTTGCATTTTCTTATGAGAGAAAGATCTAAACCTGAATGTTATAGTGTAAATAGACTTCCCTTCATGAAATAAAGCAATTTTGCCTATAAGGACTAATTTGCCCCTTATTGTCATAAAGCATGTAAAAACTGCTTGTATACGTTAAAGTAATGGTTAATATGCAGATTGCATTTTCTTATGACAGAATGATCCAAACCTGAATGTTATAGTGTAAATAGACTTACCTTTGTAAAATAAAGCAATTTTGCCTATAAGGACTTATTTGCCCCTAATTGTCATAAAGCATGTAAAAACTGCTTGTATGCGTTAAAATAATGGTTAATATGCAGTTTGCATTTTCTTATGAGAGAATGATCCAAACCTGAATGTTATAGTTTAAGTAAACTAACCTTTGTAAAATAAAGCAATTTTGCCTATAAGGACTCATTTGCACCTAATTGTCATAAAGCATGTAAAAACTTCTTGTATGCGTTAAAATAATGTATAATATGCAGTTTGCATTTTCTTATGAGAGAATGATCCAAACCTGAATGTTATAGTGAAAATAGACTTACCTTTGTAAAATAAAGCAATTTTGCCTATAAGGACTCATTTGCCCCTAATTGTCATAAAGCATGTAAAAACTGCTTGTATGCGTTAAAATAATGGTTAATATGCAGATTGCATTTTCTTATGAGAGAATGATCCAAACCTGAATGTTATAGTGTAAATAGACTTACCTTTGTAAAATAAAGCAATTTTGCCTATAAGGACTCATTTGCACGCAATTGTCGTGAAGCATGTAAAAACTGCTTCTCTGCGTTAAAATAATGGTTAATATGCAGTTTGCATTTTCTTATGAGAGAATAATCCAAACCTGAATGTTATAGTGTAAATAGACTAACCTTCATTAAATAAAGCAATTTTGCCTATAAGGACTTATTTGCCCCTAATTGTCATAAAGCATGTAAAAACTGCTTGTATGCGTTAAAATAATGGTTAATATGCAGTTTGCATTTTCTTATGAGAGAATGATCCAAACCTGAATGTTATAGTTTAAGTAAACTTACCTTTGTAAAATAAAGCAATTTTGCCTATAAGGACTCATTTGCACCTAATTGTCGTAAAGCATGTAAAAACTGCTTGTCTGCGTGAAAATAATGGTTAATATGCAGTTTGCATTTTCTTATAAGAGAATGATCCAAACCTGAATGTTATAGTGTAAATAGACTTACCCTTATGAAAAAAAGCAATTTTGCCTATAAAGACTCATTTGCACCTAATTGTCGTAAAGCATGTAAAAACTGCTTGTCTGCGTTTAAATAATGGTTAATATGCAGTTAGCATTTTCTTATAAGAGAAAGATCCAAACCTGAATGTTATAGTGTAAATAGACTTACCCTTTATGAAATAAAGCAATTTTGCCTATAAGGACTCATTTGCACCTAATTGTCATAAAGCATGTAAAAACTGCTTGTATGCGTTAAAATGATAGTAAATATGCAGTTTGCATTTTCTTATGAGAGAATGATCCAAACCTGAATGTTATAGTGTAAATAGACTTACCCTCATGAAATAAAGCAATTTTGCCTATAAGGACTAATTGCACCTAATTGTCATAAAGCTTGTAAAAACTGCTTGTATGCGTTAAAATAATGGTTAATATGCAGTTTGCATTTTCTTATGAGAGAATGATCCAAACCTGAATGTTATTATGTAAATAGACTTACCTTTGTAAAATAAAGCAATTTTGCCTATAAGGACTCATTTGCACGCATTTGTCGTGAAGCATGTAAAAACTGCTTGTCTGCATGAAAATGATAGTAAATATGCAGTTTGCATTTTCTTATTAGAGAATGATCCAAACCTGAATGTTATAGTGTAAATAGACTTACCCTCATGATATAAAGCAATTTTGCCTATAAAGACACATTTGCACCTAATTGTCGTAAAGCATGTAAAAAATGCTTGTCTGCGTTTAAATAATGGTTAATATGCAGTTTGCATTTTCTTATGAGATAAAGATCCAAACCTGAATGTTATAGTGTAAATAGACTTACCTTTCATGAAATAAAGCAATTTTGCCTATAAGGACTCATTTGCCCCTAATTGTCATAAAGCATGTAAAAACTGCTTGTTTCCGTTAAAATAATGGTCAATATGCAGTTTGCATTTTCTTATGAGAGAATGATCCAAACCTGAATGTTATAGTGTAAATAGACTAACCTTTGTAAAATAAAGCAATTTTGCCTATAAGGACTCATTTGCACGCAATTGTTGTGAAGCATGTAAAAACTGCTTATCTGCGTTAAAATAATGGTTAATATGCAGTTTGCATTTTCTTATGAGACAATAATCCAAACCTGAATGTTATAGTGAAAGTAGACTTACCTTTGTGAAATAAAACAATTTTGCCTTTAAGGACTTATTTCCACCTAATTGTCGTAAAACATGTGAAAACTGCTTGTATGCGTTAAAATAATGGTTAATATGCAGTTTGCATTTACTTATGAGAGAATGATCTAAACCTGAATGTTATAGTGTAAATAGACTTACCTTTGTAAAATAAAGCAATTTTGCCTATAAGGACTCATTTGCACGCAATTGTCGTGAAGCATCTAAAAACTGCTTGTCTGCGTTAAAATAATGGTTAATATGCAGTTTGCATTTTCTTATGAGAGAAAGATCCAAACCTGAATGTTATAGTGTAAATAGACTTACCCTTCATGAAATAAAGCAATTTTGCCTATAAGGACTCATTTGCCTCTAATTGTAATAAAGCATGTAAAAACTGCTTGTATGCGTTAAAATAATAGTTATAATATGCAGTTTGCATTCTCTTATGAGAGAATGATCCAAACCTGAATGGTATAGTGTAAATAGACTTACCTTAATGAAATTAAGCAATTTTGCCTATAAGGACTCATTTGCCCCTAATTGTCATAAAGCATGTAAAAACTGCTTGTATGCGTTAAAATAATGGTTAATACGTTGTTTGCATTTTCTTATGAGAGAATGATCCAAACCTGAATGTGTTATAGTGTAAATAGACTTACCCTCATGAAATAAAGCAATTTTGCCTATAAAGACTCATTTGCACCTAATTGTCGTAAAGCATGTAAAAACTGCTTGTATGCGTTAAAATAATGGTTAATATGCAGATTGCATTTTCTTATGACAGAATGATCCAAACCTGAATGTTATAGTGTAAATAGACTTACCCTTGTAAAATAAAGCAATTTTGCCTATAAGGACTCATTTGCACGCAATTGTCGTGAAGCATGTTAAAACTGCTTGTCTGCGTTAAAATAATGGTTAATATGCAGTTTGCATTTTCTTATGAGAGAATGATCCAAACCTGAATGTTATAGTGTAAATAGTTAATAGACTTACCTTCATGAAATAAAGCAATTTTGCCTATAAGGACTCATTTGCCCCTTATTGTCATAAAGCATGTAAAAACTGCTTGTATGCGTTAAAATAATGGTTAATTAGCAGTTCGCATTTTCTTATGAGAGAATGATCCAAACCTGAATGTTATAGTGTAAATAGACTTACCTTTGTAAAATAAAGCAATTTTGCTTATAAGGACTTATTTGCACGCAATTGTCGTGAAGCATGTAAAAACTGCTTGTCTGCGTGAAAATGATAGTAAATATGCAGTTTTCATTTTCTTATGAGAGAATGATCTAAACCTGAATGTTATAGTGTAAATAGACTTACCCTCATAAAATAAAGCAATTTTGCCTATAAAGACTCATTTGCACCTAATTGTCGTAAAGCATGTAAAAACTGCTTGTCTGCGTTTAAATAATGGTTAATATGCAGTTTGCATTTTCTTATGAGAGAAAGATCTAAACCTGAATGTTATAGTGTAAATAGACTTCCCTTCATGAAATAAAGCAATTTTGCCTATAAGGACTAATTTGCCCCTTATTGTCATAAAGCATGTAAAAACTGCTTGTATACGTTAAAGTAATGGTTAATATGCAGATTGCATTTTCTTATGACAGAATGATCCAAACCTGAATGTTATAGTGTAAATAGACTTACCTTTGTAAAATAAAGCAATTTTGCCTATAAGGACTCATTTGCACCTAATTGTCGTAAAGCATGTAAAAACTGCTTGTCTGCGTGAAAATAATGGTTAATATGCAGTTTGCATTTTCTTATAAGAGAATGATCCAAACCTGAATGTTATAGTGTAAATAGACTTACCCTTATGAAAAAAAGCAATTTTGCCTATAAAGACTCATTTGCACCTAATTGTCGTAAAGCATGTAAAAACTGCTTGTCTGCGTTTAAATAATGGTTAATATGCAGTTAGCATTTTCTTATAAGAGAAAGATCCAAACCTGAATGTTATAGTGTAAATAGACTTACCCTTTATGAAATAAAGCAATTTTGCCTATAAGGACTCATTTGCACCTAATTGTCATAAAGCATGTAAAAACTGCTTGTATGCGTTAAAATGATGGTTAATATGCAGTTTGCATTTTCTTATGAGAGAATGATCCAAACCTGAATGTTATAGTTTAAGTAAACTTACCTTTGTAAAATAAAGCAATTTTGCCTATAAGGACTCATTTGCACCTAATTGTCATAAAGCATGTAAAAACTTCTTGTATGCGTTAAAATAATGTATAATATGCAGTTTGCATTTTCTTATGAGAGAATGATCCAAACCTGAATGTTATAGTGAAAATAGACTTACCTTTGTAAAATAAAGCAATTTTGCCTATAAGGACTCATTTGCCCCTAATTGTCATAAAGCATGTAAAAACTGCTTGTATGCGTTAAAATAATGGTTAATATGCAGATTGCATTTTCTTATGAGAGAATGATCCAAACCTGAATGTTATAGTGTAAATAGACTTACCTTTGTAAAATAAAGCAATTTTGCCTATAAGAACTCATTTGCACGCAATTGTCGTGAAGCATGTAAAAACTGCTTCTCTGCGTTAAAATAATGGTTAATATGCAGTTTGCATTTTCTTATGAGAGAATAATCCAAACCTGAATGTTATAGTGTAAATAGACTAACCTTCATTAAATAAAGCAATTTTGCCTATAAGGACTTATTTGCCCCTAATTGTCATAAAGCATGTAAAAACTGCTTGTATGCGTTAAAATAATGGTTAATATGCAGTTTGCATTTTCTTATGAGAGAATGATCCAAACCTGAATGTTATAGTTTAAGTAAACTTACCTTTGTAAAATAAAGCAATTTTGCCTATAAGGACTCATTTGCACGCAATTGTCGTGAAGCATGTAAAAACTGCTTGTCTGCGTGAAAATGATAGTAAATATGCAGTTTGCATTTTCTTATGAGAGAATGATCCAAACCTGAATATTATAGTGTTAGTAGACTTACCCTCATAAAATAAAGCAATTTTGCCTATAAAGACTCATTTGCACCTAATTGTCGTAAAGCATGTAAAAACTGCTTGTCGGCGTTTAAATAATGGTTAATATGCAGTTTGCATTTTCTTATGAGAGAAAGATCTAAACCTGAATGTTATAGTGTAAATAGACTTCCCTTCATGAAATAAAGCAATTTTGCCTATAAGGACTCATTTGCCCCTAATTGCCATAAAGCATGTAAAAACTGCTTGTCTGCATTAAAATAATGGTTAATATGCAGGTTGCATTTTCTTATGAGAGAATGATCCAAACCTGAATGTTATAGTGAAAGTAGAGTAACCTTTGTGAAATAAAGCAATTCTGCCTATAAGACTCATTTGCACCTTATTGTCATAAAGCATGTAGGGGAGAGGGGGGCAGATTTGAACACTTTTTATTCAACTTTTTATAAATAAAATTAGAAGTGATTCCTTAAGTTTTTTTTAATTGCATGCGATACTATAGTTATTGCTCTATAATTTCAAATCATAATTATTCGAAATAATCAATCAGAGAATATGTTAAAATTCATTTTTTTTAATGAGGGAAAATGTTCAAAACTGCCCCATGTGGGGGCAGGTTTGAACAGGCCTGGGGCAGTTTTGAACGCTAAGTATAAATGAAAGAAATTGGATGTCTTTTTTAAAATAATATATTTATTTGGCATGTAATAAGTGAGATATTTGACTAAATATATTCGTACGCTTATAAATTACTTATTAACCTAGTTTATAAGTGGAAAAGTCAAACTTATAAATTATAACTATACACTTCACAAAAGGCTAATAAACAACGCATAAATACATTCAATTTTTATTCACTAGAACATCATTTATTAATCAACGTTTCGGCAGAAATTCTTGGCTTCTTCAGGACCTATACCAAATATATAAAACCCTACACATCGAAACCATAAACTTAAAATTAAAAAAAAAAATTGAACCTATATCAAATAATTACTTATTCGGCTTACCTTAAAAATCTCTAGTAAAAAGTCATAAAATTAAAAACATAAAATAATTTAAAATCATTATTGCCAAACATTTAAAACTTTTTTTAAAATTTATTCATAAATAATAAAAATAATAAAAACTTTAAAAGACCTATTTTAAAAATTATAAAAATATATCCTTTCTTTTTACTAGAGATTTTTAAGGTAAGCCGAATAAGTAATTATTTGGTATACAAATTTATTAAAAAAATTTTAAGTTTATGTTTTAGATGTGTAGGGTTTTATTTATTTATTATAGGTCCTGAAGAAGTAAAGAATATCTGCCGAAACGTTGACTAATAAATGATGTTCTAGTGAATAAAAATTGTTTTTATATTTAGCCTTGTATCCCGTATAATTTTATAAAACCATAATACCAAGGTGTCTTATTTTATTTTGTTAATAAATATAAATTCGCATGAGTTTACAGATTATCTATTATTATGTAGGTATGTTACAGCAATAATTAATTATTTTATCAGGCAAATCTATACCTACTTATACCCTCGAAATAATACCTAGATGAATAAAAACCATTAGTCTAGACAATAGAGATATCTAGGGCAAATCCCTATGCCGATTTTAGTTATGGGGGCAGGTTTGAACATGTTCAGAACTGCCCCTCTTGTTTTGTTCAAAGCTACCCCGTTAGTAGTCACAATACTAATTGCAATAATTTTGTATTAAAAGTTTTTAAAACGATCAAATCACTATGTTTATTAGATGACTAAAGATATAATCTAGTCATTACACTGTAAATAAATAAAAAAATATTACTTGAATAAATTGAAATTTGCTTACGTGTTAGAAAACAAAATATCGGCGGAGCACATCCAAAAAACCGAACGTTTATAACTTAGGTTTTTTGTGATATATTGGCAACCTAACGTTTGTCAGTTGAACCTCTTAGTGTTGCCTCATTAAAAATACTTTTATTACCGGCATTACATAGATTATTTCTTTTATTTTTGCAATGTTCAAAGCTGCCTCTGTTCAAAGCTACCCCCCTCTCCCCTAAATACTGCTTGTCTGCGTGAAAATAATAGGAAATGATCAGTTTGCATTATCTTTAGAGAAAATGATCCAAACCTGAATGTTATAATATAAATAGACTTACCTTTGTAAAATAAAGCAATATTGCCTATAAGGACTCATTTGCACGCAATTGTCGTGAAGCATGTAAAAACTGCTTGTCTGCGTGAAAATGATAGTAAATATGCAGTTTGCATTTTCTTATGAGAGAATGATCCAAACCTGAATGGTATAGTGTAAATAGACTTACCCTCACGAAATAAATCAATTTTGCTTATTAAGACTCATTTGCACCTAATTGTCGTAAAGCATGTAAAAACTGTTTTTTTTTTGCGTTCAAATAATGGTTAATATGCAGTTTGCATTTTCTTATGAGAGAAGGATCCAAACCTGAATGTTATAGTGTAAATAGACTTACCTTCATGAAATAAAGCATTTTGCCTATAAGGACTCATTTGCCCCTAATTGTCATAAAGCATGTAAAAACTGCTTGTATGCGTTAAAATAATGGTTAATATGCAGATTGCATTTTCTTATGAGAGAATGATCCAAACCTGTATGTTATAGTGTAAATAGACTTATCTTCATGAAATAAAGCAATTTTGCCTATAAGGACTCATTTGCCCCTAATTGTCATAAAGCATGTAAAAACTGCTTGCATGCGTTAAAATAATGGTTAATATGCAGTTCGAATTTTCTTATGAGAGAATGATCCAAACCTGAATGTATAGTGTAAATAGACTTACCTTTGTAAAATAAAGCAATTTTGCTTAAAAGGACTCATTTGCACGCAATTGTCGTGAAGCATGTAAAAACTGCTTGTCTGCGTGAAAATGATAGTAAATATGCAGTTTGCATTTTCTTATGAGAGAATGATCCAAACCTGAATGTTATAGTGTTAATAGACTTACCCTCATAAAATAAAGCAATTTTGCCTATAAGGACTCATTTGCACCTAATTGTCGTAAAGCATGTAAAAACTGCTTCTCTGCGTTAAAATAATGGTTAATATGCAGTTTGCATTTTCTTATGAGAGAATAATCCAAACCTGAATGTCATAGTGTAAATAGACTTACCCTCATGAAATAAAGCAATATTGCCTATAAAGACTCATTTGCACCTAATTGTCGTAAAGCATGTAAAAACTGCTTGTCTGCGTTTAAATAATGGTTAATATGCAGTTTGCATTTTCTTATGAGAGAAAGATCCAAACCTGAATGTTATAGTGTAAATAGACTTACCCTTCATGGAATAAAGCAATTTTGTCTATAAGGACTTATTTGCCCCTAATTGTCATAAAGCATGTAAAAACTGCTTGTATGCGTTAAAATAATGGTTAATATGCAGTTTGCATTTTCTTATGAGAGAATGATTCAAACCTGAATGTTATAGTGAAAGTAGACTTACCTTTGTGAAATAAAACAATTTTGCCTTTAAGGACTTATTTCCACCTAATTGTCGTAAAACATGTGAAAACTGCTTGTCTGCGTGAAAATGATAGTAATATGCAGTTTGCATTTTCTTATGAGAGAATGATCCAAACCTGAATGTTATAGTGTAAATAGACTTACCCTCATGAAATAAAGCACTTTTGCCTATAAGGACTCATTTGCACCAAATTGTCGTAAAGCATGTAAAAACTGCTTGTCAGCGGTAAAATAATGGTTAATATGCAGTTTGCATTTTCTTATGAGAGAATGATCCAAACCTGAATGTTATAGTGTAAATAGACTTACCTTTATAAAATAAAGCAATTTTGCCTATAAGGACTCATTTGCCCCTAATTGTCATAAAGCATGTGAAAACTGCTTGTATGCGTCAAAATAATGGTTAATATGCAGTTTGCATTTTCTTATGAGAGAATGATCCAAACCTGAATGTTATAGTGTAAATAGACTTCCCCTCATGAAATAAAGCAATTTTGCCTATAAGGACACATTTGCACCTAATTGTCATAAAGCATGTAAAAACTGCTTGTATGCGTTAAAATGATAGTAAATATGCAGTTTGCATTTTCTTATGAGAGAATGATCCAAACCTAAATGTTATAGTGTAAATAGACTAACCCTCATGAAATAAAGCAATTTTGCCTATTAGGACTAATTTGCACCTAATTGTCATAAAGCTTGTAAAAACTGCTTGTATGCGTTAAACTAATAGTTAATATGCAGTTTGCATTTTCTTATGAGAGAATGATCCAAACCTGAATGTTATAGTTTAAGTAAACTTACCTTTGTAAAATAAAGCAATTTTGCCTATAAGGACTCATTTGCACCTAATTGTCGTAAAGCATGTAAAAACTGCTTGTCTGCGTTAAAATAATGGTTAATATGCAGTTTGCATTTTCTTATGAGAGAATGATCCAAACCTGAATGTTATAGTGTAAATAGAGTATAGACTTACCTTTGTAAAATAAAGCAATTTTGCCTATAAGGACTCATTTGCACGCAATTGTCGTGAAGCATGTAAAAACTGCTAGTCTGCGTGAACATGATAGTAAATATGCAGTTTGCATTTTCTTATGAGAGAATGATCCAAACCTGAATGTTATAGTGTAAATAGACTTACCCTCATGAAATAAAGCAATTTTGCCTATAAAAACTCATTTGCACCTAATTGTCGTAAAGCATGTAAAAACTACTTGTCTGCGTTTAAATAATGGTTAATATGCAGTTTGCATTTTCTTATGAGATAAAGATCCAAACCTGAATGTTATAGTGTAAATAGACTTACCTTTGTAAAATAAAGCAATTTTGCCTATAAGGACTCATTTGCACGCAATTGCCGTGAAGCATGTAAAAACTGCTTGTCTGCGTTAAAATAATGGTTGATATGCAGTTTGCATTTTCTTATGAGAGAATGATCCAAACCTGAATGTTATAGTGAAAGTAGACTGACCTTTGTGAAATAAAACAATTTTGCCTTTAAGGACTTATTTCCATCTAATTGTCGTAAAACATGTGAAAACTGCTTGTCTGCGTGAAAATGATAGTAAATATGCAGTTTGCATTTTCTTATGAGAGAATGATCCAAACCTGAATGTTATAGTGTAAATAGACTTACCCTCATGAAATAAAGCACTTTTGCCTATAAGGACTCAATTGCCCCTAATTGTCATAAAGCATGTAAAACTGCTTGTATGCGTTAAAATAATTGTTAATATGCGGTTTGCATTTTCTTATGAGAGAATGATCCAAACCTGAATGTTATAGTGAAAATATTCTGACCTTTGTAAAATAAAGCAATTTTGTTTATAAGGACTCATTTGCACGCAAATGTCGTGAAGCATGTAAAACCTGCTTGTCTGCGTGAAAATGATAGTAAATATGCAGTTTGCATTTTCTTATGAGAGAATGATCCAAACCTGAATGTTATAGTGTAAATAGACTTACCTTTGTAAAATAAAGCAATTTTGCCTATAAGGACTCATTTGCACGCAATTGTCGTGAAGCATGTAAAAACTGCTTGTCTGCTTTAAAATAATGGTTAATATGCAGTTTGCATTTTCTTATGAGAGAATGATCCAAACCTGAATGTTATAGTGAAAGTAGACTTACCTTTGTGAAATAAAACAATTTTGCCTTTAAGGACTTATTTCCACCTAATTGTCGTAAAACATGTGAAAACTGCTGGTCTGCGTAAAAATGATAGTAAATATGCAGTTTGCATTTTCTTATGAGAGAATGATCCAAACCTGAATGTTATAGTGTAAATAGACTGACCTTTGTGAAATAAAACAATTTTGCCTTTAAGGAATTATTTCCACCTAATTGTCATAAAGCATGTAAAAACTGCTTGTATGCGTTAAAATAATGGTTAATACGCAGTTTGCATTTTCTTATGAGAGAATGATCCAAACCTGAATGTTATAGTGAAAATAGACTTACCTTTGTAAAATAACGCAATTTTGCCTATAAGGACTCATTTGCACGCAATTGTCGTGAAGCATGTAAAAACTGCTTATCTGCGTTAAAATAATGGTTAATATGCAGTTTGCATTTTCTAATGAGAGAATGATCCAAACCTGAATGTTATAGTGTAAATAGACTTACCCTCATGAAATAAAGCAATTTTGCCTATAAAGACTCATTTGCACCTAATTGTCATAAAGCATGTAAAAACTGCTTGTATGCGTTAAAATGATAGGTAGTAAATATGCAGTGTGCATTTTCTTATGAGAGAATGATCCAAACCTGAATGTTATAGTGTAAATAGACTTACCCTCATGAAATAAAGCAATTTTGCCTATAAGGACTCATTTGCACCTAATTGTCATAAAGCTTGTAAAAACTGCTTGTATGCGTTAAAATAATAGTTAATATGCAGTTTGCATTTTCTTATGAGAGAATGATCCAATCCTGAATGTTATAGTGTAAATAGACTTACCTTTGTAAAATAAAGCAATTTTGCCTATAAGGACTCATTTGCCCCTAATTGTCATAAAGCATGTAGAAACTGCTTGTATGCGTTAAAATAATGGTTAATATGCAGTTTGCATTTTCTTATGAGAGAATGATCCAAACCTGAATGTTATAGTGTAAATAGACTTACCTTTGTAAAATAAAGCAATTTTGCCTATAAGGGCTCATTTGCACGCAATTGTCGTAAAGCATGTAAAAACTGCTTGTCTGCGTGAAAATGATAGTAAATATGAAGTTTGCATTTTCTTATGAGAGAATGATCCAAACCTGAATGTTATAGTGTACATAGACTTACCCTCATGAAATAAAGCAATTTTGCCTATAAGGACTCATTTGCCCCTTATTGTCATAAAGCATTTAAAACTGCTTGTATGCGTTAAAATAAGGTATAATATGCAGTTTGCATTTTCTTATGAGAGAATGATCCAAACCTGAATGTTATAGTGAAAATAGACTTACCTTTGTAAAATAAAGCAATTTTGCCTATAAGGACTCATTTGCCCCTAATTGTCATAAAGCATGTAAAAACTGCTTGTATGCGTTAGAATAATGTATAATATGCAGTTTGCATTTTCTTATGAGAGAATGATCCAAACCTGAATGTTATAGTGCAAATAGACTTACCTTTGTAAAATAAAGCAATTTTGCCTATAAGGACTCATTTGCACGCAATTGTCGTGAAGCATGTAAAACTGCTTCTCTGCGTTAAAATAATGGTTATTATGCAGTTTGCATTTTCTTATGAGAGAATGATCCAAACCTGAATGTTATAGTAAAAGTAGACTTACCTTTGTGAAATAAAACAATTTTGCCTTTAAGTACTTATTTGCACCTATTGTCGTAAACCATGTAAAAACTGCTTGTCTGCGTGAAAATGATAGTCAATATTCAGTTTGCATTTTCTTATGAGAGAATGATCCAAACCTGAATGTTATAGTGTAAATAGACTTACCCTCATGAAATAAAGCAATTTTGCCTATAAGGACTCATTTGCACCTAATTGTCATAAAGCATGTAAAAACTGCTTGTATGCGTTAAAATAATAGTTAATATGCAGTTTGCATTTTCTTGTGAGAGAATGATCCAAACCTGAATGTCATAGTGTAAGTAAACTAACCTTTGTGAAATAAAGCAATTTTGCCTATAAGGACTCATTTGCACGCAATTGTCGTGAAGCATGTAAAAACTGCTTGTCTGCGTTAAAATAATGGTTAATATGCAGTTTGCATTTTCTTATGAGAGAATAATCCAAACCTGAATGTTATAGTGTAAATAGACTAACCTTCATAAAATAAAGCAATTTTGCCTATAAGGACTTATTTGCCCCTAATTGTCATAAAGCATGTAAAAACTGCTTGTATGCGTTAAAATAATGGTTAATATGCAGTTTGCATTTTCTTATGAGAGAATGATCCAAACCTGAATGTTAGAGTTTAAGTAAACTTACCTTTGTAAAATAAAGCAATTTTGCATATAAGGACTCATTTGCACCTAATTGTCGTAAAGCATGTAAAAACTGCTTGTCTGCGTTAAAATAATGGTTAATATGCAGTTTGCATTTTCTTATAAGAGAATGATCTAAACCTGAATGTTATAGTGTAAATAGACTTACCCTCATTAAAAAAAGCAATTTTGCCTATAAAGACTCATTTGCACCTAATTGTCGTAAAGCATGTAAAAACTGCTTGTCTGCGTTTAAATAATGGTTAATATGCAGTTTGCATTTTCTAATGAGAGAAAGATCCAAACCTGAATGTTATAGTTTAAGTAAACTTACCTTTGTAAAATAAAGCAATTTTGCCTATAAGGACTCACTTGCACCTAATTGTCGTAAAGCATGTAAAAACTGCTTGTCTGCGTTTAAATAATGGTTAATATGCACTTTGCATTTTCTTATGAGAGAATGATCCAAACCTGAATGTTATAGTTTAAGTAAACTTACCTTTGTAAAATAAAGCAATTTTGCCTATAAGGACTCACTTGCACCTAATTGTCGTAAAGCATGTAAAAACTGCTTGTCTGCGTTAAAATAATGGTTAATATGCAGTTTGCATTTTCTTATAAGAGAATGATCCAAACCTGAATGTTATAGTGTAAATAGACTTACCCTCATGAAATAAAGCAATTTTGCCTATAAAGACTCTTTTGCACCTAATTATCGTAAAGCATGTAAAAACTGCTTGTCTGCGTTTAAATAATGGTTAATATGCAGTTTGCATTTTCTTATATGAGAAAGATCCAAACTTGAATGTTATATTGTAAATAGACTTACCCTTCATGAAATAAAGCAATTTTGCCTATAAGGACTCATTTGTCCCTAATTGTCATAAAGCATTTAAAAACTGCTTGTCTGCGTTAAAATAATGGTTAATATGCAGTTTGCATTTTCTTATAAGAGAATGATCCAAACCTGAATGTTTTAGTGTAAATAGACTTACCCTCATGAAATAAAGCAATTTTGCCTATAAGGTCTTATTTGCCCCTAATTGTCATAAAGCATGTAAAAACTGCTTGTATGCGTTAAAATAATGGTTAATATGCAGTTTGCATTTTCTTATGAGAGAATGATCCAAACCTGAATGTTATAGTTTAAGTAAACTTACCTTTGTAAAATAAAGCAATTTTGCCTATAAGGACTTTTCCACCTAATTGTCGTAAAACATGTGAAAACTGCTTGTCTGCGTGAAAATAATAGTAAATATGCAGTTTGCATTCTCTTATGAGACAATGATCCAAACCTGAATGGTATAGTGTAAATAGACTTACCTTAATGAAATAAAGCAATTTTGCCTATAAGGACTCATTTGCCCCTAATTGTCATAAAGCATGTAAAAACTGCTTGTATGCGTTAAAATAATGGTTAATACGTTGTTTGCATTTTCTTATGAGAGAATGATCCAAACCTGAATGTTATAGTGTAAATAGACTTACCCTCATGAAATAAAGCAATTTTGCCTATAAAGACTCATTTGCACCTAATTGTCGTAAAGCATGTAAAAACTGCTTGTATGCGTTAAAATAATGGTTAATATGCAGATTGCATTTTCTTATGACAGAATGATCCAAACCTGAATGTTATAGTGTAAATAGACTTACCTTTGTAAAATAAAGCAATTTTGCCTATAAGGACTCATTTGCACGCAATTGTCGTGAAGCATGTTAAAACTGCTTGTCTGAGTTAAAATAATGGTTATTATGCAGTTTGCATTTTCTTATGAGAGAATGATCCAAACCTGGATGTTATAGTGTAAATAGTTAATAGACTTACCTTCATGAAATAAAGCAATTTTGACTATAAGGACTCATTTGCCCCTAATTGTCATAAAGCATGTAAAAACTGCTTGTATGCGTTAAAATAATGGTTAATATGCAGATTGCATTTTCTTATGACAGAATGATCCAAACCTGAATGTTATAGTGTAAATAGACTTACCCTCATGAAATAAAGCAATTTTGCCTATAAGGACTCATTTGCACGCAATTGTCGTGAAGCATGTAAAACTGCTTGTCTGCGTTAAAATAATGGTTAATATGCAGTTTGCATTTTCTTATGAGAGAATAATCCAAACCTGAATGTTATAGTGTAAATAGACTAACCTTCATAAAATAAAGCAATTTTGCCTATAAGGACTTATTTGCCCCTAATTGTCATAAAGCATGTAAAAACTGCTTGTATGCGTTAAAATAATGGTTAATATGCAGTTTGCATTTTCTTATGAGAGAATGATCCAAACCTGAATGTTAGAGTTTAAGTAAACTTACCTTTGTAAAATAAAGCAATTTTGCCTATAAGGACTCATTTGCACCTAATTGTCGTAAAGCATGTAAAAACTGCTTGTCTGCGTTAAAATAATGGTTAATATGCAGTTTGCATTTTCTTATAAGAGAATGATCCAAACCTGAATGTTATAGTGTAAATAGACTTACCCTCATTAAATAAAGCAATTTTGCCTATAAAGACTCATTTGCACCTAATTGTCGTAAAGCATGTAAAAACTGCTTGTCTGCGTTTAAATAATGGTTAATATGCAGTTTGCATTTTCTAATGAGAGAAAGATCCAAACTTGAATGTTATAGTGTAAATAGACTTACCCTTATGAAATAAAGCAATTTTGCCTATAAAGACTCATTTGCACCTAATTGTCGTAAAGCATGTAAAAACTGCTTGTCTGCGTTTAAATAATGGTTAATATGCACTTTGCATTTTCTTATGAGAGAATGATCCAAACCTGAATGTTATAGTTTAAGTAAACTTACCTTTGTAAAATAAAGCAATTTTGCCTATAAGGACTCACTTGCACCTAATTGTCGTAAAGCATGTAAAAACTGCTTGTCTGCGTTAAAATAATGGTTAATATGCAGTTTGCATTTTATTATAAGAGAATGATCCAAACCTGAATGTTATAGTGTAAATAGACTTACCCTCATGAAATAAAGCAATTTTGCCTATAAAGACTCATTTGCACCTAATTATCGTAAAGCATGTAAAAACTGCTTGTCTGCGTTTAAATAATGGTTAATATGCAGTTTGCATTTTCTTATATGAGAAAGATCCAAACTTGAATGTTATATTGTAAATAGACTTACCCTTCATGAAATAAAGCAATTTTGCCTATAAGGACTCATTTGTCCCTAATTGTCATAAAGCATTTAAAAACTGCTTGTCTGCGTTAAAATAATGGTTAATATGCAGTTTGCATTTTCTTATAAGAGAATGATCCAAACCTGAATGTTTTAGTGTAAATAGACTTACCCTCATGAAATAAAGCAATTTTGCCTATAAGGTCTTATTTGCCCCTAATTGTCATAAAGCATGTAAAAACTGCTTGTATGCGTTAAAATAATGGTTAATATGCAGTTTGCATTTTCTTATGAGAGAATGATCCAAACCTGAATGTTATAGTTTAAGTAAACTTACCTTTGTAAAATAAAGCAATTTTGCCTATAAGGACTTTTCCACCTAATTGTCGTAAAACATGTGAAAACTGCTTGTCTGCGTGAAAATAATAGTAAATATGCAGTTTGCATTCTCTTATGAGACAATGATCCAAACCTGAATGGTATAGTGTAAATAGACTTACCTTAATGAAATAAAGCAATTTTGCCTATAAGGACTCATTTGCCCCTAATTGTCATAAAGCATGTAAAAACTGCTTGTATGCGTTAAAATAATGGTTAATACGTTGTTTGCATTTTCTTATGAGAGAATGATCCAAACCTGAATGTTATAGTGTAAATAGACTTACCCTCATGAAATAAAGCAATTTTGCCTATAAAGACTCATTTGCACCTAATTGTCGTAAAGCATGTAAAAACTGCTTGTATGCGTTAAAATAATGGTTAATATGCAGATTGCATTTTCTTATGACAGAATGATCCAAACCTGAATGTTATAGTGTAAATAGACTTACCTTTGTAAAATAAAGCAATTTTGCCTATAAGGACTCATTTGCACGCAATTGTCGTGAAGCATGTTAAAACTGCTTGTCTGAGTTAAAATAATGGTTATTATGCAGTTTGCATTTTCTTATGAGAGAATGATCCAAACCTGGATGTTATAGTGTAAATAGTTAATAGACTTACCTTCATGAAATAAAGCAATTTTGACTATAAGGACTCATTTGCCCCTAATTGTCATAAAGCATGTAAAAACTGCTTGTATGCGTTAAAATAATGGTTAATATGCAGATTGCATTTTCTTATGACAGAATGATCCAAACCTGAATGTTATAGTGTAAATAGACTTACCCTCATGAAATAAAGCAATTTTGCCTATAAGGACTCATTTGCACGCAATTGTCGTGAAGCATGTAAAAACTGCTTGTCTGCGTTAAAATAATGGTTAATATGCAGTTTGCATTTTCTTATGAGAGAATAATCCAAACCTGAATGTTATAGTGTAAATAGACTAACCTTCATAAAATAAAGCAATTTTGCCTATAAGGACTTATTTGCCCCTAATTGTCATAAAGCATGTAAAAACTGCTTGTATGCGTTAAAATAATGGTTAATATGCAGTTTGCATTTTCTTATGAGAGAATGATCCAAACCTGAATGTTAGAGTTTAAGTAAACTTACCTTTGTAAAATAAAGCAATTTTGCCTATAAGGACTCATTTGCACCTAATTGTCGTAAAGCATGTAAAAACTGCTTGTCTGCGTTAAAATAATGGTTAATATGCAGTTTGCATTTTCTTATAAGAGAATGATCCAAACCTGAATGTTATAGTGTAAATAGACTTACCCTCATTAAATAAAGCAATTTTGCCTATAAAGACTCATTTGCACCTAATTGTCGTAAAGCATGTAAAAACTGCTTGTCTGCGTTTAAATAATGGTTAATATGCAGTTTGCATTTTCTAATGAGAGAAAGATCCAAACTTGAATGTTATAGTGTAAATAGACTTACCCTTATGAAATAAAGCAATTTTGCCTATAAAGACTCATTTGCACCTAATTGTCGTAAAGCATGTAAAAACTGCTTGTCTGCGTTTAAATAATGGTTAATATGCACTTTGCATTTTCTTATGAGAGAATGATCCAAACCTGAATGTTATAGTTTAAGTAAACTTACCTTTGTAAAATAAAGCAATTTTGCCTATAAGGACTCACTTGCACCTAATTGTCGTAAAGCATGTAAAAACTGCTTGTCTGCGTTAAAATAATGGTTAATATGCAGTTTGCATTTTATTATAAGAGAATGATCCAAACCTGAATGTTATAGTGTAAATAGACTTACCCTCATGAAATAAAGCAATTTTGCCTATAAAGACTCATTTGCACCTAATTATCGTAAAGCATGTAAAAACTGCTTGTCTGCGTTTAAATAATGGTTAATATGCAGTTTGCATTTTCTTATATGAGAAAGATCCAAACTTGAATGTTATATTGTAAATAGACTTACCCTTCATGAAATAAAGCAATTTTGCCTATAAGGACTCATTTGTCCCTAATTGTCATAAAGCATTTAAAAACTGCTTGTCTGCGTTAAAATAATGGTTAATATGCAGTTTGCATTTTCTTATAAGAGAATGATCCAAACCTGAATGTTTTAGTGTAAATAGACTTACCCTCATGAAATAAAGCAATTTTGCCTATAAGGTCTTATTTGCCCCTAATTGTCATAAAGCATGTAAAAACTGCTTGTATGCGTTAAAATAATGGTTAATATGCAGTTTGCATTTTCTTATGAGAGAATGATCCAAACCTGAATGTTATAGTTTAAGTAAACTTACCTTTGTAAAATAAAGCAATTTTGCCTATAAGGACTTTTCCACCTAATTGTCGTAAAACATGTGAAAACTGCTTGTCTGCGTGAAAATAATAGTAAATATGCAGTTTGCATTCTCTTATGAGACAATGATCCAAACCTGAATGGTATAGTGTAAATAGACTTACCTTAATGAAATAAAGCAATTTTGCCTATAAGGACTCATTTGCCCCTAATTGTCATAAAGCATGTAAAAACTGCTTGTATGCGTTAAAATAATGGTTAATACGTTGTTTGCATTTTCTTATGAGAGAATGATCCAAACCTGAATGTTATAGTGTAAATAGACTTACCCTCATGAAATAAAGCAATTTTGCCTATAAAGACTCATTTGCACCTAATTGTCGTAAAGCATGTAAAAACTGCTTGTATGCGTTAAAATAATGGTTAATATGCAGATTGCATTTTCTTATGACAGAATGATCCAAACCTGAATGTTATAGTGTAAATAGACTTACCTTTGTAAAATAAAGCAATTTTGCCTATAAGGACTCATTTGCACGCAATTGTCGTGAAGCATGTTAAAACTGCTTGTCTGAGTTAAAATAATGGTTATTATGCAGTTTGCATTTTCTTATGAGAGAATGATCCAAACCTGGATGTTATAGTGTAAATAGTTAATAGACTTACCTTCATGAAATAAAGCAATTTTGACTATAAGGACTCATTTGCCCCTAATTGTCATAAAGCATGTAAAAACTGCTTGTATGCGTTAAAATAATGGTTAATATGCAGATTGCATTTTCTTATGACAGAATGATCCAAACCTGAATGTTATAGTGTAAATAGACTTACCTTTGTAAAATAAAGCAATTTTGCCTATAAGCACTCATTTGCACGCAATTGTCGTGAAGCATGTAAAAACTGCTTGTCTGCGTCAAAATGATAGTAAATATGCAGTTTGCATTTTCTTATGAGAGAATGATCCAAACCTGAATGTTATAGTGTAAATAGACTTACCCACATTAAATAAAGCAATTTTGCCTATAAAGACTCATTTGCACCTAATTGTCGTAAAGCATGAAAAAACTGCTTGTCTGCGTTTAAATAATGGTAAATATGCAGAGAGAATAATCCAAACCTGAATGTTATAGTGTAAATAGACTTGCCTTCTTGAAATAAAGCAATTTTGCCTATAAGGACTCATTTGCCCCTAATTGTCATAAAGCATGTAAAAACATGCGTTAAAATAATGGTTAATATGCAGTTCGCATTTTCTTATGAGAGAAAGATCCAAACCTGAATGTTATAGTGTAAATAGACTTACCTTTGTAAAATAAAGCAATTTTGCTTATAAGGACTCATTTGCACGCAATTGTCGTGAAGCATGTAAAAACTGCTTGTCTGCGTGAAAATGATAGTAAATATGCAGTTTGCATTTTCTTATGAGAGAATGATCCAAACCTGAATGTTATAGTGTAAATAGACTTACCCTCATAAAATAAAGCAATTTTGCCTATAAAGACTCATTTGCACCTAATTGTCGTAAAGCATGTAAAAACTGCTTGTCTGCGTTAAAATAATGGTCAATATGCAGTTTGCATTTTCTTATAAGAGAATGATCCAAACCTGAATGTTATAGTGTGAATAGACTTACCCTCATGAAATAAAGCAATTTTGCCTATAAAAGCTCATTTGCACCTAATTGTCGTAAAGCATGTAAAAACTGCTTGTCTGCGTTTAAATAATGGTTAATATTATGCAGTTTGCATTTTCTTATGAGAGAAAGATCCAAACTTGAATGTTATATTGTAAATAGACTTACCCTTCATGAAATAAAGCAATTTTGCCTATAAAGACTCATTTGCACCTAATTGTCATAAAGCATGTAAAAACTGCTTGTATGCGTTAAAATAATAGTTAATATGCAGTTTGCATTTTCTTGTGAGAGAATGTTCCAAACCTGAATGTTATAGTGTAAGTAAACTTACCTTTGTGAAATAAAGCAATTTCGCCTATAAGGACTTATTTGCATTTAATTGTCGTAAAGCATGTAAAAACTGCTTGTCTGCGTGAAAATGATAGTCAATATTCAGTTTGCATTTTCTTATGAGAGAATGATCCAAACCTGAATGTTATAGTGTAAATAGACTTACCCTCATGAAATAAAGCAATTTTGCCTATAAGGACTCATTTGCACCTAATTGTCATAAAGCATGTAAAAACTGCTTGTATGCGTTAAAATAATAGTTAATATGCAGTTTGCATTTTCTTGTGAGAGAATGTTCCAAACCTGAATGTTATAGTGTAAGTAAACTTACCTTTGTGAAATAAAGCAATTTCGCCTATAAGGACTTATTTGCATTTAATTGTCGTAAAGCATGTAAAAACTGTTTGTCTGCGTTAAAATAATGGTTAATATGCAGTTTGCATTTTTTTATGAGAGAATAATCCAAACCTGAATGTTATAGTGTAAATAGACTAACCTTCATAAAATAAAGCAATTTTTCCTATAAGGACTTATTTGCCCCTAATTGTCATAAAGCATGTAAAAACTGCTTGTATGCGTTAAAATAATGGTTAATATGCAGTTTGCATTTTCTTATGTAAGAATGATCCAAACCTGAATGTTATAGTGTAAATAGACTAACCTTCATAAAATAAAGCAATTTTGCCTATAAGGACTTTTCCACCTAATTGTCGTAAAACATGTGAAAACTGCTTGTCTGCGTGAAAATGATAGTAAATATGCAGTTTGCATTCTCTTATGAGAGAATGATCCAAACCTGAATGGTATAGTGTAAATAGACTTACCTTAATGAAATAAAGCAATTTTGCCTATAAGGACTCATTTGCCCCTAATTGTCATAAAGCATGTAAAAACTGCTTGTATGCGTTAAAATAATGGTTAATACGTTGTTTGCATTTTCTTATGAGAGAATGATCCAAACCTGAATGTTATAGTGTAAATAGACTTACCCTCATGAAATAAAGCAATTTTGCCTATAAAGACTCATTTGCACCTAATTGTCGTAAAGCATGTAAAAACTGCTTGTATGCGTTAAAATAATGGTTAATATGCAGATTGCATTTTCTTATGACAGAATGATCCAAACCTGAATGTTATAGTGTAAATAGACTTACCTTTGTAAAATAAAGCAATTTTGCCTATAAGGACTCATTTGCACGCAATTGTCGTGAAGCATGTTAAAACTGCTTGTCTGAGTTAAAATAATGGTTAATATGCAGTTTGCATTTTCTTATGAGAGAATGATCCAAACCTGGATGTTATAGTGTAAATAGTTAATAGACTTACCTTCATGAAATAAAGCAATTTTGACTATAAGGACTCATTTGCCCCTAATTGTCATAAAGCATGTAAAAACTGCTTGTATGCGTTAAAATAATGGTTAATATGCAGATTGCATTTTCTTATGACAGAATGATCCAAACCTGAATGTTATAGTGTAAATAGACTTACCTTTGTAAAATAAAGCAATTTTGCCTATAAGCACTCATTTGCACGCAATTGTCGTGAAGCATGTAAAAACTGCTTGTCTGCGTCAAAATGATAGTAAATATGCAGTTTGCATTTTCTTATGAGAGAATGATCCAAACCTGAATGTTATAGTGTAATTAATAGACTTACCTTAATAAAATAAAGCAATTTTGCCTAATAGGACTCATTTGCCCCTAATTGTCATAAAGCATGTAAACTGCTTGTCAGCGTTAAAATAATGGTTAATATGCAGTTTGCATTTTCTTATGAGAGAATTATCCAAACCTGAATGTTATAGTGTAAATAGACTTACCCCCATGAAATAAAGCAATTTTGCCTATAAAGACTCATTTGCACCTAATTGTCATAAAGCATGTAAAAACTGCTTGTATGCATTAAAATGATAGTAAATATGCAGTTTGCATTTTCTTATGAGAGAATGATCCAAACCTGAATGTTATAGTGTAAATAGACTTACCCTCATGAAATAAAGCAATTTTGCCTATAAAGACTCATTTGCACCTAATTGTCATAAAGCATGTAAAAACTGCTTGTATGCGTTAAAATGATAGTAAATATGCAGTTTGCATTTTCTTATGAGAGAATGATCCAAACCTGAATGTTATAGTGTAAATAGACTTACCCTCATGAAATAAAGCAATTTTGCCTATAAGGACTAATTGCACCTAATTGTCATAAAGCTTGTAAAAACTGCTTGTATGCGTTAAAATAATGGTTAATATGCAGTTTGCATTTTCTTATGAGAGAATGATCCAAACCTGAATGTTATAGTGTAAATAGACTTACCCTCATGAAATAAAGCAATTTTGCCTATAAAGACTCATTTGCACCTAATTGTCGTAAAGCATGTAAAAACTGCTTGTATGTGTTAAAATAATGGTTAATATGCAGTTTGCATTTTCTTATGAGAGAATGATCCAAACCTGAATGTTATAGTGAAAATAGACTTACCTTTGTAAAATAAAGCAATTTTGCCTATAAGGACTCATTTGCACGCATTTGTCGTGAAGCATGTAAAAACTGCTTGTCTGCATGAAAATGATAGTAAATATGCAGTTTGCATTTTCTTATTAGAGAATGATCCAAACCTGAATGTTATAGTGTAAATAGACTTACCCTCATGATATAAAGCAATTTTGCCTATAAAGACACATTTGCACCTAATTGTCGTAAAGCATGTAAAAAATGCTTGTCTGCGTTTAAATAATGGTTAATATGCAGTTTGCATTTTCTTATGAGATAAAGATCCAAACCTGAATGTTATAGTGTAAATAGACTTACCCTTCATGAAATAAAGCAATTTTGCCTATAAGGACTCATTTGCCCCTAATTGTCATAAAGCATGTAAAAACTGCTTGTATGCGTTAAAATAATGGTTAATATGCAGATTGCATTTTCTTATGACAGAATGATCCAAACCTGAATGTTATAGTGTAAATAGACTAACCTTTGTAAAGTAAAGCAATTTTGCCTATAAGGACTCATTTGCACGCAATTGTCGTGAAGCATGTAAAAACTGCTTGTCTGCGTTAAAATAATGGTTAATATGCAGTTTGCATTTTCTTATGAGAGAATGATTCAAACCTGAATGTAATAGTGTAAGTAAACTTACCTTTGTGAAATAAAGCAATTTTGCCTCTAAAGACTCATTTGCAACTAATTGTCGTAAAGCATGTAAAAACTGCTTGTCTGCGTTTAAATAATGGTTAATCTGCAGTTTGCATTTTCTTATGAGAGAATGATCCAAACCTGAATGTTATAGTGTAAATAGACTTACCCTCATGAAATAAAGCAATTTTGCCTATAAAGACTCATTTGCACCTAATTGTCGTAAAGCATGTAAAAACTGCTTGTCTGCGTTTAAATAATGGTTAATCTGCAGTTTGCATTTTCTTATGAGAGAATGATCCAAACCTGAATGTTATAGTGTAAATAGACTTACCTTTGTAAAATAAAGCAATTTTGCCGATAAGGACTCATTTGCACGCAATTGTCGTGAAGCATAAACTGCTTGTCTGCGTTAAAATAATGTTTAATATGCAGTATGCATTTTCTTATGAGAGAATGGTCCAAACCTGAATGTTATAGTGAAAGTAGACTTACCTTTGTGAAATAAAACAATTTTGCCTTTAAGGACTTATTTCCACCTAATTGTCGTAAAACATGTGAAAACTGCTTGTCTGCGTGAAAATGATAGTAAATATGCAGTTTGCATTTTCTTATGAGAGAATGATCCAAACCTGAATGTAATAGTGTAAATAGACTTACCCTCATATAATAATGCACTTTTGCCTATAAGGACTCATTTGCACCTAATTGTCGTAAAGCATGTAAAAACTGCTTGTCAGCGGTAAAATAATGGTTAATATGCAGGTTGCATTTTCTTATGAGAGAATAATCCAAACCTGAATGTTATAGTGTAAATAGACTTACCCTCATGAAATGAAGCAATTTTGCCTATAAGGACTCATTTGCACTTAATTGTCATAAAGCATGTAAAAACTGCTTGTTTCCGTTAAAATAATGGTCAATATGCAATTTGCATTTTCTTATGAGAGAATGATCCAAACCTGAATGTTATAGTGTAAATAGACTTACCTTTGTAAAATAAAGCAATTTTGCCTATAAGGACTCATTTGCACGCAATTGTCGTGAAGCATGTAAAAACTGCTTGTCTGCGTTAAAATAATGGTTAATATGCAGTTTGCATTTTCTTATGAGACAATGATCCAAACCTGAATGTTATAGTGAAAGTAGACTTACCTTTGTGAAATAAAACAATTTTGCCTTTAAGGACTTATTTCCACCTAATTGTCGTAAAACATGTGAAAACTGCTTGTATGCGTTAAAATAATAGTTAATATGCAGTTTGCATTTTCTTATGAGAGAATGATCCAAACCTGAATGGCATAGTGTAAATAGACTTACCTTTGTAAAATAAAGCAATTTTGCCTATAAGGACTCATTTGCACGCAATTGTCGTGAAGCATCTAAAAAATGCTTGTCTGCGTTAAAATAATGGTTAATATGCAGTTTGCATTTTCTTATGAGAGAAAGATCCAAACCTGAATGTTATAGTGTAAATAGACTAACCCTTCATGAAATAAAGCAATTTTGCCTATAAGGACTCATTTGCCCCTAATTGTAATAAAGCATGTAAAAACTGCTTGTATGCGTTAAAATAATGGTTATAATATGCAGTTTGCATGTTCTTATGAGAGAATGATCCAAACCTGAATGTTATAGTGTAAATAGACTTACCCTCATTAAATAAAGCAATTTTGCCTATAAAGACTCATTTGCACCTAATTGTCGTAAAGCATGAAAAAACTGCTTGTCTGCGTTTAAATAATGGTAAATATTATGCAGTTTGCATTTTCTAATGAGAGAATAATCCAAACCTGAATGTTATAGTGTAAATAGACTTACCTTCTTGAAATAAAGCAATTTTGCCTATAAGGACTCATTTGCCCCTAATTGTCATAAAGCATGTAAAAACTGCTTGTATGCGTTAAAATAATGGTTAATATGCAGCTCGCATTTTCTTATGAGAGAATGATCCAAACCTGAATGTTATAGTGTAAATAGACTTACCTTTGTAAAATAAAGCAATTTTGCTTATAAGGACTCATTTGCACGCAATTGTCGTGAAGCATGTAAAAACTGCTTGTCTGCGTGAAAATGATAGTAAATATGCAATTTGCATTTTCTTATGAGAGAATGATCTAAACCTGAATGTTATAGTGTAAATAGACTTACCCTCATAAAATAAAGCAATTTTGCCTATAAAGACTCATTTGCACCTAATTGTCGTAAAGCATGTAAAAACTGCTTGTCTGCGTTTAAATAATGGTTAATATGCAGTTTGCATTTTCTTATGAGAGAAAGATCCAAACCTGAATGTTATAGTGTAAATAGACTTATATTCATGAAATAAAGCAATTTTGCCTATAAGGACTCATTTGCCCCTAATTGTCATAAAGCATGTAAAAACTGCTTGTATGCGTTAAAATAATGGTTAATATGCAGTTTGCATTTTCTTATGAGAGAATGATCCAAACCTGAATGTTATAGTGTAAATAGACTTACCTTTGTAAAATAAAGCAATTTTGCTTATAAGGACTCATTTGCACGCAATTGTCGTGAAGCATGTAAAAACTGCTTGTCTGCGTTAAAATAATGGTTAATATGCAGTTTGCATTTTCTTATGAGAGAATGATCCAAACCTGAATGTTATAGTGAAAGTAGACTTACCTTTGTGAAATAAAACAATTTTGCCTTTAAGGACTTATTTCCACCTAAATGTAGTAAAACATGTGAAAACTGCTTGTCTGCGTGAAAATGATAGTAAATATGCAGTTTGCATTTTCTTATGAGATAATGATCCAAACCTGAATGTCATAGTGTAAATAGACTTACCTTAATAAAATAAAGCAATTTTGCCTATAAGGACTCATTTGCCCCTAATTGTCATAAAGCATGTAAAAACTGCTTGTATGCGTTAAAATAATGGTTAATATGCAGTCTGCATTTTCTTAAAAGAGAATGATCCAAACCTAAATGTTATAGTGTAAATAGACTTACCTTTGTAAAATAAAGCAATTTTGCCTATAAGGACCCATTTGCACGCAATTGTCGTGAAGCATGTAAAAACTGCTTGTCTGCGTTAAAATAATGGTTAATATGCAGTTTGCATTTTCTTATGAGAGAATGATCCAAACCTGAATGTTATAGTGAAAGTAGACTTACCTTTGTGAAATAAAACAATTTTGCCTTTAAGGACTTATTTCCACCTAAATGTAGTAAAACATGTGAAAACTGCTTGTCTGCGTGAAAATGATAGTAAATATGCAGTTTGCATTTTCTTATGAGATAATGATCCAAACCTGAATGTCATAGTGTAAATAGACTTACCTTAATAAAATAAAGCAATTTTGCCTATAAGGACTCATTTGCCCCTAATTGTCATAAAGCATGTAAAAACTGCTTGTATGCGTTAAAATAATGGTTAATATGCAGTTTGCATTTTCTTGTGAGAGAATGATCCAAACCTGAATGTTATAGTGTAAGTAAACTTACCTTTGTGAAATAAAGCAATTTCGCCTATAAGGACTCATTTGCACCTAATTGTCGTAAAGCATGTAAAAACTGCTTGTCTGCGTTAAAATAATGGTTAATATGCAGTTTGCATTTTCTTATAAGAGAATGATCCAAACCTGAATGTTATAGTGTAAATAGACTTACCCTCATGAAATAAAGCAATTTTGCCTATAAAGACTCATTTGCACCTAATTGTCGTAAAGCATGTAAAAACTGCTTGTCTGCGTTTAAATAATGGTTAATATGCAGTTTGCATTTTCTTATGAGAGAATGATCCAAACCTGAATGTTATAGTGTAAGAAAACTTACCTTTGTGAAATAAAGCAATTTCGCCTATAAGGACTCATTTGCACCTAATTGTCGTAAAGCATGTAAAAACTGCTTGTCTGCGTTAAAATAATGGTTAATCTGCAGTTTGCATTTTCTTATGAGAGAATGATCCAAACCTGAATGTTATAGTGTAAATAGACTTACTTTTGTAAAATTAAGCAATTTTGCCAATAAGGACTCATTTGCACCTAATTGTCGTAAAGCATGTAAAAACTGCTTGTCTGCGTTTAAATAATGGTTAATATGCAGTTTGCATTTTCTTATGAGAGAAAGATCCAAACCTGAATGTTATAGTGTAAATAGACTTATATTCATGAAATAAAGCAATTTTGCCTATAAGGACTCATTTGCCCCTAATTGTCATAAAGCATGTAAAAACTGCTTGTATGCGTTAAAATAATGGTTAATATGCAGTTTGCAATTTCTTATGAGAGAATGATCCAAACCTGAATGTTATAGTGTAAATAGACTTACCTTTGTAAAATAAAGCAATTTTGCTTATAAGGACTCATTTGCACGCAATTGTCGTGAAGCATGTAAAAACTGCTTGTCTGCGTTAAAATAATGGTTAATATGCAGTTTGCATTTTCTTTTGAGCGAATGATCCAAACCTGAATGTTATAGTGAAAGTAGACTTACCTTTGTGAAATAAAACAATTTTGCCTTTAAGGACTTATTTCCACCTAAATGTAGTAAAACATGTGAAAACTGCTTGTCTGCGTGAAAATGATAGTAAATATGCAGTTTGCATTTTCTTATGAGATAATGATCCAAACCTGAATGTCATAGTGTAAATAGACTTACCATAATGAAATAAAGCAATTTTGCCTATAAGGACTCATTTGCCCCTAATTGTCATAAAGCATGTAAAAACTGCTTGTATGCGTTAAAATAATGGTTAATATGCAGTCTGCATTTTCTTAAAAGAGAATGATCCAAACCTAAATGTTATAGTGTAAATAGACTTACCTTTGTAAAATAAAGCAATTTTGCCTATAAGGACTCATTTGCACGCAATTGTCGTGAAGCATGTAAAAACTGCTTGTCTGCGTTAAAATAATGGTTAATATGCAGTTTGCATTTTCTTGTGAGAGAATGATCCAAACCTGAATGTTATAGTGTAAGTAAACTTACCTTTGTGAAATAAAGCAATTTTGCCAATAAGGACTCATTTGCACCTAATTGTCGTAAAGCATGTAAAAACTGCTTGTCTGCGTTAAAATAATGGTTAATATGCAGTTTGCATTTTCTTATGAGAGAATAATCCAAACCTGAATGTTATAGTGTAAATAGACTAACCTTCATAAAATAAAGCAATTTTGCCTATAAGGACTCATTTGCACCTAATTGTCGTAAAGCATGTAAAAACTGCTTGTCTGCGTTAAAATAATGGTTAATATGCAGTTTGCATTTTCTTATAAGAGAATGATCCAAACCTGAATGTTATAGTGTAAATAGACTTACCCTCATGAAATAAAGCAATTTTGCCTATAAAGACTCATTTGCACCTAATTGTCGTAAAGCATGTAAAAACTGCTTGTCTGCGTTTAAATAATGGTTAATATGCAGTTTGCATTTTCTTGTGAGAGAATGATCCAAACCTGAATGTTATAGTGTAAGTAAACTTACCTTTGTGAAATTAAGCAATTTCGCCTATAAGGACTCATTTGCACCTAATTGTCGTAAAGCATGTAAAAACTGCTTGACTGCGTTAAAATAATGGTTAATCTGCAGTTTGCATTTTCTTATGAGAGAATGATCCAAACCTGAATGTTATAGTGTAAATAGACTTACCTTTGTAAAATAAAGCAATTTTGCCAATAAGGACTCATTTGCACGCAATTGTCGTGAAGCATAAACTGCTTGTCTGCGTTAAAATAATGTTTAATATGCAGTATGCATTTTCTTATGAGAGAATGGTCCAAACCTGAATGTTATAGTGAAAGTAGACTTACCTTTGTGAAATAAAACAATTTTGCTTTTAAGGACTTATTTCCACCTAATTGTCATAAAACATGTGAAAACTGCTTGTCTGCGTGAAAATGATAGTAAATATGCAGTTTGCATTTTCTTATGAGAGAATGATCCAAACCTGAATGTAATAGTGTAAATAGACTTACCCTCATATAATAAAGCACTTTTGCCTATAAGGACTCATTTGCACCTAATTGTCGTAAAGCATGTAAAAACTGCTTGTCAGCGGTAAAATAATGGTTAATATGCAGTTTGCATTTTCTTATGAGAGAATAATCCAAACCTGAATGTTATAGTGTAAATAGACTAACCTTCATGAAATAAAGCAATTTTGCCTATAAGGACCCATTTGCCCCTAATTGTCATAAAGCATGTAAAACTGCTTGTATGCGTTAAAATAATGGTTAATATGCAGTTTGCATTTTCTTATGAGAGAAGGATCCAAACCTGAATGTTATAGTGTAAATAGATTTACCCTCATGAAATAAAGCAATTTTGCCTATAAGGACTCATTTGCACTTAATTGTCATAAAGCATGTAAAAACTGCTTGTTTGCGTTAAAATAATGGTTAATATGCAGTTTGCATTTTCTTATGAAAGAATGATCCAAACCTGAATTATATAGTGTAATTAATAGACTTACCTTAATAAAATAAAGCAATTTTGCCTAATAGGACTCATTTGCCCCTAATTGTCATAAAGCATGTAAACTGCTTGTCAGCGTTAAAATAATGGTTAATATGCAGTTTGCATTTTCTTATGAGAGAATTATCCAAACCTGAATGTTATAGTGTAAATAGACTTACCTTTGTAAAATAAAGCAATTTTGCCTATAAGGACTCATTTGCACGCAATTGTCGTAAAGCATGTAAAAACTGCTTGTCTGCGTAAAAATAATGGTTAATATGCAGATTGCATTTTCTTATGACAGAATGGTCCAAACCTGAAGGTTATAGTGTAAAAAGACTAACCTTTGTAAAATAAAGCAATTTTGCCTATAAGGACTCATGTGCACGCAATTGTCGTGAAGCATGTTAAAACTGCTTGTCTGCGTTAAAATAATGGTTAATATGCAGTTTGCATTTTCTTATGAGAGAATGATCCAAACCTGAATGTTATAGTGTAAATAGTTAATAGACTTACCTTCTTGAAATAAAGCAATTTTGCCTATAAGGACTCATTTGCCCCTAATTGTCATAAAGCATGTAAAAACTGCTTGTATGCGTTAAAATGATAGTAAATATGCAGTTTGCATTTTCTTATGAGAGAATGATCCAAACCTGAATGTTATAGTGTAAATAGACTTACCCTCATAAAATAAAGCAATTTTGCCTATAAAGACTCATTTGCACCTAATTGTCGTAAAGCATGTAAAAACTGCTTGTATGCGTTAAAATAATGGTTAATATGCAGATTGCATTTTCTTATGACAGAATGGTCCAAACCTGAATGTTAATTTGTAAATAGACTAACCTTTGTAAAATAAAGCAATTTTGCCTATAAGGACTCATGTGCACGCAATTGTCGTGAAGCATGTAAAAACTGCTTGTCTGCGTAAAAATAATGGTTAATTAGCAGTTTGCATTTTCTTATGAGAGAATAATCCAAACCTGAATGTTATAGTGAAAATAGACTAACCTTCATAAAATAAAGCAATTTTGCCTATAAGGACCCATTTGCCCCTAATTGTCATAAAGCATGTAAAAACTGCTTGTATGCGTTAAAATAATGGTTAATATGCAGTTTGCATTTTCTTATGAGAGAATGATCCAAACCTGAATGTTATAGTGTAAATAGACTTACCCTCATGAAATAAAGCAATTTTTCCTATAAGGACTCATTTGCCCCTAATTGTCATAAAGCATGTAAAAACAACTTGTCAGCGTTAAAATAATGGTTAATATGCAGTTTGAATTTTCTTATGAGAGAATGATCCAAACCTGAATGTTATAGTGTAAATAGACTTACCCTCATGAAATAAAGCAATTTTTCCTATAAGGACTCATTTGCCCCTAATTGTCATAAAGCATGTAAAAACAACTTGTCAGCGTTAAAATAATGGTTAATATGCAGTTTGCATTTTCTTATGAGAGAATGATCCAAACCTCAATGCTATAGTGTAAATAGACTTACCTTTGTAAAATAAAGCAATTTTGCCTATAAGGATTCATTTGCACGCAATTGTCGTGTAGCATGTAAAAACTGCTTGTTTGCGTTCAAATAATGGTTAATATGCAGTTTGCATTTTCTTATGAGAGAATGACCCAAACCTAAATGTTATAGTGTAAATAGACTTACCTTCATGAAATAAAGCAATTTTTCCTATAAGGACTCATTTGCCCCTAATTGTCATAAAGCATGTAAAAACAACTTGTCAGCGTTAAAATAATGGTTAATATGCAGTTTGCATTTTCTTATGAGAGAATGATCCAAACCTGAATATTATAGTGTAAATAGACTAACCTTTGTAAAATAAAGCAATTTTGCCTATAAGGACTCATTTGCACGCAATTGTCGTGAAGCATGTAAAAACTGCTTGTCTGCGTGAAAATGATACTAAATATGCAGTTTGCATTTTCTTATGAGAGAATGATCCAAACCTAAATGTTATAGTGTAAATAGACTTACCCTCATGAAATAAAGCAATTTTGCCTATAAAGACTCATTTGCACCTAATTGTCGTAAAGCATGTAAAAACTGCTTGTCTGCGTTTAAATAATGGTTAATATGCAGTTTGCATTTTCTTATGAGAGAATGATCCAAACCTGAATGTTATAGTGTAAATAGACTTACCTTTGTAAAATAAAGCAATTTTGCCTATAAGGACTCATTTGCACGCAATTATCGTGAAGCATGTAAAAACTGCTTGTCTGCGTTAAAATAATGGTTAATATGCAGTTTGCATTTTCTTATGAGAGAATGATCCAAACCTAAATGTTATAGTGTAAATAGACTTACCTTCATGAAATAAAGCAATTTTGCCTATAGGGACTCATTTGCCCAAAATTGTCATAAAGCATGTAAAAACTGCTTGTCAGCGTTAAAATAATGGTTAATATGCAGTTTGAATTTTCTTATGAGAGAATGATCCAAACCTGAATGTTATAGTGTAAATAGACTTACCTTCATGAAATAAAGCAATTTTGCCTATAAGGACTCATTTGCCCCTAATTGTCATAAAGCATGAAAAAACTGCTTGTATGCGTTAAAATAATGTATAATATGCAGTTTGCATTTTCTTATGAGAGAATGATCCAAACCTGAATGTTATAGTGAAAATAGACTTACCTTTGTAAAATAAAGCAATTTTGCCTATAAGGACTCATTTGCACGCAATTGTCGTGAAGCATGTAAAAACTGCTTGTCTGCGTTAAAATAATGGTTAATATGCAGTTTGCATTTTCTTATGAGAGAATGATCCAAACCTGAATGTTATAGTGTAAATAGACTTACCTTTGTGAAATAAAGCAATTTTGCCTATAGGGACTCATTTGCCCCTAATTGTCATAAAGCATGTAAAAACTGCTTGTATGCGTTAAAATAATGTATAATATGCAGTTTGCATTTTCTTATGAGAGAATGATCCAAACCTGAATGTTATAGTGTAAATAGACTTACCCTCATGAAATAAAGCAATTTTGCCTATAAAGATTCATTTGCACCTAATTGTCGTAAAGCATGTAAAAACTGCTTGTCTGCGTTTAAATAATGGTTAATATGCAGTTTGCATTTTCTTATGAGAGAATGATCCAAACCTGAATGTTATAGTGTAAATAGACTTACCTTTGTAAAATAAAGCAATTTTGCCTATAGGGACTCATTTGCCCCTAATTGTCATAAAGCATGTAAAAACTGCTTGTATGCGTTAAAATAATGTATAATATGCAGTTTGCATTTTCTTATGAGAGAATGATCCAAACCTAAATGTTGTAGTGTAAATAGACTTACCTTCATGAAATAAAGCAATTTTGCCTATAAGGACTCATTTGCCCCTAATTGTCATAAAGCATGTAAAAACTGCTTGTATGCGATAAAATAAAGTATAATATGCAGTTTGCATTTTCTTATGAGAGAATGATCCAAACCTGAATGTTATAGTGTAAATAGACTTACCCTCATGAAATAAAGCAATTTTGCCTATAAGGACTCATTTGCCCTAAATTGTCATAAAGCATGTAAAAACTGCTTGTATGCGTTAAAATAATGGTTAATATGCAGTTTGAATTTTCTTGTGAGAGAATTATCCAAACCTGAATATTATAGTGTAAATTGACTTACCTTCATGAAATAAAGCAATTTTGCCTATAAGGACTCATTTGCCCCTAATTGTCATAAAGCATGTAAAAACTGCTTGTATGCGATAAAATAAAGTATAATATGCAGTTTGCATTTTCTTATGAGAGAATGATCCAAACCTGAATGTTATAGTGTAAATAGACTTACCTTCATGAAATAAAGCAATTTTGCCTATAAGGACTCATTTGCCCCTAATTGTCATAAAGCATGTAAAAACTGCTTGTATGCGATAAAATAAAGTATAATATGCAGTTTGCATTTTCTTATGAGAGAATGATCCAAACCTGAATGTTATAGTGTATATAGACTTACTCTCATGAAATAAAGCAATTTTGCCTATAAAGATTCATTTGCACCTAATTGTCGTAAAGCATTTAAAAACTGCTTGTCTGCGTTTAAATAATGGTTAATATGCAGTTTTGCATTTTCTTATGAGAGAATGATCCAAACCTATATGTTATAGTGTAAATAGACTTACCTTTGTAAAATAAAGCAATTTTGCCTATAAGGACTCATTTGCACCTAATTGTCATAAAGCATGAAAAAACTGCTTGTCAGCGTTAAAATAATGGTTAATATGCAGTTTGCATTTTCTTATGAGAGAATGATCCAAACCTAAATGTTATAGTGTAAATAGACTTACCTTCATGAAATAAAGCAATTTTGCCTATAGAGACTCATTTGCCCCTAATTGTCATAAAGCATGAAAAAACTGCTTGTCAGCGTTAAAATAATGGTTAATATGCAGTTTGCATTTTCTTATGAGAGAATGATCCAAACCTGAATGTTATAGTGTAAATAGACTTACCTTCATGAAATAAAGCAATTTTGCCTATAAGGACTCATTTGCCCCTAATTGTCATAAAGCATGTAAAAACTGCTTGTATGCGTTAAAATAATAGTTAATATGCAGTTTGCATTTTCTTATGAGAGAATGATCCAAACCTGAATGTTATAGTTTAAGTAAACTTACCTTTGTAAAATAAAGCAATTTTGCCTTTATAGACTCATTTGCTCCTAATTGTCATAAAGCATGTAAAAACTGCTTGTATGCGTTAAAATAATGGTTAATATGCAGTTGCATTTTCTTATGAGAGAATGATCCAAACCTGAATGTTATAGTGTAAATAGACTTACCCTCATGAAATAAAGCAATTTTGCCTATAAAGACTCATTTGCACCTAATTGTCGTAAAGCATGCAAAAACTGCTGGTCTGCGTTTAAATAATGGTTAATATGCAGTTTGCATTTTCTTATGAGAGAATGATCCAAACCTGAATGTTATAGTGAAAATAGACTTACCTTTGTAAAATAAAGCAATTTTGCCTATAAGGACCCATTTGCACGCAATTGTCGTGAAGCATGTAAAAACTGCTTGTCTGCGTTAAAATAATGGTTAATATGCAGTTTGCATTTTCTCATGAGAGAATGATCCAAACCTGAATGTTATAGTGAAAGTAGACTAACCTTTGTGAAATAAAGCAATTTTGCCTATAAGGACTCATTTGCACGCAATTGTCGTGAAGCATGTAAAAACTTAATGTCTGCGTGACTGTGATAGTCAATATTCAGTTTGCATTTTCTTATGAGAGAATGATCCAAACCTGAATGTTATAGTGTAAATAGACTTACCCTCATGAAATAAAGCAATTTTGCCTATAAAGACTCATTTGCACCTAATTGTCGTAAAGCATGTAAAACCTGCTTGTCTGCGTTTAAATAATGGTTAATATGCAGTTTGCATTTTCTTATGAGAGAATGATCCAAACCTGAATGTTATAGTGTAAATAGACTTACCCTCATGAAATAAAGCAATTTTGCCTATAAAGACTCATTAGCACCTAATTGTCGTGAAGCATGTAAAAACTGCTTGTCTGCGTTAAAATAATGGTTTATATGCAGTTTGCATTTTCTTATGAGAGAATGATCCAAACCTGAATGTTATAGTGAAAGTAGACTTACCTTTGTGAAATGAAACAATTTTGCCTTTATGGACTTATTTGCACCTAATTGTCGTAAACCATGTAAAAACTGCTTGTATGCGTTAAAATAATAGTTAATATGCAGTTTGCATTTTCCTGTGAGAGAATGATCCAGACCTGAATGTTATAGTGTAAGTAAACTTACCTTTGTGAAATAAAGCAATTTTGCCTATAAGGACTCATTTGCACCTAATTGTCGTAAAGCATGTCAAAACTGCTTGTCTGCGGTAAAATAATGGACAATTAGAAGTTTGCATTTTCTTATGAGAGAATAATCCAAACCTGAATGTTATAGTGTAAATAGACTAACCTTCATAAAATAAAGCAATTTTGCCTATAAGGACCCATTTGCCCCTAATTGTCATAAAGCATGTAAAAACTGCTTGTATGCGTTAAAATAATGGTTAATATGCAGTTTGCATTTCTTATGAGAGAATGATCCAAACCTGAATGTTATAGTGTAAATAGACTTACCCTCATGAAATAAAGCAATTTTGCCTATAAGGACTCATTTGCCCATAATTGTCATAAAGCATGTAAAAACTACTTGTATGCGTTAAAATAATGGTAAATATGCAGTTTGCATTTTCTTATGAGAGAATGATCCAAACCTGAATATTATAGTGTAAATATACTAAACTTTGTGAAATAAAGCAATTTTGCCTATAAGGACTCATTTGCACGCAATTGTCGTGAAGCATGTAAAAACTGCTTGTCTGCGTGAAAATGATAGTAAATATGCAGTTTGCATTTTCTTATGAGAGAATGATCCAAACCTGAATGTTATAGTGTAAATAGACTTACCCTCATGAAATAAAGCAATTTTGCCTATAAAGACTCATTTGCACCTAATTGTCGTAAAGCATGTAAAACCTGTTTGTCTGCGTTTAAATAATGGTTAATATGCAGTTTGCATTTTCTTATGAGAGAATGATCCAAACCTAAATGTTATAGTGTAAATAGACTTACTTTTGTAAAATAAAGCAATTTTGCCTATAAGGACTCATTTGCACCTAATTGTCATAAAGCTTGTAAAAACTGCTTGTATGCGTTAAAATAATAGTTAATATGCAGTTTGCACTTTCTTATGAGAGAATGATCTAAACCTGAATGTTATAGTTTAAGTAAACTTACCTTTGTAAAATAAAGCAATTTTGCCTATATAGACTCATTTGCCCCTAATTGTCATAAAGCATGTAAAAACTGCTTGTATGCGTTAAAATAATAGTTAATTATGCAGTTTGCACTTTCTTATGAGAGAATGATCTAAACCTGAATGTTATAGTTTAAGTAAACTCACCTTTGTAAAATAAAGCAATTTTGCCTATATAGACTCATTTGCCTCTAATTGTCGTAAAGCATGTAAAAACTGCTGGTCTGCGTTTAAATAATGGTTAATATGCAGTTTGCATTTTCTTATGAGAGAATGATCCAAACCTGAATGTTATAGTGTAAATAGACTTACCCTCATGAAATAAAGCAATTTTGCCTATAAAGACTCATTTGCACCTAATTGTCGTAAAGCATGTAAAACCTGCTTGTCTGCGTTTAAATAATGGTTAATATGCAGTTTGCATTTTCTTATGAGAGAATGATCCAAACCTAAATGTTATAGTGTAAATAGACTTACCTTTGTAAAATAAAGCAATTTTGCCTATAAGGACTCATTTGCACCTAATTGTCATAAAGCTTGTGAAAACTGCTTGTATGCGGTAAAATAATAGTTAATATAAGTTTGCACTTTCTTATGAGAGAATGATCTAAACCTGAATGTTATAGTTTAAGTAAACTTACCTTTGTAAAATAAAGCAATTTTGCCTATATAGACTCATTTGCCCCTAATTGTCATAAAGCATGTAAAAACTGCTTGTATGCGTTAAGATAATGGTTAATATGCAGTTTGCATTTTCTTATGAGAGAATGATCCAAACCTGAATGTAATAGTGTAAATAGACTTACCTTTGTAAAATAAAGCAATTTTGCCTATAAGGACTCATTTGCACGCAATTGTCGTGAAGCATGTAAAAACTTAATGTCTGCGTGAAAGTGATAGTCAATATTCAGTTTGCATTTTCTTATGAGAGAATGATCCAAACCTGAATGTTATAGTGTAAATAGACTTACCCTCATGAAATAAAGCAATTTTGCCTATAAGGACTCATTTGCACCTAATTGTCATAAAGCATGTAAAAACTGCTTGTATGCGTTAAAATAATAGTTAATATGCAGTTTGCATTTTCTTGTGAGAGAATGATCCAAACCTAAATGTTATAGTGTAAGTAAACTTACCTTTGTGAAATAAAGCAATTTTGCTTATAAAGACTCATTTGCACCTAATTGTCGTTAAGCATGTAAAAACTGCTTGTCTGCGTTTAAATAATGGTTAAAATGTAGTTTGCATTTTCTTATGAGAGAATGATCCAAACCTGAATGTTATAGTGTAAATAGACTTACCTTCATGAAATAAAGCAATTTTGCCTATAGGGACTCATTTGCCCAAAATTGTCATAAAGCATGTAAAAACTGCTTGTCAGCGTTAAAATAATGGTTAATATGCAGTTTGAATTTTCTTATGAGAGAATGATCCAAACCTGAATGTTATAGTGTAAATAGACTTACCTTCATGAAATAAAGCAATTTTGCCTATAAGGACTCATTTGCCCCTAATTGTCATAAAGCATGAAAAAACTGCTTGTATGCGTTAAAATAATGTATAATATGCAGTTTGCATTTTTTTATGAGAGAATGATCCAAACCTGAATGTTATAGTGAAAATAGACTTACCTTTGTAAAATAAAGCAATTTTGCCTATAAGGACTCATTTGCACGCAATTGTCGTGAAGCATGTAAAAACTGCTTGTCTGCGTTAAAATAATGGTTAATATGCAGTTTGCATTTTCTTATGAGAGAATGATCCAAACCTGAATGTTATAGTGTAAATAGACTTACCTTTGTGAAATAAAGCAATTTTGCCTATAGGGACTCATTTGCCCCTAATTGTCATAAAGCATGTAAAAACTGCTTGTCAGCGTTAAAATAATGGTTAACATGCAGTTTGCATTTTCTTATGAGAGAATGATCCAAACCTGAATGTTATAGTGTAAATAGACTTACCTTCATGAAATAAAGCAATTTTGCCTATAAGGACTAATTTGCTCCTAATTGTAATAAAGCATGTAAAAACTGCTTGTATGCGTTAAAATAATGTATAATATGCAGTTTGCATTTTCTTATGAGAGAATGATCCAAACCTGAATGTATAGTGTAAATAGACTTACCCTCATGAAATAAAGCAATTTTGCCTATAAGGACTCATTTGCCCCAAATTGTCATAAAGCATGTAAAAACTGCTTGTATGCGTTAAAATAATAGTTAATATGCAGTTTGCATTTTCTTGTGAGAGAATGATCCAAACCTAAATGTTATAGTGTAAGTAAACTTACCTTTGTGAAATAAAGCAATTTTGCTTATAAAGACTCATTTGCACCTAATTGTCGTTAAGCATGTAAAAACTGCTTGTCTGCGTTTAAATAATGGTTAAAATGTAGTTTGCATTTTCTTATGAGAGAATGATCCAAACCTGAATGTTATAGTGTAAATAGACTTACCTTCATGAAATAAAGCAATTTTGCCTATAGGGACTCATTTGCCCCTAATTGTCATAAAGCATGTAAAAACTGCTTGTCAGCGTTAAAATAATGGTTAATATGCAGTTTGAATTTTCTTATGAGAGAATGATCCAAACCTGAATGTTATAGTGTAAATAGACTTACCCTCATGAAATAAAGCAATTTTGCCTATAAGGACTCATTTGCCCATAATTGTCATAAAGCATGTAAAAACTACTTGTATGCGTTAAAATAATGGTAAATATGCAGTTTGCATTTTCTTATGAGAGAATGATCCAAACCTGAATATTATAGTGTAAATATACTAAACTTTGTGAAATAAAGCAATTTTGCCTATAAGGACTCATTTGCACGCAATTGTCGTGAAGCATGTAAAAACTGCTTGTCTGCGTGAAAATGATAGTAAATATGCAGTTTGCATTTTCTTATGAGAGAATGATCCAAACCTGAATGTTATAGTGTAAATAGACTTACCCTCATGAAATAAAGCAATTTTGCCTATAAAGACTCATTTGCACCTAATTGTCGTAAAGCATGTAAAACCTGTTTGTCTGCGTTTAAATAATGGTTAATATGCAGTTTGCATTTTCTTATGAGAGAATGATCCAAACCTAAATGTTATAGTGTAAATAGACTTACTTTTGTAAAATAAAGCAATTTTGCCTATAAGGACTCATTTGCACCTAATTGTCATAAAGCTTGTAAAAACTGCTTGTATGCGTTAAAATAATAGTTAATATGCAGTTTGCACTTTCTTATGAGAGAATGATCTAAACCTGAATGTTATAGTTTAAGTAAACTTACCTTTGTAAAATAAAGCAATTTTGCCTATATAGACTCATTTGCCCCTAATTGTCATAAAGCATGTAAAAACTGCTTGTATGCGTTAAAATAATAGTTAATTATGCAGTTTGCACTTTCTTATGAGAGAATGATCTAAACCTGAATGTTATAGTTTAAGTAAACTCACCTTTGTAAAATAAAGCAATTTTGCCTATATAGACTCATTTGCCTCTAATTGTCGTAAAGCATGTAAAAACTGCTGGTCTGCGTTTAAATAATGGTTAATATGCAGTTTGCATTTTCTTATGAGAGAATGATCCAAATCTGAATGTTATAGTGTAAATAGACTTACCCTCATGAAATAAAGCAATTTTGCCTATAAAGACTCATTTGCACCTAATTGTCGTAAAGCATGTAAAACCTGCTTGTCTGCGTTTAAATAATGGTTAATATGCAGTTTGCATTTTCTTATGAGAGAATGATCCAAACCTAAATGTTATAGTGTAAATAGACTTACCTTTGTAAAATAAAGCAATTTTGCCTATAAGGACTCATTTGCACCTAATTGTCATAAAGCTTGTGAAAACTGCTTGTATGCGGTAAAATAATAGTTAATATAAGTTTGCACTTTCTTATGAGAGAATGATCTAAACCTGAATGTTATAGTTTAAGTAAACTTACCTTTGTAAAATAAAGCAATTTTGCCTATATAGACTCATTTGCCCCTAATTGTCATAAAGCATGTAAAAACTGCTTGTATGCGTTAAGATAATGGTTAATATGCAGTTTGCATTTTCTTATGAGAGAATGATCCAAACCTGAATGTAATAGTGTAAATAGACTTACCTTTGTAAAATAAAGCAATTTTGCCTATAAGGACTCATTTGCACGCAATTGTCGTGAAGCATGTAAAAACTTAATGTCTGCGTGAAAGTGATAGTCAATATTCAGTTTGCATTTTCTTATGAGAGAATGATCCAAACCTGAATGTTATAGTGTAAATAGACTTACCCTCATGAAATAAAGCAATTTTGCCTATAAGGACTCATTTGCACTTAATTGTCATAAAGCATGTAAAAACTGCTTGTATGCGTTAAAATAATAGTTAATATGCAGTTTGCATTTTCTTGTGAGAGAATGATCCAAACCTAAATGTTATAGTGTAAGTAAACTTACCTTTGTGAAATAAAGCAATTTTGCTTATAAAGACTCATTTGCACCTAATTGTCGTTAAGCATGTAAAAACTGCTTGTCTGCGTTTAAATAATGGTTAAAATGTAGTTTGCATTTTCTTATGAGAGAATGATTCAAACCTGAATGTTATAGTGTAAATAGACTTACCTTCATGAAATAAAGCAATTTTGCCTATAGGGACTCATTTGCCCAAAATTGTCATAAAGCATGTAAAAACTGCTTGTCAGCGTTAAAATAATGGTTAATATGCAGTTTGAATTTTCTTATGAGAGAATGATCCAAACCTGAATGTTATAGTGTAAATAGACTTACCTTCATGAAATAAAGCAATTTTGCCTATAAGGACTCATTTGCCCCTAATTGTCATAAAGCATGAAAAAACTGCTTGTATGCGTTAAAATAATGTATAATATGCAGTTTGCATTTTCTTATGAGAGAATGATCCAAACCTGAATGTTATAGTGAAAATAGACTTACCTTTGTAAAATAAAGCAATTTTGCCTATAAGGACTCATTTGCACGCAATTGTCGTGAAGCATGTAAAAACTGCTTGTCTGCGTTAAAATAATGGTTAATATGCAGTTTGCATTTTCTTATGAGAGAATGATCCAAACCTGAATGTTATAGTGTAAATAGACTTACCTTTGTGAAATAAAGCAATTTTGCCTATAGGGACTCATTTGCCCCTAATTGTCATAAAGCATGTAAAAACTGCTTGTCAGCGTTAATATAATGGTTAACATGCAGTTTGCATTTTCTTATGAGAGAATGATCCAAACCTGAATGTTATAGTGTAAATAGACTTACCTTCATGAAATAAAGCAATTTTGCCTATAAGGACTAATTTGATCCTAATTGTAATAAAGCATGTAAAAACTGCTTGTATGCGTTAAAATAATGTATAATATGCAGTTTGCATTTTCTTATGAGAGAATGATCCAAACCTGAATGTTATAGTGTAAATAGACTTACCCTCATGAAATAAAGCAATTTTGCCTATAAGGACTCATTTGCCCCAAATTGTCATAAAGCATGTAAAAACTACTTGTATGCGTTAAAATAATAGTTAAATGCAGTTTGCATTTTCTTATGAGAGAATGATCCAAACCTGAATATTATAGTAAAAATAGACTTACCTTTGTAAAATAAAGCAATTTTGCCTATAAGGACTCATTTGCACGCAATTGTCGTGAAGCATGTAAAAACTTAATGTCTGCGTGAAAGTGATAGTCAATATTCAGTTTGCATTTTCTTATGAGAGAATGATCCAAACCTGAATGTTATAGTGTAAATAGACTTACCCTCATGAAATAAAGCAATTTTGCCTATAAGGACTCATTTGCCCCTAATTGTCATAAAGCATGTAAAAACTGCTTGTCAGCGTTAAAATAATGGTTAACACGCAGTTTGCATTTTCTTATGAGAGAATGATCCAAACCTGAATGTTATAGTGTAAATAGACTTACCCTCATAAAATAAAGCAATTTTTCCTATAAGGACTCATTTGCCCCTAATTGTCATAAAGCATGTAAAAACTACTTGTCAGCGTTAAAATAATGGTTAATATGCAGTTTGCATTTTCTTATGAGAGAATGATCCAAACCTGAATATTATAGTGTAAATAGACTAACCTTTGTAAAATAAAGCAATTTTGCCTATAAGGACTCATTTGCACGCAATTGTCGTGAAGCATGTAAAAACTGCTTGTCTGCGTGAAAATGATACTAAATATGCAGTTTGCATTTTCTTATGAGAGAATGATCCAAACCTGAATGTTATAGTGTAAATAGACTTACCCTCATGAAATAAAGCAATTTTGCCTATAAAGACTCATTTGCACCTAATTGTCGTAAAGCATGTAAAAACTGCTTGTCTGCGTTTAAATAATGGTTAATATGCAGTTTGTATTTTCTTATGAGAGAATGATCCAAACCTGAATGTTATAGTGTAAATAGACTTACCTTTGTAAAATAAAGCAATTTTGCCTATAAGGACTCATTTGCACGCAATTATCGTGAAGCATGTAAAAACTGCTTGTCTGCGTTAAAATAATGGTTAATATGCAGTTTGCATTTTCTTATGAGAGAATGATCCAAACCTAAATGTTATAGTGTAAATAGACTTACCTTCATGAAATAAAGCAATTTTGCCTATAGGGACTCATTTGCCCATAATTGTCATAAAGCATGTAAAAACTGCTTGTCAGCGTTAAAATAATGGTTAATATGCAGTTTGAATTTTCTTATGAGAGAATGATCCAAACCTGAATGTTATAGTGTAAATAGACTTACCTTCATGAAATAAAGCAATTTTGCCTATAAGGACTCATTTGCCCTTAATTGTCATAAAGCATGAAAAAACTGCTTGTATGCGTTAAAATAATGTATAATATGCAGTTTGCATTTTCTTATGAGAGAATGATCCAAACCTGAATGTTATAGTGAAAATAGACTTACGTTTGTAAAATAAAGCAATTTTGCCTATAAGGACTCATTTGCACGCAATTGTCGTGAAGCATGTAAAAACTGCTTGTCTGCGTTAAAATAATGGTTAATATGCAGTTTGCATTTTCTTATGAGAGAATGATCCAAACCTGAATGTTATAGTGTAAATAGACTTACCTTTGTGAAATAAAGCAATTTTGCCTATAAGGACTCATTTGCCCCTAATTGTCATAAAGCATGTAAAAACTGCTTGTATGCGTTAAAATAATGTATAATATGCAGTTTGCATTTTCTTATGAGAGAATGATCCAAACCTGAATGTTATAGTGTAAATAGACTTACCCTCATGAAATAAAGCAATTTTGCCTATAAAGATTCATTTGCACCTAATTGTCGTAAAGCATGTAAAAACTGCTTGTCTGCGTTTAAATAATGGTTAATATGCAGTTTGCATTTTCTTATGAGAGAATGATCCAAACCTGAATGTTATAGTGTAAATAGACTTACCTTTGTAAAATAAAGCAATTTTGCCTATAGGGACTCATTTGCCCCTAATTGTCATAAAGCATGTAAAAACTGCTTGTCAGCGTTAAAATAATGGTTAATATGCAGTTTGCATTTTCTTATGAGAGAATGATCCAAACCTGAATGTTATAGTGTAAATAGACTAAACTTCATGAAATAAAGCAATTTTGCCTATAAGGACTCATTTGCCCCTAATTGTCATAAAGCATGTAAAAACTGCTTGTATGCGATAAAATAAAGTATAATATGCAGTTTGCATTTTCTTATGAGAGAATGATCCAAACCTGAATGTTATAGTGTAAATAGACTTACCCTCATGAAATAAAGCAATTTTGCCTATAAGGACTCATTTGCTCTAAATTGTCATAAAGCATGTAAAAACTGCTTGTATGCGTTAAAATAATGGTTAATATGCAGTTTGCATTTGCTTGTGAGAGAATTATCCAAACCTGAATATTATAGTGTAAATTGACTTACCTTTGTAAAATAAAGCAATTTTGCCTATAAGGACTCATTTGCACGCAATTGTCGTGAAGCATGTAAAAACTGCTTGTCTGCGTGAAAATGATAGTAAATATGCAGTTTGCATTTTCTTATGAGAGAATGATCCAAACCTGAATGTTATAGTGTATATAGACTTACTCTCATGAAATAAAGCAATTTTGCCTATAAAGATTCATTTGCACCTAATTGTCGTAAAGCATTTAAAAACTGCTTCTCTGCGTTTAAATAATGGTTAATATGCAGTTTTGCATTTTCTTATGAGAGAATGATCCAAACCTGAATGTTATAGTGTAAATAGACTTACCCTCATGAAATAAAGCAATTTTGCCTATAAAGACTCATTTGCACCTAATTGTCGTAAAGCATGTAAAAACTGCTTGTCTTCGTTTAAATAATGGTTAATATGCAGTTTGCATTTTCTTATGAGAGAATGATCCGAACCTGAATGTTATAGTGTAAATAGACTTACCTTTGTAAAATAAAGCAATTTTGCCTATAAGGACTCATTTGCACGCAATTGTCGGAAGCATGTAAAAACTGCTTGTCTGCGTTAAAATAATGGTTAATATGCAGTTTGCATTTTCTTATGAGAGAATGATCCAAACCTGAATGTTATAGTGTAAATAGACTTACCTTCATGAAATAAAGCAATTTTGCCTATAAGGACTCATTTGCCCCTAATTGTCATAAAGCATGTAAAAACTGCTTGTATGCGTTAAAATAATAGTTAATATGCAGTTTGCATTTTCTTATGAGAGAATGATCCAAACCTGAATGTTATAGTTTAAGTAAACTTACCTTTGTAAAATAAAGCAATTTTGCCTTTATAGACTCATTTGCTCCTAATTGTCATAAAGCATGTAAAAACTGCTTGTATGCGTTAAAATAATGGTTAATATGCAGTTGCATTTTCTTATGAGAGAATGATCCAAACCTGAATGTTATAGTGTAAATAGACTTACCCTCATGAAATAAAGCAATTTTGCCTATAAAGACTCATTTGCACCTAATTGTCGTAAAGCATGTAAAAACTGCTGGTCTGCGTTTAAATAATGGTTAATATGCAGTTTGCATTTTCTTATGAGAGAATGATCCAAACCTGAATGTTATAGTGTAAATAGACTTACCTTTGTAAAATAAAGCAATTTTGCCTATAGGGACTCATTTGCCCCTAATTGTCATAAAGCATGTAAAAACTGCTTGTATGCGTTAAAATAATGGTTAATATGCAGTTGCATTTTCTTATGAGAGAATGATCCAAACCTGAATGTTATAGTGTAAATAGACTAACCCTCATGAAATAAAGCAATTTTGCCTATAAAGACTCATTAGCACCTAATTGTCGTAAAGCATGTAAAAACTGCAGGTCTGCGTTTAAATAATGGTTAATATGCAGTTTGCATTTTCTTATGAGAGAATGATCCAAACCTGAATGTTATAGTGTAAATAGACTTACCCTCATGAAATAAAGCAATTTTGCCTATAAAGACTCATTAGCACCTAATTGTCGTGAAGCATGTAAAAACTGCTTGTCTGCGTTAAAATAATGGTTTATATGCAGTTTGCATTTTCTTATGAGAGAATGATCCAAACCTGAATGTTATAGTGAAAGTAGACTTACCTTTGTGAAATGAAACAATTTTGCCTTTATGGACTTATTTGCACCTAATTGTCGTAAACCATGTAAAAACTGCTTGTCTGCGTGAAAATGATAGTCAATATTCAGTTTGCATTTTCTTATGATAGAATGATCCAAACCTGAATGTTATAGTGTAAATAGACTTACCCTCATGAAATAAAGCAATTTTGCCTATAAAGACTCATTTGCACCTAATTGTCATAAAGCATGTAAAAACTGCTTGTATGCGTTAAAATAATAGTTAATATGCAGTTTGCATTTTCTTGTGTGAGAATGATCCAGACCTGAATGTTATAGTGTAAGTAAACTTACCTTTGTGAAATAAAGCAATTTTGCCTATAAGGACTCATTTGCACCTAATTGTCGTAAAGCATGTCAAAACTGCTTGTCTGCGGTAAAATAATGGTTAATTAGAAGTTTGCATTTTCTTATGAGAGAATAATCCAAACCTGAATGTTATAGTGTAAATAGACTAACCTTCATAAATTAAAGCAATTTTGCCTATAAGGACCTATTTGCCTCTAATTGTCATAAAGCATGTAAAAACTGCTTGTATGCGTTAAAATAATGGTTAATATGCAGTTTGCATTTCTTATGAGAGAATGATCCAAACCTGAATGTTATAGTGTAAATAGACTTACCCTCATGAAATAAAGCAATTTTGCCTATAAGGATTCATTTGCACGCAATTGTCGTGAAGCATGTAAAAACTGCTTGTTTGCGTTCAAATAATGGTTAATACGCAGTTTGCATTTTCTTATGAGAGAATGATCCAAACCTAAATGTTATAGTGTAAATAGACTTACCTTCATGAAATGAAGCAATTTTTCCTATAAGGACTCATTTGCCCCTAATTGTCATAAAGCATGTAAAAACTACTTGTATGCGTTAAAATAATGGTAAATATGCAGTTTGCATTTTCTTATGAGAGAATGATCCAAACCTGAATATTATAGTGTAAATATACTAAACTTTGTGAAATAAAGCAATTTTGCCTATAAGGACTCATTTGCACGCAATTGTCGTGAAGCATGTAAAAACTGCTTGTCTGCGTGAAAATGATAGTAAATATGCAGTTTGCATTTTCTTATGAGAGAATGATCCAAACCTGAATGTTATAGTGTATATAGACTTACTCTCATGAAATAAAGCAATTTTGCCTATAAAGATTCATTTGCACCTAATTGTCGTAAAGCATTTAAAAACTGCTTCTCTGCGTTTAAATAATGGTTAATATGCAGTTTTGCATTTTCTTATGAGAGAATGATCCAAACCTGAATGTTATAGTGTAAATAGACTTACCCTCATGAAATAAAGCAATTTTGCCTATAAAGACTCATTTGCACCTAATTGTCGTAAAGCATGTAAAAACTGCTTGTCTTCGTTTAAATAATGGTTAATATGCAGTTTGCATTTTCTTATGAGAGAATGATCCGAACCTGAATGTTATAGTGTAAATAGACTTACCTTTGTAAAATAAAGCAATTTTGCCTATAAGGACTCATTTGCACGCAATTGTCGGAAGCATGTAAAAACTGCTTGTCTGCGTTAAAATAATGGTTAATATGCAGTTTGCATTTTCTTATGAGAGAATGATCCAAACCTGAATGTTATAGTGTAAATAGACTTACCTTCATGAAATAAAGCAATTTTGCCTATAAGGACTCATTTGCCCCTAATTGTCATAAAGCATGTAAAAACTGCTTGTATGCGTTAAAATAATAGTTAATATGCAGTTTGCATTTTCTTATGAGAGAATGATCCAAACCTGAATGTTATAGTTTAAGTAAACTTACCTTTGTAAAATAAAGCAATTTTGCCTTTATAGACTCATTTGCTCCTAATTGTCATAAAGCATGTAAAAACTGCTTGTATGCGTTAAAATAATGGTTAATATGCAGTTGCATTTTCTTATGAGAGAATGATCCAAACCTGAATGTTATAGTGTAAATAGACTTACCCTCATGAAATAAAGCAATTTTGCCTATAAAGACTCATTTGCACCTAATTGTCGTAAAGCATGTAAAAACTGCTGGTCTGCGTTTAAATAATGGTTAATATGCAGTTTGCATTTTCTTATGAGAGAATGATCCAAACCTGAATGTTATAGTGTAAATAGACTTACCTTTGTAAAATAAAGCAATTTTGCCTATAGGGACTCATTTGCCCCTAATTGTCATAAAGCATGTAAAAACTGCTTGTATGCGTTAAAATAATGGTTAATATGCAGTTGCATTTTCTTATGAGAGAATGATCCAAACCTGAATGTTATAGTGTAAATAGACTAACCCTCATGAAATAAAGCAATTTTGCCTATAAAGACTCATTAGCACCTAATTGTCGTAAAGCATGTAAAAACTGCAGGTCTGCGTTTAAATAATGGTTAATATGCAGTTTGCATTTTCTTATGAGAGAATGATCCAAACCTGAATGTTATAGTGTAAATAGACTTACCCTCATGAAATAAAGCAATTTTGCCTATAAAGACTCATTAGCACCTAATTGTCGTGAAGCATGTAAAAACTGCTTGTCTGCGTTAAAATAATGGTTTATATGCAGTTTGCATTTTCTTATGAGAGAATGATCCAAACCTGAATGTTATAGTGAAAGTAGACTTACCTTTGTGAAATGAAACAATTTTGCCTTTATGGACTTATTTGCACCTAATTGTCGTAAACCATGTAAAAACTGCTTGTCTGCGTGAAAATGATAGTCAATATTCAGTTTGCATTTTCTTATGATAGAATGATCCAAACCTGAATGTTATAGTGTAAATAGACTTACCCTCATGAAATAAAGCAATTTTGCCTATAAAGACTCATTTGCACCTAATTGTCATAAAGCATGTAAAAACTGCTTGTATGCGTTAAAATAATAGTTAATATGCAGTTTGCATTTTCTTGTGTGAGAATGATCCAGACCTGAATGTTATAGTGTAAGTAAACTTACCTTTGTGAAATAAAGCAATTTTGCCTATAAGGACTCATTTGCACCTAATTGTCGTAAAGCATGTCAAAACTGCTTGTCTGCGGTAAAATAATGGTTAATTAGAAGTTTGCATTTTCTTATGAGAGAATAATCCAAACCTGAATGTTATAGTGTAAATAGACTAACCTTCATAAATTAAAGCAATTTTGCCTATAAGGACCTATTTGCCTCTAATTGTCATAAAGCATGTAAAAACTGCTTGTATGCGTTAAAATAATGGTTAATATGCAGTTTGCATTTCTTATGAGAGAATGATCCAAACCTGAATGTTATAGTGTAAATAGACTTACCCTCATGAAATAAAGCAATTTTGCCTATAAGGATTCATTTGCACGCAATTGTCGTGAAGCATGTAAAAACTGCTTGTTTGCGTTCAAATAATGGTTAATACGCAGTTTGCATTTTCTTATGAGAGAATGATCCAAACCTAAATGTTATAGTGTAAATAGACTTACCTTCATGAAATGAAGCAATTTTTCCTATAAGGACTCATTTGCCCCTAATTGTCATAAAGCATGTAAAAACTACTTGTATGCGTTAAAATAATGGTAAATATGCAGTTTGCATTTTCTTATGAGAGAATGATCCAAACCTGAATATTATAGTGTAAATATACTAAACTTTGTGAAATAAAGCAATTTTGCCTATAAGGACTCATTTGCACGCAATTGTCGTGAAGCATGTAAAAACTGCTTGTCTGCGTGAAAATGATAGTAAATATGCAGTTTGCATTTTCTTATGAGAGAATGATCCAAACCTGAATGTTATAGTGTAAATAGACTTACCCTCATGAAATAAAGCAATTTTGCCTATAAAGACTCATTTGCACCTAATTGTCGTAAAGCATGTAAAACCTGCTTGTCTGCGTTTAAATAATGGTTAATATGCAGTTTGCATTTTCTTATGAGAGAATGATCCAAACCTAAATGTTATAGTGTAAATAGACTTACCTTTGTAAAATAAAGCAATTTTGCCTATAAGGACTCATTTGCACCTAATTGTCATAAAGCTTGTAAAAACTGCTTGTATGCGTTAAAATAATAGTTAATATGCAGTTTGCACTTTCTTATGAGAGAAAGATCTAAACCTGAATGTTATAGTTTAAGTAAACTTACCTTTGTAAAATAAAGCAATTTTGCCTATATAGACTCATTTGCCCCTAATTGTCATAAAGCATGTAAAAACTGCTTGTATGCGTTAAAATAATAGTTAATATGCAGTTTGCACTTTCTTATGAGAGAATGATCTAAACCTGAATGTTATAGTTTAAGTAAACTCACCTTTGAAAAATAAAGCAATTTTGCCTATATAGACTCATTTGCCCCTAATTGTCGTAAAGCATGTAAAAACTGCTGGTCTGCGTTTAAATAATGGTTAATATGCAGTTTGCATTTTCTTATGTGAGAATGATCCAAACCTGAATGTTATAGTGTAAATAGACTTACCCTCATGAAATAAAGCAATTTTGCCTATAAAGACTCATTTGCACCTAATTGTCGTAAAGCATGTAAAACCTGCTTGTCTGCGTTTAAATAATGGTTAATATGCAGTTTGCATTTTCTTATGAGAGAATGATCCAAACCTAAATGTTATAGTGTAAATAGACTTACCTTTGTAAAATAAAGCAATTTTGCCTATAAGGACTCATTTGCACCTAATTGTCATAAAGCTTGTGAAAACTGCTTGTATGCGTTAAAATAATAGTTAATATAAGTTTGCACTTTCTTATGAGAGAATGATCTAAACCTGAATGTTATAGTTTAAGTAAACTTACCTTTGTAAAATAAAGCAATTTTGCCTATATAGACTCATTTGCCCCTAATTGTCATAAAGCATGTAAAAACTGCTTGTATGCGTTAAAATAATGGTTAATATGCAGTTTGCATTTTCTTATGAGAGAATGATCCAAACCTGAATGTAATAGTGTAAATAGACTTACCTTTGTAAAATAAAGCAATTTTGCCTATAAGGACTCATTTGCACGCAATTGTCGTGAAGCATGTAAAAACTGCATGTCTGCGTGAAAGTGATAGTCAATATTCAGTTTGCATTTTCTTATGAGAGAATGATCCAAACCTGAATGTTATAGTGTAAATAGACTTATCCTCATGAAATAAAGCAATTTTGCCTATAAGGACTCATTTGCACCTAATTGTCATAAAGCATGTAAAAACTGCTTGTATGCGTTAAAATAATAGTTAATATGCAGTTTGCATTTTCTTGTGAGAGAATGATCCAAACCTAAATGTTATAGTGTAAGTAAACTTACCTTTGTGAAATAAAGCAATTTTGCTTATAAAGACTCATTTACACCTAATTGTCGTAAAGCATGTAAAAACTGCTTGTCTGCGTTTAAATAATGGTTAATATGTAGTTTGCATTTTCTTATGAGAGAATGATCCAAACCTGAATGTTACAGTGTAAATAGACTTACCTTCATGAAATAAAGCAATTTTGCCTATAAGGACTCATTTGCCCCTAATTGTCATAAAGCATGTAAAAACTGCTTGTATGAGTTAAAATAATGGTTAATATGCAGATTGCATTTTCTTATGAGAGAATGATCCAAACCTGAATGTTATAGTGTAAATAGACTTACCTTTGTAAAATAAAGCAATTTTGCCTATAAGGACTCATTTGCACGCAATTGTCGCGAAGCATGTAAAAACTGCTTGTCTGCGTTAAAATAATGGTTTATATGCAGTTTGCATTTTCTTATGAGAGAATGATCCAAACCTGAATGTTATAGTGAAAGTAGACTTACCTTTGTGAAATGAAACAATTTTGCCTTTATGGACTTATTTGCACCTAATTGTCGTAAACCATCTAAAAACTGCTTGTCTGCGTGAAAGTGATAGTCAATATTCAGTTTGCATTTTCTTATGAGAGAATGATCCAAACCTGAATGTTATAGTGTAAATAGACTTACCCTCATGAAATAAAGCAATTTTGCCTATAAAGACTCATTTGCACCTAATTGTCGTAAAGCATGTAAAACCTGCTTGTCTGCGTTTAAATAATGGTTAATATGCAGTTTGCATTTTCTTATGAGAGAATGATCCAAACCTAAATGTTATAGTGTAAATAGACTTACCTTTGTAAAATAAAGCAATTTTGCCTATAAGGACTCATTTGCACCTTATTGTCATAAAGCTTGTAAAAACTGCTTGTATGCGTTAAAATAATGGTTAATATGCAGTTTGCATTTTCTTATGAGAGAATGATCCAAACCTGAATGTAATAGTGTAAATAGACTTACCTTTGTAAAATAAAGCAATTTTGCCTATAAGGACTCATTTGCACGCAATTGTCGTGAAGCATGTAAAAACTGCATGTCTGCGTGAAAGTGATAGTCAATATTCAGTTTGCATTTTCTTATGAGAGAATGATCCAAACCTGAATGTTATAGTGTAAATAGACTTACCCTCATGAAATAAAGCAATTTTGCCTATAAGGACTCATTTGCACCTAATTGTCATAAAGCATGTAAAAACTGCTTGTATGCGTTAAAATAATAGTTAATATGCAGTTTGCATTTTCTTGTGAGAGAATGATCCAGACCTGAATGTTATAGTGTAAGTAAACTTACCTTTGTGAAATAAAGCAATTTTGCCTATAAGGACTCATTTGCACCTAATTGTCGTAAAGCATGTAAAAACTGCTTGTCTGCGTTAAAATAATGGTTAATTAGCAGTTTGCATTTTCTTATGAGAGAATAATCCAAACCTGAATGTTATAGTGTAAATAGACTAACCTTCATAAAATAATACAATTTTGCCTATAAGGACCCATTTGCCCCTAATTGTCATAAAGCATGTAAAAACTGCTTGTATGCGTTAAAATAATGGTTAATATGCAGTTTGCATTTTCTTATGAAAGAATGATCCAAACCTGAATGTTATAGTGTAAATAGACTTACCCTCATGAAATAAAAAAAAATTGCCTATAAGGACTCATTTGCACCTAATTGTCATAAAGCATGTAAAAACTGCTTGTATGCTTTAAAATTATGGTTAATATGCAGTTTGCATTTTCTTATGAGAGAATGATCCAAACCTGAATGCTATAGTGTAAATAGACTTACCTTTGTAAAATAAAGCAATTTTGCCTCTAAGGATTCATTTGCACGCAATTGTCGTGAAGCATGTAAAAACTGCTTGTTTGCGTTCAAATAATGGTTAATATACAGTTTGCATTTTCTTATGAGAGAATGATCCAAACCTGAATGCTATAGTGTAAATAGACTTACCTTTGTAAAATAAAGCAATTTTGCCTATAAGGACTCATTTGTACGCAATTGTCGTGAAGCATGTAAAAACTGCTTGTCTGCGTGAAAATGATAGTAAATATGCAGTTTGCATTTTCTTATGAGAGAATGATCCAAACCTGAATGTTATAGTGTAAATAGACTTACCCTCATGAAATAAAGCAATTTTGCCTATAAAGACTCATTTGCACCTAATTGTCGTAAAGCATGTAAAAACTGCTTGTCTTCGTTTAAATAATGGTTAATATGCAGTTTGCATTTTCTTATGAGAGAATGATCCGAACCTGAATGTTATAGTGTAAATAGACTTACCTTTGTAAAATAAAGCAATTTTGCCTATAAGGACTCATTTGCACGCAATTGTCGGAAGCATGTAAAAACTGCTTGTCTGCGTTAAAATAATGGTTAATATGCAGTTTGCATTTTCTTATGAGAGAATGATCCAAACCTAAATGTTATAGTGTAAATAGACTTACCTTCATGAAATAAAGCAATTTTGCCTATAGGGACTCATTTGCCCCTAATTGTCATAAAGCATGTAAAAACTGCTTGTCAGCGTTAAAATAATGGTTAACATGCAGTTTGCATTTTCTTATGAGAGAATGATCCAAACCTGAATGTTATAGTGTAAATACACTTACCTTCATGAAATAAAGCAATTTTGCCTATAAGGACTCATTTGCTCCTAATTGTAATAAAGCATGTAAAAACTGCTTGTATGCGTTAAAATAATGTATAATATGCAGTTTGCATTTTCTTATGAGAGAATGATCCAAACCTGAATGTTATAGTGTAAATAGACTTACCCTCATGAAATAAAGCAATTTTGCCTATAAGGACTCATTTGCCCCAAATTGTCATAAAGCATGTAAAAACTACTTGTATGCGTTAAAATAATAGTTAAATGCAGTTTTCATTTTCTTATGAGAGAATGATCCAAACCTGAATATTATAGTAAAAATAGACTTACCTTTGTAAAATAAAGCAATTTTGCCTATAAGGACTCATTTGCACGCAATTGTCGTGAAGCATGTAAAAACTGCTTGTATGCGTTAAAATAATGTATAATATGCATTTTGCATTTTTTTATGAGAGAATGATCCAAACCTGAATGTTATAGTGTAAATAGACTTACCCTCATGAAATAAAGCAATTTTGCCTATAAAGACTTTTTTGCACCTAATTGTCGTAAAGCATGTAAAAACTGCTTGTCTGCGTTTAAATAATGGTTAAAATGCAGTTTGCATTTTCTTATGAGAGAATGATCCAAACCTGAATGGTATAGTGTAAATAGACTTACCCTCATGAAATAAAGCAATTTTGCCTATAAGGACTCATTTGCACCTAATTGTCATAAAGCTTGTAAAAACTGCTTGTATGCGTTAAAATAATAGTTAATATGCAGTTTGCATTTTCTTATGAGAGAATGATCTAAACCTGAATGTTATAGTTTAAGTAAACTTACCTTTGTAAAATAAAGCAATTTTGCCTTTATAGACTCATTTGCCCCTAATTGTCATAAAGCATGTAAAAACTGCTTGTATGCGTTAAAATAATGGTTAATATGCAGTTTGCATTTTCTTATGAGAGAATGATCCAAACCTGAATATTATAGTGTAAATAGACTTACCTTTGTAAAAATAAAGCAATTTTGCCTATAAGGATTCATTTGCACGCAATTGTCGTGAAGCATGTAAAAACTGCTTGTCTGCGTGAAAATGATAGTAAATATTATGCAGTTTGCATTTTCTTATGAGAGAATGATCCAAACCTGAATGTTATAGTGTAAATAGACTTACCCCCATGAAATAAAGCAATTTTGCCTATAAAGACTCATTTGCACCTAATTGTCGTAAAGCATGTAAAAACTGCTGGTCTGCGTTTAAATAATGGTTAATATGCAGTTTGCATTTTCTTATGAGAGAATGATCCAAACCTGAATGTTATAGTGTAAATAGACTTAACTTTGTAAAATAAAGCAATTTTGCCTATAAGGACTCATTTGCACGCAATTGTCGTGAAGCATGTAAAAACTGCTTGTCTGCGTGAAAATGATAGTCAATATTCAGTTTGCATTTTCTTATGAGAGAATGATCCAAACCTGAATGTTATAGTGTAAATAGACTAACCCTCATGAAATAAAGCAATTTTGCCTATAAGGACTCATTTGCACCTAATTGTCATAAAGCATGTAAAAACTACTTGTATGCTTTAAAATTATGGTTAATATGCAGTTTGCATTTTCTTATGAGAGAATGATCCAAACCTGAATGTTATAGTGTAAATAGACTTACCTTTGTAAAATAAAGCAATTTTGCCTATAAGGACTTATTTGCACGCAATTGTCGAGAAGCATGTAAAAACTGCTTGTTTGCGTTAAAATAATGGTTAATATGCAGTTTGCATTTTCTTATGAGAGAATGATCCAAACCTAAATGTTATAGTGTAAATAGACTTACCTTCATGAAATAAAGCAATTTTGCCTATAAGGACTCATTTGCCCCTAATTGTCATAAAACATGTAAAAACTGCTTGTTTGCGTTAAAATAATGGTTAATATGCAGTTTGCATTTTCTTATGAGAGAAAGATATAAACCTGAATGTTATAGTGTAAATAGACTTACCTTTTGTAAAATAAAGCAATTTTGCCTATAAGGACTCATTTGCACCTAATTGTCATAAAGCATGTAAAAACTGCTTGTATGCGTTAAAATAATAGTTAATATGTAGTTTGCATTTTCTTATGCGAGAATGATCTAAACCTAAATGTTATAGTGTAAATAGACTTACCTTCATGAAATAAAGCAATTTTGCCTATAAGGACTCATTTGCCCCTAATTGTCGTAAAGCATGTAAAAACTGCTCTTATGCGTTAAAATAATGGTTAATATGCAGATTGCATTTTCTTATGAGAGAATGATCCAAACCTGAATGTTATAGTGTAAATAGACTTACCTTTGTAAAATAAAGCAATTTTGCCTATAAGGACTCATTTGCACGCAATTGTCGTGAAGCATGTAAAAACTGCTTGTCTGCGTTAAAATAATGGTTAATATGCAGTTTGCATTTTCTTATGAGAAAATGATCCAAACCTGAATGTTATAGTGAAAGTAGACTTACCTTTGTGAAATGAAACAATTTTGCCTTTATGGACTTATTTGCACCTAATTGTCGTAAACCATGTAAAAACTGCTTGTCTGCGTGAAAATGATAGTCAATATTCAGTTTGCATTTTCTTATGAGAGAATGATCCAAACCTGACTGTTATAGTGTAAATAGACTTACCCTCATGAAATAAAGCAATTTTGCTTATAAGGACTCATTTGCACCTAATTGTCATAAAGCATGTAAAAACTGCTTGTATGCGTTAAAATAATGGTGAATATGCAGTTTGCATTCTCTTTTAGAGAATTATCCAAACCTGAATGTTATAGTGTAAGTAAACTTACCTTTGTGAAATAAAGCAATTTTGCCTATAAGGACTCATTTGCACGCAATTGTCGTGAAGCATGTAAAAACTGCTTGTCTGCGTTAAAATAATGGTTAATATGCAGTTTGCATTTTCTTATGAGAGAATGATCCAAACCTGAATGTTATAGTGTAAATAGACTTAGCTTTGTAAAATAAAGCAATTTTGCCTATAAGGACACATTTGCACGCAATTGTCGTGAAGCATGTAAAAACTGCTTGTTTGCGTGAAGATGATAGTAAATATGCAGTTTGCATTTTCTTATGAGAGAATGATTCAAACCTGAATGTTATAGTGTAAATAGTCTTACCTTTGTAAAATAAAGCAATTTTGCCTATAACGACTCATTTGCACGCAATTGTCGTGAAGCATGTAAAAACTACTTGTCTGCGTGAAAATGATAGTAAATATGCAGTTTGCATTTTCTTATGAGAGAATGATCCAAACGTGAATGTTATAGTGTAAATAGACTTACCGTCATGAAATAATGCAATTTTGCCTATAAAGACTCATTTGCACCTAATTGTCGTAAAGCATGTAAAAACTGCTTGTCTGCGTTTAAATAATGGTTAATATGCAGTTTGCATTTTCTTATGAGAGAAAGATCCAAACCTGAATGTTATAGTGTAAATAGACTTACCTTCATGAAATAAAGCAATTTTGCCTATAAGTACTTATTTGCCCCTAATTGTCATAAAGCATGTAAAAACTGCTTGTATGCGTTAAAATAATGGTTAATATGCAGTTTGCATTTTCTTATGAGAGAATGATCCAAACCTGAATGTTATAGTGTAAATAGACTTACTTTTGTAAAATAAAGCAATTTTGCCTATAAGGACTCATTTGCACGCAATTGTCGTGAAGCATGTAAAAACTGCTTGTCTGCGTGAAGATGATCCAAACCTGAATGTTATAGTGTAAATAGACTTACCCTCATGAAATAAAGCAATTTTGCCTATAAAGACTCATTTGCACCTAATTGTCGTAAAGCATGTAAAAACTGCTTGTCTGCGTTTAAATAATGGTTAATATGCAGTTTGAATTTTCTTATGAGAGAAAGATCCAAACCTGAATGTTATAGTGTAAATAGACTTACCTTCATGAAATAAAGCAATTTTGCCTATAAGTACTCATTTGCCCCTAATTGTCATAAAGCATGTAAAAACTGCTTGTATGCGTTAAAATAATGGTTAATATGCAGTTTGCATTTTCTTATGAGAGAATGATCCAAACCTGAATGTTATAGTGTAAATAGACTTACCTTTGTAAAATAAAGCAATTTTGCCTATAAGGACTCATTTGCACGCAATTGTCGTGAAGCATGTAAAAACTGCTTGTCTGCGTGAAAATGATAGTAAATATGCAGTTTGCATTTTCTTATGAGAGAATGATCCAAAACTGAATGTTATAGTGTAAATAGACTTACCCTCATGAAATAAAGCATTTTTGCCTATAAGGACTCATTTGCACCTAATTGTCATAAAGCATGTAAAAACTGCTTGTATGCTTTAAAATTATGGTTAATATGCAGTTTGCATTTTCTTATGAGAGAATGATCCAAACCTGAATGTTATAGTGTAAATAGACTAACCTTTGTAAAATAAAGCAATTTTGCCTATAAGGACTCATTTGCACGCAATTGTCGTGAAGCATGTAAAAACTGCTTGTCTGCGTTTAAATAATGGTTAATATGCAGTTTGCATTTTCTTATGAGAGAAAGATCCAAACCTGAATGTTATAGTGTAAATAGACTTACCTTCATGAAATAAGGCAATTTTGCCTATAAGTACTCATTTGCCCCTAATTGTCATAAAGCATGTAAAAACTGCTTGTATGCGTTAAAATAATGGTTAATATGCAGTTTGCATTTTCTTATGAGAGAATGATCCAAACCTGAATATTATAGTGTAAATAGACTTACCTTTGTAAAATAAAGCAATTTTGCCTATAAGGACTCATTTGCACGCAATTGTCGTGAAGCATGTAAAAACTGCTTGTTTGCGTTCAAATAATGGTTAATATGCAGTTTGCATTTTCTTATGAGAGAATGACCCAAACCTAAATGTTATAGTGTAAATAGACTTACCTTCATGAAATAAAGCAATTTTTCCTATAAGGACTCATTTGCCCCTAATTGTCATAAAGCATGTAAAAACAACTTGTCAGCGTTAAAATAATGGTTAATATGCAGTTTGAATTTTCTTATGAGAGAATGATCCAAACCTGAATGTTATAGTGTAAATAGACTTACCTTCATGAAATAAAGCAATTTTGCCTATAAGGACTCATTTGCCTCTAATTGTCATAAAGCATGTAAAAACTGCTTGTATGCTTTAAAATAATGTATAATATGCAGTTTGCATTTTCTTATGAGAGAATGATCCAAACCTGAATGTTATAGTGTAAATAGACTTACCCTCATAAAATAAAGCAATTTTTCCTATAAGGACTCATTTGCCCCTAATTGTCATAAAGCATGTAAAAACTACTTGTCAGCGTTAAAATATTGGTTAATATGCAGTTTGCATTCTCTTATGAGAGAATGATCCAAACCTGAATATTATAGTGTAAATAGACTAACCTTTGTAAAATAAAGCAATTTTGCCTATAAGGACTCATTTGCACGCAATTGTCGTGAAGCATGTAAAAACTGCTTGTCTGCGTGAAAATGATACTAAATATGCAGTTTGCATTTTCTTATGAGAGAATGATCCAAACCTGAATGTTATAGTGTAAATAGACTTACCCTCATGAAATAAAGCAATTTTGCCTATAAAGACTCATTTGCACCGAATTGTCGTAAAGCATGTAAAAACTGCTTGTCTGCGTTTAAATAATGGTTAATATGCAGTTTGCATTTTCTTATGAGAGAATGATCCAAACCTGAATGTTATAGTGTAAATAGACTAACTTTGTAAAATAAAGCAATTTTGCCTATAAGGACTCATTTGCACGCAATTATCGTGAAGCATGTAAAAACTGCTTGTCTGCGTTAAAATAATGGTTAATATGCAGTTTGCATTTTCTTATGAGAGAATGATCCAAACCTAAATGTTATAGTGTAAATAGACTTACCTTCATGAAATAAAGCAATTTTGCCTATAGGGACTCATTTGCCCAAAATTGTCATAAAGCATGTAAAAACTGCTTGTCAGCGTTAAAATAATGGTTAATATGCAGTTTGAATTTTCTTATGAGAGAATGATCCAAACCTGAATGTTATAGTGTAAATAGACTTACCTTCATGAAATAAAAAAAAATTGCCTATAAGGACTCATTTGCACCTAATTGTCATAAAGCATGTAAAAACTGCTTGTATGCTTTAAAATTATGGTTAATATGCAGTTTGCATTTTCTTATGAGAGAATGATCCAAACCTGAATGCTATAGTGTAAATAGACTTACCTTTGTAAAATAAAGCAATTTTGCCTATAAGGATTCATTTGCACGCAATTGTCGTGAAGCATGTAAAAACTGCTTGTTTGCGTTCAAATAATGGTTAATATACAGTTTGCATTTTCTTATGAGAGAATGATCCAAACCTGAATGCTATAGTGTAAATAGACTTACCTTTGTAAAATAAAGCAATTTTGCCTATAAGGTCTCATTTGTACGCAATTGTCGTGAAGCATGTAAAAACTGCTTGTCTGCGTGAAAATGATAGTAAATATGCAGTTTGCATTTTCTTATGAGAGAATGATCCAAACCTGAATGTTATAGTGTAAATAGACTTACCCTCATGAAATAAAGCAATTTTGCCTATAAAGACTCATTTGCACCTAATTGTCATAAAGCATGTAAAAACTGCTTGTCAGCGTTAAAATAATGGTTAACATGCAGTTTGCATTTTCTTATGAGAGAATGATCCAAACCTGAATGTTATAGTGTAAATAGACTTACCTTCATGAAATAAAGCAATTTTGCCTATAAGGACTCATTTGCTCCTAATTGTAATAAAAGCATGTAAAAACTGCTTGTATGCGTGAAAATGATACTAAATATGCAGTTTGCATTTTCTTATGAGAGAATGATCCAAACCTGAATGTTATAGTGTAAATAGACTTACCCTCATGAAATAAAGCAATTTTGCCTATAAAGACTCATTTGCACCGAATTGTCGTAAAGCATGTAAAAACTGCTTGTCTGCGTTTAAATAATGGTTAATATGCAGTTTGCATTTTCTTATGAGAGAATGATCCAAACCTGAATGTTATAGTGTAAATAGACTAACTTTGTAAAATAAAGCAATTTTGCCTATAAGGACTCATTTGCACGCAATTATCGTGAAGCATGTAAAAACTGCTTGTCTGCGTTAAAATAATGGTTAATATGCAGTTTGCATTTTCTTATGAGAGAATGATCCAAACCTAAATGTTATAGTGTAAATAGACTTACCTTCATGAAATAAAGCAATTTTGCCTATAGGGACTCATTTGCCCAAAATTGTCATAAAGCATGTAAAAACTGCTTGTCAGCGTTAAAATAATGGTTAATATGCAGTTTGAATTTTCTTATGAGAGAATGATCCAAACCTGAATGTTATAGTGTAAATAGACTTACCTTCATGAAATAAAAAAAAATTGCCTATAAGGACTCATTTGCACCTAATTGTCATAAAGCATGTAAAAACTGCTTGTATGCTTTAAAATTATGGTTAATATGCAGTTTGCATTTTCTTATGAGAGAATGATCCAAACCTGAATGCTATTGTGTAAATAGACTTACCTTTGTAAAATAAAGCAATTTTGCCTATAAGGATTCATTTGCACGCAATTGTCGTGAAGCATGTAAAAACTGCTTGTCTTCGTTTAAATAATGGTTAATATGCAGTTTGCATTTTCTTATGAGAGAATGATCCGAACCTGAATGTTATAGTGTAAATAGACTTACCTTTGTAAAATAAAGCAATTTTGCCTATAAGGACTCATTTGCTCGCAATTGTCGGAAGCATGTAAAAACTGCTTGTCTGCGTTAAAATAATGGTTAATATGCAGTTTGCATTTTCTTATGAGAGAATGATCCAAACCTAAATGTTATAGTGTACATAGACTTACCTTCATGAAATAAAGCAATTTTGCCTATAGGGACTCATTTGCCCCTAATTGTCATAAAGCATGTAAAAACTGCTTGTCAGCGTTAAAATAATGGTTAACATGCAGTTTGCATTTTCTTATGAGAGAATGATCCAAACCTGAATGTTATAGTGTAAATAGACTTACCTTCATGAAATAAAGCAATTTTGCCTATAAGGACTCATTTGCTCCTAATTGTAATAAAAGCATGTAAAAACTGCTTGTATGCGTTAAAATAATGTATAATATGCAGTTTGCATTTTCTTATGAGAGAATGATCCAAACCTGAATGTTATAGTGTAAATAGACTTACCCTCATGAAATAAAGCAATTTTGCCTATAAGGACTCATTTGCCCCAAATTGTCATAAAGCTTGTAAAAACTACTTGTATGCGTTAAAATAATAGTTAAATGCAGTTTGCATTTTCTTATGAGAGAATGATCCAAACCTGAATATTATAGTAAAAATAGACTTACCTTTGTAAAATAAAGCAATTTTGCCTATAAGGACTCATTTGCACGCAATTGTCGTGAAGCATGTAAAAACTGCTTGTATGCGTTAAAATAATGTATAATATGCAGTTTGCATTTTCTTATGAGAGAATGATCCAAACCTGAATGTTATAGTGTAAATAGACTTACCCTCATAAAATAAAGCAATTTTTCCTATAAGGACTCATTTGCCCCTAATTGTCATAAAGCATGTAAAAACTACTTGTCAGCGTTAAAATAATGGTTAATATGCAGTTTGCATTTTCTTATGAGAGAATGATCCAAACCTGAATATTATAGTGTAAATAGACTAACCTTTGTAAAATAAAGCAATTTTGCCTATAAGGACTCATTTGCACGCAATTGTCGTGAAGCATGTAAAAACTGCTTGTCTGCGTGAAAATGATACTAAATATGCAGTTTGCATTTTCTTATGAGAGAATGATCCAAACCTGAATGTTATAGTGTAAATAGACTTACCCTCATGAAATAAAGCAATTTTGCCTATAAAGACTCATTTGCACCTAATTGTCGTAAAGCATGTAAAAACTGCTTGTCTGCGTTTAAATAATGGTTAATATGCAGTTTGCATTTTCTTATGAGAGAATGATCCAAACCTGAATGTTATAGTGTAAAAAGACTTACCTTTGTAAAATAAAGCAATTTTGCCTATAAGGACTCATTTGCACGCAATTGTCGAGAAGCATGTAAAAACTGCTTGTTTGCGTTAAAATAATGGTTAATATGCAGTTTGCATTTTCTTATGAGAGAATGATCCAAACCTAAATGTTATAGTGTTAATAGACTTACCTTCATGAAATAAAGCAATTTTGCCTATAGGGACTCATTTGCCCAAAATTGTCATAAAGCATGTAAAAACTGCTTGTCAGCGTTAAAATAATGGTTAATATGCAGTTTGAATTTTCTTATGAGAGAATGATCCAAACCTGAATGTTAGTGTAAATAGACTTACCTTTGTAAAATAAAGCAATTTTGCCTATAAGGACTCATTTGCACCTAATTGTCATAAAGCATGAAAAAACTGCTTGTATGCGTTAAAATAATAGTTAATATGTAGTTTGCATTTTCTTATGAGAGAATGATCTAAACCTAAATGTTATAGTGTAAATAGACTTACCTTCATGAAATAAAGCAATTTTGCCTATAAGGACTCATTTGCCCCTAATTGTCATAAAGCATGTAAAAACTGCTCTTATGCGTTAAAATAATGGTTAATATGCAGATTGCATTTTCTTATGAGAGAATGATCCAAACCTGAATGTTATAGTGTAAATAGACTTACCTTTGTAAAATAAAGCAATTTTGCCTATAAGGACTCATTTGCACGCAATTGTCGTGAAGCATGTAAAAACTGCTTGTCTGCGTTAAAATAATGGTTAATAATATGCAGTTTGCATTTTCTTATGAGAAAATGATCCAAACCTGAATGTTATAGTGAAAGTAGACTTACCTTTGTGAAATGAAACAATTTTGCCTTTATGGACTTATTTGCACCTAATTGTCGTAAACCATGTAAAAACTGCTTGTCTGCGTGAAAATGATAGTCAATATTCAGTTTGCATTTTCTTATGAGAGAATGATCCAAACCTGACTGTTATAGTGTAAATAGACTTACCCTCATGAAATAAAGCAATTTTGCTTATAAGGACTCATTTGCACCTAATTGTCATAAAGCATGTAAAAACTGCTTGTATGCGTTAAAATAATGGTGAATATGCAGTTTGCATTTTCTTTTAGAGAATTATCCAAACCTGAATGTTATAGTGTAAGTAAACTTACCTTTGTGAAATAAAGCAATTTTGCCTATAAGGACTCATTTGCACGCAATTGTCGTGAACCATGTAAAAACTACTTGTCTGCGTGAAAATGATAATAAATATGCAGTTTGCATTTTCTTATGAGAGAATGATCCAAACCTGAATGTTATAGTGTAAATAGACTTACCGTCATGAAATAATGCAATTTTGCCTATAAAGACTCATTTGCACCAAATTGTCGTAAAGCATGTAAAAACTGCTTGTCTGCGTTTAAATAATGGTTAATATGCAGTTTGCATTTTCTTATGAGAGAAAGATCCAAACCTGAATGTTATAGTGTAATTAATAGACTTACCTTCATGAAATAAAACAATTTTGCCTATAAGTACTCATTTGCCCCTAATTGTCATAAAGCATGTAAAAACTGCTTGTATGCGTTAAAATAATGGTTAATATGCAGTTTGCATTTTCTTATGAGAGAATGATCCAAACCTGAATGTTATAGTGTAAATAGACTTACTTTTGTAAAATAAAGCAATTTTGCCTATAAGGATTCATTTGCACGCAATTGTCGTGAAGCATGTAAAAACTGCTTGTCTGCGTGAAGATGATCCAAACCTGAATGTTATAGTGTAAATAGACTTACCCTCATGAAATAAAGCAATTTTGCCTATAAAGACTCATTTGCACCTAATTGTCGTAAAGCATGTAAAAACTGCTTGTCTGCGTTTAAATAATGGTTAATATGCAGTTTGCATTTTCTTATGAGAGAAAGATCCAAACCTGAATGTTATAGTGTAAATAGACTTACCTTCATGAAATAAAGCAATTTTGCCTATAAGTACTCATTTGCCCCTAATTGTCATAAAGCATGTAAAAACTGCTTGTATGCGTTAAAATAATGGTTAATATGCAGTTTGCATTTTCTTATGAGAGAATGATCCAAACCTGAATGTTATAGTGTAAATAGACTTACCTTTGTAAAATAAAGCAATTTTGCCTATAAGGACTCATTTGCACGCAATTGTCGTGAAGCATGTAAAAACTGCTTGTCTGCGTGAAAAAAATAGTAAATATGCAGTTTGCATTTTCTTATGAGAGAATGATCCAAACCTGAATGTTATAGTGTAAATAGACTTACCCTCATGAAATAAAGCATTTTTGCCTATAAGGACTCATTTGCACCTAATTGTCATAAAGCATGTAAAAACTGCTTGTATGCTTTAAAATTATGGTTAATATGCAGTTTGCATTTTCTTATGAGAGAATGATCCAAACCTGAATGTTATAGTGTAAATAGACTAACCTTTGTAAAATAAAGCAATTTTGCCTATTAGGACTCATTTGCACGCAATTGTCGTGAAGCATGTAAAAACTGCTTGTTTGCGTTAAAATAATGGTTAATATGCAGTTTGCATTTTCTTATGAGAGAATGATCCAAACCTGAATATTATAGTGTAAATAGACTTACCTTTGTAAAATAAAGCAATTTTGCCTATAAGGACTCATTTGCACGCAATTGTCGTGAAGCATGTAAAAACTGCTTGTCTGCGTGAAAATGATAGTAAATATGCAGTTTGCATTTTCTTATGAGAGAATGATCCAAACCTGAATGTTATAGTGTAAAATATAGACTTACCGTCATGAAATAATTCAATTTTGCCTATAAAGACTCATTTGCACCTAATTGTCGTAAAGCATGTAAAAACTGCTTGTCTGCGTTTAAATAATGGTTAATATGCAGTTTGCATTTTCTAATGAGAGAATGATCCAAACCTGAATGTTATAGTGTAAATAGACTTACCTTTGTAAAATAAAGCAATTTTGCCTATAAGGACTCATTTGCACGCAATTGTCGTGAAGCATGTAAAAACTGCTTGTCTGCGTTAAAATAATGGCTAATATGCAGTTTGCATTTTCTTATGAGAGAATGATCCAAATCTAAATGTTATAGTGTAAATAGACTTACCTTCATGAAATAAAGCAATTTTGCCTATAGGGACTCATTTGCCCCTAATTGTCATAAAGCATGTAAAAACTGCTTGTCAGCTTTAAAATAATGGTTAATATGCAGTTTGCATTTTCTTATGAGAGAATGATCCAAACCTGTTTATATAGTGTAAATAGACTTACCTTCATGAAATAAAGCAATTTTGCCTATAAGGACTCATTTGCCCCTAATTGTCACAAAGCATGTAAAAACTGCTTATATGCGTTAAAATAATGTATAATATGCAGTTTGCATTTTCTTATGAGAGAATGATCCAAACCTGAATGTTATAGTGTAAATAGACTTACCTTTGTAAAATAAAGCAATTTTGCCTATAAGAACTTATTTGCACGCAATTGTCGTGAAGCATGTAAAAACTGCTTGTCTGCGTTAAAATTAATGGTTAATATGCAGTTTGCATTTTCTTATGAGAGAATGATCCAAACCTAAATGTTATAGTGTAAATAGACTTACCTTTGTAAAAAAAAGCAATTTTGCCTATAAGAACTCATTTGCACGCAATTGTCGTGAAGCATGTAAAAACTGCTTGTCTGCGTTAAAATAATGGTTAATATGCAGTTTGCATTTTCTTATGAGAGAATGATCCAAACCTGAATATTATAGTGTAAATAGACTTACCTTTGTAAAATAAAGCAATTTTGCCTATAAGGACTCATTTGCACGCAATTGTCGTGGAGCATGTAAAAACTGCTTGTCTGCGTGAAAATGATAGTAAATATGCAGTTTGCATTTTCTTATGAGAGAATAATCCAAACCTGAATGTTATAGTGTAAATAGACTTACCCTCATGAAATAAAGCAATGTTGCCTATAAAGACTCATTTGCACCTAATTGTCGTAAAGCATGTAAAAACTGCTGGTCTGCGTTTAAATAATGGTTAATATGCAGTTTGCATTTTCTTATGAGAGAATGATCCAAACCTGAATGTTATAGTGTAAATAGACATACCCTCATGAAATAAAGCAATTTTGCCTATAAGGACTCATTTGCACCTAATTGTCATAAAGCATGTAAAAACTGCTTGTATGCTTTAAAATTATGGTTAATATGCAGTTTGCATTTTCTTATGAGAGAATGATCCAAACCTGAATGTTATAGTATAAATAGACTTACCTTTGTAAAATAAAGCAATTTTGCCTATAAGGACTCATTTGCACGCAATTGTCGTGAAGCATGTAAAAACTGCTTGTTTGCGTTCAAATAATTGTTAATATGCAGTTTGCATTTTCTTATGAGAGAATGATCCAAACCTAAATGTTATAGTGTAAATAGACTTACCTTCATGAAATAAAGCAATTTTGCCTATAAGGACTCATTTGCCCCTAATTGTCATAAAGCATGTAAAAACTGCTTGTTTGCGTTCAAATAATTGTTAATATGCAGTTTGCATTTTCTTATGAGAGAATGATATAAACCTGAATGTTATAGTGTAAATAGACTTACCTTTGTAAAATAAAGCAATTTTGCCTATAAGGACTCATTTGCACCTAATTGTCATATAGCATGTAAAAACTGCTTGTATGCGTTAAAATAATGGTTAATATGTAGTTTGCATTTTCTTATGAGAGAATGATCTAAACCTGAATGTTATAGTGTAAATAGACTTACCTTCATGAAATAAATCAATTTTGCCTATAAGGACTCATTTCTACCTAATTGTCATAAAGCATGTAAAAACTGCTTGTATGCGTTAAAATAATGGTTAATATGCAGATTGCATTTTCTTATGAGAGAATGATCCAAACCTGAATGTTATAGTGTAAATAGACTTACCTTTGTAAAATAAAGCAATTTTGCCTATAAGGACTCATTTGCACGCAATTGTCGTGAAGCATGTAAAAACTGCTTGTCTGCGTTTAAATAATGGTTAATATGCAGTTTGCATTTTCTTATGAGAGAATGATCCAAACCTGAATGTTATAGTGAAAGTAGACTCACCTTTGTGAAATGAAACAATTTTGCCTTTATGGACTTATTTGCACCTAATTGTCGTAAACCATGTAAAAACTGCTTGTCTGCGTGAAAATGATAGTCAATATTCAGTTTGCATTTTCTTATGAGAGAATGATCCAAAACCTGAATGTTATAGTGTAAATAGATTTACCCTCATGAAATAAAGCAATTTTGCCTATAAGGACTCATTTGCACCTAATTGTCATAAAGCATGTAAAAACTGCTTGTATGCTTTAAAATTATGGTTAATATGCAGTTTGCATTTTCTTATGAGAGAATGATCCAAACCTGAATGTTAAAGTGTAAATAGACTTACCCTCATGAAATAAAGCAATTTTGCCTATAAAGACTCATTTGCACCTAATTGTCGTAAAGCATAAAAAAACTGCTTCTCTGCGTTTAAATAATGGTTAATATGCAGTTTGCATTTTCTTATGAGAGAATGATCCAAACCTGAATGTTATAGTGTAAATAGACTTACCTTCATGAAATAAAGCCATTTTGCCTATAAGGACTCATTTGCACCTAATTGTCATAAAGCATGTAAAAACTGCTTGTATGCGTTAAAATAATGGTTAATATGCAGTTTGCATTTTCTTATGAGAGAATGATCCAAACCTGAATGTTATAGTGTAAATAGACATACCCTCATGAAATAAAGCAATTTTGCCTATAAGGACTCATTTGCACCTAATTGTCATAAAGCATGTAAAAACTGCTTGTATGCTTTAAAATTATGGTTAATATGCAGTTTGCATTTTCTTATGAGAGAATGATCCAAACCTGAATGTTATAGTATAAATAGACTTACCTTTGTAAAATAAAGCAATTTTGCCTATAAGGACTCATTTGCACGCAATTGTCGTGAAGCATGTAAAAACTGCTTGTTTGCGTTCAAATAATTGTTAATATGCAGTTTGCATTTTCTTATGAGAGAATGATCCAAACCTAAATGTTATAGTGTAAATAGACTTACCTTCATGAAATAAAGCAATTTTGCCTATAAGGACTCATTTGCCCCTAATTGTCATAAAGCATGTAAAAACTGCTTGTTTGCGTTCAAATAATTGTTAATATGCAGTTTGCATTTTCTTATGAGAGAATGATATAAACCTGAATGTTATAGTGTAAATAGACTTACCTTTGTAAAATAAAGCAATTTTGCCTATAAGGACTCATTTGCACCTAATTGTCATATAGCATGTAAAAACTGCTTGTATGCGTTAAAATAATGGTTAATATGTAGTTTGCATTTTCTTATGAGAGAATGATCTAAACCTGAATGTTATAGTGTAAATAGACTTACCTTCATGAAATAAATCAATTTTGCCTATAAGGACTCATTTCTACCTAATTGTCATAAAGCATGTAAAAACTGCTTGTATGCGTTAAAATAATGGTTAATATGCAGATTGCATTTTCTTATGAGAGAATGATCCAAACCTGAATGTTATAGTGTAAATAGACCTACCTTTGTAAAATAAAGCAATTTTGCCTATAAGGACTCATTTGCACGCAATTGTCGTGAAGCATGTAAAAACTGCTTGTCTGCGTTTAAATAATGGTTAATATGCAGTTTGCATTTTCTTATGAGAGAATGATCCAAACCTGAATGTTATAGTGAAAGTAGACTCACCTTTGTTTAATGAAACAATTTTGCCTTTATGGACTTATTTGCACCTAATTGTCGTAAACCATGTAAAAACTGCTTGTCTGCGTGAAAATGATAGTCAATATTCAGTTTGCATTTTCTTATGAGAGAATGATCCAAACCTGAATGTTATAGTGTAAATAGATTTACCCTCATGAAATAAAGCAATTTTGCCTATAAGGACTCATTTGCACCTAATTGTCATAAAGCATGTAAAAACTGCTTGTATGCTTTAAAATTATGGTTAATATGCAGTTTGCATTTTCTTATGAGAGAATGATCCAAACCTGAATGTTATAGTGTAAATAGACTTACCCTCATGAAATAAAGCAATTTTGCCTATAAAGACTCATTTGCACCTAATTGTCGTAAAGCATAAAAAAACTGCTTCTCTGCGTTTAAATAATGGTTAATATGCAGTTTGCATTTTCTTATGAGAGAATGATCCAAACCTGAATGTTATAGTGTAAATAGACTTACCTTCATGAAATAAAGCCATTTTGCCTATAAGGACTCATTTGCCCCTAATTGTCATAAAGCATGTAAAAACTGATTGTATGCGTTAAAATAATGGTTAAAATGCAGTTTGCATTTTCTTATGAGAGAATGATCCAAACCTGAATGTTATAGTGTAAATAGTCTTACCTTTGTAAAATAAAGCAATTTTGCCTATAAGGACTCATTTGCACGCAATTGTCGTGAAGCATGTAAAAACTACTTGTCTGCGTGAAAATGATAGTAAATATGCAATTTTCATTTTCTTATGAAAGAATGATCCAAACCTGAATGTTATAGTGTAAATAGACTTACCCTCATAAAATAAAGCAATTTTGCCTATAAAGACTCATTTGCACCTAATTGTCGTAAAGCATGTAAAAACTGCTTGTCTGCGTTTAAATAATGGTTAATATGCAGTTTGCATTTTCTTATGAGAGAATGATCCAAACCTGAATGATATAGTGTAAATGGACTTACCTTCATGAAATAAAGCAATTTTGCCTATAAGGACTCATTTGCACGCAATTGTCGTGAAGCATGTAAAAACTGCTTGTCTGCGTGAAAATGATAGTTAATATGCAGTTTGCATTTTCTTATGAGAGAATGATCCAAACCTGAATGGTATAGTGTAAATAGACTTACCCTCATGAAATAAAGCAATTTTGCCTATAAAGACTTATTTGCACCTAATAGTCGTAAAGCATGTAAAAACTGCTTGTCTGCGTTTAAATAATGGTTAATATGCAGTTTGCATTTTCTTATGAGAGAAAGATCCAAACCTGAATGTTATAGTGTAAATAGACTTACCTTCATGAAATAAAGCAATTTTGCCTATAAGTACTCATTTGCCCCTAATTGTCATAAAGCATGTAAAAACTGCTTGTATGCGTTAAAATAATGGTTAATATGCAGTTTGCATTTTCTTATGAGAGAATGATCCAAACCTGAATGTTATAGTGTAAATAGACTTACCTTTGTAAAATAAAGCAATTTTGCCTATAAGGACTCATTTGCACGCAATTGTCGTGAAGCATGTAAAAACTGCTTGTCTTCGTTAAAATAATGGTTAATATGCAGTTTGCATTTTCTTATGAGAAAATGATCCAAACCTGAATGTTATAGTGTAAATAGACTTACCTTTGTAAAATAAAGCAATTTTGCCTATACGTACTCATTTGCCCCTAATTGTCATAAAGCATGTAAAAACTGCTTGTATGCGTTAAAATAATGGTTAATATGCAGTTTGCATTTTCTTATGAGAGAAAGATCCAAACCTGAATGTTATAGTGTAAATAGACTTACCTTCATGAAATAAAGCAATTTTGCCTATAAGTACTCATTTGCCCCTAATTGTCATAAAGCATGTAAAAACTGCTTGTATGCGTTAAAATAATGGTTAATATGCAGTTTGCATTTTCTTATGAGAGAATGATCCAAACCTGAATGTTATAGTGTAAATAGACTTACCTTTGTAAAATAAAGCAATTTTGCCTATAAGGACTCATTTGCACGCAATTGTCGTGAAGCATGTAAAAACTGCTTGTCTGCGTTAAAATAATGGTTAATATGCAGTATGCATTTTCTTATGAGAGAATGATCCAAACCTGAATGTATAGTGTAAATAGACTAAACCACATGAAATAAAGCGATTTTGCCTATAAAGACTCATTTGCACCTAATTGTCGTAAAGCATGTAAAAACTGCTTGTATGCGTTAAAATAATAGTTAATATGCAGTTTGCATTTTCTTATGAGAGAATGATCTAAACCTAAATGTTATAGTTTAAGTAAACTTACCTTTGTAAAATAAAGCAATTTTGCCTATAAGGACTCATTTGCACGCAATTGTCGTGAAGCATGTAAAAACTGCTTGTCTGCGTGAAAATGATAGTAAATATGCAGTTTGCATTTTCTTATGAGAGAATGATCCAAACCTGAATGTTATAGTCTAAATAGACTTACCCTCATGAAATAAAGCAATTTTGCCTATAAAGACTTATTTGCACCTAATAGTCGTAAAGCATGTAAAAACTGCTTGTCTGCGTTTAAATAATGGTTAATATGCAGTTTGCATTTTCTTATGAGAGAAAGATCCAAACCTGAATGTTATAGTGTAAATAGACTTACCTTCATGAAATAAAGCAATTTTGCCTATAAGTACTCATTTGCCCCTAATTGTCATAAAGCATGTAAAAACTGCTTGTATGCGTTAAAATAATGGTTAATATGCAGTTTGCATTTTCTTATGAGAAAATGATCCAAACTTGAATGTAATAGTGTAAATAGACTTACCTTTGTAAAATAAAGCAATTTTGCCTATAAGGACTCATTTGCACGCAATTGTCGTGAAGCATGTAAAAAGTGCTTGTCTTCGTTAAAATAATGGTTAATATGCAGTTTGCATTTTCTTATGAGAAAATGATCCAAACCTGAATGTTATAGTGTAAATAGACTTACCTTTGTAAAATAAAGCAATTTTGCCTATACGTACTCATTTGCCCCTAATTGTCATAAAGCATGTAAAAACTGCTTGTATGCGTTAAAATAATGGTTAATATGCAGTTTGCATTTTCTTATGAGAGAAAGATCTAAACCTGAATGTTATAGTGTAAATAGACTTACCTTCATGAAATAAAGCAATTTTGCCTATAAGTACTCATTTGCCCCTAATTGTCATAAAGCATGTAAAAACTGCTTGTATGCGTTAAAATAATGGTTAATATGCAGTTTGCATTTTCTTATGAGAGAATGATCCAAACCTGAATCTTATAGTGTAAATAGACTTACCTTTGTAAAATAAAGCAATTTTGCCTATAAGGACTCATTTGCACGCAATTGTCGTGAATAATGTAAAAACTGCTTGTCTTCGTTAAAATAATGGTTAATATGCAGTTTGCATTTTCTTATGAGAAAATGATCCAAACCTGAATGTTATAGTGTAAATAGACTTACCTTTGTAAAATAAAGCAATTTTGCCTATAAGGACTCATTTGCACGCAATTGTCGTGAAGCATGTAAAAACTGCTTGTCTGCGTTAAAATAATGGTTAATATGCAGTATGCATTTTCTTATGAGAGAATGATCCAAACCTGAATGTATTGTGTAAATAGACTAACCCTCATGAAATAAAGCAATTTTGCCTATAAAGTCTCATTTGCACCTAATTGTCGTAAAGCATGTAAAAACTGCTTGTATGCGTTAAAATAATAGTTAATATGCAGTTTGCATTATCTTATGAGAGAATGATCTAAACCTGAATGTTATAGTTTAAGTAAACTTACTTTTGTAAAATAAAGCAATTTTGCCTATAAGGACCCATTTGCACGCAATTGTCGTGAAGCATGTAAAAACTGCTTGTCTGCGTTAAAATAATGGTTAATATGCAGTTTGCATTTTCTTATGAGAGAATGATCCAAACCTGAATGTTATAGTGTAAATAGACTTACCCTCATAAAATAAAGCAATTTTGCCTATAAAGACTCATTTGCACCTAATTGTCGTAAAGCATGTAAAAACTGCTTGTCTGAGTTTGAATGATGGTTAATATGCAGTTTGCATTTTCTTATGAGAGAATGATCCAAACCTGAATGTTATAGTGTAAATAGACTTACCTTTGTAAAATAAAGCAATTTTGCCTATAAGGACTCATTTGCACGCAATTGTCGTGAAGCATGTAAAAACTGCTTGTCTGCGTTAAAATAATGGTTAATATGCAGTTTGCATTTTCGTATGAGAAAATGATCCAAACCTGAATGTTATAGTTTAAATAGACTTACCTTAATGAAATAAAGCAATTTTGCCTATAAGGACTCATTTGCCCCTAATTGTCATAAAGCATGTAAAAACTGCTTGTATGCGTTAAAATAATGGTTAAAATGCAGTTTGCATTTTCTTATGAGAGAATGATCCAAACCTGAATGTTATAGTGTAAATAGTTTTACCTTTGTAAAATAAAGCAATTTTGCCTATAAGGACTCATTTGCACGCAATTGTCGTGAAGCATGTAAAAACTACTTGTCTGCGTGAAAATGATAGTAAATATGCAGTTTTCATTTTCTTATGAGAGAATGATCCAAACCTGAATGTTATAGTGTAAATAGACTTACCCTCATGAAATAAAGCAATTTTGCCTATAAAGACTCATTTGCACCTAATTGTCGTAAAGCATGTAAAAACTGCTTGTCTGCGTTTAAATAATGGTTAATATGCAGTTTGCATTTTCTTATGAGAGAATGATCCAAACCTGAATGATATAGTGTAAATAGACTTACCTTCATGAAATAAAGCAATTTTGCCTATAAGGACTCATTTGCCCCTAATTGTCATAAAGCATGTAAAAACTGCTTGTATGCGTTAAAATAATGGTTAAAATGCAGTTTGCATTTTCTTATGAGAGAATGATCCAAACCTGAATGTAATAGTGTAAATAGACTTACCTTTGTAAAATAAAGCAATTTTGCCTATAAGGACTCATTTGCACGCAATTGTCGTGAAGCATGTAAAAACTGCTTGTCTGCGTGAAAATGATGGTAAATATGCAGTTTGCATTTTCTTATGAGAGATAGATCCAAACCTGAATGTTATAGTGTAAATAGACTTACCCTCATGAAATAAAGCAATTTTGCCTATAAAGACTTATTTGCACCTAATTGTCGTAAAGCATGTAAAAACTGCTTGTCTGCGTTTAAATAATGGTTAATATACAGTTTGCATTTTCTTATGAGAGAAAGATCCAAACCTGAATGTTATAGTGTAAATAGACTTACCTTCATGAAATAAAGCAATTTGGCCTATACGTACTCATTTGCCGCTAATTGTCATAAAGCATGTAAAAACTGCTTGTATGCGTTAAAATAATGGTTAATATGCAGTTTGCATTTTCTTATGAGAGAAAGATCCAAACCTGAATGTTATAATGTAAATAGACTTACCTTCATGAAATAAAGCAATTTTGCCTATAAGTACTCATTTGCCCCTAATTGTCATAAAGCATGTAAAAACTGCTTGTCTGCGTTTAAATAATGGTTAATATGCAGTTTGCATTTTCTTATGAGAGAATGATCCAAACCTGAATGATATAGTGTAAATGGACTTACCTTCATGAAATAAAGCAATTTTGCCTATAAGGACTCATTTGCACGCAATTGTCGTGAAGCATGTAAAAACTGCTTGTCTGCGTGAAAATGATAGTTAATATGCAGTTTGCATTTTCTTATGAGAGAATGATCCAAACCTGAATGTTATAGTGTAAATAGACTTACCCTCATGAAATAAAGCAATTTTGCCTATAAAGACTTATTTGCACCTAATAGTCGTAAAGCATGTAAAAACTGCTTGTCTGCGTTTAAATAATGGTTAATATGCAGTTTGCATTTTCTTATGAGAGAAAGATCCAAACCTGAATGTTATAGTGTAAATAGACTTACCTTCATGAAATAAAGCAATTTTGCCTATAAGTACTCATTTGCCCCTAATTGTCATAAAGCATGTAAAAACTGCTTGTCTTCGTTAAAATAATGGTTAATATGCAGTTTGCATTTTCTTATGAGAAAATGATCCAAACCTGAATGTTATAGTGTAAATAGACTTACCTTTGTAAAATAAAGCAATTTTGCCTATACGTACTCATTTGCCCCTAATTGTCATAAAGCATGTAAAAACTGCTTGTATGCGTTAAAATAATGGTTAATATGCAGTTTGCATTTTCTTATGAGAGAAAGATCCAAACCTGAATGTTATAGTGTAAATAGACTTACCTTCATGAAATAAAGCAATTTTGCCTATAAGTACTCATTTGCCCCTAATTGTCATAAAGCATGTAAAAACTGCTTGTATGCGTTAAAATAATGGTTAATATGCAGTTTGCATTTTCTTATGAGAGAATGATCCAAACCTGAATGTTATAGTGTAAATAGACTAACCTTTGTAAAATAAAGCAATTTTGCCTATAAGGACTCATTTGCACGCAATTGTCGTGAAGCATGTAAAAACTGCTTGTCTGCGTTAAAATAATGGTTAATATGCAGTATGCATTTTCTTATGAGAGAATGATCCAAACCTGAATGTATAGTGTAAATAGACTAAACCACATGAAATAAAGCGATTTGGCCTATAAAGACTCATTTGCACCTAATTGTCGTAAAGCATGTAAAAACTGCTTGTATGCGTTAAAATAATAGTTAATATGCAGTTTGCATTTTCTTATGAGAGAATGATCTAAACCTGAATGTTATAGTTTAAGTAAACTTACCTTTGTAAAATAAAGCAATTTTGCCTATAAGGACTCATTTGCACGCAATTGTCGTGAAGCATGTAAAAACTGCTTGTCTGCGTGAAAATGATAGTAAATATGCAGTTTGCATTTTCTTATGAGAGAATGATCCAAACCTGAATGTTATAGTCTAAATAGACTTACCCTCATGAAATAAAGCAATTTTGCCTATAAAGACTTATTTGCACCTAATAGTCGTAAAGCATGTAAAAACTGCTTGTCTGGATTTAAATAATGGTTAATATGCAGTTTGCATTTTCTTATGAGAGAAAGATCCAAACCTGAATGTTATAGTGTAAATAGACTTACCTTCATGAAATAAAGCAATTTTGCCTATAAGTACTCATTTGCCCCTAATTGTCATAAAGCATGTAAAAACTGCTTGTATGCGTTAAAATAATGGTTAATATGCAGTTTGCATTTTCTTATGAGAGAATGATCCAAACTTGAATGTAATAGTGTAAATAGACTTACCTTTGTAAAATAAAGCAATTTTGCCTATAAGGACTCATTTGCACGCAATTGTCGTGAAGCATGTAAAAACTGCTTGTCTTCGTTAAAATAATGGTTAATATGCAGTTTGCATTTTCTTATGAGAAAATGATCCAAACCTGAATGTTATAGTGTAAATAGACTTACCTTTGTAAAATAAAGCAATTTTGCCTATACGTACTCATTTGCCCCTAATTGTCATAAAGCATGTAAAAACTGCTTGTATGCGTTAAAATAATGGTTAATATGCAGTTTGCATTTTCTTATGAGAGAAAGATCTAAACCTGAATGTTTTAGTGTAAATAGACTTACCTTCATGAAATAAAGCAATTTTGCCTATAAGTACTCATTTGCCCCTAATTGTCATAAAGCATGTAAAAACTGCTTGTATGCGTTAAAATAATGGTTAATATGCAGTTTGCATTTTCTTATGAGAGAATGATCCAAACCTGAATGTTATAGTGTAAATAGACTTACCTTTGTAAAATAAAGCAGTTTTGCCTATAAGGACTCATTTGCACGCAATTGTCGTGAAGCATGTAAAAACTGCTTGTCTTCGTTAAAATAATGGTTAATATGCAGTTTGCATTTTCTTATGAGAAAATGATCCAAACCTGAATGTTATAGTGTAAATAGACTTACCTTTGTAAAATAAAGCAATTTTGCCTATAAGGACTCATTTGCACGCAATTGTCGTGAAGCATGTAAAAACTGCTTGTCTGCGTTAAAATAATGGTTAATATGCAGTATGCATTTTCTTATGAGAGAATGATCCAAACCTGAATGTATTGTCTAAATAGACTAACCCTCATGAAATAAAGCAATTTTGCCTATAAAGACTCATTTGCACCTAATTGTCGTAAAGCATGTAAAAACTGCTTGTATGCGTTAAAATAATAGTTAATATGCAGTTTGCATTATCTTATGAGAGAATGATCTAAACCTGAATGTTATAGTTTAAGTAAACTTACTTTTGTAAAATAAAGCAATTTTGCCTATAAGGACCCATTTGCACGCAATTGTCGTGAAGCATGTAAAAACTGCTTGTCTGCGTTAAAATAATGGTTAATATGCAGTTTGCATTTTCTTATGAGAGAATGATCCAAACCTGAATGTTATAGTGTAAATAGACTTACCCTCATAAAATAAAGCAATTTTGCCTATAAAGACTCATTTGCACCTAATTGTCGTAAAGCATGTAAAAACTGCTTGTCTGAGTTTGAATGATGGTTAATATGCAGTTTGCATTTTCTTATGAGAGAATGATCCAAACCTGAATGTTATAGTGTAAATAGACTTACCTTTGTAAAATAAAGCAATTTTGCCTATAAGGACTCATTTGCACGCAATTGTCGTGAAGCATGTAAAAACTGCTTGTCTGCGTTAAAATAATGGTTAATATGCAGTTTGCATTTTCGTATGAGAAAATGATCCAAACCTGAATGTTATAGTTTAAATAGACTTACCTTAATGAAATAAAGCAATTTTGCCTATAAGGACTCATTTGCCCCTAATTGTCATAAAGCATGTAAAAACTGCTTGTATGCGTTAAAATAATGGTTAAAATGCAGTTTGCATTTTCTTATGAGAGAATGATCCAAACCTGAATGTTATAGTGTAAATAGTTTTACCTTTGTAAAATAAAGCAATTTTGCCTATAAGGACTCATTTGCACGCAATTGTCGTGAAGCATGTAAAAACTACTTGTCTGCGTGAAAATGATAGTAAATATGCAGTTTTCATTTTCTTATGAGAGAATGATCCAAACCTGAATGTTATAGTGTAAATAGACTTACCCTCATGAAATAAAGCAATTTTGCCTATAAAGACTCATTTGCACCTAATTGTCGTAAAGCATGTAAAAACTGCTTGTCTGCGTTTAAATAATGGTTAATATGCAGTTTGCATTTTCTTATGAGAGAATGATCCAAACCTGAATGATATAGTGTAAATAGACTTACCTTCATGAAATAAAGCAATTTTGCCTATAAGGACTCATTTGCCCCTAATTGTCATAAAGCATGTAAAAACTGCTTGTATGCGTTAAAATAATGGTTAAAATGCAGTTTGCATTTTCTTATGAGAGAATGATCCAAACCTGAATGTAATAGTGTAAATAGACTTACCTTTGTAAAATAAAGCAATTTTGCCTATAAGGACTCATTTGCACGCAATTGTCGTGAAGCATGTAAAAACTGCTTGTCTGCGTGAAAATGATGGTAAATATGCAGTTTGCATTTTCTTATGAGAGATAGATCCAAACCTGAATGTTATAGTATAAATAGACTTACCCTCATGAAATAAAGCAATTTTGCCTATAAAGACTCATTTGCACCTAATTGTCGTAAAGCATGTAAAAACTGCTTGTCTGCGTTTAAATAATGGTTAATATACAGTTTGCATTTTCTTATGAGAGAAAGATCCAAACCTGAATGTTATAGTGTAAATAGACTTACCTTCATGAAATAAAGCAATTTGGCCTATACGTACTCATTTGCCGCTAATTGTCATAAAGCATGTAAAAACTGCTTGTATGCGTTAAAATAATGGTTAATATGCAGTTTGCATTTTCTTATGAGAGAAAGATCCAAACCTGAATGTTATAATGTAAATAGACTTACCTTCATGAAATAAAGCAATTTTGCCTATAAGTACTCATTTGCCCCTAATTGTCATAAAGCATGTAAAAACTGCTTGTATGCGTTAAAATAATGGTTAATATGCAGTTTGCATTTTCTTATGAGAGAATGATCCAAACCTGAATGTCATAGTGTAAATAGACTTACCTTTGTAAAATAAAGCAATTTTGCCTATAAGGACTAATTTGCACGCAATTGTCGTGAAGCATGTAAAAACTGCTTGTCTTCGTTAAAATAATGGTTAATATGCAGTTTGCATTTTCTTATGAGAAAATGATCCAAACATGAATGTTATAGTGTAAATAGACTTACCTTTGTAAAATAAAGCAATTTTGCCTATAAGGACTCATTTGCACGCAATTGTCGTGAAGCATGTAAAAACTGCTTGTCTGCGTTAAAATAATGGTTAATATGCAGTATGCATTTTCTTATGAGAGAATGATCCAAACCTGAATGTATAGTGTAAATAGACTAACCCTCATGAAATAAAGCAATATTGCCTATAAAGACTCATTTGCACCTAATTGTCGTAAAGCATGTAAAAACTGCTTGTCTGCGTTAAAATAATGGTTAATATGCAGTTTGCATTTTCTTATGAGAGAATGATCCAAACCTGAATGTTATAGTGTAAAAAGACTTACCTTTGTAAAATAAAGCAATTTTGCCTATAAGGACTCATTTGCACGCAATTGTCGTGAAGCATGTAAAAACTGCTTGTCTGAGTTAAAATAATGGTTAATATGCAGTTTGCATTTTCTTATGAGAAAATGATCCAAACCTGAAATTTATAGTGTAAATAGACTTACCTTAATGAAATAAAGCAATTTTGCCTATAAGGACTCATTTTCCCCTAATTGTCATAAAGCATGTAAAAACTGCTTGTATGCGTTAAAATAATTGTTAATATGCAGTTTGCGATTTCTTATGAGAGAATGATCCAAACCTGAATATTATAGTGTAAATAGACTTACCTTTGTAAAATAAAGCAATTTTGCCTATAAGGACTCATTTGCACGCAATTGTCGTGAAGCATGTAAAAACTGCTTGTCTTCGTTAAAATAATGGTTAATATGCAGTTTGCATTTTCTTATGAGAAAATGATCCAAACCTGAATGTTATAGTGAAAGTAGACTTACCTTTGTGAAATAAAACAATTTTGCCTTTAAGGACTTATTTCCACCTAATTGTCGTAAAACATGTGAAAACTGCTTGTCTGCGTGAAAATGATAGTAAATATGCAGTTTGCATTTTCTTATGAGAGAATGATCCAAACCTGAATGTTATAGTGTAAATAGACTTACCCTCATGAAATAAAGCAATTTTGCTTATAAGGACTCATTTGCACCTAATTGTCATAAAGCATGTAAAAACTGCTTGTATGCGTTAAAATAATGGTGAATATGCAGTTTGCATTTTCTTGTAAGAGAATTATCCAAACCTGAATGTTATAGTGTAAGTAAACACACCTTTGTGAAATAAAGCAATTTTGCCTATAAGGACTCATTTGCACGCAATTGTCGTGAAGCATGTAAAAACTGCTTGTCTGCGTTAAAATAATGGTTAATATGCAGTTTGCATTTTCTTATGAGAGAATGATCCAAACCTGAATGTTATAGTGTAAATAGACTAACCCTCATGAAATAAAGCAGTTTTGCCTATAAGGACTCATTTGCACCTAATTGTCATAAAGCATGTAAAAACTGCTTGTATGCTTTAAAATTATGGTTAATATGCAGTTTGCATTTTCTTATGAGAGAATGATCCAAACCTGAATGTTATAGTGTAAATAGACTTAGCTTTGTAAAATAAAGCAATTTTGCCTATAAGGACACATTTGCACGCAATTGTCGTGAAGCATGTAAAAACTGCTTGTTTGCGTGAAGATGATAGTAAATATGCAGTTTGCATTTTCTTATGAGAGAATGATCCAAACCTGAATGTTATAGTGCAAATAGACTTACCCTCATGAAATAAAGCAATTTTGCCTATAAAGACTCATTTGCACCTAATTGTCATAAAGCATGTAAAAACTGCTTGTATGCGTTAAAATAATGGTTAAAATGCAGTTTGCATTTTCTTATGAGAGAATGATCCAAACCTGAATGTTATAGTGTAAATAGACTTATCCTCATAAAATAAAGCAATTTTGCCTATAAAGACTCATTTGCACCTAATTGTCGTAAAGCATGTAAAAACTGCTTGTCTGCGTGAAAATGATAGTAAATATGCAGTTTGCATTTTCTTATGAGAGAATGATCCAAACCTGAATGTTATAGTGTAAATAGACTTACCCTCATGAAATAAAGCAATTTTGCTTATAAGGACTCATTTGCACCTAATTGTCATAAAGCATGTAAAAACTGCTTGTATGCGTTAAAATAATGGTGAATATGCAGTTTGCATTTTCTTGTAAGAGAATTATCCAAACCTGAATGTTATAGTGTAAGTAAACACACCTTTGTGAAATAAAGCAATTTTGCCTATAAGGACTCATTTGCACGCAATTGTCGTGAAGCATGTAAAAACTGCTTGTCTGCGTTAAAATAATGGTTAATATGCAGTTTGCATTTTCTTATGAGAGAATGATCCAAACCTGAATGTTATAGTGTAAATAGACTAACCCTCATGAAATAAAGCAATTTTGCCTATAAGGACTCATTTGCACCTAATTGTCATAAAGCATGTAAAAACTGCTTGTATGCTTTAAAATTATGGTTAATATGCAGTTTGCATTTTCTTATGAGAGAATGATCCAAACCTGAATGTTATAGTGTAAATAGACTTAGCTTTGTAAAATAAAGCAATTTTGCCTATAAGGACACATTTGCACGCAATTGTCGTGAAGCATGTAAAAACTGCTTGTTTGCGTGAAGATGATAGTAAATATGCAGTTTGCATTTTCTTATGAGAGAATGATCCAAACCTGAATGTTATAGTGCAAATAGACTTACCCTCATGAAATAAAGCAATTTTGCCTATAAAGACTCATTTGCACCTAATTGTCATAAAGCATGTAAAAACTGCTTGTATGCGTTAAAATAATGGTTAAAATGCAGTTTGCATTTTCTTATGAGAGAATGATCCAAACCTGAATGTTATAGTGTAAATAGACTTACCTTTGTAAAATAAAGCAATTTTGCCTATAAGGACTCATTTGCACGCAATTGTCGTGAAGCATGTAAAAACTGCTTGTCTTCGTTAAAATAATGGTTAATATGCAGTTTGCATTTTCTTATGAGAGAATGATCCAAACCTGAATGCTATAGTGTAAATAGACTTACCCTCATGAAATAAAGCAATTTTGCCTATAAAGACTCATTTGCACCTAATTGTCGTAAAGCATGTAAAAACTGCTTGTCTGCGTTTAAATAATAGTTAATATGCAGTTTGCATTTTCTTATGAGAGAAAGATCCAAACCTGAATGTTATAGTGTAAATAGACTAACCTTCATGAAATAAAGCAATTTTGCCTATAAGTACTCATTTGCCCCTAATTGTCATAAAGCATGTAAAAACTGCTTGTATGCGTTAAAATAATGGTTAATATGCAGTTTGCATTTTCTGGAGAGAATGATCCAAACCTGAATGTTATAGTGTAAATAGACTTACTTTTGTAAAATAAAGCAATTTTGCCTATAAGGACTCATTTGCACGCAATTGTCGTGAAGCATGTAAAAACTGCTTGTCTGCGTGAAAATGATAGTAAATATGCAGTTTGCATTTTCTTATGAGAGAATGATCCAAACCTAAATGTTATAGTGTAAATAGACTTACCGTCATGAAATAATGCAATTTTGCCTATAAAGACTCATTTGCACCTAATTGTCGTAAAGCATGTAAAAACTGCTTGTCTGCGTTTAAATAATGGTTAATATGCAGTTTGCGTTTCCTCTTGAGAAAATGATCCAAACCTGAATGTTATAGTGTAAATAGACTTACCTTTGTAAAATAAAGCAATTTTGCCTATACGTACTCATTTGCCCCTAATTGTCATAAAGCATGTAAAAACTGCTTGTATGCGTTAAAATAATGGTTAATATGCAGTTTGCATTTTCTTCTGAGAGAAAGATCCAAACCTGAATGTTATAGTGTAAATAGACTTACCTTCATGAAATAAAGCAATTTTGCCTATAAGTACTCATTTGCCCCTAATTGTCATAAAGCATGTAAAAACTGCTTGTATGCGTTTAAATAATGGTTAATATGCAGTTTGCATTTTCTTATGAGAAAATGATCCAAACCTGAATGTTATAGTGTAAATAGACTTACCTTTGTAAAATAAAGCAATTTTGCCTATAAGGACTCATTTGCACGCAATTGTCGTGAAGCATGTAAAAACTGCTTGTCTGCGTTAAAATAATGGTTAATATGCAGTATGCATTTTCTTATGAGAGAATGATCCAAACCTTAATGTATAGTGTAAATAGACTAACCCTCATGAAATAAAGCAATTTTGCCTATAAAGACTCATTTGCACCTAATTGTCGTAAAGCATGTAAAAACTGCTTGTATGCGTTAAAATAATAGTTAATATGCAGTTTGCATTTTCTTATGAGAGAATGATCTAAACCTGAATGTTATAGTTTAAGTAAACTTACCTTTGTAAAATAAAGCAATTTTGCCTATAAGGACTCATTTGCACGCAATTGTCGTGAAGCATGTAAAAACTGCTTGTCTGCGTGAAAATGATAGTAAATATGCAGTTTGCATTTTCTTATGAGAGAATGATCCAAACCTGAATGTTATAGTGTAAATAGACTTACCCTCATGAAATAAAGCAATTTTGCCTATAAAGACTTATTTGCACATAATAGTCGTAAAGCATGTAAAAACTGCTTGTCTGCGTTTAAATAATGGTTAATATGCAGTTTGCATTTTCTTATGAGAGAAAGATCCAAACCTGAATGTTATAGTGTAATTAGACTTACCTTCATGAAATAAAGCAATTTTGCCTATAAGTACTCATTTGCCCCTAATTGTCATAAAGCATGTAAAAACAGCTTGTATGCGTTAAAATAATGGTTAATATGCAGTTTGCATTTTCTTATGAGAGAATGATCCAAACCTGAATGTTATAGTGTAAATAGACTTACCTTTGTAAAATAAAGCAATTTTGCCTATAAGGACTCATTTGCACGCAATTGTCGTGAAGCATGTAAAAACTGCTTGTCTTCGTTAAAATAATGGTTAATATGCAGTTTGCATTTTCTTATGAGAAAATGATCCGAACCTGAATGTTATAGTGTAAATAGACTTACCTTTGTAAAATAAAGCAATTTTGCCTATACGTACTCATTTGCCCCTAATTGTCATAAAGCATGTAAAAACTGCTTGTATGCGTTAAAATAATGGTTAATATGCAGTTTGCATTTTCTTATGAGAGAAAGATCCAAACCTGAATGTTATAGTGTAAATAGACTTACCTTCATGAAATAAAGCAATTTTGCCTATAAGTACTCATTTGCCCCTAATTGTCATAAAGCATGTAAAAACTGCTTGTATGCGTTAAAATAATGGTTAATATGCAGTTTGCATTTTGGTATGAGAGAATGATCCAAACCTGAATGTTATAGTGTAAATAGACTTACCTTTGTAAAATAAAGCAATTTTGCCTATAAGGACTCATTTGCACGCAATTGTCGTGAAGCATGTAAAAACTGCTTGTCTTCGTTAAAATAATGGTTAATATGCAGTTTGCATTTTCTTATGAGAAAATGATCCAAACCTGAATGTTATAGTGTAAATAGACTTACCTTTGTAAAATAAAGCAATTTTGCCTATAAGGACTCATTTGCACGCAATTGTCGTGAAGCATGTAAAAACTGCTTGTCTGCGTTAAAATAATGGTTAATATGCAGTATGCATTTTCTTATGAGAGAATGATCCAAACCTGAATGTATTGTGTAAATAGACTAACCCTCATGAAATAAAGCAATTTTGCCTATAAAGACTCATTTGCACCTAATTGTCGTAAAGCATGTAAAAACTGCTTGTATGCGTTAAAATAATAGTTAATATGCAGTTTGCATTATCTTATGAGAGAATGATCTAAACCTGAATGTTATAGTTTAAGTAAACTTACTTTTGTAAAATAAAGCAATTTTGCCTATAAGGACCCATTTGCACGCAATTGTCGTGAAGCATGTAAAAACTGCTTGTCTGCGTTAAAATAATGGTTAATATGCAGTTTGCATTTTCTTATGAGAGAATGATCCAAACCTGAATGTCATAGTGTAAATAGACTTACCTTTGTAAAATAAAGCAATTTTGCCTATAAGGACTCATTTGCCCCTAATTGTCATAAAGCATGTAAAAACTGCTTGTATGCGTTAAAATAATGGTTAAAATGCAGTTTGCATTTTCTTATGAGAGAATGATCCAAACCTGAATGTTATAGTGTAAATAGTTTTACCTTTGTAAAATAAAGCAATTTTGCCTATAAGGACTCATTTGCACGCAATTGTCGTGAAGCATGTAAAAACTACTTGTCTGCGTGAAAATGATAGTAAATATGCAGTTTTCATTTTCTTATGAGAGAATGATCCAAACCTGAATGTAATAGTGTAAATAGACTTACCTTTGTAAAATAAAGCAATTTTGCCTATAAGGACTCATTTGCAAGCAATTGTCGTGAAGCATGTAAAAACTGCTTGTCTGCGTGAAAATGATGGTAAATATGCAGTTTGCATTTTCTTATGAGAGATAGATCCAAACCTGAATGTTATAGTGTAAATAGACTTACCCTCATAATATAAAGCAATTTTGCCTATAAAGACTCATTTGCACCTAATTGTCGTAAAGCATGTAAAAACTGCTTGTCTGCGTTTAAATAATGGTTAATATACAGTTTGCATTTTCTTATGAGAGAAAGATCCAAACCTGAATGTTATAGTGTAAATAGACTTACCTTCATGAAATAAAGCAATTTGGCCTATACGTACTCATTTGCCGCTAATTGTCATAAAGCATGTAAAAACTGCTTGTATGCGTTAAAATAATGGTTAATATGCAGTTTGCATTTTCTTATGAGAGAAAGATCCAAACCTGAATGTTATAATGTAAATAGACTTACCTTCATGAAATAAAGCAATTTTGCCTATAAGTACTCATTTGCCCCTAATTGTCATAAAGCATGTAAAAACTGCTTGTATGCGTTAAAATAATGGTTAATATGCAGTTTGCATTTTCTTATGAGAGAATGATCCAAACCTGAATGTCATAGTGTAAATAGACTTACCTTTGTAAAATAAAGCAATTTTGCCTATAAGGACTCATTTGCACGCAATTGTCGTGAAGCATGTAAAAACTGCTTGTCTTCGTTAAAATAATGGTTAATATGCAGTTTGCATTTTCTTATGAGAAAATGATCCAAACATGAATGTTATAGTGTAAATAGACTTACCTTTGTAAAATAAAGCAATTTTGCCTATAAATACTCATTTGCACGCAATTGTCGTGAAGCATGTAAAAACTGCTTGTCTGCGTTAAAATAATGGTTAATATGCAGTATGCATTTTCTTATGAGAGAATGATCCAAACCTGAATGTATAGTGTAAATAGACTAACCCTCATGAAATAAAGCAATTTTGCCTATAAAGACTCATTTGCACCTAATTGTCGTAAAGCATGTAAAAACTGCTTGTCTGCGTTAAAATAATGGTTAATATGCAGTTTGCATTTTCTTATGAGAGAATGATCCAAACCTGAATGTTATAGTGTAAATAGACTTACCTTTGTAAAATAAAGCAATTTTGCCTATAAGGACTCATTTGCACGCAATTGTCGTGAAGCATGTAAAAACTGCTTGTCTGAGTTAAAATAATGGTTAATATGCAGTTTGCATTTTCTTATAAGAAAATGATCCAAACCTGAAATTTATAGTGTAAATAGACTTACCTTAATGAAATAAAGCAATTTTGCCTATAAGGACTCATTTGCCCCTAATTGTCATAAAGCATGTAAAAACTGCTTGTATGCGTTAAAATAATTGTTAATATGCAGTTTGCATTTTCTTATGAGAGAATGATCCAAACCTGAATATTATAGTGTAAATAGACTTACCTTTGTAAAATAAAGCAATTTTGCCTATAAGGACTCATTTGCACGCAATTGTCGTGAAGCATGTAAAAACTGCTTGTCTTCGTTAAAATAATGGTTAATATGCAGTTTGCATTTTCTTATGAGAAAATGATCCAAACCTGAATGTTATAGTGAAAGTAGACTTACCTTTGTGAAATAAAACAATTTTGCCTTTAAGGACTTATTTCCACCTAATTGTCGTAAAACATGTGAAAACTGCTTGTCTGCGTGAAAATGATAGTAAATATGCAGTTTGCATTTTCTTATGAGAGAATGATCCAAACCTGAATGTTATAGTGTAAATAGACTTACCCTCATGAAATAAAGCAATTTTGCTTATAAGGACTCATTTGCACCTAATTGTCATAAAGCATGTAAAAACTGCTTGTATGCGTTAAAATAATGGTGAATATGCAGTTTGCATTTTCTTGTAAGAGAATTATCCAAACCTGAATGTTATAGTGTAAGTAAACACACCTTTGTGAAATAAAGCAATTTTGCCTATAAGGACTCATTTGCACGCAATTGTCGTGAAGCATGTAAAAACTGCTTGTCTGCGTTAAAATAATGGTTAATATGCAGTTTGCATTTTCTTATGAGAGAATGATCCAAACCTGAATGTTATAGTGTAAATAGACTAACCCTCATGAAATAAAGCAATTTTGCCTATAAGGACTCATTTGCACCTAATTGTCATAAAGCATGTAAAAACTGCTTGTATGCTTTAAAATTATGGTTAATATGCAGTTTGCATTTTCTTATGAGAGAATGATCCAAACCTGAATGTTATAGTGTAAATAGTCTTACCTTTGTAAAATAAAGCAATTTTGCCTATAAGGACACATTTGCACGCAATTGTCGTGAAGCATGTAAAAACTGCTTGTTTGCGTGAAGATGATAGTAAATATGCAGTTTGCATTTTCTTATGAGAGAATGATCCAAACCTGAATGCTATAGTGTAAATAGACTTACCCTCATGAAATAAAGCAATTTTGCCTATAAAGACTCATTTGCACCTAATTGTCGTAAAGCATGTAAAAACTGCTTGTCTGCGTTTAAATAATAGTTAATATGCAGTTTGCATTTTCTTATGAGAGAAAGATCCAAACCTGAATGTTATAGTGTAAATAGACTAACCTTCATGAAATAAAGCAATTTTGCCTATAAGTACTCATTTGCCCCTAATTGTCATAAAGCATGTAAAAACTGCTTGTATGCGTTAAAATAATGGTTAATATGCAGTTTGCATTTTCTGGAGAGAATGATCCAAACCTGAATGTTATAGTGTAAATAGACTTACTTTTGTAAAATAAAGCAATTTTGCCTATAAGGACTCATTTGCACGCAATTGTCGTGAAGCATGTAAAAACTGCTTGTCTGCGTGAAGATGATCCAAACCTGAATGTTATAGTGTAAATAGACTTACCCTCATGAAATAAAGCAATTTTGCCTATAAAGACTCATTTGCACCTAATTGTCGTAAAGCATAAAAAAACTGCTTGTCTGCGTTTAAATAATGGTTAATATGCAGTTTGCATTTTTTTATGAGAGAATGATCCAAACCTGAATGTTATAGTGTAAATTGACTTACCTTCATGAAATAAAGCAATTTTGCCTATAAGGACTCATTTCCCCTTAATTGTCATAAAGCATGTAAAAACTGCTTGTATGCGTTAAAATAATATTTAAAATGCAGTTTGCATTTTCTTATGAGAGAATGATCCAAACCTGAATGTTATAGTGTAAATAGACTTACCTTTGTAAAATAAAGCAATTTTGCCTATAAGGACTCAATTGCACGCAATTGTCGTGAAGCATGTAAAAACTGCTTGTCTGCGTGAAAATGATAGTAAATATGCAGTTTGCATTTTCTTATGAGAGAATGATCCAAACCTGAATGTTATAGTGTAAATAGACTTACCCTCATGAAATAAAGCATTTTTGCCTATAAGGACTCATTTGCACCTAATTGTCATAAAGCATGTAAAAACTGCTTGTATGCTTTAAAATTATGGTTAATATGCAGTTTGCATTTTCTTATGAGAGAATGATCCAAACCTGAATGTTATAGTGTAAATAGACTAACCTTTGTAAAATAAAGCAATTTTGCCTATTAGGACTCATTTGCACGCAATTGTCGTGAAGCATGTAAAAACTGCTTGTTTGCGTTAAAATAATGGTTAATATGCAGTTTGCATTTTCTTATGAGAGAATGATCCAAACCTAAATGTTATAGTGTAAATAGACTTACCTTCATGAAATAAAGCAATTTTTCCTATAAGGACTCATTTGCCCCTAATTGTCATAAAGCATGTAAAAACTACTTGTATGCGTTAAAATAATGGTTAATATGCAGTTTGCATTTTCTTATGAGAGAATGATCCAAACCTAAATGTTATAGTGTAAATAGACTTACCGTCATGAAATAATGCAATTTTGCCTATAAAGACTCATTTGCACCTAATTGTCGTAAAGCATGTAAAAACTGCTTGTCTGCGTTTAAATAATGGTTAATATGCAGTTTGCATTTTCTTATGAGAAAATGATCCAAACCTGAATGTTATAGTGTAAATAGACTTACCTTTGTAAAATAAAGCAATTTTGCCTATACGTACTCATTTGCCCCTAATTGTCATAAAGCATGTAAAAACTGCTTGTATGCGTTAAAATAATGGTTAATATGCAGTTTGCATTTTCTTCTGAGAGAAAGATCCAAACCTGAATGTTATAGTGTAAATAGACTTACCTTCATGAAATAAAGCAATTTTGCCTATAAGTACTCATTTGCCCCTAATTGTCATAAAGCATGTAAAAACTGCTTGTATGCGTTAAAATAATGGTTAATATGCAGTTTGCATTTTCTTATGAGAAAATGATCCAAACCTGAATGTTATAGTGTAAATAGACTTACCTTTGTAAAATAAAGCAATTTTGCCTATAAGGACTCATTTGCACGCAATTGTCGTGAAGCATGTAAAAACTGCTTGTCTGCGTTAAAATAATGGTTATTATGCAGTATGCATTTTCTTATGAGAGAATGATCCAAACCTTAATGTATAGTGTAAATAGACTAACCCTCATGAAATAAAGCAATTTTGCCTATAAAGACTCATTTGCACCTAATTGTCGTAAAGCATGTAAAAACTGCTTGTATGCGTTAAAATAATAGTTAATATGCAGTTTGCATTTTCTTATGAGAGAATGATCTAAACCTGAATGTTATAGTTTAAGTAAACTTACCTTTGTAAAATAAAGCAATTTTGCCTATAAGGACTCATTTGCACGCAATTGTCGTGAAGCATGTAAAAACTGCTTGTCTGCGTGAAAATGATAGTAAATATGCAGTTTGCATTTTCTTATGAGAGAATGATCCAAACCTGAATGTTATAGTGTAAATAGACTTACCCTCATGAAATAAAGCAATTTTGCCTATAAAGACTTATTTGCACATAATAGTCGTAAAGCATGTAAAAACTGCTTGTCTGCGTTTAAATAATGGTTAATATACAGTTTGCATTTTCTTATGAGAGAAAGATCCAAACCTGAATGTTATAGTGTAATTAGACTTACCTTCATGAAATAAAGCAATTTTGCCTATAAGTACTCATTTGCCCCTAATTGTCATAAAGCATGTAAAAACAGCTTGTATGCGTTAAAATAATGGTTAATATGCAGTTTGCATTTTCTTATGAGAGAATGATCCAAACCTGAATGTTATAGTGTAAATAGACTTACCTTTGTAAAATAAAGCAATTTTGCCTATAAGGACTCATTTGCACGCAATTGTCGTGAAGCATGTAAAAACTGCTTGTCTTCGTTAAAATAATGGTTAATATGCAGTTTGCATTTTCTTATGAGAAAATGATCCAAACCTGAATGTTATAGTGTAAATAGACTTACCTTTGTAAAATAAAGCAATTTTGCCTATACGTACTCATTTGCCCCTAATTGTCATAAAGCATGTAAAAACTGCTTGTCAGAGTTTAAATGATGGTTATTATGCAGTTTGCATTTTCTTATGAGAGAATGATCCAAACCTGAATGTTATAGTGTAAATAGACTTACCTTCATGAAATAAAGCAATTTTGCCTATAAGTACTCATTTGCCCCTAATTGTCATAAAGCATGTAAAAACTGCTTGTATGCGTTAAAATAATGGTTAATATGCAGTTTGCATTTTGGTATGAGAGAATGATCCAAACCTGAATGTTATAGTGTAAATAGACTTACCTTTGTAAAATAAAGCAATTTTGCCTATAAGGACTCATTTGCACGCAATTGTCGTGAAGCATGTAAAAACTGCTTGTCTTCGTTAAAATAATGGTTAATATGCAGTTTGCATTTTCTTATGAGAAAATGATCCAAACCTGAATGTTATAGTGTAAATAGACTTACCTTTGTAAAATAAAGCAATTTTGCCTATAAGGACTCATTTGCACGCAATTGTCGTGAAGCATGTAAAAACTGCTTGTCTGCGTTAAAATAATGGTTAATATGCAGTATGCATTTTCTTATGAGAGAATGATCCAAACCTGAATGTATAGTGTAAATAGACTAACCCTCATGAAATAAAGCAATTTTGCCTATAAAGACTCATTTGCACCTAATTGTCGTAAAGCATGTAAAAACTGCTTGTATGCGTTAAAATAATAGTTAATATGCAGTTTGCATTTTCTTATGAGAGAATGATCTAAACCTGAATGTTATAGTTTAAGTATACTTACTTTTGTAAAATAAAGCAATTTTGCCTATAAGGACCCATTTGCACGCAATTGTCGTGAAGCATGTAAAAACTGCTTGTCTGCGTTAAAATAATGGTTAATATGCAGTTTGCATTTTCTTATGAGAGAATGATCCAAACCTGAATGTTATAGTGTAAATAGACTTACCCTCATAAAATAAAGCAATTTTGCCTATAAAGACTCATTTGCACCTAATTGTCGTAAAGCATGTAAAAACTGCTTGTCTGAGTTTGAATGATGGTTAATATGCAGTTTGCATTTTCTTATGAGAGAATGATCCAAACCTGAATGTTATAGTGTAAATAGACTTACCTTTGTAAAATAAAGCAATTTTGCCTATAAGGAGTCATTTGCACGCAATTGTCGTGAAGCATGTAAAAACTGCTTGTCTGCGTTAAAATAATGGTTAATATGCAGTTTGCATTTTCGTATGAGAAAATGATCCAAACCTGAATGTTATAGTGTAAATAGACTTACCTTAATGAAATAAAGCAATTTTGCCTATAAGGACTCATTTGCCCCTAATTGTCATAAAGCATGTAAAAACTGCTTGTATGCGTTAAAATAATGGTTAAAATGCAGTTTGCATTTTCTTATGAGAGAATGATCCAAACCTGAATGTTATAGTGTAAATAGTCTTACCTTTGTAAAATAAAGCAATTTTGCCAATAAGGACTCATTTGCACGCAATTGTCGTGAAGCATGTAAAAACTACTTGTCTGCGTGAAAATGATAGTAAATATGCAGTTTTCATTTTCTTATGAGAGAATGATCCAAACCTGAATGCTATAGTGTAAATAGACTTACCCTCATGAAATAAAGCAATTTTGCCTATAAAGACTCATTTGCACCTAATTGTCTTAAGCATGTAAAAACTGCTTGACTGCGTTTAAATAATGGTTAATATGCAGTTTGCATTTTCTTATGAGAGAATGATCCAAACCTGAATGATATAGTGTAAATAGACTTACCTTCATGAAATAAAGCAATTTTGCCTATAAGGACTCATTTGCCCCTAATTGTCATAAAGCATGTAAAAACTGCTTGTATGCGTTAAAATAATGGTTAAAATGCAGTTTGCATTTTCTTATGAGAGAATGATCCAAACCTGAATGTAATAGTGTAAATAGACTTACCTTTGTAAAATAAAGCAATTTTGCCTATAAGGACTCATTTGCACGCAATTGTCGTGAAGCATGTAAAAACTGCTTGTCTGCGTGAAAATGATAGTAAATATGCAGTTTGTATTTTCTTATGAGAGAATGATCCAAACCTGAATGTTATAGTGTAAATAGACTTATTCTCATGAAATAAAGCAATTTTGCCTATAAAGACTCATTTGCACCTAATTGTCGTAAAGCATGTAAAAACTGCTTGTCTGCGTTTAAATAATGGTTAATATACAGTTTGCATTTTCTTATGAGAGAAAGATCCAAACCTGAATGTTATAGTGTAAATAGACTTACCTTCATGAAATAAAGCAATTTTGCCTATACGTACTCATTTGCCGCTAATTGTCATAAAGCATGTAAAAACTGCTTGTATGCGTTAAAATAATGGTTAATATGCAGTTTGCATTTTCTTATGAGAGAAAGATCCAAACCTGAATGTTATAGTGTAAATAGACTTACCTTTGTAAAATAAAGCAATTTTGCCTATAAGGACTCATTTGCACGCAATTGTCGTGAAGCATGTAAAAACTGCTTGTCTGCGTTAAAATAATGGTTAATATGCAGTTTGCATTTTCTTATGAGAGAATGATCCAAACCTGAATGTAATAGTGTAAATAGTCTTACCTTTGTAAAATAAAGCAATTTTGCCTATAACGACTCATTTGCACGCAATTGTCGTGAAGCATGTAAAAACTACTTGTCTGCGTGAAAATGATAGTAAATATGCAGTTTGCATTTTCTTATGAGAGAATGATCCAAACCTGAATGCTATAGTGTAAATAGACTTACCCTCATGAAATAAAGCAATTTTGCCTATAAAGACTCATTTGCACCTAATTGTCGTAAAGCATGTAAAAACTGCTTGTCTGCGTTTAAATAATAGTTAATATGCAGTTTGCATTTTCTTATGAGAGAAAGATCCAAACCTGAATGTTATAGTGTAAATAGACTAACCTTCATGAAATAAAGCAATTTTGCCTATAAGTACTCATTTGCCCCTAATTGTCATAAAGCATGTAAAAACTGCTTGTATGCGTTAAAATAATGGTTAATATGCAGTTTGCATTTTCTGGAGAGAATGATCCAAACCTGAATGTTATAGTGTAAATAGACTTACTTTTGTAAAATAAAGCAATTTTGCCTATAAGGACTCATTTGCACGCAATTGTCGTGAAGCATGTAAAAACTGCTTGTCTGCGTGAAGATGATCCAAACCTGAATGTTATAGTGTAAATAGACTTACCCTCATGAAATAAAGCAATTTTGCCTATAAAGACTCATTTGCACCTAATTGTCGTAAAGCATAAAAAAACTGCTTGTCTGCGTTTAAATAATGGTTAATATGCAGTTTGCATTTTTTTATGAGAGAATGATCCAAACCTGAATGTTATAGTGTAAATTGACTTACCTTCATGAAATAAAGCAATTTTGCCTATAAGGACTCATTTCCCCTTAATTGTCATAAAGCATGTAAAAACTGCTTGTATGCGTTAAAATAATATTTAAAATGCAGTTTGCATTTTCTTATGAGAGAATGATCCAAACCTGAATGTTATAGTGTAAATAGACTTACCTTTGTAAAATAAAGCAATTTTGCCTATAAGGACTCAATTGCACGCAATTGTCGTGAAGCATGTAAAAACTGCTTGTCTGCGTGAAAATGATAGTAAATATGCAGTTTGCATTTTCTTATGAGAGAATGATCCAAACCTGAATGTTATAGTGTAAATAGACTTACCCTCATGAAATAAAGCATTTTTGCCTATAAGGACTCATTTGCACCTAATTGTCATAAAGCATGTAAAAACTGCTTGTATGCTTTAAAATTATGGTTAATATGCAGTTTGCATTTTCTTATGAGAGAATGATCCAAACCTGAATGTTATAGTGTAAATAGACTAACCTTTGTAAAATAAAGCAATTTTGCCTATTAGGACTCATTTGCACGCAATTGTCGTGAAGCATGTAAAAACTGCTTGTTTGCGTTAAAATAATGGTTAATATGCAGTTTGCATTTTCTTATGAGAGAATGATCCAAACCTAAATGTTATAGTGTAAATAGACTTACCTTCATGAAATAAAGCAATTTTTCCTATAAGGACTCATTTGCCCCTAATTGTCATAAAGCATGTAAAAACTACTTGTATGCGTTAAAATAATGGTTAATATGCAGTTTGCATTTTCTTATGAGAGAATGATCCAAACCTAAATGTTATAGTGTAAATAGACTTACCGTCATGAAATAATGCAATTTTGCCTATAAAGACTCATTTGCACCTAATTGTCGTAAAGCATGTAAAAACTGTTTGTCTGCGTTTAAATAATGGTTAATATGCAGTTTGCATTTTCTTATGAGAAAATGATCCAAACCTGAATGTTATAGTGTAAATAGACTTACCTTTGTAAAATAAAGCAATTTTGCCTATACGTACTCATTTGCCCCTAATTGTCATAAAGCATGTAAAAACTGCTTGTATGCGTTAAAATAATGGTTAATATGCAGTTTGCATTTTCTTCTGAGAGAAAGATCCAAACCTGAATGTTATAGTGTAAATAGACTTACCTTCATGAAATAAAGCAATTTTGCCTATAAGTACTCATTTGCCCCTAATTGTCATAAAGCATGTAAAAACTGCTTGTATGCGTTAAAATAATGGTTAATATGCAGTTTGCATTTTCTTATGAGAAAATGATCCAAACCTGAATGTTATAGTGTAAATAGACTTACCTTTGTAAAATAAAGCAATTTTGCCTATAAGGACTCATTTGCACGCAATTGTCGTGAAGCATGTAAAAACTGCTTGTCTGCGTTAAAATAATGGTTATTATGCAGTATGCATTTTCTTATGAGAGAATGATCCAAACCTTAATGTATAGTGTAAATAGACTAACCCTCATGAAATAAAGCAATTTTGCCTATAAAGACTCATTTGCACCTAATTGTCGTAAAGCATGTAAAAACTGCTTGTATGCGTTAAAATAATAGTTAATATGCAGTTTGCATTTTCTTATGAGAGAATGATCTAAACCTGAATGTTATAGTTTAAGTAAACTTACCTTTGTAAAATAAAGCAATTTTGCCTATAAGGACTCATTTGCACGCAATTGTCGTGAAGCATGTAAAAACTGCTTGTCTGCGTGAAAATGATAGTAAATATTCAGTTTGCATTTTCTTATGAGAGAATGATCCAAACCTGAATGTTATAGTGTAAATAGACTTACCCTCATGAAATAAAGCAATTTTGCCTATAAAGACTTATTTGCACATAATAGTCGTAAAGCATGTAAAAACTGCTTGTCTGCGTTTAAATAATGGTTAATATACAGTTTGCATTTTCTTATGAGAGAAAGATCCAAACCTGAATGTTATAGTGTAATTAGACTTACCTTCATGAAATAAAGCAATTTTGCCTATAAGTACTCATTTGCCCCTAATTGTCATAAAGCATGTAAAAACAGCTTGTATGCGTTAAAATAATGGTTAATATGCAGTTTGCATTTTCTTATGAGAGAATGATCCAAACCTGAATGTTATAGTGTAAATAGACTTACCTTTGTAAAATAAAGCAATTTTGCCTATAAGGACTCATTTGCACGCAATTGTCGTGAAGCATGTAAAAACTGCTTGTCTTCGTTAAAATAATGGTTAATATGCAGTTTGCATTTTCTTATGAGAAAATGATCCAAACCTGAATGTTATAGTGTAAATAGACTTACCTTTGTAAAATAAAGCAATTTTGCCTATACGTACTCATTTGCCCCTAATTGTCATAAAGCATGTAAAAACTGCTTGTCAGAGTTTAAATGATGGTTATTATGCAGTTTGCATTTTCTTATGAGAGAATGATCCAAACCTGAATGTTATAGTGTAAATAGACTTACCTTCATGAAATAAAGCAATTTTGCCTATAAGTACTCATTTGCCCCTAATTGTCATAAAGCATGTAAAAACTGCTTGTATGCGTTAAAATAATGGTTAATATGCAGTTTGCATTTTGGTATGAGAGAATGATCCAAACCTGAATGTTATAGTGTAAATAGACTTACCTTTGTAAAATAAAGCAATTTTGCCTATAAGGACTCATTTGCACGCAATTGTCGTGAAGCATGTAAAAACTGCTTGTCTTCGTTAAAATAATGGTTAATATGCAGTTTGCATTTTCTTATGAGAAAATGATCCAAACCTGAATGTTATAGTGTAAATAGACTTACCTTTGTAAAATAAAGCAATTTTGCCTATAAGGACTCATTTGCACGCAATTGTCGTGAAGCATGTAAAAACTGCTTGTCTGCGTTAAAATAATGGTTAATATGCAGTATGCATTTTCTTATGAGAGAATGATCCAAACCTGAATGTATAGTGTAAATAGACTAACCCTCATGAAATAAAGCAATTTTGCCTATAAAGACTCATTTGCACCTAATTGTCGTAAAGCATGTAAAAACTGCTTGTATGCGTTAAAATAATAGTTAATATGCAGTTTGCATTTTCTTATGAGAGAATGATCTAAACCTGAATGTTATAGTTTAAGTATACTTACTTTTGTAAAATAAAGCAATTTTGCCTATAAGGACCCATTTGCACGCAATTGTCGTGAAGCATGTAAAAACTGCTTGTCTGCGTTAAAATAATGGTTAATATGCAGTTTGCATTTTCTTATGAGAGAATGATCCAAACCTGAATGTTATAGTGTAAATAGACTTACCCTCATAAAATAAAGCAATTTTGCCTATAAAGACTCATTTGCACCTAATTGTCGTAAAGCATGTAAAAACTGCTTGTCTGAGTTTGAATGATGGTTAATATGCAGTTTGCATTTTCTTATGAGAGAATGATCCAAACCTGAATGTTATAGTGTAAATAGACTTACCTTTGTAAAATAAAGCAATTTTGCCTATAAGGAGTCATTTGCACGCAATTGTCGTGAAGCATGTAAAAACTGCTTGTCTGCGTTAAAATAATGGTTAATATGCAGTTTGCATTTTCGTATGAGAAAATGATCCAAACCTGAATGTTATAGTGTAAATAGACTTACCTTAATGAAATAAAGCAATTTTGCCTATAAGGACTCATTTGCCCCTAATTGTCATAAAGCATGTAAAAACTGCTTGTATGCGTTAAAATAATGGTTAAAATGCAGTTTGCATTTTCTTATGAGAGAATGATCCAAACCTGAATGTTATAGTGTAAATAGTCTTACCTTTGTAAAATAAAGCAATTTTGCCAATAAGGACTCATTTGCACGCAATTGTCGTGAAGCATGTAAAAACTACTTGTCTGCGTGAAAATGATAGTAAATATGCAGTTTTCATTTTCTTATGAGAGAATGATCCAAACCTGAATGCTATAGTGTAAATAGACTTACCCTCATGAAATAAAGCAATTTTGCCTATAAAGACTCATTTGCACCTAAATGTCTTAAGCATGTAAAAACTGCTTGACTGCGTTTAAATAATGGTTAATATGCAGTTTGCATTTTCTTATGAGAGAATGATCCAAACCTGAATGATATAGTGTAAATAGACTTACCTTCATGAAATAAAGCAATTTTGCCTATAAGGACTCATTTGCCCCTAATTGTCATAAAGCATGTAAAAACTGCTTGTATGCGTTAAAATAATGGTTAAAATGCAGTTTGCATTTTCTTATGAGAGAATGATCCAAACCTGAATGTAATAGTGTAAATAGACTTACCTTTGTAAAATAAAGCAATTTTGCCTATAAGGACTCATTTGCACGCAATTGTCGTGAAGCATGTAAAAACTGCTTGTCTGCGTGAAAATGATAGTAAATATGCAGTTTGTATTTTCTTATGAGAGAATGATCCAAACCTGAATGTTATAGTGTAAATAGACTTATTCTCATGAAATAAAGCAATTTTGCCTATAAAGACTCATTTGCACCTAATTGTCGTAAAGCATGTAAAAACTGCTTGTCTGCGTTTAAATAATGGTTAATATACAGTTTGCATTTTCTTATGAGAGAAAGATCCAAACCTGAATGTTATAGTGTAAATAGACTTACCTTCATGAAATAAAGCAATTTTGCCTATACGTACTCATTTGCCGCTAATTGTCATAAAGCATGTAAAAACTGCTTGTATGCGTTAAAATAATGGTTAATATGCAGTTTGCATTTTCTTATGAGAGAAAGATCCAAACCTGAATGTTATAGTGTAAATAGACTTACCTTTGTAAAATAAAGCAATTTTGCCTATAAGGACTCATTTGCACGCAATTGTCGTGAAGCATGTAAAAACTGCTTGTCTGCGTTAAAATAATGGTTAATATGCAGTTTGCATTTTCTTATGAGAGAATGATCCAAACCTGAATGTCATAGTGTAAATAGACTTACCTTTGTAAAATAAAGCAATTTTGCCTATAAGGACTCATTTGCACGCAATTGTCGTGAAGCATGTAAAAACTGCTTGTCTTCGTTAAAATAATGGTTAATATGCAGTTTGCATTTTCTTATGAGAAAATGATCCAAACCTGAATGTTATAGTGTAAATAGACTTACCTTTGTAAAATAAAGCAATTTTGCCTATAAGGACTCATTTGCACGCAATTGTCGTGAAGCATGTAAAAACTGCTTGTCTGCGTTAAAATAATGGTTAATATGCAGTATGCATTTTCTTATGAGAGAATGATCCAAACCTGAATGTATAGTGTAAATAGACTAACCCTCATGAAATAAAGCAATTTTGCCTATAAAGACTCATTTGCACCTAATTGTCGTAAAGCATGTAAAAACTGCTTGTCTGCGTTAAAATAATGGTTAATATGCAGTTTGCATTTTCTTATGAGAGAATGATCCAAACCTGAATGTTATAGTGTAAATAGACTTACCTTTGTAAAATAAAGCAATTTTGCCTATAAGGACTCATTTGCACGCAATTGTCGTGAAGCTTGTAATAACTGCTTGTCTGCGTTAAAATAATGGTTAATATGCAGTTTGCATTTTCTTATGAGAAAATGATCCAAACCTGAATGTTATAATGTAAATAGACTTACCTTCATGAAATAAAGCAATTTTGCCTATAAGGACTCATTTGCCCTTAATTGTCATAAAGCATGTAAAAACTGCTTGTATGCGTTAAAATAATTGTTAATATGCAGTTTGCATTTTCTTATGAGAGAATGATCCAAACCTGAATATTATAGTGTAAATAGACTTACCTTTGTAAAATAAAGCAATTTTGCCTATAAGGACTCATTTGCACGCATGTGTCGTGAAGCATGTAAAAACTGCTTGTCTTCGTTAAAATAATGGTTAATATGCAGTTTGCATTTTCTTATGAGAAAATGATCCAAACCTGAATATTATAGTGAAAGAAGACTTACCTTTGTGAAATAAAACAATTTTGCCTTTAAGGACTTATTTCCACCTAATTGTCGTAAAACATGTAAAAACTGCTTGTCTGCGTGAAAATGATAGTAATCATGCAGTTTGCATTTTCTTATGAGAGAATGATCCAAACCTGAATGTTATAGTGTAAATAGACTTACCCTCATGAAATAAAGCACTTTTGCCTATAAGGACTCATTTGCACCTAATTGTCGTAAAGCATGTAAAAACTGCTTGTCAGCGTTAAAATAATGGTTAATATGCAGTTTGCATTTTCTTATGAGAGAACGATCCAAACCTGAATGTTATAGTGAAAATAGACTTATCTTTGTAAAATAACGCAATTTTGCCTATAAGGACTTATTTGCACGCAATTGTCGTGAAGCATGTAAAAACTGCTTGTCTTCGTTAAAATAATGGTTAATATGCAGTTTGCATTTTCTTATGAGAGAATGATCCAAACCTGAATGTTATAGTGTAAATAGACTTACCTTTGTAAAATAAAGCAATTTTGCCTATAAGGACTCATTTGCACGCAATTGTCGTGAAGCATGTAAAAACTGCTTGTCTGCGTTAAAATAATGGTTAATATGCAGTTTGCATTTTCTTATGAGAAAATGATCCAAACCTGAATGTTATAGTGAAAGTAGACTTACCTTTGTGAAATAAAACAATTTTGCCTTTAAGGACTTATTTCCACCTAATTGTCGTAAAACATGTGAAAACTGCTTGTCTGCGTGAAAATGATAGTAAATATGCAGTTTGCATTTTCTTATGAGAGAATGATCCAAACCTGAATGTTATAGTGTAAATAGACTTACCCTCATGAAATAAAGCACTTTTGCCTATAAGGACTCATTTGCACCTAATTGTCGTAAAGCATGTAAAAACTGCTTGTCTGCGTTAAAATAATGGTTAATATGCAGTATGCATTTTCTTATGAGAGAATGATCCAAACCTGAATGTATAGTGTAAATAGACTAACCCTCATGAAATAAAGCAATTTTGCCTATAAAGACTCATTTGCACCTAATTGTCGTAAAGCATGTAAAAACTGCTTGTCTGCGTTAAAATAATGGTTAATATGCAGTTTGCATTTTCTTATGAGAGAATGATCCAAACCTGAATGTTTTAGTGTAAATAGACTTACCTTTGTAAAATAAAGCAATTTTGCCTATAAGGACTCATTTGCACGCAATTGTCGTGAAGCATGTAAAAACTGCTTGTCTGCGTTAAAATAATGGTTAATATGCAGTTTGCATTTTCTTATGAGAGAATGATCCAAACCTGAATGTTATAGTGTAAATAGACTTAGCTTTGTAAAATAAAGCAATTTTGCCTATAAGGACACATTTGCACGCAATTGTCGTGAAGCATGTAAAAACTGCTTGTTTGCGTGAAGATGATAGTAAATATGCAGTTTGCATTTTCTTATGAGAGAATGATCCAAACCTGAATGTTATAGTGCAAATAGACTTACCCTCATGAAATAAAGCAATTTTGCCTATAAAGACTCATTTGCACCTAATTGTCATAAAGCATGTAAAAACTGCTTGTATGCGTTAAAATAATGGTTAAAATGCAGTTTGCATTTTCTTATGAGAGAATGATCCAAACCTGAATGTTATAGTGTAAATAGACTTACCTTTGTAAAATAAAGCAATTTTGCCTATAAGGACTCATTTGCACGCAATTGTCGTGAAGCATGTAAAAACTGCTTGTCTTCGTTAAAATAATGGTTAATATGCAGTTTGCATTTTCTTATGAGAGAATGATCCAAACCTGAATGCTATAGTGTAAATAGACTTACCCTCATGAAATAAAGCAATTTTGCCTATAAAGACTCATTTGCACCTAATTGTCGTAAAGCATGTAAAAACTGCTTGTCTGCGTTTAAATAATAGTTAATATGCAGTTTGCATTTTCTTATGAGAGAAAGATCCAAACCTGAATGTTATAGTGTAAATAGACTAACCTTCATGAAATAAAGCAATTTTGCCTATAAGTACTCATTTGCCCCTAATTGTCATAAAGCATGTAAAAACTGCTTGTATGCGTTAAAATAATGGTTAATATGCAGTTTGCATTTTCTGGAGAGAATGATCCAAACCTGAATGTTATAGTGTAAATAGACTTACTTTTGTAAAATAAAGCAATTTTGCCTATAAGGACTCATTTGCACGCAATTGTCGTGAAGCATGTAAAAACTGCTTGTCTGCGTGAAGATGATCCAAACCTGAATGTTATAGTGTAAATAGACTTACCCTCATGAAATAAAGCAATTTTGCCTATAAAGACTCATTTGCACCTAATTGTCGTAAAGCATAAAAAAACTGCTTGTCTGCGTTTAAATAATGGTTAATATGCAGTTTGCATTTTTTTATGAGAGAATGATCCAAACCTGAATGTTATAGTGTAAATTGACTTACCTTCATGAAATAAAGCAATTTTGCCTATAAGGACTCATTTCCCCTTAATTGTCATAAAGCATGTAAAAACTGCTTGTATGCGTTAAAATAATATTTAAAATGCAGTTTGCATTTTCTTATGAGAGAATGATCCAAACCTGAATGTTATAGTGTAAATAGACTTACCTTTGTAAAATAAAGCAATTTTGCCTATAAGGACTCATTTGCACGCAATTGTCGTGAAGCATGTAAAAACTGCTTGTCTGCGTGAAAATGATAGTAAATATGCAGTTTGCATTTTCTTATGAGAGAATGATCCAAACCTGAATGTTATAGTGTAAATAGACTTACCCTCATGAAATAAAGCATTTTTGCCTATAAGGACTAATTTGCACCTAATTGTCATAAAGCATGTAAAAACTGCTTGTATGCTTTAAAATTATGGTTAATATGCAGTTTGCATTTTCTTATGAGAGAATGATCCAAACCTGAATGTTATAGTGTAAATAGACTAACCTTTGTAAAATAAAGCAATTTTGCCTATTAGGACTCATTTGCACGCAATTGTCGTGAAGCATGTAAAAACTGCTTGTTTGCGTTAAAATAATGGTTAATATGCAGTTTGCATTTTCTTATGAGAGAATGATCCAAACCTAAATGTTATAGTGTAAATAGACTTACCTTCATGAAATAAAGCAATTTTTCCTATAAGGACTCATTTGCCCCTAATTGTCATAAAGCATGTAAAAACTACTTGTATGCGTTAAAATAATGGTTAATATGCAGTTTGCATTTTCTTATGAGAGAATGATCCAAACCTGAATATTATAGTGTAAATAGACTTACCTTTGTAAAATAAAGCAATTTTGCCTATAAGGACTCATTTGCACGCAATTGTCGTGAAGCATGTAAAAACTGCTTGTCTGCGTGAAAATGATAGTAAATATGCAGTTTGCATTTTCTTATGAGAGAATGATCCAAACCTAAATGTTATAGTGTAAATAGACTTACCGTCATGAAATAATGCAATTTTGCCTATAAAGACTCATTTGCACCTAATTGTCGTAAAGCATGTAAAAACTGCTTGTCTGCGTTTAAATAATGGTTAATATGCAGTTTGCATTTTCTTATGAGAAAATGATCCAAACCTGAATGTTATAGTGTAAATAGACTTACCTTTGTAAAATAAAGCAATTTTGCCTATACGTACTCATTTGCCCCTAATTGTCATAAAGCATGTAAAAACTGCTTGTATGCGTTAAAATAATGGTTAATATGCAGTTTGCATTTTCTTCTGAGAGAAAGATCCAAACCTGAATGTTATAGTGTAAATAGACTTACCTTCATGAAATAAAGCAATTTTGCCTATAAGTACTCATTTGCCCCTAATTGTCATAAAGCATGTAAAAACTGCTTGTATGCGTTTAAATAATGGTTAATATGCAGTTTGCATTTTCTTATGAGAAAATGATCCAAACCTGAATGTTATAGTGTAAATAGACTTACCTTTGTAAAATAAAGCAATTTTGCCTATAAGGACTCATTTGCACGCAATTGTCGTGAAGCATGTAAAAACTGCTTGTCTGCGTTAAAATAATGGTTAATATGCAGTATGCATTTTCTTATGAGAGAATGATCCAAACCTTAATGTATAGTGTAAATAGACTAACCCTCATGAAATAAAGCAATTTTGCCTATAAAGACTCATTTGCACCTAATTGTCGTAAAGCATGTAAAAACTGCTTGTATGCGTTAAAATAATAGTTAATATGCAGTTTGCATTTTCTTATGAGAGAATGATCTAAACCTGAATGTTATAGTTTAAGTAAACTTACCTTTGTAAAATAAAGCAATTTTGCCTATAAGGACTCATTTGCACGCAATTGTCGTGAAGCATGTAAAAACTGCTTGTCTGCGTGAAAATGATAGTAAATATGCAGTTTGCATTTTCTTATGAGAGAATGATCCAAACCTGAATGTTATAGTGTAAATAGACTTACCCTCATGAAATAAAGCAATTTTGCCTATAAAGACTTATTTGCACATAATAGTCGTAAAGCATGTAAAAACTGCTTGTCTGCGTTTAAATAATGGTTAATATGCAGTTTGCATTTTCTTATGAGAGAAAGATCCAAACCTGAATGTTATAGTGTAATTAGACTTACCTTCATGAATTAAAGCAATTTTGCCTATAAGTACTCATTTGCCCCTAATTGTCATAAAGCATGTAAAAACAGCTTGTATACGTTAAAATAATGGTTAATATGCAGTTTGCATTTTCTTATGAGAGAATGATCCAAACCTGAATGTTATAGTGTAAATAGACTTACCTTTGTAAAATAAAGCAATTTTGCCTATAAGGACTCATTTGCACGCAATTGTCGTGAAGCATGTAAAAACTGCTTGTCTTCGTTAAAATAATGGTTAATATGCAGTTTGCATTTTCTTATGAGAAAATGATCCGAACCTGAATGTTATAGTGTAAATAGACTTACCTTTGTAAAATAAAGCAATTTTGCCTATACGTACTCATTTGCCCCTAATTGTCATAAAGCATGTAAAAACTGCTTGTATGCGTTAAAATAATGGTTAATATGCAGTTTGCATTTTCTTATGAGAGAAAGATCCAAACCTGAATGTTATAGTGTAAATAGACTTACCTTCATGAAATAAAGCAATTTTGCCTATAAGTACTCATTTGCCCCTAATTGTCATAAAGCATGTAAAAACTGCTTGTATGCGTTAAAATAATGGTTAATATGCAGTTTGCATTTTGGTATGAGAGAATGATCCAAACCTGAATGTTATAGTGTAAATAGACTTACCTTTGTAAAATAAAGCAATTTTGCCTATAAGGACTCATTTGCACGCAATTGTCGTGAAGCATGTAAAAACTGCTTGTCTTCGTTAAAATAATGGTTAATATGCAGTTTGCATTTTCTTATGAGAAAATGATCCAAACCTGAATGTTATAGTGTAAATAGACTTACCTTTGTAAAATAAAGCAATTTTGCCTATAAGGACTCATTTGCACGCAATTGTCGTGAAGCATGTAAAAACTGCTTGTCTGCGTTAAAATAATGGTTAATATGCAGTATGCATTTTCTTATGAGAGAATGATCCAAACCTGAATGTATTGTGTAAATAGACTAACCCTCATGAAATAAAGCAATTTTGCCTATAAAGACTCATTTGCACCTAATTGTCGTAAAGCATGTAAAAACTGCTTGTATGCGTTAAAATAATAGTTAATATGCAGTTTGCATTATCTTATGAGAGAATGATCTAAACCTGAATGTTATAGTTTAAGTAAACTTACTTTTGTAAAATAAAGCAATTTTGCCTATAAGGACCCATTTGCACGCAATTGTCGTGAAGCATGTAAAAACTGCTTGTCTGCGTTAAAATAATGGTTAATATGCAGTTTGCATTTTCTTATGAGAGAATGATCCAAACCTGAATGTCATAGTGTAAATAGACTTACCTTTGTAAAATAAAGCAATTTTGCCTATAAGGACTCATTTGCACGCAATTGTCGTGAAGCATGTAAAAACTGCTTGTCTGAGTTTGAATGATGGTTAATATGCAGTTTGCATTTTCTTATGAGAGAATGATCCAAACCTGAATGTTATAGTGTAAATAGACTTACCTTTGTAAAATAAAGCAATTTTGCCTATAAGGACTCATTTGCACGCAATTGTCGTGAAGCATGTAAAAACTGCTTGTCTGCGTTAAAATAATGGTTAATATGCAGTTTGCATTTTCGTATGAGAAAATGATCCAAACCTGAATGTTATAGTTTAAATAGACTAACCTTAATGAAATAAAGCAATTTTGCCTATAAGGACTCATTTGCCCCTAATTGTCATAAAGCATGTAAAAACTGCTTGTATGCGTTAAAATAATGGTTAAAATGCAGTTTGCATTTTCTTATGAGAGAATGATCCAAACCTGAATGTTATAGTGTAAATAGTTTTACCTTTGTAAAATAAAGCAATTTTGCCTATAAGGACTCATTTGCACGCAATTGTCGTGAAGCATGTAAAAACTACTTGTCTGCGTGAAAATGATAGTAAATATGCAGTTTTCATTTTCTTATTAGAGAATGATCCAAACCTGAATGTAATAGTGTAAATAGACTTACCTTTGTAAAATAAAGCAATTTTGCCTATAAGGACTCATTTGCAAGCAATTGTCGTGAAGCATGTAAAAACTGCTTGTCTGCGTGAAAATGATGGTAAATATGCAGTTTGCATTTTCTTATGAGAGATAGATCCAAACCTGAATGTTATAGTGTAAATAGACTTACCCTCATGAAATAAAGCAATTTTGCCTATAAAGACTCATTTGCACCTAATTGTCGTAAAGCATGTAAAAACTGCTTGTCTGCGTTTAAATAATGGTTAATATACAGTTTGCATTTTCTTATGAGAGAAAGATCCAAACCTGAATGTTATAGTGTAAATAGACTTACCTTCATGAAATAAAGCAATTTGGCCTATACGTACTCATTTGCCGCTAATTGTCATAAAGCATGTAAAAACTGCTTGTATGCGTTAAAATAATGGTTAATATGCAGTTTGCATTTTCTTATGAGAGAAAGATCCAAACCTGAATGTTATAATGTAAATAGACTTACCTTCATGAAATAAAGCAATTTTGCCTATAAGTACTCATTTGCCCCTAATTGTCATAAAGCATGTAAAAACTGCTTGTATGCGTTAAAATAATGGTTAATATGCAGTTTGCATTTTCTTATGAGAGAATGATCCAAACCTGAATGTCATAGTGTAAATAGACTTACCTTTGTAAAATAAAGCAATTTTGCCTATAAGGACTCATTTGCACGCAATTGTCGTGAAGCATGTAAAAACTGCTTGTCTTCGTTAAAATAATGGTTAATATGCAGTTTGCATTTTCTTATGAGAAAATGATCCAAACATGAATGTTATAGTGTAAATAGACTTACCTTTGTAAAATAAAGCAATTTTGCCTATAAATACTCATTTGCACGCAATTGTCGTGAAGCATGTAAAAACTGCTTGTCTGCGTTAAAATAATGGTTAATATGCAGTATGCATTTTCTTATGAGAGAATGATCCAAACCTGAATGTATAGTGTAAATAGACTAACCCTCATGAAATAAAGCAATTTTGCCTATAAAGACTCATTTGCACCTAATTGTCGTAAAGCATGTAAAAACTGCTTGTCTGCGTTAAAATAATGGTTAATATGCAGTTTGCATTTTCTTATGAGAGAATGATCCAAACCTGAATGTTATAGTGTAAATAGACTTACCTTTGTAAAATAAAGCAATTTTGCCTTAAGGACTCATTTGCACGCAATTGTCGTGAAGCATGTAAAAACTGCTTGTCTGAGTTAAAATAATGGTTAATATGCAGTTTGCATTTTCTTATAAGAAAATGATCCAAACCTGAAATTTATAGTGTAAATAGACTTACCTTAATGAAATAAAGCAATTTTGCCTATAAGGACTCATTTGCCCCTAATTGTCATAAAGCATGTAAAAACTGCTTGTATGCGTTAAAATAATTGTTAATATGCAGTTTGCATTTTCTTATGAGAGAATGATCCAAACCTGAATATTATAGTGTAAATAGACTTACCTTTGTAAAATAAAGCAATTTTGCCTATAAGGACTCATTTGCACGCAATTGTCGTGAAGCATGTAAAAACTGCTTGTCTTCGTTAAAATAATGGTTAATATGCAGTTTGCATTTTCTTATGAGAAAATGATCCAAACCTGAATGTTATAGTGAAAGTAGACTTACCTTTGTGAAATAAAACAATTTTGCCTTTAAGGACTTATTTCCACCTAATTGTCGTAAAACATGTGAAAACTGCTTGTCTGCGTGAAAATGATAGTAAATATGCAGTTTGCATTTTCTTATGAGAGAATGATCCAAACCTGAATGTTATAGTGTAAATAGACTTACCCTCATGAAATAAAGCAATTTTGCTTATAAGGACTCATTTGCACCTAATTGTCATAAAGCATGTAAAAACTGCTTGTATGCGTTAAAATAATGGTGAATATGCAGTTTGCATTTTCTTGTAAGAGAATTATCCAAACCTGAATGTTATAGTGTAAGTAAACACACCTTTGTGAAATAAAGCAATTTTGCCTATAAGGACTCATTTGCACGCAATTGTCGTGAAGCATGTAAAAACTGCTTGTCTGCGTTAAAATAATGGTTAATATGCAGTTTGCATTTTCTTATGAGAGAATGATCCAAACCTGAATGTTATAGTGTAAATAGACTAACCCTCATGAAATAAAGCAATTTTGCCTATAAGGACTCATTTGCACCTAATTGTCATAAAGCATGTAAAAACTGCTTGTATGCTTTAAAATTATGGTTAATATGCAGTTTGCATTTTCTTATGAGAGAATGATCCAAACCTGAATGTTATAGTGTAAATAGACTTAGCTTTGTAAAATAAAGCAATTTTGCCTATAAGGACACATTTGCACGCAATTGTCGTGAAGCATGTAAAAACTGCTTATTTGCGTGAAGATGATAGTAAATATGCAGTTTGCATTTTCTTATGAGAGAATGATCCAAACCTGAATGTTATAGTGCAAATAGACTTACCCTCATGAAATAAAGCAATTTTGCCTATAAAGACTCATTTGCACCTAATTGTCATAAAGCATGTAAAAACTGCTTGTATGCGTTAAAATAATGGTTAAAATGCAGTTTGCATTTTCTTATGAGAGAATGATTCAAACCTGAATGTTATAGTGTAAATAGTCTTACCTTTGTAAAATAAAGCAATTTTGCCTATAACGACTCATTTGCACGCAATTGTCGTGAAGCATGTAAAAACTACTTGTCTGCGTGAAAATGATAGTAAATATGCAGTTTGCATTTTCTTATGAGAGAATGATCCAAACCTGAATGCTATAGTGTAAATAGACTTACCCTCATGAAATAAAGCAATTTTGCCTATAAAGACTCATTTGCACCTAATTGTCGTAAAGCATGTAAAAACTGCTTGTCTGCGTTTAAATAATAGTTAATATGCAGTTTGCATTTTCTTATGAGAGAAAGATCCAAACCTGAATGTTATAGTGTAAATAGACTAACCTTCATGAAATAAAGCAATTTTGCCTATAAGTACTCATTTGCCCCTAATTGTCATAAAGCATGTAAAAACTGCTTGTATGCGTTAAAATAATGGTTAATATGCAGTTTGCATTTTCTGGAGAGAATGATCCAAACCTGAATGTTATAGTGTAAATAGACTTACTTTTGTAAAATAAAGCAATTTTGCCTATAAGGACTCATTTGCACGCAATTGTCGTGAAGCATGTAAAAACTGCTTGTCTGCGTGAAGATGATCCAAACCTGAATGTTATAGTGTAAATAGACTTACCCTCATGAAATAAAGCAATTTTGCCTATAAAGACTCATTTGCACCTAATTGTCGTAAAGCATAAAAAAACTGCTTGTCTGCGTTTAAATAATGGTTAATATGCAGTTTGCATTTTTTTATGAGAGAATGATCCAAACCTGAATGTTATAGTGTAAATTGACTTACCTTCATGAAATAAAGCAATTTTGCCTATAAGGACTCATTTCCCCTTAATTGTCATAAAGCATGTAAAAACTGCTTGTATGCGTTAAAATAATATTTAAAATGCAGTTTGCATTTTCTTATGAGAGAATGATCCAAACCTGAATGTTATAGTGTAAATAGACTTACCTTTGTAAAATAAAGCAATTTTGCCTATAAGGACTCAATTGCACGCAATTGTCGTGAAGCATGTAAAAACTGCTTGTCTGCGTGAAAATGATAGTAAATATGCAGTTTGCATTTTCTTATGAGAGAATGATCCAAACCTGAATGTTATAGTGTAAATAGACTTACCCTCATGAAATAAAGCAATTTTGCCTATAAGGACTCATTTGCACCTAATTGTCATAAAGCATGTAAAAACTGCTTGTATGCTTTAAAATTATGGTTAATATGCAGTTTGCATTTTCTTATGAGAGAATGATCCAAACCTGAATGTTATAGTGTAAATAGACTAACCTTTGTAAAATAAAGCAATTTTGCCTATTAGGACTCATTTGCACGCAATTGTCGTGAAGCATGTAAAAACTGCTTGTTTGCGTTAAAATAATGGTTAATATGCAGTTTGCATTTTCTTATGAGAGAATGATCCAAACCTAAATGTTATAGTGTAAATAGACTTACCTTCATGAAATAAAGCAATTTTTCCTATAAGGACTCATTTGCCCCTAATTGTCATAAAGCATGTAAAAACTACTTGTATGCGTTAAAATAATGGTTAATATGCAGTTTGCATTTTCTTATGAGAGAATGATCCAAACCTAAATGTTATAGTGTAAATAGACTTACCGTCATGAAATAATGCAATTTTGCCTATAAAGACTCATTTGCACCTAATTGTCGTAAAGCATGTAAAAACTGCTTGTCTGCGTTTAAATAATGGTTAATATGCAGTTTGCATTTTCTTATGAGAAAATGATCCAAACCTGAATGTTATAGTGTAAATAGACTTACCTTTGTAAAATAAAGCAATTTTGCCTATACGTACTCATTTGCCCCTAATTGTCATAAAGCATGTAAAAACTGCTTGTATGCGTTAAAATAATGGTTAATATGCAGTTTGCATTTTCTTCTGAGAGAAAGATCCAAACCTGAATGTTATAGTGTAAATAGACTTACCTTCATGAAATAAAGCAATTTTGCCTATAAGTACTCATTTGCCCCTAATTGTCATAAAGCATGTAAAAACTGCTTGTATGCGTTAAAATAATGGTTAATATGCAGTTTGCATTTTCTTATGAGAAAATGATCCAAACCTGAATGTTATAGTGTAAATAGACTTACCTTTGTAAAATAAAGCAATTTTGCCTATAAGGACTCATTTGCACGCAATTGTCGTGAAGCATGTAAAAACTGCTTGTCTGCGTTAAAATAATGGTTATTATGCAGTATGCATTTTCTTATGAGAGAATGATCCAAACCTTAATGTATAGTGTAAATAGACTAACCCTCATGAAATAAAGCAATTTTGCCTATAAAGACTCATTTGCACCTAATTGTCGTAAAGCATGTAAAAACTGCTTGTATGCGTTAAAATAATAGTTAATATGCAGTTTGCATTTTCTTATGAGAGAATGATCTAAACCTGAATGTTATAGTTTAAGTAAACTTACCTTTGTAAAATAAAGCAATTTTGCCTATAAGGACTCATTTGCACGCAATTGTCGTGAAGCATGTAAAAACTGCTTGTCTGCGTGAAAATGATAGTAAATATGCAGTTTGCATTTTCTTATGAGAGAATGATCCAAACCTGAATGTTATAGTGTAAATAGACTTACCCTCATGAAATAAAGCAATTTTGCCTATAAAGACTTATTTGCACATAATAGTCGTAAAGCATGTAAAAACTGCTTGTCTGCGTTTAAATAATGGTTAATATACAGTTTGCATTTTCTTATGAGAGAAAGATCCAAACCTGAATGTTATAGTGTAATTAGACTTACCTTCATGAAATAAAGCAATTTTGCCTATAAGTACTCATTTGCCCCTAATTGTCATAAAGCATGTAAAAACAGCTTGTATGCGTTAAAATAATGGTTAATATGCAGTTTGCATTTTCTTATGAGAGAATGATCCAAACCTGAATGTTATAGTGTAAATAGACTTACCTTTGTAAAATAAAGCAATTTTGCCTATAAGGACTCATTTGCACGCAATTGTCGTGAAGCATGTAAAAACTGCTTGTCTTCGTTAAAATAATGGTTAATATGCAGTTTGCATTTTCTTATGAGAAAATGATCCAAACCTGAATGTTATAGTGTAAATAGACTTACCTTTGTAAAATAAAGCAATTTTGCCTATACGTACTCATTTGCCCCTAATTGTCATAAAGCATGTAAAAACTGCTTGTCAGAGTTTAAATGATGGTTATTATGCAGTTTGCATTTTCTTATGAGAGAATGATCCAAACCTGAATGTTATAGTGTAAATAGACTTACCTTCATGAAATAAAGCAATTTTGCCTATAAGTACTCATTTGCCCCTAATTGTCATAAAGCATGTAAAAACTGCTTGTATGCGTTAAAATAATGGTTAATATGCAGTTTGCATTTTGGTATGAGAGAATGATCCAAACCTGAATGTTATAGTGTAAATAGACTTACCTTTGTAAAATAAAGCAATTTTGCCTATAAGGACTCATTTGCACGCAATTGTCGTGAAGCATGTAAAAACTGCTTGTCTTCGTTAAAATAATGGTTAATATGCAGTTTGCATTTTCTTATGAGAAAATGATCCAAACCTGAATGTTATAGTGTAAATAGACTTACCTTTGTAAAATAAAGCAATTTTGCCTATAAGGACTCATTTGCACGCAATTGTCGTGAAGCATGTAAAAACTGCTTGTCTGCGTTAAAATAATGGTTAATATGCAGTATGCATTTTCTTATGAGAGAATGATCCAAACCTGAATGTATAGTGTAAATAGACTAACCCTCATGAAATAAAGCAATTTTGCCTATAAAGACTCATTTGCACCTAATTGTCGTAAAGCATGTAAAAACTGCTTGTATGCGTTAAAATAATAGTTAATATGCAGTTTGCATTTTCTTATGAGAGAATGATCTAAACCTGAATGTTATAGTTTAAGTATACTTACTTTTGTAAAATAAAGCAATTTTGCCTATAAGGACCCATTTGCACGCAATTGTCGTGAAGCATGTAAAAACTGCTTGTCTGCGTTAAAATAATGGTTAATATGCAGTTTGCATTTTCTTATGAGAGAATGATCCAAACCTGAATGTTATAGTGTAAATAGACTTACCCTCATAAAATAAAGCAATTTTGCCTATAAAGACTCATTTGCACCTAATTGTCGTAAAGCATGTAAAAACTGCTTGTCTGAGTTTGAATGATGGTTAATATGCAGTTTGCATTTTCTTATGAGAGAATGATCCAAACCTGAATGTTATAGTGTAAATAGACTTACCTTTGTAAAATAAAGCAATTTTGCCTATAAGGAGTCATTTGCACGCAATTGTCGTGAAGCATGTAAAAACTGCTTGTCTGCGTTAAAATAATGGTTAATATGCAGTTTGCATTTTCGTATGAGAAAATGATCCAAACCTGAATGTTATAGTGTAAATAGACTTACCTTAATGAAATAAAGCAATTTTGCCTATAAGGACTCATTTGCCCCTAATTGTCATAAAGCATGTAAAAACTGCTTGTATGCGTTAAAATAATGGTTAAAATGCAGTTTGCATTTTCTTATGAGAGAATGATCCAAACCTGAATGTTATAGTGTAAATAGTCTTACCTTTGTAAAATAAAGCAATTTTGCCAATAAGGACTCATTTGCACGCAATTGTCGTGAAGCATGTAAAAACTACTTGTCTGCGTGAAAATGATAGTAAATATGCAGTTTTCATTTTCTTATGAGAGAATGATCCAAACCTGAATGCTATAGTGTAAATAGACTTACCCTCATGAAATAAAGCAATTTTGCCTATAAAGACTCATTTGCACCTAATTGTCTTAAGCATGTAAAAACTGCTTGACTGCGTTTAAATAATGGTTAATATGCAGTTTGCATTTTCTTATGAGAGAATGATCCAAACCTGAATGATATAGTGTAAATAGACTTACCTTCATGAAATAAAGCAATTTTGCCTATAAGGACTCATTTGCCCCTAATTGTCATAAAGCATGTAAAAACTGCTTGTATGCGTTAAAATAATGGTTAAAATGCAGTTTGCATTTTCTTATGAGAGAATGATCCAAACCTGAATGTAATAGTGTAAATAGACTTACCTTTGTAAAATAAAGCAATTTTGCCTATAAGGACTCATTTGCACGCAATTGTCGTGAAGCATGTAAAAACTGCTTGTCTGCGTGAAAATGATAGTAAATATGCAGTTTGTATTTTCTTATGAGAGAATGATCCAAACCTGAATGTTATAGTGTAAATAGACTTATTCTCATGAAATAAAGCAATTTTGCCTATAAAGACTCATTTGCACCTAATTGTCGTAAAGCATGTAAAAACTGCTTGTCTGCGTTTAAATAATGGTTAATATACAGTTTGCATTTTCTTATGAGAGAAAGATCCAAACCTGAATGTTATAGTGTAAATAGACTTACCTTCATGAAATAAAGCAATTTTGCCTATACGTACTCATTTGCCGCTAATTGTCATAAAGCATGTAAAAACTGCTTGTATGCGTTAAAATAATGGTTAATATGCAGTTTGCATTTTCTTATGAGAGAAAGATCCAAACCTGAATGTTATAGTGTAAATAGACTTACCTTTGTAAAATAAAGCAATTTTGCCTATAAGGACTCATTTGCACGCAATTGTCGTGAAGCATGTAAAAACTGCTTGTCTGCGTTAAAATAATGGTTAATATGCAGTTTGCATTTTCTTATGAGAGAATGATCCAAACCTGAATGTCATAGTGTAAATAGACTTACCTTTGTAAAATAAAGCAATTTTGCCTATAAGGACTCATTTGCACGCAATTGTCGTGAAGCATGTAAAAACTGCTTGTCTTCGTTAAAATAATGGTTAATATGCAGTTTGCATTTTCTTATGAGAAAATGATCCAAACCTGAATGTTATAGTGTAAATAGACTTACCTTTGTAAAATAAAGCAATTTTGCCTATAAGGACTCATTTGCACGCAATTGTCGTGAAGCATGTAAAAACTGCTTGTCTGCGTTAAAATAATGGTTAATATGCAGTATGCATTTTCTTATGAGAGAATGATCCAAACCTGAATGTATAGTGTAAATAGACTAACCCTCATGAAATAAAGCAATTTTGCCTATAAAGACTCATTTGCACCTAATTGTCGTAAAGCATGTAAAAACTGCTTGTCTGCGTTAAAATAATGGTTAATATGCAGTTTGCATTTTCTTATGAGAGAATGATCCAAACCTGAATGTTATAGTGTAAATAGACTTACCTTTGTAAAATAAAGCAATTTTGCCTATAAGGACTCATTTGCACGCAATTGTCGTGAAGCTTGTAAAAACTGCTTGTCTGCGTTAAAATAATGGTTAATATGCAGTTTGCATTTTCTTATGAGAAAATGATCCAAACCTGAATGTTATAATGTAAATAGACTTACCTTCATGAAATAAAGCAATTTTGCCTATAAGGACTCATTTGCCCTTAATTGTCATAAAGCATGTAAAAACTGCTTGTATGCGTTAAAATAATTGTTAATATGCAGTTTGCATTTTCTTATGAGAGAATGATCCAAACCTGAATATTATAGTGTAAATAGACTTACCTTTGTAAAATAAAGCAATTTTGCCTATAAGGACTCATTTGCACGCATGTGTCGTGAAGCATGTAAAAACTGCTTGTCTTCGTTAAAATAATGGTTAATATGCAGTTTGCATTTTCTTATGAGAAAATGATCCAAACCTGAATATTATAGTGAAAGAAGACTTACCTTTGTGAAATAAAACAATTTTGCCTTTAAGGACTTATTTCCACCTAATTGTCGTAAAACATGTAAAAACTGCTTGTCTGCGTGAAAATGATAGTAATCATGCAGTTTGCATTTTCTTATGAGAGAATGATCCAAACCTGAATGTTATAGTGTAAATAGACTTACCCTCATGAAATAAAGCACTTTTGCCTATAAGGACTCATTTGCACCTAATTGTCGTAAAGCATGTAAAAACTGCTTGTCAGCGTTAAAATAATGGTTAATATGCAGTTTGCATTTTCTTATGAGAGAACGATCCAAACCTGAATGTTATAGTGAAAATAGACTTATCTTTGTAAAATAACGCAATTTTGCCTATAAGGACTTATTTGCACGCAATTGTCGTGAAGCATGTAAAAACTGCTTGTCTTCGTTAAAATAATGGTTAATATGCAGTTTGCATTTTCTTATGAGAGAATGATCCAAACCTGAATGTTATAGTGTAAATAGACTTACCTTTGTAAAATAAAGCAATTTTGCCTATAAGGACTCATTTGCACGCAATTGTCGTGAAGCATGTAAAAACTGCTTGTCTGCGTTAAAATAATGGTTAATATGCAGTTTGCATTTTCTTATGAGAAAATGATCCAAACCTGAATGTTATAGTGAAAGTAGACTTACCTTTGTGAAATAAAACAATTTTGCCTTTAAGGACTTATTTCCACCTAATTGTCGTAAAACATGTGAAAACTGCTTGTCTGCGTGAAAATGATAGTAAATATGCAGTTTGCATTTTCTTATGAGAGAATGATCCAAACCTGAATGTTATAGTGTAAATAGACTTACCCTCATGAAATAAAGCACTTTTGCCTATAAGGACTCATTTGCACCTAATTGTCGTAAAGCATGTAAAAACTGCTTGTCTGCGTTAAAATAATGGTTAATATGCAGTTTGCATTTTCTTATGAGAGAATGATCCAAACCTGAATGTTTTAGTGTAAATAGACTTACCTTTGTAAAATAAAGCAATTTTGCCTATAAGGACTCATTTGCACGCAATTGTCGTGAAGCATGTAAAAACTGCTTGTCTGCGTTAAAATAATGGTTAATATGCAGTTTGCATTTTCTTATGAGAGAATGATCCAAACCTGAATGTTTTAGTGTAAATAGACTTACCTTTGTAAAATAAAGCAATTTTGCCTATAAGGACTCATTTGCACGCAATTGTCGTGAAGCATGTAAAAACTGCTTGTCTGCGTTAAAATAATGGTTAATATGCAGTTTGCATTTTCTTATGAGAAAATGATCCAAACCTGAATGTTATAGTGTAAATAGACTTACCTTAATGAAATAAAGCAATTTTGCCTATAAGGACTCATTTGCCCTTAATTGTCATAAAGCATGTAAAAACTGCTTGTATGCGTTAAAATAATTGTTAATATGCAGTTTGCATTTTCTTATGAGAGAATGATCCAAACCTGAATATTATAGTGTAAATAGACTTACCTTTGTAAAATAATGCAATTTTGCCTATAAGGACTCATTTGCACGCAATTGTCGTGAAGCATGTAAAAACTGCTTGTCTTCGTTAAAATAATGGTTAATATGCAGTTTGCATTTTCTTATGAGAAAATGATCCAAACCTGAATGTTATAGTGAAAGTAGACTTACCTTTGTGAAATAAAATAATTTTGCCTTTAAAGACTTATTTCCACCTAATTGTCGTAAAACATGTGAAAACTGCTTGTCTGCGTGAAAATGATAGTAAATATGCAGTTTGCATTTTCTTATGAGAGAATGATCCAAACCTGAATGTTATAGTGTAAATAGACTTACCCTCATGAAATAAAGCACTTTTGCCTATAAGGACTCATTTGCACCTAATTGTCGTAAAGCATGTAAAAACTGCTTGTCAGCGTTAAAATAATGGTTAATATGCAGTTTGCATTTTCTTATGAGAGAATGATCTAAACCTGAATTGTATAGTGTAAATAGACTTACCTTAATGAAATAAAGCAATTTTGCCTATAAGGACTCATTTGCACGCAATTGTCGTGAAGCATGTAAAAACTGCTTGTCTGCGTTAAAATAATGGTTAATATGCAGTTTGCATTTTCTTATGAGAGAATGATCCAAACCTGAATGTATAGTGTAAATAGACTAACCCTCATGAAATAAAGCAATTTTGCCTATAAAGACTCATTTGCACCTAATTGTCATAAAGCATGTAAAAACTGCTTGTCTGCGTTAAAATAATGGTTAATATGCAGTTTGCATTTTCTTATGAGAGAATGATCCAAACCTGAATGTTATAGTGTAAATAGATTTACCTTTTTTAAATAAAGCAATTTTGCCTATAAGGACTCATTTGCACGCAATTGTCGTGAAGCATGTAAAAACTGCTTTTCTGCGTGAAAATGATAGTAAATATGCAGTTTGCATTTTCTTATGAGAGAATGATCCAAACCTGAATGTTATAGTGTAAATAGACTTACCCTCATAAAATAAAGCAATTTTGCCTATAAAGACTCATTTGCACCTAATTGTCGTAAAGCATGTAATAACTGCTTGTCTGAGTTTAAATGATGGTTATTATGCAGTTTGCATTTTCTTATGAGAGAATGATCCAAACCTGAATGTTATAGTGTAAATAGACTTACCTTTGTAAAATAAAGCAATTTTGCCTATAAGGACTCATTTGCACCCAATTGTCGTGAAGCATGTAAAAACTACTTGTCTGCGTTAAAATAATGGTTAATATGCAGTTTGTATTTTCTTATGAGAAAATGATCCAAACCTGAATGTTATAGTGTAAATAGACTTACCTTAATGAAATAAAGCAATTTTGCCTAAAAGGACTCATTTGCCCCTAATTGTCATAAAGCATGTAAAAACTGCTTGTATGCGTTAAAATAATTGTTAATATGCAGTTTGCATTTTCTTATGAGAGAATGATCCAAACCTGAATATTATAGTGTAAATAGACTTACCTTTGTAAAATAAAGCAATTTTGCCTATAAGGACACATTTGCACGCAATTGTCGTGACGCATGTAAAAACTGCTTGTCTGCGTGAAGATGATAGTAAATATGCAGTTTGCATTTTCTTATGAGAGAATGATCCAAACCTGAATGTTATAGTGTAAATAGACTTTGCTCATAAAATAAAGCAATTTTGCCTATAAAGACTCATTTGCACCTAATTGTCGTAAAGCATGTAAAAACTGCTTGTATGCGTGCAAAATAATAGTTAATATGCAGTTTGCATTTTCTTATGAGAGAATGATCCAAACCTGAATGTTATAGTGTAAATAGATTAACCTTTTTAAAATAAAGCAATTTTGCCTATAAGGACTCATTTGCACGCAATTGTCGTGAAGCATGTAAAAACTGCTTTTCTGCGTGAAAATGATAGTAAATATGCAGTTTGCATTTTCTTATGAGAGAATGATCTAAGCCTGAATGTTATAGTTTAAGTAAACTTACCTTTGTAAAATAAAGCAATTTTGCCTATAAGGACTCATTTGCCCCTAATTGTCATAAAGCTAGTAAAAACTGCTTGTATGCGTTAAAATATTGGTTAATATGCAGTTTGCATTTTCTTATGAGAGAATGATCCAAACCTGAATGTTATAGTGTAAATAGATTTACCTTTTTAAAATAAAGCAATTTTGCCTATAAGGACTCATTTGCACGCAATTGTCGTGAAGCATGTAAAAATTGCTTTTCTGCGTGAAAATGATAGTAAATATGCAGTTTGCATTTTCTTATAAGAGAATGATCCAAACATGAATGTTATAGTGTAAATAGACTTACCCTCATAAAATAAAGCAATTTTGCCTATAAAGGCTCATTTGCACCTAATTGTCGTAAAGCATGTAAAAACTGCTTGTCTGAGTTTAAATGATGGTTATTATGCAGTTTGCATTTTCTTATGAGAGAATGATCCAAACCTGAATATTATAGTGTAAATAGACTTACCTTTGTAAAATAAAACAATTTTGCCTATAAGGACTCATTTGCACGCAATTGTCGTGAAGCATGTAAAAACTGCTTGTCTTCGTTAAAATAATGGTTAATATGCAGTTTGCATTTTCTTATGAGAAAATGATCCAAACCTGAATGTTATAGTGAAAGTAGACTTACCTTTGTGAAATAAAATAATTTTGCCTTTAAGGACTTATTTCCACCTAATTGTCGTAAAACATGTGAAAACTGCTTGTCTGCGTGAAAATGATAGTAAATATGCAGTTTGCATTTTCTTATGAGAGAATGATCCAAACCTGAATGTTATAGTGTAAATAGACTTACCCTCATGAAATAAAGCACTTTTGCCTATAAGGACTCATTTGCACCTAATTGTCGTAAAGCATGTAAAAACCGCTTGTCTGCGTTAAAATAATGGTTAATATGCAGTTTGCATTTTCTTATGAGAGAATGATCCAAACCTGAATGTTATAGTGTAAATAGATTTACCTTTTTTAAATAAAGCAATTTTGCCTATAAGGACTCATTTGCACGCAATTGTCGTGAAGCATGTAAAAACTGCTTTTCTGCGTGAAAATGATAGTAAATATGCAGTTTACATTTTCTTATGAGAGAATGATCCAAACCTGAATGTTATAGTGTAAATAGACTTACCCTCATAAAATAAAGCAATTTTGCCTATAAAGACTCATTTGCACCTAATTGTCGTAAAGCATGTAAAAACTGCTTGTCAGAGTTTAAATGATGGTTATTATGCAGTTTGCATTTTCTTATGAGAGAATGATCCAAACCTGAATGTTATAGTGTAAATAGACTTACCTTTGTAAAATAAAGCAATTTTGCCTATAAGGACTCATTTGCACCCAATTGTCGTGAAGCATGTAAAAACTACTTGTCTGCGTTAAAATAATGGTTAATATGCAGTTTGCATTTTCTTATGAGAAAATGATCCAAACCTGAATGTTATAGTGTAAATAGACTTACCTTAATGAAATAAAGCAATTTTGCCTATAAGGACTCATTTGCCCCTAATTGTCATAAAGCATGTAAAAACTGCTTGTATGCGTTAAAATAATTGTTAATATGCAGTTTGCATTTTCTTATGAGAGAATGATCCAAACCTGAATATTATAGTGTAAATAGACTTACCTTTGTAAAATAAAGCAATTTTGTCTATAAGGACTCATTTGCACCTAATTGTCATAAAGCACGTAAAAACTGCTTGTATGCTTTAAAATTATGGTTAATATGCAGTTTGCATTTTCTTATGAGAGAATGATCCAAACCTGAATGTTATAGTGTAAATAGACTTACCTTTGTAAAATAAAGCAATTTTGCCTATAAGGACACATTTGCACGCAATTGTCGTGAAGCATGTAAAAACTGCTTGTCTGCGTGAAGATGATAGTAAATATGCAGTTTGCATTTTCTTATGAGAGAATGATCCAAACCTGAATGTTATAGTGTAAATAGACTTACCCTCATGAAATAAAGCAATTTTGCCTATAAAGACTCATTTGCACCTAATTGTCGTAAGGCATAAAAAAACTGCTTGTCTGCGTTTAAATAATGGTTAATATGCAGTTTGCATTTTCTTATGAGAGAATGATTCAAACCTGAATGTATAGTGTAAATAGACTTACCTTTATGAAATAAAGCAATTTTGCCTATAAGGACTCATTTGCCCCTAATTGTCATAAAGCATGTAAAAACTGCTTGTATGCGTTAAAATAATGGTTAAAATGCAGTTTGCATTTTCTTATGAGAGAATGATCCAAATCTGAATGTTATAGTGTAAATAGACTTACCTTTGTAAAATAAAGCAATTTTGCCTATAAGGACACATTTGCACGCAATTGTCGTGAAGCATGTAAAAACTGCTTGTCTGCGTGAAGATGATAGTAAATATGCAGTTTGCATTTTCTTATGAGAGAATGATCCAAACCTGGATGTTATAGTGTAAATAGACTTACCCTCATGAAATAAAGCACTTTTGCCTATAAGGACTCATTTGCACCTAATTGTCGTAAAGCATGTAAAAACTGCTTGTCAGCGTTAAAATAATGGTTAATATGCAGTTTGCATTTTCTTATGAGAGAATGATCCAAACCTGAATGTTATAGTGAAAATAGACTTACCTTTGTAAAATAACGCAATTTTGCCTATAAGGACTTATTTGCACGCAATTGTCGTGAAGCATGTAAAAACTGCTTGTCTGCGTTAAAATAATGGTTAATATGCAGTTTGCATTTTCTTATGAGAGAATGATCCAAACCTGAATATTATAGTGAAAGAAGACTTACCTTTGTGAAATAAAACAATTTTGCCTTTAAGGACTTATTTCCACCTAATTGTCGTAAAACATGTAAAAACTGCTTGTCTGCGTGAAATGATAGTAATCATGCAGTTTGCATTTTCTTATGAGAGAATGATCCAAACCTGAATGTTATAGTGTAAATAGACTTACCCTCATGAAATAAAGCACTTTTGCCTATAAGGACTCATTTGCACCTAATTGTCGTAAAGCATGTAAAAACTGCTTGTCAGCGTTAAAATAATGGTTAATATGCAGTTTGCATTTTCTTATGAGAGAATGATCCAAACCTGAATGTTATAGTGAAAATAGACTTACCTTTGTAAAATAACGCAATTTTGCCTATAAGGACTTATTTGCACGCAATTGTCGTGAAGCATGTAAAAACTGCTTGTCTGCGTTAAAATAATGGTTAATATGCAGTTTGCATTTTCTTATGAGAAAATGATCCAAACCTGAATGTTATAGTGAAAGTAGACTTACCTTTGTGAAATAAAACAATTTTGCCTTTAAGGACTTATTTCCACCTAATTGTCGTAAAACATGTGAAAACTGCTTGTCTGCGTGAAAATGATAGTAAATATGCAGTTTGCATTTTCTTATGAGAGAATGATCCAAACCTGAATGTTATAGTGTAAATAGACTTACCCTCATGAAATAAAGCACTTTTGCCTATAAGGACTCATTTGCACATAATTGTCGTAAAGCATGTAAAAACTGCTTGTCTGCGTTAAAATAATGGTTAATATGCAGTATGCATTTTCTTATGAGAGAATGATCCAAACCTGAATGTATAGTGTAAATAGACTAACCCTCATGAAATAAAGCAATTTTGCCTATAAAGACTCATTTGCACCTAATTGTCGTAAAGCATGTAAAAACTGCTTGTCTGGGTTAAAATAATGGTTAATATGCAGTTTGCATTTTCTTATGAGAGAATGATCCAAACCTGAATGTTTTAGTGTAAATAGACTTACCTTTGTAAAATAAAGCAATTTTGCCTATAAGGACTCATTTGCACGCAATTGTCGTGAAGCATGTAAAAACTGCTTGTCTGCGTTAAAATAATGGTTAATATGCATTTTGCATTTTCTTATGAGAAAATGATCCAAACCTGAATGTTATAGTGTAAATAGACTTACCTTAATGAAATAAAGCAATTTTGCCTATAAGGACTCATTTGCCCTTAATTGTCATAAAGCATGTAAAAACTGCTTGTATGCGTTAAAATAATTGTTAATATGCAGTTTGCATTTTCTTATGAGAGAATGATCCAAACTTGAATATTATAGTGTAAATAGACTTACCTTTGTAAAATAATGCAATTTTGCCTATAAGGACTCATTTGCACGCAATTGTCGTGAAGCATGTAAAAACTGCTTGTCTTCGTTAAAATAATGGTTAATATGCAGTTTGCATTTTCTTATGAGAAAATGATCCAAACCTGAATGTTATAGTGAAAGTAGATTTACCTTTGTGAAATAAAATAATTTTGCCTTTAAAGACTTAATTCCACCTAATTGTCGTAAAACATGTGAAAACTGCTTGTCTGCGTGAAAATGATAGTAAATATGCAGTTTGCATTTTCTTATGAGAGAATGATCCAAACCTGAATGTTATAGTGTAAATAGACTTACCCTCATGAAATAAAGCAATTTTGCTTATAAGGACTCATTTGCACCTAATTGTCGTAAAGCATGTAAAAACTGCTTGTCAGCGTTAAAATAATGGTTAATATGCAGTTTGCATTTTCTTATGAGAGAATGATCTAAACCTGAATGTTATAGTGTAAATAGACTTACCTTAATGAAATAAAGCAATTTTGCCTATAAGGACTCATTTGCACGCAATTGTCGTGAAGCATGTAAAAACTGCTTGTCTGCGTTAAAATAATGGTTAATATGCAGTTTGCATTTTCTTATGAGAGAATGATCCAAACCTGAATGTATAGTGTAAATAGACTAACCCTCATGAAATAAAGCAATTTTGCCTATAAAGACTCATTTGCACCTAATTGTCATAAAGCATGTAAAAACTGCTTGTCTGCGTTAAAATAATGGTTAATATGCAGTTTGCATTTTCTTATGAGAGAATGATCCAAACCTGAATGTTATAGTGTAAATAGATTTACCTTTTTTAAATAAAGCAATTTTGCCTATAAGGACTCATTTGCACGCAATTGTCGTGAAGCATGTAAAAACTGCTTTTCTGCGTGAAAATGATAGTAAATATGCAGTTTGCATTTTCTTATGAGAGAGTGATCCAAACCTGAATGTTATAGTGTAAATAGACTTACCCTCATAAAATAAAGCAATTTTGCCTATAAAGACTCATTTGCACCTAAATGTCGTAAAGCATGTAATAACTGCTTGTCTGAGTTTAAATGATGGTTATTATGCAGTTTGCATTTTCTTATGAGAGAATGATCCAAACCTGAATGTTATAGTGTAAATAGACTTACCTTTGTAAAATAAAGCAATTTTGCCTATAAGGACTCATTTGCACCCAATTGTCTTGAAGCATGTAAAAACTACTTGTCTGCGTTAAAATAATGGTTAATATGCAGTTTGTATTTTCTTATGAGAAAATGATCCAAACCTGAATGTTATAGTGTAAATAGACTTACCTTAATGAAATAAAGCAATTTTGCCTATAAGGACTCATTTGCCCCTAATTGTCATAAAGCATGTAAAAACTGCTTGTATGCGTTAAAATAATTGTTAATATGCAGTTTGCATTTTCTTATGAGAGAATGATCCAAACCTGAATATTATAGTGTAAATAGACTTACCTTTGTAAAATAAAGCAATTTTGCCTATAAGGACACATTTGCACGCAATTGTCGTGACGCATGTAAAAACTGCTTGTCTGCGTGAAGATGATAGTAAATATGCAGTTTGCATTTTCTTATGAGAGAATGATCCAAACCTGAATGTTATAGTGTAAATAGACTTTGCTCATAAAATAAAGCTATTTTGCCTATAAAGACTCATTTGCACCTAATTGTCGTAAAGCATGTAAAAACTGCTTGTATGCGTTAAAATAATGGTTAATATGCAGTTTGCATTTTCTTATGAGAGAATGATCCAAACCTGAATGTTATAGTGTAAATAGATTTACCTTTTTAAAATAAAGCAATTTTGCCTATAAAGACTCATTTGCACCTAATTGTCGTAAAGCATGTAAAAACTGCTTGTCTGAGTTTAAATGATGGTTATTATGCAGTTTGCATTTTCTCATGAGAGAATGATCCAAACCTGAATGTTATAGTGTAAATAGACTTACATTTGTAAAATAAAGCAATTTTGCCTATAAGGACTCATTTGCACCCAATTGTCGTGAAGCATGTAAAAACTGCTTGTCTGCGTTAAAACAATGGTTAATATGCAGTTTGCATTTTCTTATGAGAAAATGATCCAAACCTGAATGTTATAGTGTAAATAGACTTACCTTAATGAAATAAAGCAATTTTGCCTATAAGGACTCATTTGCCCCTAATTGTCATAAAGCATGTAAAAACTGCTTGTATGCGTTAAAATAATTGTTAATATGCAGTTTGCATTTTCTTATGAGAGAATGATCCAAACCTGAATATTATAGTGTAAATAGACTTACCTTTGTAAAATAAAGCAATTTTGCCTATAAGGACTCATTTGCACCCAATTGTCGTGAAGCATGTAAAAACTGCTTGTCTGCGTTAAAACAATGGTTAATATGCAGTTTGCATTTTCTTATGAGAAAATGATCCAAACCTGAATGTTACAGTGTAAATAGACTTACCCTCATGAAATAAAGCAATTTTGCCTACAAGGACTCATTTACCTAATTGTCGTAAAGCATGTAAAAACTGCTTGTCTGAGTTTAAATGATGGTTATTATGCAGTTTGCATTTTCTTATGAGAGAATGATCCAAACCTGAATGTTATAGTGTAAATAGACTTACCTTAATGAAATAAAGCAATTTTGCCTATAAGGACTCATTTGCCCCTAATTGTCATAAAGCATGTAAAAACTGCTTGTATGCGTTAAAATAATTGTTAATATGCAGTTTGCATTTTCTTATGAGAGAATGATCCAAACCTGAATATTATAGTGTAAATAGACTTACCTTTGTAAAATAAAGCAATTTTGTCTATAAGGACTATTTGCACCTAATTGTCATAAAGCACGTAAAAACTGCTTGTATGCTTTAAAATTATGGTTAATATGCAGTTTGCATTTTCTTATGAGAGAATGATCCAAACCTGAATGTAATAGTGTAAATAGACTTACCTTTGTAAAATAAAGCAATTTTGCCTATAAGGACTCATTTGCACGCAATTGTCGTGAAGCATGTAAAAACTGCTTGTATGCGTTAAAATAATAGTTAATATAAGTTTGCACTTTCTTATGAGAGAATGATCTAAACCTGAATGTTATAGTTTAAGTAAACTCACCTTTGTAAAATAAAGCAATTTTGCCTATATAGACTCATTTGCCCCTAATTGTCGTAAAGCATGTAAAAACTGCTGGTCTGCGTTTAAATAATGGTTAATATGCAGTTTGCATTTTCTTATGTGAGAATGATCCAAACCTGAATGTTATAGTGTAAATAGACTTACCCTCATGAAATAAAGCAATTTTGCCTATAAAGACTCATTTGCACCTAATTGTCGTAAAGCATGTAAAACCTGCTTGTCTGCGTTTAAATAATGGTTAATATGCAGTTTGCATTTTCTTATGAGAGAATGATCCAAACCTAAATGTTATAGTGTAAATAGACTTACCTTTGTAAAATAAAGCAATTTTGCCTATAAGGACTCATTTGCACCTAATTGTCATAAAGCTTGTGAAAACTGCTTGTATGCGTTAAAATAATAGTTAATATAAGTTTGCACTTTCTTATGAGAGAATGATCTAAACCTGAATGTTATAGTTTAAGTAAACTTACCTTTGTAAAATAAAGCAATTTTGCCTATATAGACTCATTTGCCCCTAATTGTCATAAAGCATGTAAAAACTGCTTGTATGCGTTAAAATAATGGTTAATATGCAGTTTGCATTTTCTTATGAGAGAATGATCCAAACCTGAATGTAATAGTGTAAATAGACTTACCTTTGTAAAATAAAGCAATTTTGCCTATAAGGACTCATTTGCACGCAATTGTCGTGAAGCATGTAAAAACTGCATGTCTGCGTGAAAGTGATAGTCAATATTCAGTTTGCATTTTCTTATGAGAGAATGATCCAAACCTGAATGTTATAGTGTAAATAGACTTACCCTCATGAAATAAAGCAATTTTGCCTATAAAGACTCATTTGCACCTAATTGTCGTAAAGCATGTAAAACCTGCTTGTCTGCGTTAAAATAATAGTTAATATGCAGTTTGCATTTTCTTGTGAGAGAATGATCCAAACCTAAATGTTATAGTGTAAGTAAACTTACCTTTGTGAAATAAAGCAATTTTGCTTATAAAGACTCATTTGCACCTAATTGTCGTAAAGCATGTAAAAACTGCTTGTCTGCGTTTAAATAATGGTTAATATGTAGTTTGCATTTTCTTATGAGAGAATGATCCAAACCTGAATGTTACAGTGTAAATAGACTTACCTTCATGAAATAAAGCATTTTTGCCTATAAGGACTCATTTGCCCCTAATTGTCATAAAGCATGTAAAAACTGCTTGTATGAGTTAAAATAATGGTTAATATGCAGATTGCATTTTCTTATGAGAGAATGATCCAAACCTGAATGTTATAGTGTAAATAGACTTACCTTTGTAAAATAAAGCAATTTTGCCTATAAGGACTCATTTGCTCGCAATTGTCGCGAAGCATGTAAAAACTGCTTGTCTGCGTTAAAATAATGGTTTATATGCAGTTTGCATTTTCTTATGAGAGAATGATCCAAACCTGAATGTTATAGTGAAAGTAGACTTACCTTTGTGAAATGAAACAATTTTGCCTTTATGGACTTATTTGCACCTAATTGTCGTAAACCATGTAAAAACTGCTTGTCTGCGTGAAAATGATAGTCAATATTCAGTTTGCATTTTCTTATGATAGAATGATCCAAACCTGAATGTTATAGTGTAAATAGACTTACCCTCATGAAATAAAGCAATTTTGCCTATAAAGACTCATTTGCACCTAATTGTCGTAAAGCATGTAAAACCTGCTTGTCTGCGTTTAAATAATGGTTAATATGCAGTTTGCATTTTCTTATGAGAGAATGATCCAAACCTAAATGTTATAGTGTAAATAGACTTACCTTTGTAAAATAAAGCAATTTTGCCTATAAGGACTCATTTGCACCTAATTGTCATAAAGCTTGTAAAAACTGCTTGTATGCGTTAAAATAATGGTTAATATGCAGTTTGCATTTTCTTATGAGAGAATGATCCAAACCTGAATGTAATAGTGTAAATAGACTTACCTTTGTAAAATAAAGCAATTTTGCCTATAAGGACTCATTTGCACGTAATTGTCGTGAAGCATGTAAAAACTGCATGTCTGCGTGAAAGTGATAGTCAATATTCAGTTTGCATTTTCTTATGAGAGAATGATCCAAACCTGAATGTTATAGTGTAAATAGACTTACCCTCATGAAATAAAGCAATTTTGCCTATAAAGACTCATTTGCACCTAATTGTCGTAAAGCATGTAAAACCTGCTTGTCTGCGTTTAAATAATGGTTAATATGCAGTTTGCATTTTCTTGTGAGAGAATGATCCAGACCTGAATGTTATAGTGTAAGTAAACTTACCTTTGTGAAATAAAGCAATTTTGCCTATAAGGACTCATTTGCACCTAATTGTCGTAAAGCATGTAAAAACTGCTTGTCTGCGTTAAAATAATGGTTAATTAGCAGTTTGCATTTTCTTATGAGAGAATAATCCAAACCTGAATGTTATAGTGTAAATAGACTAACCTTCATAAAATAATACAATTTTGCCTATAAGGACCCATTTGCCCCTAATTGTCATAAAGCATGTAAAAACTGCTTGTATGCGTTAAAATAATGGTTAATATGCAGTTTGCATTTTCTTATGAAAGAATGATCCAAACCTAAATGTTATAGTGTAAATAGACTTACCCTCATGAAATAAAAAAAAATTGCCTATAAGGACTCATTTGCACCTAATTGTCATAAAGCATGTAAAAACTGCTTGTATGCTTTAAAATTATGGTTAATATGCAGTTTGCATTTTCTTATGAGAGAATGATCCAAACCTGAATGCTATAGTGTAAATAGACTTACCTTTGTAAAATAAAGCAATTTTGCCTATAAGGACTCATTTGTACGCAATTGTCGTGAAGCATGTAAAAACTGCTTGTCTGCGTGAAAATGATAGTAAATATGCAGTTTGCATTTTCTTATGAGAGAATGATCCAAACCTGAATGTTATAGTGTAAATAGACTTACCCTCATGAAATAAAGCAATTTTGCCTATAAAGACTCATTTGCACCTAATTGTCGTAAAGCATGTAAAAACTGCTTGTCTTCGTTTAAATAATGGTTAATATGCAGTTTGCATTTTCTTATGAGAGAATGATCCGAACCTGAATGTTATAGCGTAAATAGACTTACCTTTGTAAAATAAAGCAATTTTGCCTATAAGGACTCATTTGCACGCAATTGTCGGAAGCATGTAAAAACTGCTTGTCTGCGTTAAAATAATGGTTAATATGCAGTTTGCATTTTCTTATGAGAGAATGATCCAAACCTAAATGTTATAGTGTAAATAGACTTACATTCATGAAATAAAGCAATTTTGCCTATAGGGACTCATTTGCCCCTAATTGTCATAAAGCATGTAAAAACTGCTTGTCAGCGTTAAAATAATGGTTAACATGCAGTTTGCATTTTCTTATGAGAGAATGATCCAAACCTGAATGTTATAGTGTAAATAGACTTACCTTCATGAAATAAAGCAATTTTGCCTATAAGGACTCATTTGCTCCTAATTGTAATAAAGCATGTAAAAACTGCTTGTATGCGTTAAAATAATGTATAATATGCAGTTTGCATTTTCTTATGAGAGAATGATCCAAACCTGAATGTTATAGTGTAAATAGACTTACCCTCATGAAATAAAGCAATTTTGCCTATAAGGACTCATTTGCCCCAAATTGTCATAAAGCATGTAAAAACTACTTGTATGCGTTAAAATAATAGTTAAATGCAGTTTGCATTTTCTTATGAGAGAATGATCCAAACCTGAATATTATAGTAAAAATAGACTTACCTTTGTAAAATAAAGCAATTTTGCCTATAAGGACTCATTTGCACGCAATTGTCGTGAAGCATGTAAAAACTGCTTGTCTGCGTGAAAATGATAGTAAATATTATGCAGTTTGCATTTTCTTATGAGAGAATGATCCAAACCTGAATGCTATAGTGTAAATAGACTTACCTTTGTAAAATAAAGCAATTTTGCCTATAAGGATTCATTTGCACGCAATTGTCGTGAAGCATGTAAAAACTGCTTGTCTGCGTGAAAATGATAGTAAATATTATGCAGTTTGCATTTTCTTATGAGAGAATGATCCAAACCTGATTGTTATAGTGTAAATAGACTTACCCTCATGAAATAAAGCAATTTTGCCTATAAAGACTCATTTGCACCTAATTGTCGTAAAGCATGTAAAAACTGCTGGTCTGCGTTTAAATAATGGTTAATATGCAGTTTGCATTTTCTTATGAGAGAATGATCCAAACCTGAATGTTATAGTGTAAATAGACTTACCTTTGTAAAATAAAGCAATTTTGCCTATAAGGACTCATTTGCACGCAATTGTCGTGAAGCATGTAAAAACTGCTTGTCTGCGTGAAAATGATAGTCAATATTCAGTTTGCATTTTCTTATGAGAGAATGATCCAAACCTGAATGTTATAGTGTAAATAGACTAACCCTCATGAAATAAAGCAATTTTGCCTATAAGGACTCATTTGCACCTAATTGTCATAAAGCATGTAAAAACTACTTGTATGCTTTAAAATTATGGTTAATATGCAGTTTGCATTTTCTTATGAGAGAATGATCCAAACCTGAATGTTATAGTGTAAATAGACTTACCTTTGTAAAATAAAGCAATTTTGCCTATAAGGACTCATTTGCACGCAATTGTCGAGAAGCATGTAAAAACTGCTTGTTTGCGTTAAAATAATGGTTAATATGCAGTTTGCATTTTCTTATGAGAGAATGATCCAAACCTAAATGTTATAGTGTAAATAGACTTACCTTCATGAAATAAAGCAATTTTGCCTATAAGGACTCATTTGCCCCTAATTGTCATATAACATGTAAAAACTGCTTGTTTGCGTTAAAATAATGGTTAATATGCAGTTTGCATTTTCTTATGAGAGAAAGATATAAACCTGAATGTTATAGTGTAAATAGACTTACCTTTTGTAAAATAAAGCAATTTTGCCTATAAGGACTCATTTGCACCTAATTGTCATAAAGCATGTAAAAACTGCTAGTATGCGTTAAAATAATAGTTAATATGTAGTTTGCATTTTCTTATGAGAGAATGATCTAAACCTAAATGTTATAGTGTAAATAGACTTACCTTCATGAAATAAAGCAATTTTGCCTATAAGGACTCATTTGCCCCTAATTGTCATAAAGCATGTAAAAACTGCTCTTATGCGTTAAAATAATGGTTAATATGCAGATTGCATTTTCTTATGAGAGAATGATCCAAACCTGAATGTTATAGTGTAAATAGACTTACCTTTGTAAAATAAAGCAATTTTGCCTATAAGGACTCATTTGCACGCAATTGTCGTGAAGCATGTAAAAACTGCTTGTCTGCGTTAAAATAATGGTTAATATGCAGTTTGCATTTTCTTATGAGAAAATGATCCAAACCTGAATGTTATAGTGAAAGTAGACTAACCTATGTGAAATGAAACAATTTTGCCTTTATGGACTTATTTGCACCTAATTGTCGTAAACCATGTAAAAACTGCTTGTCTGCGTGAAAATGATAGTCAATATTCAGTTTGCATTTTCTTATGAGAGAATGATCCAAACCTGACTGTTATAGTGTAAATAGACTTACCCTCATGAAATAAAGCAATTTTGCTTATAAGGACTCATTTGCACCTAATTGTCATAAAGCATGTAAAAACTGCTTGTATGCGTTAAAATAATGGTGAATATGCAGTTTGCATTTTCTTTTAGAGAATTATCCAAACCTGAATGTTATAGTGTAAGTAAACTTACCTTTGTGAAATAAAGCAATTTTGCCTATAAGGACTCATTTGCACGCAATTGTCGTGAAGCATGTAAAAACTGCTTGTCTGCGTTAAAATAATGGTTAATATGCAGTTTGCATTTTCTTATGAGAGAATGATCCAAACCTGAATGTTATAGTGTAAATAGACTAACCCTCATGAAATAAAGCAATTTTGCCTATAAGGACTTATTTGCACCTAATTGTCATAAAGCATGTAAAAACTGCTTGTATGCTTTAAAATTATGGTTAATATGCAGTTTGCATTTTCTTATGAGAGAATGATCCAAACCTGAATGTTATAGTGTAAATAGACTTAGCTTTGTAAAATAAAGCAATTTTGCCTATAAGGACACATTTGCACGCAATTGTCGTGAAGCATGTAAAAACTGCTTGTTTGCGTGAAGATGATAGTAAATATGCAGTTTGCATTTTCTTATGAGAGAATGATCCAAACCTGAATGTTATAGTGTAAATAGACTTACCCTCATGAAATAAAGCAATTTTGCCTATAAAGACTCATTTGCACCTAATTGTCATAAAGCATGTAAAAACTGCTTGTATGCGTTAAAATAATGGTTAAAATGCAGTTTGCATTTTCTTATGAGAGAATGATTCAAACCTGAATGTTATAGTGTAAATAGTCTTACCTTTGTAAAATAAAGCAATTTTGCCTATAACGACTCATTTGCACGCAATTGACGTGAAGCATGTAAAAACTACTTGTCTGCGTGAAAATGATAGTAAATATGCAGTTTGCATTTTCTTATGAGAGAATGATCCAAACCTGAATGTTATAGTGTAAATAGACTTACCGTCATGAAATAATGCAATTTTGCCTATAAAGACTCATTTGCACCTAATTGTCGTAAAGCATGTAAAAACTGCTTGTCTGCGTTTAAATAATGGTTAATATGCAGTTTGCATTTTCTTATGAGAGAAAGATCCAAACCTGAATGTTATAGTGTAAATAGACTTACCTTCATGAAATAAAGCAATTTTGCCTATAAGTACTCATTTGCCCCTAATTGTCATAAAGCATGTAAAAACTGCTTGTATGCGTTAAAATAATGGTTAATATGCAGTTTGCATTTTCTTATGAGAGAATGATCCAAACCTGAATGTAATAGTGTAAATAGACTTACTTTTGTAAAATAAAGCAATTTTGCCTATAAGGACTCATTTGCACGCAATTGTCGTGAAGCATGTAAAAACTGCTTGTCTACGTGAAGATGATCCAAACCTGAATGTTATAGTGTAAATAGACTTACCCTCATGAAATAAAGCAATTTTGCCCATAAAGACTCATTTGCACCTAATTGTCGTAAAGCATGTAAAAACTGCTTGTCTGCGTTTAAATAATGGTTAATATGCAGTTTGCATTTTCTTATGAGAGAAAGATCCAAACCTGAATGTTATAGTGTAAATAGACTTACCTTCATGAAATAAAGCAATTTTGCCTATAAGTAATCATTTGCCCCTAATTGTCATAAAGCATGTAAAAACTGCTTGTATGCGTTAAAATAATGGTTAATATGCAGTTTGCATTTTCTTATGAGAGAATGATCCAAACCTGAATGTTATAGTGTAAATAGACTTACCTTTGTAAAATAAAGCAATTTTGCCTATAAGGACTCATTTGCACGCAATTGTCGTGAAGCATGTAAAAACTGCTTGTCTGCGTGAAAATGATAGTAAATATGCAGTTTGCATTTTCTTATGAGAGAATGATCCAAACCTGAATGTTATAGTGTAAATAGACTTACCCTCATGAAATAAAGCATTTTTGCCTATAAGGACTCATTTGCACCTAATTGTCATAAAGCATGTAAAAACTGCTTGTATGCTTTAAAATTATGGTTAATATGCAGTTTGCATTTTCTTATGAGAGAATGATCCAAACCTGAATGTTATAGTGTAAATAGACTAACCTTTGTAAAATAAAGCAATTTTGCCTATAAGGACTCATTTGCACGCAATTGTCGTGAAGCATGTAAAAACTGCTTGTTTGCGTTCAAATAATGGTTAATATGCAGTTTGCATTTTCTTATGAGAGAATGACCCAAACCTAAATGTTATAGTGTAAATAGACTTACCTTCATGAAATAAAGCAATTTTTCCTATAAGGACTCATTTGCCCCTAGTTGTCATAAAGCATGTAAAAACAACTTGTCAGCGTTAAAATAATTGTTAATATGCAGTTTGAATTTTCTTATGAGAGAATGATCCAAACCTGAATGTTATAGTGTAAATAGACTTACCTTCATGAAATAAAGCAATTTTGCCTATAAGGACTCATTTGCCTCTAATTGTCATAAAGCATGTAAAAACTGCTTGTATGCGTTAAAATAATGTATAATATGCAGTTTGCATTTTCTTATGAGAGAATGATCCAAACCTGAATGTTATAGTGTAAATAGACTTACCCTCATAAAATAAAGCAATTTTTCCTATAAGGACTCATTTGCCCCTAATTGTCATAAAGCATGTAAAAACTACTTGTCAGCGTTAAAATAATGGTTAATATGCAGTTTGCATTTTCTTATGAGAGAATGATCCAAACCTGAATATTATAGTGTAAATAGACTAACCTTTGTAAAATAAAGCAATTTTGCCTATAAGGACTCATTTGCACGCAATTGTCGTGAAGCATGTAAAAACTGCTTGTCTGCGTGAAAATGATACTAAATATGCAGTTTGCATTTTCTTATGAGAGAATGATCCAAACCTGAATGTTATAGTGTAAATAGACTTACCCTCATGAAATAAAGCAATTTTGCCTATAAAGACTCATTTGCACCTAATTGTCGTAAAGCATGTAAAAACTGCTTGTCTGCGTTTAAATAATGGTTAATATGCAGTTTGCATTTTCTTATGAGAGAATGATCCAAACCTGAATGTTATAGTGTAAATAGACTAACTTTGTAAAATAAAGCAATTTTGCCTATAAGGACTCATTTGCACGCAATTATCGTGAAGCATGTAAAAACTGCTTGTCTGCGTTAAAATAATGGTTAATATGCAGTTTGCATTTTCTTATGAGAGAATGATCCAAACCTAAATGTTATAGTGTAAATAGACTTACCTTCATGAAATAAAGCAATTTTGCCTATAGGGACTCATTTGCCCAAAATTGTCATAAAGCATGTAAAAACTGCTTGTCAGCGTTAAAATAATGGTTAATATGCAGTTTGAATTTTCTTATGAGAGAATGATCCAAACCTGAATGTTATAGTGTAAATAGACTTACCCTCATGAAATAAAGCAATTTTGCCTATAAGGACTCATTTGCCCCTAATTGTCATAAAGCATGAAAAAACTGCTTGTATGCGTTAAAATAATGTATAATATGCAGTTTGCATTTTCTTATGAGAGAATGATCCAAACCTGAATGTTATAGTGAAAATAGACTTACCTTTGTAAAATAAAGCAATTTTGCCTATAAGGACTCATTTGCACGCAATTGTCGTGAAGCATGTAAAAACTGCTTGTCTGCGTTAAAATAATGGTTAATATGCAGTTTGCATTTTCTTATGAGAGAATGATCCAAACCTAAATGTTATAGTGTAAATAGACTTACCTTTGTGAAATAAAGCAATTTTGCCTATAGGGGCTCATTTGCCCCTAATTGTCATAAAGCATGTAAAAACTGCTTGTATGCGTTAAAATAATGTATAATATGCAGTTTGCATTTTCTTATGAGAGAATGATCCAAACCTGAATGTTATAGTGTAAATAGACTAACCCTCATGAAATAAAGCAATTTTGCCTATAAAGATTCATTTGCACCTAATTGTCGTAAAGCATGTAAAAACTGCTTGTCTGCGTTTAAATAATGGTTAATATGCAGTTTGCATTTTCTTATGAGAGAATGATCCAAACCTGAATGTTATAGTGTAAATAGACTTACCTTTGTAAAATAAAGCAATTTTGCCTATAGGGACTCATTTGCCCCTAATTGTCATAAAGCATGTAAAAACTGCTTGTCAGCGTTAAAATAATGGTTAATATGCAGTTTGCATTTTCTTATGAGAGAATGATCCAAACCTGAATGTTATAGGGTAAATAGACTTACCTTCATGAAATAAAGCAATTTTGCCTATAAGGACTCATTTGCCCCTAATTGTCATAAAGCATATAAAAACTGCTTGTATGCGATAAAATAAAGTATAATATGCAGTTTGCATTTTCTTATGAGAGAATGATCCAAACCTGAATGTTATAGTGTAAATAGACTTACCCTCAGGAAATAAAGCAATTTTGCCTATAAGGACTCATTTGCCCTAAATTGTCATAAAGCATGTAAAAACTGCTTGTATGCGTTAAAATAATGGTTAATATGCAGTTTGCATTTTCTTGTGAGAGAATTATCCAAACCTGAATATTATAGTGTAAATTGACTTACCTTTGTAAAATAAAGCAATTTTGCCTATAAGGACTCATTTGCACGCAATTGTCGTAAAGCATGTAAAAACTGCTTGTCTGCGTGAAAATGATAGTAAATATGCAGTTTGCATTTTCTTATGAGAGAATGATCCAAACCTGAATGTTATAGTGTATATAGACTTACTCTCATGAAATAAAGCAATTTTGCCTATAAAGATTCATTTGCACCTAATTGTCGTAAAGCATTTAAAAACTGCTTGTCTGCGTTTAAATAATGGTTAATATGCAGTTTTGCATTTTCTTATGAGAGAATGATCCAAACCTGAATGTTATAGTGTAAATAGTCTTACCTTTGTAAAATAAAGCAATTTTGCCTATAAGACTCATTTGCACGCAATTGTCGTGAAGCATGTAAAAACTGCTTGTCTGCGTTAAAATAATGGTTAATATGCAGTTTGCATTTTCTTATGAGAGAATGATCCAAACCTAAATGTTATAGTGTAAATAGACTTACCTTCATGAAATAAAGCAATTTTGCCTATAGGGACTCATTTGCCCCTAATTGTCATAAAGCATGAAAAAACTGCTTGTCTGCGTTAAAATAATGGTTAATATGCAGTTTGCATTTTCTTATGAGAGAATGATCCAAACCTGAATGTTATAGTGTAAATAGACTTACCTTCATGAAATAAAGCAATTTTGCCTATAAGGACTCATTTGCCCCTAATTGTCATAAAGCATGTAAAAACTGCTTGTATGCGTTAAAATAATAGTTAATATGCAGTTTGCATTTTCTTATGAGAGAATGATCCAAACCTGAATGTTATAGTTTAAGTAAACTTACCTTTGTAAAATAAAGCAATTTTGCCTTTATAGACTCATTTGCTCCTAATTGTCATAAAGCATGTAAAAACTGCTTGTATGCGTTAAAATAATGGTTAATATGCAGTTGCATTTTCTTATGAGAGAATGATCCAAACCTGAATGTTATAGTGTAAATAGACTTACCCTCATGAAATAAAGCAATTTTGCCTATAAAGACTCATTTGCACCTAATTGTCGTAAAGCATGTAAAAACTGCTGGTCTGCGTTTAAATAATGGTTAATATGCAGTTTGCATTTTCTTATGAGAGAATGATCCAAACCTGAATGTTATAGTGTAAATAGACTTACCTTTGTAAAATAAAGCAATTTTGCCTATAAGGACCCATTTGCACGCAATTGTCGTGAAGCATGTAAAAACTGCTTGTCTGCGTTAAAATAATGGTTAATATGCAGTTTGCATTTTCTCATGAGAGAATGATCCAAACCTGAATGTTATAGTGAAAGTAGACTAACCTTTGTGAAATGAAACAATTTTGCCTTTATGGACTTATTTGCACCTAATTGTCGTAAACCATGTAAAAACTGCTTGTCTGCGTGAAAATGATAGTCAATATTCAGTTTGCATTTTCTTAAGAGAGAATGATCCAAACCTGAATGTTATAGTGTAAATAGACTAACCCTCATGAAATAAAGCAATTTTGCCTATAAAGACTCATTAGCACCTAATTGTCGTAAAGCATGTAAAAACTGCAGGTCTGCGTTTAAATAATGGTTAATATGCAGTTTGCATTTTCTTATGAGAGAATGATCCAAACCTGAATGTTATAGTGTAAATAGACTTACCCTCATGAAATAAAGCAATTTTGCCTATAAGGACTCATTTGCCCCTAATTGTCATAAAGCATGTAAAAACTACTTGTATGCGTTAAAATAATGGCAAATATGCAGTTTGCATTTTCTTATGAGAGAATGATCCAAACCTGAATATTATAGTGTAAATATACTAAACTTTGTGAAATAAAGCAATTTTGCCTATAAGGACTCATTTGCACGCAATTGTCGTGAAGCATGTAAAAACTGCTTGTCTGCGTGAAAATGATAGTAAATATGCAGTTTGCATTTTCTTATGAGAGAATGATCCAAACCTGAATGTTATAGTGTAAATAGACTTACCCTCATGAAATAAAGCAATTTTGCCTATAAAGACTCATTTGCACCTAATTGTCGTAAAGCATGTAAAACCTGTTTGTCTGCGTTTAAATAATGGTTAATATGCAGTTTGCATTTTCTTATGAGAGAATGATCCAAACCTAAATGTTATAGTGTAAATAGACTTACCTTTGTAAAATAAAGCAATTTTGCCAATAAGGACTCATTTGCACCTAATTGTCATAAAGCTTGTAAAAACTGCTTGTATGCGTTAAAATAATAGTTAATATGCAGTTTGCACTTTCTTATGAGAGAATGATCTAAACCTGAATGTTATAGTTTAAGTAAACTTACCTTTGTAAAATAAAGCAATTTTGCCTATATAGACTCATTTGCCCCTAATTGTCATAAAGCATGTAAAAACTGCTTGTATGCGTTAAAATATTAGTTAATATGCAGTTTGCACTTTCTTATGAGAGAATGATCTAAACCTGAATGTTATAGTTTAAGTAAACTCACCTTTGTAAAATAAAGCAATTTTGCCTATATAGACTCATTTGCCCCTAATTGTCGTAAAGCATGTAAAAACTGCTGGTCTGCGTTTAAATAATGGTTAATATGCAGTTTGCATTTTCTTATGAGACAATGATCCAAACCTGAATGTTATAGTGAAAATAGACTTACCCTCATGAAATAAAGCAATTTTGCCTATAAAGACTCATTTGCACCTAATTGTCGTAAAGCATGTAAAACCTGCTTGTCTGCGTTTAAATAATGGTTAATATGCAGTTTGCATTTTCTTATGAGAGAATGATCCAAACCTAAATGTTATAGTGTAAATAGACTTACCTTTGTAAAATAAAGCAATTTTGCCTATAAGGACTCATTTGCTCCTAATTGTAATAAAGCATGTAAAAACTGCTTGTATGCGTTAAAATAATGTATAATATGCAGTTTGCATTTTCTTATGAGAGAATGATCCAAACCTGAATGTTATAGTGTAAATAGACTTACCCTCATGAAATAAAGCAATTTTGCCTATAAGGACTCATTTGCCCCAAATTGTCATAAAGCATGTAAAAACTACTTGTATGCGTTAAAATAATAGTTAAATGCAGTTTGCATTTTCTTATGAGAGAATGATCCAAACCTGAATATTATAGTAAAAATAGACTTACCTTTGTAAAATAAAGCAATTTTGCCTATAAGGACTCATTTGCACGCAATTGTCGTGAAGCATGTAAAAACTGCTTGTCTGCGTGAAAATGATAGTAAATATTATGCAGTTTGCATTTTCTTATGAGAGAATGATCCAAACCTGAATGCTATAGTGTAAATAGACTTACCTTTGTAAAATAAAGCAATTTTGCCTATAAGGATTCATTTGCACGCAATTGTCGTGAAGCATGTAAAAACTGCTTGTCTGCGTGAAAATGATAGTAAATATTATGCAGTTTGCATTTTCTTATGAGAGAATGATCCAAACCTGATTGTTATAGTGTAAATAGACTTACCCTCATGAAATAAAGCAATTTTGCCTATAAAGACTCATTTGCACCTAATTGTCGTAAAGCATGTAAAAACTGCTGGTCTGCGTTTAAATAATGGTTAATATGCAGTTTGCATTTTCTTATGAGAGAATGATCCAAACCTGAATGTTATAGTGTAAATAGACTTACCTTTGTAAAATAAAGCAATTTTGCCTATAAGGACTCATTTGCACGCAATTGTCGTGAAGCATGTAAAAACTGCTTGTCTGCGTGAAAATGATAGTCAATATTCAGTTTGCATTTTCTTATGAGAGAATGATCCAAACCTGAATGTTATAGTGTAAATAGACTAACCCTCATGAAATAAAGCAATTTTGCCAATAAGGACTCATTTGCACCTAATTGTCATAAAGCATGTAAAAACTACTTGTATGCTTTAAAATTATGGTTAATATGCAGTTTGCATTTTCTTATGAGAGAATGATCCAAACCTGAATGTTATAGTGTAAATAGACTTACCTTTGTAAAATAAAGCAATTTTGCCTATAAGGACTCATTTGCACGCAATTGTCGAGAAGCATGTAAAAACTGCTTGTTTGCGTTAAAATAATGGTTAATATGCAGTTTGCATTTTCTTATGAGAGAATGATCCAAACCTAAATGTTATAGTGTAAATAGACTTACCTTCATGAAATAAAGCAATTTTGCCTATAAGGACTCATTTGCCCCTAATTGTCATATAACATGTAAAAACTGCTTGTTTGCGTTAAAATAATGGTTAATATGCAGTTTGCATTTTCTTATGAGAGAAAGATATAAACCTGAATGTTATAGTGTAAATAGACTTACCTTTTGTAAAATAAAGCAATTTTGCCTATAAGGACTCATTTGCACCTAATTGTCATAAAGCATGTAAAAACTGCTAGTATGCGTTAAAATAATAGTTAATATGTAGTTTGCATTTTCTTATGAGAGAATGATCTAAACCTAAATGTTATAGTGTAAATAGACTTACCTTCATGAAATAAAGCAATTTTGCCTATAAGGACTCATTTGCCCCTAATTGTCATAAAGCATGTAAAAACTGCTCTTATGCGTTAAAATAATGGTTAATATGCAGATTGCATTTTCTTATGAGAGAATGATCCAAACCTGAATGTTATAGTGTAAATAGACTTACCTTTGTAAAATAAAGCAATTTTGCCTATAAGGACTCATTTGCACGCAATTGTCGTGAAGCATGTAAAAACTGCTTGTCTGCGTTAAAATAATGGTTAATATGCAGTTTGCATTTTCTTATGAGAAAATGATCCAAACCTGAATGTTATAGTGAAAGTAGACTAACCTATGTGAAATGAAACAATTTTGCCTTTATGGACTTATTTGCACCTAATTGTCGTAAACCATGTAAAAACTGCTTGTCTGCGTGAAAATGATAGTCAATATTCAGTTTGCATTTTCTTATGAGAGAATGATCCAAACCTGACTGTTATAGTGTAAATAGACTTACCCTCATGAAATAAAGCAATTTTGCTTATAAGGACTCATTTGCACCTAATTGTCATAAAGCATGTAAAAACTGCTTGTATGCGTTAAAATAATGGTGAATATGCAGTTTGCATTTTCTTTTAGAGAATTATCCAAACCTGAATGTTATAGTGTAAGTAAACTTACCTTTGTGAAATAAAGCAATTTTGCCTATAAGGACTCATTTGCACGCAATTGTCGTGAAGCATGTAAAAACTGCTTGTCTGCGTTAAAATAATGGTTAATATGCAGTTTGCATTTTCTTATGAGAGAATGATCCAAACCTGAATGTTATAGTGTAAATAGACTAACCCTCATGAAATAAAGCAATTTTGCCTATAAGGACTTATTTGCACCTAATTGTCATAAAGCATGTAAAAACTGCTTGTATGCTTTAAAATTATGGTTAATATGCAGTTTGCATTTTCTTATGAGAGAATGATCCAAACCTGAATGTTATAGTGTAAATAGACTTAGCTTTGTAAAATAAAGCAATTTTGCCTATAAGGACACATTTGCACGCAATTGTCGTGAAGCATGTAAAAACTGCTTGTTTGCGTGAAGATGATAGTAAATATGCAGTTTGCATTTTCTTATGAGAGAATGATCCAAACCTGAATGTTATAGTGTAAATAGACTTACCCTCATGAAATAAAGCAATTTTGCCTATAAAGACTCATTTGCACCTAATTGTCATAAAGCATGTAAAAACTGCTTGTATGCGTTAAAATAATGGTTAAAATGCAGTTTGCATTTTCTTATGAGAGAATGATTCAAACCTGAATGTTATAGTGTAAATAGTCTTACCTTTGTAAAATAAAGCAATTTTGCCTATAACGACTCATTTGCACGCAATTGACGTGAAGCATGTAAAAACTACTTGTCTGCGTGAAAATGATAGTAAATATGCAGTTTGCATTTTCTTATGAGAGAATGATCCAAACCTGAATGTTATAGTGTAAATAGACTTACCGTCATGAAATAATGCAATTTTGCCTATAAAGACTCATTTGCACCTAATTGTCGTAAAGCATGTAAAAACTGCTTGTCTGCGTTTAAATAATGGTTAATATGCAGTTTGCATTTTCTTATGAGAGAAAGATCCAAACCTGAATGTTATAGTGTAAATAGACTTACCTTCATGAAATAAAGCAATTTTGCCTATAAGTACTCATTTGCCCCTAATTGTCATAAAGCATGTAAAAACTGCTTGTATGCGTTAAAATAATGGTTAATATGCAGTTTGCATTTTCTTATGAGAGAATGATCCAAACCTGAATGTAATAGTGTAAATAGACTTACTTTTGTAAAATAAAGCAATTTTGCCTATAAGGACTCATTTGCACGCAATTGTCGTGAAGCATGTAAAAACTGCTTGTCTACGTGAAGATGATCCAAACCTGAATGTTATAGTGTAAATAGACTTACCCTCATGAAATAAAGCAATTTTGCCCATAAAGACTCATTTGCACCTAATTGTCGTAAAGCATGTAAAAACTGCTTGTCTGCGTTTAAATAATGGTTAATATGCAGTTTGCATTTTCTTATGAGAGAAAGATCCAAACCTGAATGTTATAGTGTAAATAGACTTACCTTCATGAAATAAAGCAATTTTGCCTATAAGTAATCATTTGCCCCTAATTGTCATAAAGCATGTAAAAACTGCTTGTATGCGTTAAAATAATGGTTAATATGCAGTTTGCATTTTCTTATGAGAGAATGATCCAAACCTGAATGTTATAGTGTAAATAGACTTACCTTTGTAAAATAAAGCAATTTTGCCTATAAGGACTCATTTGCACGCAATTGTCGTGAAGCATGTAAAAACTGCTTGTCTGCGTGAAAATGATAGTAAATATGCAGTTTGCATTTTCTTATGAGAGAATGATCCAAACCTGAATGTTATAGTGTAAATAGACTTACCCTCATGAAATAAAGCATTTTTGCCTATAAGGACTCATTTGCACCTAATTGTCATAAAGCATGTAAAAACTGCTTGTATGCTTTAAAATTATGGTTAATATGCAGTTTGCATTTTCTTATGAGAGAATGATCCAAACCTGAATGTTATAGTGTAAATAGACTAACCTTTGTAAAATAAAGCAATTTTGCCTATAAGGACTCATTTGCACGCAATTGTCGTGAAGCATGTAAAAACTGCTTGTTTGCGTTCAAATAATGGTTAATATGCAGTTTGCATTTTCTTATGAGAGAATGACCCAAACCTAAATGTTATAGTGTAAATAGACTTACCTTCATGAAATAAAGCAATTTTTCCTATAAGGACTCATTTGCCCCTAGTTGTCATAAAGCATGTAAAAACAACTTGTCAGCGTTAAAATAATTGTTAATATGCAGTTTGAATTTTCTTATGAGAGAATGATCCAAACCTGAATGTTATAGTGTAAATAGACTTACCTTCATGAAATAAAGCAATTTTGCCTATAAGGACTCATTTGCCTCTAATTGTCATAAAGCATGTAAAAACTGCTTGTATGCGTTAAAATAATGTATAATATGCAGTTTGCATTTTCTTATGAGAGAATGATCCAAACCTGAATGTTATAGTGTAAATAGACTTACCCTCATAAAATAAAGCAATTTTTCCTATAAGGACTCATTTGCCCCTAATTGTCATAAAGCATGTAAAAACTACTTGTCAGCGTTAAAATAATGGTTAATATGCAGTTTGCATTTTCTTATGAGAGAATGATCCAAACCTGAATATTATAGTGTAAATAGACTAACCTTTGTAAAATAAAGCAATTTTGCCTATAAGGACTCATTTGCACGCAATTGTCGTGAAGCATGTAAAAACTGCTTGTCTGCGTGAAAATGATACTAAATATGCAGTTTGCATTTTCTTATGAGAGAATGATCCAAACCTGAATGTTATAGTGTAAATAGACTTACCCTCATGAAATAAAGCAATTTTGCCTATAAAGACTCATTTGCACCTAATTGTCGTAAAGCATGTAAAAACTGCTTGTCTGCGTTTAAATAATGGTTAATATGCAGTTTGCATTTTCTTATGAGAGAATGATCCAAACCTGAATGTTATAGTGTAAATAGACTAACTTTGTAAAATAAAGCAATTTTGCCTATAAGGACTCATTTGCACGCAATTATCGTGAAGCATGTAAAAACTGCTTGTCTGCGTTAAAATAATGGTTAATATGCAGTTTGCATTTTCTTATGAGAGAATGATCCAAACCTAAATGTTATAGTGTAAATAGACTTACCTTCATGAAATAAAGCAATTTTGCCTATAGGGACTCATTTGCCCAAAATTGTCATAAAGCATGTAAAAACTGCTTGTCAGCGTTAAAATAATGGTTAATATGCAGTTTGAATTTTCTTATGAGAGAATGATCCAAACCTGAATGTTATAGTGTAAATAGACTTACCCTCATGAAATAAAGCAATTTTGCCTATAAGGACTCATTTGCCCCTAATTGTCATAAAGCATGAAAAAACTGCTTGTATGCGTTAAAATAATGTATAATATGCAGTTTGCATTTTCTTATGAGAGAATGATCCAAACCTGAATGTTATAGTGAAAATAGACTTACCTTTGTAAAATAAAGCAATTTTGCCTATAAGGACTCATTTGCACGCAATTGTCGTGAAGCATGTAAAAACTGCTTGTCTGCGTTAAAATAATGGTTAATATGCAGTTTGCATTTTCTTATGAGAGAATGATCCAAACCTAAATGTTATAGTGTAAATAGACTTACCTTTGTGAAATAAAGCAATTTTGCCTATAGGGGCTCATTTGCCCCTAATTGTCATAAAGCATGTAAAAACTGCTTGTATGCGTTAAAATAATGTATAATATGCAGTTTGCATTTTCTTATGAGAGAATGATCCAAACCTGAATGTTATAGTGTAAATAGACTAACCCTCATGAAATAAAGCAATTTTGCCTATAAAGATTCATTTGCACCTAATTGTCGTAAAGCATGTAAAAACTGCTTGTCTGCGTTTAAATAATGGTTAATATGCAGTTTGCATTTTCTTATGAGAGAATGATCCAAACCTGAATGTTATAGTGTAAATAGACTTACCTTTGTAAAATAAAGCAATTTTGCCTATAGGGACTCATTTGCCCCTAATTGTCATAAAGCATGTAAAAACTGCTTGTCAGCGTTAAAATAATGGTTAATATGCAGTTTGCATTTTCTTATGAGAGAATGATCCAAACCTGAATGTTATAGGGTAAATAGACTTACCTTCATGAAATAAAGCAATTTTGCCTATAAGGACTCATTTGCCCCTAATTGTCATAAAGCATATAAAAACTGCTTGTATGCGATAAAATAAAGTATAATATGCAGTTTGCATTTTCTTATGAGAGAATGATCCAAACCTGAATGTTATAGTGTAAATAGACTTACCCTCAGGAAATAAAGCAATTTTGCCTATAAGGACTCATTTGCCCTAAATTGTCATAAAGCATGTAAAAACTGCTTGTATGCGTTAAAATAATGGTTAATATGCAGTTTGCATTTTCTTGTGAGAGAATTATCCAAACCTGAATATTATAGTGTAAATTGACTTACCTTTGTAAAATAAAGCAATTTTGCCTATAAGGACTCATTTGCACGCAATTGTCGTAAAGCATGTAAAAACTGCTTGTCTGCGTGAAAATGATAGTAAATATGCAGTTTGCATTTTCTTATGAGAGAATGATCCAAACCTGAATGTTATAGTGTATATAGACTTACTCTCATGAAATAAAGCAATTTTGCCTATAAAGATTCATTTGCACCTAATTGTCGTAAAGCATTTAAAAACTGCTTGTCTGCGTTTAAATAATGGTTAATATGCAGTTTTGCATTTTCTTATGAGAGAATGATCCAAACCTGAATGTTATAGTGTAAATAGTCTTACCTTTGTAAAATAAAGCAATTTTGCCTATAAGACTCATTTGCACGCAATTGTCGTGAAGCATGTAAAAACTGCTTGTCTGCGTTAAAATAATGGTTAATATGCAGTTTGCATTTTCTTATGAGAGAATGATCCAAACCTAAATGTTATAGTGTAAATAGACTTACCTTCATGAAATAAAGCAATTTTGCCTATAGGGACTCATTTGCCCCTAATTGTCATAAAGCATGAAAAAACTGCTTGTCTGCGTTAAAATAATGGTTAATATGCAGTTTGCATTTTCTTATGAGAGAATGATCCAAACCTGAATGTTATAGTGTAAATAGACTTACCTTCATGAAATAAAGCAATTTTGCCTATAAGGACTCATTTGCCCCTAATTGTCATAAAGCATGTAAAAACTGCTTGTATGCGTTAAAATAATAGTTAATATGCAGTTTGCATTTTCTTATGAGAGAATGATCCAAACCTGAATGTTATAGTTTAAGTAAACTTACCTTTGTAAAATAAAGCAATTTTGCCTTTATAGACTCATTTGCTCCTAATTGTCATAAAGCATGTAAAAACTGCTTGTATGCGTTAAAATAATGGTTAATATGCAGTTGCATTTTCTTATGAGAGAATGATCCAAACCTGAATGTTATAGTGTAAATAGACTTACCCTCATGAAATAAAGCAATTTTGCCTATAAAGACTCATTTGCACCTAATTGTCGTAAAGCATGTAAAAACTGCTGGTCTGCGTTTAAATAATGGTTAATATGCAGTTTGCATTTTCTTATGAGAGAATGATCCAAACCTGAATGTTATAGTGTAAATAGACTTACCTTTGTAAAATAAAGCAATTTTGCCTATAAGGACCCATTTGCACGCAATTGTCGTGAAGCATGTAAAAACTGCTTGTCTGCGTTAAAATAATGGTTAATATGCAGTTTGCATTTTCTCATGAGAGAATGATCCAAACCTGAATGTTATAGTGAAAGTAGACTAACCTTTGTGAAATGAAACAATTTTGCCTTTATGGACTTATTTGCACCTAATTGTCGTAAACCATGTAAAAACTGCTTGTCTGCGTGAAAATGATAGTCAATATTCAGTTTGCATTTTCTTAAGAGAGAATGATCCAAACCTGAATGTTATAGTGTAAATAGACTAACCCTCATGAAATAAAGCAATTTTGCCTATAAAGACTCATTAGCACCTAATTGTCGTAAAGCATGTAAAAACTGCAGGTCTGCGTTTAAATAATGGTTAATATGCAGTTTGCATTTTCTTATGAGAGAATGATCCAAACCTGAATGTTATAGTGTAAATAGACTTACCCTCATGAAATAAAGCAATTTTGCCTATAAGGACTCATTTGCCCCTAATTGTCATAAAGCATGTAAAAACTACTTGTATGCGTTAAAATAATGGCAAATATGCAGTTTGCATTTTCTTATGAGAGAATGATCCAAACCTGAATATTATAGTGTAAATATACTAAACTTTGTGAAATAAAGCAATTTTGCCTATAAGGACTCATTTGCACGCAATTGTCGTGAAGCATGTAAAAACTGCTTGTCTGCGTGAAAATGATAGTAAATATGCAGTTTGCATTTTCTTATGAGAGAATGATCCAAACCTGAATGTTATAGTGTAAATAGACTTACCCTCATGAAATAAAGCAATTTTGCCTATAAAGACTCATTTGCACCTAATTGTCGTAAAGCATGTAAAACCTGTTTGTCTGCGTTTAAATAATGGTTAATATGCAGTTTGCATTTTCTTATGAGAGAATGATCCAAACCTAAATGTTATAGTGTAAATAGACTTACCTTTGTAAAATAAAGCAATTTTGCCAATAAGGACTCATTTGCACCTAATTGTCATAAAGCTTGTAAAAACTGCTTGTATGCGTTAAAATAATAGTTAATATGCAGTTTGCACTTTCTTATGAGAGAATGATCTAAACCTGAATGTTATAGTTTAAGTAAACTTACCTTTGTAAAATAAAGCAATTTTGCCTATATAGACTCATTTGCCCCTAATTGTCATAAAGCATGTAAAAACTGCTTGTATGCGTTAAAATATTAGTTAATATGCAGTTTGCACTTTCTTATGAGAGAATGATCTAAACCTGAATGTTATAGTTTAAGTAAACTCACCTTTGTAAAATAAAGCAATTTTGCCTATATAGACTCATTTGCCCCTAATTGTCGTAAAGCATGTAAAAACTGCTGGTCTGCGTTTAAATAATGGTTAATATGCAGTTTGCATTTTCTTATGAGACAATGATCCAAACCTGAATGTTATAGTGAAAATAGACTTACCCTCATGAAATAAAGCAATTTTGCCTATAAAGACTCATTTGCACCTAATTGTCGTAAAGCATGTAAAACCTGCTTGTCTGCGTTTAAATAATGGTTAATATGCAGTTTGCATTTTCTTATGAGAGAATGATCCAAACCTAAATGTTATAGTGTAAATAGACTTACCTTTGTAAAATAAAGCAATTTTGCCTATAAGGACTCATTTGCACCTAATTGTCATAAAGCTTGTGAAAACTGCTTGTATGCGTTAAAATAATAGTTAATATAAGTTTGCACTTTCTTATGAGAGAATGATCTAAACCTGAATGTTATAGTTTAAGTAAACTTACCTTTGTAAAATAAAGCAATTTTGCCTATATAGACTCATTTGCCCCTAATTGTCATAAAGCATGTAAAAACTGCTTGTATGCGTTAAAATAATGGTTAATATGCAGTTTGCATTTTCTTATGAGAGAATGATCCAAACCTGAATGTAATAGTGTAAATAGACTTACCTTTGTAAAATAAAGCAATTTTGCCTATAAGGACTCATTTTCACGCAATTGTCGTGAAGCATGTAAAAACTGCATGTCTGCGTGAAAGTGATAGTCAATATTCAGTTTGCATTTTCTTATGAGAGAATGATCCAAACCTGAATGTTATAGTGTAAATAGACTTACCCTCATGAAATAAAGCAATTTTGCCTATAAGGACTCATTTGCACCTAATTGTCATAAAGCATGTAAAAACTGCTTGTATGCGTTAAAATAATAGTTAATATGCAGTTTGCATTTTCTTGTGAGAGAATGATCCAGACCTGAATGTTATAGTGTAAGTAAACTTACCTTTGTGAAATAAAGCAATTTTGCCTATAAGGACTCATTTGCACCTAATTGTCGTAAAGCATGTAAAAACTGCTTGTCTGCGTTAAAATAATGGTTAATTAGCAGTTTGCATTTTCTTATGAGAGAATAATCCAAACCTGAATGTTATAGTGTAAATAGACTAACCTTCATAAAATAATACAATTTTGCCTATAAGGACCCATTTGCCCCTAATTGTCATAAAGCATGTAAAAACTGCTTGTATGCGTTAAAATAATGGTTAATATGCAGTTTGCATTTTCTTATGAAAGAATGATCCAAACCTGAATGTTATAGTGTAAATAGACTTACCCTCATGAAATAAAAAAAAATTGCCTATAAGGACTCATTTGCACCTAATTGTCATAAAGCATGTAAAAACTGCTTGTATGCTTTAAAATTATGGTTAATATGCAGTTTGCATTTTCTTATGAGAGAATGATCCAAACCTGAATGCTATAGTGTAAATAGACTTACCTTTGTAAAATAAAGCAATTTTGCCTATAAGGATTCATTTGCACGCAATTGTCGTGAAGCATGTCAAAACTGCTTGTTTGCGTTCAAATAATGGTTAATATACAGTTTGCATTTTCTTATGAGAGAATGATCCAAACCTGAATGCTATAGTGTAAATAGACTTACCTTTGTAAAATAAAGCAATTTTGCCTATAAGGACTCATTTGTACGCAATTGTCGTGAAGCATGTAAAAACTGCTTGTCTGCGTGAAAATGATAGTAAATATGCAGTTTGCATTTTCTTATGAGAGAATGATCCAAACCTGAATGTTATAGTGTATATAGACTTACCCTCATGAAATAAAGCAATTTTGCCTATAAAGACTCATTTGCACCTAATTGTCGTAAAGCATGTAAAAACTGCTTGTCTTCGTTTAAATAATGGTTAATATGCAGTTTGCATTTTCTTATGAGAGAATGATCCGAACCTGAATGTTATAGTGTAAATAGACTTACCTTTGTAAAATAAAGCAATTTTGCCTATAAGGACTCATTTGCACGCAATTGTCGGAAGCATGTAAAAACTGCTTGTCTGCGTTAAAATAATGGTTAATATGCAGTTTGCATTTTCTTATGAGAGAATGATCCAAACCTAAATGTTATAGTGTAAATAGACTTACCTTCATGAAATAAAGCAATTTTGCCTATAGGGACTCATTTGCCCCTAATTGTCATAAAGCATGTAAAAACTGCTTGTCAGCGTTAAAATAATGGTTAACATGCAGTTTGCATTTTCTTATGAGAGAATGATCCAAACCTGAATGTTATAGTGTAAATAGACTTACCTTCATGAAATAAAGCAATTTTGCCTATAAGGACTCATTTGCTCCTAATTGTAATAAAAGCATGTAAAAACTGCTTGTATGCGTTAAAATAATGTATAATATGCAGTTTGCATTTTCTTATGAGAGAATGATCCAAACCTGAATGTTATAGTGTAAATAGACTTACCCTCATGAAATAAAGCAATTTTGCCTATAAGGACTCATTTGGCCCAAATTGTCATAAAGCATGTAAAAACTACTTGTATGCGTTAAAATAATAGTTAAATGCAGTTTGCATTTTCTTATGAGAGAATGATCCAAACCTGAATATTATAGTAAAAATAGACTTACCTTTGTAAAATAAAGCAATTTTGCCTATAAGGACTCATTTGCACGCAATTGTCGTGAAGCATGTAAAAACTGCTTGTATGCGTTAAAATAATGTATAATATGCAGTTTGCATTTTCTTATGAGAGAATGATCCAAACCTGAATGTTATAGTGTAAATAGACTTACCCTCATGAAATAAAGCAATTTTGCCTATAAAGACTCATTTGCACCTAATTGTCGTAAAGCATGTAAAAACTGCTTGTCTGCGTTTAAATAATGGTTAATATGCAGTTTGCATTTTCTTATGAGAGAATGATCCAAACCTGAATGTTATAGTGTAAAAAGACTTACCTTTGTAAAATAAAGCAATTTTGCCTATAAGGACTCATTTGCACGCAATTATCGTGAAGCATGTAAAAACTGCTTGTCTGCGTTAAAATAATGGTTAATATGCAGTTTGCATTTTCTTATGAGAGAATGATCCAAACCTAAATGTTATAGTGTAAATAGACTTACCTTCATGAAATAAAGCAATTTTGCCTATAGGGACTCATTTGCCCAAAATTGTCATAAAGCATGTAAAAACTGCTTGTCAGCGTTAAAATAATGGTTAATATGCAGTTTGAATTTTCTTATGAGAGAATGATCCAAACCTGAATGTTATAGTGTAAATAGACTTACCTTCATGAAATAAAGCAATTTTGCCTATAAGGACTCATTTGCCCCTAATTGTCATAAAGCATGAAAAAACTGCTTGTATGCGTTAAAATAATGTATAATATGCAGTTTGCATTTTCTTATGAGAGAATGATCCAAACCTGAATGTTATAGTGAAAATAGACTTACCTTTGTAAAATAAAGCAATTTTGCCTATAAGGACTCATTTGCACGCAATTGTCGTGAAGCATGTAAAAACTGCTTGTCTGCGTTAAAATAATGGTTAATATGCAGTTTGCATTTTCTTATGAGAGAATGATCCAAACCTGAATGTTATAGTGTAAATAGACTTACCTTTGTGAAATAAAGCAATTTTGCCTATAGGGACTCATTTGCCCCTAATTGTCATAAAGCATGTAAAAACTGCTTGTATGCGTTAAAATAATGTATAATATGCAGTTTGCATTTTCTTATGAGAGAATGATCCAAACCTGAATGTTATAGTGTAAATAGACTTACCCTCATGAAATAAAGCAATTTTGCCTATAAAGATTCATTTGCACCTAATTGTCGTAAAGCATGTAAAAACTGCTTGTCTGCGTTTAAATAATGGTTAATATGCAGTTTGCATTTTCTTATGAGAGAATGATCCAAACCTGAATGTTATAGTGTAAATAGACTTACCTTTGTAAAATAAAGCAATTTTGCCTATAGGGACTCATTTGCCCCTAATTGTCATAAAGCATGTAAAAACTGCTTGTCAGCGTTAAAATAATGGTTAATATGCAGTTTGCATTTTCTTATGAAAGAATGATCCAAACCTGAATGTTATAGTGTAAATAGACTTACCTTCATGAAATAAAGCAATTTTGCCTATAAGGACTCATTTGCCCCTAATTGTCATAAAGCATGTAAAAACTGCTTGTATGCGATAAAATAAAGTATAATATGCAGTTTGCATTTTCTTATGAGAGAATGATCCAAACCTGAATGTTATAGTGTAAATAGACTTACCCTCATGAAATAAAGCAATTTTGCCTATAAGGACTCATTTGCCCTAAATTGTCATAAAGCATGTAAAAACTGCTTGTATGCGTTAAAATAATGGTTATATGCAGTTGCATTTTCTTATGAGAGAATGATCCAAACCTGAATGTTATAGTGTAAATAGACTTACCCTCATGAAATAAAGCAATTTTGCCTATAAAGACTCATTTGCACCTAATTGTCGTAAAGCATGTAAAAACTGCTGGTCTGCGTTTAAATAATGGTTAATATGCAGTTTGCATTTTCTTATGAGAGAATGATCCAAACCTGAATGTTATAGTGTAAATAGACTTACTTTTGTAAAATAAAGCAATTTTGCCTATAAGGACCCATTTGCACGCAATTGTCGTGAAGCATGTAAAAACTGCTTGTCTGCGTTAAAATAATGGTTAATATGCAGTTTGCATTTTCTCATGAGAGAATGATCCAAACCTGAATGTTATAGTGAAAGTAGACTAACCTTTGTGAAATGAAACAATTTTGCCTTTATGGACATATTTGCACCTAATTGTCGTAAACCATGTAAAAACTGCTTGTCTGCGTGAAAATGATAGTCAATATTCAGTTTGCATTTTCTTATGAGAGAATGATCCAAACCTGAATGTTATAGTGTAAATAGACTTACCTTTGTAAAATAAAGCAATTTTGCCTATAGGGACTCATTTGCCCCTAATTGTCATAAAGCATGTAAAAACTGCTTGTCAGCGTTAAAATAATGGTTAATATGCAGTTTGCATTTTCTTATGAGAGAATGATCCAAACCTGAATGTTATAGTGTAAATAGACTTACCTTCATGAAATAAAGCAATTTTGCCTATAAGGACTCATTTGCCCCTAATTGTCATAAAGCATGTAAAAACTGCTTGTATGCGATAAAATAAAGTATAATATGCAGTTTGCATTTTCTTATGAGAGAATGATCCAAACCTGAATGTTATAGTGTAAATAGACTTACCCTCATGAAATAATGCAATTTTGCCTATAAGGACTCATTTGCCCTAAATTGTCATAAAGCATGTAAAAACTGCTTGTATGCGTTAAAATAATGGTTAATATGCAGTTTGCATTTTCTTGTGAGAGAATTATCCAAACCTGAATATTATAGTGTAAATTAACTTACCTTTGTAAAATAAAGCAATTTTGCCTATAAGGACTCATTTGCACGCAATTGTCGTGAAGCATGTAAAAACTGCTTGTCTGCGTGAAAATGATAGAAAATATGCAGTTTGCATTTTCTTATGAGAGAATGATCCAAACCTGAATGTTATAGTGTATATAGACTTACTCTCATGAAATAAAGCAATTTTGCCTATAAAGATTCATTTGCACCTAATTGTCGTAAAGCATTTAAAAACTGCTTGTTTGCGTTTAAATAATGGTTAATATGCAGTTTTGCATTTTCTTATGAGAGAATGATCCAAACCTGAATGTTATAGTGTTAAGAGACTTACCTTTGTAAAATAAAGCAATTTTGCCTATAAGACTCATTTGCACGCAATTGTCGTGAAGCATGTAAAAACTGCTTGTCTGCGTTAAAATAATGGTTAATATGCAGTTTGCATTTTCTTATGAGAGACTGATCCAAACCTAAATGTTATAGTGTAAATAGACTTACCTTCATGAAATAAAGCAATTTTGCCTATAGGGACTCATTTGCCCCTAATTGTCATAAAGCATGAAAAAACTGCTTGTCAGCGTTAAAATAATGGTTAATATGCAGTTTGCATTTTCTTATGAGAGAATGATCCAAACCTGAATGTTATAGTGTAAATAGACTTACCTTCATGAAATAAAGCAATTTTGCCTATAAGGACTCATTTGCCCCTAATTGTCATAAAGCATGTAAAAACTGCTTGTATGCGTTAAAATAATAGTTAATATGCAGTTTGCATTTTCTTATGAGAGAATGATCCAAACCTGAATGTTATAGTTTAAGTAAACTTACCTTTGTAAAATAAAGCAATTTTGCCTTTATAGACTCATTTGCTCCTAATTGTCATAAAGCATGTAAAAACTGCTTGTATGCGTTAAAATAATGGTTAATATGCAGTTGCATTTTCTTATGAGAGAATGATCCAAACCTGAATGTTATAGTGTAAATAGACTTACCCTCATGAAATAAAGCAATTTTGCCTATAAAGACTCATTTGCACCTAATTGTCGTAAAGCATGTAAAAACTGCTGGTCTGCGTTTAAATAATGGTTAATATGCAGTTTGCATTTTCTTATGAGAGAATGATCCAAACCTGAATGTTATAGTGTAAATAGACTTACCTTTGTAAAATAAAGCAATTTTGCCTATAAGGACCCATTTGCACGCAATTGTCGTGAAGCATGTAAAAACTGCTTGTCTGCGTTAAAATAATGGTTAATATGCAGTTTGCATTTTCTCATGAGAGAATGATCCAAACCTGAATGTTATAGTGAAAGTAGACTAACCTTTGTGAAATGAAACAATTTTGCCTTTATGGACTTATTTGCACCTAATTGTCGTAAACCATGTAAAAACTGCTTGTCTGCGTGAAAATGATAGTCAATATTCAGTTTGCATTTTCTTATGAGAGAATGATCCAAACCTGAATGTTATAGTGTAAAAAGACTTACCTTTGTAAAATAAAGCAATTTTGCCTATAGGGACTCATTTGCCCAAAATTGTCATAAAGCATGTAAAAACTGCTTGTATGCGTTAAAATAATGGTTAATATGCAGTTGCATTTTCTTATGAGAGAATGATCCAAACCTGAATGTTATAGTGTAAATAGACTTACCCTCATGAAATAAAGCAATTTTGCCTATAAAGACTCATTAGCACCTAATTGTCGTGAAGCGTGTAAAAACTGCTTGTATGCGTTAAAATAATAGTTAATATGCAGTTTGCATTTTCTTGTGAGAGAATGATCCAGACCTGAATGTTATAGTGTAAGTAAACTTACCTTTGTGAAATAAAGCAATTTTGCCTATAAGGACTCATTTGCACCTAATTGTCGTAAAGCATGTCAAAACTGCTTGTCTGCGGTAAAATAATGGTTAATTAGAAGTTTGCATTTTCTTATGAGAGAATAATCCAAACCTGAATGTTATAGTGTAAATAGACTAACCTTCATAAAATAAAGCAATTTTGCCTATAAGGACCCATTTGCCCCTAATTGTCATAAAGCATGTAAAAACTGCTTGTATGCGTTAAAATAATGGTTAATATGCAGTTTGCATTTCTTATGAGAGAATGATCCAAACCTGAATGTTATAGTGTAAATGGACTTACCCTCATGAAATAAAGCAATTTTGCCTATAAGGATTCATTTGCACGCAATTGTCGTGAAGCATGTAAAAACTGCTTGTTTGCGTTCAAATAATGGTTAATATGCAGTTTGCATTTTCTTATGAGAGAATGATCCAAACCTAAATGTTATAGTGTAAATAGACTTACCTTCATGAAATGAAGCAATTTTTCCTATAAGGACTCATTTGCCCCTAATTGTCATAAAGCATGTAAAAACTACTTGTATGCGTTAAAATAATGGTAAATATGCAGTTTGCATTTTCTTATGAGAGAATGATCCAAACCTGAATATTATAGTGTAAATATACTAAACTTTGTGAAATAAAGCAATTTTGCCTATAAGGATTCATTTGCACGCAATTGTCGTGAAGCATGTAAAAACTGCTTGTCTGCGTGAAAATGATAGTAAATATGCAGTTTGCATTTTCTTATGAGAGAATGATCCAAACCTGAATGTTATAGTGTAAATAGACTAACCCTCATGAAATAAAGCAATTTTGCCTATAAAGACTCATTTGCACCTAATTGTCTTAAAGCATGTAAAACCTGCTTGTCTGCGTTTAAATAATGGTTAATATGCAGTTTGCATTTTCTTATGAGAGAATGATCCAAACCTAAATGTTATAGTGTAAATAGACTTACCTTTGTAAAATAAAGCAATTTTGCCTATAAGGACTCATTTGCACCTAATTGTCATAAAGCTTGTAAAAACTGCTTGTATGCGTTAAAATAATAGTTAATATGCAGTTTGCACTTTCTTATGAGAGAATGATCTAAACCTGAATGTTATAGTTTAAGTAAACTTACCTTTGTAAAATAAAGCAATTTTGCCTATATAGACTCATTTGCCCCTAATTGTCATAAAGCATGTAAAAACTGCTTGTATGCGTTAAAATAATAGTTAATATGCAGTTTGCACTTTCTTATGAGAGAATGATCTAAACCTGAATGTTATAGTTTAAGTAAACTCACCTTTGTAAAATAAAGCAATTTTGCCTATATAGACTCATTTGCCCCTAATTGTCGTAAAGCATGTAAAAACTGCTGGTCTGCGTTTAAATAATGGTTAATATGCAGTTTGCATTTTCTTATGAGAGAATGATCCAAACCTGAATGTTATAGTGTAAATAGACTTACCCTCATGAAATAAAGCAATTTTGCCTATAAAGACTCATTTGCACCTAATTGTCGTAAAGCATGTAAAACCTGCTTGTCTGCGTTTTAATAATGGTTAATATGCAGTTTGCATTTTCTTATGAGAGAATGATCCAAACCTAAATGTTATAGTGTAAATAGACTTACCTTTGTAAAATAAAGCAATTTTGCCTATAAGGACTCATTTGCACCTAATTGTCATAAAGCTTGTGAAAACTGCTTGTATGCGTTAAAATAATAGTTAATATAAGTTTGCACTTTCTTATGAGAGAATGATCTAAACCTGAATGTTATAGTTTAAGTAAACTTACCTTTGTAAAATAAAGCAATTTTGCCTATATAGACTCATTTGCCCCTAATTGTCTTAAAGCATGTAAAAACTGCTTGTATGCGTTAAAATAATGGTTAATTTACAGTTTGCATTTTCTTATGAGAGAATGATCCAAACCTGAATGTAATAGTGTAAATAGACTTACCTTTGTAAAATAAAGCAATTTTGCCTATAAGGACTCATTTGCACGCAATTGTCGTGAAGCATGTAAAAACTGCATGTCTGCGTGAAAGTGATAGTCAATATTCAGTTTGCATTTTCTTATGAGAGAATGATCCAAACCTGAATGTTATAGTGTAAATAGACTTACCCTCATGAAATAAAGCAATTTTGCCTATAAGGACTCATTTGCACCTAATTGTCATAAAGCATGTAAAAACTGCTTGTATGCGTTAAAATAATAGTTAATATGCAGTTTGCATTTTCTTGTGAGAGAATGATCCAAACCTAAATGTTATAGTGTAAGTAAACTTACCTTTGTGAAATAAAGCAATTTTGCTTATAAAGACTCATTTGCACCTAATTGTCGTAAAGCATGTAAAAACTGCTTGTCTGCGTTTAAATAATGGTTAATATGTAGTTTGCATTTTCTTATGAGAGAATGATCCATACGTGAATGTTACAGTGTAAATAGACTTACCTTCATGAAATAAAGCAATTTTGCCTATAAGGACTCATTTGCTCCTAATTGTCATAAAGCATGTAAAAACTGCTTGTATGAGTTAAAATAATGGTTAATATGCAGATTGCATTTTCTTATGAGAGAATGATCCAAACCTGAATGTTATAGTGTAAATAGACTTACCTTTGTAAAATAAAGCAATTTTGCCTATAAGGACTCATTTGCACGCAATTGTCGCGAAGCATGTAAAAACTGCTTGTCTGCGTTAAAATAATGGTTTATATGCAGTTTGCATTTTCTTATGAGAGAATGATCCAAACCTGAATGTTATAGTTAAAGTAGACTTACCTTTGTGAAATGAAACAATTTTGCCTTTATGGACTTATTTGCACCTAATTGTCGTAAACCATGTAAAAACTGCTTGTCTGCGTGAAAATGATAGTCAATATTCAGTTTGCATTTTCTTATGATAGAATGATCCAAACCTGAATGTTATAGTGTAAATAGACTTACCCTCATGAAATAAAGCAATTTTGCCTATAAAGACTCATTTGCACCTAATTGTCGTAAAGCATGTAAAACCTGCTTGTCTGCGTTTAAACAATGGTTAAAATGCAGTTTGCATTTTCTTATGAGAGAATGATCCAAACCTGAATGTTATAGTGTAAATAGACTTACCCTCATGAAATAAAGCAATTTTGCCTATAAGGACTCATTTGCACCTAATTGTTATAAAGCTTGTAAAAACTGCTTTTATGCGTTAAAATAATAGTTAATATGCAGTTTGCATTTTCTTATGAGAGAATGATCTAAACCTGAATGTTATAGTTTAAGTAAACTTACCTTTGTAAAATAAAGCAATTTTGCCTTTATAGACTCATTTGCCCCTAATTGTCATAAAGCATGTAAAAACTGCTTGTATGCGTTAAAATAATGGTTAATATGCAGTTTGCATTTTCTTATGAGAGAATGATCCAAACCTAAATGTTATAGTGTAAATAGACTTACCTTCATGAAATAAAGCAATTTTTCCTATAAGGACTCATTTGCCCCTAATTGTCGTAAAGCATGTAAAAACTGCTTGTCTGCGTTAAAATAATGGTTAATATGCAGTTTGCATTTTCTTATGAGAAAATGATCCAAACCTGAATGTTATAGTGTAAATAGACTTACCTTTGTAAAATAAAGCAATTTTGCCTATACGTACTCATTTGCCCCTAATTGTCATAAAGCATGTAAAAACTACTTGTATGCGTTAAAATAATGGTTAATATGCAGTTTGCATTTTCTTATGAGAGAATGATCCAAACCTGAATATTATAGTGTAAATAGACTTACCTTTGTAAAATAAAGCAATTTTGCCTATAAGGACTCATTTGCACGCAATTGTCGTGAAGCATGTAAAAACTGCTTGTCTGCGTGAAAATGATAGTAAATATGCAGTTTGCATTTTCTTATGAGAGAATGATCCAAACCTGAATGTTATAGTGTAAATAGACTTTCCCTCATGAAATAAAGCAATTTTGCTTATAAGGACTCATTTGCACCTAATTGTCGTAAAGCATGTAAAAACTGCTTGTCTGCGTTTAAGTAATGGTTAATATGCAGTTTGCATTTTCTTATGAGAGAATGATCCAAACCTGAATGATATAGTGTAAATAGACTTACCTTCATGAAATAAAGCAATTTTGCCTATAAGTACTCATTTGCCCCTAATTGTCATAAAGCATGTAAAAACTGCTTGTATGCGTTAAAATAATGGTTAATATGCAGTTTGCATTTTCTTATGAGAGAATGATCCAAACCTGAATGTTATAGTGTAAATAGACTAACCCTCATGAAATAAAGCAATTTTGCCTATAAGGACTCATTTGCACCTAATTGTCATAAAGCATGTAAAAACTGCTTGTATGCTTTAAAATTATGGTTAATATGCAGTTTGCATTTTCTTATGAGAGAATGATCCAAACCTGAATGTTATAGTGTAAATAGACTTAGCTTTGTAAAATAAAGCAATTTTGCCTATAAGGACACATTTGCACGCAATTGTCGTGAAGCATGTAAAAACTGCTTGTTTGCGTGAAGATGATAGTAAATATGCAGTTTGCATTTTCTTATGAGAGAATGATCCAAACCTGAATGTTATAGTGCAAATAGACTTACCCTCATGAAATAAAGCAATTTTGCCTATAAAGACTCATTTGCACCTAATTGTCAAAAAGCATGTAAAAACTGCTTGTATGCGTTAAAATAATGGTTAAAATGCAGTTTGCATTTTCTTATGAGAGAATGATTCAAACCTGAATGTTATAGTGTAAATAGTCTTACCTTTGTAAAATAAAGCAATTTTGCCTATAACGACTCATTTGCACGCAATTGTCGTGAAGCATGTAAAAACTACTTGTCTGCGTGAAAATGATAGTAAATATGCAGTTTGCATTTTCTTATGAGAGAATGATCCAAACCTGAATGCTATAGTGTAAATAGACTTACCCTCATGAAATAAAGCAATTTTGCCTATAAAGACTCATTTGCACCTAATTGTCGTAAAGCATGTAAAAACTGCTTGTCTGCGTTTAAATAATGGTTAATATGCAGTTTGCATTTTCTTTTGAGAGAAAGATCCAAACCTGAATGTTATAGTGTAAATAGACTAACCTTCATGAAATAAAGCAATTTTGCCTATAAGTACTCATTTGCCCCTAATTGTCATAAAGCATGTAAAAACTGCTTGTATGCGTTAAAATAATGGTTAATATGCAGTTTGCATTTTCTGGAGAGAATGATCTAAACCTGAATGTTATAGTGTAAATAGACTTAATTTTGTAAAATAAAGCAATTTTGCCTATAAGGACTCATTTGCACGCAATTGTCGTGAAGCATGTAAAAACTGCTTGTCTGCGTGAAGATGATCCAAACCTGAATGTTATAGTGTAAATAGACTTACCCTCATGAAATAAAGCAATTTTGCCTATAAAGACTCATTTGCACCTAATTGTCGTAAAGCATAAAAAAACTGCTTGTCTGCGTTTAAATAATGGTTAATATGCAGTTTGCATTTTCTTATGAGAGAATGATCCAAACCTGAATGTTATAGTGTAAATTGACTTACCTTCATGAAATAAAGCAATTTTGCCTATAAGGACTCATTTCCCCTTAATTGTCATAAAGCATGTAAAAACTGCTTGTATGCGTTAAAATAATGGTAAAAATGCAGTTTGCATTTTCTTATGAGAGAATGATCCAAACCTGAATGTTATAGTGTAAATAGACTTACCTTTGTAAAATAAAGCAATTTTGCCTATAAGGACTCATTTGCACGCAATTGTCGTGAAGCATGTAAAAACTGCTTGTCTGCGTTAAAATGATAGTAAATATGCAGTTTGCATTTTCTTATGAGAGAATGATCCAAACCTGAATGTTATAGTGTAAATAGACTTACCCTCATGAAATAAAGCATTTTTGCCTATAAGGACTCATTTGCACCTAATTGTCATAAAGCATGTAAAAACTGCTTGTATGCTTTAAAATTATGGTTAATATGCAGTTTGCATTTTCTTATGAGAGAATGATCCAAACCTGAATGTTATAGTGTAAATAGACTAACCTTTGTAAAATAAAGCAATTTTGCCTATTAGGACTCATTTGCACGCAATTGTCGTGAAGCATGTAAAAACTGCTTGTTTGCGTTAAAATAATGGTTAATATGCAGTTTGCATTTTCTTATGAGAGAATGATCCAAACCTAAATGTTATAGTGTAAATAGACTTACCTTCATGAAATAAAGCAATTTTTCCTATAAGGACTCATTTGCCCCTAATTGTCGTAAAGCATGTAAAAACTGCTTGTCTGCGTTAAAATAATGGTTAATATGCAGTTTGCATTTTCTTATGAGAAAATGATCCAAACCTGAATGTTATAGTGTAAATAGACTTACCTTTGTAAAATAAAGCAATTTTGCCTATACGTACTCATTTGCCCCTAATTGTCATAAAGCATGTAAAAACTACTTGTATGCGTTAAAATAATGGTTAATATGCAGTTTGCATTTTCTTATGAGAGAATGATCCAAACCTGAATATTATAGTGTAAATAGACTTACCTTTGTAAAATAAAGCAATTTTGCCTATAAGGACTCATTTGCACGCAATTGTCGTGAAGCATGTAAAAACTGCTTGTCTGCGTGAAAATGATAGTAAATATGCAGTTTGCATTTTCTTATGAGAGAATGATCCAAACCTGAATGTTATAGTGTAAATAGACTTACCGTCATGAAATAATGCAATTTTGCCTATAAAGACTCATTTGCACCTAATTGTCGTAAAGCATGTAAAAACTGCTTGTCTGCGTTTAAATAATGGTTAATATGCAGTTTGCATTTTCTTATGAGAAAATGATCCAAACCTGAATGTTATAGTGTAAATACACTTACCTTTGTAAAATAAAGCAATTTTGCCTATAAGGACTCATTTGCACGCAATTGTCGTGAAGCATGTAAAAACTGCTTGTCTGCGTTAAAATAATGGTTAATATGCAGTATGCATTTTCTTATGAGAGAATGATCCAAACCTTAATGTATAGTGTAAATAGACTAACCCTCATGAAATAAAGCAATTTTGCCTATAAAGACTCATTTGCACCTAATTGTCGTAAAGCATGTAAAAACTGCTTGTATGCGTTAAAATAATAGTTAATATGCAGTTTGCATTTTCTTATGAGAGAATGATCTAAACCTGAATGTTATAGTTTAAGTAAACTTACCTTTGTAAAATAAAGCAATTTTGCCTATAAGGACTCATTTGCACGCAATTGTCGTGAAGCATGTAAAAACTGCTTGTCTGCGTGAAAATGATAGTAAATATGCAGTTCGCATTTTCTTATGAGAGAATGATCCAAACCTGAATGTTATAGTGTAAATAGACTTACCCTCATGAAATAAAGCAATTTTGCCTATAAAGACTTATTTGCACATAATAGTCGTAAAGCATGTAAAAACTGCTTGTATGCGTTAAAATAATGGTTAATATGCAGTTTGCATTATCTTATGAGAGAAAGATCCAAACCTGAATGTTATAGTGTAAATAGACTTACCTTCATGAAATAAAGCAATTTTGCCTATAAGTACTCATTTGCCCCTAATTGTCATAAAGCATGTAAAAACTGCTTGTATGCGTTAAAATAATGGTTAATATGCAGTTTGCATTTTCTTATGAGAGAATGATCCAAACCTGAATGTCATAGTGTAAATAGACTTTCCTTTGTAAAATAAAGCAATTTTGCCTATAAGGACTCATTTGCACGCAATTGTCGTGAAGCATGTAAAAACTGCTTGTCTTCGTTAAAATAATGGTTAATATGCAGTTTGCATTTTCTTATGAGAAAATGATCCAAACCTGAATGTTATAGTGTAAATAGACTTACCTTTGTAAAATAAAGCAATTTTGCCTATAAGGACTCATTTGCACGCAATTGTCGTGAAGCATGTAAAAACTGCTTGTCTGCGTTAAAATAATGGTTAATATGCAGTATGCATTTTCTTATGAGAGAATGATCCAAACCTGAATGTATAGTGTAAATAGACTAACCCTCATGAAATAAAGCAATTTTGCCTATAAAGACTCATTTGCACCTAATTGTCGTAAAGCATGTAAAAACTGCTTGTCTGCGTTAAAATAATGGTTAATATGCAGTTTGCATTTTCTTATGAGAGAATGATCCAAACCTGAATGTTATAGTGTAAATAGACTTACCTTTGTAAAATAAAGCAATTTTGCCTATAAGGACTCATTTGCACGCAATTGTCGTGAAGCATGTAAAAACTGCTTGTCTGCGTTAAAATAATGGTTAATATGCAGTTTGCATTTTCTTATGAGAAAATGATCCAAACCTGAATGTTATAATGTAAATAGACTTACCTTCATGAAATAAAGCAATTTTGCCTATAAGGACTCATTTGCCCTTAATTGTCATAAAGCATGTAAAAACTGCTTGTATGCGTTAAAATAATTGTTAATATGCAGTTTGCATTTTCTTATGAGAGAATGATCCAAACCTGAATATTATAGTGTAAATAGACTTACCTTTGTAAAATAAAGCAATTTTGCCTATAAGGACTCATTTGCACGCAATTGTCGTGAAGCATGTAAAAACTGCTTGTCTTCGTTAAAATAATGGTTAATATGCAGTTTGCATTTTCTTATGAGAAAATGATCCAAACCTGAATATTATAGTGAAAGTAGACTTACCTTTGTGAAATAAAACAATTTTGCCTTTAAGGACTTATTTCCACCTAATTGTCGTAAAACATGTAAAAACTGCTTGTCTGCGTGAAAATGATAGTAATCATGCAGTTTGCATTTTCTTATGAGAGAATGATCCAAACTTGAATGTTATAGTGTAAATAGACTTACCCTCATGAAATAAAGCACTTTTGCCTATAAGGACTCATTTGCACCTAATTGTCGTAAAGCATGTAAAAACTGCTTGTCAGCGTTAAAATAATGGTTAATATGCAGTTTGCATTTTCTTATGAGAGAATGATCCAAACCTGAATGTTATAGTGAAAATAGACTTACCTTTGTAAAATAACGCAATTTTGCCTATAAGGACTCATTTGCACCTAATTGTCATAAAGCATGTAAAAACTGCTTGTATGCTTTAAAATTATGGTTAATATGCAGTTTGCATTTTCTTATGAGAGAATGATCCAAACCTGAATGTTATAGTGTAAATAGACTTAGCTTTGTAAAATAAAGCAATTTTGCCTATAAGGACACATTTGCACGCAATTGTCGTGAAGCATGTAAAAACTGCTTGTTTGCGTGAAGATGATAGTAAATATGCAGTTTGCATTTTCTTATGAGAGAATGATCCAAACCTGAATGTTATAGTGCAAATAGACTTACCCTCATGAAATAAAGCAATTTTGCCTATAAAGACTCATTTGCACCTAATTGTCATAAAGCATGTAAAAACTGCTTGTATGCGTTAAAATAATGGTTAAAATGCAGTTTGCATTTTCTTATGAGAGAATGATTCAAACCTGAATGTTATAGTGTAAATAGTCTTACCTTTGTAAAATAAAGCAATTTTGCCTATAACGACTCATTTGCACGCAATTGTCGTGAAGCATGTAAAAACTACTTGTCTGCGTGAAAATGATAGTAAATATGCAGTTTGCATTTTCTTATGAGAGAATGATCCAAACCTGAATGCTATAGTGTAAATAGACTTACCCTCATGAAATAAAGCAATTTTGCCTATAAAGACTCATTTGCACCTAATTGTCGTAAAGCATGTAAAAACTGCTTGTCTGCGTTTAAATAATGGTTAATATGCAGTTTGCATTTTCTTATGAGAGAAAGATCCAAACCTGAATGTTATAGTGTAAATAGACTAACCTTCATGAAATAAAGCAATTTTGCCTATAAGTACTCGTTTGCCCCTAATTGTCATAAAGCATGTAAAAACTGCTTGTATGCGTTAAAATAATGGTTAATATGCAGTTTGCATTTTCTGGAGAGAATGATCCAAACCTGAATGTTATAGTGTAAATAGACTTAATTTTGTAAAATAAAGCAATTTTGCCTATAAGGACTCATTTGCACGCAATTGTCGTGAAGCATGTAAAAACTGCTTGTCTGCGTGAAGATGATCCAAACCTGAATGTTATAGTGTAAATAGACTTAACCTCATGAAATAAAGCAATTTTGCCTATAAAGACTCATTTGCACCTAATTGTCGTAAAGCATAAAAAAACTGCTTGTCTGCGTTTAAATAATGGTTAATATGCAGTTTGCATTTTCTTATGAGAGAATGATCCAAACCTGAATGTTATAGTGTAAATTGACTTACCTTCATGAAATAAAGCAATTTTGCCTATAAGGACTCATTTCCCCTTAATTGTCATAAAGCATGTAAAAACTGCTTGTATGCGTTAAAATAATGGTTAAAATGCAGTTTGCATTTTCTTATGAGAGAATGATCCAAACCTGAATGTTATAGTGTAAATAGACTTACCTTTGTAAAATAAAGCAATTTTGCCTATAAGGACTCATTTGCACGCAATTGTCGTGAAGCATGTAAAAACTGCTTGTCTGCGTGAAAATGATAGTAAATATGCAGTTTGCATTTTCTTATGAGAGAATGATCCAAACCTGAATGTTATAGTGCAAATAGACTTACCCTCATAAAATAAAGCAATTTTGCCTATAAAGACTCATTTGCACCTAATTGTCATAAAGCATGTAAAAACTGCTTGTATGCGTTAAAATAATGGTTAAAATGCAGTTTGCATTTTCTTATGAGAGAATGATTCAAACCTGAATGTTATAGTGTAAATAGTCTTACCTTTGTAAAATAAAGCAATTTTGCCTATAACGACTCATTTGCACGCAATTGTCGTGAAGCATGTAAAAACTACTTGTCTGCGTGAAAATGATAGTAAATATGCAGTTTGCATTTTCTTATGAGAGAATGATCCAAACCTGAATGCTATAGTGTAAATAGACTTACCCTCATGAAATAAAGCAATTTTGCCTATAAAGACTCATTTGCACCTAATTGTCGTAAAGCATGTAAAAACTGCTTGTCTGCGTTTAAATAATGGTTAATATGCAGTTTGCATTTTCTTATGAGAGAAAGATCCAAACCTGAATGTTATAGTGTAAATAGACTAACCTTCATGAAATAAAGCAATTTTGCCTATAAGTACTCATTTGCCCCTAATTGTCATAAAGCATGTAAAAACTGCTTGTATGCGTTAAAATAATGGTTAATATGCAGTTTGCATTTTCTGGAGAGAATGATCCAAACCTGAATGTTATAGTGTAAATAGACTTAATTTTGTAAAATAAAGCAATTTTGCCTATAAGGACTCATTTGCACGCAATTGTCGTGAAGCATGTAAAAACTGCTTGTCTGCGTGAAGATGATCCAAACCTGAATGTTATAGTGTAAATAGACTTACCCTCATGAAATAAAGCAATTTTGCCTATAAAGACTCATTTGCACCTAATTGTCGTAAAGCATAAAAAAACTGCTTGTCTGCGTTTAAATAATGGTTAATATGCAGTTTGCATTTTCTTATGAGAGAATGATCCAAACCTGAATGTTATAGTGTAAATTGACTTACCTTCATGAAATAAAGCAATTTTGCCTATAAGGACTCATTTCCCCTTAATTGTCATAAAGCATGTAAAAACTGCTTGTATGCGTTAAAATAATGGTTAAAATGCAGTTTGCATTTTCTTATGAGAGAATGATCCAAACCTGAATGTTATAGTGTAAATAGACTTACCTTTGTAAAATAAAGCAATTTTGCCTATAAGGACTCATTTGCACGCAATTGTCGTGAAGCATGTAAAAACTGCTTGTCTGCGTGAAAATGATAGTAAATATGCAGTTTGCATTTTCTTATGAGAGAATGATCCAAACCTGAATGTTATAGTGTAAATAGACTTACCCTCATGAAATAAAGCATTTTTGCCTATAAGGACTCATTTGCACCTAATTGTCATAAAGCATGTAAAAACTGCTTGTATGCTTTAAAATTATGGTTAATATGCAGTTTGCATTTTCTTATGAGAGAATGATCCAAACCTGAATGTTATAGTGTAAATAGACTAACCTTTGTAAAATAAAGCAATTTTGCCTATTAGGACTCATTTGCACGCAATTGTCGTGAAGCATGTGTAACTGTTACCCCAGTTATTTATTTCTAACCCGAGCGGAAGGCTTGGGTTAGTTTGAGTTCGACGGGATGGCGTTCAGGGATGAAGGGTGGACTGAGAAAGAAACACTCATAATCTTAAATAGTATAATATTATTTACACTACAAAGATAAGTCCCCAAATGGGACTGGGTTGAAGACCCTAATATATACAAAACAAGAAATAATTACAAAATGGACTTACCGAACATGACTGCGCCGATCACAGGGTGAAGATCGAGGACACACACACACCGTCAAAACTAACTCACTATCTACTGTATTCACTATCTACTATCCACTATCCACTGCCCATCATTATCCACTGTCCCCGCGCGCCGCGTGCTACGCTATTTAAATAGCCCGATGTATGACCATCCCAGCTGTATACAGCGGTCATTCACTTAGCGTAATCAGCTATTAAGCAGCGCGTGCGGCGGACATATCAGATTTCACCCGGTACACCTGTGAGTGCTTAGACAGCACACAGTGCTCACAGTACACAGGTGGCTCGGAAATCTATGGTTAAGCCTGTTACATTGCTCTCCCCTTAGAACAAACCAACTCGGTTTGTCCGAGTTTGTTTGTTTAAAAAATTCAAATCGTCGTAGTGTGTGTGTATCCCTCCCTCCATACTGGTGACGCAATCGATGCAAGGTTTACAAAACCCCAAAATTTTTCTAATAAAATTTTTCTATTAAAATTAATAACATACCAACTAATTCTGGTAGAGTTTTAAATTTTTATTCTTAAGATAGTTATGGTTCATAATCTAACGGATAATTCTGTTTCATTATTAAATATTTATTTACATTATGTAAACCAAAATTCCACATAAATATTCTTTACTGATTTCGTCAAATTCTACTTGATAATTTTCTTATCCTTTCAAATTCACTAATAAATCCATCAAAATCATAAATTAACAAATTCACAAAAAAAAATCATACTTCACAAAACAATGTTAATAATGTTGACTGTCCCTTTATATAAAATTCTTTATAAAATTCAACGCATTTCTCGAAATTAGCCATAAATAAACTTAAATAATTATTAATATCCAAAAAGATAACTCTATGAATTTTAAATAAAACGGAATTTACTAATTTCAATTTTCAATAAACAAACGATATTTAAATTCTTATAGTTCAACAGAAAATTCCTATTACAAAAAAATCTTTTTTTTTTTTGATACTGTGAAATTCGAAAATTCCGCTTTCACTTGTCTCTAATCCCTATTTCACTTAAAGTCCCTACTGAGCGACGTGACGATAACGACCGCCCTACGAGAACACTGAACGTCCGATCACAGCCCTTCTCCCCGCACTCACATATTTATATATACAACACTACTGTATATAATTTTAGTAAACTTGACCATTGACAGTCCTTGTCCACTTCCGATGCTCGAAGTCAGTACGGAGACGTATAATGTCTTTCGTTCCGCCTTTAGTATTTATTTTGTTTATAACGATTAGTGTTGAAACAATGCACAATCTGCAGTCTTGCGATAAGTGCATAGTTGTGCATGGATCACGTTGCTGTCTCCATAGGTATGATAGTGGGAGCATCATATAACACAACATCATAGCGTAGGTCAGGGTTCCGTGCGTTGACATACCCGGGACCTTGCGTTGCATGATATGTTGGTCAAACTCGTCGGCCTGATAGCGATAGTGGCGAGATGAACCCTCTGAATCGTGAGCATGTTGTGGGGATTGTATCTTCTGGGGTTGCTGTGACCGTGGTCGCTTTGGCAGTGCCTCACAGGAACGTTCGTCCGCCAGTCTCTGCTGTCTCCTATAATATGAGTCCCTTATTAGTAAATGACAAAATAGTGCACATAACAAAACAATATTTTACACGTGTTATGTTTTTCTTTCTCTTTTTTTTTCTAGCAGATACTTATTTTAGAATATAAATTTTAAACACTCGTTTTCTTTTTCTACAACATTACAACATAATAGAATTATACTCAGTTACTTTTATTGAAATGAGCGCTCCCCTCAAAAAATATAAAAACTTAGGTCAATACAACTCTCTTATCCCGAATTGTTTTCCTTTATCAACGTCTACACCAACCCGGTGTACATAGATATACCGCCCCCTTAATCAAAATCCCGTTTGACTCAAATTTGATTGTATGATAATTTAATCTTTATTGTAAATTTTAACATCAGTCTGGACTATTACGTCATCCCATGTCTTACCGTTGTTTACATACGTACCTCCGGAGCGTTGTTTATACTACCTGTGCATATGGCATATTACTCGGCAGCTCTCACTTGGTGCACATAGCCACGGATACCTTGCTCTGACTAGATATTTCCCAGTAGTACCTTGCGTTACTTCCAACTGCTACAATAATGGTCGTCACCGACAATAAAAGTTCTGAAAGTTAATTTATGTTAATAAATATTAAAAATAATATAGGGAAAGCGTAAATGGCACTCTAGGATTTATTAAGCTATTATATCGGCTTGTCTAACACCCACGGGTGGTCAGATACCCGTGCTCGTGCTCTAGTGCGATAGCGGACGCGCTCGCCCCGCGGCTCTTCAACCGGCAGTCCTTCTTGTACCCTTACGGTGACATCGCCATCATCATCGGATTCGTCCGATATCTCACGCTCGCCCTCCGCGGTGAGGTCTTCTACGGGTTGTTCGTTTTCGTCACGTGGGGTCTCTGGTTCAGGCAGACCCTGTGGCGCTATTTGTATAGTGAACCATGTATCTTCATTTTCATCACGTCTCTCCTTCAAGTCATTTTCCCTTTCATCAGACTCACAATAATAAATTCTAATGCTTATGTTACTGTCTTTAAATACATCAATAATTACATCTTTCACATCTACCCACTTAAGCTGATCCAACCCTGTACCGATACGCGGCATGGCTAGCTTTTGAAGTGCGTTTAGATGCATATGTTCGCGAAGAAATTCCAAGCTTTTTCGCAACGCGTTAAGGGTGGGTTTATTAGCACTAAATCGTTTAGTTACCAAGTAGTACAAATATCTACCCTCATGTACAAGATGCGCGATTGTACCCACTTTGGCGTTCTGAGCCTTTAACTCTTTTACCCCATGAAATCTTTCCTTGAATTGTAACGCGATACCCTTCCCCATCCGAAGGTCTTGAGCTACGCAATGCGCTAGTGCGTACTCGGGTGGTGCTGTAAATAAATCCCCTTCTACTTCCTCAATTCTAAATTCACTCTCATTTTCCCCTTGAGGTTCGTCGTTTGGATGTTCGTCCTGTGGTCCCTTATAATGTTTCAATTTATTCGCGTGAACTACTACAGTTTTTCTCCCATTAATTTTCGAAATTTTAAAAGTCACTGGTCCTTTAACCCCTATAATTCTGTATGGACCAGTCCAAGGTCTGGTTAACTTCTTTGTTATCCCCAGTTTTGCCGCGCTATCATAATACCATACTCGGTCACCTAAATTAAAGTTAACAGGTTTTGATTTCGCATTAAAAGTTTTGTTCCGTATTTCCCTAGTTCGCTCTAAATTTTGTTCAGCCCTAGTGAACGCTTGGTGTAAACGTTCCATCATTTCCGCCGCGTAATTTTCCGCGTAGTCATAACGTCTACCTTGTGGTTGTATAATGTCGTCATATGGTAAATTCATGTCTCTCCCATGAACCAGAAAAAATGGACTTTCGTTTGTCGAACTGTGAACACAGTTCCGGTAGGCCATACATACGTACGGCAACCACTCGTCCCAGTCTGTCTGTCGCTCGTCAATAAAATGTGCTAACATATCCTTTAGTACGCGATGCGTCCTTTCAATTACCCCGTTCCCCTGCGGGTAGTAAGGTGTCGTGTGAATCTGTTCAACCCCTAGTAATTTACAAATATTCCCCATAAGTGATGACAAAAAATTTCTCCCCTGATCAGTTATTAATTGTTTGGGTACCCCATGCCGTGTTACAAAATGTGTCACGAACGCTTTAGCTACAGTCTCCGCGGTTTGGTCTTTTAACGGAATGGCTTCTAAATATTTTGTCATATGGTCCTGAATAGTCAATATATATTTATTGCCTGAGTCAGTAGTCACTAATTTACCCACAATATCCATTGCAATTCGGTCAAATGGTCCGTGTGGTGTCGGAAAGGTTTGCAAGGGAGCCGGTCTTTTGTGTGGAGAAGTTTTTCGTTGTTGACATGAAATACAATTCTCACAGTAGTTTTTAATATCAGTATTCATGTTAACCCAGAAAAATTTTAACTTAATCATTTCAGCGGTTCTCTCCCATCCCTGATGTGCAAAGTACGGTAGGTCATGATAGTCATGTATGAGTTTGGTAGTCATTGTTTTTGGTACAACTAACCTATCGTGGCGCTCATTCCCTGTTCGCGATCTATATAAAATTCCGTCATTATCTATGAAATACTTTCCGTACTCAGAATTATTTTGTATGTTCTCAAAAATATTCAATAAACTGCTATCGTTTGCCTGTTCTCTCTTAATGAGGTCTCTATTTAAAAATGGTTCATACCTGTAAGTGGCGTCATTGTCAGTAACCTGGTTGATTGTCAGTCTCGACAAGGCATCGGCGTTGCCATGTTTACTCCCCGACCGGTGAACTACTTCATAATCGTATTCAGCTAATGTTAATACCCAGCGCGCTAACCTGGACGTCGGTTCTGTCCGAGTCAATAACCACTTTAACGGTCGGTGATCAGTGACAAGTTTGAACGTCCGTCCATATAAATAACATCTATAGTGCTTTACTCCCCAAATTACGGCCAAACATTCTCTTTCGGTGGTGGAATAATTTTGCTCGGCTTTATTTAATTGACGACTTGCGTACGCTATTGGTCGTTCATGTCCATTATAGTTTTGACTTAATATTGCCCCTATAGCCGTGCCTGAAGCATCGGTAGATAGAATAAAGGGCTGTGTAAAATCTGGATATTGTAGGACTGGTTTGGTGCATAAAGCGGTTCGCAAATCATCAAAAGCTAGTTGCGCTTCCTGTGTCCAAGTAAAAGTGATGTTCTTTTTAGTCAGTTGCGTTAACGGTTTGGCTTTTTGCGCAAATTGATCAATAAACCTCCTATAGAATCCTACAAGCCCCAAAAATGCCCGAATATCTTTTACCGTTTTTGGTATAGGATAATTTTGTACAGCTAAAATTTTGTCGGGATCAGGTCTGACCCCATCTTTAGAAATTATATGACCCAAATATTTTGTTTGATCTACCAAAAAACTGCATTTACTAGGTTTCAATTTTAAGTTAGCTTCCCTAATGCGCTGAAATACTTCCCGTAATCTGTTTAGATGTTCAACAACCCCGTTAGAATTATAGACAATTATGTCGTCTAAATACACTAGACATTTGTTACCTGTTAACCCCATTAAAGCTGTGTTCATGAATCTTTGAAAAGTGGCCGGCGCATTTACCAGTCCGAACGGCATGCGTTCAAATTGGTAATGAGCCGTGGGCGTACTAAACGCCGTCTTTTCCTTATCTTCCTCCGCGACTTCTATTTGCCAATAACCCGAGGCTAAATCTAAAGTTGTAAACAGATTAGCTTGCCCTAACTGATCAATTGTCTCCGTCATATTTGGTAGTGGATAAAAATCTCGCTTCGTAATTTGGTTTAAACCCCGGTAATCTATACAAATTCTAGTTTTTACCTCCCCATTCTCAGCTTTTTTTGGCACCATGACGACTGGCGCTGACCAAGGTGACTGTGAATGTTTAATTACCCCTTCGTCTAACATTTGCTTTATATTCTCGTCTAACACATCCCTTTGTGCATACGGCACTCTATACGGCGGTTTCGCAATAGGTGGTATATTTTCGGTTATGATACGGTGTTTTATTCCACGAGCCTTACCCAGTTTCGTATCCCCTAGTAGAAAAATATCGCGGTACTCGGTTAGTAACGATATTAAGCGCGTTTTATTTTCGTGAACTAAGTGTTTCAAATTGAAAATTTCCTCAAAATCCCATATTAAACTTTGCCCCTTATTATAACGTTGTGAACGAACCATTGCACATTGCGCCGTTTCATCATAACTTTTAATTTCACTTTGGACTGTACTATCCAACTTTTCACCCATCCCTATAGGTGTTCCCTTCCTTAAAGTGATATCTTTAGCACTAACATTTACAAGACATATTTGTATTTCCCCATATTTATTTGCTCTCGCTACAACTCTTGCACTCATTATCCCATATTCTAAAACTTCTAGTGGTTCAAGTAACATTGTTTCCCCTGGGTTGATCAATCCCTGAGTTACCCCACAAATGACTTCGCTTCTCCCGGGTATTTCTACATCATCACACAAACGGATCACGTGGGAGCCATCCTCGTGACCTCGTCTGGGGGGCGCTAATGGCTCTAGCGCACCCCTAGTGACTTCATCCCCTATAGCATAATCATTTGGCGTGCATTCCCTATGCACTAAAACATCTTCCGTTATACTTATATTTCCCCACTTTACCTTATTTTTCCCTTTTAGTTTATTTTTTCTACCACAAGTTACCTTTAGTACACCCATCCCTGGTGCCTCAACTTGGTTACCTCTTATTACTTTATTATCGATAGCTTCACTTTCTATCACGCTACCGTCCCTATTTACGGCTATCCCAACCGTTTCATCCCTGTTGCATTTTTCCCTAATGCTAGAAGTACATTTTTCCTTACGATTTACCCCTGATAACTCAGCTTCCCTTGATAAATTATGTTCGCGTATCTCATCTAATTTTAATTCCCGCCTCATTCTTTGTGCTACATCGCGTACTAAGTTTTCCCATCCCTGATTGGGAAACTCCCGGCTTGATAAAACCCTTATTATTTCATCACTTTTATTAAAATTACTCTTGCTCGCTTTATTATTAACAGATTTCTCAATTAACCGATTTCTAACTACCCCGCCCTGTCCATTCACCTGTTCACCATCAATCGTGCATTGTACCCCAATTTCACGTGTCGTATCAGTTTGCGTCATTTGATTCCGATAAATTTTATTTATTAACCTTTTCTCCACTAATCCCGAATAACAATGATTTTGAGTTCTATTTACTCCCGGTTCCATAGATATTTCATTCCCCTGTAAAGTTACTGTATTTGTATTATAATCAATAATAGCCCCATATTTGTTCAAAAAGTCGCCCCCTAATAGCCCGTCTGTTACCATTGTAGCATCCCTACTGACAAAAAACTCATGTACATAAACACGAGTTCCAATTTCGACTGCGATTTTTGTGACACCCAGTATATCTAAATCGGTACCTGTTATACCATGCAAACTGATATTGGTCTTTTGAATTGTTGACGCAGCAATGGCGTCTGCCTTGATAACCGATAAAACTGCCCCAGTGTCTACTAATAAAGATACGATTTTTCCCTGAAATTTAGCCCTAATTATACTTGAAATATCCCTTCTTCGGCACGCTTGATTAATAGTGAAAGGTGTTTGGTTACGAGGTTTTATGCGTTTAAATGATTTGTGGTCCCCCGTGGCCCCTGTGTCGATCTACCCCATGTTGGTGGGTGTGTGTATACTTGACTCCGTCCCCTCATGGCTGCATTGAATTCCAAATTTCGTCCCGAATTAACCCGTTGCCCGTTATTATTGAACCGTGTTTGTGGTTGTTGCCTGTATTCGCCCCTATTGTCGTTAACCCGCGTCCGACAGTCGCGTGTTATATGTCCAAATTTCCCACAAAAATGGCAAATAATTCTACTCCTGCACTCTACAGCCCGATGACCCCTCTGCTTACAGTTAAAGCATTCTAAACCCGTTGTCACGTAGGTTTTGGAAGACACAACCCGTTTATTTGTTCCCGTTACATTTATGTTGGTGCTTGATCCCTCAAAATTCCCCGAATTTTCTATTAACCCCAATATCCCTTGCCCACGCTTTAGTACATTTTGATTCGCCTCCTCTAATTGCGCTAATTGTTGTGCCTTGTCTATGGTTAAATTGGCTTCCCTCATTAACATGGTCCCTATTCCCTTCAAGATATCCCTATTCAAGCCTACTTTGAACTGGTTTAAAAGTGCGTCTTCGCAGAATTTTTCGATTCCCGGTGCATTGGTTGGTGAAGCGTTACGTAAGTTTTCTTTTAATACCCTCTGGCCCACTAATTTCAGTCTGGTTATAAACTGGCACACTGTTTCCTCCCTTTTTTGTATGGTTTGGAATAATTGCAATTGCGCGACCCCCGGTATAAATTGTTTTTCGAATCTCTCTATAAATTTAGTTTTAAAATTTTGATAGGTTAAATTATCTAAAGATGGATCGCTTTTAAAATATTCGTACGCGTCACCCTGAAGCCTAGTTTTGATTATTTGTAACAATTCTCCCTCTGATACGTTGTCTAGCGCTACTCGTCGTTCAACGCGTTCAAAATAACTATGTGCATTTCCCTTTCCATCGAACGGTTCGATACTATTCGCAATAACGCCTAGTGAAGTACGCGTCGTTACGTTGATCACCGGCGCATTTACAGCTGGGTCAGGCATTTTGATTATAACAAATAAAAATTTTTTTAAAAAAGAAAGAAATGAACTAAATATATAAAAAAAATCCCAATCAAAAGAAAATGAGCATTTCCCGACGAGGCCCCTTATCCCCAAAAACCATCCCACCCCGCTGCCACCATTGTAACTGTTACCCCAGTTATTTATTTCTAACCCGAGCGGAAGGCTTGGGTTAGTTTGAGTTCGACGGGATGGCGTTCAGGGATGAAGGGTGGACTGAGAAAGAAACACTCATAATCTTAAATAGTATAATATTATTTACACTACAAAGATAAGTCCCCAAATGGGACTGGGTTGAAGACCCTAATATATACAAAACAAGAAATAATTACAAAATGGACTTACCGAACATGACTGCGCCGATCACAGGGTGAAGATCGAGGACACACACACACCGTCAAAACTAACTCACTATCTACTGTATTCACTATCTACTATCCACTATCCACTGCCCATCATTATCCACTGTCCCCGCGCGCCGCGTGCTACGCTATTTAAATAGCCCGATGTATGACCATCCCAGCTGTATACAGCGGTCATTCACTTAGCGTAATCAGCTATTAAGCAGCGCGTGCGGCGGACATATCAGATTTCACCCGGTACACCTGTGAGTGCTTAGACAGCACACAGTGCTCACAGTACACAGGTGGCTCGGAAATCTATGGTTAAGCCTGTTACACATGTAAAAACTGCTTGTTTGCGTTAAAATAATGGTTAATATGCAGTTTGCATTTTCTTATGAGAGAATGATCCAAACCTAAATGTTATAGTGTAAATAGACTTATCTTCATGAAATAAAGCAATTTTTCCTATAAGGACTCATTTGCCCCTAATTGTCATAAAGCATGTAAAAACTACTTGTATGCGTTAAAATAATGGTTAATATGCAGTTTGCATTTTCTTATGAGAGAATGATCCAAACCTGAATATTATAGTGTAAATAGACTTACCTTTGTAAAATAAAGCAATTTTGCCTATAAGGACTCATTTGCACGCAATTGTCGTGAAGCATGTAAAAACTGCTTGTCTGCGTGAAAATGATAGTAAATATGCAGTTTGCATTTTCTTATGAGAGAATGATCCAAACCTGAATGTTATAGTGTAAATAGACTTACCGTCATAAAATAATGCAATTTTGCCTATAAAGACTCATTTGCACCTAATTGTCGTAAAGCATGTAAAAACTGCTTGTCTGCGTTTAAATAATGGTTAATATGCAGTTTGCATTTTCTTATGAGAAAATGATCCAAACCTGAATGTTATAGTGTAAATAGACTTACCTTTGTAAAATAAAGCAATTTTGCCTATACGTACTCATTTGCCCCTAATTGTCATAAAGCATGTAAAAACTGCTTGTATGCGTTAAAATAATGGTTAATATGCAGTTTGCATTTTCTTATGAGAGAAAGATCCAAACCTGAATGTTATAGTGTAAATAGACTTACCTTCATGAAATAAAGCAATTTTGCCTATAAGTACTCATTTGCCCCTAATTGTCATAATGCATGTAAAAACTGCTTGTATGCGTTAAAATAATGGTTAATATGCAGTTTGCATTTTCTTATGAGAAAATGATCCAAACCTGAATGTTATAGTGTAAATAGACTTACCTTTGTAAAATAAAGCAATTTTGCCTATAAGGACTCATTTGCACGCAATTGTCGTGAAGCATGTAAAAACTGCTTGTCTGCGTTAAAATAATGGTTAATATGCAGTATGCATTTTCTTATGAGAGAATGATCCAAACCTTAATGTATAGTGTAAATAGACTAACCCTCATGAAATAAAGCAATTTTGCCTATAAAGACTCATTTGCACCTAATTGTCGTAAAGCATGTAAAAACTGCTTGTATGCGTTAAAATAATAGTTAATATGCAGTTTGCATTTTCTTATGAGAGAATGATCTAAACCTGAATGTTATAGTTTAAGTAAACTTACCTTTGTAAAATAAAGCAATTTTGCCTATAAGGACTCATTTGCACGCAATTGTCGTGAAGCATGTAAAAACTGCTTGTCTGCGTGAAAATGATAGTAAATATGCAGTTTGCATTTTCTTATGAGAGAATGATCCAAACCTGAATGTTATAGTGTAAAAAGACTTACCCTCATGAAATAAAGCAATTTTGCCTATAAAGACTTATTTGCACATAATAGTCGTAAAGCATGTAAAAACTGCTTGTATGCATTAAAATAATGGTTAATATGCAGTTTGCATTATCTTATGAGAGAAAGATCCAAACCTGAATGTTATAGTGTAAATAGACTTACCTTCATGAAATAAAGCAATTTTGCCTATAAGTACTCATTTGCCCCGAATTGTCATAAAGCATGTAAAAACTGCTTGTATGCGTTAAAATAATGGTTAATATGCAGTTTGCATTTTCTTATGAGAGAATGATCCAAACCTGAATGTCATAGTGTAAATAGACTTACCTTTGTAAAATAAAGCAATTTTGCCTATAAGGACTCATTTGCACGCAATTGTCGTGAAGCATGTAAAAACTGCTTGTCTTCGTTAAAATAATGGTTAATATGCAGTTTGCATTTTCTTATGAGAAAATGATCCAAACCTGAATGTTATAGTGTAAATAGACTTACCTTTGTAACATAAAGCAATTTTGCCTATAAGGACTCATTTGCACGCAATTGTCGTGAAGCATGTAAAAACTGCTTGTCTGCGTTAAAATAATGGTTAATATGCAGTATGCATTTTCTTATGAGAGAATGATCCAAACCTGAATGTATAGTGTAAATAGACTAACCCTCATGAAATAAAGCAATTTTGCCTATAAAGACTCATTTGCACCTAATTGTCGTAAAGCATGTAAAAACTGCTTGTCTGCGTTAAAATAATGGTTAATATGCAGTTTGCATTTTCTTATGAGAGAATGATCCAAACCTGAATGTTATAGTGTAAATAGACTTACCTTTGTAAAATAAAGCAATTTTGCCTATAAGGACTCATTTGCACGCAATTGTCGTGAAGCATGTAAAAACTGCTTGTCTGCGTTAAAATAATGGTTAATATGCAGTATGCATTTTCTTATGAGAGAATGATCCAAACCTTAATGTATAGTGTAAATAGACTAACCCTCATGAAATAAAGCAATTTTGCCTATAAAGACTCATTTGCACCTAATTGTCGTAAAGCATGTAAAAACTGCTTGTATGCGTTAAAATAATAGTTAATATGCAGTTTGCATTTTCTTATGAGAGAATGATCTAAACCTGAATGTTATAGTTTAAGTAAACTTACCTTTGTAAAATAAAGCAATTTTGCCTATAAGGACTCATTTGCACGCAATTGTCGTGAAGCATGTAAAAACTGCTTGTCTGCGTGAAAATGATAGTAAATATGCAGTTTGCATTTTCTTATGAGAGAATGATCCAAACCTGAATGTTATAGTGTAAAAAGACTTACCCTCATGAAATAAAGCAATTTTGCCTATAAAGACTTATTTGCACATAATAGTCGTAAAGCATGTAAAAACTGCTTGTATGCATTAAAATAATGGTTAATATGCAGTTTGCATTATCTTATGAGAGAAAGATCCAAACCTGAATGTTATAGTGTAAATAGACTTACCTTCATGAAATAAAGCAATTTTGCCTATAAGTACTCATTTGCCCCGAATTGTCATAAAGCATGTAAAAACTGCTTGTATGCGTTAAAATAATGGTTAATATGCAGTTTGCATTTTCTTATGAGAGAATGATCCAAACCTGAATGTCATAGTGTAAATAGACTTACCTTTGTAAAATAAAGCAATTTTGCCTATAAGGACTCATTTGCACGCAATTGTCGTGAAGCATGTAAAAACTGCTTGTCTTCGTTAAAATAATGGTTAATATGCAGTTTGCATTTTCTTATGAGAAAATGATCCAAACCTGAATTGTATAGTGTAAATAGACTTACCTTTGTAACATAAAGCAATTTTGCCTATAAGGACTCATTTGCACGCAATTGTCGTGAAGCATGTAAAAACTGCTTGTCTGCGTTAAAATAATGGTTAATATGCAGTATGCATTTTCTTATGAGAGAATGATCCAAACCTGAATGTATAGTGTAAATAGACTAACCCTCATGAAATAAAGCAATTTTGCCTATAAAGACTCATTTGCACCTAATTGTCGTAAAGCATGTAAAAACTGCTTGTCTGCGTTAAAATAATGGTTAATATGCAGTTTGCATTTTCTTATGAGAGAATGATCCAAACCTGAATGTTATAGTGTAAATAGACTTACCTTTGTAAAATAAAGCAATTTTGCCTATAAGGACTCATTTGCACGCAATTGTCGTGAAGCATGTAAAAACTGCTTGTCTGCGTTAAAATAATGGTTAATATGCAGTTTGCATTTTCTTATGAGAAAATGATCCAAACCTGAATGTTATAATGTAAATAGACTTACCTTCATGAAATAAAGCAATTTTGCCTATAAGGACTCATTTGCCCTTAATTGTCATAAAGCATGTAAAAACTGCTTGTATGCGTTAAAATAATTGTTAATATGCAGTTTGCATTTTCTTATGAGAGAATGATCCAAACCTGAATGTTATAGTGTAAATAGACTTACCTTTGTAAAATAAAGCAATTTTGCCTATAAGGACTCATTTGCACGCAATTGTCGTGAAGCATGTAAAAACTGCTTGTCTGCGTTAAAATAATGGTTAATATGCAGTTTGCATTTTCTTATGAGAAAATGATCCAAACCTGAATGTTATAGTGAAAGTAGACTTACCTTTGTGAAATAAAACAATTTTGCCTTTAAGGACTTATTTCCACCTAATTGTCGTAAAACATGTGAAAACTGCTTGTCTGCGTGAAAATGATAGTAAATATGCAGTTTGCATTTTCTTATGAGAGAATGATCCAAACCTGAATGTTATAGTGTAAATAGACTTACCCTCATGAAATAAAGCACTTTTGCCTATAAGGACTCATTTGCACCTAATTGTCGTAAAGCATGTAAAAACTGCTTGTCTGCGTTAAAATAATGGTTAATATGCAGTATGCATTTTCTTATGAGAGAATGATCCAAACCTGAATGTATAGTGTAAATAGACTAACCCTCATGAAATAAAGCAATTTTGCCTATAAAGACTCATTTGCACCTAATTGTCGTAAAGCATGTAAAAACTGCTTGTCTGCGTTAAAATAATGGTTAATATGCAGTTTGCATTTTCTTATGAGAGAATGATCCAAACCTGAATGTTATAGTGTAAATAGACTTACCTTTGTAAAATAAAGCAATTTTGCCTATAAGGACTCATTTGCACGCAATTGTCGTGAAGCATGTAAAAACTACTTGTCTGCATGAAAATGATAGTAAATATGCAGTTTTCATTTTCTTATGAGAGAATGATCCAAACCTGAATGTTATAGTGTAAATAGACTTACCCTCATGAAATAAAGCAATTTTGCCTATAAAGACTCATTTGCACCTAATTGTCGTAAAGCATGTAAAAACTGCTTGTCTGCGTTTAAATAATGGTTAATATGCAGTTTGCATTTTCTTAGAGAATGATCCAAACCTGAATGATATAGTGTAAATAGACTTACCTTCATGAAATAAAGCAATTTTGCCTATAAGGACTCATTTGCCCCTAATTGTCATAAAGCATGTAAAAACTGCTTGTATGCGTTAAAATAATTGTTAAAATGCAGTTTGCATTTTCTTATGAGAGAATGATCCAAACCTGAATGTAATAGTGTAAATAGACTTACCTTTGTAAAATAATGCAATTTTGCCTATAAGGACTCATTTGCACGCAATTGTCGTGAAGCATGTAAAAACTGCTTGTCTGCGTGAAAATGATGGTAAATATGCAGTTTGCATTTTCTTATGAGAGATAGATCCAAACCTGAATGTTATAGTGTAAATAGACTTACCCTCATGAAATAAAGCAATTTTGCCTATAAAGACTCATTTGCACCTAATTGTCGTAAAGCATGTAAAAACTGCTTGTCTGCGTTTAAATAATGGTTAATATACAGTTTGCATTTTCTTATGAGAGAAAGATCCAAACCTGAATGTTATAGTGTAAATAGACTTACCTTCATGAAATAAAGCAATTTGGCCTATACGTACTCATTTGCCGCTAATTGTCATAAAGCATGTAAAAACTGCTTGTATGCGTTAAAATAATGGTTAATATGCAGTTTGCATTTTCTTATGAGAGAAAGATCCAAACCTGAATGTTATAATGTAAATAGACTTACCTTCATGAAATAAAGCAATTTTGCCTATAAGTACTCATTTGCCCCTAATTGTCATAAAGCATGTAAAAACTGCTTGTATGCGTTAAAATAATGGTTAATATGCAGTTTGCATTTTCTTATGAGAGAAGGATCCAAACCTGAATGTCATAGTGTAAATAGACTTACCTTTGTAAAATAAAGCAATTTTGCCTATAAGGACTCATTTGCACGCAATTGTCGTGAAGCATGTAAAAACTGCTTGTCTTCGTTAAAATAATGGTTAATATGCAGTTTGCATTTTCTTATGAGAAAATGATCCAAACATGAATGTTATAGTGTAAATAGACTTACCTTTGTAAAATAAAGCAATTTTGCCTATAAGGACTCATTTGCACGCAATTGTCGTGAAGCATGTAAAAACTGCTTGTCTGCGTTAAAATAATGGTTAATATGCAGTTTGCATTTTCTTATGAGAGAATGATCCAAACCTGAATGTTATAGTGTAAATAGACTTACCTTTGTAAAATAAAGCAATTTTGCCTATAAGGACTCATTTGCACGCAATTGTCGTGAAGCATGTAAAAACTGCTTGTCTGCGTTAAAATAATGGTTAATATGCAGTTTGCATTTTCTTATGAGAAAATGATCCAAACCTGAATGTTATAGTGTAAATAGACTTACCTTAATGAAATAAAGCAATTTTGCCTATAAGGACTCATTTGCCCTTAATTGTCATAAAGCATGTAAAAACTGCTTGTATGCGTTAAAATAATTGTTAATATGCAGTTTGCATTTTCTTATGAGAGAATGATCCAAACCTGAATATTATAGTGTAAATAGACTTACCTTTGTAAAATAATGCAATTTTGCCTATAAGGACTCATTTGCACGCAATTGTCGTGAAGCATGTAAAAACTGCTTGTCTTCGTTAAAATAATCGTTAATATGCAGTTTGCATTTTCTTATGAGAAAATGATCCAAACCTGAATGTTATAGTGAAAGTAGACTTACCTTTGTGAAATAAAACAATTTTGCCTTTAAGGACTTATTTCCACCTAATTGTCGTAAAACATGTGAAAACTGCTTGTCTGCGTGAAAATGATAGTAAATATGCAGTTTGCATTTTCTTATGAGAGAATGATCCAAACCTGAATGTTATAGTGTAAATAGACTTTCCCTCATGAAATAAAGCAATTTTGCTTATAAGGACTCATTTGCACCTAATTGTCATAAAGCATGTAAAAACTGCTTGTATGCTTTAAAATTATGGTTAATATGCAGTTTGCATTTTCTTATGAGAGAATGATCCAAACCTGAATGTTATAGTGTAAATAGACTTACCTTCATGAAATAAAGCAATTTTGCCTATAAGTACTCATTTGCCCCTAATTGTCATAAAGCATGTAAAAACTGCTTGTATGCGTTAAAATAATGGTTAATATGCAGTTTGCATTTTCTTATGAGAGAATGATCCAAACCTGAATGTTATAGTGTAAATAGACTAACCCTCATGAAATAAAGCAATTTTGCCTATAAGGACTCATTTGCACCTAATTGTCATAAAGCATGTAAAAGCTGCTTGTATGCTTTAAAATTATGGTTAATATGCAGTTTGCATTTTCTTATGAGAGAATGATCCAAACCTGAATGTTATAGTGTAAATAGACTTAGCTTTGTAAAATAAAGCAATTTTGCCTATAAGGACACATTTGCACGCAATTGTCGTGAAGCATGTAAAAACTGCTTGTTTGCGTGAAGATGATAGTAAATATGCAGTTTGCATTTTCTTATGAGAGAATGATCCAAACCTGAATGTTATAGTGCAAATAGACTTACCCTCATGAAATAAAGCAATTTTGCCTATAAAGACTCATTTGCACCTAATTGTCATAAAGCATGTAAAAACTGCTTGTATGCGTTAAAATAATGGTTAAAATGCAGTTTGCATTTTCTTATGAGAGAATGATTCAAACCTGAATGTTATAGTGTAAATAGTCTTACCTTTGTAAAATAAAGCAATTTTGCCTATAACGACTCATTTGCACGCAATTGTCGTGAAGCATGTAAAAACTACTTGTCTGCGTGAAAATGATAGTAAATATGCAGTTTGCATTTTCTTATGAGAGAATGATCCAAACCTGAATGCTATAGTGTAAATAGACTTACCCTCATGAAATAAAGCAATTTTGCCTATAAAGACTCATTTGCACCTAATTGTCGTAAAGCATGTAAAAACTGCTTGTCTGCGTTTAAATAATGGTTAATATGCAGTTTGCATTTTCTTATGAGAGAAAGATCCAAACCTGAATGTATAGTGTAAATAGACTAACCTTCATGAAGTAAAGCAATTTTGCCTATAAGTACTCATTTGCCCCTAATTGTCATAAAGCATGTAAAAACTGCTTGTATGCGTTAAAATAATGGTTAATATGCAGTTTGCATTTTCTGGAGAGAATGATCCAAACCTGAATGTTATAGTGTAAATAGACTTAATTTTGTAAAATAAAGCAATTTTGCCTATAAGGACTCATTTGCACGCAATTGTCGTGAAGCATGTAAAAACTGCTTGTCTGCGTGAAGATGATCCAAACCTGAATGTTATAGTGTAAATAGACTTACCCTCATGAAATAAAGCAATTTTGCCTATAAAGACTCATTTGCACCTAATTGTCGTAAAGCATAAAAAAACTGCTTGTCTGCGTTTAAATAATGGTTAATATGCAGTTTGCATTTTCTTATGAGAGAATGATCCAAACCTGAATGTTATAGTGTAAATTAACTTACCTTCATGAAATAAAGCAATTTTGCCTATAAGGACTCATTTCCCCTTAATTGTCATAAAGCATGTAAAAACTGCTTGTAGGCGTTAAAATAATGGTTAAAATGCAGTTTGCATTTTCTTATGAGAGAAATGATCCAAACCTGAATGTTATAGTGTAAATAGACTTACCTTTGTAAAATAAAGCAATTTTGCCTATAAGGACTCATTTGCACGCAATTGTCGTGAAGCATGTAAAAACTGCTTGTCTGCGTGAAAATGATAGTAAATATGCAGTTTGCATTTTCTTATGAGAGAATGATCCAAACCTGAATGTTATAGTGCAAATAGACTTACCCTCATGAAATAAAGCAATTTTGCCTATAAAGACTCATTTGCACCTAATTGTCGTAAAGCATAAAAAAACTGCTTGTCTGCGTTTAAATAATGGTTAATATGCAGTTTGCATTTTCTTATGAGAGAATAATCCAAACCTGAATGTTATAGTGTAAATTGACTTACCTTCATGAAATAAAGCAATTTTGCCTATAAGGACTCATTTCCCCTTAATTGTCATAAAGCATGTAAAAACTGCTTGTATGCGTTAAAATAATGGTTAAAATGCAGTTTGCATTTTCTTATGAGAGAATGATCCAAACCTGAATGTTATAGTGTAAATAGACTTACCTTTGTAAAATAAAGCATTTTTGCCTATAAGGACTCATTTGCACCTAATTGTCATAAAGCATGTAAAAACTGCTTGTATGCTTTAAAATTATGGTTAATATGCAGTTTGCATTTTCTTATGAGAGAATGATCCAAACCTGAATGTTATAGTGTAAATAGACTAACCTTTGTAAAATAAAGCAATTTTGCCTATTAGGACTCATTTGCACGCAATTGTCGTGAAGCATGTAAAAACTGCTTGTTTGCGTTAAAATAATGGTTAATATGCAGTTTGCATTTTCTTATGAGAGAATGATCCAAACCTAAATGTTATAGTGTAAATAGACTTACCTTCATGAAATAAAGCAATTTTTCCTATAAGGACTCATTTGCCCCTAATTGTCATAAAGCATGTAAAAACTACTTGTATGCGTTAAAATAATGGTTAATATGCAGTTTGCATTTTCTTATGAGAGAATGATCCAAACCTGAATATTATAGTGTAAATAGACTTACCTTTGTAAAATAAAGCAATTTTGCCTATAAGGACTCATTTGCACGCAATTGTCGTGAAGCATGTAAAAACTGCTTGTCTGCGTGAAAATGATAGTAAATATGCAGTTTGCATTTTCTTATGAGAGAATGATCCAAACCTGAATGTTATAGTGTAAATAGACTTACCGTCATGAAATAATGCAATTTTGCCTATAAAGACTCATTTGCACCTAATTGTCGTAAAGCATGTAAAAACTGCTTGTCTGCGTTTAAATAATGGTTAATATGCAGTTTGCATTTTCTTATGAGAAAATGATCCAAACCTGAATGTTATAGTGTAAATAGACTTACCTTTGTAAAATAAAGCAATTTTGCCTATACGTACTCATTTGCCCCTAATTGTCATAAAGCACGTAAAAACTGCTTGTATGCGTTAAAATAATGGTTAATATGCAGTTTGCATTTTCTTATGAGAGAAAGATCCAAACCTGAATGTTATAGTGTAAATAGACTTACCTTCATGAAATAAAGCAATTTTGCCTATAAGTACTCATTTGCCCCTAATTGTCATAAAGCATGTAAAAACTGCTTGTATGCGTTAAAATAATGGTTAATATGCAGTTTGCATTTTCTTATGAGAAAATGATCCAAACCTGAATGTTATAGTGTAAATAGACTTACCTTTGTAAAATAAAGCAATTTTGCCTATAAGGACTCATTTGCACGCAATTGTCGTGAAGCATGTAAAAACTGCTTGTCTGCGTTAAAATAATGGTTAATATGCAGTATGCATTTTCTTATGAGAGAATGATCCAAACCTTAATGTATAGTGTAAATAGACTAACCCTCATGAAATAAAGCAATTTTGCCTATAAAGACTCATTTGCACCTAATTGTCGTAAAGCATGTAAAAACTGCTTGTATGCGTTAAAATAATAGTTAATATGCAGTTTGCATTTTCTTATGAGAGAATGATCTAAACCTGAATGTTATAGTTTAAGTAAACTTACCTTTGTAAAATAAAGCAATTTTGCCTATAAGGACTCATTTGCACGCAATTGTCGTGAAGCATGTAAAAACTGCTTGTCTGCGTGAAAATGATAGTAAATATGCAGTTTGCATTTTCTTATGAGAGAATGATCCAAACCTGAATGTTATAGTGTAAATAGACTTACCCTCATGAAATAAAGCAATTTTGCCTATAAAGACTTATTTGCACATAATAGTCGTAAAGCATGTAAAAACTGCTTGTATGCGTTAAAATAATGGTTAATATGCAGTTTGCATTATCTTATGAGAGAAAGATCCAAACCTGAATGTTATAGTGTAAATAGACTTACCTTCATGAAATAAAGCAATTTTGCCTATAAGTACTCATTTGCCCCTAATTGTCATAAAGCATGTAAAAACTGCTTGTATGCGTTAAAATAATGGTTAATATGCAGTTTGCATTTTCTTATGAGAGAATGATCCAAACCTGAATGTCATAGTGTAAATAGACTTACCTTTGTAAAAAAAAGCAATTTTGCCTATAAGGACTCATTTGCACGCAATTGTCGTGAAGCATGTAAAAACTGCTTGTCTTCGTTAAAATAATGGTTAATATGCAGTTTGCATTTTCTTATGAGAAAATGATCCAAACCTGAATGTTATAGTGTAAATAGACTTACCTTTGTAAAATAAAGCAATTTTGCCTATAAGGACTCATTTGCACGCAATTGTCGTGAAGCATGTAAAAACTGCTTGTCTGCGTTAAAATAATGGTTAATATGCAGTATGCATTTTCTTATGAGAGAATGATCCAAACCTGAATGTATAGTGTAAATAGACTAACCCTCATGAAATAAAGCAATTTTGCCTATAAAGACTCATTTGCACCTAATTGTCGTAAAGCATGTAAAAACTGCTTGTCTGCGTTAAAATAATGGTTAATATGCAGTTTGCATTTTCTTATGAGAGAATGATCCAAACCTGAATGTTATAGTGTAAATAGACTTACCTTTGTAAAATAAAGCAATTTTGCCTATAAGGACTCATTTGCCCTTAATTGTCATAAAGCATGTAAAAACTGCTTGTATGCGTTAAAATAATTGTTAATATGCAGTTTGCATTTTCTTATGAGAGAATGATCCAAACCTGAATATTATAGTGTAAATAGACTTACCTTTGTAAAATAAAGCAATTTTGCCTATAAGGACTCATTTGCACGCAATTGTCGTGAAGCATGTAAAAACTGCTTGTCTTCGTCAAAATAATGGTTAATATGCAGTTTGCATTTTCTTATGAGAAAATGATCCGAACCTGAATATTATAGTGAAAGTAGACTTACCTTTGTGAAATAAAACAATTTTGCCTTTAAGGACTTATTTCCACCTAATTGTCGTAAAACATGTAAAAACTGCTTGTCTGCGTGAAAATGATAGTAATCATGCAGTTTGCATTTTCTTATGAGAGAATGATCCAAACCTGAATGTTATAGTGTAAATAGACTTACCCTCATGAAATAAAGCACTTTTGCCTATAAGGACTCATTTGCACCTAATTGTCGTAAAGCATGTAAAAACTGCTTGTCAGCGTTAAAATAATGGTTAATATGCAGTTTGCATTTTCTTATGAGAGAATGTTCCAAACCTGAATGTTATAGTGAAAATAGACTTACCTTTGTAAAATAACGCAATTTTGCCTATAAGGACTCATTTGCACGCAATTGTCGTGAGGCATGTAAAAACTGCTTGTCTTCGTTAAAATAATGGTTAATATGCAGTTTGCATTTTCTTATGAGAGAATGATCCAAACCTGAATGTTATAGTGTAAATAGACTTACCTTTGTAAAATAAAGCAATTTTGCCTATAAGGACTCATTTGCACGCAATTGTCGTGAAGCATGTAAAAACTGCTTGTCTGCGTTAAAATAATGGTTAATATGCAGTTTGCATTTTCTTATGAGAAAATGATCCAAACCTGAATGTTATAGTGAAAGTAGACTTACCTTTGTGAAATAAAACAATTTTGCCTTTAAGGACTTATTTCCACCTAATTGTCGTAAAACATGTGAAAACTGCTTGTCTGCGTGAAAATGATAGTAAATATGCAGTTTGCATTTTCTTATGAGAGAATGATCCAAACCTGAATGTTATAGTGTAAATAGACTTACCCTCATGAAATAAAGCACTTTTGCCTATAAGGACTCATTTGCACCTAATTGTCGTAAAGCATGTAAAAACTGCTTGTCTGCGTTAAAATAATGGTTAATATGCAGTATGCATTTTCTTATGAGAGAATGATCCAAACCTGAATGTATAGTGTAAATAGACTAACCCTCATGAAATAAAGCAATTTTGCCTATAAAGACTCATTTGCACCTAATTGTCGTAAAGCATGTAAAAACTGCTTGTCTGCGTTAAAATAATGGTTAATATGCAGTTTGCATTTTCTTATGAGAGAATGATCCAAACCTGAATGTTATAGTGTAAATAGACTTACCTTTGTAAAATAAAGCAATTTTGCCTATAAGGACTCATTTGCACGCAATTGTCGTGAAGCATGTAAAAACTACTTGTCTGCGTGAAAATGATAGTAAATATGCAGTTTTCATTTTCTTATGAGAGAATGATCCAAACCTGAATGTTATAGTGTAAATAGACTTACCCTCATGAAATAAAGCAATTTTGCCTATAAAGACTCATTTGCACCTAATTGTCGTAAAGCATGTAAAAACTGCTTGTCTGCGTTTAAATAATGGTTAATATGCAGTTTGCATTTACTTATGAGAGAATGATCCAAACCTGAATGATATAGTGTAAATAGACTTACCTTCATGAAATAAAGCAATTTTGCCTATAAGGACTCATTTGCCCCTAATTGTCATAAAGCATGTAAAGACTGCTTGTATGCGTTAAAATAATGGTTAAAATGCAGTTTGCATTTTCTTATGAGAGAATGATCCAAACCTGAATGTAATAGTGTAAATAGACTTACCTTTGTAAAATAAAGCAATTTTGCCTATAAGGACTCATTTGCACGCAATTGTCGTGAAGCATGTAAAAACTGCTTGTCTGCGTGAAAATGATGGTAAATATGCAGTTTGCATTTTCTTATGAGAGATAGATCCAAACCTGAATGTTATAGTGTAAATAGACTTACCCTCATGAAATAAAGCACTTTTGCCTATAAGGACTCATTTGCACCTAATTGTCGTAAAGCATGTAAAAACTGCTTGTCAGCGTTAAAATAATGGTTAATATGCAGTTTGCATTTTCTTATGAGAGAATGATCTATACCTGAATGTTATAGTGTAAATAGACTTACCTTAATGAAATAAAGCAATTTTGCCTATAAGGACTCATTTGCACGCAATTGTCGTGAAGCATGTAAAAACTGCTTGTCTGCGTTAAAATAATGGTTAATATGCAGTTTGCATTTTCTTATGAGAGAATGATCCAAACCTGAATGTATAGTGTAAATAGACTAACCCTCATGAAATAAAGCAATTTTGCCTATAAAGACTCATTTGCACCTAATTGTCATAAAGCATGTAAAAACTGCTTGTCTGCGTTAAAATAATGGTTAATATGCAGTTTGCATTTTCTTATGAGAGAATGATCCAAACCTGAATGTTATAGTGTAAATAGATTTACCTTTTTTAAATAAAGCAATTTTGCCTATAAGGACTCATTTGCACGCAATTGTCGTGAAGCATGTAAAAACTGCTTTTCTGCGTGAAAATGATAGTAAATATGCAGTTTGCATTTTCTTATGAGAGAATGATCCAAACCTGAATGTTATAGTGTAAATAGACTTACCCTCATAAAATAAAGCAATTTTGCCTATAAAGACTCATTTGCACCTAATTGTCGTAAAGCATGTAATAACTGCTTGTCTGAGTTTAAATGATGGTTATTATGCAGTTTGCATTTTCTTATGAGAGAATGATCCAAACCTGAATGTTATAGTGTAAATAGACTTACCTTTGTAAAATAAAGCAATTTTGCCTATAAGGACTCATTTGCACCCAATTGTCGTGAAGCATGTAAAAACTACTTGTCTGCGTTAAAATAATGGTTAATATGCAGTTTGTATTTTCTTATGAGAAAATGATCCAAACCTGAATGTTATAGTGTAAATAGACTTACCTTAATGAAATAAAGCAATTTTGCCTATAAGGACTCATTTGCCCCTAATTGTCATAAAGCATGTAAAAACTGCTTGTATGCGTTAAAATAATTGTTAATATGCAGTTTGCATTTTCTTATGAGAGAATGATCCAAACCTGAATATTATAGTGTAAATAGACTTACCTTTGTAAAATAAAGCAATTTTGCCTATAAGGACACATTTGCACGCAATTGTCGTGACGCATGTAAAAACTGCTTGTCTGCGTGAAGATGATAGTAAATATGCAGTTTGCATTTTTTTATGAGAGAATGATCCAAACCTGAATGTTATAGTGTAAATAGACTTTGCTCATAAAATAAAGCAATTTTGCCTATAAAGACTCATTTGCACCTAATTGTCGTAAAGCATGTAAAAACTGCTTGTATGCGTGCAAAATAATAGTTAATATGCAGTTTGCATTTTCTTATGAGAGAATGATCCAAACCTGAATGTTATAGTGTAAATAGATTAACCTTTTTAAAATAAAGCAATTTTGCCTATAAGGACTCATTTGCACGCAATTGTCGTGAAGCATGTAAAAACTGCTTTTCTGCGTGAAAATGATAGTAAATATGCAGTTTGCATTTTCTTATGAGAGAATGATCTAAACCTAAATGTTATAGTTTAAGTAAACTTACCTTCGTAAAATAAAGCAATTTTGCCTATAAGGACTCATTTGCCCCTAATTGTCAAAAAGCATGTAAAAACTGCTTGTATGCGTTAAAATAATGGTTAATATGCAGTTTGCATTTTCCTATGAGAGAATGATCCAAACCTGAATGTTATAGTGTAAATAGATTTACCTTTTTAAAATAAAGCAATTTTGCCTATAAGGACTAATTTGCACGCAATTGTCGTGAAGCATGTAAAAATTGCTTTTCTGCGTGAAAATGATAGTAAATATGCAGTTTGCATTTTCTTATGAGAGAATGATCCAAACATGAATGTTATAGTGTAAATAGACTTACCCTCATAAAATAAAGCAATTTTGCCTATAAAGACTCATTTGCACCTAATTGTCGTAAAGCATGTAAAAACTGCTTGTCTGAGTTTAAATGATGGTTATTATGCAGTTTGCATTTTCTCATGAGAGAATGATCCAAACCTGAATGTTATAGTGTAAATAGACTTACATTTGTAAAATAAAGCAATTTTGCCTATAAGGACTCATTTGCACCCAATTGTCGTGAAGCATGTAAAAACTGCTTGTCTGCGTTAAAACAATGGTTAATATGCAGTTTGCATTTTCTTATGAGAAAATGATCCAAACCTGAATGTTATAGTGTAAATAGACTTACCTTAATGAAAAAAAGCAATTTTGCCTATAAGGACTCATTTGCCCCTAATTGTCATAAAGCATGTAAAAATGCTTGTATGCGTTAAAATAATTGTTAATATGCAGTTTGCATTTTCTTATGAGAGAATGATCCAAACCCGAATATTATAGTGTAAATAGACTTACCTTTGTAAAATAAAGCAATTTTGCCTATAAGGACTCATTTGCACGCAATTGTCGTGAAGCATGTAAAAACTGCTTGTCTTCGTTAAAATAATGGTTAATATGCAGTTTGCATTTTCTTATGAGAAAATGATCCAAACCTGAATGTTATAGTGAAAGTAGACTTACCTTTGTGAAATAAAATAATTTTGCCTTTAAGGACTTATTTCCACCTAATTGTCGTAAAACATGTGAAAACTGCTTGTCTGCGTGAAAATGATAGTAAATATGCAGTTTGCATTTTCTTATGAGAGAATGATCCAAACCTGAATTATATAGTGTAAATAGACTTACCCTCATGAAATAAAGCACTTTTGCCTATAAGGACTCATTTGCACCTAATTGTCGTAAAGCATGTAAAAACTGCTTGTCTGCGTTAAAATAATGGTTAATATGCAGTTTGCATTTTCTTATGAGAGAATGATCCAAACCTGAATGTTATAGTGTAAATAGATTTACCTTTTTTAAATAAAGCAATTTTGCCTATAAGGACTCATTTGCACGCAATTGTCGTGAAGCATGTAAAAACTGCTTTTCTGCGTGAAAATGATAGTAAATATGCAGTTTGCATTTTCTTATGAGAGAATGATCCAAACCTGAATGTTATAGTGTAAATAGACTTACCCTCATAAAATAAAGCAATTTTGCCTATAAAGACTCATTTGCACCTAATTGTCGTAAAGCATGTAAAAACTGCTTGTCTGAGTTTAAATGATGGTTATTATGCAGTTTGCATTTTCTTATGAGAGAATGATCCAAACCTGAATGTTATAGTGTAAATAGACTTACCTTTGTAAAATAAAGCAATTTTGCCTATAAGGACTCATTTGCACCCAATTGTCGTGAAGCATGTAAAAACTACTTGTCTGCGTTAAAATAATGGTTAAAATGCAGTTTGCATTTTCTTATGAGAAAATGATCCAAACCTGAATGTTATAGTGTAAATAGACTTACCTTAATGAAATAAAGCAATTTTGCCTATAAGGACTCATTTGCACCTAATTGTCATAAAGCACGTTAAAACTGCTTGTATGCTTTAAAATTATGGTTAATATGCAGTTTGCATTTTCTTATGAGAGAATGATCCAAACCTGAATGTTATAGTGTAAATAGACTTACCTTTGTAAAATAAAGCAATTTTGTCTATAAGGACTCATTTGCACCTAATTGTCATAAAGCACGTTAAAACTGCTTGTATGCTTTAAAATTATGGTTAATATGCAGTTTGCATTTTCTTATGAGAGAATGATCCAAACCTGAATGTTATAGTGTAAATAGACTTACCTTTGTAAAATAAAGCAATTTTGCCTATAAGGACACATTTGCACGCAATTGTCGTGAAGCATGTAAAAACTGCTTGTCTGCGTGAAGATGATAGTAAATATGCAGTTAGCATTTTCTTATGAGAGAATGATCCAAACCTGAATGTTATAGTGTAAATAGACTTACCCTCATGAAATAAAGCAATTTTGCCTATAAAGACTCATTTGCACCTAATTGTCGTAAAGCATGTAAAAACTGCTTGTATGCGTTAAAATAATTGTTAATATGCAGTTTGCATTTTCTTATGAGAGAATGATCCAAACCTGAATATTATAGTGTAAATAGACTTACCTTTGTAAAATAAAGCAATTTTGTCTATAAGGACTCATTTGCACCTAATTGTCATAAAGCACGTTAAAACTGCTTGTATGCTTTAAAATTATGGTTAATATGCAGTTTGCATTTTCTTATGAGAGAATGATCCAAACCTGAATGTTATAGTGTAAATAGACTTACCTTTGTAAAATAAAGCAATTTTGCCTATAAGGACACATTTGCACGCAATTGTCGTGAAGCATGTAAAAACTGCTTGTCTGCGTGAAGATGATAGTAAATATGCAGTTAGCATTTTCTTATGAGAGAATGATCCAAACCTGAATGTTATAGTGTAAATAGACTTACCCTCATGAAATAAAGCAATTTTGCCTATAAAGACTCATTTGCACGCAATTGTCGTGAAGCATGTAAAAACTGCTTTTCTGCGTGAAAATGATAGTAAATATGCAGTTTGCATTTTCTTATGAGAGAATGATCTAAACCTGAATGTTATAGTTTAAGTAAACTTACCTTCGTAAAATAAAGCAATTTTGCCTATAAGGACTCATTTGCCCCTAATTGTCAAAAAGCATGTAAAAACTGCTTGTATGCGTTAAAATAATGGTTAATATGCAGTTTGCATTTTCCTATGAGAGAATGATCCAAACCTGAATGTTATAGTGTAAATAGATTTACCTTTTTAAAATAAAGCAATTTTGCCTATAAGGACTAATTTGCACGCAATTGTCGTGAAGCATGTAAAAATTGCTTTTCTGCGTGAAAATGATAGTAAATATGCAGTTTGCATTTTCTTATGAGAGAATGATCCAAACATGAATGTATAGTGTAAATAGACTTACCCTCATAAAATAAAGCAATTTTGCCTATAAAGACTCATTTGCACCTAATTGTCGTAAAGCATGTAAAAACTGCTTGTCTGAGTTTAAATGATGGTTATTATGCAGTTTGCATTTTCTCATGAGAGAATGATCCAAACCTGAATGTTATAGTGTAAATAGACTTACATTTGTAAAATAAAGCAATTTTGCCTATAAGGACTCATTTGCACCCAATTGTCGTGAAGCATGTAAAAACTGCTTGTCTGCGTTAAAACAATGGTTAATATGCAGTTTGCATTTTCTTATGAGAAAATGATCCAAACCTGAATGTTATAGTGTAAATAGACTTACCTTAATGAAAAAAAACAATTTTGCCTATAAGGACTCATTTGCCCCTAATTGTCATAAAGCATGTAAAAATGCTTGTATGCGTTAAAATAATTGTTAATATGCAGTTTGCATTTTCTTATGAGAGAATGATCCAAACCTGAATATTATAGTGTAAATAGACTTACCTTTGTAAAATAAAGCAATTTTGCCTATAAGGACTCATTTGCACGCAATTGTCGTGAAGCATGTAAAAACTGCTTGTCTTCGTTAAAATAATGGTTAATATGCAGTTTGCATTTTCTTAGGAGAAAATGATCCAAACCTGAATGTTATAGTGAAAGTAGACTTACCTTTGTGAAATAAAATAATTTTGCCTTTAAGGACTTATTTCCACCTAATTGTCGTAAAACATGTGAAAACTGCTTGTCTGCGTGAAAATGATAGTAAATATGCAGTTTGCATTTTCTTATGAGAGAATGATCCAAACCTGAATTATATAGTGTAAATAGACTTACCCTCATGAAATAAAGCACTTTTGCCTATAAGGACTCATTTGCACCTAATTGTCGTAAAGCATGTAAAAACTGCTTGTCTGCGTTAAAATAATGGTTAATATGCAGTTTGCATTTTCTTATGAGAGAATGATCCAAACCTGAATGTTATAGTGTAAATAGACTTACCCTCATAAAATAAGGCAATTTTGCCTATAAAGACTCATTTGCACCTAATTGTCGTAAAGCATGTAAAAACTGCTTGTCTGAGTTTAAATGATGGTTATTATGCAGTTTGCATTTTCTTATGAGAGAATGATCCAAACCTGAATGTTATAGTGTAAATAGACTTACCTTTGTAAAATAAAGCAATTTTGCCTATAAGGACTCATTTGCACCCAATTGTCGTGAAGCATGTAAAAACTACTTGTCTGCGTTAAAATAATGGTTAAAATGCAGTTTGCATTTTCTTATGAGAAAATGATCCAAACCTGAATGTTATAGTGTAAATAGACTTACCTTAATGAAATAAAGCAATTTTGCCTATAAGGACTCATTTGCCCCTAATTGTCATAAAGCATGTAAAAACTGCTTGTATGCGTTAAAATAATTGTTAATATGCAGTTTGCATTTTCTTATGAGAGAATGATCCAAACCTGAATATTATAGTGTAAATAGACTTACCTTTGTAAAATAAAGCAATTTTGTCTATAAGGACTCATTTGCACCTAATTGTCATAAAGCACGTTAAAACTGCTTGTATGCTTTAAAATTATGGTTAATATGCAGTTTGCATTTTCTTATGAGAGAATGATCCAAACCTGAATGTTATAGTGTAAATAGACTTACCTTTGTAAAATAAAGCAATTTTGCCTATAAGGACACATTTGCACGCAATTGTCGTGAAGCATGTAAAAACTGCTTGTCTGCGTGAAGATGATAGTAAATATGCAGTTAGCATTTTCTTATGAGAGAATGATCCAAACCTGAATGTTATAGTGTAAATAGACTTACCCTCATGAAATAAAGCAATTTTGCCTATAAAGACTCATTTGCACCTAATTGTCGTAAGGCATAAAAAAACTGCTTGTCTGCGTTTAAATAATGGTTAATATGCAGTTTGCATTTTCTTATGAGAGAATGATTCAAACCTGAATGTATAGTGTAAATAGACTTACCTTCATGAAATAAAGCAATTTTGCCTATAAGGACTCATTTGCCCCTAATTCATAAAGCATGTAAAAACTGCTTGTATGCGTTAAAATAATGGTTAAAATGCAGTTTGCATTTTCTTATGAGAGAATGATCCAAACCTGAATGTTATAGTGTAAATAGACTAACCTTTGTAAAATAAAGCAATTTTGCCTATAAGGACACATTTGCACGCAATTGTCGTGAAGCATGTAAAAACTGCTTGTCTGCGTGAAGATGATAGTAAATATGCAGTTTGCATTTTCTTATGAGAGAATGATCCAAACCTGGATGTTATAGTGTAAATAGACTTACCCTCATGAAATAAAGCAATTTTGCCTATAAAGACTCATTTGCACCTAATTGTCGTAAGGAATAAAAAAACTGCTTGTCTGCGTTTAAATAATGGTTAATATGCAGTTTGCATTTTCTTATGAGAAAATGATCCAAACCTGAATGTTATAGTGAAAGTAGACTTACCTTTGTGAAATAAAATAATTTTGCCTTTAAGGACTTATTTCCACCTAATTGTCGTAAAACATGTGAAAACTGCTTGTCTGCGTGAAAATGATAGTAAATATGCAGTTTGCATTTTCTTATGAGAGAATGATCCAAACCTGAATGTTATAGTGTAAATAGACTTACCCTCATGAAATAAAGCACTTTTGCCTATAAGGACTCATTTGCACCTAATTGTCGTAAAGCATGTAAAAACTGCTTGTCTGCGTTAAAATAGTGGTTAATATGCAGTTTGCATTTTCTTATGAGAGAATGATCTAAACCTGAATGTTATAGTGTAAATAGATTAACCTTTTTTAAATAAAGCAATTTTGCCTATAAGGACTCATTTGCACGCAATTGTCGTGAAGCATGTAAAAACTGCTTTTCTGCGTGAAAATGATAGTAAATATGCAGTTTGCATTTTCTTATGAGAGAATGATCCAAACCTGAATGTTATAGTGTAAATAGACTTACCCTCATAAAATAAAGCAATTTTGCCTATAAAGACTCATTTGCACCTAATTGTCGTAAAGCATGTAAAAACTGCTTGTCTGAGTTTAAATGATGGTTATTATGCAGTTTGCATTTTCTTATGAGAGAATGATCCAAACCTGAATGTTATAGTGTAAATAGACTTACCTTAATGAAATAAAGCAATTTTGCCTATAAGGACTCATTTGCCCCTAATTGTCATAAAGCATGTAAAAACTGCTTGTATGCGTTAAAATAATTGTTAATATGCAGTTTGCATTTTCTTATGAGAGAATGATCCAAACCTGAATATTATAGTGTAAATAGACTTACCTTTGCAAAATGAAGCAATTTTGTCTATAAGGACTATTTGCACCTAATTGTCATAAAGCACGTAAAAACTGCTTGTATGCTTTAAAATTATGGTTAATATGCAGTTTGCATTTTCTTATGAGAGAATGATCCAAACCTTAATGTTATAGTGTAAATAGACTTACCTTTGTAAAATAAAGCAATTTTGCCTATAAGGACACATTTGCACGCAATTGTCGTGAAGCATGTAAAAACTACTTGTCTGCGTTAAAATAATGGTTAATATGCAGTTTGCATTTTCTTATGAGAAAATGATCCAAACCTGAATGTTATAGTGTAAATAGACTTACCTTAATGAAATAAAGCAATTTTGCCTATAAGGACTCATTTGCCCCTAATTGTCATAAAGCATGTAAAAACTGCTTGTATGCGTTAAAATAATTGTTAATATGCAGTTTGCATTTTCTTATGAGAGAATGATCCAAACCTGAATATTATAGTGTAAATAGACTTACCTTTGTAAAATAAAGCAATTTTGTCTATAAGGACTCATTTGCACCTAATTGTCATAAAGCACGTAAAAACTGCTTGTATGCTTAAAAATTATGGTTAATATGCAGTTTGCATTTTCTTATGAGAGAATGATCCAAACCTGAATGTTATAGTGTAAATAGACTTACCTTTGTAAAATAAAGCAATTTTGCCTATAAGGACACATTTGCACGCAATTGTCGTGAAGCATGTAAAAACTGCTTGTCTGCGTGAAGATGATAGTAAATATGCAGTTTGCATTTTCTTATGAGAGAATGATCCAAACCTGAATGTTATAGTGTAAATAGACTTACCCTCATGAAATAGAGCAATTTTGCCTATAAAGACTCATTTGCACCTAATTGTCGTAAGGCATAAAAAAACTGCTTGTCTGCGTTTAAATAATGGTTAATATGCAGTTTGCATTTTCTTATGAGAGAATGATCCAAACCTGAATGTTATAGTGTAAATTGACTTACCTTCATGAAATAAAGCAATTTTGCCTATAAAGACTCATTTCCCCTTAATTGTCATAAAGCATGTAAAAACTGCTTGTATGCGTTAAAATAATGGTTAAAATGCAGTTTGCATTTTCTTATGAGAGAATGATCCAAACCTGAATGTTATAGTGTAAATAGACTTACCTTTGTAAAATAAAGCAATTTTGCCTATAAGGACTCATTTGCACGCAATTGTCGTGAAGCATTTAAAAACTGCTTGTCTGCGTGAAAATGATAGTAAATATGCAGTTTGCATTTTCTTATGAGAGAATGATCCAAACCTGAATGTTATAGTGTAAATAGACTTACCCTCATGAAATAAAGCATTTTTGCCTATAAGGACTCATTTGCACCTAATTGTCATAAAGCATGTAAAAACTGCTTGTATGCTTTAAAATTATGGCTAATATGCAGTTTGCATTTTCTTATGAGAGAATGATCCAAACCTGAATGTTATAGTGTAAATAGACTAACCTTTGTAAAATAAAGCAATTTTGCCTATTAGGACTCATTTGCACGCAATTGTCGTGAAGCATGTAAAAACTGCTTGTTTGCGTTAAAATAATGGTTAATATGCAGTTTGCATTTTCTTATGAGAGAATGATCCAAACCTAAATTGTTTAGTGTAAATAGACTTACCTTCATGAAATAAAGCAATTTTTCCTATAAGGACTCATTTGCCCCTAATTGTCATAAAGCATGTAAAAACTACTTGTATGCGTTAAAATAATGGTTAATATGCAGTTTGCATTTTCTTATGAGAGAATGATCCAAACCTGAATATTATAGTGTAAATAGACTTACCTTTGTAAAATAAAGCAATTTTGCCTATAAGGACTCATTTGCACGCAATTGTCGTGAAGCATGTAAAAACTGCTTGTCTGCGTGAAAATGATAGTAAATATGCAGTTTGCATTTTCTTATGAGAGAATGATCCAAACCTGAATGTTATAGTGTAAATAGACTTACCGTCATGAAATAATGCAATTTTGCCTATAAAGACTCATTTGCACCTAATTGTCGTAAAGCATGTAAAAACTGCTTGTCTGCGTTTAAATAATGGTTAATATGCAGTTTGCATTTTCTTATGAGAAAATGGTCCAAACCTGAATGTTATAGTGTAAATAGACTTACCTTTGTAAAATAAAGCAATTTTGCCTATACGTACTCATTTGCCCCTAATTGTCATAAAGCATGTAAAAACTGCTTGTATGCGTTAAAATAATGGTTAATATGCAGTTTGCATTTTCTTATGAGAGAAAGATCCAAACCTGAATGTTATAGTGTAAATAGACTTACCTTCATGAAATAAAGCAATTTTGCCTATAAGTACTCATTTGCCCCTAATTGTCATAAAGCATGTAAAAACTGCTTGTATGCGTTAAAATAATGGTTAATATGCAGTTTGCATTTTCTTATGAGAAAATGATCCAAACCTGAATGTTATAGTGTAAATAGACTTACCTTTGTAAAATAAAGCAATTTTGCCTATAAGGACTCATTTGCACGCAATTGTCGTGAAGCATGTAAAAACTGCTTGTCTGCGTTAAAATAATGGTTAATATGCAGTATGCATTTTCTTATGAGAGAATGATCCAAACCTTAATGTATAGTGTAAATAGACTAACCCTCATGAAATAAAGCAATTTTGCCTATAAAGACTCATTTGCACCTAATTGTCGTAAAGCATGTAAAAACTGCTTGTATGCGTTAAAATAATAGTTAATATGCAGTTTGCATTTTCTTATGAGAGAATGATCTAAACCTGAATGTTATAGTTTAAGTAAACTTACCTTTGTAAAATAAAGCAATTTTGCCTATAAGGACTCATTTGCACGCAATTGTCGTGAAGCATGTAAAAACTGCTTGTCTGCGTGAAAATGATAGTAAATATGCAGTTTGCATTTTCTTATGAGAGAATGATCCAAACCTGAATGTTATAGTGTAAATAGACTTACCCTCATGAAATAAAGGAATTTTGCCTATAAAGACTTATTTGCACATAATAGTCGTAAAGCATGTAAAAACTGCTTGTCTGCGTTTAAATAATGGTTAATATGCAGTTTGCATTTTCTTATGAGAGAAAGATCCAAACCTGAATGTTAAAGTGTAATTAGACTTACCTTCATGAAATAAAGCAATTTTGCCTATAAGTACTCATTTGCCCCTAATTGTCATAAAGCATGTAAAAACAGCTTGTATGCGTTAAAATAATGGTTAATATGCAGTTTGCATTTTCTTATGAGAGAATGATCCAAACCTGAATGTTATAGTGTAAATAGACTTACCTTTGTAAAATAAAGCAATTTTGCCTATAAGGACTCATTTGCACGCAATTGTCGTGAAGCATGTAAAAACTGCTTGTCTTCGTTAAAATAATGGTTAATATGCAGTTTGCATTTTCTTATGAGAAAATGATCCAAACCTGAATGTTATAGTGTAAATAGACTTACCTTTGTAAAATAAAGCAATTTTGCCTATAAGGACTCATTTGCACGCATTTGTCGTGAAGCATGTAAAAACTGCTTGTATGCGTTAAAATAATGGTTAATATGCAGATTGCATTTTCTTATGAGAGAAAGATCCAAACCTGAATGTTATAGTGTAAATAGACTTACCTTCATGAAATAAAGCAATTTTGCCTATAAGTACTCATTTGCCCCTAATTGTCATAAAGCATGTAAAAACTGCTTGTATGCGTTAAAATAATGGTTAATATGCAGTTTGCATTTTCTTATGAGAGAATGATCCAAACCTGAATGTTATAGTGTAAATAGACTTACCTTTGTAAAATAAAGCAATTTTGCCTATAAGGACTCATTTGCACGCAATTGTCGTGAAGCATGTAAAAACTGCTTGTCTGCGTTAAAATAATGGTTAATATGCAGTATGCATTTTCTTATGAGAGAATGATCCAAACCTGAATATATAGTGTAAATAGACTAACCCTCATGAAATAAAGCAATTTTGCCTATAAAGACTCATTTGCACCTAATTGTCGTAAAGCATGTAAAAACTGCTTGTATGCGTTAAAATAATAGTTAATATGCAGTTTGCATTTTCTTATGAGAGAATGATCTAAACCTGAATGTTATAGTTTAAGTAAACTTACTTTTGTAAAATAAAGCAATTTTGCCTATAAGGACCCATTTGCACGCAATTGTCGTGAAGCATGTAAAAACTGCTTGTCTGCGTTAAAATAATGGTTAATATGCAGTTTGCATTTTCTTATGAGAGAATGATCCAAACCTGAATGTTATAGTGTAAATAGACTTACCCTCATAAAATAAAGCAATTTTGCCTATAAAGACTCATTTGAACCTAATTGTCGTAAAGCATGTAAAAACTGCTTGTCTGAGTTTGAATGATGGTTAATATGCAGTTTGCATTTTCTTATGAGAGAATGATCCAAACCTGAATGTTATAGTGTAAATAGACTTACCTTTGTAAAATAAAGCAATTTTGCCTATAAGGACTCATTTGCACGCAATTGTCGTGAAGCATGTAAAAACTGCTTGTCTGCGTTAAAATAATGGTTAATATGCAGTTTGCATTTTCGTATGAGAAAATGATCCAAACCTGAATGTTATAGTGTAAATAGACTTACCTTAATGAAATAAAGCAATTTTGCCTATAAGGACTCATTTGCCCCTAATTGTCATAAAGCATGTAAAAACTGCTTGTATGCGTTAAAATAATGGTTAAAATGCAGTTTGCATTTTCTTATGAGAGAATGATCCAAACCTGAATGTTATAGTGTAAATAGTCTTACCTTTGTAAAATAAAGCAATTTTGCCAATAAGGACTCATTTGCACGCAATTGTCGTGAAGCATGTAAAAACTACTTGTCTGCGTGAAAATGATAGTAAATATGCAGTTTTCATTTTCTTATGAGAGAATGATCCAAACCTGAATGCTATAGTGTAAATAGACTTACCCTCATGAAATAAAGCAATTTTGCCTATAAAGACTCATTTGCACCTAATTGTCTTAAGCATGTAAAAACTGCTTGTCTGCGTTTAAATAATGGTTAATATGCAGTTTGCATTTTCTTATGAGAGAATGATCCAAACCTGAATGATATAGTTAAAATAGACTTACCTTCATGAAATAAAGCAATTTTGCCTATAAGGACTCATTTGCCCCTAATTGTCATAAAGCATGTAAAAACTGCTTGTATGCGTTAAAATAATGGTTAAAATGCAGTTTGCATTTTCTTATGAGAGAATGATCCAAACCTGAATGTAATAGTGTAAATAGACTTACCTTTGTAAAATAAAGCAATTTTGCCTATAAGGACTCATTTGCACGCAATTGTCGTGAAGCATGTAAAAACTGCTTGTCTGCGTGAAAATGATAGTAAATATGCAGTTTGTATTTTCTTATGAGAGAATGATCCAAACCTGAATGTTATAGTGTAAATAGACTTATTCTCATGAAATAAAGCAATTTTGCCTATAAAGACTCATTTGCACCTAATTGTCGTAAAGCATGTAAAAACTGCTTGTCTGCGTTTAAATAATGGTTAATATACAGTTTGCATTTTCTTATGAGAGAAAGATCCAAACCTGAATGTTATAGTGTAAATAGACTTACCTTCATGAAATAAAGCAATTTTGCCTATACGTACTCATTTGCCGCTAATTGTCATAAAGCATGTAAAAACTGCTTGTATGCGTTAAAATAATGGTTAATATGCAGTTTGCATTTTCTTATGAGAGAAAGATCCAAACCTGAATGTTATAGTGTAAATAGACTTACCTTCATGAAATAAAGCAATTTTGCCTATAAGTACTCATTTGCCCCTAATTGTCATAAAGCATGTAAAAACTGCTTGTATGCGTTAAAATAATGGTTAATATGCAGTATGCATTTTCTTATGAGAGAATGATCCAAACCTGAATGTATAGTGTAAATAGACTAACCCTCATGAAATAAAGCAATTTTGCCTATAAAGACTCATTTGCACCTAATTGTCGTAAAGCATGTAAAAATTGCTTGTCTGCGTTAAAATAATGGTTAATATGCAGTTTGCATTTTCTTATGAGAGAATGATCCAAACCTGAATGTTATAGTGTAAATAGACTTACCTTTGTAAAATAAAGCAATTTTGCCTATAAGGACTCATTTGCACGCAATTGTCGTGAAGCATGTAAAAACTGCTTGTCTGCGTTAAAATAATGGTTAATATGCAGTTTGCATTTTCTTATGAGAAAATGATCCAAACCTGAATGTTATAATGTAAATAGACTTACCTTCATGAAATAAAGCAATTTTGCCTATAAGGACTCATTTGCCCTTAATTGTCATAAAGCATGTAAAAACTGCTTGTATGCGTTAAAATAATTGTTAATATGCAGTTTGCATTTTCTTATGAGAGAATGATCCAAACCTGAATATTATAGTGTAAATAGACTTACCTTTGTAAAATAAAGCAATTTTGCCTATAAGGACTCATTTGCACGCAATTGTCGTGAAGCATGTAAAAACTGCTTGTCTTCGTTAAAATAATGGTTAATATGCAGTTTGCATTTTCTTATGAGAAAATGATCCAAACCTGAATGTTATAGTGTAAATAGACTTACCTTTGTAAAATAAAGCAATTTTGCCTTTAAGGACTTATTTCCACCTAATTGTCGTAAAACATGTAAAAACTGCTTGTCTGCGTGAAAATGATAGTAATCATGCAGTTTGCATTTTCTTATGAGAGAATGATCCAAACCTGAATGTTATAGTGTAAATAGACTTACCCTGATGAAATAAAGCACTTTTGCCTATAAGGACTCATTTGCACCTAATTGTCGTAAAGCATGTAAAAACTGCTTGTAAGCGTTAAAATAATGGTTAATATGCAGTTTGCATTTTCTTATGAGAGAATGATCCAAACCTGAATGTTATAGTGAAAATAGACTTACCTTTGTAAAATAACGCAATTTTGCCTATAAGGACTCATTTGCACGCAATTGTCGTGAAGCATGTAAAAACTGCTTGTATGCGTTAAAATAATTGTTAATATGCAGTTTGCATTTTCTTATGAGAAAATGATCCAAACCTGAATATTATAGTGTAAATAGACTTACCTTTGTAAAATAAAGCAATTTTGCCTATAAGGACTCATTTGCACGCAATTGTCGTGAAGCATGTAAAAACTGCTTGTCTGCGTTAAAATAATGGTTAATATGCAGTTTGCATTTTCTTATGAGAAAATGATCCAAACCTGAATGTTATAGTGAAAGTAGACTTACCTTTGTGAAATAAAACAATTTTGCCTTTAAGGACTTATTTCCACCTAATTGTCGTAAAACATGTGAAAACTGCTTGTCTGCGTGAAAATGATAGTAAATATGCAGTTTGCATTTTCTTATGAGAGAATGATCCAAACCTGAATGTTATAGTGTAAATAGACTTACCCTCATGAAATAAAGCACTTTTGCCTATAAGGACTCATTTGCACCTAATTGTCGTAAAGCATGTAAAAACTGCTTGTCTGCGTTAAAATAATGGTTAATATGCAGTATGCATTTTCTTATGAGAGAATGATCCAAACCTGAATGTATAGTGTAAATAGACTAACCCTCATGAAATAAAGCAATTTTGCCTATAAAGACTCATTTGCACCTAATTGTCGTAAAGCATGTAAAAACTGCTCGTCTGCGTTAAAATAATGGTTAATATGCAGTTTGCATTTTCTTATGAGAGAATAATCCAAACCTGAATGTTATAGTGTAAATAGACTTACCTTTGTAAAATAAAGCAATTTTGCCTATAAGGACTCATTTGCACGCAATTGTCGTGAAGCATGTAAAAACTGCTTGTCTGCGTTAAAATAATGGTTAATATGCAGTTTGCATTTTCTTATGAGAAAATGATCCAAACCTGAATGTTATAGTGTAAATAGACTTACCTTAATGAAATAAAGCAATTTTGCCTATAAGGACTCATTTGCCCTTAATTGTCATAAAGCATGTAAAAACTGCTTGTATGCGTTAAAATAATTGTTAATATGCAGTTTGCATTTTCTTATGAGAGAATGATCCAAACCTGAATATTATAGTGTAAATAGACTTACCTTTGTAAAATAATGCAATTTTGCCTATAAGGACTCATTTGCACGCAATTGTCGTGAAGCATGTAAAAACTGCTTGTCTTCGTTAAAATAATGGTTAATATGCAGTTTGCATTTTCTTATGAGAAAATGATCCAAACCTGAATGTTATAGTGAAAGTAGACTTACCTTTGTGAAATAAAATAATTTTGCCTTTAAAGACTTATTTCCACCTAATTGTCGTAAAACATGTGAAAACTGCTTGATTGCGTGAAAATGATAGTAAATATGCAGTTTGCATTTTCTTATGAGAGAATGATCCAAACCTGAATGTTATAGTGTAAATAGACTTACCCTCATGAAATAAAGCACTTTTGCCTATAAGGACTCATTTGCACCTAATTGTCGTAAAGCATGTAAAAACTGCTTGTCAGCGTTAAAATAATGGTTAATATGCAGTTTGCATTTTCTTATGAGAGAATGATCTAAACCTGAATGTTATAGTGTAAATAGACTTACCTTATTGAAATAAAGCAATTTTGCCTATAAGGACTCATTTGCACGCAATTGTCGTGAAGCATGTAAAAACTGCTTGTCTGCGTTAAAATAATGGTTAATATGCAGTTTGCATTTTCTTATGAGAGAATGATCCAAACCTGAATGTATAGTGTAAATAGACTAACCCTCATGAAATAAAGCAATTTTGCCTATAAAGACTCATTTGCACCTAATTGTCATAAAGCATGTAAAAACTGCTTGTCTGCGTTAAAATAATGGTTAATATGCAGTTTGCATTTTCTTATGAGAGAATGATCCAAACCTGAATGTTATAGTGTAAATAGATTTACCTTTTTTAAATAAAGCAATTTTGCCTATAAGGACTCATTTGCACGCAATTGTCGTGAAGCATGTAAAAACTGCTTTTCTGCGTGAAAATGATAGTAAATATGCAGTTTGCATTTTCTTATGAGAGAATGATCCAAACCTGAATGTTATAGTGTAAATAGACTTACCCTCATAAAATAAAGCAATTTTGCCTATAAAGACTCATTTGCACCTAATTGTCGTAAAGCATGTAATAACTGCTTGTATGCGTTAGAATAATGGTTAATATGCAGTTTGCATTTTCTTATGAGAGAATGATCCAAACCTGAATGTTATAGTGTAAATAGACTTACCTTTGTAAAATAAAGCAATTTTGCCTATAAGGACTCATTTGCACGCAATTGTCGTGAAGCATGTAAAAACTGCTTGTCTTCGTTAAAATAATGGTTAATATGCAGTTTGCATTTTCTTATGAGAAAATGATCCAAACCTGAATGTTATAGTGTAAATAGACTTACCTTTGTAAAATAAAGCAATTTTGCCTATAAGGACTCATTTGCACGCATTTGTCGTGAAGCATGTAAAAACTGCTTGTATGCGTTAAAATAATGGTTAATATGCAGTTTGCATTTTCTTATGAGAGAAAGATCCAAACCTGAATGTTATAGTGTAAATAGACTTACCTTCATGAAATAAAGCAATTTTGCCTATAAGTACTCATTTGCCCCTAATTGTCATAAAGCATGTAAAAACTGCTTGTATGCGTTAAAATAATGGTTAATATGCAGTTTGCATTTTCTTATGAGAGAATGATCCAAACCTGAATATATAGTGTAAATAGACTAACCCTCATGAAATAAAGCAATTTTGCCTATAAAGACTCAATTGCACCTAATTGTCGTAAAGCATGTAAAACTGCTTGTATGCGTTAAAATAATAGTTAATATGCAGTTTGCATTTTCTTATGAGAGAATGATCTAAACCTGAATGTTATAGTTTAAGTAAACTTACTTTTGTAAAATAAAGCAATTTTGCCTATAAGGACCCATTTGCACGCAATTGTCGTGAAGCATGTAAAAACTGCTTGTCTGCGTTAAAATAATGGTTAATATGCAGTTTGCATTTTCTTATGAGAGAATGATCCAAACCTGAATGTTATAGTGTAAATAGACTTACCCTCATAAAATAAAGCAATTTTGCCTATAAAGACTCATTTGAACCTAATTGTCGTAAAGCATGTAAAAACTGCTTGTCTGAGTTTGAATGATGGTTAATATGCAGTTTGCATTTTCTTATGAGAGAATGATCCAAACCTGAATGTTATAGTGTAAATAGACTTACCTTTGTAAAATAAAGCAATTTTGCCTATAAGGACTCATTTGCACGCATTTGTCGTGAAGCATGTAAAAACTGCTTGTCTGCGTTAAAATAATGGTTAATATGCAGTTTGCATTTTCGTATGAGAAAATGATCCAAACCTGAATGTTATAGTGTAAATAGACTTACCTTAATGAAATAAAGCAATTTTGCCTATAAGGACTCATTTGCCCCTAATTGTCATAAAGCATGTAAAAACTGCTTGTATGCGTTAAAATAATGGTTAAAATGCAGTTTGCATTTTCTTATGAGAGAATGATCCAAACCTGAATGTTATAGTGTAAATAGTCTTACCTTTGTAAAATAAAGCAATTTTGCCAATAAGGACTCATTTGCACGCAATTGTCGTGAAGCATGTACAAACTACTTGTCTGCGTGAAAATGATAGTAAATATGCAGTTTTCATTTTCTTATGAGAGAATGATCCAAACCTGAATGCTATAGTGTAAATAGACTTACCCTCATGAAATAAAGCAATTTTGCCTATAAAGACTCATTTGCACCTAATTGTCTTAAGCATGTAAAAACTGCTTGTCTGCGTTTAAATAATGGTTAATATGCAGTTTGCATTTTCTTATGAGAGAATGATCCAAACCTGAATGATATAGTGTAAATAGACTTACCTTCATGAAATAAAGCAATTTTGCCTATAAGGACTCATTTGCCCCTAATTGTCATAAAGCATGTAAAAACTGCTTGTATGCGTTAAAATAATGGTTAAAATGCAGTTTGCATTTTCTTATGAGAGAATGATCCAAACCTGAATGTAATAGTGTAAATAGACTTACCTTTGTAAAATAAAGCAATTTTGCCTATAAGGACTCATTTGCACGCAATTGTCGTGAAGCATGTAAAAACTGCTTGTCTGCGTGAAAATGATAGTAAATATGCAGTTTGTATTTTCTTATGAGAGAATGATCCAAACCTGAATGTTATAGTGTAAATAGACTTATTCTCATGAAATAAAGCAATTTTGCCTATAAAGACTCATTTGCACCTAATTGTCGTAAAGCATGTAAAAACTGCTTGTCTGCGTTTAAATAATGGTTAATATACAGTTTGCATTTTCTTATGAGAGAAAGATCCAAACCTGAATGTTATAGTGTAAATAGACTTACCTTCATGAAATAAAGCAATTTTGCCTATACGTACTCATTTGCCGCTAATTGTCATAAAGCATGTAAAAACTGCTTGTATGCGTTAAAATAATGGTTAATATGCAGTTTGCATTTTCTTATGAGAGAAAGATCCAAACCTGAATGTTATAGTGTAAATAGACTTACCTTCATGAAATAAAGCAATTTTGCCTATAAGTACTCATTTGCCCCTAATTGTCATAAAGCATGTAAAAACTGCTTGTATGCGTTAAAATAATGGTTAATATGCAGTATGCATTTTCCTATGAGAGAATGATCCAAACCTGAATGTATAGTGTAAATAGACTAACCCTCATGAAATGAGGCAATTTTGCCTATAAAGACTCATTTGCACCTAATTGTCGTAAAGCATGTAAAAACTGCTTGTCTGCGTTAAAATAATGGTTAATATGCAGTTTGCATTTTCTTATGAGAGAATGATCCAAACCTGAATGTTATAGTGTAAATAGACTTACCTTTTTAAAATAAAGCAATTTTGCCTATAAGGACTCATTTGCACGCAATTGTCGTGAAGCATGTAAAAACTGCTTGTCTGCGTTAAAATAATGGTTAATATGCAGTTTGCATTTTCTTATGAGAAAATGATCCAAACCTGAATGTTATAATGTAAATAGACTTACCTTCATGAAATAAAGCAATTTTGCCTATAAGGACTCATTTGCCCTTAATTGTCATAAAGCATGTAAAAACTGCTTGTATGCGTTAAAATAATTGTTAATATGCAGTTTGCATTTTCTTATGAGAGAATGATCCAAACCTGAATATTATAGTGTAAATAGACTTACCTTTGTAAAATAAAGCAATTTTGCCTATAAGGACTCATTTGCACGCAATTGTCGTGAAGCATGTAAAAACTGCTTGTCTTCGTTAAAATAATGGTTAATATGCAGTTTGCATTTTCTTATGAGAAAATGATCCAAACCTGAATGTTATAGTGTAAATAGACTTACCTTTGTAAAATAAAGCAATTTTGCCTTTAAGGACTTATTTCCACCTAATTGTCGTAAAACATGTAAAAACTGCTTGTCTGCGTGAAAATGATAGTAATCATGCAGTTTGCATTTTCTTATGAGAGAATGATCCAAACCTGAATGTTATAGTGTAAATAGACTTACCCTCATGAAATAAAGCACTTTTGCCTATAAGGACTCATTTGCACCTAATTGTCGTAAAGCATGTAAAAACTGCTTGTAAGCGTTAAAATAATGGTTAATATGCAGTTTGCATTTTCTTATGAGAGAATGATCCAAACCTGAATGTTATAGTGAAAATAGACTTACCTTTGTAAAATAACGCAATTTTGCCTATAAGGACTCATTTGCACGCAATTGTCGTGAAGCATGTAAAAACTGCTTGTCTTCGTTAAAATAATGGTTAATATGCAGTTTGCATTTTCTTATGAGAGAATGATCCAAACCTGAATGTTATAGTGTAAATAGACTTACCTTTGTAAAATAAAGCAATTTTGCCTATAAGGACTCATTTGCACGCAATTGTCGTGAAGCATGTAAAAACTGCTTGTCTGCGTTAAAATAATGGTTAATATGCAGTTTGCATTTTCTTATGAGAAAATGATCCAAACCTGAATGTTATAGTGAAAGTAGACTTACCTTTGTGAAATAAAACAATTTTGCCTTTAAGGACTTATTTCCACCTAATTGTCGTTAAACATGTGAAAACTGCTTGTCTGCGTGAAAATGATAGTAAATATGCAGTTTGCATTTTCTTATGAGAGAATGATCCAAACCTGAATGTTATAGTGTAAATAGACTTACCCTCATGAAATAAAGCACTTTTGCCTATAAGGACTCATTTGCACCTAATTGTCGTAAAGCATGTAAAAACTGCTTGTCAGCGTTAAAATAATGGTTAATATGCAGTTTGCATTTTCTTATGAGAGAATGATCTAAACCTGAATGTTATAGTGTAAATAGACTTACCTTAATGAAATAAAGCAATTTTGCCTATAAGGACTCATTTGCACGCAATTGTCGTGAAGCATGTAAAAACTGCTTGTCTGCGTTAAAATAATGGTTAATATGCAGTTTGCATTTTCTTATGAGAGAATGATCCAAACCTGAATGTTATAGTGTAAATAGACTTACCCTCATAAAATAAAGCAATTTTGCCTATAAAGACTCATTTGCACCTAATTGTCGTAAAGCATGTAATAACTGCTTGTATGCGTTAAAATAATGGTTAATATGCAGTTTGCATTTTCTTATGAGAGAATGATCCAAACCTGAATGTTATAGTGTAAATAGACTTACCTTTGTAAAATAAAGCAATTTTGCCTATAAGGACTCATTTGCACGCAATTGTCGTGAAGCATGTAAAAACTGCTTGTCTTCGTTAAAATAATGGTTAATATGCAGTTTGCATTTTCTTATGAGAAAATGATCCAAACCTGAATGTTATAGTGTAAATAGACTTACCTTTGTAAAATAAAGCAATTTTGCCTATAAGGACTCATTTGCACGCATTTGTCGTGAAGCATGTAAAAACTGCTTGTATGCGTTAAAATAATGGTTAATATGCAGTTTGCATTTTCTTATGAGAGAAAGATCCAAACCTGAATGTTATAGTGTAAATAGACTTACCTTCATGAAATAAAGCAATTTTGCCTATAAGTACTCATTTGCCCCTAATTGTCATAAAGCATGTAAAAACTGCTTGTATGCGTTAAAATAATGGTTAATATGCAGTTTGCATTTTCTTATGAGAGAATGATCCAAACCTGAATATATAGTGTAAATAGACTAACCCTCATGAAATAAAGCAATTTTGCCTATAAAGACTCATTTGCACCTAATTGTCGTAAAGCATGTAAAACTGCTTGTATGCGTTAAAATAATAGTTAATATGCAGTTTGCATTTTCTTATGAGAGAATGATCTAAACCTGAATGTTATAGTTTAAGTAAACTTACTTTTGTAAAATAAAGCAATTTTTCCTATAAGGACCCATTTGCACGCAATTGTCGTGAAGCATGTAAAAACTGCTTGTCTGCGTTAAAATAATGGTTAATATGCAGTTTGCATTTTCTTATGAGAGAATGATCCAAACCTGAATGTTATAGTGTAAATAGACTTACCCTCATAAAATAAAGCAATTTTGCCTATAAAGACTCATTTGAACCTAATTGTCGTAAAGCATGTAAAAACTGCTTGTCTGAGTTTGAATGATGGTTAATATGCAGTTTGCATTTTCTTATGAGAGAATGATCCAAACCTGAATGTTATAGTGTAAATAGACTTACCTTTGTAAAATAAAGCAATTTTGCCTATAAGGACTCATTTGCACGCATTTGTCGTGAAGCATGTAAAAACTGCTTGTCTGCGTTAAAATAATGGTTAATATGCAGTTTGCATTTTCGTATGAGAAAATGATCCAAACCTGAATGTTATAGTGTAAATAGACTTACCTTAATGAAATAAAGCAATTTTGCCTATAAGGACTCATTTGCCCCTAATTGTCATAAAGCATGTAAAAACTGCTTGTATGCGTTAAAATAATGGTTAAAATGCAGTTTGCATTTTCTTATGAGAGAATGATCCAAACCTGAATGTTATAGTGTAAATAGTCTTACCTTTGTAAAATAAAGCAATTTTGCCAATAAGGACTCATTTGCACGCAATTGTCGTGAAGCATGTAAAAACTACTTGTCTGCGTGAAAATGATAGTAAATATGCAGTTTTCATTTTCTTATGAGAGAATGATCCAAACCTGAATGCTATAGTGTAAATAGACTTACCCTCATGAAATAAAGCAATTTTGCCTATAAAGACTCATTTGCACCTAATTGTCTTAAGCATGTAAAAACTGCTTGTCTGCGTTTAAATAATGGTTAATATGCAGTTTGCATTTTCTTATGAGAGAATGATCCAAACCTGAATGATATAGTTAAAATAGACTTACCTTCATGAAATAAAGCAATTTTGCCTATAAGGACTCATTTGCCCCTAATTGTCATAAAGCATGTAAAAACTGCTTGTATGCGTTAAAATAATGGTTAAAATGCAGTTTGCATTTTCTTATGAGAGAATGATCCAAACCTGAATGTAATAGTGTAAATAGACTTACCTTTGTAAAATAAAGCAATTTTGCCTATAAGGACTCATTTGCACGCAATTGTCGTGAAGCATGTAAAAACTGCTTGTCTGCGTGAAAATGATAGTAAATATGCAGTTTGTATTTTCTTATGAGAGAATGATCCAAACCTGAATGTTATAGTGTAAATAGACTTATTCTCATGAAATAAAGCAATTTTGCCTATAAAGACTCATTTGCACCTAATTGTCGTAAAGCATGTAAAAACTGCTTGTCTGCGTTTAAATAATGGTTAATATACAGTTTGCATTTTCTTATGAGAGAAAGATCCAAACCTGAATGTTATAGTGTAAATAGACTTACCTTCATGAAATAAAGCAATTTTGCCTATACGTACTCATTTGCCGCTAATTGTCATAAAGCATGTAAAAACTGCTTGTATGCGTTAAAATAATGGTTAATATGCAGTTTGCATTTTCTTATGAGAGAAAGATCCAAACCTGAATGTTATAGTGTAAATAGACTTACCTTCATGAAATAAAGCAATTTTGCCTATAAGTACTCATTTGCCCCTAATTGTCATAAAGCATGTAAAAACTGCTTGTATGCGTTAAAATAATGGTTAATATGCAGTATGCATTTTCTTATGAGAGAATGATCCAAACCTGAATGTATAGTGTAAATAGACTAACCCTCATGAAATAAAGCAATTTTGCCTATAAAGACTCATTTGCACCTAATTGTCGTAAAGCATGTAAAAATTGCTTGTCTGCGTTAAAATAATGGTTAATATGCAGTTTGCATTTTCTTATGAGAGAATGATCCAAACCTGAATGTTATAGTGTAAATAGACTTACCTTTGTAAAATAAAGCAATTTTGCCTATAAGGACTCATTTGCACGCAATTGTCGTGAAGCATGTAAAAACTGCTTGTCTGCGTTAAAATAATGGTTAATATGCAGTTTGCATTTTCTTATGAGAAAATGATCCAAACCTGAATGTTATAATGTAAATAGACTTACCTTCATGAAATAAAGCAATTTTGCCTATAAGGACTCATTTGCCCTTAATTGTCATAAAGCATGTAAAAACTGCTTGTATGCGTTAAAATAATTGTTAATATGCAGTTTGCATTTTCTTATGAGAGAATGATCCAAACCTGAATATTATAGTGTAAATAGACTTACCTTTGTAAAATAAAGCAATTTTGCCTATAAGGACTCATTTGCACGCAATTGTCGTGAAGCATGTAAAAACTGCTTGTCTTCGTTAAAATAATGGTTAATATGCAGTTTGCATTTTCTTATGAGAAAATGATCCAAACCTGAATGTTATAGTGTAAATAGACTTACCTTTGTAAAATAAAGCAATTTTGCCTTTAAGGACTTATTTCCACCTAATTGTCGTAAAACATGTAAAAACTGCTTGTCTGCGTGAAAATGATAGTAATCATGCAGTTTGCATTTTCTTATGAGAGAATGATCCAAACCTGAATGTTATAGTGTAAATAGACTTACCCTGATGAAATAAAGCACTTTTGCCTATAAGGACTCATTTGCACCTAATTGTCGTAAAGCATGTAAAAACTGCTTGTAAGCGTTAAAATAATGGTTAATATGCAGTTTGCATTTTCTTATGAGAGAATGATCCAAACCTGAATGTTATAGTGAAAATAGACTTACCTTTGTAAAATAACGCAATTTTGCCTATAAGGACTCATTTGCACGCAATTGTCGTGAAGCATGTAAAAACTGCTTGTATGCGTTAAAATAATTGTTAATATGCAGTTTGCATTTTCTTATGAGAAAATGATCCAAACCTGAATATTATAGTGTAAATAGACTTACCTTTGTAAAATAAAGCAATTTTGCCTATAAGGACTCATTTGCACGCAATTGTCGTGAAGCATGTAAAAACTGCTTGTCTGCGTTAAAATAATGGTTAATATGCAGTTTGCATTTTCTTATGAGAAAATGATCCAAACCTGAATGTTATAGTGAAAGTAGACTTACCTTTGTGAAATAAAACAATTTTGCCTTTAAGGACTTATTTCCACCTAATTGTCGTAAAACATGTGAAAACTGCTTGTCTGCGTGAAAATGATAGTAAATATGCAGTTTGCATTTTCTTATGAGAGAATGATCCAAACCTGAATGTTATAGTGTAAATAGACTTACCCTCATGAAATAAAGCACTTTTGCCTATAAGGACTCATTTGCACCTAATTGTCGTAAAGCATGTAAAAACTGCTTGTCTGCGTTAAAATAATGGTTAATATGCAGTATGCATTTTCTTATGAGAGAATGATCCAAACCTGAATGTATAGTGTAAATAGACTAACCCTCATGAAATAAAGCAATTTTGCCTATAAAGACTCATTTGCACCTAATTGTCGTAAAGCATGTAAAAACTGCTCGTCTGCGTTAAAATAATGGTTAATATGCAGTTTGCATTTTCTTATGAGAGAATAATCCAAACCTGAATGTTATAGTGTAAATAGACTTACCTTTGTAAAATAAAGCAATTTTGCCTATAAGGACTCATTTGCACGCAATTGTCGTGAAGCATGTAAAAACTGCTTGTCTGCGTTAAAATAATGGTTAATATGCAGTTTGCATTTTCTTATGAGAAAATGATCCAAACCTGAATGTTATAGTGTAAATAGACTTACCTTAATGAAATAAAGCAATTTTGCCTATAAGGACTCATTTGCCCTTAATTGTCATAAAGCATGTAAAAACTGCTTGTATGCGTTAAAATAATTGTTAATATGCAGTTTGCATTTTCTTATGAGAGAATGATCCAAACCTGAATATTATAGTGTAAATAGACTTACCTTTGTAAAATAATGCAATTTTGCCTATAAGGACTCATTTGCACGCAATTGTCGTGAAGCATGTAAAAACTGCTTGTCTTCGTTAAAATAATGGTTAATATGCAGTTTGCATTTTCTTATGAGAAAATGATCCAAACCTGAATGTTATAGTGAAAGTAGACTTACCTTTGTGAAATAAAATAATTTTGCCTTTAAAGACTTATTTCCACCTAATTGTCGTAAAACATGTGAAAACTGCTTGTCTGCGTGAAAATGATAGTAAATATGCAGTTTGCATTTTCTTATGAGAGAATGATCCAAACCTGAATGTTATAGTGTAAATAGACTTACCCTCATGAAATAAAGCACTTTTGCCTATAAGGACTCATTTGCACCTAATTGTCGTAAAGCATGTAAAAACTGCTTGTCAGCGTTAAAATAATGGTTAATATGCAGTTTGCATTTTCTTATGAGAGAATGATCTAAACCTGAATGTTATAGTGTAAATAGACTTACCTTATTGAAATAAAGCAATTTTGCCTATAAGGACTCATTTGCACGCAATTGTCGTGAAGCATGTAAAAACTGCTTGTCTGCGTTAAAATAATGGTTAATATGCAGTTTGCATTTTCTTATGAGAGAATGATCCAAACCTGAATGTATAGTGTAAATAGACTAACCCTCATGAAATAAAGCAATTTTGCCTATAAAGACTCATTTGCACCTAATTGTCATAAAGCATGTAAAAACTGCTTGTCTGCGTTAAAATAATGGTTAATATGCAGTTTGCATTTTCTTATGAGAGAATGATCCAAACCTGAATGTTATAGTGTAAATAGATTTACCTTTTTTAAATAAAGCAATTTTGCCTATAAGGACTCATTTGCACGCAATTGTCGTGAAGCATGTAAAAACTGCTTTTCTGCGTGAAAATGATAGTAAATATGCAGTTTGCATTTTCTTATGAGAGAATGATCCAAACCTGAATGTTATAGTGTAAATAGACTTACCCTCATAAAATAAAGCAATTTTGCCTATAAAGACTCATTTGCACCTAATTGTCGTAAAGCATGTAATAACTGCTTGTATGCGTTAGAATAATGGTTAATATGCAGTTTGCATTTTCTTATGAGAGAATGATCCAAACCTGAATGTTATAGTGTAAATAGACTTACCTTTGTAAAATAAAGCAATTTTGCCTATAAGGACTCATTTGCACGCAATTGTCGTGAAGCATGTAAAAACTGCTTGTCTTCGTTAAAATAATGGTTAATATGCAGTTTGCATTTTCTTATGAGAAAATGATCCAAACCTGAATGTTATAGTGTAAATAGACTTACCTTTGTAAAATAAAGCAATTTTGCCTATAAGGACTCATTTGCACGCATTTGTCGTGAAGCATGTAAAAACTGCTTGTATGCGTTAAAATAATGGTTAATATGCAGTTTGCATTTTCTTATGAGAGAAAGATCCAAACCTGAATGTTATAGTGTAAATAGACTTACCTTCATGAAATAAAGCAATTTTGCCTATAAGTACTCATTTGCCCCTAATTGTCATAAAGCATGTAAAAACTGCTTGTATGCGTTAAAATAATGGTTAATATGCAGTTTGCATTTTCTTATGAGAGAATGATCCAAACCTGAATATATAGTGTAAATAGACTAACCCTCATGAAATAAAGCAATTTTGCCTATAAAGACTCATTTGCACCTAATTGTCGTAAAGCATGTAAAACTGCTTGTATGCGTTAAAATAATAGTTAATATGCAGTTTGCATTTTCTTATGAGAGAATGATCTAAACCTGAATGTTATAGTTTAAGTAAACTTACTTTTGTAAAATAAAGCAATTTTGCCTATAAGGACCCATTTGCACGCAATTGTCGTGAAGCATGTAAAAACTGCTTGTCTGCGTTAAAATAATGGTTAATATGCAGTTTGCATTTTCTTATGAGAGAATGATCCAAACCTGAATGTTATAGTGTAAATAGACTTACCCTCATAAAATAAAGCAATTTTGCCTATAAAGACTCATTTGAACCTAATTGTCGTAAAGCATGTAAAAACTGCTTGTCTGAGTTTGAATGATGGTTAATATGCAGTTTGCATTTTCTTATGAGAGAATGATCCAAACCTGAATGTTATAGTGTAAATAGACTTACCTTTGTAAAATAAAGCAATTTTGCCTATAAGGACTCATTTGCACGCATTTGTCGTGAAGCATGTAAAAACTGCTTGTCTGCGTTAAAATAATGGTTAATATGCAGTTTGCATTTTCGTATGAGAAAATGATCCAAACCTGAATGTTATAGTGTAAATAGACTTACCTTAATGAAATAAAGCAATTTTGCCTATAAGGACTCATTTGCCCCTAATTGTCATAAAGCATGTAAAAACTGCTTGTATGCGTTAAAATAATGGTTAAAATGCAGTTTGCATTTTCTTATGAGAGAATGATCCAAACCTGAATGTTATAGTGTAAATAGTCTTACCTTTGTAAAATAAAGCAATTTTGCCAATAAGGACTCATTTGCACGCAATTGTCGTGAAGCATGTACAAACTACTTGTCTGCGTGAAAATGATAGTAAATATGCAGTTTTCATTTTCTTATGAGAGAATGATCCAAACCTGAATGCTATAGTGTAAATAGACTTACCCTCATGAAATAAAGCAATTTTGCCTATAAAGACTCATTTGCACCTAATTGTCTTAAGCATGTAAAAACTGCTTGTCTGCGTTTAAATAATGGTTAATATGCAGTTTGCATTTTCTTATGAGAGAATGATCCAAACCTGAATGATATAGTGTAAATAGACTTACCTTCATGAAATAAAGCAATTTTGCCTATAAGGACTCATTTGCCCCTAATTGTCATAAAGCATGTAAAAACTGCTTGTATGCGTTAAAATAATGGTTAAAATGCAGTTTGCATTTTCTTATGAGAGAATGATCCAAACCTGAATGTAATAGTGTAAATAGACTTACCTTTGTAAAATAAAGCAATTTTGCCTATAAGGACTCATTTGCACGCAATTGTCGTGAAGCATGTAAAAACTGCTTGTCTGCGTGAAAATGATAGTAAATATGCAGTTTGTATTTTCTTATGAGAGAATGATCCAAACCTGAATGTTATAGTGTAAATAGACTTATTCTCATGAAATAAAGCAATTTTGCCTATAAAGACTCATTTGCACCTAATTGTCGTAAAGCATGTAAAAACTGCTTGTCTGCGTTTAAATAATGGTTAATATACAGTTTGCATTTTCTTATGAGAGAAAGATCCAAACCTGAATGTTATAGTGTAAATAGACTTACCTTCATGAAATAAAGCAATTTTGCCTATACGTACTCATTTGCCGCTAATTGTCATAAAGCATGTAAAAACTGCTTGTATGCGTTAAAATAATGGTTAATATGCAGTTTGCATTTTCTTATGAGAGAAAGATCCAAACCTGAATGTTATAGTGTAAATAGACTTACCTTCATGAAATAAAGCAATTTTGCCTATAAGTACTCATTTGCCCCTAATTGTCATAAAGCATGTAAAAACTGCTTGTATGCGTTAAAATAATGGTTAATATGCAGTATGCATTTTCCTATGAGAGAATGATCCAAACCTGAATGTATAGTGTAAATAGACTAACCCTCATGAAATGAGGCAATTTTGCCTATAAAGACTCATTTGCACCTAATTGTCGTAAAGCATGTAAAAACTGCTTGTCTGCGTTAAAATAATGGTTAATATGCAGTTTGCATTTTCTTATGAGAGAATGATCCAAACCTGAATGTTATAGTGTAAATAGACTTACCTTTTTAAAATAAAGCAATTTTGCCTATAAGGACTCATTTGCACGCAATTGTCGTGAAGCATGTAAAAACTGCTTGTCTGCGTTAAAATAATGGTTAATATGCAGTTTGCATTTTCTTATGAGAAAATGATCCAAACCTGAATGTTATAATGTAAATAGACTTACCTTCATGAAATAAAGCAATTTTGCCTATAAGGACTCATTTGCCCTTAATTGTCATAAAGCATGTAAAAACTGCTTGTATGCGTTAAAATAATTGTTAATATGCAGTTTGCATTTTCTTATGAGAGAATGATCCAAACCTGAATATTATAGTGTAAATAGACTTACCTTTGTAAAATAAAGCAATTTTGCCTATAAGGACTCATTTGCACGCAATTGTCGTGAAGCATGTAAAAACTGCTTGTCTTCGTTAAAATAATGGTTAATATGCAGTTTGCATTTTCTTATGAGAAAATGATCCAAACCTGAATGTTATAGTGTAAATAGACTTACCTTTGTAAAATAAAGCAATTTTGCCTTTAAGGACTTATTTCCACCTAATTGTCGTAAAACATGTAAAAACTGCTTGTCTGCGTGAAAATGATAGTAATCATGCAGTTTGCATTTTCTTATGAGAGAATGATCCAAACCTGAATGTTATAGTGTAAATAGACTTACCCTCATGAAATAAAGCACTTTTGCCTATAAGGACTCATTTGCACCTAATTGTCGTAAAGCATGTAAAAACTGCTTGTAAGCGTTAAAATAATGGTTAATATGCAGTTTGCATTTTCTTATGAGAGAATGATCCAAACCTGAATGTTATAGTGAAAATAGACTTACCTTTGTAAAATAACGCAATTTTGCCTATAAGGACTCATTTGCACGCAATTGTCGTGAAGCATGTAAAAACTGCTTGTCTTCGTTAAAATAATGGTTAATATGCAGTTTGCATTTTCTTATGAGAGAATGATCCAAACCTGAATGTTATAGTGTAAATAGACTTACCTTTGTAAAATAAAGCAATTTTGCCTATAAGGACTCATTTGCACGCAATTGTCGTGAAGCATGTAAAAACTGCTTGTCTGCGTTAAAATAATGGTTAATATGCAGTTTGCATTTTCTTATGAGAAAATGATCCAAACCTGAATGTTATAGTGAAAGTAGACTTACCTTTGTGAAATAAAACAATTTTGCCTTTAAGGACTTATTTCCACCTAATTGTCGTTAAACATGTGAAAACTGCTTGTCTGCGTGAAAATGATAGTAAATATGCAGTTTGCATTTTCTTATGAGAGAATGATCCAAACCTGAATGTTATAGTGTAAATAGACTTACCCTCATGAAATAAAGCACTTTTGCCTATAAGGACTCATTTGCACCTAATTGTCGTAAAGCATGTAAAAACTGCTTGTCAGCGTTAAAATAATGGTTAATATGCAGTTTGCATTTTCTTATGAGAGAATGATCTAAACCTGAATGTTATAGTGTAAATAGACTTACCTTAATGAAATAAAGCAATTTTGCCTATAAGGACTCATTTGCACGCAATTGTCGTGAAGCATGTAAAAACTGCTTGTCTGCGTTAAAATAATGGTTAATATGCAGTTTGCATTTTCTTATGAGAGAATGATCCAAACCTGAATGTTATAGTGTAAATAGACTTACCCTCATAAAATAAAGCAATTTTGCCTATAAAGACTCATTTGCACCTAATTGTCGTAAAGCATGTAATAACTGCTTGTATGCGTTAAAATAATGGTTAATATGCAGTTTGCATTTTCTTATGAGAGAATGATCCAAACCTGAATGTTATAGTGTAAATAGACTTACCTTTGTAAAATAAAGCAATTTTGCCTATAAGGACTCATTTGCACGCAATTGTCGTGAAGCATGTAAAAACTGCTTGTCTTCGTTAAAATAATGGTTAATATGCAGTTTGCATTTTCTTATGAGAAAATGATCCAAACCTGAATGTTATAGTGTAAATAGACTTACCTTTGTAAAATAAAGCAATTTTGCCTATAAGGACTCATTTGCACGCATTTGTCGTGAAGCATGTAAAAACTGCTTGTATGCGTTAAAATAATGGTTAATATGCAGTTTGCATTTTCTTATGAGAGAAAGATCCAAACCTGAATGTTATAGTGTAAATAGACTTACCTTCATGAAATAAAGCAATTTTGCCTATAAGTACTCATTTGCCCCTAATTGTCATAAAGCATGTAAAAACTGCTTGTATGCGTTAAAATAATGGTTAATATGCAGTTTGCATTTTCTTATGAGAGAATGATCCAAACCTGAATATATAGTGTAAATAGACTAACCCTCATGAAATAAAGCAATTTTGCCTATAAAGACTCATTTGCACCTAATTGTCGTAAAGCATGTAAAACTGCTTGTATGCGTTAAAATAATAGTTAATATGCAGTTTGCATTTTCTTATGAGAGAATGATCTAAACCTGAATGTTATAGTTTAAGTAAACTTACTTTTGTAAAATAAAGCAATTTTTCCTATAAGGACCCATTTGCACGCAATTGTCGTGAAGCATGTAAAAACTGCTTGTCTGCGTTAAAATAATGGTTAATATGCAGTTTGCATTTTCTTATGAGAGAATGATCCAAACCTGAATGTTATAGTGTAAATAGACTTACCCTCATAAAATAAAGCAATTTTGCCTATAAAGACTCATTTGAACCTAATTGTCGTAAAGCATGTAAAAACTGCTTGTCTGAGTTTGAATGATGGTTAATATGCAGTTTGCATTTTCTTATGAGAGAATGATCCAAACCTGAATGTTATAGTGTAAATAGACTTACCTTTGTAAAATAAAGCAATTTTGCCTATAAGGACTCATTTGCACGCATTTGTCGTGAAGCATGTAAAAACTGCTTGTCTGCGTTAAAATAATGGTTAATATGCAGTTTGCATTTTCGTATGAGAAAATGATCCAAACCTGAATGTTATAGTGTAAATAGACTTACCTTAATGAAATAAAGCAATTTTGCCTATAAGGACTCATTTGCCCCTAATTGTCATAAAGCATGTAAAAACTGCTTGTATGCGTTAAAATAATGGTTAAAATGCAGTTTGCATTTTCTTATGAGAGAATGATCCAAACCTGAATGTTATAGTGTAAATAGTCTTACCTTTGTAAAATAAAGCAATTTTGCCAATAAGGACTCATTTGCACGCAATTGTCGTGAAGCATGTACAAACTACTTGTCTGCGTGAAAATGATAGTAAATATGCAGTTTTCATTTTCTTATGAGAGAATGATCCAAACCTGAATGCTATAGTGTAAATAGACTTACCCTCATGAAATAAAGCAATTTTGCCTATAAAGACTCATTTGCACCTAATTGTCTTAAGCATGTAAAAACTGCTTGTCTGCGTTTAAATAATGGTTAATATGCAGTTTGCATTTTCTTATGAGAGAATGATCCAAACCTGAATGATATAGTGTAAATAGACTTACCTTCATGAAATAAAGCAATTTTGCCTATAAGGACTCATTTGCCCCTAATTGTCATAAAGCATGTAAAAACTGCTTGTATGCGTTAAAATAATGGTTAAAATGCAGTTTGCATTTTCTTATGAGAGAATGATCCAAACCTGAATGTAATAGTGTAAATAGACTTACCTTTGTAAAATAAAGCAATTTTGCCTATAAGGACTCATTTGCACGCAATTGTCGTGAAGCATGTAAAAACTGCTTGTCTGCGTGAAAATGATAGTAAATATGCAGTTTGTATTTTCTTATGAGAGAATGATCCAAACCTGAATGTTATAGTGTAAATAGACTTATTCTCCTGAAATAAAGCAATTTTGCCTATAAAGACTCATTTGCACCTAATTGTCGTAAAGCATGTAAAAACTGCTTGTCTGCGTTTAAATAATGGTTAATATACAGTTTGCATTTTCTTATGAGAGAAAGATCCAAACCTGAATGTTATAGTGTAAATAGACTTACCTTCATGAAATAAAGCAATTTTGCCTATACGTACTCATTTGCCGCTAATTGTCATAAAGCATGTAAAAACTGCTTGTATGCGTTAAAATAATGGTTAATATGCAGTTTGCATTTTCTTATGAGAGAAAGATCCAAACCTGAATGTTATAGTGTAAATAGACTTACCTTCATGAAATAAAGCAATTTTGCCTATAAGTACTCATTTGCCCCTAATTGTCATAAAGCATGTAAAAACTGCTTGTATGCGTTAAAATAATGGTTAATATGCAGTATGCATTTTCCTATGAGAGAATGATCCAAACCTGAATGTATAGTGTAAATAGACTAACCCTCATGAAATGAGGCAATTTTGCCTATAAAGACTCATTTGCACCTAATTGTCGTAAAGCATGTAAAAACTGCTTGTCTGCGTTAAAATAATGGTTAATATGCAGTTTGCATTTTCTTATGAGAGAATGATCCAAACCTGAATGTTATAGTGTAAATAGACTTACCTTTTTAAAATAAAGCAATTTTGCCTATAAGGACTCATTTGCACGCAATTGTCGTGAAGCATGTAAAAACTGCTTGTCTGCGTTAAAATAATGGTTAATATGCAGTTTGCATTTTCTTATGAGAAAATGATCCAAACCTGAATGTTATAATGTAAATAGACTTACCTTCATGAAATAAAGCAATTTTGCCTATAAGGACTCATTTGCCCTTAATTGTCATAAAGCATGTAAAAACTGCTTGTATGCGTTAAAATAATTGTTAATATGCAGTTTGCATTTTCTTATGAGAGAATGATCCAAACCTGAATATTATAGTGTAAATAGACTTACCTTTGTAAAATAAAGCAATTTTGCCTATAAGGACTCATTTGCACGCAATTGTCGTGAAGCATGTAAAAACTGCTTGTCTTCGTTAAAATAATGGTTAATATGCAGTTTGCATTTTCTTATGAGAAAATGATCCAAACCTGAATGTTATAGTGTAAATAGACTTACCTTTGTAAAATAAAGCAATTTTGCCTTTAAGGACTTATTTCCACCTAATTGTCGTAAAACATGTAAAAACTGCTTGTCTGCGTGAAAATGATAGTAATCATGCAGTTTGCATTTTCTTATGAGAGAATGATCCAAACCTGAATGTTATAGTGTAAATAGACTTACCCTCATGAAATAAAGCACTTTTGCCTATAAGGACTCATTTGCACCTAATTGTCGTAAAGCATGTAAAAACTGCTTGTAAGCGTTAAAATAATGGTTAATATGCAGTTTGCATTTTCTTATGAGAGAATGATCCAAACCTGAATGTTATAGTGAAAATAGACTTACCTTTGTAAAATAACGCAATTTTGCCTATAAGGACTCATTTGCACGCAATTGTCGTGAAGCATGTAAAAACTGCTTGTCTTCGTTAAAATAATGGTTAATATGCAGTTTGCATTTTCTTATGAGAGAATGATCCAAACCTGAATGTTATAGTGTAAATAGACTTACCTTTGTAAAATAAAGCAATTTTGCCTATAAGGACTCATTTGCACGCAATTGTCGTGAAGCATGTAAAAACTGCTTGTCTGCGTTAAAATAATGGTTAATATGCAGTTTGCATTTTCTTATGAGAAAATGATCCAAACCTGAATGTTATAGTGAAAGTAGACTTACCTTTGTGAAATAAAACAATTTTGCCTTTAAGGACTTATTTCCACCTAATTGTCGTTAAACATGTGAAAACTGCTTGTCTGCGTGAAAATGATAGTAAATATGCAGTTTGCATTTTCTTATGAGAGAATGATCCAAACCTGAATGTTATAGTGTAAATAGACTTACCCTCATGAAATAAAGCACTTTTGCCTATAAGGACTCATTTGCACCTAATTGTCGTAAAGCATGTAAAAACTGCTTGTCAGCGTTAAAATAATGGTTAATATGCAGTTTGCATTTTCTTATGAGAGAATGATCTAAACCTGAATGTTATAGTGTAAATAGACTTACCTTAATGAAATAAAGCAATTTTGCCTATAAGGACTCATTTGCACGCAATTGTCGTGAAGCATGTAAAAACTGCTTGTCTGCGTTAAAATAATGGTTAATATGCAGTTTGCATTTTCTTATGAGAGAATGATCCAAACCTGAATGTTATAGTGTAAATAGACTTACCCTCATAAAATAAAGCAATTTTGCCTATAAAGACTCATTTGCACCTAATTGTCGTAAAGCATGTAATAACTGCTTGTATGCGTTAAAATAATGGTTAATATGCAGTTTGCATTTTCTTATGAGAGAATGATCCAAACCTGAATGTTATAGTGTAAATAGACTTACCTTTGTAAAATAAAGCAATTTTGCCTATAAGGACTCATTTGCACGCAATTGTCGTGAAGCATGTAAAAACTGCTTGTCTTCGTTAAAATAATGGTTAATATGCAGTTTGCATTTTCTTATGAGAAAATGATCCAAACCTGAATGTTATAGTGTAAATAGACTTACCTTTGTAAAATAAAGCAATTTTGCCTATAAGGACTCATTTGCACGCATTTGTCGTGAAGCATGTAAAAACTGCTTGTATGCGTTAAAATAATGGTTAATATGCAGTTTGCATTTTCTTATGAGAGAAAGATCCAAACCTGAATGTTATAGTGTAAATAGACTTACCTTCATGAAATAAAGCAATTTTGCCTATAAGTACTCATTTGCCCCTAATTGTCATAAAGCATGTAAAAACTGCTTGTATGCGTTAAAATAATGGTTAATATGCAGTTTGCATTTTCTTATGAGAGAATGATCCAAACCTGAATATATAGTGTAAATAGACTAACCCTCATGAAATAAAGCAATTTTGCCTATAAAGACTCATTTGCACCTAATTGTCGTAAAGCATGTAAAACTGCTTGTATGCGTTAAAATAATAGTTAATATGCAGTTTGCATTTTCTTATGAGAGAATGATCTAAACCTGAATGTTATAGTTTAAGTAAACTTACTTTTGTAAAATAAAGCAATTTTTCCTATAAGGACCCATTTGCACGCAATTGTCGTGAAGCATGTAAAAACTGCTTGTCTGCGTTAAAATAATGGTTAATATGCAGTTTGCATTTTCTTATGAGAGAATGATCCAAACCTGAATGTTATAGTGTAAATAGACTTACCCTCATAAAATAAAGCAATTTTGCCTATAAAGACTCATTTGAACCTAATTGTCGTAAAGCATGTAAAAACTGCTTGTCTGAGTTTGAATGATGGTTAATATGCAGTTTGCATTTTCTTATGAGAGAATGATCCAAACCTGAATGTTATAGTGTAAATAGACTTACCTTTGTAAAATAAAGCAATTTTGCCTATAAGGACTCATTTGCACGCATTTGTCGTGAAGCATGTAAAAACTGCTTGTCTGCGTTAAAATAATGGTTAATATGCAGTTTGCATTTTCGTATGAGAAAATGATCCAAACCTGAATGTTATAGTGTAAATAGACTTACCTTAATGAAATAAAGCAATTTTGCCTATAAGGACTCATTTGCCCCTAATTGTCATAAAGCATGTAAAAACTGCTTGTATGCGTTAAAATAATGGTTAAAATGCAGTTTGCATTTTCTTATGAGAGAATGATCCAAACCTGAATGTTATAGTGTAAATAGTCTTACCTTTGTAAAATAAAGCAATTTTGCCAATAAGGACTCATTTGCACGCAATTGTCGTGAAGCATGTACAAACTACTTGTCTGCGTGAAAATGATAGTAAATATGCAGTTTTCATTTTCTTATGAGAGAATGATCCAAACCTGAATGCTATAGTGTAAATAGACTTACCCTCATGAAATAAAGCAATTTTGCCTATAAAGACTCATTTGCACCTAATTGTCTTAAGCATGTAAAAACTGCTTGTCTGCGTTTAAATAATGGTTAATATGCAGTTTGCATTTTCTTATGAGAGAATGATCCAAACCTGAATGCTATAGTGTAAATAGACTTACCCTCATGAAATAAAGCAATTTTGCCTATAAAGACTCATTTGCACCTAATTGTCGTAAAGCATGTAAAAACTGCTTGTCTGAGTTTGAATGATGGTTAATATGCAGTTTGCATTTTCTTATGAGAGAATGATCCAAACCTGAATGTTATAGTGTAAATAGACTTACCTTTGTAAAATAAAGCAATTTTGCCTATAAGGACTCATTTGCACGCAATTGTCGTGAAGCATGTAAAAACTGCTTGTCTGCGTGAAAATGATAGTAAATATGCAGTTTGTATTTTCTTATGAGAGAATGATCCAAACCTGAATGTTATAGTGTAAATAGACTTATTCTCATGAAATAAAGCAATTTTGCCTATAAAGACTCATTTGCACCTAATTGTCGTAAAGCATGTAAAAACTGCTTGTCTGCGTTTAAATAATGGTTAATATACAGTTTGCATTTTCTTATGAGAGAAAGATCCAAACCTGAATGTTATAGTGTAAATAGACTTACCTTCATGAAATAAAGCAATTTTGCCTATACGTACTCATTTGCCGCTAATTGTCATAAAGCATGTAAAAACTGCTTGTATGCGTTAAAATAATGGTTAATATGCAGTTTGCATTTTCTTATGAGAGAAAGATCCAAACCTGAATGTTATAGTGTAAATAGACTTACCTTCATGAAATAAAGCAATTTTGCCTATAAGTACTCATTTGCCCCTAATTGTCATAAAGCATGTAAAAACTGCTTGTATGCGTTAAAATAATGGTTAATATGCAGTATGCATTTTCCTATGAGAGAATGATCCAAACCTGAATGTATAGTGTAAATAGACTAACCCTCATGAAATGAGGCAATTTTGCCTATAAAGACTCATTTGCACCTAATTGTCGTAAAGCATGTAAAAACTGCTTGTCTGCGTTAAAATAATGGTTAATATGCAGTTTGCATTTTCTTATGAGAGAATGATCCAAACCTGAATGTTATAGTGTAAATAGACTTACCTTTTTAAAATAAAGCAATTTTGCCTATAAGGACTCATTTGCACGCAATTGTCGTGAAGCATGTAAAAACTGCTTGTCTGCGTTAAAATAATGGTTAATATGCAGTTTGCATTTTCTTATGAGAAAATGATCCAAACCTGAATGTTATAATGTAAATAGACTTACCTTCATGAAATAAAGCAATTTTGCCTATAAGGACTCATTTGCCCTTAATTGTCATAAAGCATGTAAAAACTGCTTGTATGCGTTAAAATAATTGTTAATATGCAGTTTGCATTTTCTTATGAGAGAATGATCCAAACCTGAATATTATAGTGTAAATAGACTTACCTTTGTAAAATAAAGCAATTTTGCCTATAAGGACTCATTTGCACGCAATTGTCGTGAAGCATGTAAAAACTGCTTGTCTTCGTTAAAATAATGGTTAATATGCAGTTTGCATTTTCTTATGAGAAAATGATCCAAACCTGAATGTTATAGTGTAAATAGACTTACCTTTGTAAAATAAAGCAATTTTGCCTTTAAGGACTTATTTCCACCTAATTGTCGTAAAACATGTAAAAACTGCTTGTCTGCGTGAAAATGATAGTAATCATGCAGTTTGCATTTTCTTATGAGAGAATGATCCAAACCTGAATGTTATAGTGTAAATAGACTTACCCTCATGAAATAAAGCACTTTTGCCTATAAGGACTCATTTGCACCTAATTGTCGTAAAGCATGTAAAAACTGCTTGTAAGCGTTAAAATAATGGTTAATATGCAGTTTGCATTTTCTTATGAGAGAATGATCCAAACCTGAATGTTATAGTGAAAATAGACTTACCTTTGTAAAATAACGCAATTTTGCCTATAAGGACTCATTTGCACGCAATTGTCGTGAAGCATGTAAAAACTGCTTGTCTTCGTTAAAATAATGGTTAATATGCAGTTTGCATTTTCTTATGAGAGAATGATCCAAACCTGAATGTTATAGTGTAAATAGACTTACCTTTGTAAAATAAAGCAATTTTGCCTATAAGGACTCATTTGCACGCAATTGTCGTGAAGCATGTAAAAACTGCTTGTCTGCGTTAAAATAATGGTTAATATGCAGTTTGCATTTTCTTATGAGAAAATGATCCAAACCTGAATGTTATAGTGAAAGTAGACTTACCTTTGTGAAATAAAACAATTTTGCCTTTAAGGACTTATTTCCACCTAATTGTCGTTAAACATGTGAAAACTGCTTGTCTGCGTGAAAATGATAGTAAATATGCAGTTTGCATTTTCTTATGAGAGAATGATCCAAACCTGAATGTTATAGTGTAAATAGACTTACCCTCATGAAATAAAGCACTTTTGCCTATAAGGACTCATTTGCACCTAATTGTCGTAAAGCATGTAAAAACTGCTTGTCAGCGTTAAAATAATGGTTAATATGCAGTTTGCATTTTCTTATGAGAGAATGATCTAAACCTGAATGTTATAGTGTAAATAGACTTACCTTAATGAAATAAAGCAATTTTGCCTATAAGGACTCATTTGCACGCAATTGTCGTGAAGCATGTAAAAACTGCTTGTCTGCGTTAAAATAATGGTTAATATGCAGTTTGCATTTTCTTATGAGAGAATGATCCAAACCTGAATGTATAGTGTAAATAGACTAACCCTCATGAAATAAAGCAATTTTGCCTATAAAGACTCATTTGCACCTAATTGTCATAAAGCATGTAAAAACTGCTTGTCTGCGTTAAAATGATGGTTAATATGCAGTTTGCATTTTCTTATGAGAGAATGATCCAAACCTGAATGTTATAGTGTAAATAGATTTACCTTTTTTAAATAAAGCAATTTTGCCTATAAGGACTCATTTGCACGCAATTGTCGTGAAGCATGTAAAAACTGCTTTTCTGCGTGAAAATGATAGTAAATATGCAGTTTGCATTTTCTTATGAGAGAATGATCCAAACCTGAATGTTATAGTGTAAATAGACTTACCCTCATAAAATAAAGCAATTTTGCCTATAAAGACTCATTTGCACCTAATTGTCGTAAAGCATGTAATAACTGCTTGTCTGAGTTTAAATGATGGTTATTATGCAGTTTGCATTTTCTTATGAGAGAATGATCCAAACCTGAATGTTATAGTGTAAATAGACTTACCTTTGTAAAATAAAGCAATTTTGCCTATAAGGACTCATTTGCACCCAATTGTCGTGAAGCATGTAAAAACTACTTGTCTGCGTTAAAATAATGGTTAATATGCAGTTTGTATTTTCTTATGAGAAAATGATCCAAACCTGAATTGTATAGTGTAAATAGACTTACCCTCATGAAATAAAGCAATTTTGCCTATAAAGACTTATTTGCACCTAATTGTCGTGAAGCATGTAAAAACTGCTTGTCTGCGTTAAAATAATGGTTAATATGCAGTTTGCATTTTCTTATGAGAGAATGATCCAAACCTGAATGTTATAGTGAAAATAGACTTACCTTTGTAAAATAGCGCAATTTTGCCTATAAGGACTCATTTGCACGCAATTGTCGTGAAGCATGTAAAAACTGCTTGTCAGCGTTAAAATAATGGTTATTATGCTTTTGCATTTTCTTATGAGAGAATGATCCAAACCTGAATGTTATAGTGTAAATAGACTTACCCTCAAGAAATAAAGCAATTTTGCCTATAAAGACTCATTTGCACCTAATTGTCATAAAGCATGTAAAAACTGCTTGTCTGCGTGAAAATGATAGTAAATATGCAGTTTGCATTTTCTTATGAAAGAATGATCCAAACCTGAATGTTATAGTGTAAATAGACTTACCCTCATGAAATAAAGCAATTTTGCCTATAAGGACTCATTTGCCCCTAATTGTCATAAAGCATGTAAAAACTGCTTGTATGCGTTAAAATAATTGTTAATATGCAGTTTGCATTTTCTTATGAGAGAATGATCCAAACCTGAATATTATAGTGTAAATAGACTTACCTTTGTAAAATAAAGCAATTTTGCCTATAAGGACACATTTGCACGCAATTGTCGTGACGCATGTAAAAACTGCTTGTCTGCGTGAAGATGATAGTAAATATGCAGTTTGCATTTTCTTATGAGAGAATGATCCAAACCTGAATGTTATAGTGTAAATAGACTTTGCTCATAAAATAAAGCAATTTTGCCTATAAAGACTCATTTGCACCTAATTGTCGTAAAGCATGTAAAAACTGCTTGTATGAGTGCAAAATAATAGTTAATATGCAGTTTGCATTTTCTTATGAGAGAATGATCCAAACCTGAATGTTATAGTGTAAATAGATTAACCTTTTTAAAATAAAGCAATTTTGCCTATAAGGACTCATTTGCACGCAATTGTCGTGAAGCATGTAAAAACTGCTTTTCTGAGTGAAAATGATAGTAAATATGCAGTTTGCATTTTCTTATGAGAGAATGATCTAAACCTGAATGTTATAGTTTAAGTAAACTTACCTTTGTAAAATAAAGCAATTTTGCCTATAAGGACTCATTTGCCCCTAATTGTCATAAAGCATGTAAAAACTGCTTGTATGCGTTAAAATAATGGTTAATATGCAGTTTGCATTTTCTTATGAGAGAATGATCCAAACCTGAATGTTATAGTGTAAATAGATTTACCTTTTTAAAATAAAGCAATTTTGCCTATAAGGACTCATTTGCACGCAATTGTCGTGAAGCATGTAAAAATTGCTTTTCTGCGTGAAAATGATAGTAAATATGCAGTTTGCATTTTCTTATGAGAGAATGATCCAAACATGAATGTTATAGTGTAAATAGACTTACCCTCATAAAATAAAGCAATTTTGCCTATAAAGACTCATTTGCACCTAATTGTCGTAAAGCATGTAAAAACTGCTTGTCTGAGTTTAAATGATGGTTATTATGCAGTTTGCATTTTCTCATGAGAGAATGATCCAAACCTGAATGTTATAGTGTAAATAGACTTACATTTGTAAAATAAAGCAATTTTGCCTATAAGGATTCATTTGCACCCAATTGTCGTGAAGCATGTAAAAACTGCTTGTCTGCGTTAAAACAATGGTTAATATGCAGTTTGCATTTTCTTATGAGAAAATGATCCAAACCTGAATGTTATAGTGTAAATAGACTTACCTTAATGAAATAAAGCAATTTTGCCTATAAGGACTCATTTGCCCCTAATTGTCATAAAGCATGTAAAAACTGCTTGTATGCGTTAAAATAATTGTTAATATGCAGTTTGCATTTTCTTATGAGAGAATGATCCAAACCTGAATATTATAGTGTCAATAGACTTACCTTGGTAAAATAAAGCAATTTTGCCTATAAGGACTCATTTGCACGCAATTGTCGTGAAGCATGTAAAAACTGCTTGTCTTCGTTAAAATAATGGTTAATATGCAGTTTGCATTTTCTTATGAGAAAATGATCCAAACCTGAATGTTATAGTGAAAGTAGACTTACCTTTGTGAAATAAAATAATTTTGCCTTTAAGGACTTATTTCCACCTAAATGTCGTAAAACATGTGAAAACTGCTTGTCTGCGTGAAAATGATAGTAAATATGCAGTTTGCATTTTCTTATGAGAGAATGATCCAAACCTGAATGTTATAGTGTAAATAGACTTACCCTCATGAAATAAAGCACTTTTGCCTATAAGGACTCATTTGCACCTAATTGTCGTAAAGCATGTAAAAACTGCTTGTCTGCGTTAAAATAATGGTTAATATGCAGTTTGCATTTTCTTATGAGAGAATGATCCAAACCTGAATGTTATAGTGTAAATAGATTTACCTTTTTTAAATAAAGCAATTTTGCCTATAAGGACTCATTTGCACGCAATTGTCGTGAAGCATGTAAAAACTGCTTTTCTGCGTGAAAATGATAGTAAATATGCAGTTTGCATTTTCTTATGAGAGAATGATCCAAACCTGAATGTTATAGTGTAAATAGACTTACCCTCATAAAATAAAGCAATTTTGCCTATAAAGACTCATTTGCCCCTAATTGTCATAAAGCATGTAAAAACTGCTTGTATGCGTTAAAATAATGGTTAAAATGCAGTTTGCATTTTCTTATGAGAGAATGATCCAAACCTGAATGTTATAGTGTAAATAGTCTTACCTTTGTAAAATAAAGCAATTTTGCCTATAAGGACTCATTTGCACGCAATTGTCGTGAAGCATGTAAAAACTGCTTGTCTTCGTTAAAATAATGGTTAATATGCAGTTTGCATTTTCTTATGAGAAAATGATCCAAACCTGAATGTTATAGTGAAAGTAGACTTACCTTTGTGAAATAAAATAATTTTGCCTATAAGGACTCATTTGCCCCTAATTGTCATAAAGCATGTAAAAACTGCTTGTATGCGTTAAAATAATGGTTAAAATGCAGTTTGCATTTTCTTATGAGAGAATGATCCAAACCTGAATGTTATAGTGTAAATAGTCTTACCTTTGTAAAATAAAGCAATTTTGCCAATAAGGACTCATTTGCACGCAATTGTCGTGAAGCATGTAAAAACTACTTGTCTGCGTGAAAATGATAGTAAATATGCAGTTTTCATTTTCTTATGAGAAAATGATCCAAACCTGAATGTTATAGTGAAAGTAGACTTACCTTTGTGAAATAAAATAATTTTGCCTATAAGGACTCATTTGCCCCTAATTGTCATAAAGCATGTAAAAACTGCTTGTATGCGTTAAAATAATGGTTAAAATGCAGTTTGGTTTTTCTTATGAGAGAATGATCCAAACCTGAATGTTATAGTGTAAATAGTCTTACCTTTGTAAAATAAAGCAATTTTGCCAATAAGGACTCATTTGCACGCAATTGTCGTGAAGCATGTAAAAACTACTTGTCTGCGTGAAAATGATAGTAAATATGCAGTTTTCATTTTCTTATGAGAGAATGATCCAAACCTGAATGCTATAGTGTAAATAGACTTACCCTCATGAAATAAAGCAATTTTGCCTATAAAGACTCATTTGCACCTAATTGTCTTAAGCATGTAAAAATTGCTTGTCTGCGTTTAAATAATGGTTAATATGCAGTTTGCATTTTCTTATGAGAGAATGATCCAAACCTGAATGATATAGTGTAAATAGACTTACCTTCATGAAATAAAGCAATTTTGCCTATAAGGACTCATTTGCCCCTAATTGTCATAAAGCATGTAAAAACTGCTTGTATGCGTTAAAATAATGGTTAAAATGCAGTTTGCATTTTCTTATGAGAGAATGATCCAAACCTGAATGTAATAGTGTAAATAGACTAACCTTTGTAAAATAAAGCAATTTGGCCTATAAGGACTCATTTGCACGCAATTGTCGTGAAGCATGTAAAAACTGCTTGTCTGCGTGAAAATGATAGTAAATATGCAGTTTGTATTTTCTTATGAGAGAATGATCCAAACCTAAATGTTATAGTGTAAATAGACTTATTCTCATGAAATAAAGCAATTTTGCCTATAAAGACTCATTTGCACCTAATTGTCTTAAGCATGTAAAAATTGCTTGTCTGCGTTAAAATAATGGTTAAAATGCAGTTTGCATTTTCTTATGAGAGAATGATCCAAACCTGAATATTATAGTGTAAATAGACTTACCTTTGTAAAATAATGCAATTTTGCCTATAAGGACTCATTTGCACGCAATTGTCGTGAAGCATGTAAAAACTGCTTGTCTTCGTTAAAATAATGGTTAATATGCAGTTTGCATTTTCTTATGAGAAAATGATCCAAACCTGAATGTTATAGTGAAAGTAGACTTACCTTTGTGAAATAAAATAATTTTGCCTTTAAAGACTTATTTCCACCTAATTGTCGTAAAACATGTGAAAACTGATTGTCTGCGTGAAAATGATAGTAAATATGCAGTTTGCATTTTCTTATGAGAGAATGATCCAAACCTGAATGTTATAGTGTAAATAGACTTACCCTCATGAAATAAAGCACTTTTGCCTATAAGGACTCATTTGCACCTAATTGTCGTAAAGCATGTAAAAACTGCTTGTCAGCGTTAAAATAATGGTTAATATGCAGTTTGCATTTTCTTATGAGAGAATGATCTAAACCTGAATGTTATAGTGTAAATAGACTTACCTTATTGAAATAAAGCAATTTTGCCTATAAGGACTCATTTGCACGCAATTGTCGTGAAGCATGTAAAAACTGCTTGTCTGCGTTAAAATAATGGTTAATATGCAGTTTGCATTTTCTTATGAGAGAATGATCCAAACCTGAATGTATAGTGTAAATAGACTAACCCTCATGAAATAAAGCAATTTTGCCTATAAAGACTCATTTGCACCTAATTGTCATAAAGCATGTAAAAACTGCTTGTCTGCGTTAAAATAATGGTTAATATGCAGTTTGCATTTTCTTATGAGAGAATGATCCAAACCTGAATGTTATAGTGTAAATAGATTTACCTTTTTTAAATAAAGCAATTTTGCCTATAAGGACTCATTTGCACGCAATTGTCGTGAAGCATGTAAAAACTGCTTTTCTGCGTGAAAATGATAGTAAATATGCAGTTTGCATTTTCTTATGAGAGAATGATCCAAACCTGAATGTTATAGTGTAAATAGACTTACCCTCATAAAATAAAGCAATTTTGCCTATAAAGACTCATTTGCACCTAATTGTCGTAAAGCATGTAATAACTGCTTGTATGCGTTAAAATAATGGTTAATATGCAGTTTGCATTTTCTTATGAGAGAATGATCCAAACCTGAATGTTATAGTGTAAATAGACTTACCTTTGTAAAATAAAGCAATTTTGCCTATAAGGACTCATTTGCACGCAATTGTCGTGAAGCATGTAAAAACTGCTTGTCTTCGTTAAAATAATGGTTAATATGCAGTTTGCATTTTCTTATGAGAAAATGATCCAAACCTGAATGTTATAGTGTAAATAGACTTACCTTTGTAAAATAAAGCAATTTTGCCTATAAGGACTCATTTGCACGCATTTGTCGTGAAGCATGTAAAAACTGCTTGTATGCGTTAAAATAATGGTTAATATGCAGTTTGCATTTTCTTATGAGAGAAAGATCCAAACCTGAATGTTATAGTGTAAATAGACTTACCTTCATGAAATAAAGCAATTTTGCCTATAAGTACTCATTTGCCCCTAATTGTCATAAAGCATGTAAAAACTGCTTGTATGCGTTAAAATAATGGTTAATATGCAGTTTGCATTTTCTTATGAGAGAATGATCCAAACCTGAATATATAGTGTAAATAGACTAACCCTCATGAAATAAAGCAATTTTGCCTATAAAGACTCATTTGCACCTAATTGTCGTAAAGCATGTAAAACTGCTTGTATGCGTTAAAATAATAGTTAATATGCAGTTTGCATTTTCTTATGAGAGAATGATCTAAACCTGAATGTTATAGTTTAAGTAAACTTACTTTTGTAAAATAAAGCAATTTTGCCTATAAGGACCCATTTGCACGCAATTGTCGTGAAGCATGTAAAAACTGCTTGTCTGCGTTAAAATAATGGTTAATATGCAGTTTGCATTTTCTTATGAGAGAATGATCCAAACCTGAATGTTATAGTGTAAATAGACTTACCCTCATAAAAAAAAGCAATTTTGCCTATAAAGACTCATTTGAACCTAATTGTCGTAAAGCATGTAAAAACTGCTTGTCTGAGTTTGAATGATGGTTAATATGCAGTTTGCATTTTCTTATGAGAGAATGATCCAAACCTGAATGTTATAGTGTAAATAGACTTACCTTTGTAAAATAAAGCAATTTTGCCTATAAGGACTCATTTGCACGCAATTGTCGTGAAGCATGTAAAAACTGCTTGTCTGCGTTAAAATAATGGTTAATATGCAGTTTGCATTTTCGTATGAGAAAATGATCCAAACCTGAATGTTATAGTGTAAATAGACTTACCTTAATGAAATAAAGCAATTTTGCCTATAAGGACTCATTTGCCCCTAATTGTCATAAAGCATGTAAAAACTGCTTGTATGCGTTAAAATAATGGTTAAAATGCAGTTTGCATTTTCTTATGAGAGAATGATCCAAACCTGAATGTTATAGTGTAAATAGTCTTACCTTTGTAAAATAAAGCAATTTTGCCAATAAGGACTCATTTGCACGCAATTGTCGTGAAGCATGTACAAACTACTTGTCTGCGTGAAAATGATAGTAAATATGCAGTTTTCATTTTCTTATGAGAGAATGATCCAAACCTGAATGCTATAGTGTAAATAGACTTACCCTCATGAAATAAAGCAATTTTGCCTATAAAGACTCATTTGCACCTAATTGTCTTAAGCATGTAAAAACTGCTTGTCTGCGTTTAAATAATGGTTAATATGCAGTTTGCATTTTCTTATGAGAGATTGATCCAAACCTGAATGATATAGTGTAAATAGACTTACCTTCATGAAATAAAGCAATTTTGCCTATAAGGACTCATTTGCACGCAATTGTCGTGAAGCATGTAAAAACTGCTTGTCTGCGTGAAAATGATAGTAAATATGCAGTTTGTATTTTCTTATGAGAGAATGATCCAAACCTGAATGTTATAGTGTAAATAGACTTATTCTCATGAAATAAAGCAATTTTGCCTATAAAGACTCATTTGCACCTAATTGTCGTAAAGCATGTAAAAACTGCTTGTATGCGTTAAAATAATGGTTAATATGCAGTTTGCATTTTCTTATGAGAGAAAGATCCAAACCTGAATGTTATAGTGTAAATAGACTTACCTTCATGAAATAAAGCAATTTTGCCTATAAGTACTCATTTGCCCCTAATTGTCATAAAGCATGTAAAAACTGCTTGTATGCGTTAAAATAATGGTTAATATGCAGTATGCATTTTCCTATGAGAGAATGATCCAAACCTGAATGTATAGTGTAAATAGACTAACCCTCATGAAATGAGGCAATTTTGCCTATAAAGACTCATTTGCACCTAATTGTCGTAAAGCATGTAAAAACTGCTTGTCTGCGTTAAAATAATGGTTAATATGCAGTTTGCATTTTCTTATGAGAGAATGATCCAAACCTGAATGTTATAGTGTAAATAGACTTACCTTTGTAAAATAAAGCAATTTTGCCTATAAGGACTCATTTGCACGCAATTGTCGTGAAGCATGTAAAAACTGCTTGTCTGCGTTAAAATAATGGTTAATATGCAGTTTGCATTTTCTTATGAGAAAATGATCCAAACCTGAATGTTATAATGTAAATAGACTTACCTTCATGAAATAAAGCAATTTTGCCTATAAGGACTCATTTGCCCTTAATTGTCATAAAGCATGTAAAAACTGCTTGTATGCGTTAAAATAATTGTTAATATGCAGTTTGCATTTTCTTATGAGAGAATGATCCAAACCTGAATATTATAGTGTAAATAGACTTACCTTTGTAAAATAAAGCAATTTTGCCTATAAGGACTCATTTGCACGCAATTGTCGTGAAGCATGTAAAAACTGCTTGTCTTCGTTAAAATAATGGTTAATATGCAGTTTGCATTTTCTTATGAGAAAATGATCCAAACCTGAATGTTATAGTGTAAATAGACTTACCTTTGTAAAATAAAGCAATTTTGCCTTTAAGGACTTATTTCCACCTAATTGTCGTAAAACATGTAAAAACTGCTTGTCTGCGTGAAAATGATAGTAATCATGCAGTTTGCATTTTCTTATGAGAGAATGATCCAAACCTGAATGTTATAGTGTAAATAGACTTACCCTCATGAAATAAAGCACTTTTGCCTATAAGGACTCATTTGCACCTAATTGTCGTAAAGCATGTAAAAACTGCTTGTAAGCGTTAAAATAATGGTTAATATGCAGTTTGCATTTTCTTATGAGAGAATGATCCAAACCTGAATGTTATAGTGTAAATAGACTTACCTTTGTAAAATAAAGCAATTTTGCCTATAAGGACTCATTTGCACGCAATTGTCGTGAAGCATGTAAAAACTGCTTGTCTGCGTTAAAATAATGGTTAATATGCAGTTTGCATTTTCTTATGAGAAAATGATCTAAACCTGATTGTTATAATGTAAATAGACTTACCTTCATGAAATTAAGCAATTTTGCCTATAAGGACTCATTTGCCCTTAATTGTCATAAAGCATGTAAAAACTGCTTGTATGCGTTAAAATAATTGTTAATATGCAGTTTGCATTTTCTTATGAGAGAATGATCCAAACCTGAATATTATAGTGTAAATAGACTTACCTTTGTAAAATAAAGCAATTTTGCCTATAAGGACTCATTTGCACGCAATTGTCGTGAAGCATGTAAAAACTGCTTGTCTTCGTTAAAATAATGGTTAATATGCAGTTTGCATTTTCTTATGAGAAAATGATCCAAACCTGAATGTTATAGTGTAAATAGACTTACCTTTGTAAAATAAAGCAATTTTGCCTTTAAGGACTTATTTCCACCTAATTGTCGTAAAACATGTAAAAACTGCTTGTCTGCGTGAAAATGATAGTAATCATGCAGTTTGCATTTTCTTATGAGAGAATGATCCAAACCTGAATGTTATAGTGTAAATAGACTTACCCTCATGAAATAAAGCACTTTTGCCTATAAGGACTCATTTGCACCTAATTGTCGTAAAGCATGTAAAAACTGCTTGTCAGCGTTAAAATAATGGTTAATATGCAGTTTGCATTTTCTTATGAGAGAATGATCCAAACCTGAATGTTATAGTGAAAATAGACTTACCTTTGTAAAATAACGCAATTTTGCCTATAAGGACTCATTTGCACGCAATTGTCGTGAAGCATGTAAAAACTGCTTGTCTTCGTTAAAATAATGGTTAATATGCAGTTTGCATTTTCTTATGAGAGAATGATCCAAACCTGAATGTTATAGTGTAAATAGACTTACCTTTGTAAAATAAAGCAATTTTGCCTATAAGGACTCATTTGCACGCAATTGTCGTGAAGCATGTAAAAACTGCTTGTCTGCGTTAAAATAATGGTTAATATGCAGTTTGTATTTTCTTATGAGAAAATGATCCAAACCTGAATGTTATAGTGAAAGTAGACTTACCTTTGTGAAATAAAACAATTTTGCCTTTAAGGACTTATTTCCACCTAATTGTCGTAAAACATGTGAAAACTGCTTGTCTGCGTGAAAATGATAGTAAATATGCAGTTTGCATTTTCTTATGAGAGAATGATCCAAACCTGAATGTTATAGTGTAAATAGACTTACCCTCATGAAATAAAGCACTTTTGCCTATAAGGACTCATTTGCACCTAATTGTCGTAAAGCATGTAAAAACTGCTTGTCTGCGTTAAAATAATGGTTAATATGCAGTTTGCATTTTCTTATGAGAGAATGATCCAAACCTGAATGTATAGTGCAAATAGACTAACCCTCATGAAATAAAGCAATTTTGCCTATAAAGACTCATTTGCACCTAATTGTCGTAAAGCATGTAAAAACTGCTTGTCTGCGTTAAAATAATGGTTAATATGCAGTTTGCATTTTCTTATGAGAGAATGATCTAAACCTGAATGTTATAGTTTAAGTAAACTTACCTTTGTAAAATAAAGCAATTTTGCCTATAAGGACTCATTTGCCCCTAATTGTCATAAAGCATGTAAAAACTGCTTGTATGCGTGCAAAATAATAATAGTTAATATGCAGTTTGCATTTTCTTATGAGAGAATGATCCAAACCTGAATGTTATAGTGTAAATAGATTTACCTTTTTAAAATAAAGCAATTTTGCCTATAAGGACTCATTTGCACGCAATTGTCGTGAAGCATGTAAAAATTGCTTTTCTGCGTGAAAATGATAGTAAATATGCAGTTTGCATTTTCTTATAAGAGAATGATCCAAACATGAATGTTATAGTGTAAATAGACTTACCCTCATAAAATTAAGCAATTTTGCCTATAAAGACTCATTTGCACCTAATTGTCGTAAAGCATGTAAAAACTGCTTGTCTGAGTTTAAATGATGATTATTATGCAGTTTGCATTTTCTCATGAGAGAATGATCCAAACCTGAATGTTATAGTGTAAATAGACTTACATTTGTAAAATAAAGCAATTTTGCCTATAAGGACTCATTTGCACCCAATTGTCGTGAAGCATGTAAAAACTGCTTGTCTGCGTTAAAACAATGGTTAATATGCAGTTTGCATTTTCTTATGAGAAAATGATCCAAACCTGAATGTTATAGTGAAAGTAGACTTACCTTTGTGAAATAAAATAATTTTGCCTTTAAGGACTTATTTCCACCTAATTGTCATTTACACTATTACATTCAGGTTTGAATCTTTATCTCATAAGAAAATGCCAACTGCATATTAACCATCATTTAAACGCAGACAAGCAGTTTTTACATGCTTTACGACAATTAGGTGCAAATGAGTCTTTATAGGCAAAATTGCTTTATTTCATGAGGGTAAGTCTATTTACACTATAACATTCAGGTTTGGATCATTCTTTCATAAGAAAATGCAAACTGCATATTTACTATCATTTTCACGCAGACAAGCAGTTTTTACATGCTTTATGACAATTAGGTGCAAATGAGTCTTTATAGGCAAAATTGCTTTATTTCTTGAGGGTAAGTCTATTTACACTATAACATTCAGGTTTGGATCATTCTCTCATAAGAAAATGCAAAAGCATAATAACCATTATTTTAACGCTGACAAGCAGTTTTTACATGCTTCACGACAATTGCGTGCAAATGAGTCCTTATAGGCAAAATTGCGCTATTTTACAAAGGTAAGTCTATTTTCACTATAACATTCAGGTTTGGATCATTCTCTCATAAGAAAATGCAAACTGCATATTAACCATTATTTAAACGCAGACAAGCAGTTTTTACATGCTTTACGACAATTAGGTGCAAATAAGTCTTTATAGGCAAAATTGCTTTATTTCATGAGGGTAAGTCTATTTACACTATAACATTCAGGTTTGGATCATTCTCTCATAAGAAAATGCAAACTGCATATTAACCACTAATTTAACGCTACAAGCAGTTTTTACATGCTTTACGACAATTAGGTGCAAATGAGTCCTTATAGGCAAAAGTGCTTTATTTCATGAGGGTAAGTCTATTTACACTATAACATTCAGGTTTGGATCATACTCTCATAAGAAAATGCAAACTGCATATTAACAATTATTTTAACGCTGACAAGCAGTTTTTACATGCTTCACGACATTTGCGTGCAAATGAGTCCTTATAGGCAAAATTGCGCTATTTTACAAAGGTAAGTCTATTTTCACTATAACATTCAGGTTTGGATCATTCTCTCATAAGAAAATGCAAACTGCATATTAACCATCATTTAAACCCAGACAAGCAGTTTTTACATGCTTTACGACAATTAGGTGCAAATGAGTCTTTATAGGCAAAATTGCTTTATTTCATGAGGGTAAGTCTATTTACACTATAACATTCAGGTTTGGATCATTCTCTCATAAGAAAATGCAAACTGCATATTTACTATCATTTTCACGCAGACAAGCAGTTTTTACATGCTTTATGACAATTAGGTGCAAATGAGTCTTTATAGGCAAAATTGCTTTATTTAACAAAGGTAAGTCTATTTACACTAAAACATTCAGGTTTGGATCATTCTCTCATAAGAAAATGCAAACTGCATATTAACCATCATTTAAACGCAGACAAGCAGTTTTTACATGCTTTACGACAATTAGGTGCAAATGAGTCTTTATAGGCAAAATTGCTTTATTTCATGAGGGTAAGTCTATTTACACTATAACATTCAGGTTTGGATCATTCTCTCATAAGAAAATGCAAACTGCATATTTACTATCATTTTCACGCAGACAAGCAGTTTTTACATGCTTTATGACAATTAGGTGCAAATGAGTCTTTATAGGCAAAATTGCTTTATTTCTTGAGGGTAAGTCTATTTACACTATAACATTCAGGTTTGGATCATTCTCTCCTAAGAAAATGCAAAAGCATAATAACCATTATTTTAACGCTGACAAGCAGTTTTTACATGCTTCACGACAATTGCGTGCAAATGAGTCCTTATAGGCAAAATTGCGCTATTTTACAAAGGTAAGTCTATTTTCACTATAACATTCAGGTTTGGATCATTCTCTCATAAGAAAATGCAAACTGCATATTAACCATTATTTTAACGCAGACAAGCAGTTTTTACATGCTTCACGACAATTGCGTGCAAATGAGTCCTTATAGGCAAAATTGCTTTATTTTACAAAGGTAAGTCTATTTACACTATAACATTCAGGTTTGGATCATTCTCTCATAAGAAAATGCAAACTGCATATTAACCATTATTTTAACGCTGACAAGCAGTTTTTACATGTTTACGACAATTAGGTGCAAATGAGTCCTTATAGGCAAAATTGCTTTATTTCATGAGGGTAAGTCTATCTACACTATAACATTCAGGTTTGGATCAATAATTTCTCATAAGAAAATGCAAACTGCATATTTACTATCATCTTCACGCAGACAAGCAGTTTTTACGAGCTTCACGACAATTGCGTGCAAATGTGTCCTTATAGGCAAAATTGCTTTATTTTACAAAGGTAAGTCTATTTACACTATACCATTCAGGTTTGGATCATTCTCTCATAAGAAAATGCAAACTGCATGTTAACCATAATTTTAAAGCATACAAGCAGTTTTTACATGCTTTATGACAATTAGGTGCAAATGAGTCCTTATAGGCAAAATTGCTTTATTTCATGAGGGTAAGTCTATTTACACTATAACATTCAGGTTTGGATCATTCTCTCATAAGAAAATGCAAACTGCATATTTATTATCATTTAAACGCAGACAAGCAGTTTTAACATGCTTTACGACAATTAGGTGCAAATGAGTCTTTATGGGCAAAATTGCTTTATTTTATGAGGGTAAGTCTATTTACACTATACAATTCAGGTTTGGATCATTCTCTCATAAGAAAATGCAAACTGCATATTAACCATTATTTTAACGCAGACAAGCAGTTTTTACATGCTTCACGACAATTGCGTGCAAATGAGTCCTTATAGGCAAAATTGCTTTATTTTACAAAGGTAAGTCTATTTTAACAATAACATTCAGGTTTGGATCATTCTCTCATAAGAAAATGCAAACTGCATATTATACATTATTTTAACGCATACAAGCAGTTTTTACATGCTTTATGACAATTAGGGGCAAATGAGTCCTTTTAGGCAAAATTGCTTTATTTCATGAGGGTAAGTCTATTTGCACTATAACATTCAGGTTTGGATCATTCTCTCATAAGAAAATGCAAACTGCATATTAACCATTATTTTAACGCAGACAAGCAGTTTTTACATGCTTCACGACAATTGCGTGCAAATGAGTCCTTATAGGCAAAATTGCTTTATTTTACAAAGGTAAGTCTATTTACAGGAATAACATTCAGGTTTGGATCATTCTCTCATAAGAAAATGCAAACTGCATATTAACCATTATTTTAACGCATACAAGCAGTTTTTACATGCTTTATGACAATTAGGGGCAAATGAGTCTTTATAGGCAAAATTGCTTTATTTCATGAAGGAAAGTCTATTTGCACTATAACATTCAGGTTTGGATCATTCTCTCATAAGAAAATGCAAACTGCATATTATACATTATTTTAACGCATACAAGCAGTTTTTACATGTTTTACGACAATTAGGTGGAAATAAGTCCTTATAGGTAAAATTGCTTTATTTCATAAGGGTAAGTCTATTTACACTATAACATTCAGGTTTGGATCATTAATTTCTCATAAGAAAATGCAAACTGCATATTTACTATCATCTTCACGCAGACAAGCAGTTTTTACATGCTTTACGACAATTAGGTGCAAATGAGTCCTTATAGGCAAAATTGCTTAATTTCACAAAGGTAAGTTTATTTACACTATAACATTCAGGTTTGGATCATTCTCTCACAAGAAAATGCAAACTGCATATTAACTATTATTTTAACGCATACAAGCAGTTTTTACATGCTTTACGACAATTAGGTGCAAATGAGTCCTTATAGGCAAAATTGCTTTACTTCATGAGGGTAAGTCTATTTACACTATAACATTCAGGTTTGGATCATTTATTTCTCATAAGAAAATGCAAACTGCATATTTACTATCATCTTCACGCAGACAAGCAGTTTTTACATGCTTTACGACAATTAGGTGCAAATGAGTCCTTATAGGTAAAATTGCTTTATTTCATGAGGGTAAGTCTATTTACACTATAACATTCAGGTTTGGATCATTAATTTCTCATAAGAAAATGCAAACTGCATATTTACTATCATCTTCACGCAGACAAGCAGTTTTTACATGCTTTACGACAATTAGGTGCAAATGAGTCCTTATAGGCAAAACTGCTTAATTTCACAAAGGTAAGTTTATTTACACTATAACATTCAGGTTTGGATCATTCTCTCACAAGAAAATGCAAACTGCATATTAACTATTATTTTAACGCATACAAGCAGTTTTTACATGCTTTATGACAATTAGGTGCAAATGAGTCCTTATAGGCAAAATTGCTTTATTTCATGAGGATAAGTCTATTTACACTATAATATTCAGGTTTGGATCATTCTCTCTTAAGAAAATGCAAACTGAATATTGACTATCATTTTCACGCAGTCAAGCAGTTTTTACATGGTAAACGACAATTAGCTGCAAATAAGTCCTTAAAAGCAAAATTGTTTTATTTCACAAAGATAAGTCTACTTTCATTATAACATTCAGGTTTGGATTATTCTCTCAAAAGAAAATGCAAACTGCATATTAACCATTATTTTAACGCAGACAAGCAGTTTTTACATGCTTCACGACAATTGCGTGCAAATAAGTCCTTATAGGCAAAATTGCTTTATTTTACAAAGGTAAGTCTATTTACACTATAACATTCAGGTTTGGATCATTCTCTCATAAGAAAATGCAAACTGCATATTAACAATTATTTTAACGCATACAAGCAGTTTTTACATGCTTTATGACAATTAGGGGCAATTGAGTCCTTATAGGCAAAATTGCTTTATTTCATAAAGGTAAGTCTATTTACACTATAACATTCAGGTTTGGATCATTCTCTCATAAGAAAATGCAAACTGCATATTAACCATTATTTTAACGCATACAAGCAGTTTTTACATACTTTATGACAATTAGGGGCAAATGGGTCCTTATAGGCAAAATTGCTTTATTTTATGAAGGTTAGTCTATTTACACTATAACATTCAGGTTTGGATTATTCTCTCATAAGAAAATGCAAACTGCATATTAACCATTATTTTAACGCAGACAAGCAGTTTTTACATGCTTTACGACAATTAGGTGCAAATGAGTCCTTATAGGCAAAATTGTTTATTTCACAAAGGTAAGTTTACTTACACTATAACATTCAGGTTTAGATCATTCTCTCACAAGAAAATGCAAACTGCATTTTAACTGTTATTTTAACGCATACAAGCAGTTTTTACATGCTTTATGACAATTAGGTGCAAATGAGTCCTTATAGGCAAAATTGCTTTATTTCATGAGGATAAGTCTATTTACACTATAACATTCAGGTTTGGATCATTCTCTCATAAGAAAATGCAAACTGAATATTGACTATCATTTTCACGCAGACAAGCAGTTTTTACATGGTTTACGACAATTAGGTGCAAATAAGTCCTTAAAAGCAAAATTGTTTCATTTCACAAAGGTAAGTCTACTTTCACTATAACATTCAGGTTTGGATCATTCTCTCATAAGAAAATGCAAACTGCATATTAACCATTATTTTAACGCAGACAAGCAGTTTTTACATGCTTCACGACAATTGCGTGCAAATGAGTCCTTATAGGCAAAATTGCTTTATTTTACAAAGGTAAGTCTATTTACACTATAACATTCAGGTTTGGATCATTCTCTCATAAGAAAATGCAAACTGCATATTAACCATTATTTAAACGCAGACAAGCAGTTTTTACATGCTTTACGACAATTAGGTGCAAATGAGTCTTTAAAGGCAGAATTGCTTTATTTCATGAGGGTAAGTCTGTTTACACTATAACATTCAGGTTTGGATCATTCTCTCATAAGAAAATGCAAACTGCATATTTACTATCATTTTCACGCAGACAAGCAGTTTTTACATGCTTCACGACAATTGCGTGCAAATGAGTCCTTATAGGCAAAATTGCTTTTTTTACAAAGGTAAGTCTCTTTACACTATAACATTCAGGTTTGGATCATTCTCTCATAAGAAAATGCAAACTGCATATTAACCATTATTTTAACGCAGACAAGCAGTTTTTACATGCTTCACGACAATTGCGTGCAAATGAGTCCTTATAGGCAAAATTGCTTTATTTAATGAGGGTAAGTCTATTTACACTATAACATTCAGGTTTGGATTATTCTCTCATAAGAAAATGCCAACTGCATATTTACTATCATTTTAACGCATACAAGCAGTTTTTACATGCTTTACGACAATTAGGTGCAAATGAGTCTTTATAGGCAAAATTGCTTTATTTCATGAGGGTAAGTCTATTTACACTATAACATTCAGGTTTGGATCATTCTCTCATAAGAAAATGCAAACTGTATATTAACCATTATTTTAACGCAGACAAGCAGTGTTTACATGCTTCACAATTGCGTGCAAATGAGTCCTTATAGGCAAAATTGCTTTATTTTACAAAGGTAAGTCTATTTTAACTATACCATTCAGGTTTGGATCATTCTCTCATAAGAAAATGCAAACTGCATATTTACCATCATTTAAACGCAGACAAGCAGTTTTTACATGCTTTACGACAATTAGGTGCAAATGAGTCTTTATAGGCAAAATTGCTTTATTTTATGAGGGTAAGTCTATTTACACTATAACATTCAGGTTTGGATCATTCTCTCGTAAGAAAATGCAAACTGCATATTAACCATTATTTTAACGCAGACAAGCAGTTTTTACATGCTTCACGACAATTGCGTGCAAATGAGTCCTTATAGGCAAAATTGCTTTATTTTACAAAGGTAAGTCTATTTTAACTATAACATTCAGGTTTGGATCATTCTCTCATAAGAAAATGCAAACTGCATATTATACATTATTTTAACGCATACAAGCAGTTTTTACGTGCTTTATGACAATTAGGGGCAAATGAGTCCTTATAGGCAAAATTGCTTTATTTCATGAGGGTAAGTCTATTTGCACTATAACATTCAGGTTTGGATCATTCTCTCATAAGAAAATGCAAACTGCATATTAACCATTGTTTTAACGCAGACAAGCAGTTTTTACATGCTTCACGACAATTGCGTGCAAATGAGTCCTTATAGGCAAAATTGCTTTTTTTACAAAGGTAAGTCTCTTTACACTATAACATTCAGGTTTGGATCATTCTCTCATAAGAAAATGCAAACTGCATATTAACCATTATTTTAACGCAGACAAGCAGTTTTTACATGCTTCACGACAATTGCGTGCAAATGAGTCCTTATAGGCAAAATTGCTTTATTTAATGAGGGTTAGTCTATTTACACTATAACATTCAGGTTTGGATTATTCTCTCATAAGAAAATGCAAACTGCATATTGACCATTATTTTAACGCATACAAGCAGTTTTTACATGCTTTATGACAATTAGGGGCAAATGAGTCCTTATAGGCAAAATTGCTTTATTTCATGAAAGGTAAGTCTATTTACACTATTACATTCAGGTTTGGATCTTTATCTCATAAGAAAATGCAAACTGCATATTAACCATCATTTAAACGCAGACAAGCAGTTTTTACATGCTTTACGAAATTAGGTGCAAATGAGTCTTTATAGGCAAAATTGCTTTATTTCATGAGGGTAAGTCTATTTACACTATAACATTCAGGTTTGGATCATTCTCTCATAAGAAAATGCAAACTGCATATTTACTATCATTTTCACGCAGACAAGCAGTTTTTACATGCTTTATGACAATTAGGTGCAAATGAGTCTTTATAGGCAAAATTGCTTTATTTCATGAGGGTAAGTCTATTTACACTATAACATTCAGGTTTGGATCATTCTCTCATAAGAAAATGCAAACTGCATAATAACCATTATTTTAACGCTGACAAGCAGTTTTTACATGCTTCACGACAATTGCGTGCAAATGAGTCCTTATAGGCAAAATTGCGCTATTTTACAAAGGTAAGTCTATTTTCACTATAACATTCAGGTTTGGATCATTCTCTCATAAGAAAATGCAAACTGCATATTAACCATTATTTTAACGCAGACAAGCAGTTTTTACATGCTTCACGACAATTGCGTGCAAATGAGTCCTTATAGGCAAAATTGCTTTATTTTACAAAGGTAAGTCTATTTACACTATAACATTCAGGTTTGGATCATTTTCTCATAAGAAAATGCAAACTGCATATTAACCATTATTTTAACGCATACAAGCAGTTTTTACAAGCTTTATGACAATTAGGTGCAAATTAGTCCTAATAAGGCAAAATTGCTTTATTTAATGAGGGTAAGTCTATTTACACTATAACATTCAGGTTTGGATCTTTCTCTCATAAGAAAATGCAAACTGCATATTTACTATCATCTTAACGCATACAAGCAGTATTTACATGCTTTATGACAATTAGGTGCAAATGTGTCTTTATAGGCAAAATAGCTTTATTTCATGAGGGTAAGTCTATTTACACTATAACATTCAGGTTTGGATCATTCTCTCATAAGAAAATGCAAACTGCATATTAACCATTATTTTAACGCAGACAAGCAGTTTTTACATGCTTCACGACAATTTCGTGCAAATGAGTCCTTATAGGCAAAATTGCTTTATTTTACAAAGGTAAGTCTACTTTCACTATAACATTCAGGTTTGGATCATTCTCTCATAAGAAAATGCAAACTGCATATTATACATTATTTTAACGCATACAAGCAGTTTTTACATGCTTTATGACAATTAGGGGCAAATGAGTCCTTATAGGCAAAATTGCTTTATTTCATGAAGGTAAGTCTATTTACACTATATCATTCAGGTTTGTATCATTCTCTCATAAGAAAATGCAAACTGCATATTAACCATTATTTTAACGCTGACAAGCAGTTTTTACATGCTTTATGACAATTAGGGGCAAATGAGTCCTTATAGACAAAATTGCTTTATTTCATTAAGGTAAGTCTATTTACACTATAACATTCAGGTTTGGATCATTTTTTCATAAGAAAATGCAAACTGCATATTAACCTATATTTTAACGCAGACAAGCAGTTTTTACATGCTTCACGACAATTGCGTGCAAATGAGTCCTTATAGGCAAAATTGCTTTATTTTACAAAGGTAAATCTATTTACACTATAACATTCAGGTTTGGATTATTCTCTCATAAGAAAATGCAAACTGCATATTAACCATAATTTAAACGCAGACAAGCAGTTTTTACATGCTTTACGACATTTAGGTGCAAATGAGTCTTTATAGGCAAAATTGCATTTTATGAGGGTAAGTCTATTTACACTATAACATTCAGGTTTGGATCATTCTCCCATAAGAAAATGCAAACTGCATATTTACTATCATTTTCACGCAGAAAAGCAGTTTTTACATGCTTCACGACAATTGCGTGCAAATGAGTCCTTATAGGCAAAATTGCTTTATTTTACAAAGGTAATTCTATTTACACTATAACATTCAGGTTTGGATCATTCTCTCATAAGAAAATGCAAACTGCATATTAACCATTATTTTAACGCATACAAGCAGTTTTTACATGCTTTATGACAATTAGGGGCAAATGAGTCCTTATAGGCAAAATTGCTTTATTCTACAAAGGTAAGTTTACTTAAACTATAACATTCAGGTTTAGATCATTCTCTCATAAGAAAATGCAAACTGCATATTAACTATTATTTTAACGCATACAAGCAGTTTTTACAAGCTTTATGACAATTAGGTGCAAATGAGTCCTCATAGGCAAAATTGCTTTATTTCATGAGGGTAAGTTTATTTACACTATAACATTCAGGTTTAGATCATTTTCTCATAAGAAAATGCAAACTGCATATTTACTATCATTTTAACGCATACAAGCAGTTTTAACATGCTTTATGACAATTAGGTGCAAATGAGTCTTTATAGGCAAAATTGCTTTATTTCATGAAGGTAAGTCTATTTACACTATATCATTCAGGTTTGTATCATTCTCTCATAAGAAAATGCAAACTGCATATTAACCATTATTTTAACGCTGACAAGCAGTTTTTACATGCTTTATGACAATTAGGGGCAAATGAGTCCTTATAGACAAAATTGCTTTATTTCATTAAGGTAAGTCTATTTACACTATAACATTCAGGTTTGGATCATTTTTTCATAAGAAAATGCAAACTGCATATTAACCTATATTTTAACGCAGACAAGCAGTTTTTACATGCTTCACGACAATTGCGTGCAAATGAGTCCTTATAGGCAAAATTGCTTTATTTTACAAAGGTAATTCTATTTACACTATAACATTCAGGTTTGGATCATTCTCTCATAAGAAAATGCAAACTGCATATTAACCATTATTTTAACGCAGACAAGCAGTTTTTACATGCTTCACGACAATTGCGTGCAAATAAGTCCTTATAGGCAAAATTGCGTTATTTTACAAAGGTAAATCTATTTTCACTATAACATTCAGGTTTGGATCATTCTCTCATAAGAAAATGCAAACTGCATATTAACTATTATTTTAACGCATACAAGCAGTTTTTACATGCTTTACGCCAATTAGGTGCAAATGAGTCCTTATAGGCAAAAGTGCTTTATTTCATGAGGGTAAGTCTATTTACACTATAACATTCAGGTTTAGATCATTCTCTCATAAGAAAATGAAAACTGCATATTAACCATTATTTTAACGCAGACAAGCAGTTTTTACATGCTTCACGACAATTGCGTGCAAATGTGTCCTTATAGGCAAAATTGCTTTATTTTACAAAGGTAAGTCTATTTACACTATACCATTCAGGTTTGGATCATTCTTTCATAAGAAAATGCAAACTGCATGTTAACCATAATTTTAAAGTATACAAGCAGTTTTTACATGCTTTATGACAATTAGGTGCAAATGAGTCCTTATAGGCAAAATTGCTTTATTTCATGAGGGTTAGTCTATTTACACTATAACATTCAGGTTTGGATCATTCTCTCATAAGAAAATGCAAACTGCATATTAACCATTATTTTAACGCATACAAGCAGTTTTTACATACTTTATGACAATTAGGGGCAAATGGGTCCTTATAGGCAAAATTGCTTTATTTCATAAAGGTAAGTCTATTTACACTATAACATTCAGGTTTGGATCATTCTCTCATAAGAAAATGCAAACTGCATATTAACCATTATTTTAACGCTGACAAGCAGTTTTTACATGCTTTACGACAATTAGGTGCAAATGAGTCCTTATAGGCAAAATTGTTTTATTTTATGAGGGTAAGTCTATTTACACTATAACATTCAGGTTTGGATCATTAATTTCTCATAAGAAAATGCAAACTGCATATTTACTATCATCTTCACGCAGACAAGCAGTTTTTACATGCTTCACGACAATCGCGTGCAAATGTGTCCTTATAGGCAAAATACTTTATTTTACAAAGGTAAGTCTATTTACACTATACCATTCAGGTTTGGATCATTCTCTCATAAGAAAATGCAAACTGCATGTTAATCATAATTTTAAAGCATACAAGCAGTTTTTACATGCTTTATGACAATTAAGTGCAAATGAGTCCTTATAGGCAAAATTGCTTTATTTTACAAAGGTAAGTCTATTTACACTATAACATTCAGGTTTGGATCATTCTCTCATAAGAAAATGCAAACTGCATAATAACCATTATTTAAACGCAGACAAGCAGTTTTTACATGCTTTACGACAATTAGGTGCAAATGAGTCTTTAAAGGCAAAATTGCTTTATTTCATGAGGGTAAGTCTATTTACACTATAACATTCAGGTTTGGATCATTCTCTCATAAGAAAATGCAAACTGCATATTTACTATCATTTTCACGCAGACAAGCAGTTTTTACATGCTTCACGACAATTGCGTGCAAATGAGTCCTTATAGGCAAAATGGTTTTTTTTACAAAGGTAAGTCTATTTACACTATAACATTCACTTTTGGATCATTCTCTCATAAGAAAATGCAAACTGCATATTAACCGTTATTTTAATGCAGACAAGCAGTTTTTACATGCTTCACGACAATTGCGTGCAAATGAGTCCTTATAGGCAAAATTGCTTTATTTATTGAGGGTAAGTCTATTTACACTATAACATTCAAGTTTGGATTATTCTCTCATAAGAAAATGCCAACTGCATATTTACTATCATTTTAACGCATACAAGCAGTTTTTACATGCTTTATGACAATTAGGTGCAAATGAGTCTTTATAGGCAAAGTTGCTTTATTTCATGAGGGTAAGTCTATTTACACTATAACATTCAGGTTTGGATCATTCTCTCATAAGAAAATGCAAACTGTATATTAACCATTATTTTAACGCAGACAAGCAGTTTTTACATGCTTCACGACAATTGCGTGCAAATGAGTCCTTATAGGCAAAATTGCTTTATTTTACAAAGGTAAGTCTACTTTCACTATAACATTCAGGTTTGGATCATTCTCTCATAAGAAAATGCAAACTGCATATTATACATTATTTTAACGCATACAAGCAGTTTTTACATGCTTTATGACAATTAGGGGTAAATGAGTCCTTATAGGCAAAATTGCTTTATTTCATGAAGGTAAGTCTATTTACACTATAACATTCAGGTTTGGATCATTTTCTCATAAGAAAATGCAAACTGCATATTAACCATTATTCTAACGCAGACAAGCAGTTTTTACATGCTTTATGACAATTAGGTGCAAATGAGTCTTTATAGGCAAAGTTGCTTTATTTCATGAGGGTAAGTCTATTTACACTATAACATTCAGGTTTGGATCATTTTCTCATAAGAAAATGCAAACTGCATATTAACCATTATTCTAACGCAGACAAGCAGTTTTTACATGCTTCACGACAATTGCGTGCAAATGAGTCCTTATAGGCAAAATTGCTTTATTTCATGAGGGTAAGTCTATTTGCACTATAACATTCAGGTTTGGATCATTCTCTCATAAGAAAATGCAAACTGCATATTAACCATTATTTTAACGCAGACAAGCAGTTTTTACATGCTTCACGACAATTGCGTGCAAATGAGTCCTTATAGGCAAAATTGCTATATTTTACAAAGGTAAGTCTATTTACACGAATAACATTCAGGTTTGGATCATTCTCTCATAAGGAAATGCAAACTGGATATTAACCATTATTTAAACGCAGACAAGCAGTTTTTACATGCTTTACGACAATTAGGTGCAAATGAGTCTTTATAGGCAAAATTGCTTTATTTCATGAGGGTAAGTCTATTTACACTATAACATTCAGGTTTGGATCATTCTCTCATAAGAAAATGCAAACTGCATATTTACTATCATTTTCACGCAGAAAAGCAGTTTTTACATGCTTCACGACAATTGCGTGCTTATGAGTCTTTATAGGCAAAATTGCTTTATTTTACAAAGGTAAGTCTATTTACACTATAACATTCAGGATTGGATCATTCTCTCATAAGAAAATGCAAACTGCATATTAACCATTATTTTAACGCAGACAAGCAGTTTTTACTTGCTTTACGACTATTAGGTGCAAATGAGTCCTTATAGGCGAAATTGCTTTATTTCATGAGGGTAAGTCTATTTACACTATAACATTCAGGTTTGGATCATTCTCTCATAAGAAAATGCAAACTGCATATTTACTATCATTTTCACGCAGACAAGCAGTTTTTACATGCTTTATGACCATTAGGTGCAAATGAGTCCATATAGGCAAAATTGCTTTATTTCATGAGGGTAAGTCTATTTACACTATAACATTCAGGTTTGGATCATTCTTTCATAAGAAAATGCAAACTGCATATTAACCATTATTTTAACGCATACAAGCAGTTTTTACATGCTTTATGACAATTAGGGGCAAATGGGTCCTTATAGGCAAAATTGCTTTATTTCATGAAGGTTAGTCTATTTACACTATACCATTCAGGTTTGGATTATTCTCTCATAAGAAAATGCAAACTGCATATTAACCATTATTTTAACGCAGACAAGCAGTTTTTACATTCTTTACGATAATTAGGTGCAAATGAGTCCTTATAGGCGAAATTGCTTTATTTCACAAAGGTAAGTTTACTTACACTATAACATTCAGGTTTGGATCATTCTCTCACAAGAAAATGCATACTGCATATTAACTATTATTTTAACGCATACAAGCAGTTTTTACATGCTTTATGACAATTAGGTGCAAATGAGTCCTTAAAGGCAAAATTGCTTTATTTCATGAGGGTAAGTCTATTTACACTATAACATTTAGGTTTGGATCAATCTCTCATAAGAAAATGCAAACTGAATATTGACTATTATTTTCACGCAGACAAGCAGTTTTTACATGGTTTACGACAATTAGGTGCAAATAAGTCCTTAAAGGCAAAATTGTTTTATTTCACAAAGGTAAGTCTACTTTCACTATAACATTCAGGTTTGGATCATTCTCTCATAAGCAAATGCAAACTGCATATTTACTATCATTTTCATGCAGACAAGCAGTTTTTACGTGCTTCACGACAATTGCGTGCAAATGAGTCCTTATAGGCAAAATTGCTTTATTTTACAAAGGTAAGTCTATTTATATTATAACATTCAGGTTTGGATCATTTTCTCTAAAGATAATGCAAACTGATCATTTCCTATCATTTTCACGCAGACAAGCAGTTTTTACATGCTTCACGACAATTGCGTGCAAATGAGTCCTTATAGGCAAAATTGCTTTATTTCATGAGGGTAAGTCTATTTACACTATAACATTCAGGTTTGGATCAATCTCTCATAAGAAAATGCAAACTGAATATTGACTATCATTTTCACGCAGACAAGCAGTTTTTACATGGTTTACGACAATTAGGTGCAAATAAGTCCTTAAAGGCAAAATTGTTTGATTTCACAAAGGTAAGTCTACTTTCACTATAACATTCAGGTTTGAATCATTCTCTCATAAGAAAATGCAAACTGCATATTTACTATCATTTTCACGCAGACAAGCAGTTTTTACATGGTTTACGACAATTAGGTGCAAATAAGTCCTTAAAGGCAAAATTGTTTTATTTCACAAAGGTAAGTCAACTTTCACTATAACATTCAGGTTTGGATCATTCTCTCATAAGAAAATGCAAACTGCATATTAACCATTATTTTAACGCATACAAGCAGTTTTTACATGCTTTTTGACAATTAGGGGCAAATGAGTCCTTATAGGCAAAATTGCTTTATTTCATTAAGGTATGTCTATTTACACTATAACATTCAGGTTTGGATCATTCTCTCATAAGAAAAAGCAAACTGCATATTAACCATTATTTAAACGCAGACAAGCAGTTTTTACATGCTTTACGACAATTAGGTGCAAATAAGTCTTTATAGGCAAAATTGCTTTATTTCATGAGGGTAAGTCTATTTACACTATAACATTCAGGTTTGGATCATTCTCTCATAAGAAAATGCAAACTGCATATTAACCATTAATTTAACGCTACAAGCAGTTTTTACATGCTTTACGACAATTAGGTGCAAATGAGTCCTTATAGGCAAAAGTGCTTTATTTCATGAGGGTAAGTCTATTTACACTATAACATTCAGGTTTGGATCATTCTCTCATAAGAAAATGCAAACTGCATATTTACTATCATTTTCACGCAGACAAGCAGTTTTCACATGTTTTACGACAATTAGGTGGAAATAAGTCCTTAAAGGCAAAATTGTTTTATTTCACAAAGGTAAGTCTACTTTCACTATAACATTCAGGTTTGGATCATTCTCTCATAAGAAAATGCAAACTGCATATTAACCATTATTTAAACGCAGACAAGCAGTTTTTACATGCTTTACGACAATTAGGTGCAAATGAGTCTTTATAGGCAAAATTGCTTTATTTCATGAAGGTAAGTCTATTTACTCTATAACATTCAGGTTTGGATCATTCTCTCATAAGAAAATGCAAACTGCATATTTACTATCATTTTCACGCAGACAAGCAGTTTTTACATGCTTCACGACAATTGCGTGCAAATGAGTCCTTATAAACAAAATTGCTTTATTTTACAAAGGTAAGAATATTTTCACTATAACATTTAGGTTTGGATCATACTCTCATAAGAAAATGCAAACTGCATATTAACAATTATTTTAACGCTGACAAGCAGTTTTTACATGCTTCACGACAATTGCGTGCAAATGAGTCCTTATAGGCAAAATTGCGCTATTTTACAAAGGTAAGTCTATTTTCACTATAACATTCAGGTTTGGATCATTCTCTCATAAGAAAATGCAAACTGCATATTAACCATCATTTAAACGCAGACAAGCAGTTTTTACATGCTTTACGACAATTAGGTGCAAATGAGTCTTTATAGGCAAAATTGCTTTATTTCATGAGGGTAAGTCTATTTACACTATAACATTCAGGTTTGGATCATTCTCTCATAAGAAAATGCAAACTGCATATTTACTATCATTTTCACGCAGACAAGCAGTTTTTACATGCTTTATGACAATTAGGTGCAAATGAGTCTTTATAGGCAAAATTGCTTTATTTAACAAAGGTAAGTCTATTTACACTAAAACATTCAGGTTTGGATCATTCTCTCATAAGAAAATGCAAACTGCATATTGACCATTATTTTAACGCATACAAGCAGTTTTTACATGCTTTATGACAATTAGGGGCAAATCAGTCCTTATAGGCAAAATTGCTTTATTTCATGAAAGGTAAGTCTATTTACACTATTACATTCAGGTTTGGATCTTTATCTCATAAGAAAATGCAAACTGCATATTGACCATTATTTTAACGCATACAAGCAGTTTTTACATGCTTTATGACAATTAGGGGCAAATGAGTCCTTATAGGCAAAATTGCTTTATTTCATGAAAGGTAAGTCTATTTACACTATTACATTCAGGTTTGGATCTTTATCTCATAAGAAAATGCCATTTGCATATTAACCATCATTTAAACGCAGACAAGCAGTTTTTACATGCTTTACGACAATTAGGTGCAAATGAGTCTTTATAGGCAAAATTGCTTTATTTCATGAGGGTAAGTCTATTTACACTATAACATTCAGGTTTGAAACATTCTTTCATAAGAAAATGCAAACTGCATATTTACTATCATTTTCACGCAGACAAGCAGTTTTTACATGCTTTATGACAATTAGGTGCAAATGAGTCTTTATAGGCAAAATTGCTTTATTTCATGAGGGTAAGTCTATTTACACTATAACATTCAGGTTTGGATCATTCTCTCATAAGAAAATGCAAAAGCATAATAACCATTATTTTAACGCTGACAAGCAGTTTTTACATGCTTCACGACAATTGCGTGCAAATGAGTCCTTATAGGCAAAATTGCGCTATTTTACAAAGGTAAGTCTATTTTCACTATAACATTCAGCTTTGGATCATTCTCTCATAAGAAAATGCAAACTGCATATTAACCATTATTTTAACGCAGACAAGCAGTTTTTACATGCTTCACGACAATTAGGTGCAAATAAGTCTTTATAGGCAAAATTGCTTTATTTCATGAGGGTAAGTCTATTTACACTATAACATTCAGGTTTGGATCATTCTCTCATAAGAAAATGCAAACTGCATATTAACCATTAATTTAACGCTACAAGCAGTTTTTACATGCTTTACGACAATTAGGTGCAAATGAGTCCTTATAGGCAAACTTGCTTTATTTCATTAAGGTATGTCTATTTACACTATAACATTCAGGTTTGGATTATTCTCTCATAAGAAAAAGCAAACTGCATATTAACCATTATTTAAACGCAGACAAGCAGTTTTTACATGCTTTACGACAATTAGGTGCAAATAAGTCTTTATAGGCAAAATTGCTTTATTTCATGAGGGTAAGTCTATTTACACTATAACATTCAGGTTTGGATCATTCTCTCATAAGAAAATGCAAACTGCATATTAACCATTAATTTAACGCTACAAGCAGTTTTTACATGCTTTACGACAATTAGGTGCAAATGAGTCCTTATAGGCAAAAGTGCTTTATTTCATGAGGGTAAGTCTATTTACACTATAACATTCAGGTTTGGATCATTCTCTCATAAGAAAATGCAAACTGCATATTTACTATCATTTTCACGCAGACAAGCAGTTTTCACATGTTTTACGACAATTAGGTGGAAATAAGTCCTTAAAGGCAAAATTGTTTTATTTCACAAAGGTAAGTCTACTTTCACTATAACATTCAGGTTTGGATCATTCTCTCATAAGAAAATGAAAACTGCATATTAACCATTATTTAAACGCAGACAAGCAGTTTTTACATGCTTTACGACAATTAGGTGCAAATGAGTCTTTATAGGCAAAATTGCTTTATTTCATGAAGGTAAGTCTATTTACTCTATAACATTCAGGTTTGGATCATTCTCTCATAAGAAAATGCAAACTGCATATTTACTATCATTTTCACGCAGACAAGCAGTTTTTACATGCTTCACGACAATTGCGTGCAAATGAGTCCTTATAAACAAAATTGCTTTATTTTACAAAGGTAAGAATATTTTCACTATAACATTTAGGTTTGGATCATACTCTCATAAGAAAATGCAAACTGCATATTAACAATTATTTTAACGCTGACAAGCAGTTTTTACATGCTTCACGACAATTGCGTGCAAATGAGTCCTTATAGGCAAAATTGCGCTATTTTACAAAGGTAAGTCTATTTTCACTATAACATTCAGGTTTGGATCATTCTCTCATAAGAAAATGCAAACTGCATATTAACCATCATTTAAACGCAGACAAGCAGTTTTTACATGCTTTACGACAATTAGGTGCAAATGAGTCTTTATAGGCAAAATTGCTTTATTTCATGAGGGTAAGTCTATTTACACTATAACATTCAGGTTTGGATCATTCTCTCATAAGAAAATGCAAACTGCATATTTACTATCATTTTCACGCAGACAAGCAGTTTTTACATGCTTTATGACAATTAGGTGCAAATGAGTCTTTATAGGCAAAATTGCTTTATTTAACAAAGGTAAGTCTATTTACACTAAAACATTCAGGTTTGGATCATTCTCTCATAAGAAAATGCAAACTGCATATTGACCATTATTTTAACGCATACAAGCAGTTTTTACATGCTTTATGACAATTAGGGGCAAATGAGTCCTTATAGGCAAAATTGCTTTATTTCATGAAAGGTAAGTCTATTTACACTATTACATTCAGGTTTGGATCTTTATCTCATAAGAAAATGCAAACTGCATATTGACCATTATTTTAACGCATACAAGCAGTTTTTACATGCTTTATGACAATTAGGGGCAAATGAGTCCTTATAGGCAAAATTGCTTTATTTCATGAAAGGTAAGTCTATTCACACTATTACATTCAGGTTTGGATCTTTATCTCATAAGAAAATGCCAACTGCATATTAACCATCATTTAAACGCAGACAAGCAGTTTTTACATGCTTTACGACAATTAGGTGCAAATGAGTCTTTATAGGCAAAATTGCTTTATTTCATGAGGGTAAGTCTATTTACACTATAACATTCAGGTTTGGATCATTCTCTCATAAGAAAATGCAAACTGCATATTTACTATCATTTTCACGCAGACAAGCAGTTTTTACACGCTTTATGACAATAAGGTGCAAATGAGTCTTTATAGGCAAAATTGCTTTATTTCATGAGGGTAAGTCTATTTACACTATAACATTCAGGTTTGGATCATTCTCTCATAAGAAAATGCAAAAGCATAATAACCATTATTTTAACGCTGACAAGCAGTTTTTACATGCTTCACGACAATTGCGTGCAAATGAGTCCTTATAGGCAAAATTGCGCTATTTTACAAAGGTAAGTCTATTTTCACTATAACATTCAGGTTTGGATCATTCTCTCATAAGAAAATGCAAACTGCATATTAACCATTATTTTAACGCTGACAAGCAGTTTTTACATGTTTACGACAATTAGGTGCAAATGAGTCCTTATAGGCAAAATTGCTTTATTTTACAAAGGTAAGTCTATTTACACTATAACATTCAGGTTTGGATCATTCTCTCATAAGAAAATGCAAACTGCATATTAACCATTATTTTAACGCTGACAAGCAGTTTTTACATGTTTACGACAATTAGGTGCAAATGAGTCCTTATAGGCAAAATTGCTTTATTTCATGAGGGTAAGTCTATCTACACTATAACATTCAGGTTTGGATCATTAATTTCTCATAAGAAAATGCAAACTGCATATTTACTATCATCTTCACGCAGACAAGCAGTTTTTACATGCTTCACGACAATTGCGTGCAAATGTGTCCTTATAGGCAAAATTGCTTTATTTTACAAAGGTAAGTCTATTTACACTATACCATTCAGGTTTGGATCATTCTCTCATAAGAAAATGCAAACTGCATGTTAACCATTATTTTAACGCAGACAAGCAGTTTTTACATGCTTCACGACAATTGCGTGCAAATGAGTCCTTATAGGCAAAATTGCTTTATTTTACAAAGGTAAGTCTATTTTAACAATAACATTCAGGTTTGGATCATTCTCTCATAAGAAAATGCAAACTGCATATTATACATTATTTTAACGCATACAAGCAGTTTTTACATGCTTTATGACAATTAGGGGCAAATGAGTCCTTTTAGGCAAAATTGCTTTATTTCATGAGGGTAAGTCTATTTGCACTATAACATTCAGGTTTGGATCATTCTCTCATAAGAAAATGCAAACTGCATATTAACCATTATTTTAACGCAGACAAGCAGTTTTTACATGCTTCACGACAATTGCGTGCAAATGAGTCCTTATAGGCAAAATTGCTTTATTTTACAAAGGTAAGTCTATTTACAGGAATAACATTCAGGTTTGGATCATTCTCTCATAAGAAAATGCAAACTGCATATTAACCATTATTTTAACGCATACAAGCAGTTTTTACATGCTTTATGACAATTAGGGGCAAATGAGTCTTTATAGGCAAAATTGCTTTATTTCATGAAGGAAAGTCTATTTGCACTATAACATTCAGGTTTGGATCATTCTCTCATAAGAAAATGCAAACTGCATATTATACATTATTTTAACGCATACAAGCAGTTTTTACATGTTTTACGACAATTAGGTGGAAATAAGTCCTTAAAAGCAAAATTGTTTTATTTCACAAAGGTAAGTCTACTTTCACTATAACATTCAGGTTTGGATCATTCTCTCATTAGAAAATGCAAACTGCATATTAACCATTATTTTAACGCTGACAAGCAGTTTTTACATGCTTTACGACAATTAGGTGCAAATGAGTCCTTATAGGCAAAATTGCTTTATTTCATGAGGGTAAGTCTATTTACACTATAACATTCAGGTTTGGATCATTAATTTCTCATAAGAAAATGCAAACTGCATATTTACTATCATCTTCACGCAGACAAGCAGTTTTTACATGCTTCACGACAATTGCGTGCAAATGTGTCCTTATAGGCAAAATTGCTTTATTTTACAAAGGTAAGTCTATTTACACTATACCATTCAGGTTTGGATTATTCTCTCATAAGAAAATGCAAACTGCATATTAACCATTATTTTAACGCATACAAGCAGTTTTTACATACTTTATGACAATTAGGGGCAAATGGGTCCCTATAGGCAAAATTGCTTTATTTCATAAAGGTAAGTCTATTTACACTATAACATTCAGGTTTGGATCATTCTCTCATAAGAAAATGCAAACTGCATATTAACCATTATTTTAACGCTGACAAGCAGTTTTTACATGCTTTACGACAATTAGGTGCAAATGAGTCCTTATAGGTAAAATTGCTTTATTTCATGAGGGTAAGTCTATTTACACTATAACATTCAGGTTTGGATCATTCTCTCATAAGAAAATGAAAACTGCATATTAACCATTATTTTAACGCAGACAAGCAGTTTTTACATGCTTCACGACAATTGCGTGCAAATGAGTCCTTATAGGCAAAATTGCTTTATTTTACAAAGGTAAGTCTATTTACACTATAACATTCAGGTTTGGATCATTCTCTCATAAGAAAATGCAAACTGCATGTTAACCATAATTTTAAAGCATACAAGCAGTTTTTACATGCTTTATGACAATTAGGTGCAAATGAGTCCTTAAAGGCAAAATTGCTTTATTTCATGAGGGTAAGTCTATTTACACTATAACATTCAGGTTTGGATCATTCTCTCATAAGAAAATGCAAACTGCATATTAACCATTATTTTAACGCATACAAGCAGTTTTTACATACTTTATGACAATTAGGGGCAAATGGGTCCTTATAGGCAAAATTGCTTTATTTCATAAAGGTAAGTCTATTTACACTATAACATTCAGGTTTGGATCATTCTCTCATAAGAAAATGCAAACTGCATATTTATTATCATTTAAACGCAGACAAGCAGTTTTAACATGCTTTACGACAATTAGGTGCAAATGAGTCTTTATGGACAAAATTGCTTTATTTTATGAGGGTAAGTCTATTTACATTATAACATTCAGGTTTGGATCATTCTCTCATAAGAAAATGCAAACTGCATATTAACCATTATTTTAACGCAGACAAGCAGTTTTTACATGCTTCACGACAATTGCGTGCAAATGAGTCCTTATAGGCAAAATTGCTTTATTTTACAAAGGTAAGTCTATTTTAACAATAACATTCAGGTTTGGATCATTCTCTCATAAGAAAATGCAAACTGCATATTATACATTATTTTAACGCATACAAGCAGTTTTTACATGCTTTATGACAATTAGGGGCAAATGAGTCCTTTTAGGCAAAATTGCTTTATTTCATGAGGGTAAGTCTATTTGCACTATAACATTCAGGTTTGGATCATTCTCTCATAAGAAAATGCAAACTGCATATTAACCATTATTTTAACGCAGACAAGCAGTTTTTACATGCTTCACGACAATTGCGTGCAAATGAGTCCTTATAGGCAAAATTGCTTTATTTTACAAAGGTAAGTCTATTTACAGAAATAACATTCAGGTTTGGATCATTCTCTCATAAGAAAATGCAAACTGCATATTAACCATTATTTTAACGCATACAAGCAGTTTTTACATGCTTTATGACAATTAGGGGCAAATGAGTCTTTATAGGCAAAATTGCTTTATTTCATGAAGGAAAGTCTATTTGCACTATAACATTCAGGTTTGGATCATTCTCTCATAAGAAAATGCAAACTGCATATTATACATTATTTTAACGCATACAAGCAGTTTTTACATGTTTTACGACAATTAGGTGGAAATAAGTCCTTATAGGTAAAATTGCTTTATTTCATGAGGGTAAGTCTATTTACACTATAACATTCAGGTTTGAATCATTAATTCCTCATAAGAAAATGCAAACTGCATATTTACTATCATCTTCACGCAGACAAGCAGTTTTTACATGCTTTACGACAATTAGGTGCAAATGAGTCCTTATAGGCAAAATTGCTTAATTTCACAAAGGTAAGTTTATTTACACTATTACATTCAGGTTTGGATCATTCTCTCACAAGAAAATGCAAACTGCATATTAACTATTATTTTAACGCATACAAGCAGTTTTTACATGCTTTACGACAATTAGGTGCAAATGAGTCCTTATAGGCAAAATTGCTTTACTTCATAAGGGTAAGTCTATTTACACTATAACATTCAGGTTTGGATCATTAATTTCTCATAAGAAAATGCAAACTGCATATTTACTATCATCTTCACGCAGACAAGGAGTTTTTACATGCTTCACGACAATTGCGTGCAAATGTGTCCTTATAGGCAAAATTGCTTTATTTTACAAAGGTAAGTCTATTTACACTATACCATTCAGGTTTGGATTATTCTCTCATAAGAAAATGCAAACTGCATATTAACCATTATTTTAACGCATACAAGCAGTTTTTACATACTTTATGACAATTAGGGGCAAATGGGTCCTTATAGGCAAAATTGCTTTATTTCATAAAGGTAAGTCTATTTACACTATAACATTCTGGTTTGGATCATTCTCTCATAAGAAAATGCAAACTGCATATTAACCATTATTTTAACGCTGACAAGCAGTTTTTACATGCTTTACGACAATTAGGTGCAAATGAGTCCTTATAGGTAAAATTGCTTTATTTCATGAGGGTAAGTCTATTTACACTATAACATTCAGGTTTGGATCATTAATTTCTCATAAGAAAATGCAAACTGCATATTTACTATCATCTTCACGCAGACAAGCAGTTTTTACATGCTTTACGACAATTAGGTGCAAATGAGTCCTTATAGGCAAAATTGCTTAATTTCACAAAGGTAAGTTTATTTACACTATAACATTCAGGTTTGGATCATTCTCTCACAAGAAAATGCAAACTGCATATTAACTATTATTTTAACGCATACAAGCAGTTTTTACATGCTTTATGACAATTTGGTGCAAATGAGTCCTTATAGGCAAAATTGCTTTATTTCATGAGGATAAGTCTATTTACACTATAACATTCAGGTTTGGATCATTCTCTCTTAAGAAAATGCAAACTGAATATTGACTATCATTTTCACGCAGACAAGCAGTTTTTACATGGTAAACGACAATTAGCTGCAAATAAGTCCTTAAAAGCAAAATTGTTTTATTTCACAAAGATAAGTCTACTTTCATTATAACATTCAGGTTTGGATTATTCTCTCAAAAGAAAATGCAAACTGCATATTAACCATTATTTTAACGCAGACAAGCAGTTTTTACATGCTTCACGACAATTGCGTGCAAATGAGTCCTTATAGGCAAAATTGCTTTATTTTACAAAGGTAAGTCTATTTACACTATAACATTCAGGTTTGGATCATTCTCTCATAAGAAAATGCAAACTGCATATTAACAATTATTTTAACGCATACAAGCAGTTTTTACATGCTTTATGACAATTAGGGGCAATTGAGTCCTTATAGGCAAAATTGCTTTATTTCATAAAGGTAAGTCTATTTACACTATAACATTCAGGTTTGGATCATTCTCTCATAAGAAAATGCAAACTGCATATTAACCATTATTTTAACGCATACAAGCAGTTTTTACATACTTTATGACAATTAGGGGCAAATGGGTCCTTATAGGCAAAATTGCTTTATTTTATGAAGGTTAGTCTATTTACACTATAACATTCAGGTTTGGATTATTCTCTCATAAGAAAATGCAAACTGCATATTAACCATTATTTTAACACAGACAAGCAGTTTTTACATGCTTTACGACAATTAGGTGCAAATGAGTCCTTATAGGCAAAATTGTTTATTTCACAAAGGTAAGTTTACTTACACTATAACATTCAGGTTTAGATCATTCTCTCACAAGAAAATGCAAACTGCATATTAACTATTATTTTAACGCATACAAGCAGTTTTTACATGCTTTATGACAATTAGGTGCAAATGAGTCCTTATAGGCAAAATTGCTTTATTTCATGAGGATAAGTCTATTTACACTATAACATTCAGGTTTGGATCATTCTCTCATAAGAAAATGCAAACTGAATATTGACTATCATTTTCACGCTGACAAGCAGTTTTTACATGGTTTACGACAATTAGGTGCAAATAAGTCCTTAAAAGCAAAATTGTTTCATTTCACAAAGGTAAGTCTACTTTCACTATAACATTCAGGTTTGGATCATTCTCTCATAAGAAAATGCAAACTGCATATTAACCATTATTTTAACGCAGACAAGCAGTTTTTACATGCTTCACGACAATTGCGTGCAAATTGGTCCTTATAGGCAAAATTGCTTTATTTTACAAAGGTAAGTCTATTTACACTATAACATTCAGGTTTGGATCATTCTCTAATAAGAAAATGCAAACTGCATATTAACCATTATTTAAACGCAGACAAGCAGTTTTTACATGCTTTACGACAATTAGGTGCAAATGAGTCTTTAAAGGCAGAATTGCTTTATTTCATGAGGGTAAGTCTGTTTACACTATAACATTCAGGTTTGGATCATTCTCTCATAAGAAAATGCAAACTGCATATTTACTATCATTTTCACGCAGACAAGCAGTTTTTACATGCTTCACGACAATTGCGTGCAAATGAGTCCTTATAGGCAAAATTGCTTTTTTTACAAAGGTAAGTCTCTTTACACTATAACATTCAGGTTTGGATCATTCTCTCATAAGAAAATGCAAACTGCATATTAACCATTATTTTAACGCAGACAAGCAGTTTTTACATGCTTCACGACAATTGCGTGCAAATGAGTCCTTATAGGCAAAATTGCTTTATTTAATGAGGGTAAGTCTATTTACACTATAACATTCAGGTTTGGATTATTCTCTCATAAGAAAATGCTAACTGCATATTTACTATCATTTTAACGCATACAAGCAGTTTTTACATGCTTTATGACAATTAGGTGCAAATGAGTCTTTATAGGCAAAATTGCTTTATTTCATGAGGGTAAGTCTATTTACACTATAACATTCAGGTTTGGATCATTCTCTCATAAGAAAATGCAAACTGTATATTAACCATTATTTTAACGCAGACAAGCAGTGTTTACATGCTTCACAATTGCGTGCAAATGAGTCCTTATAGGCAAAATTGCTTTATTTTACAAAGGTAAGTCTATTTTAACTATACCATTCAGGTTTGGATCATTCTCTCATAAGAAAATGCAAACTGCATATTTACCATCATTTAAACGCAGACAAGCAGTTTTTACATGCTTTACGACATTTAGGTGCAAATGAGTCTTTATAGGCAAAATTGCTTTATTTTATGAGGGTAAGTCTATTTACACTATAACATTCAGGTTTGGATCATTCTCTCATAAGAAAATGCAAACTGCATATTAACCATTATTTTAACGCAGACAAGCAGTTTTTACATGCTTCACGACAATTGCGTGCAAATGAGTCCTTATAGGCAAAATTGCTTTATTTTACAAAGGTAAGTCTATTTTAACTATAACATTCAGGTTTGGATCATTCTCTCATAAGAAAATGCAAACTGCATATTATACATTATTTTAACGCATACAAGCAGTTTTTACATGCTTTATGACAATTAGGGGCAAATGAGTCCTTATAGGCAAAATTGCTTTATTTCATGAGAGTAAGTCTATTTGCACTATAACATTCAGGTTTGGATCATTCTCTCATAAGAAAATGCAAACTGCATATTAACCATTATTTTAACGCAGACAAGCAGTTTTTACATGCTTCACGACAATTGCGTGCAAATGAGTCCTTATAGGCAAAATTGCTTTTTTTACAAAGGTAAGTCTCTTTACACTATAACATTCAGGTTTGGATCATTCTCTCATAAGAAAATGCAAACTGCATATTAACCATTATTTTAACGCAGACAAGCAGTTTTTACATGCTTCACGACAATTGCGTGCAAATGAGTCCTTATAGGCAAAATTGCTTTATTTAATGAGGGTAAGTCTATTTACACTATAACATTCAGGTTTGGATTATTCTCTCATAAGAAAATGCAAACTGCATATTGACCATTATTTTAACGCATACAAGCAGTTTTTACATGCTTTATGACAATTAGGGGCAAATGAGTCCTTATAGGCAAAATTGCTTTATTTCATGAAAGGTAAGTCTATTTACACTATTACATTCAGGTTTGGATCGTTATCACATAAGAAAATGCAAACTGCATATTAACCATCATTTAAACGCAGACAAGCAGTTTTTACATGCTTTACGACAATTAGGTGCAAATGAGTCTTTATAGGCAAAATTGCTTTATTTAATGAGAGTAAGTCTATTTACACTATAACATTCAGGTTTGGATTATTCTCTCATAAGAAAATGCTAACTGCATATTTACTATCATTTTAACGCATACAAGCAGTTTTTACATGCTTTATGACAATTAGGTGCAAATGAGTCTTTATAGGCAAAATTGCTTTATTTCATGAGGGTAAGTCTATTTACACTATAACATTCAGGTTTGGATCATTCTCTCATAAGAAAATGCAAACTGTATATTAACCATTATTTTAACGCATACAAGCAGTTTTTACATGCTTTATGACAATTAGGGGCAAATGAGTCCTTATAGGCAAAATTGCTTTATTTCATGAGGGTAAGTCTATTTACACTATAACATTCAGGTTTGGATCATTCTCTCATAAGAAAATGCAAACTGCATATTTACTATCATTTTCACGCAGACAAGCAGTTTTTACATGCTTTATGACAATTAGGTGCAAATGAGTCTTTATAGGCAAAATTGCTTTATTTCATGAGGGTAAGTCTATTTACACTATAACATTCAGGTTTGGATCATTCTCTCATAAGAAAATGCAAACTGCATAATAACCATTATTTTAACGCTGACAAGCAGTTTTTACATGCTTCACGACAATTGCGTGCAAATGAGTCCTTATAGGCAAAATTGCGCTATTTTACAAAGGTAAGTCTATTTTCACTATAACATTCAGGTTTGGATCATTCTCTCATAAGAAAATGCAAACTGCATATTAACCATCATTTAAACGCAGACAAGCAGTTTTTACATGCTTTACGACAATTAGGTGCAAATGAGTCTTTATAGGCAAAATTGCTTTATTTAATGAGGGTAAGTCTATTTACACTATAACATTCAGGTTTGGATTATTCTCTCATAAGAAAATGCTAACTGCATATTTACTATCATTTTAACGCATACAAGCAGTTTTTACATGCTTTATGACAATTAGGTGCAAATGAGTCTTTATAGGCAAAATTGCTTTATTTCATGAGGGTAAGTCTATTTACACTATAACATTCAGGTTTGGATCATTCTCTCATAAGAAAATGCAAACTGTATATTAACCATTATTTTAACGCATACAAGCAGTTTTTACATGCTTTATGACAATTAGGGGCAAATGAGTCCTTATAGGCAAAATTGCTTTATTTCATGAGGGTAAGTCTATTTACACTATAACATTCAGGTTTGGATCATTCTCTCATAAGAAAATGCAAACTGCATATTTACTATCATTTTCACGCAGACAAGCAGTTTTTACATGCTTTATGACAATTAGGTGCAAATGAGTCTTTATAGGCAAAATTGCTTTATTTCATGAGGGTAAGTCTATTTACACTATAACATTCAGGTTTGGATCATTCTCTCATAAGAAAATGCAAACTGCATAATAACCATTATTTTAACGCTGACAAGCAGTTTTTACATGCTTCACGACAATTGCGTGCAAATGAGTCCTTATAGGCAAAATTGCGCTATTTTACAAAGGTAAGTCTATTTTCACTATAACATTCAGGTTTGGATCATTCTCTCATAAGAAAATGCAAACTGCATATTAACCATTATTTTAACGCAGACAAGCAGTTTTTACATGCTTCACGACAATTGCGTGCAAATGAGTCCTTATAAGCAAAATTGCTTTATTTTACAAAGGTAAGTCTATTTACACTATAACATTCAGGTTTGGATCATTCTCTCATAAGAAAATGCAAACTGCATATTAACCATTATTTTAACGCATACAAGCAGTTTTTACAAGCTTTATGACAATTAGGTGCAAATTAGTCCTTATAGGCAAAATTGCTTTATTTAATGAGGGTAAGTCTATTTACACTATAACATTCAGGTTTGGATCTTTCTCTCATAAGAAAATGCAAACTGCATATTTACTATCATCTCAACGCATACAAGCAGTATTTACATGCTTTATGACAATTAGGTGCAAATGTGTCTTTATAGGCAAAATTGCTTTATTTCATGAGGGTAAGTCTATTTACACTATAACATTCAGGTTTGGATCATTCTCTCATAAGAAAATGCAAACTGCATATTAACCATTATTTTAACGCAGACAAGCAAATTTACATGCTTCACGACAATTGCGTGCAAATGAGTCCTTATAAGCAAAATTGCTTTATTTTACAAAGGTAAGTCTACTTTCACTATAACATTCAGGTTTGGATCATTCTCTCATAAGAAAATGCAAACTGCATATTATACATTATTTTAACGCATACAAGCAGTTTTTACATGCTTTATGACAATTAGGGGCAAATGAGTCCTTATAGGCAAAATTGCTTTATTTCATGAAGGTTAGTCTATTTACACTATATCATTCAGGTTTGTATCATTCTCTCATAAGAAAATGCAAACTGCATATTAACCATTATTTTAACGCTGACAAGCAGTTTTTACATGCTTTATGACAATTAGGGGCAAATGAGTCCTTATAGACAAAATTGCTTTATTTCATTAAGGTAAGTCTATTTACACTATAACATTCAGGTTTGGATCATTTTTTCATAAGAAAATGCAAACTGCATATTAACCTATATTTTAACGCAGACAAGCAGTTTTTACATGCTTCACGACAATTGCGTGCAAATGAGTCCTTATAGGCAAAATTGCTTTATTTTACAAAGGTAAATCTATTTACACTATAACATTCAGGTTTGGATTATTCTCTCATAAGAAAATGCAAACTGCATATTAACCATAATTTAAACGCAGACAAGCAGTTTTTACATGCTTTACGACATTTAGGTGCAAATGAGTCTTTATAGGCAAAATTGCTTTATTTTATGAGGGTAAATCTATTTACACTATAACATTCAGGTTTGGATCATTCTCCCATAAGAAAATGCAAACTGCATATTTACTATCATTTTCACGCAGAAAAGCAGTTTTTACATGCTTCACGACAATTGCGTGCAAATGAGTCCTTATAGGCAAAATTGCTTTATTTTACAAAGGTAATTCTATTTACACTATAACATTCAGGTTTGGATCATACTCTCATAAGAAAATGCAAACTGCATATTAACCATTATTTTAACGCATACAAGCAGTTTTTACATGCTTTATGACAATTAGGGGCAAATGAGTCCTTATAGGCAAAATTGCTTTATTCTACAAAGGTAAGTTTACTTAAACTATAACATTCAGGTTTAGATCATTCTCTCATAAGAAAATGCAAACTGCATATTAACTATTATTTTAACGCATACAAGCAGTTTTTACAAGCTTTATGACAATTAGGTGCAAATGAGTCCTCATAGGCAAAATTGCTTTATTTCATGAGGGTAAGTTTATTTACACTATAACATTCAGGTTTAGATCATTTTCTCATAAGAAAATGCAAACTGCATATTTACTATCATTTTAACGCATACAAGCAGTTTTAACATGCTTTATGACAATTAGGTGCAAATGAGTCTTTATAGGCAAAATTGCTTTATTTCATGAGGGTTAGTCTATTTACACTATACATTCAGGTTTGGATCATTCTCTCATAAGAAAATGCAAACTGCATATTAACCATTATTTTAACGCAGACAAGCAGTTTTTACATGCTTCACGACAATTGCCTGCAAATAAGTCCTTATAGGCAAAATTGCGTTATTTTACAAAGGTAAATCTATTTTCACTATAACATTCAGGTTTGGATCATTCTCTCATAAGAAAATGCAAACTGCATATTAACTATTATTTTAACGCATACAAGCAGTTTTTACATGCTTTACGCCAATTAGGTGCAAATGAGTCCTTATAGGCAAAAGTGCTTTATTTCATGAGGGTAAGTCTATTTACACTATAACAATCAGGTTTAGATCATTCTCTCATAAGAAAATGCAAACTGCATATTAACCATTATTTTAACGCTGACAAGCAGTTTTTACATGCTTTACGCCAATTAGGTGCAAATGAGTCCTTATAGGCAAAAGTGCTTTATTTCAAGAGGGTAAGTCTATTTACACTATAACATTCAGGTTTGGATCATTCTCTCATAAGAAAATGAAAACTGCATATTAACCATTATTTTAACGCAGACAAGCAGTTTTTACATGCTTCACGACAATTGCGTGCAAATGAGTCCTTATAGGCAAAATTGCTTTATTTTACAAAGGTAAGTCTATTTACACTATAACATTCAGGTTTGGATCATTCTCTCATAAGAAAATGCAAACTGCATATTAACCATTATTTTAACGCTGACAAGCAGTTTTTACATGTTTACGACAATTAGGTGCAAATGAGTCCTTATAGGCAAAATTGCTTTATTTCATGAGGGTAAGTCTATTTACACTATAACATTCAGGTTTGGATCATTAATTTCTCATAAGAAAATGCAAACTGCATATTTACTATCATCTTCACGCAGACAAGCAGTTTTTACATGCTTCACGACAATTGCGTGCAAATGTGTCCTTATAGGCAAAATTGCTTTATTTTACAAAGGTAAGTCTATTTACACTATACCATTCAGGTTTGGATCATTCTCTCATAAGAAAATGCAAACTATATGTTAACCATAATTTTAAAGCATACAAGCAGTTTTTATATGCTTTATGACAATTAGGTGCAAATGAGTCCTTATAGGCAAAATTGCTTTATTTCATGAGGGTAAGTCTATTTACACTATAACATTCAGGTTTGGATCATTCTCTCATAAGAAAATGCAAACTGCATATTAACCATTATTTTAACGCATACAAGCAGTTTTTACATACTTTATGACAATTAGGGGCAAATGGGTCCTTATAGGCAAAATTGCTTTATTTCATAAAGGTAAGTCTATTTACACTATAACATTCAGGTTTGGATCATTCTCTCATAAGAAAATGCAAACTGCATATTAACCATTATTTTAACGCTGACAAGCAGTTTTTACATGCTTTACGACAATTAGGTGCAAATGAGTCCTTATAGGCAAAATTGTTTTATTTTATGAGGGTAAGTCTATTTACACTATAACATTCAGGTTTGGATCATTATTTCTCATAAGAAAATGCAAACTGCATATTTACTATCATCTTCACGCAGACAAGCAGTTTTTACATGCTTCACGACAATCGCGTGCAAATGTGTCCTTATAGGCAAAATACTTTATTTTACAAAGGTAAGTCTGATTACACAATACCATTCAGGTTTGGATCATTCTCTCATAAGAAAATGCAAACTGCATGTTAATCATAATTTTAAAGCATACAAGCAGTTTTTACATGCTTTATGACAATTAGGTGCAAATGAGTCCTTATAGGCAAAATTGCTTTATTTTACAAAGGTAAGTCTATTTACACTATAACATTCAGGTTTGGATCATTCTCTCATAAGAAAATGCAAACTGCATAATAACCATTATTTAAACGCAGACAAGCAGTTTTTACATGCTTTACGACAATTAGGTGCAAATGAGTCTTTAAAGGCAAAATTGCTTTATTTCATGAGGGTAAGTCTATTTACACTATAACATTCAGGTTTGGATCATTCCCTCATAAGAAAATGCAAACTGCATATTTACTATCATTTTCACGCAGACAAGCAGTTTTTACATGCTTCACGACAATTGCGTGCAAATGAGTCCTTATAGGCAAAATTGCTTTTTTTACAAAGGTAAGTCTTTTTACACTATAACATTCACTTTTGGATCATTCTCTCATAAGAAAATGCAAACTGCATATTAACCATTATTTTAATGCAGACAAGCAGTTTTTACATGCTTCACGACAATTGCGTGCAAATGAGTCCTTATAGGCAAAATTGCTTTATTTAATGAGGGTAAGTCTATTTACACTATAACATTCAAGTTTGGATTATTCTCTCATAAGAAAATGCCAACTGCATATTTACTATCATTTTAACGCATACAAGCAGTTTTTACATGCTTTATGACAATTAGGTGCAAATGAGTCTTTATAGGCAAAGTTGCTTTATTTCATGAGGGTAAGTCTATTTACACTATACATTCAGGTTTGGATCATTCTCTCATAAGAAAATGCAAACTGCATATTAACCATTATTTTAACGCAGACAAGCAGTTTTTACATGCTTCACGACAATTGCCTGCAAATAAGTCCTTATAGGCAAAATTGCGTTATTTTACAAAGGTAAATCTATTTTCACTATAACATTCAGGTTTGGATCATTCTCTCATAAGAAAATGCAAACTGCATATTAACTATTATTTTAACGCATACAAGCAGTTTTTACATGCTTTACGCCAATTAGGTGCAAATGAGTCCTTATAGGCAAAAGTGCTTTATTTCATGAGGGTAAGTCTATTTACACTATAACAATCAGGTTTAGATCATTCTCTCATAAGAAAATGCAAACTGCATATTAACCATTATTTTAACGCTGACAAGCAGTTTTTACATGCTTTACGCCAATTAGGTGCAAATGAGTCCTTATAGGCAAAAGTGCTTTATTTCAAGAGGGTAAGTCTATTTACACTATAACATTCAGGTTTGGATCATTCTCTCATAAGAAAATGAAAACTGCATATTAACCATTATTTTAACGCAGACAAGCAGTTTTTACATGCTTCACGACAATTGCGTGCAAATGAGTCCTTATAGGCAAAATTGCTTTATTTTACAAAGGTAAGTCTATTTACACTATAACATTCAGGTTTGGATCATTCTCTCATAAGAAAATGCAAACTGCATATTAACCATTATTTTAACGCTGACAAGCAGTTTTTACATGTTTACGACAATTAGGTGCAAATGAGTCCTTATAGGCAAAATTGCTTTATTTCATGAGGGTAAGTCTATTTACACTATAACATTCAGGTTTGGATCATTAATTTCTCATAAGAAAATGCAAACTGCATATTTACTATCATCTTCACGCAGACAAGCAGTTTTTACATGCTTCACGACAATTGCGTGCAAATGTGTCCTTATAGGCAAAATTGCTTTATTTTACAAAGGTAAGTCTATTTACACTATACCATTCAGGTTTGGATCATTCTCTCATAAGAAAATGCAAACTATATGTTAACCATAATTTTAAAGCATACAAGCAGTTTTTATATGCTTTATGACAATTAGGTGCAAATGAGTCCTTATAGGCAAAATTGCTTTATTTCATGAGGGTAAGTCTATTTACACTATAACATTCAGGTTTGGATCATTCTCTCATAAGAAAATGCAAACTGCATATTAACCATTATTTTAACGCATACAAGCAGTTTTTACATACTTTATGACAATTAGGGGCAAATGGGTCCTTATAGGCAAAATTGCTTTATTTCATAAAGGTAAGTCTATTTACACTATAACATTCAGGTTTGGATCATTCTCTCATAAGAAAATGCAAACTGCATATTAACCATTATTTTAACGCTGACAAGCAGTTTTTACATGCTTTACGACAATTAGGTGCAAATGAGTCCTTATAGGCAAAATTGTTTTATTTTATGAGGGTAAGTCTATTTACACTATAACATTCAGGTTTGGATCATTATTTCTCATAAGAAAATGCAAACTGCATATTTACTATCATCTTCACGCAGACAAGCAGTTTTTACATGCTTCACGACAATCGCGTGCAAATGTGTCCTTATAGGCAAAATACTTTATTTTACAAAGGTAAGTCTGATTACACAATACCATTCAGGTTTGGATCATTCTCTCATAAGAAAATGCAAACTGCATGTTAATCATAATTTTAAAGCATACAAGCAGTTTTTACATGCTTTATGACAATTAGGTGCAAATGAGTCCTTATAGGCAAAATTGCTTTATTTTACAAAGGTAAGTCTATTTACACTATAACATTCAGGTTTGGATCATTCTCTCATAAGAAAATGCAAACTGCATAATAACCATTATTTAAACGCAGACAAGCAGTTTTTACATGCTTTACGACAATTAGGTGCAAATGAGTCTTTAAAGGCAAAATTGCTTTATTTCATGAGGGTAAGTCTATTTACACTATAACATTCAGGTTTGGATCATTCCCTCATAAGAAAATGCAAACTGCATATTTACTATCATTTTCACGCAGACAAGCAGTTTTTACATGCTTCACGACAATTGCGTGCAAATGAGTCCTTATAGGCAAAATTGCTTTTTTTACAAAGGTAAGTCTTTTTACACTATAACATTCACTTTTGGATCATTCTCTCATAAGAAAATGCAAACTGCATATTAACCATTATTTTAATGCAGACAAGCAGTTTTTACATGCTTCACGACAATTGCGTGCAAATGAGTCCTTATAGGCAAAATTGCTTTATTTAATGAGGGTAAGTCTATTTACACTATAACATTCAAGTTTGGATTATTCTCTCATAAGAAAATGCCAACTGCATATTTACTATCATTTTAACGCATACAAGCAGTTTTTACATGCTTTATGACAATTAGGTGCAAATGAGTCTTTATAGGCAAAGTTGCTTTATTTCATGAGGGTAAGTCTATTTACACTATAACATTCAGGTTTGGATCATTCTCTCATAAGAAAATGCAAACTGCATATTATACATTATTTTAACGCATACAAGCAGTTTTTACATGCTTTATGACAATTAGGGGCAAATGAGTCCTTATAGGCAAAATTGCTTTATTTCATGAAGGTTAGTCTATTTACACTATATCATTCAGGTTTGTATCATTCTCTCATAAGAAAATGCAAACTGCATATTAACCATTATTTTAACGCTGACAAGCAGTTTTTACATGCTTTATGACAATTAGGGGCAAATGAGTCCTTATAGACAAAATTGCTTTATTTCATTAAGGTAAGTCTATTTACACTATAACATTCAGGTTTGGATCATTTTTTCATAAGAAAATGCAAACTGCATATTAACCTATATTTTAACGCAGACAAGCAGTTTTTACATGCTTCACGACAATTGCGTGCAAATGAGTCCTTATAGGCAAAATTGCTTTATTTTACAAAGGTAAATCTATTTACACTATAACATTCAGGTTTGGATTATTCTCTCATAAGAAAATGCAAACTGCATATTAACCATAATTTAAACGCAGACAAGCAGTTTTTACATGCTTTACGACATTTAGGTGCAAATGAGTCTTTATAGGCAAAATTGCTTTATTTTATGAGGGTAAATCTATTTACACTATAACATTCAGGTTTGGATCATTCTCCCATAAGAAAATGCAAACTGCATATTTACTATCATTTTCACGCAGAAAAGCAGTTTTTACATGCTTCACGACAATTGCGTGCAAATGAGTCCTTATAGGCAAAATTGCTTTATTTTACAAAGGTAATTCTATTTACACTATAACATTCAGGTTTGGATCATACTCTCATAAGAAAATGCAAACTGCATATTAACCATTATTTTAACGCATACAAGCAGTTTTTACATGCTTTATGACAATTAGGGGCAAATGAGTCCTTATAGGCAAAATTGCTTTATTCTACAAAGGTAAGTTTACTTAAACTATAACATTCAGGTTTAGATCATTCTCTCATAAGAAAATGCAAACTGCATATTAACTATTATTTTAACGCATACAAGCAGTTTTTACAAGCTTTATGACAATTAGGTGCAAATGAGTCCTCATAGGCAAAATTGCTTTATTTCATGAGGGTAAGTTTATTTACACTATAACATTCAGGTTTAGATCATTTTCTCATAAGAAAATGCAAACTGCATATTTACTATCATTTTAACGCATACAAGCAGTTTTAACATGCTTTATGACAATTAGGTGCAAATGAGTCTTTATAGGCAAAATTGCTTTATTTCATGAGGGTTAGTCTATTTACACTATACATTCAGGTTTGGATCATTCTCTCATAAGAAAATGCAAACTGCATATTAACCATTATTTTAACGCAGACAAGCAGTTTTTACATGCTTCACGACAATTGCCTGCAAATAAGTCCTTATAGGCAAAATTGCGTTATTTTACAAAGGTAAATCTATTTTCACTATAACATTCAGGTTTGGATCATTCTCTCATAAGAAAATGCAAACTGCATATTAACTATTATTTTAACGCATACAAGCAGTTTTTACATGCTTTACGCCAATTAGGTGCAAATGAGTCCTTATAGGCAAAAGTGCTTTATTTCATGAGGGTAAGTCTATTTACACTATAACAATCAGGTTTAGATCATTCTCTCATAAGAAAATGCAAACTGCATATTAACCATTATTTTAACGCTGACAAGCAGTTTTTACATGCTTTACGCCAATTAGGTGCAAATGAGTCCTTATAGGCAAAAGTGCTTTATTTCAAGAGGGTAAGTCTATTTACACTATAACATTCAGGTTTGGATCATTCTCTCATAAGAAAATGAAAACTGCATATTAACCATTATTTTAACGCAGACAAGCAGTTTTTACATGCTTCACGACAATTGCGTGCAAATGAGTCCTTATAGGCAAAATTGCTTTATTTTACAAAGGTAAGTCTATTTACACTATAACATTCAGGTTTGGATCATTCTCTCATAAGAAAATGCAAACTGCATATTAACCATTATTTTAACGCTGACAAGCAGTTTTTACATGTTTACGACAATTAGGTGCAAATGAGTCCTTATAGGCAAAATTGCTTTATTTCATGAGGGTAAGTCTATTTACACTATAACATTCAGGTTTGGATCATTAATTTCTCATAAGAAAATGCAAACTGCATATTTACTATCATCTTCACGCAGACAAGCAGTTTTTACATGCTTCACGACAATTGCGTGCAAATGTGTCCTTATAGGCAAAATTGCTTTATTTTACAAAGGTAAGTCTATTTACACTATACCATTCAGGTTTGGATCATTCTCTCATAAGAAAATGCAAACTATATGTTAACCATAATTTTAAAGCATACAAGCAGTTTTTATATGCTTTATGACAATTAGGTGCAAATGAGTCCTTATAGGCAAAATTGCTTTATTTCATGAGGGTAAGTCTATTTACACTATAACATTCAGGTTTGGATCATTCTCTCATAAGAAAATGCAAACTGCATATTAACCATTATTTTAACGCATACAAGCAGTTTTTACATACTTTATGACAATTAGGGGCAAATGGGTCCTTATAGGCAAAATTGCTTTATTTCATAAAGGTAAGTCTATTTACACTATAACATTCAGGTTTGGATCATTCTCTCATAAGAAAATGCAAACTGCATATTAACCATTATTTTAACGCTGACAAGCAGTTTTTACATGCTTTACGACAATTAGGTGCAAATGAGTCCTTATAGGCAAAATTGTTTTATTTTATGAGGGTAAGTCTATTTACACTATAACATTCAGGTTTGGATCATTATTTCTCATAAGAAAATGCAAACTGCATATTTACTATCATCTTCACGCAGACAAGCAGTTTTTACATGCTTCACGACAATCGCGTGCAAATGTGTCCTTATAGGCAAAATACTTTATTTTACAAAGGTAAGTCTGATTACACAATACCATTCAGGTTTGGATCATTCTCTCATAAGAAAATGCAAACTGCATGTTAATCATAATTTTAAAGCATACAAGCAGTTTTTACATGCTTTATGACAATTAGGTGCAAATGAGTCCTTATAGGCAAAATTGCTTTATTTTACAAAGGTAAGTCTATTTACACTATAACATTCAGGTTTGGATCATTCTCTCATAAGAAAATGCAAACTGCATAATAACCATTATTTAAACGCAGACAAGCAGTTTTTACATGCTTTACGACAATTAGGTGCAAATGAGTCTTTAAAGGCAAAATTGCTTTATTTCATGAGGGTAAGTCTATTTACACTATAACATTCAGGTTTGGATCATTCCCTCATAAGAAAATGCAAACTGCATATTTACTATCATTTTCACGCAGACAAGCAGTTTTTACATGCTTCACGACAATTGCGTGCAAATGAGTCCTTATAGGCAAAATTGCTTTTTTTACAAAGGTAAGTCTTTTTACACTATAACATTCACTTTTGGATCATTCTCTCATAAGAAAATGCAAACTGCATATTAACCATTATTTTAATGCAGACAAGCAGTTTTTACATGCTTCACGACAATTGCGTGCAAATGAGTCCTTATAGGCAAAATTGCTTTATTTAATGAGGGTAAGTCTATTTACACTATAACATTCAAGTTTGGATTATTCTCTCATAAGAAAATGCCAACTGCATATTTACTATCATTTTAACGCATACAAGCAGTTTTTACATGCTTTATGACAATTAGGTGCAAATGAGTCTTTATAGGCAAAGTTGCTTTATTTCATGAGGGTAAGTCTATTTACACTATAACATTCAGGTTTGGATCATTCTCTCATAAGAAAATGCAAACTGCATATTATACATTATTTTAACGCATACAAGCAGTTTTTACATGCTTTATGACAATTAGGGGCAAATGAGTCCTTATAGGCAAAATTGCTTTATTTCATGAGGGTAAGTCTATTTGCACTATAACATTCAGGTTTGGGTCATTCTCTCATAAGAAAATGCAAACTGCATATTAACCATTATTTTAACGCAGACAAGCAGTTTTTACATGCTTCACGACAATTGCGTGCAAATGAGTCCTTATAGGCAAAATTGCTATATTTTACAAAGGTAAGTCTATTTACACGAATAACATTCAGGTTTGGATCATTCTCTCATAAGAAAATGCAAACTGCATATTAACCATTATTTTAACGCATACAAGCAGTTTTTACATGCTTTATGACAATTAGGGGCAAATGAGTCTTTATAGGCAAAATTGCTTTATTTCATGATGGAAAGTCTATTTGCACTATAACATTCAGGTTTGGATCATTCTCTCATAAGAAAATGCAAACTGCATATTGTACATTATTTTAACGCATACAAGCAGTTTTTACATGTTTTACGACAATTAGGTGGAAATAAGTCCTTAAAAGCAAAATTGTTTTATTTCACAAAGGTAAGTCTACTTTCACTATAACATTCAGGTTTGGATCATTCTCTCATTAGAAAATGCAAACTGCATATTAACCTTTATTTTAACGCTGACAAGCAGTTTTTACATGCTTCACGACAATCGCGTGCAAATGTGTCCTTATAGGCAAAATACTTTATTTTACAAAGGTAAGTCTATTTACACTATACCATTCAGGTTTGGATCATTCTCTCATAAGAAAATGCAAACTGCATATTAACAATTATTTTAACGCATACAAGCAGTTTTTACATGCTTTATGACAATTAGGGGCAATTGAGTCCTTATAGGCAAAATTGCTTTATTTCATAAAGGTAAGTCTATTTACACTATAACATTCAGGTTTGGATCATTCTCTCATAAGAAAATGCAAACTGCATATTAACCATTATTTTAACGCATACAAGCAGTTTTTACATACTTTATGACAATTAGGGGCAAATGGGTCCTTATAGGCAAAATTGCTTTATTTTATGAAGGTTAGTCTATTTACACTATAACATTCAGTTTTGGATTATTCTCTCATAAGAAAATGCAAACTGCATATTAACCATTATTTTAACGCAGACAAGCAGTTTTTACATGCTTTACGACAATTAGGTGCAAATGAGTCCTTATAGGCAAAATTGCTTTATTTCACAAACGTAAGTTTACTTACACTATAACATTCAGGTTTGGATCATTCTCTCACAAGAAAATGCAAACTACATATTAACTATTATTTTAACGCATACAAGCAGTTTTTACATGCTTTATGACAATTAGGTGCAAATGAGTCCTTATAGGCAAAATTGCTTTATTTCATGAGGATAAGTCTATTTACACTATAACATTCAGGTTCGGATCATTCTCTCATAAGAAAATGCAAACTGCATATTTACTATCATTTTCACGCAGACAAGCAGTTTTTACATGCTTAACGACAATTGCGTGCAAATGAGTCCTTATAAACAAAATTGCTTTATTTTACAAAGGTAAGTCTATTTACACTATAACATTCAGGTTTAGATCATTCTCTCATAAGAAAATGCAAACTGCATATTAACCATTATAACGCAGAAAAGCAGTTTTTACATGCTTTACGACAATTAGGTGCAAATAAGTCTTTATGGGCAAAATTGCTTTATTTCATAAGGGTAAGTCTATTTACACTATAACATTCAGGTTTGGATCATTCTCTCATAAGAAAATGCAAACTGCATATTTACTATCATTTTCACGCAGACAAGCAGTTTTTACATGCTTCACGACAATTGCGTGCAAATGAGTCCTTATAGGCAAAATTGCTTTATTTTACAAAGGTAAGTCTATTTACACTATAACATTCAGGTTTGGATCATTCTCTCATAAGAAAATGCAAACTGCATATTAACAATTATTTTAACGCATACAAGCAGTTTTTACATGCTTTATGACAATTAGGGGCAATTGAGTCCTTATAGGCAAAATTGCTTTATTTCATAAAGGTAAGTCTATTTACACTATAACATTCAGGTTTGGATCATTCTCTCATAAGAAAATGCAAACTGCATATTAACCATTATTTTAACGCATACAAGCAGTTTTTACATGCTTTATGACAATTAGGGGCAATTGAGTCCTTATAGGCAAAATTGCTTTATTTCATAAAGGTAAGTCTATTTACACTATAACATTCAGGTTTAGATCATTCTCTCATAAGAAAATGCAAACTGCATATTAACCATTATTTTAACGCATACAAGCAGTTTTTACATACTTTATGACAATTAGGGGCAAATGGGTCCTTATAGGCAAAATTGCTTTATTTTATGAAGGTTAGTCTATTTACACTATAACAATCAGGTTTGGATTATTCTCTCATAAGAAAATGCAAACTGCATATTAACCATTATTTTAACGCTGACAAGCAATTTTTACATGCTTTACGACAATTAGGTGCAAATGAGTCCTTATAGGCAAAAGTGCTTTATTTCATGAGGGTAAGTCTATTTACACTATAACATTCAGGTTTGGATCATTCTCTCATAAGAAAATGCAAACTGCATATTAACCATTATTTTAACGCAGACAAGCAGTTTTTACATGCTTCACGACAATTGCGTGCAAATGAGTCCTTATAGGCAAAATTGCTTTATTTTACAAAGGTAAGTCTATTTACACTATAACATTCAGGTTTGGATCATTCTCTCATAAGAAAATGCAAACTGCATATTAACCATTATTTTAACGCAGACAAGCAGTTTTTACATGCTTCACGACAATTGCGTGCAAATGAGTCCTTATAGGCAAAATATCTTTATTTTACAAAGGTAATTCTATTTACACTATAACATTCAGGTTTGGATCATTCTCTCATAAGAAAATGCAAACTGCATATTGACCATTATTTTAACGCATACAAGCAGTTTTTACATGCTTTATGACAATTAGGGGCAAATAAGTCCTTAGAGGCAAAATTGCTTTATTTCATGAAAGGTAAGTTTACTTACACTATAACATTCAGGTTTGGATCATTCTTTCACAAGAAAATGCAAACTGCATATTAACTATTATTTTAACGCAGCCAAGCAGTTTTTACATGCTTCACGACAATTGCGTGCAAATGAGTCCTTATAGGCAAAATTGCTTTATTTTACAAAGGTAAGTCTATTTACACTATAACATTCAGGTTTGGATCATTCTCTCATAAGAAAATGCAAACTACATATTAACCATTATTTTAACGCAGACAAGCAGTTTTTACATGCTTTACGACAATTAGGTGCAAATGAGTCCTTATAGGCGAAATTGCTTTATTTCATGAGGGAAAGTCTATTTACACTATAACATTCAGGTTTGGATCATTCTCTCATAAGAAAATGCAAACTGCATATTAACCATTATTTTAACGCAGACAAGCAGTTTTTACATGCTTCACGACAATTGCGTGCAAATGAGTCCTAATAGGCAAAATTGCTTTATTTTACAAAGGTAAGTCTATTTTCACTATAACATTCAGGTTTGGATCATTCTCTCATAAGAAAATGCAAACTGCATATTATACATTATTTTAACGCTGACAAGCAGTTTTTACATGCTTTATGACAATTAGAAGCAAATGAGTCTTTATAGGCAAAATTGCTTTATTTCATGAATGTAAGTCTATTTACACTATAACATTCAGGTTTGGATCATTCTCTCATAAGAAAATGCAAACAGCATTATAACCATTATTTTAACGCTGACAAGCAGTTTTTACATGCTTTACGACAATTAGGTGCAAATGAGTCCTTATACGCAAAAGTGCTTTATTTCATGAGAGTTAGTCCATTTACACAATAACATTCAGGTTTGGATCATTCTCTCATAAGAAAATGCAAACTACATATTTACTATCATGTTCACGCAGACAAGCAGTTTTTACATGTTTTACGACAATAAGGTGGAAATAAGTCCTTAAAGGCAAAATTGTTTTATTTCTCAAAGGTAAGTCTATTTTCACTATAACATTCAGGTTTTGATCATTCTCTCATAAGAAAATACAAACTGCATATTAACCATTATTTTAACGCAGACAAGCAGTTTTTAAATGCTTCACGACAATTGCGTGCAAATAAGACATTATAGGCAAAATTGCTTTATTTTACAAAGGTAAGGCTATTTACACTATAACATTCAGGTTTGGATCATTCTCTCAAAAGAAAATGCAAACTGCATATTTACTATCATTTTCACGCTGACAAGCAGTTTTCACATGCTTCACGACAATTGCGTGCAAATGAGTCCTTATAGGCAAAATTGTTTTATTTCTCAAAGGTAAGTCTATTTTCACTATAACATTCAGGTTTGGATCATTCTCTCATAAGAAAATGCAAACTGCATATTAACCATTATAACGCAGACAAGCAGTTTTTACATGCTTTACGACAATTAGGTGCAAATAAGTCTTTATGGGCAAAATTGCTTTATTTCATGAGGGTAAGTCTATTTACACTATAACATTCAGGTTTGGATCATTCTCTCATAAGAAAATGCAAACTGCATATTTACTATCATTTTCACGCAGACAAGCAGTTTTTACATGCTTCACGACAATTGCGTGCAAATGAGTCCTTATAGGCAAAATTGCTTTATTTTACAAAGGTAAGTCTATTTACACTATAACATTCAGGTTTGGATCATTCTCTCATAAGAAAATGTAAACTGCATATTTACTATCATTTTCACGCAGACAAGCAGTTTTCACATGTTTTACGACAATTAGGTGGAAATAAGTCCTTAAAGGCAAAATTGTTTTATTTCACAAAGGTTAGTCTACTTTCACTATAACATTCAGGTTTGGATCATTCTCTCATAAGAAAATGCAAACTGCATATTAACCATTATTTTAACGCATACAAGCTGTTTTTACATGCTTTATGACAATTAGGGGCAAATGAGTCTTTATAGGCAAAATTGCTTTATTTATTGAAGGTAATTCTATTTACACTATAACATTCAGGTTTGGATCTTTCTCTCATAAGAAAATGCAAACTGCATATTAACCATTATTTAAACCCAGACAAGCAGTTTTTACATGTTTTACGACAATTAGGTGCAAGTAAGTCCTTAAAAGCAAAATTGTTTCATTTCACAAAGGTAAGTCTATTTACACTATAACATTCAAATTTGGATCATTCTCTCATAAGAAAATGCAAACTGCATATTAACCATTATTTTAACGCAGACAAGCAGTTTTTACATGCTTCACGACAATTGCGTGCAAATGAGTCCTTATAAACAAAATTGCTTTATTTTACAAAGGTAAGAATATTTTCACTATAACATTCAGGTTTGGATCACTCTCTCATAAGAAAATGCAAACTGCATATTAACAATTATTTTAACGCATACAAGCAGTTTTTACATGCTTTATGACAATTAGGGGCAATTGAGTCCTTATAGGCAAAATTGCTTTATTTCATAAAGGTAAGTCTATTTACACTATAACATTCAGGTTTGGATCATTCTCTCACAAGAAAATGCAAACTGCATATTAACCATTATTTTAACGCTGACAAGCAGTTTTTACATGCTTTACGACAATTAGGTGCAAATGAGTCCTTATAGGCAAAAGTGCTTTATTTCATGAGGGTAAGTCTATTTACACTATAACATTCAGGTTTTGATCATTCTCTCATAAGAAAATGCAAACTGAATATTGACTATCATTTTTACGCAGACAAGCAGTTTTTTCTTGGTTTACGACAATTAGGTGCAAATAAGTCCTTAAAAGCAAAATTGTTTCATTTCACAAAGGTTAGTCTATTTTCACTATAACATTCAGGTTTGGATCATTCTCGCATAAGAAAATGCAAACTGCGTATTAACCATTATTTTAACGCATACAAGCAGTTTTTACATGCTTTATGACAATAATTAGGGGCTAATGAGTCCTTATAGGCAAAATTGCTTTATTTCATTAAGGTAAGTCTATTTACACTATAACATTCAGGTTTGGATCATTCTCTCATAAGAAAATGCAATCTGCATATTTACTATCATTTTCACGCAGACAAGCAGTTTTCTCATGTTTTACGACATTTATGTGGAAATAAGTCCTTAAAAGCAAAATTGTTTTATTTCACAAAGGTAAGTCTATTTACACTATAACATACAGGTTTGGATCATTCTCTCATAAAAAAATGCAAACTGCATATTAACCATTATTTTAACGCTGACAAGCAGTTTTTACATGCTTTACGACAATTAGGTGCAAATGAGTCCTTATAGGCAAAAGTGCTTTATTTCATGAGGGTAAGTCTATTTACACTATAACATTCAGGTTTGGATCATTCTCTCATAAGAAAATGCAAACTGCATATTTACTATCATTTTCACGCAGACAAGCAGTTTTCACATGTTTTACGACAATTAGGTGGAAATAAGTCCTTAAAGGCAAAATTGTTTTATTTCACAAAGGTAAGTCTACTTTTACTATAACATTCAGGTTTGGATCATTCTCTCATAAGAAAATGCAAACTGCATATTAATCATTATTTTAACGCTGACAAGCAGTTTTTACATGCTTTACGACAATTAGGTGCAAATGAGTCTTTATAGGCAAAATTGCTTTATTTCATGAGGGTAAGTCTATTTACACTATAACATTCAGGTTTGGATCATTCTCTCATAAGAAAATGCAAACTGCATATTTACTATCATTTTAACGCATACAAGCAGTTTTTACAAGCTTTATGACGATTAGGTGCAAATGTGTCCTTATAGGCAAAATTGCTTTATTTTACAAAGGTAAGTCTATTTACACTATAACATTCAGGTTTGGATCATTCTCTTATAAGAAAATGCAAACTGCATATTAACCATTATTTTAACGCATACAAGCAGTTTTTACATGCTTTATGACAATTAGGTGCAAATGAGTCCTTATAGGCAAAATTGCTTTATTTCACAAAGGTAAGTTTACTTACACTATAACATTCAGGTTTGGATCATTCTCTCACAAGAAAATGCAAACTGCATATTAACTATAATTTTAACGCATACAAGCAGTTTTTACATGCTTTACGACAATTAGGTGCAAATGAGTCTTTATAGGCAAAATTGCTTTATTTCATGAAGGTAAGTCTATTTACTCTATAACATTCAGGTTTGGATCATTCTCTCATAAGAAAATGCAAACTGCATATTTACTATCATTTTCACGCAGACAAGCAATTTTTACATGCTTCACGACAATTGCGTGCAAATGAGTCCTTATAAACAAAATTGCTTTATTTTACAAAGGTAAGAATATTTTCACTATAACATTCAGGTTTGGATCACTCTCTCATAAGAAAATGCAAACTGTATATTAACAATTATTTTAACGCATACAAGCAGTTTTTACATGCTTTATGACAATTAGGGGCAATTGAGTCCTTATAGGCAAAATTGCTTTATTTTATAAAGGTAAGTCTATTTACACTATAACATTCAGGTTTGGATCATTCTCTCATAAGAAAATGCAAACTGCATATTAACTATTATTTTCACGCAGACAAGCAGTTTTTACATGGTTTACGACAATTAGGTGCAAATAAGTCCTTAAAAGCAAAATTGTTTCATTTCACAAAGGTAAGTCTATTTACACTATAACATTCAGGTTTGGATCATTCTCTCATAAGAAAATGCAAACTGCATATTAACCATTATTTTAACGCAGACAAGCAGTTTTTACATGCTTCACGACAATTGCGTGCAAATGAGTCCTTATAGGCAAAATTGCTTTATTTTAGAAAGGTAAGTCTATTTACACTATAACATTCAGGTTTGGATCATTCTCTCATAAGAAAATGCAAACTGCATATTAACCATTATTTAAACGCAGACAAGTAGTTTTTACATGCTTTACGACAATTAGGTGCAAATGAGTCTTTATAGGCAAAATTGCTTTATTTCATGAGGGTAGGTCTATTTACACTATAACATTCAGGTTTGGATCATTTTCTCATAAGAAAATGCAAACTGCATATTTACTATCATTTTCACGCAGACAAGCAGTTTTTACATGCTTCACGACAATTGCGTGCAAATGAGTCCTTATAGGCAAAATTGCTTTATTTTACAAAGGTAAGTCTATTTACACTATAATATTAAGGTTTGGATCATTCTCTCATAAGAATATGCAAACTGCATATTAACCATTATTTTAACTCATACAAGCAGTTTTTACATGCTTTATGACAATTAGGGGCAAATGAGTCCTTATAGGCAAAATTGCTTTATTTCATGAAGGTAAGTCTATTTACACTATAACATTCGGGTTTGGATCATTCTCTCATAAGAAAATGCAAACTGCATATTAACCATTATTTAAACGCAGACAAGCAGTTTTTACATGCTTTACGACAATTAGGTGCAAATGAGTCTTTATAGGCAAAATTGCTTTATTTCATGAGGGTAGGTCTATTTACACTATAACATTCAGGTTTGGATCATTCTCTCATAAGAAAATGCAAACTGCATATTTACTATCATTTTCACGCAGACAAGCATTTTTACATGCTTCACGACAATTGCGTGCAAATGAGTCTTTATAGGCAAAATTGCTTTTTTTTACAAAGGTAAGTCTATTTACACTATAACATTCAGGTTTGGATCATTCTTTCATAAGAAAATGCAAACTGCATATTAACCATTATTTTAACGCATACAAGCAGTTTTTACAAGCTTTTGACAATTAGGTGCAAATTAGTCCTTATAGGCAAAATTGCTTTATTTAATGAGGGTAAGTCTATTTACACTATAACATTCAGGTTTGGATCATTCTCTCATGAGAAAATGCAAACTGCATATTTACTATCATTTTAACGCATACAAGCAGTTTTTACATGCTTTATGACAATAAGGTGCAAATGAGACTTTATAGGCAAAATTGCTTTATTTCATGAGGGTAAGTCTATTTACACTATGACATTCAGGTTTGGATCATTCTCTCATAAGAAAATGCAAACTGCATATTAACCATTATTTTAACGCAGACAAGCAGTTTTTACATGCTTCACGACAATTGCGTGCAAATGAGTCCTTATAGGCAAAATTGCTTTATTTTACAAAGGTAAGTCTATTTTCACTATAACATTCAGGTTTGGATCATTCTTTCATAAGAAAATGCAAACTGCATATTATACATTATTTTAACGCATACAAGCATTTTTTACATGCTTTATGACAATTAGAGGCAAATGAGTCCTTATAGGCAAAATTGCTTTATATCATGAAGTTAAGTCTATTTACACTATAACATTCAGGTTTGGATCATTCTCTCATAAGAAAATGTAAACTGCATATTAACCATTAATTTAACGCAGACAAGCAGTTTTTACATGCTTCACGACAATTGCGTGCAAATGAGTCCTTATAGGCAAAATTGCGTTATTTTACAAATGTAAGTCTATTTTCACTCTAACATTCAGGTTTGGATCGTTCTCTCATAAGAAAATGCAAACTGCATATTAACCATTATTTTAACGCATACAAGCAGTTTTTACATGCTTTATGACAATTAGGTGCAAATGAGTCTTAATAGGCAAAATTGCTTTATTTCATGAGGGTAAGTCTATTTACACTATAACATTCAGGTTTGGATCATTCTCTCATAAGAAAATGCAAACTGCATATTTACTATCATTTTCACGCAGACAAGCAGTTTATACATGCTTCACGACAATTGCGTGCAAATGAGTCCCTATAGGCAAAATTGCTTTATTTTACAAAGGTAAGTCTATTTACACTATAATATTCAGGTTTGGATCATTCTCTCATAAGAAAAAGCAAACTGCATATTAACCATTATTTTAACGCATACAAGCAGTTTTTACATGCTTTATGACAATTAGAAGCAAATGAGTCCTTATAGGCAAAATTCCTTTATTTCATGAAAGTAAGTCTATTTACACTATAACTTTTAGGTTTGGATCATTCTCTCATAAGAAAATGCAAACTGCATATTAACCATTATTTTAACGCTGACAAGCAGTTTTTACATGCTTTACGACAATTAGGTGCAAATGAGTCCTTATAGGCAAAATTGTTTTATTTTATGAGGGTAAGTCTATTTACACTATAACATTCAGGTTTGGATCATTAATTTCTCATAAGAAAATGCAAACTGCATATTTACTATCATCTTCACGCAGACAAGCAGTTTTTACATGCTTCACGACAATCGCGTGCAAATGTGTCCTTATAGGCAAAATACTTTATTTTACAAAGGTAAGTCTATTTACACTATACCATTCAGGTTTGGATCATTCTCTCATAAGAAAATGCAAACTGCATGTTAATCATAATTTTAAAGCATACAAGCAGTTTTTACATGCTTTATGACAATTAGGTGCAAATGAGTCCTTATAGGCAAAATTGCTTTATTTTACAAAGGTAAGTCTATTTACACTATAACATTCAGGTTTGGATCATTCTCTCATAAGAAAATGCAAACTGCATAATAACCATTATTTAAACGCAGACAAGCAGTTTTTACATGCTTTACGACAATTAGGTGCAAATGAGTCTTTAAAGGCAAAATTGCTTTATTTCATGAGGGTAAGTCTATTTACACTATAACATTCAGGTTTGGATCATTCTCTCATAAGAAAATGCAAACTGCATATTTACTATCATTTTCACGCAGACAAGCAGTTTTTACATGCTTCACGACAATTGCGTGCAAATGAGTCCTTATAGGCAAAATTGCTTTTTTTACAAAGGTAAGTCTATTTACACTATAACATTCACTTTTGGATCATTCTCTCATAAGAAAATGCAAACTGCATATTAACCATTATTTTAATGCAGACAAGCAGTTTTTACATGCTTCACGACAATTGCGTGCAAATGGGTCCTTATAGGCAAAATTGCTTTATTTATTGAGGGTAAGTCTATTTACACTATAACATTCAAGTTTGGATTATTCTCTCATAAGAAAATGCCAACTGCATATTTACTATCATTTTAACGCATACAAGCAGTTTTTACATGCTTTATGACAATTAGGTGCAAATGAGTCTTTATAGGCAAAGTTGCTTTATTTCATGAGGGTAAGTCTATTTACACTATAACATTCAGGTTTGGATCATTCTCTTATAAGAAAATGCAAACTGTATATTAACCATTATTTTAACGCAGACAAGCAGTTTTTACATGCTTCACGACAATTGCGTGCAAATGAGTCCTTATAGGCAAAATTGCTTTATTTTACAAAGGTAAGTCTACTTTCACTATAACATTCAGGTTTGGATCATTCTCTCATAAGAAAATGCAAACTGCATATTAACCATTATTTTAACGCTGACAAGCAGTTTTTACATGCTTTATGACAATTAGGGGCAAATGAGTCCTTATAGACAAAATTGCTTTATTTCATTAAGGTAAGTCTATTTACACTATAACATTCAGGTTTGGATCATTTTCTCATAAGAAAATGCAAACTGCATATTAACCATTATTTTAACGCAGACAAGCAGTTTTTACATGCTTCACGACAATTGCGTGCAAATGAGTCCTTATAGGCAAAATTGCTTTATTTCATGAGGGTAAGTCTATTTGCACTATAACATTCAGGTTTGGATCATTCTCTCATAAGAAAATGCAAACTGCATATTAACCATTATTTTAACGCAGACAAGCAGTTTTTACATGCTTCACGACAATTGCGTGCAAATGAGTCCTTATAGGCAAAATTGCTATATTTTACAAAGGTAAGTCTATTTATACGAATAACATTCAGGTTTGGATCATTCTCTCATAAGGAAATGCAAACTGGATATTAACCATTATTTAAACGCAGACAAGCAGTTTTTACATGCTTTACGACAATTAGGTGCAAATGAGTCTTTATAGGCAAAATTGCTTTATTTCATGAGGGTAAGTCTATTTACACTATAACATTCAGGTTTGGATCATTCTCTCATAAGAAAATGCAAACTGCATATTTACTATCATTTTCACGCAGAAAAGCAGTTTTTACATGCTTCACGACAATTGCGTGCTTATGAGTCTTTATAGGCAAAATTGCTTTATTTTACAAAGGTAAGTCTATTTACACTATAACATTCAGGATTGGATCATTCTCTCATAAGAAAATGAAAACTGCATATTAACCATTATTTTAACGCAGACAAGCAGTTTTTACTTGCTTTACGACTATTAGGTGCAAATGAGTCCTTATAGGCGAAATTGCTTTATTTCATGAGGGTAAGTCTATTTACACTATAACATTCAGGTTTGGATCATTCTCTCATAAGAAAATGCAAACTGCATATTTACTATCATTTTCACGCAGACAAGCAGTTTTTACATGCTTTATGACCATTAGGTGCAAATGAGTCCATATAGGCAAAATTGCTTTATTTCATGAGGGTAAGTCTATTTACACTATAACATTCAGGTTTGGATCATTCTTTCATAAGAAAATGCAAACTGCATATTAACCATTATTTTAACGCATACAAGCAGTTTTTACATGCTTTATGACAATTAGGGGCAAATGGGTCCTTATAGGCAAAATTGCTTTATTTCATGAAGGTTAGTCTATTTACACTATACCATTCAGGTTTGGATTATTCTCTCATAAGAAAATGCAAACTGCATATTAACCATTATTTTAACGCAGAAGTTATGTAAACCAAACATTTAACATGTGCAGATAATTTCATCCCTCATCTGTATCAGTGACCATGCTGTTTATGTCCGATCCCTATTTCTTTGAATCTATGCCACTTGAACGCATAAATTAGATAGTTACATGGTTCAGAGGGAATAGATAAAAACAGGTCAATTTTGTATTTTTAAGTTAGTTAGTAAACGTCTGTAGAGCTGTACATATTATACAAATTAGTAAATAAATAAATTTATATTAAAGCAATAAAGTTTACAATATTATTTAATTGGCGCAGTCGGTAGGATTCGTAAACGGTGTTGTGATCAAAAATAAAATTTTATAAAATTTTGGTTTATCATCACTGTTTCGTGTTTACGATTTATTGCGAAGAAGATTAACCTACAGAGCCGCTAAACGCAGTGCCCAGGTCTTCACGACAACAACAGCAGCAGATACCTATACGAAACTCCGTACCATAGAGCCCGCAGTGCGAGAGCCCGGTCCGTCAACCCGCAGAAACGGCAAATTCTCCAGTACAAAGGAAGATTTCCACGACAATTATTGTTTAAAAAATTGTAAGTTAATATTATAATAATTATAATACATATAATACAATGGCTGATAGAACTCAGAAAATAAATTTTGCTATCCAGTCCATACCGGTATATAATGGTGATCCAAATAAATTAAGTAATTTTATTACTGCAGTGGACACTATACAAACTCTATTTGGCACTCTCAATCCGCCATTAGATAGTTTTGATACAGCTATTATATTTTTAAGTATCAAAAATAAAATAACGGAACGAGCTTTAGATAGTATTAAAGATCTAGATTTTAATAATTGGACTGATTTACGTTACCATTTAATAAACACATTTAAAGACAAAACGAATTCAGTTACAATAATAAACGAAATTTTAAAAATACAAAATATTAGAAACCCATATAAACTATTGGAAATTTCAAAAGAGAAATTTTTAAGATTCAAATCCAGAGTTAGTGTTGAGGAAAGTGATCCGGGAACAAAGTCGGTGATAATTAAATTTGCCGAAAAATTAATAATCAATAATTTTATATCTACTATAAGCGACCCATATAGAAACAATCTAGCTACTAGGAATCCGCAAACAATAAGTGAAGTTGAAATACTTTTAGAAAATGATTTTCAATATTTAAGGACAAACGCCAATTTTAATTTGAAACCTAGTACTAGACAATCAACTGACATTCCACACCAAAATATTCCTGAGACACGTTTCCCTACCGGACCTATAAATCTTAGAAATAGAAACTCAAATAATCAAATGTTTTGCCCCAAACAGCAATTTAAAAATGCACAGGGTATAAAACCTACCCCAATGTCTCTTCAATCTAGACAGACAAACCAAAATTTTTCAAGGCCAAATAATTATTTTACACGACAAAATCAACAATTTGAAACGCATTCACCAAATTATATTGCAGAAGAAATTCATAATACAGAAACCTTTGATAATAACTTCACACATGAACTACCGGAACAAAATTTCCAAAAAGAAAATAATAGAGAAAGTCATCATTTTTTAGATCGTACTCTGGATATCCCCGAGAAAACTTAAATATGTATCAAAATTCAAAATTACCATTTTTAAAACTAAATAATTTTTATATGTTGATTGATACGGGATCCACTATTAATTTAATCAGTAAAAAATACGTTTATGATAATTTGCCAAAATTTAAAATTTATAAAGAAATGTTTAAATTTAAAACCGCAACAGGGGAACACGAGGGTAATGAATATGTAATATTAAAATTTGAGGATAAATATTTGAAATTTTTTTTGTATGACTTTCATAAACAGTTTAATTTGTTATTCAGTCTACCAGCAATGATTGATATGCAAGTAAAAATCGATTTGTGTAAGAATATAATTTCTATTCAAAATAAAGATTATCAAATACAATATTTCGAAAATAAAAATCTTATTAATAACATAGAAGAAATTAAAATTAGAACAAAACATTTAAACCTTGAAGAAAAGAAAGAACTTTATAAATTAATAAAAGAATACGAAAATATTTTTCCTAAAGAAAACGACAGACTAACACATACAGATACTATCCAACATAAAATAAATACTCAAGACGACATACCTATATACTCTAAACCATACCGATATCCCGAAATTTATAAAAAGGAAATTAATGAACAAATTGAAAATTTATTAAATGACAAAATTATACAAGAAAGCTATTCACCGTGGTCATCACCTGTATGGATGGTCCCAAAAAAACCTGACGCTTCAGGTAAGCGAAAATTTAGAATGGTAATCGATTATAGAAAACTCAACGCGAAAACAATTGACGACAAATTCCCAATCCCCAATATTTCAGATATTTTAGATAAACTAGGAAAAAATATGTATTACACTACTTTAGACTTAACATCTGGCTTTCATCAAATACCAGTTCACCCCGACTCTATTTGTAAAACTGCATTTAATACAGATAGAGGTCACTTTGAATTTACAAGAATGCCATTCGGACTTAAAAATGCTCCAGCTACATTTCAAAAATTAATGAATTATGTACTTAAAGATTATATAAATAAAATATGCCTTGTTTACCTTGATGACATAATAATTTTAGGAACATCCCTACAAGAACATTGTGAAAATATACGGAAAATATTTTCCAAATTAAAAGAACATAATTTGAAAATTCAATTAGATAAATCAGAATTTATGTGTAAAGAAGTAGCATACCTTGGCCATATTGTTTCTAATGAGGGAGTAAAACCAAATCCTGCAAAAATTGAAGCTGTTAAAAACTTCCCCATTCCAAAAACACAAAAGGAGATTAAACAATTCCTAGGACTTTTAGGTTACTATCGGAAATTTATTCCAAATTTCGCGAAATTAACCAAACCTATGACAACATGCTTAAAGAAAGGACGAGTAGTTAATATAGATAATAAAGAATACCGACAAAGTTTTGATGATAGTAAAAATTTATTAATTAACGCACCCATTTTACAATATCCAGATTTCGAAAAACAGTTTATTGTTACAACCGACGCAAGTAACTTTGCCATCGGCGCAGTTTTGAGTCAAAATAGTAATGGAAAAGACATGCCTATAGCTTATGCATCTCGAACCCTTAACGATCACGAAATAAATTATAGTACTACAGAAAAAGAGTTATTGGCAATAGTTTGGGCAGTAAAATACTTTAGACCATATCTTTACGGTACAAAATTTAAAATTAGAACGGATCATCGACCGCTAACATGGTTAATGAGTTTAAAAGATCCAAATTCAAAATTAATGAGATGGCGAATAAAATTAGACGAATACACATACGAGATAGAATACAAAAAGGGAACCCTGAATTCTAACGCTGATGCACTTTCACGAATAAGACCTAACTTTCAAATTTTTAAAACTAATGATGATATTTTTGAAAAACCACAAAATTTAACACATTGTATTTCACAAGATTTCAAATTAGGAAAGGGGTTCGCTAAACAAATAAACGAAAAATTTGATAGTAGAAATTATTTAATGAATAAAATTTTTAAGAATCAGAAGTTATTAATTCAACCTATTTTTGAGAATAAATATAAATTATTTCATTTAGTAACTAAACAAAATTATTTTGATAAACCTATATTAGAAAACATAAAAAATTGCTTAACTGAATTAAAGGCTTACCTAATTCAAAATGATCTTTTCGAAATTCATATGCCAAAAATTTGTTCGGGCTTGGACAAAATTCCGTTTGAAAAAGTCGAAAATCTAATCAATGAAATTTTTAAGGAAACTCATATAAAAATTGTAATTCATTTAAATGATATGCTCGAAGAAATTAATATGAATGACGAAACTGATAGTTTAGTGGCTAATATAGACGAGGAGGATTTACATACAGTACATTCAGCTGACGAAAACGAAATTAATGGAATAACTTATAAAGACAGCTGTGTTAATGTAGGCCTTAATCAAATCATTTTTCTAACACATAAAAATGAAACAGAATGCCAAATAATAAAACTTTTTGGTAATAAACAAAGATTTATTATTAAATTAAAAGAAACTGACTTAAGAAACGAAATTTTTAGAATTATAAAAGAATATTTAATACCGCGTACAAGTTATTATTGTTTAATTGAAGAAAATCTAATAAACTTAATAAATAAAATTTTACAAGAAAGTTATATTAAAGGAACATACAGATTAATTCAATGTAAAGAAATATTAGAAGACAAATTGACCTTTGAAGATCAATTAGAAACAATTCAAAATTATCATTTAGGAAAAACTAATCATAGGGGAATTTTAGAAACATACCAAAAATTAAAACGAAAATTTTATTGGCCTAATATGTTCATAGATATACAAAAATATATTAATAACTGTGAAATATGTCAACAAAATAAATACGAACGAAATCCTTATCAAATTCCCATTAATCTTACACAAAATCCTAAGTTCCCTTTTGACATTGTACATATTGATACGTTAACTCTAGAAAATAAAAAATACTTAACAATAATTGATGCTTTCTCTAGATTCGCACAATTAAAATATATTAAATCGCCTTCAGCTGTAGAAATAACTAACGGACTTATAAAATATTTTTCACAATACCAAGTCCCTAACGAAATAATTTTTGATAGTGGAACTGAATTCAATAACAATTTAGTAAAAGAATTATTAAGAACATATAGTATTAAGATTCACATGACTTGTGTCGATAATCCTAAATCAAATGGATTAGTCGAAAGATTTCACTCAACAATAATTGAACATCTAAGAATTTTAAATCAAAGACAGCATTTTAAAGATTTGAATATTTTTCAAAAAATACAATTAGCGTTAATAGCTTACAATAATTCAATAAATTCTGTCACCAAATACACTCCCAATGAAGTACTTTTTGGATCAGAAAATGATAACAACATTTTAAAATTTAAAGCTTGCAACGAAGATTATTTACATGAATGGAAAAACAAAATTCAAATATTGCATGATATAATAAATAAGAATATTGAAACAGAGAAGAATAAAAGATTTTTAAAGCAGCCACAATGTGATAATTTAGATAATTTAAAATTAGATTCCGTACTAATTAAAGAAGGCAAAAGAAGGATACAGAAAATTAAAAGACCTTTGTTTAAAACTCATAAAGTTCAAGAATATGATCCTAAGTTGCGAATAATAAAAATAAATCCATCTAAGAAGCACAAAATTGATAAAATTAAAAGAAAGCGTCTTTTTACTAGGAATGCTCTTGCTAGAGAAAATAATTTGTAAAATTAATTTCTGTAAGCAATATTGTTAAGTTAGATTAATTATTTTATTATAAATAGGATAGCGTTAAATTCTATATAATGTTAAGATTATCATTGATTATTGTTTTTTTTTGTGTATTTTATTGTATATTTTATGCATAACGAAATGAGGAATGAAATCATCTCTTAAAGAAGGGAGGAGTTATGTAAACCAAACATTTAACATGTGCAGATAATTTCATCCCTCATCTGTATCAGTGACCATGCTGTTTATGTCCGATCCCTATTTCTTTGAATCTATGCCACTTGAACGCATAAATTAGATAGTTACATGGTTCAGAGGGAATAGATAAAAACAGGTCAATTTTGTATTTTTAAGTTAGTTAGTAAACGTCTGTAGAGCTGTACATATTATACAAATTAGTAAATAAATAAATTTATATTAAAGCAATAAAGTTTACAATATTATTTAATTCAGACAAGCAGTTTTTACATGCTTTACGACAATTAGGTGCAAATGAGTCCTTATAGGCGAAATTGCTTTATTTCACAAAGGTAAGTTTACTTACACTATAACATTCAGGTTTGGATCATTCTCTCACAAGAAAATGCATACTGCATATTAACTATTATTTTAACGCATACAAGCAGTTTTTACATGCTTTATGACAATTAGGTGCAAATGAGTCCTTATAGGCAAAATTGCTTTATTTCATGAGGGTAAGTCTATTTACACTATAACATTTAGGTTTGGATCAATCTCTCATAAGAAAATGCAAACTGAATATTGACTATTATTTTCACGCAGACAAGCAGTTTTTACATGGTTTACGACAATTAGGTGCAAATAAGTCCTTAAAGGCAAAATTGTTTTATTTCACAAAGGTAAGTCTACTTTCACTATAACATTCAGGTTTGGATCATTCTCTCATAAGCAAATGCAAACTGCATATTTACTATCATTTTCATGCAGACAAGCAGTTTTTACGTGCTTCACGACAATTGCGTGCAAATGAGTCCTTATAGGCAAAATTGCTTTATTTTACAAAGGTAAGTCTATTTATATTATAACATTCAGGTTTGGATCATTTTCTCTAAAGATAATGCAAACTGATCATTTCCTATCATTTTCACGCAGACAAGCAGTTTTTACATGCTTCACGACAATTGCGTGCAAATGAGTCCTTATAGGCAAAATTGCTTTATTTCATGAGGGTAAGTCTATTTACACTATAACATTCAGGTTTGGATCAATCTCTCATAAGAAAATGCAAACTGAATATTGACTATCATTTTCACGCAGACAAGCAGTTTTTACATGGTTTACGACAATTAGGTGCAAATAAGTCCTTAAAGGCAAAATTGTTTGATTTCACAAAGGTAAGTCTACTTTCACTATAACATTCAGGTTTGAATCATTCTCTCATAAGAAAATGCAAACTGCATATTTACTATCATTTTCACGCAGACAAGCAGTTTTTACATGGTTTACGACAATTAGGTGCAAATAAGTCCTTAAAGGCAAAATTGTTTTATTTCACAAAGGTAAGTCAACTTTCACTATAACATTCAGGTTTGGATCATTCTCTCATAAGAAAATGCAAACTGCATATTAACCATTATTTTAACGCATACAAGCAGTTTTTACATGCTTTTTGACAATTAGGGGCAAATGAGTCCTTATAGGCAAAATTGCTTTATTCAATGAGGGTAAGTCTATTTACACTATAACATTCAGGTTTAGATCATTCTCTCATAAGAAAATGCAAACTGCATATTTACTATCATTTTAACGCATACAAGTAGTTTTTACATGATTTATGACAATTAGGTGCAAATGAGTCTTTATAGGCAAAATTGTTTTATTTCATGAGGGTAAGTCTATTTGCACTATAACATTCAGGTTTGGATCATTCTCTCATAAGAAAATGCAAACTGCATATTAACCATTATTTTAACGCAGACAAGCAGTTTTTACATGCTTCACGACAATTGCGTGCAAATGAGTCCTTATAGGCAAAATTGCGTTATTTTACAAAGGTAAGTCTATTTTCACTATAACATTCAGGTTTGGATCATTCTCTCATAAGAAAATGCAAACTGCGTATTAACCATTATTTTAACGCATACAAGCAGTTTTTACATGCTTTATGACAATTAGGGGCAAATGAGTCCTTATAGGCAAAATTGCTTTATTTCATTAAGGTATGTCTATTTACACTATAACATTCAGGTTTGGATCATTCTCTCATAAGAAAAAGCAAACTGCATATTAACCATTATTTAAACGCAGACAAGCAGTTTTTACATGCTTTACGACAATTAGGTGCAAATAAGTCTTTATAGGCAAAATTGCTTTATTTCATGAGGGTAAGTCTATTTACACTATAACATTCAGGTTTGGATCATTCTCTCATAAGAAAATGCAAACTGCATATTAACCATTAATTTAACGCTACAAGCAGTTTTTACATGCTTTACGACAATTAGGTGCAAATGAGTCCTTATAGGCAAAAGTGCTTTATTTCATGAGGGTAAGTCTATTTACACTATAACATTCAGGTTTGGATCATTCTCTCATAAGAAAATGCAAACTGCATATTTACTATCATTTTCACGCAGACAAGCAGTTTTCACATGTTTTACGACAATTAGGTGGAAATAAGTCCTTAAAGGCAAAATTGTTTTATTTCACAAAGGTAAGTCTACTTTCACTATAACATTCAGGTTTGGATCATTCTCTCATAAGAAAATGCAAACTGCATATTAACCATTATTTAAACGCAGACAAGCAGTTTTTACATGCTTTACGACAATTAGGTGCAAATGAGTCTTTATAGGCAAAATTGCTTTATTTCATGAAGGTAAGTCTATTTACTCTATAACATTCAGGTTTGGATCATTCTCTCATAAGAAAATGCAAACTGCATATTTACTATCATTTTCACGCAGACAAGCAGTTTTTACATGCTTCACGACAATTGCGTGCAAATGAGTCCTTATAAACAAAATTGCTTTATTTTACAAAGGTAAGAATATTTTCACTATAACATTTTGTAACGATATTAATTTAATAATATTAATATCACGGTAAAATCTAGTTTGCTTTATATTCGTGTACAGTAATAGGTACACGAAATTGTGTTCAGACGCGTTTATGATTAAGCAGAGACCGGTATTAAGTACGTATTAGCGCCGCGTCTAATCGAACTTATATTTTTGTAATTAATATTATGCTGTCCGCCAATAGATGGCTACTTCATTAATTTCCTTTTTAATTAATATTTTTTATTAAAAATGATTAGCGGTCGTACCTACTGCGGTTCGACATTAATTGGTGTCAAGCAACAGTGCGCATAAAAATTTGTCTTTCAGTGACCACCCTGTTGGCTCAGTGGCTTGCTAGTTTACGATCGTGTTCCGTCTATTCTAGTATGGCCTATCTAGTCTAACGGGGAAAGCTTTGAATAGCCCTTTAAGTGCTGGTTTACGATCGTGTTCCGTCTATTCCAGCATTTTGTGGATTCATTCTCAGCTCGCTTGCCGAAGATCTGGAAACTATTGAAGTACGATCGTGTTGTCGTCTGCTCCGATAAGTTTCCCGGTGTCTTCTAATAGCGCACTGATTGACCATCGCGAGGGTTCTGGATCATGATCGGGATTTCGTCTGTTCCAGACCTTAGCGTAAATCGACCCACGACCGCAACGACCGTATTAAATTCAATGACCGTGCCGAGGATATAAATAATGACCTAATAAAAAAACACAACGTAGGAATGACCTAGAGATCCGAGTTAAATATAATTAGAGTCCCGCCCGAGTTTAGGATTCTTCAGACCGCTAGACTCATTAACTTTATTATTATGTAAAATTGAATGTGACCGTACAAATAATATCGTTATTTGCACTGATGGGAGTATTTAATTAAAAGTACTCTGTTGACCGATGAAAGTAAATTAGCCATTTGAACCTATTGTTTATTTCCATTATATATTTTGTGTATTGTTATAATTTGTCATTTGAGTTTTATATATTAAATTATACGTGTTAAAACTTTAACGCTCGAACCTGTTTATTTAAAAACCCAACCAACCCCCACAAGAAAAATAATAACGTAACAACTGGTGCCGTGACCAGGATCTTATAAAACAAAGATCCGATTGACCTATTGTTGTAACAATACCGACCGTACACGGGTTCAAAATGGAAGAAGAGCAGATTGATGAACCCACACAGGCAACGTCAACACCGCCTGAGCCAATCCGACCCGACCCAAATGTTGAACAAAATATTGACATTGCTGACCGACCTAATGATTTTTCAGCACGCTTGCGTGCATTGAACTTAGACCTAACGCCCGCTGTCCGTTCCTATAAAGCTATTCCTGTGTACAAATGGGGAATAAAGTTTACCGGGGACGACCGAAATAGTTTGGAGACGTTTTTGGAGGATGTAGAAGACCGACGCCGTGACAACAGTATAACAACAACCGACTTGTTGCACTCAGCTTCCGGACTGTTTGGAGGCTCAGCCTTGCAAGTCTACCGCTATGCTCGAGATAAATTACGTACATGGGATGAGCTAGTGCAAACGTTACGCAAATCTTTTAGAGATCCAGACTATGACCATTTATTAAAAATAGAAATTAATAAACGAAAACAGGGACCTACTGAACCATTTTCTGTTTATGTCGCAAAAATGTTTAGTCTATACAAACGTATGGAGCGTCCGCCTGCATATAGTGAACAAATGCAGACAATTGAACTTAATTGTCTTCCCGATTATCAGGAACAAATAAGTTTGAACGAACCCCGAACCATTGACGAACTTGAAAACTTAGTTTCTCGACTTGAACGAGGACGACTGAGAGCACGCCGTCAATCGTGCCCCCCGAACCAACTGTTGGAGCCCGATTTATCAAAAGTATCCAACATGACCGGAACACAAAATGATAATATACGGGTGATCCAAAAGTCACGAACTAGCCCTGTTTATGAAGTAAACACTACGAACGATAAACCGGCATTCCGCTACAAGTGTTGGAACTGTCGCAAACAAGGACATGCATACAGAAACTGCCCTAACCCGCCGAATCACCAATTCTGCAATACGTGTGGAATGAACGGAACTATGACGACAAATTGTCCTCGCTGTCGACAGACACAGGGAAACGACCGACAGGCACGTTAACAGGTCGTAAACGTCGCCTGAATTCCTCTAGACCGACCTTAAAACAATCTGCACCGACCGCTGAACAGAACGTGATTTCAAAAATGCCAGGAGATGCCCGACCGTATTTATTTGTGACCATTGGAGGAAGAGAGTTACCCGGATTATTAGATTCAGGAGCTAGCCGAACGATGACCGGACCGAGAGGAAGATTGCTACTCGCTGAACGGGGATACCGCCCTCGACCTTCAGTAAACAAAAAAATTCAGACCGCTGATGGAACCACGTACTCTGTTGAAGAAGAAATGAGTGTGTTAATGACCGTATCTGACCGAACACGCCGTATTACTGTCCTATTAGTGCCCGAATTACCGCAAGATTTAATTCTCGGCATTGATTTTTGGACCGCTATGCAGATAGTGCCCGATATGAGTAGAGGAACTTGGACATTTTCTCCGAACACTGACCATGTAACGACCATAACGACCATCACGCCCAAAGAAAAGTTGAGGAACAAAAGGTACAGAAAAAGAAAAGACAATGCCGGACCTGATGCGTTGCGTGAACCTCTGAACGATACTGTACCGATTGATGTTATCACTTTTCCGGAACAATTACATGACCGCTGGTATAATAAAATGACCGAAAATATTGAAGCCAACCCTGATGATTATCCACGATGGAAAATTCAAGATAACAAGATTTATAAAAAAATCACCGACCGACACCACTTTCCAAATCCTGCGTATGAATGGAAATTAGTGGTGCCCAATAAATTACGACCCGAAATACTCAAACAGTTTCACGATGAACCGACCGCCGGACACTTAGGTGTCGCCAAAACATACGACCGAATAAAACGAAGTTATTATTGGCCGAAAATGATCGTTGACGTAGCACGATACGTACATGACTGCAGTGTATGTCAACAAACAAAACCTGATAATAAAGCGCCCCAAGGATTAATGGGACAAGACCGGACCGCAGATGTGCCCTGGAGAACGATCAGTGCTGACCTGATGGGCCCTTTTCCTCGATCGAAAAGGGGTCGTAGATACCTACTGGTTGTTCAGGACACGCATACAAAATTTGTCTTGTTATTCCCGCTTCGGGCCGCCACGTCAAAATTAGTCGCTCAACACTTGAACGACTCAGTTTTTATGATATATGGTGTTCCCGAGTTTCTAATCTCTGATAATGGAGCCGAATTTACCGGGAAAAATGTACGCGAATTATTAGCAAAATTTGGGGTAAAGGCGTTATTAAATGCCCGTCGACATTCGCAAGCGAATCCTACCGAGCGCACGAACTTGACTATAAACAATATGCTACGCGCATATGTGACCGACAAACACAACGAGTGGGACGCTAACATAGCCGAGCTTGGCTTTGCGTTGCGAACTGCGCGAAGCGATGTCACCAACTACACCCCTGCTTATCTGAATTATGGGCGCGAACTAAAAATTCACGCCAGTGAATATCAAAATGTCGCTCCCGATACAACAAACGACCACGTCCCGGAACTGATACATCTTTTCACTGAAGTAAAAGATCGCATGCGAAAGGCTCATCAAGACAGCGCCGTCCGATATGATTTGCGCCGCCGGACAAATGAGTACAATATAGGAGACCGAGTTCTGAAAAGGAAATACGCACTATCCAATGCTACGCAGGGATATGCCGCCAAATTAGCTCCCCGGTACGAGGGCCCGTTTTCCATCAAGAGGAAAATTTCGCCAATAATTTATGAGCTAGCAAAAATGGACGGTAAAAGCATTGGAATATGGCATATTAGTGATTTAAAAACGTTTAACTAATCAAACGAATAACTAAAATGAATTACGCAATTGCGTAATCTAAGATCAAAATTATTTATGTAACATCGACTATAAAAAGACCGGCGATAACAGCAGTCTCATTCAGTTGAAAATGGACTTCTTGGACATCGACGACGTACCGACCTTCGAAGATGAACAGCGCATACCCGATACGCCGCCGACACTATCGCCGTGCCCTTCTATCAACTCCTTCAACAAAACACCGCAGGAACGCTTCCCCGAAACGCCGCCAACGCGAGGAATAGAGGATCGTTCACCCCTGGAGCTGCTACCGTGGAGGTTGATCCAATTGACCCTCTCACCCCCTAAGAGGCGTCGACGTGTGATCCCGCCGCCGGTTCCAGAGGCTTTACTGAGGCCTCCGGCGACTATAAAGCCGCCAGCCGCCAAATCGACACCACCACCAATAAAACCTCCAGCACCTTTAAAACCAGCTATAACGCCAGTGTCAACGCCACCGACGTCGCGACCGTATGTGCCACCGCTGCCCACCTGGACTCCGGCCTTGAGAAGACGATGTAGAAGGAAGACCGTACTGCCCGATGGACGCGTGATTCGTTTCACGAAGGCCGCCAACGGACAAATCCGTATGGGACGCGTTGTCCCTAGTGTGTGTAAAGTAGTGGACTAAGGTTTTGTGCTGAGTAAGCTAAAGTGTTTGGTATGTGAACTTTTTTTTTGATAAATAGTGATTATTTCCTAATGCAATATTAACATTTAGAACATTGACCGCATTTTGAAATATCACGATACCTTTTTTTTGTTGTAGATTATTGAAATGTTGAATTTCAACTATGTTTGATATATTTTAATACAATATTCATATTAATGATTTTTGACCGTATTAAATAAATCACGACATAGTATTAATTTTTTTTAACTTTGCCCGTGTTGGATATATTCTAATACAATATTCATATTAATGATTTTTGACCGTATTAAATATATCATAGCACAATATTCATGTTAATGATTTTTGACCGTATTAAATATATCATATTACACAATATTCAGTTTAATGATTTTTGACCGTGTTTATGATATTAGAATACAATATTGACCTTTTTGAAATTTGACTGTATTGATGAATACAGAAGTTTTGAACTTTCATTATTTTGCCCGTATTTGAAAATTATTAATGCAGACCTTTTGTAACTATTAATAATTTGGACCATATTTAGAGATAAGATAAATGTTTGAACGTTGATAGTAGTATTAAGGACATTGAACTGTGATTATTTACGTTTATTTGAAACGTTGAAGTGAAATATTTTGTTTTGTATTTTTGATATTTAGTCATATGAACGATAGTGAATAATATTGAAAATTGATCAAATGATTGCCCTAAGTACAATTTTTGTTTTACATTTAAGTTTATGACCATTGGTGCACATAACTATGACCTTATAATCGCGTATTTTTACACGGGCCGGAGGAGTGTAACGATATTAATTTAATAATATTAATATCACGGTAAAATCTAGTTTGCTTTATATTCGTGTACAGTAATAGGTACACGAAATTGTGTTCAGACGCGTTTATGATTAAGCAGAGACCGGTATTAAGTACGTATTAGCGCCGCGTCTAATCGAACTTATATTTTTGTAATTAATATTATGCTGTCCGCCAATAGATGGCTACTTCATTAATTTCCTTTTTAATTAATATTTTTTATTAAAAATGATTAGCGGTCGTACCTACTGCGGTTCGACATTAATTGGTGTCAAGCAACAGTGCGCATAAAAATTTGTCTTTCAGTGACCACCCTGTTGGCTCAGTGGCTTGCTAGTTTACGATCGTGTTCCGTCTATTCTAGTATGGCCTATCTAGTCTAACGGGGAAAGCTTTGAATAGCCCTTTAAGTGCTGGTTTACGATCGTGTTCCGTCTATTCCAGCATTTTGTGGATTCATTCTCAGCTCGCTTGCCGAAGATCTGGAAACTATTGAAGTACGATCGTGTTGTCGTCTGCTCCGATAAGTTTCCCGGTGTCTTCTAATAGCGCACTGATTGACCATCGCGAGGGTTCTGGATCATGATCGGGATTTCGTCTGTTCCAGACCTTAGCGTAAATCGACCCACGACCGCAACGACCGTATTAAATTCAATGACCGTGCCGAGGATATAAATAATGACCTAATAAAAAAACACAACGTAGGAATGACCTAGAGATCCGAGTTAAATATAATTAGAGTCCCGCCCGAGTTTAGGATTCTTCAGACCGCTAGACTCATTAACTTTATTATTATGTGAAATTGAATGTGACCGTACAAATAATATCGTTATTTGCACTGATGGGAGTATTTAATTAAAAGTACTCTGTTGACCGATGAAAGTAAATTAGCCATTTGAACCTATTGTTTATTTCCATTATATATTTTGTGTATTGTTATAATTTGTCATTTGAGTTTTATATATTAAATTATACGTGTTAAAACTTTAACGCTCGAACCTGTTTATTTAAAAACCCAACCAACCCCCACAAGAAAAATAATAACGTAACAATTTAGGTTTGGATCATACTCTCATAAGAAAATGCAAACTGCATATTAACAATTATTTTAACGCTGACAAGCAGTTTTTACATGCTTCACGACAATTGCGTGCAAATGAGTCCTTATAGGCAAAATTGCGCTATTTTACAAAGGTAAGTCTATTTTCACTATAACATTCAGGTTTGGATCATTCTCTCATAAGAAAATGCAAACTGCATATTAACCATCATTTAAACGCAGACAAGCAGTTTTTACATGCTTTACGACAATTAGGTGCAAATGAGTCTTTATAGGCAAAATTGCTTTATTTCATGAGGGTAAGTCTATTTACACTATAACATTCAGGTTTGGATCATTCTCTCATAAGAAAATGCAAACTGCATATTTACTATCATTTTCACGCAGACAAGCAGTTTTTACATGCTTTATGACAATTAGGTGCAAATGAGTCTTTATAGGCAAAATTGCTTTATTTAACAAAGGTAAGTCTATTTACACTAAAACATTCAGGTTTGGATCATTCTCTCATAAAAAAAAGCAAACTGCATATTGACCATTATTTTAACGCATACAAGCAGTTTTTACATGCTTTATGACAATTAGGGGCAAATGAGTCCTTATAGGCAAAATTGCTTTATTTCGTGAAAGGTAAGTCTATTTACACTATTACATTCAGGTTTGGATCTTTATCTCATAAGAAAATGCAAATTGCATATTGACCATTATTTTAACGCATACAAGCAGTTTTTACATGCTTTATGACAATTAGGGGCAAATGAGTCCTTATAGGCAAAATTGCTTTATTTCATGAAAGGTAAGTCTATTTACACTATTACATTCAGGTTTGGATCTTTATCTCATAAGAAAATGCCATTTGCATATTAACCATCATTTAAACGCAGACAAGCAGTTTTTACATGCTTTACGACAATTAGGTGCAAATGAGTCTTTATAGGCAAAATTGTTTTATTTCATTAGGGTAAGTCTATTTACACTATAACATTCAGGTTTGAAACATTCTTTCATAAGAAAATGCAAACTGAATATTTACTATCATTTTCACGCAGACAAGCAGTTTTTACATGCTTTATGACAATTAGGTGCAAATGAGTCTTTATAGGCAAAATTGCTTTATTTCATGAGGGTAAGTCTATTTACACTATAACATTCAGGTTTGGATCATTCTCTCATAAGAAAATGCAAAAGCATAATAACCATTATTTTAACGCTGACAAGCAGTTTTTACATGCTTCACGACAATTGCGTGCAAATGAGTCCTTATAGGCAAAATTGCTTTATTTCATTAAGGTATGTCTATTTACACTATAACATTCAGGTTTGGATTATTCTCTCATAAGAAAAAGCAAACTGCATATTAACCATTATTTAAACGCAGACAAGCAGTTTTTACATGCTTTACGACAATTAGGTGCAAATAAGTCTTTATAGGCAAAATTGCTTTATTTCATGAGGGTAAGTCTATTTACACTATAACATTCAGGTTTGGATCATTCTCTCATAAGAAAATGCAAACTGCATATTAACCATTAATTTAACGCTACAAGCAGTTTTTACATGCTTTACGACAATTAGGTGCAAATGAGTCCTTATAGGCAAAAGTGCTTTATTTCATGAGGGTAAGTCTATTTACACTATAACATTCAGGTTTGGATCATTCTCTCATAAGAAAATGCAAACTGCATATTTACTATCATTTTCACGCAGACAAGCAGTTTTCACATGTTTTACGACAATTAGGTGGAAATAAGTCCTTAAAGGCATAATTGTTTTATTTCACAAAGGTAAGTCTACTTTCACTATAACATTCAGGTTTGGATCATTCTCTCATAAGAAAATGCAAACTGCATATTAACCATTATTTAAACGCAGACAAGCAGTTTTTACATGCTTTACGACAATTGCGTGCAAATGAGTTCTTATAAACAAAATTGCTTTATTTTACAAAGGTAAGAATATTTTCACTATAACATTTAGGTTTGGATCATACTCTCATAAGAAAATGCAAACTGCATATTAACAATTATTTTAACGCTGACAAGCAGTTTTTACATGCTTCACGACAATTGCGTGCAAATGAGTCCTTATAGGCAAAATTGCGCTATTTTACAAAGGTAAGTCTATTTACACTATAACATTCAGGTTTGGATCATTCTCTCATAAGAAAATGCAAACTGCATATTTAATATCATTTTCACGCAGACAAGCAGTTTTTACATGCTTTATGACAATTAGGTGCAAATGAGTCTTTATAGGCAAAATTGCTTTATTTAACAAAGGTAAGTCTATTTACACTAAAACATTCAGGTTTGGATCATTCTCTCATAAGAAAATGCAAACTGCATATTGACCATTATTTTAACGCATACAAGCAGTTTTTACATGCTTTATGACAATTAGGGGCAAATGAGTCCTTATAGGCAAAATTGCTTTATTTCATGAAAGGTAAGTCTATTTACACTATTACATTCAGGTTTGGATCTTTATCTCATAAGAAAATGCAAACTGCATATTGACCATTATTTTAACGCATACAAGCAGTTTTTACATGCTTTATGACAATTAGGGGCAAATGAGTCCTTATAGGCAAAATTGCTTTATTTCATGAAAGGTAAGTCTATTTACACTATTACATTCAGGTTTGGATCTTTATCTCATAAGAAAATGCCAACTGCATATTAACCATCATTTAAACGCAGACAAGCAGTTTTTACATGCTTTACGACAATTAGGTGCAAATGAGTCTTTATAGGCAAAATTGCTTTATTTCATGAGGGTAAGTCTATTTACACTATAACATTCAGGTTTGGATCATTCTCTCATAAGAAAATGCAAACTGCATATTTACTATCATTTTCACGCAGACAAGCAGTTTTTACACGCTTTATGACAATTAGGTGCAAATGAGTCTTTATAGGCAAAATTGCTTTATTTCATGAGGGTAAGTCTATTTACACTATAACATTCAGGTTTGGATCATTCTCTCATAAGAAAATGCAAAAGCATAATAACCATTATTTTAACGCTGACAAGCAGTTTTTACATGCTTCACGACAATTGCGTGCAAATGAGTCCTTATAGGCAAAATTGCGCTATTTTACAAAGGTAAGTCTATTTTCACTATAACATTCAGGTTTGGATCATTCTCTCATAAGAAAATGCAAACTGCATATTAACCATTATTTTAACGCAGACAAGCAGTTTTTACATGCTTCACGACAATTGCGTGCAAATGAGTCCTTATAGGCAAAATTGCTTTTTTTTACAAAGGTAAGTCTATTTACACTATAACATTCAGGTTTGGATCATTCTCTCATAAGAAAATGCAACCTGCATATTAACCATTATTTTAACGCATACAAGCAGTTTTTACAAGCTTTATGACAATTTTGTGCAAATTAGTCCTTATAGGCAAAATTGCTTTATTTAATGAGGGTAAGTCTATTTACACTATAGCATTCAGGTTTGGATCATTCTCTCATAAGAAAATGCAAACTGCATATTTACTATCATTTTAACGCATACAAGCAGTTTTTACATGCTTTATGACAATTAGGTGCAAATGTGTCTTTATAGGCAAAATTGTTTTATTTCATGAGGGTAAGTCTATTTACACTATAACATTCAGGTTTGGATCATTCTCTCATAAGAAAATGCAAACTGCATATTAACCATTATTTTAACGCAGACAAGCAGTTTTTACATGCTTCACGACAATTGCGTGCAAATGAGTCCTTATAGGCAAAATTGCTTTATTTTACAAAGGTAAGTCTACTTTCACTATAACATTCAGGTTTGGATCATTCTCTCATAAGAAAATGCAAACTGCATATTATACATTATTTTAACGCATACAAGCAGTTTTTACATGCTTTATGACAATTAGGGGTAAATGAGTCCTTATAGGCAAAATTGCTTTATTTCATGAAGGTAAGTCTATTTACACTATATCATTCAGGTTTGGATCATTCTCTCATAAGAAAATGCAAACTGCATATTAACCATTATTTTAACGCTGACAAGCAGTTTTTACATGCTTTATGACAATTAGGGGCAAATGAGTCCTTATAGACAAAATTGCTTTATTTCATTAAGGTAAGTCTATTTACACTATAACATTCAGGTTTGGATCATTCTCTCATAAGAAAATGCAAACTGCATATTAACCATTATTTTAACGCAGACAAGCAGTTTTTACATGCTTCACGACAATTGCGTGCAAATGAGTCCTTATAGGCAAAATTGCTTTATTTTACAAAGGTAAATCTATTTACACTATAACATTCAGGTTTGGATTATTCTCTCATAAGAAAATGCAAACTGAATATTAACCATAATTTAAACGCAGACAAGCAGTTTTTACATGCTTTACGACATTTAGGTGCAAATGAGTCTTTATAGGCAAAATTGCTTTATTTTATGAGGGTTAGTCTATTTACACTATAACATTCAGGTTTGGATCATTCTCTCATAAGAAAATGCAAACTGCATATTAACCATTATTTTAACGCAGACAAGCAGTTTTTACATGCTTCACGACAATTGCGTGCAAATGAGTCCTTATAGGCAAAATTGCTTTTTTTTACAAAGGTAAGTCTATTTACACTATAACATTCAGGTTTGGATCATTCTCTCATAAGAAAATGCAACCTGCATATTAACCATTATTTTAACGCATACAAGCAGTTTTTACAAGCTTTATGACAATTAGGTGCAAATTAGTCCTTATAGGCAAAATTGCTTTATTTAATGAGGGTAAGTCTATTTACACTATAGCATTCAGGTTTGGATCATTCTCTCATAAGAAAATGCAAACTGCATATTTACTATCATTTTAACGCATACAAGCAGTTTTTACATGCTTTATGACAATTAGGTGCAAATGTGTCTTTATAGGCAAAATTGCTTTATTTCATGAGGGTAAGTCTATTTACACTATAACATTCAGGTTTGGATCATTCTCTCATAAGAAAATGCAAACTGCATATTAACCATTATTTTAACGCAGACAAGCAGTTTTTACATGCTTCACGACAATTGCGTGCAAATGAGTCCTTATAGGCAAAATTGCTTTATTTTACAAAGGTAAGTCTACTTTCACTATAACATTCAGGTTTGGATCATTCTCTCATAAGAAAATGCAAACTGCATATTATACATTATTTTAACGCATACAAGCAGTTTTTACATGCTTTATGACAATTAGGGGTAAATGAGTCCTTATAGGCAAAATTGCTTTATTTCATGAAGGTAAGTCTATTTACACTATATCATTCAGGTTTGGATCATTCTCTCATAAGAAAATGCAAACTGCATATTAACCATTATTTTAACGCTGACAAGCAGTTTTTACATGCTTTATGACAATTAGGGGCAAATGAGTCCTTATAGACAAAATTGCTTTATTTCATTAAGGTAAGTCTATTTACACTATAACATTCAGGTTTGGATCATTTTCTCATAAGAAAATGCAAACTGCATATTAACCATTATTTTAACGCAGACAAGCAGTTTTTACATGCTTCACGACAATTGCGTGCAAATGAGTCCTTATAGGCAAAATTGCTTTATTTTACAAAGGTAAATCTATTTACACTATAACATTCAGGTTTGGATTATTCTCTCATAAGAAAATGCAAACTGCATATTAACCATAATTTAAACGCAGACAAGCAGTTTTTACATGCTTTACGACATTTAGGTGCAAATGAGTCTTTATAGGCAAAATTGCTTTATTTTATGAGGGTTAGTCTATTTACACTATAACATTCAGGTTTGGATCATTCTCTCATAAGAAAATGCAAACTGCATATTTACTATCATTTTCACGCAGAAAAGCAGTTTTTACATGCTTCTCGACAATTGCGTGCAAATGAGTCCTTATAGGCAAAATTGCTTTATTTTACAAAGGTAATTCTATTTACACTATAACATTCAGGTTTGGATCATTCTCTCATAAGAAAATGCAAACTGCATATTAACCATTATTTTAACGCATACAAGCAGTTTTTACATGCTTTATGACAATTAGGGGCAAATGAGTCCTTATAGGCAAAATTGCTTTATTTTACAAAGGTAAGTTTACTTAAACTATAACATTCAGGTTTAGATCATTCTCTCATAAGAAAATGCAAACTGCATATTAACTATTATTTTAACGCATACAAGCAGTTTTTACAAGCTTTATGACAATTAGGTGCAAATGAGTCCACATAGGCAAAATTGCTTTATTTCATGAGGGTAAGTTTATTTACACTATAACATTCAGGTTTAGATCATTTTCTCATAAGAAAATGCAAACTGCATATTTACTATCATTTTAACGCATACAAGCAGTTTTAACATGCTTTATGACAATTAGGTGCAAATGAGTCTTTATAGGCAAAATTGCTTTATTTCATGAGGGTTAGTCTATTTACACTATAACATTCAGTTTTGGATTATTCTCTCATAAGAAAATGCAAACTGCATGTTAACCATAATTTTAAAGCATACAAGCAGTTTTTACATGCTTTATGACAATTAGGTGCAAATGAGTCCTTATAGGCAAAATTGCTTTATTTCATGAGGGTTAGTCTATTTACACTATAACATTCAGGTTTGGATCATTCTCTCATAAGAAAATGCAAACTGCATATTAACCATTATTTTAACGCAGACAAGTTGTTTTTACATGCTTCACGACAATTGCGTGCAAATGAGTCCTTATAGGCAAAATTGCTTTATTTTACAAAGGTAAGTCTATTTACACTATAACATTCAGGTTTGGATCATTCTCTCATAAGAAAATGCAAACTGCATATTAACAATTATTTTAACGCATACAAGCAGTTTTTACATGCTTTATGACAATTAGGGGCAATTGAGTCCTTATAGGCAAAATTGCTTTATTTCATAAAGGTAAGTCTATTTACACTATAACATTCAGGTTTGGATCATTCTCTCATAAGAAAATGCAAACTGCATATTAACCATTATTTTAACGCATACAAGCAGTTTTTACATACTTTATGACAATTAGGGGCAAATGGGTCCTTATAGGCAAAATTGCTTTATTTTATGAAGGTTAGTCTATTTACACTATAACATTCAGTTTTGGATTATTCTCTCATAAGAAAATGCAAACTGCATATTAACCATTATTTTAACGCAGACAAGCAGTTTTTACATGCTTTACGACAATTAGGTGCAAATGAGTCCTTATAGGCAAAATTGCTTTATTTCACAAACGTAAGTTTACTTACACTATAACATTCAGGTTTGGATCATTCTCTCACAAGAAAATGCAAACTACATATTAACTATTATTTTAACGCATACAAGCAGTTTTTACATGCTTTATGACAATTAGGTGCAAATGAGTCCTTATAGGCAAAATTGCTTTATTTCATGAGGATAAGTCTATTTACACTATAACATTCAGGTTCGGATCATTCTCTCATAAGAAAATGCTAACTGCATATTTACTATCATTTTCACGCAGACAAGCAGTTTTTACATGCTTCACGACAATTGCGTGCAAATGAGTCCTTATAAACAAAATTGCTTTATTTTACAAAGGTAAGTCTATTTACACTATAACATTCAGGTTTAGATCATTCTCTCATAAGAAAATGCAAACTGCATATTAACCATTATAACGCAGACAAGCAGTTTTTACATGCTTTACGACAATTAGGTGCAAATAAGTCTTTATGGGCAAAATTGCTTTATTTCATAAGGGTAAGTCTATTTACACTATAACATTCAGGTTTGGATCATTCTCTCATAAGAAAATGCAAACTGCATATTTACTATCATTTTCACGCAGACAAGCAGTTTTTACATGCTTCACGACAATTGCGTGCAAATGAGTCCTTATAGGCAAAATTGCTTTATTTTACAAAGGTAAGTCTATTTACACTATAACATTTAGGTTTGGATCATTCTCTCATAAGAAAATGCAAACTGCATATTAACAATTATTTTAACGCATACAAGCAGTTTTTACATGCTTTATGACAATTAGGGGCAATTGAGTCCTTATAGACAAAATTGCTTTATTTCATTAAGGTAAGTCTATTTACACTATAACATTCAGGTTTGGATCATTTTCTCATAAGAAAATGCAAACTGCATATTAACCATTATTTTAACGCAGACAAGCAGTTTTTACATGCTTCACGACAATTGCGTGCAAATGAGTCCTTATAGGCAAAATTGCTTTATTTTACAAAGGTAAATCTATTTACACTATAACATTCAGGTTTGGATTATTCTCTCATAAGAAAATGCAAACTGCATATTAACCATAATTTAAACGCAGACAAGCAGTTTTTACATGCTTTACGACATTTAGGTGCAAATGAGTCTTTATAGGCAAAATTGCTTTATTTTATGAGGGTTAGTCTATTTACACTATAACATTCAGGTTTGGATCATTCTCTCATAAGAAAATGCAAACTGCATATTTACTATCATTTTCACGCAGAAAAGCAGTTTTTACATGCTTCTCGACAATTGCGTGCAAATGAGTCCTTATAGGCAAAATTGCTTTATTTTACAAAGGTAATTCTATTTACACTATAACATTCAGGTTTGGATCATTCTCTCATAAGAAAATGCAAACTGCATATTAACCATTATTTTAACGCATACAAGCAGTTTTTACATGCTTTATGACAATTAGGGGCAAATGAGTCCTTATAGGCAAAATTGCTTTATTTTACAAAGGTAAGTTTACTTAAACTATAACATTCAGGTTTAGATCATTCTCTCATAAGAAAATGCAAACTGCATATTAACTATTATTTTAACGCATACAAGCAGTTTTTACAAGCTTTATGACAATTAGGTGCAAATGAGTCCACATAGGCAAAATTGCTTTATTTCATGAGGGTAAGTTTATTTACACTATAACATTCAGGTTTAGATCATTTTCTCATAAGAAAATGCAAACTGCATATTTACTATCATTTTAACGCATACAAGCAGTTTTAACATGCTTTATGACAATTAGGTGCAAATGAGTCTTTATAGGCAAAATTGCTTTATTTCATGAGGGTTAGTCTATTTACACTATAACATTCAGTTTTGGATTATTCTCTCATAAGAAAATGCAAACTGCATGTTAACCATAATTTTAAAGCATACAAGCAGTTTTTACATGCTTTATGACAATTAGGTGCAAATGAGTCCTTATAGGCAAAATTGCTTTATTTCATGAGGGTTAGTCTATTTACACTATAACATTCAGGTTTGGATCATTCTCTCATAAGAAAATGCAAACTGCATATTAACCATTATTTTAACGCAGACAAGTTGTTTTTACATGCTTCACGACAATTGCGTGCAAATGAGTCCTTATAGGCAAAATTGCTTTATTTTACAAAGGTAAGTCTATTTACACTATAACATTCAGGTTTGGATCATTCTCTCATAAGAAAATGCAAACTGCATATTAACAATTATTTTAACGCATACAAGCAGTTTTTACATGCTTTATGACAATTAGGGGCAATTGAGTCCTTATAGGCAAAATTGCTTTATTTCATAAAGGTAAGTCTATTTACACTATAACATTCAGGTTTGGATCATTCTCTCATAAGAAAATGCAAACTGCATATTAACCATTATTTTAACGCATACAAGCAGTTTTTACATACTTTATGACAATTAGGGGCAAATGGGTCCTTATAGGCAAAATTGCTTTATTTTATGAAGGTTAGTCTATTTACACTATAACATTCAGTTTTGGATTATTCTCTCATAAGAAAATGCAAACTGCATATTAACCATTATTTTAACGCAGACAAGCAGTTTTTACATGCTTTACGACAATTAGGTGCAAATGAGTCCTTATAGGCAAAATTGCTTTATTTCACAAACGTAAGTTTACTTACACTATAACATTCAGGTTTGGATCATTCTCTCACAAGAAAATGCAAACTACATATTAACTATTATTTTAACGCATACAAGCAGTTTTTACATGCTTTATGACAATTAGGTGCAAATGAGTCCTTATAGGCAAAATTGCTTTATTTCATGAGGATAAGTCTATTTACACTATAACATTCAGGTTCGGATCATTCTCTCATAAGAAAATGCTAACTGCATATTTACTATCATTTTCACGCAGACAAGCAGTTTTTACATGCTTCACGACAATTGCGTGCAAATGAGTCCTTATAAACAAAATTGCTTTATTTTACAAAGGTAAGTCTATTTACACTATAACATTCAGGTTTAGATCATTCTCTCATAAGAAAATGCAAACTGCATATTAACCATTATAACGCAGACAAGCAGTTTTTACATGCTTTACGACAATTAGGTGCAAATAGGTCTTTATGGGCAAAATTGCTTTATTTCATAAGGGTAAGTCTATTTACACTATAACATTCAGGTTTGGATCATTCTCTCATAAGAAAATGCAAACTGCATATTTACTATCATTTTCACGCAGACAAGCAGTTTTTACATGCTTCACGACAATTGCGTGCAAATGAGTCCTTATAGGCAAAATTGCTTTATTTTACAAAGGTAAGTCTATTTACACTATAACATTTAGGTTTGGATCATTCTCTCATAAGAAAATGCAAACTGCATATTAACAATTATTTTAACGCATACAAGCAGTTTTTACATGCTTTATGACAATTAGGGGCAATTGAGTCCTTATAGGCAAAATTGCTTTATTTCATAAAGGTAAGTCTATTTACACTATAACATTCAGGTTTGGATCATTCTCTCATAAGAAAATGCAAACTGCATATTAACCATTATTTTAACGCATACAAGCAGTTTTTACATGCTTTATGACAATTAGGGGCAATTGAGTCCTTATAGGCAAAATTGCTTTATTTCATAAAGGTAAGTCTATTTACATTATAACATTCAGGTTTAGATCATTCTCTCATAAGAAAATGCAAACTGCATATTAACCATTATTTTAACGCATACAAGCAGTTTTTACATACTTTATGACAATTAGGGGCAAATGGGTCCTTATAGGCAAAATTGCTTTATTTTATGAAGGTTAGTCTATTTACACTATAACAATCAGGTTTGGATTATTCTCTCATAAGAAAATGCAAACTGCATATTAACCATTATTTTAACGCTGACAAGCAATTTTTACATGCTTTACGACAATTAGGTGCAAATGAGTCCTTATAGGCAAAAGTGCTTTATTTCATGAGGGTAAGTCTATTTACACTATAACATTCAGGTTTGGATCATTCTCTCATAAGAAAATGCAATCTGCATATTTACTATCATTTTCACGCAGACAAGCAGTTTTCACATGTTTTACGACAATTAGGTGGAAATAAGTCCTTAAAGGCAAAATTGTTTTATTTCACAAAGGTAAGTCTACTTTCACTATAACATTCAGGTTTGGATCATTCTCTCATAAGAAAATGCAAACTGCATATTAACCATTATTTTAACGCAGACAAGCAGTTTTTACATGCTTCACGACAATTGCGTGCAAATGAGTCCTTATAGGCAAAATATCTTTATTTTACAAAGGTAATTCTATTTACACTATAACATTCAGGTTTGGATCATTCTCTCATAAGAAAATGCAAACTGCATATTGACCATTATTTTAACGCATACAAGCAGTTTTTACATGCTTTATGACAATTAGGGGCAAATAAGTCCTTAGAGGCAAAATTGCTTTATTTCATGAAAGGTAAGTCTATTTACACTATAACATTTAGGTTTGGATCTTTATCTCATAAGAAAATGCAAACTGCATATTAACCATTATTTAAACGCAGACAAGCAGTTTTTACATGCTTTACGACAATTAGGTGCAAATAAGTCTTTATAGGCAAAATTGCTTTATTTAACAAGGGTAAGTCTATTTACACTAAAACATTCAGGTTTGGATCATTCTCTCATAAGAAAATGCAAACTGCATATTGACCATTATTTTAACGCATACAAGCAGTTTTTACATGCTTTATGACAATTAGGGGCAAATGAGTCCTTATAGGCAAAATTGCTTTATTTCATGAAAGGTAAGTCTATTTACACTATTACATTCAGGTTTGGATCTTTATCTCATAAGAAAATGCAAATTGCATATTGACCATTATTTTAACGCATACAAGCAGTTTTTACATGCTTTATGACAATTAGGGGCAAATGAGTCCTTATAGGCAAAATTGCTTTATTTCATGAAAGGTAAGTCTATTTACACTATTACATTCAGGTTTGGATCTTTATCTCATAAGAAAATGCCATTTGCATATTAACCATCATTTAAACGCAGACAAGCAGTTTTTACATGCTTTACGACAATTAGGTGCAAATGAGTCTTTATAGGCAAAATTGCTTTATTTCATGAGGGTAAGTCTATTTACACTATAACATTCAGGTTTGAAACATTCTTTCATAAGAAAATGCAAACTGAATATTTACTATCATTTTCACGCAGACAAGCAGTTTTTACATGCTTTATGACAATTAGGTGCAAATGAGTCTTTATAGGCAAAATTGCTTTATTTCATGAGGGTAAGTCTATTTACACTATAACATTCAGGTTTGGATCATTCTCTCATAAGAAAATGCAAAAGCATAATAACCATTATTTTAACGCTGACAAGCAGTTTTTACATGCTTCACGACAATTGCGTGCAAATGAGTCCTTATAGGCAAAATTGCGCTATTTTACAAAGGTAAGTCTATTTTCACTATAACATTCAGCTTTGGATCATTCTCTCATAAGAAAATGCAAACTGCATATTAACCATTATTTTAACGCAGACAAGCAGTTTTTACATGCTTCACGACAATTAGGTGCAAATAAGTCTTTATAGGCAAAATTGCTTTATTTCATGAGGGTAAGTCTATTTACACTATAACATTCAGGTTTGGATCATTCTCTCATAAGAAAATGCAAACTGCATATTAACCATTAATTTAACGCTACAAGCAGTTTTTACATGCTTTACGACAATTAGGTGCAAATGAGTCCTTATAGGCAAAATTGCTTTATTTCATTAAGGTATGTCTATTTACACTATAACATTCAGGTTTGGATTATTCTCTCATAAGAAAAAGCAAACTGCATATTAACCATTATTTAAACGCAGACAAGCAGTTTTTACATGCTTTACGACAATTAGGTGCAAATAAGTCTTTATAGGCAAAATTGCTTTATTTCATGAGGGTAAGTCTATTTACACTATAACATTCAGGTTTGGATCATTCTCTCATAAGAAAATGCAAACTGCATATTAACCATTAATTTAACGCTACAAGCAGTTTTTACATGCTTTACGACAATTAGGTGCAAATGAGTCCTTATAGGCAAAAGTGCTTTATTTCATGAGGGTAAGTCTATTTACACTATAACATTCAGGTTTGGATCATTCTCTCATAAGAAAATGCAAACTGCATATTTACTATCATTTTCACGCAGACAAGCAGTTTTCACATGTTTTACGACAATTAGGTGGAAATAAGTCCTTAAAGGCAAAATTGTTTTATTTCACAAAGGTAAGTCTACTTTCACTATAACATTCAGGTTTGGATCATTCTCTCATAAGAAAATGCAAACTGCATATTAACCATTATTTAAACGCAGACAAGCAGTTTTTACATGCTTTACGACAATTGCGTGTAAATGAGTTCTTATAAACAAAATTGCTTTATTTTACAAAGGTAAGAATATTTTCACTATAACATTTAGGTTTGGATCATACTCTCATAAGAAAATGCAAACTGCATATTAACAATTATTTTAACGCTGACAAGCAGTTTTTACATGCTTCACGACAATTGCGTGCAAATGAGTCCTTATAGGCAAAATTGCGCTATTTTACAAAGGTAAGTCTATTTACACTATAACATTCAGGTTTGGATCATTCTCTCATAAGAAAATGCAAACTGCATATTTAATATCATTTTCACGCAGACAAGCAGTTTTTACATGCTTTATGACAATTAGGTGCAAATGAGTCTTTATAGGCAAAATTGCTTTATTTAACAAAGGTAAGTCTATTTACACTAAAACATTCAGGTTTGGATCATTCTCTCATAAGAAAATGCAAACTGCATATTGACCATTATTTTAACGCATACAAGCAGTTTTTACATGCTTTATGACAATTAGGGGCAAATGAGTCCTTATAGGCAAAATTGCTTTATTTCATGAAAGGTAAGTCTATTTACACTATTACATTCAGGTTTGGATCTTTATCTCATAAGAAAATGCAAACTGCATATTGACCATTATTTTAACGCATACAAGCAGTTTTTACATGCTTTATGACAATTAGGGGCAAATGAGTCCTTATAGGCAAAATTGCTTTATTTCATGAAAGGTAAGTCTATTTACACTATTACATTCAGGTTTGGATCTTTATCTCATAAGAAAATGCCAACTGCATATTAACCATCATTTAAACGCAGACAAGCAGTTTTTACATGCTTTACGACAATTAGGTGCAAATGAGTCTTTATAGGCAAAATTGCTTTATTTCATGAGGGTAAGTCTATTTACACTATAACATTCAGGTTTGGATCATTCTCTCATAAGAAAATGCAAACTGCATATTTACTATCATTTTCACGCAGACAAGCAGTTTTTATACGCTTTATGACAATTAGGTGCAAATGAGTCTTTATAGGCAAAATTGCTTTATTTCATGAGGGTAAGTCTATTTACACTATAACATTCAGGTTTAGATCATTCTCTCATAAGAAAATGCAAAAGCATAATAACCATTATTTTAACGCTGACAAGCAGTTTTTACATGCTTCACGACAATTGCGTGCAAATGAGTCCTTATAGGCAAAATTGCGCTATTTTACAAAGGTAAGTCTATTTTCACTATAACATTCAGGTTTGGATCATTCTCTCATAAGAAAATGCAAACTGCATATTAACCATTATTTTAACGGAGACAAGCAGTTTTTACATGCTTCACGACAATTGCGTGCAAATGAGTCCTTATAGGCAAAATTGCTTTTTTTTACAAAGGTAAGTCTATTTACACTATAACATTCAGGTTTGGATCATTCTCTCATAAGAAAATGCAACCTGCATATTAACCATTATTTTAACGCATACAAGCAGTTTTTACAAGCTTTATGACAATTAGGTGCAAATTAGTCCTTATAGGCAAAATTGCTTTATTTAATGAGGGTAAGTCTATTTACACTATAGCATTCAGGTTTGGATCATTCTCTCATAAGAAAATGCAAACTGCATATTTACTATCATTTTAACGCATACAAGCAGTTTTTACATGCTTTATGACAATTAGGTGCAAATGTGTCTTTATAGGCAAAATTGCTTTATTTTATGAGGGTAAGTCTATTTACACTATAACATTCAGGTTTGGATCATTCTCTCATAAGAAAATGCAAACTGCATATTAACCATTATTTTAACGCAGACAAGCAGTTTTTACATGCTTCACGACAATTGCGTGCAAATGAGTCCTTATAGGCAAAATTGCTTTATTTTACAAAGGTAAGTCTACTTTCACTATAACATTCAGGTTTGGATCATTCTCTCATAAGAAAATGCAAACTGCATATTATACATTATTTTAACGCATACAAGCAGTTTTTACATGCTTTATGACAATTAGGGGTAAATGAGTCCTTATAGGCAAAATTGCTTTATTTCATGAAGGTAAGTCTATTTACACTATATCATTCAGGTTTGGATCATTCTCTCATAAGAAAATGCAAACTGCATATTAACCATTATTTTAACGCTGACAAGCAGTTTTTACATGCTTTATGACAATTAGGGGCAAATGAGTCCTAATAGACAAAATTGCTTTATTTCATTAAGGTAAGTCTATTTACACTATAACATTCAGGTTTGGATCATTTTCTCATAAGAAAATGCAAACTGCATATTAACCATTATTTTAACGCAGACAAGCAGTTTTTACATGCTTCACGACAATTGCGTGCAAATGAGTCCTTATAGGCAAAATTGCTTTATTTTACAAAGGTAAATCTATTTACACTATAACATTCAGGTTTGGATTATTCTCTCATAAGAAAATGCAAACTGCATATTAACCATAATTTAAACGCAGACAAGCAGTTTTTACATGCTTTACGACATTTAGGTGCAAATGAGTCTTTATAGGCAAAATTGCTTTATTTTATGAGGGTTAGTCTATTTACACTATAACATTCAGGTTTGGATCATTCTCTCATAAGAAAATGCAAACTGCATATTTACTATCATTTTCACGCAGAAAAGCAGTTTTTACATGCTTCTCGACAATTGCGTGCAAATGAGTCCTTATAGGCAAAATTGCTTTATTTTACAAAGGTAATTCTATTTACACTATAACATTCAGGTTTGGATCATTCTCTCATAAGAAAATGCAAACTGCATATTAACCATTATTTTAACGCATACAAGCAGTTTTTACATGCTTTATGACAATTAGGGGCAAATGAGTCCTTATAGGCAAAATTGCTTTATTTTACAAAGGTAAGTTTACTTAAACTATAACATTCAGGTTTAGATCATTCTCTCATAAGAAAATGCAAACTGCATATTAACTATTATTTTAACGCATACAAGCAGTTTTTACAAGCTTTATGACAATTAGGTGCAAATGAGTCCACATAGGCAAAATTGCTTTATTTCATGAGGGTAAGTTTATTTACACTATAACATTCAGGTTTAGATCATTTTCTCATAAGAAAATGCAAACTGCATATTTACTATCATTTTAACGCATACAAGCAGTTTTAACATGCTTTATGACAATTAGGTGCAAATGAGTCTTTATAGGCAAAATTGCTTTATTTCATGAGGGTTAGTCTATTTACACTATAACATTCAGTTTTGGATTATTCTCTCATAAGAAAATGCAAACTGCATGTTAACCATAATTTTAAAGCATACAAGCAGTTTTTACATGCTTTATGACAATTAGGTGCAAATGAGTCCTTATAGGCAAAATTGCTTTATTTCATGAGGGTTAGTCTATTTACACTATAACATTCAGGTTTGGATCATTCTCTCATAAGAAAATGCAAACTGCATATTAACCATTATTTTAACGCAGACAAGCAGTTTTTACATGCTTCACGACAATTGTGTGCAAATGAGTCCTTATAGGCAAAATTGCTTTATTTTACAAAGGCAAGTCTATTTACACTATAACATTCAGGTTTGGATCATTCTCTCATAAGAAAATGCAAACTGCATATTAACAATTATTTTAACGCATACAAGCAGTTTTTACATGCTTTATGACAATTAGGGGCAATTGAGTCCTTATAGGCAAAATTGCTTTATTTCATAAAGGTAAGTCTATTTACACTATAACATTCAGGTTTGGATCATTCTCTCATAAGAAAATGCAAACTGCATATTAACCATTATTTTAACGCATACAAGCAGTTTTTACATACTTTATGACAATTAGGGGCAAATGGGTCCTTAAAGGCAAAATTGCTTTATTTTATGAAGGTTAGTCTATTTACACTATAACATTCAGTTTTGGATTATTCTCTCATAAGAAAATGCAAACTGCATATTAACCATTATTTTAACGCAGACAAGCAGTTTTTACATGCTTTACGACAATTAGGTGCAAATGAGTCCTTATAGGCAAAATTGCTTTATTTCACAAACGTAAGTTTACTTACACTATAACATTCAGGTTTGGATCATTCTCTCACAAGAAAAAGCAAACTACATATTAACTATTATTTTAACGCATACAAGCAGTTTTTACATGCTTTATGACAATTAGGTGCAAATGAGTCCTTATAGGCAAAATTGCTTTATTTCATGAGGATAAGTCTATTTACACTATAACATTCAGGTTCGGATCATTCTCTCATAAGAAAATGCAAACTGCATATTTACTATCATTTTCACGCAGACAAGCAGTTTTTACATGCTTCACGACAATTGCGTGCAAATGAGTCCTTATAAACAAAATTGCTTTATTTTACAAAGGTAAGTCTATTTACACTATAACATTCAGGTTTAGATCATTCTCTCATAAGAAAATGCAAACTGCATATTAACCATTATAACGCAGACAAGCAGTTTTTACATGCTTTACGACAATTAGGTGCAAATAAGTCTTTATGGGCAAAATTGCTTTATTTCATAAGGGTAAGTCTATTTACACTATAACATTCAGGTTTGGATCATTCTCTCATAAGAAAATGCAAACTGCATATTTACTATCATTTTCACGCAGACAAGCAGTTTTTACATGCTTCACGACAATTGCGTGCAAATGAGTCCTTATAAACAAAATTGCTTTATTTTACAAAGGTAAGTCTATTTACACTATAACATTCAGGTTTAGATCATTCTCTCATAAGAAAATGCAAACTGCATATTAACCATTATAACGCAGACAAGCAGTTTTTACATGCTTTACGACAATTAGGTGCAAATGAGTCCTTATAGGCAAAAGTGCTTTATTTCATGAGGGTAAGTCTATTTACACTATAACATTCAGGTTTGGATCATTCTCTCATAAGAAAATGCAAACTGCATATTTACTATCATTTTCACGCAGACAAGCAGTTTTCACATGTTTTACGACAATTAGGTGGAAATAAGTCCTTAAAGGCAAAATTGTTTTATTTCACAAAGGTAAGTCTACTTTCACTATAACATTCAGGTTTGGATCATTCTCTCATAAGAAAATGCAAACTGCATATTAACCATTATTTAAACGCAGACAAGCAGTTTTTACATGCTTTACGACAATTGCGTGTAAATGAGTTCTTATAAACAAAATTGCTTTATTTTACAAAGGTAAGAATATTTTCACTATAACATTTAGGTTTGGATCATACTCTCATAAGAAAATGCAAACTGCATATTAACAATTATTTTAACGCTGACAAGCAGTTTTTACATGCTTCACGACAATTGCGTGCAAATGAGTCCTTATAGGCAAAATTGCGCTATTTTACAAAGGTAAGTCTATTTACACTATAACATTCAGGTTTGGATCATTCTCTCATAAGAAAATGCAAACTGCATATTTAATATCATTTTCACGCAGACAAGCAGTTTTTACATGCTTTATGACAATTAGGTGCAAATGAGTCTTTATAGGCAAAATTGCTTTATTTAACAAAGGTAAGTCTATTTACACTAAAACATTCAGGTTTGGATCATTCTCTCATAAGAAAATGCAAACTGCATATTGACCATTATTTTAACGCATACAAGCAGTTTTTACATGCTTTATGACAATTAGGGGCAAATGAGTCCTTATAGGCAAAATTGCTTTATTTCATGAAAGGTAAGTCTATTTACACTATTACATTCAGGTTTGGATCTTTATCTCATAAGAAAATGCAAACTGCATATTGACCATTATTTTAACGCATACAAGCAGTTTTTACATGCTTTATGACAATTAGGGGCAAATGAGTCCTTATAGGCAAAATTGCTTTATTTCATGAAAGGTAAGTCTATTTACACTATTACATTCAGGTTTGGATCTTTATCTCATAAGAAAATGCCAACTGCATATTAACCATCATTTAAACGCAGACAAGCAGTTTTTACATGCTTTACGACAATTAGGTGCAAATGAGTCTTTATAGGCAAAATTGCTTTATTTCATGAGGGTAAGTCTATTTACACTATAACATTCAGGTTTGGATCATTCTCTCATAAGAAAATGCAAACTGCATATTTACTATCATTTTCACGCAGACAAGCAGTTTTTATACGCTTTATGACAATTAGGTGCAAATGAGTCTTTATAGGCAAAATTGCTTTATTTCATGAGGGTAAGTCTATTTACACTATAACATTCAGGTTTAGATCATTCTCTCATAAGAAAATGCAAAAGCATAATAACCATTATTTTAACGCTGACAAGCAGTTTTTACATGCTTCACGACAATTGCGTGCAAATGAGTCCTTATAGGCAAAATTGCGCTATTTTACAAAGGTAAGTCTATTTTCACTATAACATTCAGGTTTGGATCATTCTCTCATAAGAAAATGCAAACTGCATATTAACCATTATTTTAACGGAGACAAGCAGTTTTTACATGCTTCACGACAATTGCGTGCAAATGAGTCCTTATAGGCAAAATTGCTTTTTTTTACAAAGGTAAGTCTATTTACACTATAACATTCAGGTTTGGATCATTCTCTCATAAGAAAATGCAACCTGCATATTAACCATTATTTTAACGCATACAAGCAGTTTTTACAAGCTTTATGACAATTAGGTGCAAATTAGTCCTTATAGGCAAAATTGCTTTATTTAATGAGGGTAAGTCTATTTACACTATAGCATTCAGGTTTGGATCATTCTCTCATAAGAAAATGCAAACTGCATATTTACTATCATTTTAACGCATACAAGCAGTTTTTACATGCTTTATGACAATTAGGTGCAAATGTGTCTTTATAGGCAAAATTGCTTTATTTTATGAGGGTAAGTCTATTTACACTATAACATTCAGGTTTGGATCATTCTCTCATAAGAAAATGCAAACTGCATATTAACCATTATTTTAACGCAGACAAGCAGTTTTTACATGCTTCACGACAATTGCGTGCAAATGAGTCCTTATAGGCAAAATTGCTTTATTTTACAAAGGTAAGTCTACTTTCACTATAACATTCAGGTTTGGATCATTCTCTCATAAGAAAATGCAAACTGCATATTATACATTATTTTAACGCATACAAGCAGTTTTTACATGCTTTATGACAATTAGGGGTAAATGAGTCCTTATAGGCAAAATTGCTTTATTTCATGAAGGTAAGTCTATTTACACTATATCATTCAGGTTTGGATCATTCTCTCATAAGAAAATGCAAACTGCATATTAACCATTATTTTAACGCTGACAAGCAGTTTTTACATGCTTTATGACAATTAGGGGCAAATGAGTCCTAATAGACAAAATTGCTTTATTTCATTAAGGTAAGTCTATTTACACTATAACATTCAGGTTTGGATCATTTTCTCATAAGAAAATGCAAACTGCATATTAACCATTATTTTAACGCAGACAAGCAGTTTTTACATGCTTCACGACAATTGCGTGCAAATGAGTCCTTATAGGCAAAATTGCTTTATTTTACAAAGGTAAATCTATTTACACTATAACATTCAGGTTTGGATTATTCTCTCATAAGAAAATGCAAACTGCATATTAACCATAATTTAAACGCAGACAAGCAGTTTTTACATGCTTTACGACATTTAGGTGCAAATGAGTCTTTATAGGCAAAATTGCTTTATTTTATGAGGGTTAGTCTATTTACACTATAACATTCAGGTTTGGATCATTCTCTCATAAGAAAATGCAAACTGCATATTTACTATCATTTTCACGCAGAAAAGCAGTTTTTACATGCTTCTCGACAATTGCGTGCAAATGAGTCCTTATAGGCAAAATTGCTTTATTTTACAAAGGTAATTCTATTTACACTATAACATTCAGGTTTGGATCATTCTCTCATAAGAAAATGCAAACTGCATATTAACCATTATTTTAACGCATACAAGCAGTTTTTACATGCTTTATGACAATTAGGGGCAAATGAGTCCTTATAGGCAAAATTGCTTTATTTTACAAAGGTAAGTTTACTTAAACTATAACATTCAGGTTTAGATCATTCTCTCATAAGAAAATGCAAACTGCATATTAACTATTATTTTAACGCATACAAGCAGTTTTTACAAGCTTTATGACAATTAGGTGCAAATGAGTCCACATAGGCAAAATTGCTTTATTTCATGAGGGTAAGTTTATTTACACTATAACATTCAGGTTTAGATCATTTTCTCATAAGAAAATGCAAACTGCATATTTACTATCATTTTAACGCATACAAGCAGTTTTAACATGCTTTATGACAATTAGGTGCAAATGAGTCTTTATAGGCAAAATTGCTTTATTTCATGAGGGTTAGTCTATTTACACTATAACATTCAGTTTTGGATTATTCTCTCATAAGAAAATGCAAACTGCATGTTAACCATAATTTTAAAGCATACAAGCAGTTTTTACATGCTTTATGACAATTAGGTGCAAATGAGTCCTTATAGGCAAAATTGCTTTATTTCATGAGGGTTAGTCTATTTACACTATAACATTCAGGTTTGGATCATTCTCTCATAAGAAAATGCAAACTGCATATTAACCATTATTTTAACGCAGACAAGCAGTTTTTACATGCTTCACGACAATTGTGTGCAAATGAGTCCTTATAGGCAAAATTGCTTTATTTTACAAAGGCAAGTCTATTTACACTATAACATTCAGGTTTGGATCATTCTCTCATAAGAAAATGCAAACTGCATATTAACAATTATTTTAACGCATACAAGCAGTTTTTACATGCTTTATGACAATTAGGGGCAATTGAGTCCTTATAGGCAAAATTGCTTTATTTCATAAAGGTAAGTCTATTTACACTATAACATTCAGGTTTGGATCATTCTCTCATAAGAAAATGCAAACTGCATATTAACCATTATTTTAACGCATACAAGCAGTTTTTACATACTTTATGACAATTAGGGGCAAATGGGTCCTTAAAGGCAAAATTGCTTTATTTTATGAAGGTTAGTCTATTTACACTATAACATTCAGTTTTGGATTATTCTCTCATAAGAAAATGCAAACTGCATATTAACCATTATTTTAACGCAGACAAGCAGTTTTTACATGCTTTACGACAATTAGGTGCAAATGAGTCCTTATAGGCAAAATTGCTTTATTTCACAAACGTAAGTTTACTTACACTATAACATTCAGGTTTGGATCATTCTCTCACAAGAAAAAGCAAACTACATATTAACTATTATTTTAACGCATACAAGCAGTTTTTACATGCTTTATGACAATTAGGTGCAAATGAGTCCTTATAGGCAAAATTGCTTTATTTCATGAGGATAAGTCTATTTACACTATAACATTCAGGTTCGGATCATTCTCTCATAAGAAAATGCAAACTGCATATTTACTATCATTTTCACGCAGACAAGCAGTTTTTACATGCTTCACGACAATTGCGTGCAAATGAGTCCTTATAAACAAAATTGCTTTATTTTACAAAGGTAAGTCTATTTACACTATAACATTCAGGTTTAGATCATTCTCTCATAAGAAAATGCAAACTGCATATTAACCATTATAACGCAGACAAGCAGTTTTTACATGCTTTACGACAATTAGGTGCAAATAAGTCTTTATGGGCAAAATTGCTTTATTTCATAAGGGTAAGTCTATTTACACTATAACATTCAGGTTTGGATCATTCTCTCATAAGAAAATGCAAACTGCATATTTACTATCATTTTCACGCAGACAAGCAGTTTTTACATGCTTCACGACAATTGCGTGCAAATGAGTCCTTATAGGCAAAATTGCTTTATTTTACAAAGGTAAGTCTATTTACACTATAACATTCAGGTTTGGATCATTCTCTCATAAGAAAATGCAAACTGCATATTAACAATTATTTTAACGCATACAAGCAGTTTTTACATGCTTTATGACAATTAGGGGCAATTGAGTCCTTATAGGCAAAATTGCTTTATTTCATAAAGGTAAGTCTATTTACACTATAACATTCAGGTTTGGATCATTCTCTCATAAGAAAATGCAAACTGCATATTAACCATTATTTTAACGCATACAAGCAGTTTTTACATGCTTTATGACAATTAGGGGCAATTGAGTCCTTATAGGCAAAATTGCTTTATTTCATAAAGGTAAGTCTATTTACACTATAACATTCAGGTTTAGATCATTCTCTCATAAGAAAATGCAAACTGCATATTAACCATTATTTTAACGCATACAAGCAGTTTTTACATACTTTATGACAATTAGGGGCAAATGGGTCCTTATAGGCAAAATTGCTTTATTTTATGAAGGTTAGTCTATTTACACTATAACAATCAGGTTTGGATTATTCTCTCATAAGAAAATGCAAACTGCATATTAACCATTATTTTAACGCTGACAAGCAATTTTTACATGCTTTACGACAATTAGGTGCAAATGAGTCCTTATAGGCAAAAGTGCTTTATTTCATGAGGGTAAGTCTATTTACACTATAACATTCAGGTTTGGATCATTCTCTCATAAGAAAATGCAATCTGCATATTTACTATCATTTTCACGCAGACAAGCAGTTTTCACATGTTTTACGACAATTAGGTGGAAATAAGTCCTTAAAGGCAAAATTGTTTTATTTCACAAAGGTAAGTCTACTTTCACTATAACATTCAGGTTTGGATCATTCTCTCATAAGAAAATGCAAACTGCATATTAACCATTATTTTAACGCAGACAAGCAGTTTTTACATGCTTCACGACAATTGCGTGCAAATGAGTCCTTATAGGCAAAATATCTTTATTTTACAAAGGTAATTCTATTTACACTATAACATTCAGGTTTGGATCATTCTCTCATAAGAAAATGCAAACTGCATATTGACCATTATTTTAACGCATACAAGCAGTTTTTACATGCTTTATGACAATTAGGGGCAAATAAGTCCTTAGAGGCAAAATTGCTTTATTTCATGAAAGGTAAGTCTATTTACACTATAACATTTAGGTTTGGATCTTTATCTCATAAGAAAATGCAAACTGCATATTAACCATTATTTAAACGCAGACAAGCAGTTTTTACATGCTTTACGACAATTAGGTGCAAATGAGTCTTTATAGGCAAAATTGCTTTATTTCATGAGGGTAAGTCTATTTACACTATAACATTCAGGTTTGGATCATTCTCTCATAAGAATATGCAAACTGCATTTTTACTATCATTTTCACGCAGCCAAGCAGTTTTTACATGCTTCACGACAATTGCGTGCAAATGAGTCCTTATAGGCAAAATTGCTTTATTTTACAAAGGTAAGTCTATTTACACTATAACATTCAGGTTTGGATCATTCTCTCATAAGAAAATGCAAACTACATATTAACCATTATTTTAACGCAGACAAGCAGTTTTTACATGCTTTACGACAATTAGGTGCAAATGAGTCCTTATAGGCGAAATTGCTTTATTTCATGAGGGTAAGTCTATTTACACTATAACATTCAGGTTTGGATCATTCTCTCAAAAGAAAATGCAAACTGCATATTAACCATTATTTTAACGCAGACAAGCAGTTTTTACATGCTTCACGACAATTGCGTGCAAATGAGTCCTAATAGGCAAAATTGCTTTATTTTACAAAGGTAAGTCTATTTTCACTATAACATTCAGGTTTGGATCATTCTCTCATAAGAAAATGCAAACTGCATATTAACAATTATTTTAACGCATACAAGCAGTTTTTACATGCTTTATGACAATTAGGGGCAATTGAGTCCTTATAGGCAAAATTGCTTTATTTCATAAAGGTAAGTCTATTTACACTATAACATTCAGGTTTGGATCATTCTCTCATAAGAAAATGCAAACTGCATATTAACCATTATTTTAACGCATACAAGCAGTTTTTACATACTTTATGACAATTAGGGGCAAATGGGTCCTTAAAGGCAAAATTGCTTTATTTTATGAAGGTTAGTCTATTTACACTATAACATTCAGTTTTGGATTATTCTCTCATAAGAAAATGCAAACTGCATATTAACCATTATTTTAACGCAGACAAGCAGTTTTTACATGCTTTACGACAATTAGGTGCAAATGAGTCCTTATAGGCAAAATTGCTTTATTTCACAAACGTAAGTTTACTTACACTATAACATTCAGGTTTGGATCATTCTCTCACAAGAAAAAGCAAACTACATATTAACTATTATTTTAACGCATACAAGCAGTTTTTACATGCTTTATGACAATTAGGGGCAAATAAGTCCTTAGAGGCAAAATTGCTTTATTTCATGAAAGGTAAGTCTATTTACACTATAACATTTAGGTTTGGATCTTTATCTCATAAGAAAATGCAAACTGCATATTAACCATTATTTAAACGCAGACAAGCAGTTTTTACATGCTTTACGACAATTAGGTGCAAATGAGTCTTTATAGGCAAAATTGCTTTATTTCATGAGGGTAAGTCTATTTACACTATAACATTCAGGTTTGGATCATTCTCTCATAAGAATATGCAAACTGCATTTTTACTATCATTTTCACGCAGCCAAGCAGTTTTTACATGCTTCACGACAATTGCGTGCAAATGAGTCCTTATAGGCAAAATTGCTTTATTTTACAAAGGTAAGTCTATTTACACTATAACATTCAGGTTTGGATCATTCTCTCATAAGAAAATGCAAACTACATATTAACCATTATTTTAACGCAGACAAGCAGTTTTTACATGCTTTACGACAATTAGGTGCAAATGAGTCCTTATAGGCAAAATTGCTTTATTTCACAAACGTAAGTTTACTTACACTATAACATTCAGGTTTGGATCATTCTCTCACAAGAAAAAGCAAACTACATATTAACTATTATTTTAACGCATACAAGCAGTTTTTACATGCTTTATGACAATTAGGTGCAAATGAGTCCTTATAGGCAAAATTGCTTTATTTCATGAGGATAAGTCTATTTACACTATAACATTCAGGTTCGGATCATTCTCTCATAAGAAAATGCAAACTGCATATTTACTATCATTTTCACGCAGACAAGCAGTTTTTACATGCTTCACGACAATTGCGTGCAAATGAGTCCTTATAAACAAAATTGCTTTATTTTACAAAGGTAAGTCTATTTACACTATAACATTCAGGTTTAGATCATTCTCTCATAAGAAAATGCAAACTGCATATTAACCATTATAACGCAGACAAGCAGTTTTTACATGCTTTACGACAATTAGGTGCAAATAAGTCTTTATGGGCAAAATTGCTTTATTTCATAAGGGTAAGTCTATTTACACTATAACATTCAGGTTTGGATCATTCTCTCATAAGAAAATGCAAACTGCATATTTACTATCATTTTCACGCAGACAAGCAGTTTTTACATGCTTCACGACAATTGCGTGCAAATGAGTCCTTATAGGCAAAATTGCTTTATTTTACAAAGGTAAGTCTATTTACACTATAACATTCAGGTTTGGATCATTCTCTCATAAGAAAATGCAAACTGCATATTAACAATTATTTTAACGCATACAAGCAGTTTTTACATGCTTTATGACAATTAGGGGCAATTGAGTCCTTATAGGCAAAATTGCTTTATTTCATAAAGGTAAGTCTATTTACACTATAACATTCAGGTTTGGATCATTCTCTCATAAGAAAATGCAAACTGCATATTAACCATTATTTTAACGCATACAAGCAGTTTTTACATGCTTTATGACAATTAGGGGCAATTGAGTCCTTATAGGCAAAATTGCTTTATTTCATAAAGGTAAGTCTATTTACACTATAACATTCAGGTTTAGATCATTCTCTCATAAGAAAATGCAAACTGCATATTAACCATTATTTTAACGCATACAAGCAGTTTTTACATACTTTATGACAATTAGGGGCAAATGGGTCCTTATAGGCAAAATTGCTTTATTTTATGAAGGTTAGTCTATTTACACTATAACAATCAGGTTTGGATTATTCTCTCATAAGAAAATGCAAACTGCATATTAACCATTATTTTAACGCTGACAAGCAATTTTTACATGCTTTACGACAATTAGGTGCAAATGAGTCCTTATAGGCAAAAGTGCTTTATTTCATGAGGGTAAGTCTATTTACACTATAACATTCAGGTTTGGATCATTCTCTCATAAGAAAATGCAATCTGCATATTTACTATCATTTTCACGCAGACAAGCAGTTTTCACATGTTTTACGACAATTAGGTGGAAATAAGTCCTTAAAGGCAAAATTGTTTTATTTCACAAAGGTAAGTCTACTTTCACTATAACATTCAGGTTTGGATCATTCTCTCATAAGAAAATGCAAACTGCATATTAACCATTATTTTAACGCAGACAAGCAGTTTTTACATGCTTCACGACAATTGCGTGCAAATGAGTCCTTATAGGCAAAATATCTTTATTTTACAAAGGTAATTCTATTTACACTATAACATTCAGGTTTGGATCATTCTCTCATAAGAAAATGCAAACTGCATATTGACCATTATTTTAACGCATACAAGCAGTTTTTACATGCTTTATGACAATTAGGGGCAAATAAGTCCTTAGAGGCAAAATTGCTTTATTTCATGAAAGGTAAGTCTATTTACACTATAACATTTAGGTTTGGATCTTTATCTCATAAGAAAATGCAAACTGCATATTAACCATTATTTAAACGCAGACAAGCAGTTTTTACATGCTTTACGACAATTAGGTGCAAATGAGTCTTTATAGGCAAAATTGCTTTATTTCATGAGGGTAAGTCTATTTACACTATAACATTCAGGTTTGGATCATTCTCTCATAAGAATATGCAAACTGCATTTTTACTATCATTTTCACGCAGCCAAGCAGTTTTTACATGCTTCACGACAATTGCGTGCAAATGAGTCCTTATAGGCAAAATTGCTTTATTTTACAAAGGTAAGTCTATTTACACTATAACATTCAGGTTTGGATCATTCTCTCATAAGAAAATGCAAACTACATATTAACCATTATTTTAACGCAGACAAGCAGTTTTTACATGCTTTACGACAATTAGGTGCAAATGAGTCCTTATAGGCGAAATTGCTTTATTTCATGAGGGTAAGTCTATTTACACTATAACATTCAGGTTTGGATCATTCTCTCAAAAGAAAATGCAAACTGCATATTAACCATTATTTTAACGCAGACAAGCAGTTTTTACATGCTTCACGACAATTGCGTGCAAATGAGTCCTAATAGGCAAAATTGCTTTATTTTACAAAGGTAAGTCTATTTTCACTATAACATTCAGGTTTGGATCATTCTCTCATAAGAAAATGCAAACTGCATATTAACAATTATTTTAACGCATACAAGCAGTTTTTACATGCTTTATGACAATTAGGGGCAATTGAGTCCTTATAGGCAAAATTGCTTTATTTCATAAAGGTAAGTCTATTTACACTATAACATTCAGGTTTGGATCATTCTCTCATAAGAAAATGCAAACTGCATATTAACCATTATTTTAACGCATACAAGCAGTTTTTACATACTTTATGACAATTAGGGGCAAATGGGTCCTTAAAGGCAAAATTGCTTTATTTTATGAAGGTTAGTCTATTTACACTATAACATTCAGTTTTGGATTATTCTCTCATAAGAAAATGCAAACTGCATATTAACCATTATTTTAACGCAGACAAGCAGTTTTTACATGCTTTACGACAATTAGGTGCAAATGAGTCCTTATAGGCAAAATTGCTTTATTTCACAAACGTAAGTTTACTTACACTATAACATTCAGGTTTGGATCATTCTCTCACAAGAAAAAGCAAACTACATATTAACTATTATTTTAACGCATACAAGCAGTTTTTACATGCTTTATGACAATTAGGTGCAAATGAGTCCTTATAGGCAAAATTGCTTTATTTCATGAGGATAAGTCTATTTACACTATAACATTCAGGTTCGGATCATTCTCTCATAAGAAAATGCAAACTGCATATTTACTATCATTTTCACGCAGACAAGCAGTTTTTACATGCTTCACGACAATTGCGTGCAAATGAGTCCTTATAAACAAAATTGCTTTATTTTACAAAGGTAAGTCTATTTACACTATAACATTCAGGTTTAGATCATTCTCTCATAAGAAAATGCAAACTGCATATTAACCATTATAACGCAGACAAGCAGTTTTTACATGCTTTACGACAATTAGGTGCAAATAAGTCTTTATGGGCAAAATTGCTTTATTTCATAAGGGTAAGTCTATTTACACTATAACATTCAGGTTTGGATCATTCTCTCATAAGAAAATGCAAACTGCATATTTACTATCATTTTCACGCAGACAAGCAGTTTTTACATGCTTCACGACAATTGCGTGCAAATGAGTCCTTATAGGCAAAATTGCTTTATTTTACAAAGGTAAGTCTATTTACACTATAACATTCAGGTTTGGATCATTCTCTCATAAGAAAATGCAAACTGCATATTAACAATTATTTTAACGCATACAAGCAGTTTTTACATGCTTTATGACAATTAGGGGCAATTGAGTCCTTATAGGCAAAATTGCTTTATTTCATAAAGGTAAGTCTATTTACACTATAACATTCAGGTTTGGATCATTCTCTCATAAGAAAATGCAAACTGCATATTAACCATTATTTTAACGCATACAAGCAGTTTTTACATGCTTTATGACAATTAGGGGCAATTGAGTCCTTATAGGCAAAATTGCTTTATTTCATAAAGGTAAGTCTATTTACACTATAACATTCAGGTTTAGATCATTCTCTCATAAGAAAATGCAAACTGCATATTAACCATTATTTTAACGCATACAAGCAGTTTTTACATACTTTATGACAATTAGGGGCAAATGGGTCCTTATAGGCAAAATTGCTTTATTTTATGAAGGTTAGTCTATTTACACTATAACAATCAGGTTTGGATTATTCTCTCATAAGAAAATGCAAACTGCATATTAACCATTATTTTAACGCTGACAAGCAATTTTTACATGCTTTACGACAATTAGGTGCAAATGAGTCCTTATAGGCAAAAGTGCTTTATTTCATGAGGGTAAGTCTATTTACACTATAACATTCAGGTTTGGATCATTCTCTCATAAGAAAATGCAATCTGCATATTTACTATCATTTTCACGCAGACAAGCAGTTTTCACATGTTTTACGACAATTAGGTGGAAATAAGTCCTTAAAGGCAAAATTGTTTTATTTCACAAAGGTAAGTCTACTTTCACTATAACATTCAGGTTTGGATCATTCTCTCATAAGAAAATGCAAACTGCATATTAACCATTATTTTAACGCAGACAAGCAGTTTTTACATGCTTCACGACAATTGCGTGCAAATGAGTCCTTATAGGCAAAATATCTTTATTTTACAAAGGTAATTCTATTTACACTATAACATTCAGGTTTGGATCATTCTCTCATAAGAAAATGCAAACTGCATATTGACCATTATTTTAACGCATACAAGCAGTTTTTACATGCTTTATGACAATTAGGGGCAAATAAGTCCTTAGAGGCAAAATTGCTTTATTTCATGAAAGGTAAGTCTATTTACACTATAACATTTAGGTTTGGATCTTTATCTCATAAGAAAATGCAAACTGCATATTAACCATTATTTAAACGCAGACAAGCAGTTTTTACATGCTTTACGACAATTAGGTGCAAATGAGTCTTTATAGGCAAAATTGCTTTATTTCATGAGGGTAAGTCTATTTACACTATAACATTCAGGTTTGGATCATTCTCTCATAAGAATATGCAAACTGCATTTTTACTATCATTTTCACGCAGCCAAGCAGTTTTTACATGCTTCACGACAATTGCGTGCAAATGAGTCCTTATAGGCAAAATTGCTTTATTTTACAAAGGTAAGTCTATTTACACTATAACATTCAGGTTTGGATCATTCTCTCATAAGAAAATGCAAACTACATATTAACCATTATTTTAACGCAGACAAGCAGTTTTTACATGCTTTACGACAATTAGGTGCAAATGAGTCCTTATAGGCGAAATTGCTTTATTTCATGAGGGTAAGTCTATTTACACTATAACATTCAGGTTTGGATCATTCTCTCAAAAGAAAATGCAAACTGCATATTAACCATTATTTTAACGCAGACAAGCAGTTTTTACATGCTTCACGACAATTGCGTGCAAATGAGTCCTAATAGGCAAAATTGCTTTATTTTACAAAGGTAAGTCTATTTTCACTATAACATTCAGGTTTGGATCATTCTCTCATAAGAAAATGCAAACTGCATATTATACATTATTTTAACGCTGACAAGCAGTTTTTACATGCTTTATGACAATTAGAAGCAAATGAGTCTTTATAGGCAAAATTGCTTTATTTCATGAATGTAAGTCTATTTACACTATAACATTCAGGTTTGGATCATTCTCTCATAAGAAATTGCAAACTGCATTATAACCATTATTTTAACGCTGACAAGCAGTTTTTACATGCTTTACGACAATTAGGTGCAAATGAGTCCTTATACGCAAAAGTGCTTTATTTCATGAGAGTTAGTCCATTTACACAATAACATTCAGGTTTGGATCATTCTCTCAAAGAAAATGCAAACTACATATTTACTATCATTTTCACGCAGACAAGCAGTTTTTACATGTTTTACGACAATAAGGTGGAAATAAGTCCTTAAAGGCAAAATTGTTTTATTTCTCAAAGGTAAGTCTATTTTCACTATAACATTTAGGTTTTGATCATTCTCTCATAAGAAAATACAAACTGCATATTAACCATTATTTTAACGCAGACAAGCAGTTTTTAAATGCTTCACGACAATTGCGTGCAAATAAGACATTATAGGCAAAATTGCTTTATTTTACAAAAGTAAGTCTATTTTCACTATAACATTCAGGTTTGGATCATTCTCTCATAAGAAAATACAAACTGCATATTAACCATTATTTTAACGCAGACAAGCAGTTTTTACATGCTTCACGACAATTGCGTGCAAATGAGTCCTTATAGGCAAAATTGTTTTATTTCTCAAAGGTAAGTCTATTTTCACTATAACATTCAGGTTTGGATCATTCTCTCATAAGAAAATGCAAACTGCATATTAACCATTATTTTAACGCATACAAGCAGTTTTTAAATGCTTTATGACAATTAGGGGCAAATGAGTCCTTATAGGCAAAATATCTTTATTTCATGAAGGTAAGTCTATTTACACTATAACATTTAGGTTTGGATCTTTCTCTCATAAGAAAATGCAAACTGCATATTAACCATTATTTAAACGCAGACAAGCAGTTTTTACATGCCTTACGACAATTAGGTGCAAATGAGTCTTTATAGGCAAAATTGCTTTATTTTATGAAGGTAAGTCTATTTACACTATAACATTCAGGTTTGGATTATTCTCTCATAAGAAAATGCAAACTGCATATTAACCATTATTTTAACGCAGACAAGCAGTTTTTACATGCTTCACGACAATTGCGTGCAAATGAGTCCTTAAAGGCAAAATTGCTTTATTTTACAAAGGTAAGTCTATTTACACTATAACATTCAGGTTTGGATCATTCTCTCATAAGAAAATGCAAACTGCATATTAACCATTATAACGCAGACAAGCAGTTTTTACATGCTTTACGACAATTAGGTGCAAATAAGTCTTTATGGGCAAAATTGCTTTATTTCATGAGGGTAAGTCTATTTACACTATAACATTCAGGTTTGGATCATTCTCTCATAAGAAAATGCAAACTGCATATTTACTATCATTTTCACGCAGACAAGCAGTTTTTACATGCTTCACGACAATTGCGTGCAAATGAGTCCTTATAGGCAAAATTGCTTTATTTTACAAAGGTAAGTCTATTTACACTATAACATTCAGGTTTGGATCATTCTCTCATAAGAAAATGCAAACTGCATATTTACTATCATTTTCACGCAGACAAGCAGTTTTCACATGTTTTACGACAATTAGGTGGAAATAAGTCCTTAAAGGCAAAATTGTTTTATTTCACAAAGGTTAGTCTACTTTCACTATAACATTCAGGTTTGGATCATTCTCTCATAAGAAAATGTAAACTGCATATTAACCATTATTTTAACGCATACAAGCTGTTTTTACATGCTTTATGACAATTAGGGGCAAATGAGTCTTTATAGGCAAAATTGCTTTATTTATTGAAGGTAATTCTATTTACACTATAACATTCAGGTTTGGATCTTTCTCTCATAAGAAAATGCAAACTGCATATTAACCATTATTTAAACCCAGACAAGCAGTTTTTACATGCTTTACGACAATTAGGTGCAAATGAGTCTTTATAAGCAAAATTGCTTTATTTCATGAAGGTAAGTCTATTTACTCTATAACATTCAGGTTTGGATCATTCTCTCATAAGAAAATGCAAACTGCATATTTACTATCATTTTCACGCAGACAAGCAGTTTTTACATGTTTTACGACAATTAGGTGCAAATAAGTCCTTAAAAGCAAAATTGTTTCATTTCACAAAGGTAAGTCTATTTACACTATAACATTCAAATTTGGATCATTCTCTCATAAGAAAATGCAAACTGCATATTAACCATTATTTTAACGCAGACAAGCAGTTTTTACATGCTTCACGACAATTGCGTGCAAATGAGTCCTTATAAACAAAATTGCTTTATTTTACAAAGGTAAGAATATTTTCACTATAACATTCAGGTTTGGATCACTCTCTCATAAGAAAATGCAAACTGCATATTAACAATTATTTTAACGCATACAAGCAGTTTTTACATGCTTTATGACAATTAGGGGCAATTGAGTCCTTATAGGCAAAATTGCTTTATTTTATAAAGGTAAGTCTATTTACACTATAACATTCAGGTTTGGATCATTCTCTCATAAGAAAATGCAAACTGCATATTAACCATTATTTTAACGCTGACAAGCAGTTTTTACATGCTTTACGACAATTAGGTGCAAATGAGTCCTTATAGGCAAAAGTGCTTTATTTCATGAGGGTAAGTCTATTTACACTATAACATTCAGGTTTTGATCATTCTCTCATAAGAAAATGCAAACTGAATATTGACTATCATTTTTACGCAGACAAGCAGTTTTTTCTTGGTTTACGACAATTAGGTGCAAATAAGTCCTTAAAAGCAAAATTGTTTCATTTCACAAAGGTTAGTCTATTTTCACTATAACATTCAGGTTTGGATCATTCTCTCATAAGAAAATGCAAACTGCGTATTAACCATTATTTTAACGCATACAAGCAGTTTTTACATGCTTTATGACAATAATTAGGGGCTAATGAGTCCTTATAGGCAAAATTGCTTTATTTCATTAAGGTAAGTCTATTTACACTATAACATTCAGGTTTGGATCATTCTCTCATAAGAAAATGCAATCTGCATATTTACTATCATTTTCACGCAGACAAGCAGTTTTCTCATGTTTTACGACATTTATGTGGAAATAAGTCCTTAAAAGCAAAATTGTTTTATTTCACAAAGGTAAGTCTATTTACACTATAACATACAGGTTTGGATCATTCTCTCATAAAAAAATGCAAACTGCATATTAACCATTATTTTAACGCTGACAAGCAGTTTTTACATGCTTTACGACAATTAGGTGCAAATGAGTCCTTATAGGCAAAAGTGCTTTATTTCATGAGGGTAAGTCTATTTACACTATAACATTCAGGTTTGGATCATTCTCTCATAAGAAAATGCAAACTGCATATTTACTATCATTTTCACGCAGACAAGCAGTTTTCACATGTTTTACGACAATTAGGTGGAAATAAGTCCTTAAAGGCAAAATTGTTTTATTTCACAAAGGTAAGTCTACTTTTACTATAACATTCAGGTTTGGATCATTCTCTCATAAGAAAATGCAAACTGCATATTAATCATTATTTTAACGCTGACAAGCAGTTTTTACATGCTTTACGACAATTAGGTGCAAATGAGTCTTTATAGGCAAAATTGCTTTATTTCATGAGGGTAAGTCTATTTACACTATAACATTCAGGTTTGGATCATTCTCTTATAAGAAAATGCAAACTGCATATTTACTATCATTTTCACGCAGACAAGCAGTTTTTACATGCTTTACGACAATTAGGTGCAAATGAGTCCTTATAGGCGAAATTGCTTTATTTCATGAGGGTAAGTCTATTTACACTATAACATTCAGGTTTGGATCATTCTCTCATAAGAAAATGCAAACTGCATATTAACTATTATTTTAACGCATACAAGCAGTTTTTACAAGCTTTATGACAATTCGGTGCAGATGAGTCCTTATAGGCAAAATTGCTTTATTTCATGAGGGTTAGTCTATTTACACTATAACATTTAGGTTTGGATCATTCTCTCATAAGAAAATGCAAACTGCATATTTACTATCATTTTAACGCATACAAGCAGTTTTTACAAGCTTTATGACGATTAGGTGCAAATGTGTCCTTATAGGCAAAATTGCTTTATTTTACAAAGGTAAGTCTATTTACACTATAACATTCAGGTTTGGAACATTCTCTTATAAGAAAATGCAAACTGCATATTAACCATTATTTTAACGCATACAAGCAGTTTTTACATGCTTTATGACAATTAGGTGCAAATGAGTCCTTATAGGCAAAATTGCTTTATTTCACAAAGGTAAGTTTACTTACACTATAACATTCAGGTTTGGATCATTCTCTCACAAGAAAATGCAAACTGCATATTAACTATAATTTTAACGCATACAAGCAGTTTTTACATGCTTTACGACAATTAGGTGCAAATGAGTCTTTATAGGCAAAATTGCTTTATTTCATGAAGGTAAGTCTATTTACTCTATAACATTCAGGTTTGGATCATTCTCTCATAAGAAAATGCAAACTGCATATTTACTATCATTTTCACGCAGACAAGCAATTTTTACATGCTTCACGACAATTGCGTGCAAATGAGTCCTTATAAACAAAATTGCTTTATTTTACAAAGGTAAGAATATTTTCACTATAACATTCAGGTTTGGATCACTCTCTCATAAGAAAATGCAAACTGTATATTAACAATTATTTTAACGCATACAAGCAGTTTTTACATGCTTTATGACAATTAGGGGCAATTGAGTCCTTATAGGCAAAATTGCTTTATTTTATAAAGGTAAGTCTATTTACACTATAACATTCAGGTTTGGATCATTCTCTCATAAGAAAATGCAAACTGCATATTAACTATTATTTTAACGCTGACAAGCAGTTTTTACATGCTTTACGACAATTAGGTGCAAATGAGTCCTTATAGGCAAAAGTGCTTTATATCATGAGGGTAAGTCTATTTACACTATAACATTCAGGTTTGGATCATTCTCTCATAAGAAAATGCAAACTGAATATTGACTATTATTTTCACGCAGACAAGCAGTTTTTACATGGTTTACGACAATTAGGTTCAAATAAGTCCTTAAAAGCAAAATTGTTTCATTTCACAAAGGTAAGTCTATTTACACTATAACATTCAGGTTTGGATCATTCTCTCATAAGAAAATGCAAACTGCATATTAACCATTATTTTAACGCAGACAAGCAGTTTTTACATGCTTCACGACAATTGCGTGCAAATGAGTCCTTATAGGCAAAATTGCTTTATTTTAGAAAGGTAAGTCTATTTACACTATAACATTCAGGTTTGGATCATTCTCTCATAAGAAAATGCAAACTGCATATTAACCATTATTTAAACGCAGACAAGCAGTTTTTACATGCTTTACGACAATTAGGTGCAAATGAGTCTTTACAGGCAAAATTGCTTTATTTCATGAGGGTAGGTCTATTTTAACTATAACATTCAGGTTTGGATCATTTTCTCATAAGAAAATGCAAACTGCATATTTACTATCATTTTCACGCAGACAAGCAGTTTTTACATGCTTCACGACAATTGCGTGCAAATGAGTCCTTATAGGCAAAATTGCTTTATTTTACAAAGGTAAGTCTATTTACACTATAATATTAAGGTTTGGATCATTCTCTCATAAGAATATGCAAACTGCATATTAACCATTATTTTAACTCATACAAGCAGTTTTTACATGCTTTATGACAATTAGGGGCAAATGAGTCCTTATAGGCAAAATTGCTTTATTTCATGAAGGTAAGTCTATTTACACTATAACATTCGGGTTTGGATCATTCTCTCATAAGAAAATGCAAACTGCATATTAACCATTATTTAAACGCAGACAAGCAGTTTTTACATGCTTTACGACAATTAGGTGCAAATGAGTCTTTATAGGCAAAATTGCTTTATTTCATGAGGGTAGGTCTATTTACACTATAACATTCAGGTTTGGATCATTCTCTCATAAGAAAATGCAAACTGCATATTTACTATCATTTTCACGCAGACAAGCAGTTTTTACATGCTTCACGACAATTGCGTGCAAATGAGTCTTTATAGGCAAAATTGCTTTTTTTTACAAAGGTAAGTCTATTTACACTATAACATTCAGGTTTGGATCATTCTTTCATAAGAAAATGCAAACTGCATATTAACCATTATTTTAACGCATACAAGCAGTTTTTACATGCTTTTGACAATTAGGTGCAAATTAGTCCTTATAGGCAAAATTGCTTTATTTAATGAGGGTAAGTCTATTTACACTATAACATTCAGGTTTGGATCATTCTCTCATGAGAAAATGCAAACTGCATATTTACTATCATTTTAACGCATACAAGCAGTTTTTACATGCTTTATGACAATAAGGTGCAAATGAGACTTTATAGGCAAAATTGCTTTATTTCATGAGGGTAAGTCTATTTACACTATGACATTCAGGTTTGGATCATTCTCTCATAAGAAAATGCAAACTGCATATTAACCATTATTTTAACGCAGACAAGCAGTTTTTACATGCTTCACGACAATTGCGTGCAAATGAGTCCTTATAGGCAAAATTGCTTTATTTTACAAAGGTAAGTCTATTTTCACTATAACATTCAGGTTTGGATCATTCTTTCATAAGAAAATGCAAACTGCATATTATACATTATTTTAACGCATACAAGCATTTTTTACATGCTTTATGACAATTAGAGGCAAATGAGTCCTTATAGGCAAAATTGCTTTATATCATGAAGTTAAGTCTATTTACACTATAACATTCAGGTTTGGATCATTCTCTCATAAGAAAATGTAAACTGCATATTAACCATTAATTTAACGCAGACAAGCAGTTTTTACATGCTTCACGACAATTGCGTGCAAATGAGTCCTTATAGGCAAAATTGCGTTATTTTACAAATGTAAGTCTATTTTCACTCTAACATTCAGGTTTGGATCGTTCTCTCATAAGAAAATGCAAACTGCATATTAACCATTATTTTAACGCATACAAGCAGTTTTTACATGCTTTATGACAATTAGGTGCAAATGAGTCTTAATAGGCAAAATTGCTTTATTTCATGAGGGTAAGTCTATTTACACTATAACATTCAGGTTTGGATCATTCTCTCATAAGAAAATGCAAACTGCATATTTACTATCATTTTCACGCAGACAAGCAGTTTATACATGCTTTACGACATTTGCGTGCAAATGAGTCCCTATAGGCAAAATTGCTTTATTTTACAAAGGTAAGTCTATTTACACTATAATATTCAGGTTTGGATCATTCTCTCATAAGAAAAAGCAAACTGCATATTAACCATTATTTTAACGCATACAAGCAGTTTTTACATGCTTTATGACAATTAGAAGCAAATGAGTCCTTATAGGCAAAATTCCTTTATTTCATGAAAGTAAGTCTATTTACACTATAACTTTTAGGTTTGGATCATTCTCTCATAAGAAAATGCAAACTGCATATTAACCATTATTTAAACGCAGACAAGCAGTTTTTACATGCTTCACGACAATTGCGTGCAAATGAGTCCTTATAGGCAAAATTGCTTTATTTTACAAAGGTAAGTCTATTTACACTATAACATTCAGGTTTGGATCATTCCCTCATAAGAAAATGCAAACTGCATATTAACCATTATTTAAACGCAGACAAGCAGTTTTTACATGCTTTACGACAATTAGGTGCAAATGAGTCCTTATAGGCAAAATTGCTTTATTTCATGAGGGTAAGTCTATTTACACTATAACATTTAGGTTTAGATCATTCTCTCATAAGAAAATGCAAACTGCATATTAACCATTATTTAAACGCAGACAAGCAGTTTTTACATGCTTTACGACAATTAGGTGCAAATGAGTCTTTATAGGTAAAATTGCTTTATTTCATGAGGGTAAGTCTATTTACACTATAACATTCAGGTTTGGATCATTCTCTCATAAGAAAATGCAAACTGCATATTAACCATTATTTAAACGCAGACAAGCAGTTTTTACATGCTTTACGACAATTAGGTGCAAATGAGTCTTTATAGGCAAAATTGCTTTATTTTATGAGGGTAAGTATATTTACACTATAACATTCAGGTTATAATCATTCTTTCATAAGAAAATGCAAACTGCATATTAACCATTATTTTTACGCAGACAAGCAGTTTTTACATGCTTTATGACAATTAGGTGCAAATAAGTCTTTATAGGCAAAATTGCTTTATTTCATGAGGGTAAGCCTATTTACACTATAACATTCAGGTTTGGATCATTCTCTCATAAGAAAATGCAAACTGCATATTAACCATTATTTTAACGCAGACAAGCAGTTTTTACATGCTTTATGACAATTAGGGGCAAATGAGTCCTTATAGGCAAAATTGCTTTATTTCATGAGGGTAAGTCTATTTACACTATAACATTCAGGTTTGGATCATTTTCTCATAAGAAAATGCAAACTGCATATTTACTATCATTTTAACGCTGACAAGCAGTTTTTACATGCTTGATGACAATTAGGTGCAAATGAGTCTTTATAGGCAAAATTGCTTTATTTCATGAGGGTAAGTCTATTTACACTATAACATTCAGGTTTGGATCATTCTTTCATAAGAATATGCAAACTGCAAATTAACCATTATTTTAACGCTGACAAGCAGTTTTTACATGCTTTACGACAATTAGGTGAAATGAGTCCTTATAGGCAAAATTGCTTTATTTCATAAGGGTAAGTCTATTTACACTATAACATTCAGGTTTGGATCATTCTCTCATAAGAAAATGCAAACTGCATATTTACTATCATTTTTACGCAGACAAGCAGTTTTCACATGTTTTACGACAATTAGGTGGAAATAAGTCCTTAAAGGCAAAATTGTTTTATTTCACAAAGGTAAGTCTACTTTTACTATACCATTCAGGTTTGGATCATTCTCTCATAAGAAAATGCAAACTGTATATTAACCATTATTTTAACGCATACAAGCAGTTTTTACATGCTTTATGACAATTAGGTGCAAATGAGTCCTTACAGGCAAAATTGCTTTATTTCATGATGGTAAGTCTATTTACACTATAAATTTCAGGTTTGGATCATTCTCTCATAAGAAAATATAAACTGCATATTTACTATCATTTTAACGCATACAAGCAGTTTTTACATGCTTTATGACAATTAGGTGCAAATGAGTCTTTATAGGCATAATTGCTTTATTTCATGAGTGTAAGTCTATTTACACTATAACATTCAGGTTTGGATCATTCTCTCATAAGAAAATGCAAACTGCATATTAACCATTATTTTAACGCTGACCAGCAGTTTTTACATGCTTTATGACAATTTGGGGCAAATGAGTCCCTATAGGCAAAATTGCTTTATTTCATGAAGGTAAGTCTATTTACACTATAACATTTAGGTTTGGATCATTCGCTCATAAGAAAATGCAAACTGCATATTAACCATTATTTTAACGCATACAAGCAGTTTTTACATGCTTTACGACAATTAGGGGCAAATGAGTCTATATAGGCAAAATTGCTTTATTTTACAAAAGTAAGTTTACTTAAAATATAACATTCAGGTTTAGATCATTCTCTCATAAGAAAATGCAAACTGCATATTAACTATTATTTTAACGCATACAAGCAGTTTTTACAAGCTTTATGACAATTAGGTGCAAATGAGTCCTTATAAGCAAAATTGCTTTATTTCATGAGGGTAAGTCTATTTACACTATAAACATTTAGGTTAGGATCATTCTCTCATAAGAAAATGCAAACTGCATATTTACTATCATTTTAACGCATACAAGCAGTTTTTACATGCTTTATGACAATTAGGTGCAAATGAGTCTTTATAGGCAAAATTGCTTTTCTTCATTAGGGTAAGTCTATTTACACTATAACATTCAGGTTTGGATCATTCTCTCATAAGGAAATGCAAACTGCATGTTAACCATTATTTTAACGCAGACAAGCAGTTTTTACATGCTTCACGACAATTGCGTGCAAATGAGTCCTTATAGGCAAAATTGCTTTATTTTACAAAGGTAAGTCTATTTACACTATTACATTTAGGTTTGGATCATTCTCTCATAAGAAAATGCAAACTGCATATTAACCATTATTTTAACGCATACAAGCAGTTTTTACATGCTTTATGATAATTAGGGGCAAATGAGTCTATATAGGCAAAATTGCTTTATTTTACAAAGGTAAGTTTACTTAAACTATAACATTCAGGTTTAGATCATTCTCTCATAAGAAAATGCAAACTGCATATTAACTATTATTTTAACGCATACAAGCAGTTTTTACATGCTTTATGACAATTAGGTGCAAATGAGTCTTTATAGGCAAAATTGCTTTTCTTCATGAGGGTAAGTCTATTTACACTATAACATTCAGGTTTGAATCATTCTCTCATAAGAAAATGCAAACTGCATATTTACTATCATTTTCACGCAGACAAGCAATTTTTACATGCTTCACGACAATTGCGTGCAAATGAGTCCTTATAAACAAAATTGCTTTATTTTACAAAGGTAAGAATATTTTCACTATAACATTCAGGTTTGGATCACTCTCTCATAAGAAAATGCAAACTGCATATTAACAATTATTTTAACGCATACAAGCAGTTTTTACATGCTTTATGACAATTAGGGGCAATTAAGTCCTTATAGGCAAAATTGCTTTATTTTATAAAGGTAAGTCTATTTACACTATAACATTCAGGTTTGGATCATTCTCTCATAAGAAAATGCAAACTGCATATTAACTATTATTTTAACGCTGACAAGCAGTTTTTACATGCTTTACGACAATTAGGTGCAAATGAGTCCTTATAGGCAAAAGTGCTTTATTTCATGAGGGTAAGTCTATTTACACTATAAAATTCAGGTTTGGATCATTCTCTCATAAGAAAATGCAAACTGAATATTGACTATCATTTTCACGCAGACAAGCAGTTTTTACATGGTTTACGACAATTAGGTGCAAATAAGTCCTTAAAAGCAAAATTGTTTCATTTCACAAAGGTAAGTCTATTTACACTATAACATTCAGGTTTGGATCATTCTCTCATAAGAAAATGCAAACTGCATATTAACCATTATTTTAACGCATACAAGCAGTTTTTACATGCTTTATGACAATTAGGGGCAAATGAGTCCTTATAGGCAAAATTGCTTTATTTTAGAAAGGTAAGTCTATTTACACTATAACATTCAGGTTTGGATCATTCTCTCATAAGAAAATGCAAACTGCATATTAACCATTATTTTGCACGCAGACAAGCAGTTTTTACATGCTTCACGACAATTGCGTGCAAATGAGTCCTTATAGGCAAAATTGCGTTATTTTACAAAGGTTAGTCTATTTTCACTATAACATTCAGGTTTGGATCATTCTCTCATAAGAAAATGCAAACTGCGTATTAACCATTATTTTAACGCATACAAGCAGTTTTTACATGCTTTATGACAATTAGGGGCAAATTAGTCCTTATAGGCAAAATTGCTTTATTTCATTAAGGTAAGTCTATTTACACTATAACATTCAGGGTTGGATCATTCTCTCATAAGAAAATGCAAACTGCATATTTACTATCATTTTCACGCAGACAAGCAGTTTTCACATGTTTTACGACAATTAGGTGGAAAGAAGTCCTTAAAGGCAAAATTGTTTTATTTCACAAAGGTAAGTCTATTTACACTATAACATACAGGTTTGGATCATTCTCTCATAAAAAAATGCAAACTGCATATTAACCATTATTTTAACGCTGACAAGCAGTTTTTACATGCTTTACGACAATTAGGTGCAAATGAGTCCTTATAGGCAAAAGTGCTTTATTTCATGAGGGTAAGTCTATTTACACTATACAATTTAGGTTTGGATCATTCTCTCATAAGAAAATGCAAACTGCATATTTACTATCATTTTCACGCAGACAAGCAGTTTTCACATGTTTTACGACAATTAGGTGGAAATAAGTCCTTAAAGGCAAAATTGTTTTATTTTACAAAGGTAAGTCTACTTTTACTATAACATTCAGGTTTGGATCATTCTCTCATAAAAAAATGCAAACTGCATATTAACCATTATTTTAACGCTGACAAGCAGTTTTTACATGCTTTACGACAATTAGGTGCAAATGAGTCTTTATAGGCAAAATTGCTTTATTTCATGAGGGTAAGTCTATTTACACTATAACATTCAGGTTTGGATCATTCTTTCATAAGAAAATGCAAACTGCATATTTACTATCATTTTCACGCAGACAAGCAGTTTTTACATGCTTTACGATAATTAGGTGCAAATGAGTCCTTATACGCGAAATTGCTTTATTTCATGAGGGTAAGTCTATTTACACTATAACATTCAGGTTTGGATCATTCTCTCATAAGAAAATGCAAACTGCATATTAACTATTATTTTAACGCATACAAGCAGTTTTTACAAGCTTTATGACAATTAGGTGCAGATGAGTCCTTATAGGCAAAATTGCTTTATTTCATGAGGGTTAGTCTATTTACACTATAATATTTAGGTTTGGATCATTCTCTCATAAGAAAATGCAAACTGCATATTTACTATCATTTTAACGCATACAAGCAGTTTTTACATGCTTTATGACGATTAGGTGCAAATGTGTCCTTATAGGCAAAATTGCTTTATTTTACAAAGGTAAGTCTATTTACACTATAACATTCAGGTTTGGATCATTCTCTGATAAGAAAATGCAAACTGCATATTAACCATTATTTTAACGCATACAAGCAGTTTTTACATGCTTTATGACAATTAGGTGCAAATGAGTCCTTATAGGCAAAATTGCTTTATTTAGCAAAGGTAAGTTTACTTACACTATAACATTCAGGTTTGGATCATTCTCTCACAAGAAAATGCAAACTGCATATTAACTATTATTTTAACGCATACAAGAAATTTTTACATGCTTTATGACAATTAGGTGCAAATGAGTCCTTATAGGCAAAATTGCTTTATTTCATGAGGGTAAGTCTATTTACACTATAACATTCAGGTTTGGATCATTCTCTCATAAGAAAATGCACACTGAATATTGACTATCATTTTCACGCAGACAAGCAGTTTTTACATGGTTTACGACAATTAGGTGCAAATAAGTCCTTAAAAGCAAAATTGTTTTATTTCACAAAGGTAAGTCTACATTCACTATAACATTCAGGTTTGGATCATTCTCTCATAAGAAAATGCAAACTGCATATTAACCATTATTTTAACGCAGACAAGCAGTTTTTACATGCTTCACGACAATTGCGTGCAAATGAGTCCTTATAGGCAAAATTGCTTTATTTTACAAAGGTAAGTCTATTTTCACTATAACATTCAGGTTTGGATCATTCTTTCATAAGAAAATGCAAACTGCATATTATACATTATTTTAACGCATACAAGCATTTTTTACATGCTTTATGACAATTAGAGGCAAATGAGTCCTTATAGGCAAAATTGCTTTATATCATGAAGTTAAGTCTATTTACACTATAACATTCAGGTTTGGATCATTCTTTCATAAGAAAATGCAAACTGCATATTAACCATTATTTTAACGCATACAAGCAGTTTTTACAAGCTTTTGACAATTAGGTGCAAATTAGTCCTTATAGGCAAAATTGCTTTACTTAATGAGGGTAAGTCTATTTACACTATAACATTCAGGTTTGGATCATTCTCTCATGAGAAAAAGCAAACTGCATATTTACTATCATTTTAACGCATACAAGCAGTTTTTACATGCTTTATGACAATAAGGTGCAAATGAGTCTTTATAGGCAAAATTGCTTTATATCATGAAGTTAAGTCTATTTACACTATAACATTCAGGTTTGGATCATTCTCTCTTAAGAAAATGTAAACTGCATATTAACCATTATTTTAACGCAGACAAGCAGTTTTTACATGCTTCACGACAATTGCGTGCAAATGAGTCCTTATAGGCAAAATTGCGTTGTTTTACAAAGGTAAGTCTATTTTCACTCTAACATTCAGGTTTGGATCATTCTTTCATAAGAAAATGCAAACTGCATATTATACATTATTTTAACGCATACAAGCATTTTTTACATGCTTTATGACAATTAGAGGCAAATGAGTCCTTATAGGCAAAATTGCTTTATATCATGAAGTTAAGTCTATTTACACTATAACATTCAGGTTTGGATCATTCTCTCATAAGAAAATGCAAACTGCATATTAACCATTATTTTAACGCAGACAAGCAGTTTTTACATGCTTCACGACAATTGCGTGCAAATGAGTCCTTATAGGCAAAATTGCTTTATTTTAGAAAGGTAAGTCTATTTTCACTATAACATTCAGGTTTGGATCATTCTCTCATATGAAAATGCAAACTGCGTATTAACCATTATTTTAACGCATACAAGCAGTTTTTACATGCTTTATGACAATTAGGGGCAAATGTGTCCTTATAGGCAAAATTGCTTTATTTCATTAAGGTAAGTCTATTTACACTATAACATTCAGGTTTGGATCATTCTCTCATAAGAAAATGCAAACTGCATATTTACTATCATTTTCACGCAGACAAGCAGTTTTTACATGCTTCACGACAATTGCGTGCAAATGAGTCCTTATAGGCAAAATTGCTTTATTTTACAAAGGTAAGTCTATTTACACTATAACATTCAGGTTTGGATCATTCTCTTACAAGAAAATGCAAACTGCATATTAACTATTATTTTAACGCATACAAGCAATTTTTACATGCTTTATGACAATTAGGTGCAAATGAGTCCTTATAGGCAAAATTGCTTTATTTCATGAGGGTAAGTCTATTTACACTATAACATTCAGGTTTGGATCATTCTCTCATAAGAAAATGCACACTGAATATTGACTATCATTTTCACGCAGACAAGCAGTTTTTACATGGTTTACGACAATTAGGTGCAAATAAGTCCTTAAAAGCAAAATTGTTTTATTTCACAAAGGTAAGTCTACATTCACTATAACATTCAGGTTTGGATCATTCTCTCATAAGAAAATGCAAACTGCATATTAACCATTATTTTGACGCAGACAAGCAGTTTTTACATGCTTCACGACAATTGCGTGCAAATGAGTCCTTATAGGCAAAATTGCTTTATTTTACAAAGATAAGTCTATTTTCACTATAACATTCAGGTTTGGATCATTCTTTTATAAGAAAATGCAAACTGCATATTATACATTATTTTAACGCATACAAGCATTTTTTACATGCTTTATGACAATTAGAGGCAAATGAGTCCTTATAGGCAAAAATGCTTTATATCATGAAGTTAAGTCTATTTACACTATAACATTCAGGTTTGGATCATTCTCTCATAAGAAAATGTAAACTGCATATTAACCATTAATTTAACGCAGACAAGCAGTTTTTACATGCTTCACGACAATTGCGTGCAAATGAGTCCTTATAGGCAAAATTGCTTTATTTTACAAAGGTAAGTCTATTTTTACTATAACATTCAGGTTTGGATTATTCTTTCATAAGAAAATGCAAACTGCATATTATACATTATTTTAACGCATACAAGCATTTTTTACATGCTTTATGACAATTAGAGGCAAATGAGTCCTTATAGGCAAAAATGCTTTATATCATGAAGTTAAGTCTATTTACACTATAACATTCAGGTTTGCATCATTCTCTCATAAGAAAATGTAAACTGCATATTAACCATTATTTTAACGCAGACAAGCAGTTTTTACATGCTTCACGACAATTGCGTGCAAATGAGTCCTTATAGGCAAAATTGCGTTGTTTTACAAAGGTAAGTCTATTTTCACTATAACATTCAGGTTTGGATCATTCTCTCATAAGAAAATGCAAACTGCATATTAACCATTATTTTAACGCATACAAGCAGTTTTTACATGCTTTATGACAATTAGGGGCAAATGAGTCCTTATAGGCAAAATTGCTTTATTTTAGAATGGTAAGTCTATTTACACTATAACATTCAGGTTTGGATCATTCTCTCATAAGAAAATTCAAACTGCACATTAACCATTATTTTAACGCAGACAAGCAGTTTTTACATGCTTCACGACAATTGCGTGCAAATGAGTCCTTATAGGCAAAATTGCTTTATTTTAGAAAGGTAAGTCTATTTACACTATAACATTCAGGTTTGGATCATTCTCTCATAAGAAAATGCAAACTGCATATTAACCATTATTTTGCACGCAGACAAGCAGTTTTTACATGCTTCACGACAATTGCGTGCAAATGAGTCCTTATAGGCAAAATTGCGTTATTTTACAAAGGTAAGTCTATTTTCACTATAACATTCAGGTTTGGATCATTCTCTCATAAGAAAATGCAAACTGCATATTAACCATTATTTTAACGCATACAAGCAGTTTTTACATGCTTTATGACAATTAGGGGCAAATGAGTCCTTATAGGCAAAATTGCTTTATTTTAGAATGGTAAGTCTATTTACACTATAACATTCAGGTTTGGATCATTCTCTCATAAGAAAATGCAAACTGCATATTAACCATTATTTTGCACGCAGACAAGCAGTTTTTACATGCTTCACGACAATTGCGTGCAAATGAGTCCTTATAGGCAAAATTGCGTTATTTTACAAAGGTAAGTCTATTTTCACTATAACATTCAGGTTTGGATCATTCTCTCATAAGAAAATGCAAACTGCGTATTAACCATTATTTTAACGCATACAAGCAGTTTTTACATGCTTTATGACAATTAGGGGCAAATGAGTCCTTATAGGCTAAATTGCTTTATTTCATTAAGGTAAGTCTATTTACACTATAACATTCAGGGTTGGATCATTCTCTCATAAGAAAATGCAAACTGCATATTTACTATCATTTTCACGCAGACAAGCAGTTTTCACATGTTTTACGACAATTAGGTGGAAATAAGTCCTTAAAGGCAAAATTGTTTTATTTCACAAAGGTAAGTCTATTTACACTATAACATACAGGTTTGGATCATTCTCTCATAAAAAAATGCAAACTGCATATTAACCATTATTTTAACGCTGACAAGCAGTTTTTACATGCTTTACGACAATTAGGTGCAAATGAGTCCTTATAGGCAATAGTGCTTTATTTCATGAGGGTAAGTCTATTTACACTATACAATTTAGGTTTGGATCATTCTCTCATAAGAAAATGCAAACTGCATATTTACTATCATTTTCACGCAGACAAGCAGTTTTCACATGTTTTACGACAATTAGGTGGAAATAAGTCCTTAAAGGCAAAATTGTTTTATTTCACAAAGGTAAGTCCACTTTTACTATAACATTCAGGTTTAAATCATTCTCTCATAAGAAAATGCAAACTGCATATTAACCATTATTTTAACGCAGACAAGCAGTTTTTACATGCTTCACGACAATTGCGTGCAAATGAGTCCTTATAGGCAAAATTGCGTTGTTTTACAAAGGTAAGTCTATTTTCACTCTAACATTCAGGTTTGGATCATTCTTTCATAAGAAAATGCAAACTGCATATTATACATTATTTTAACGCATACAAGCATTTTTTACATGCTTTATGACAATTAGAGGCAAATGAGTCCTTATAGGCAAAATTGCTTTATATCATGAAGTTAAGTCTATTTACACTATAACATTCAGGTTTGGATCATTCTCTCATAAGAAAATGCAAACTGCATATTAACCATTATTTTAACGCAGACAAGCAGTTTTTACATGCTTCACGACAATTGCGTGCAAATGAGTCCTTATAGGCAAAATTGCTTTATTTTAGAAAGGTAAGTCTATTTTCACTATAACATTCAGGTTTGGATCATTCTCTCATATGAAAATGCAAACTGCGTATTAACCATTATTTTAACGCATACAAGCAGTTTTTACATGCTTTATGACAATTAGGGGCAAATGTGTCCTTATAGGCAAAATTGCTTTATTTCATTAAGGTAAGTCTATTTACACTATAACATTCAGGTTTGGATCATTCTCTCATAAGAAAATGCAAACTGCATATTTACTATCATTTTCACGCAGACAAGCAGTTTTTACATGCTTCACGACAATTGCGTGCAAATGAGTCCTTATAGGCAAAATTGCTTTATTTTACAAAGGTAAGTCTATTTACACTATAACATTCAGGTTTGGATCATTCTCTCACAAGAAAATGCAAACTGCATATTAACTATTATTTTAACGCATACAAGCAATTTTTACATGCTTTATGACAATTAGGTGCAAATGAGTCCTTATAGGCAAAATTGCTTTATTTCATGAGGGTAAGTCTATTTACACTATAACATTCAGGTTTGGATCATTCTCTCATAAGAAAATGCACACTGAATATTGACTATCATTTTCACGCAGACAAGCAGTTTTTACATGGTTTACGACAATTAGGTGCAAATAAGTCCTTAAAAGCAAAATTGTTTTATTTCACAAAGGTAAGTCTACATTCACTATAACATTCAGGTTTGGATCATTCTCTCATAAGAAAATGCAAACTGCATATTAACCATTATTTTGACGCAGACAAGCAGTTTTTACATGCTTCACGACAATTGCGTGCAAATGAGTCCTTATAGGCAAAATTGCTTTATTTTACAAAGATAAGTCTATTTTCACTATAACATTCAGGTTTGGATCATTCTTTTATAAGAAAATGCAAACTGCATATTATACATTATTTTAACGCATACAAGCATTTTTTACATGCTTTATGACAATTAGAGGCAAATGAGTCCTTATAGGCAAAATTGCTTTATATCATGAAGTTAAGTCTATTTACACTATAACATTCAGGTTTGGATCATTCTTTCATAAGAAAATGCAAACTGCATATTAACCATTATTTTAACGCATACAAGCAGTTTTTACAAGCTTTTGACAATTAGGTGCAAATTAGTCCTTATAGGCAAAATTGCTTTATTTAATGAGGGTAAGTCTATTTACACTATAACATTCAAGTTTGGATCATTCTCTCATGAGAAAAAGCAAACTGCATATTTACTATCATTTTAACGCATACAAGCAGTTTTTACATGCTTTATGACAATAAGGTGCAAATGAGTCTTTATAGGCAAAATTGCTTTATTTCATGAGGGTAAGTCTATTTACACTATGACATTCAGGTTTGGATCATTCTCTCATAAGAAAATGCAAACTGCATATTAACCATTATTTTAACGCAGACAAGCAGTTTTTACATGCTTCACGACAATTGCGTGCAAATGAGTCCTTATAGGCAAAATTGCTTTATTTTACAAAGGTAAGTCTATTTTCACTATAACATTCAGGTTTGGATTATTCTTTCATAAGAAAATGCAAACTGCATATTATACATTATTTTAACGCATACAAGCATTTTTTACATGCTTTATGACAATTAGAGGCAAATGAGTCCTTATAGGCAAAAATGCTTTATATCATGAAGTTAAGTCTATTTACACTATAACATTCAGGTTTGGATCATTCTCTCATAAGAAAATGTAAACTGCATATTAACCATTAATTTAACGCAGACAAGCAGTTTTTACATGCTTCACGACAATTGCGTGCAAATGAGTCCTTATAGGCAAAATTGCTTTATTTTACAAAGGTAAGTCTATTTTTACTATAACATTCAGGTTTGGATTATTCTTTCATAAGAAAATGCAAACTGCATATTATACATTATTTTAACGCATACAAGCATTTTTTACATGCTTTATGACAATTAGAGGCAAATGAGTCCTTATAGGCAAAAATGCTTTATATCATGAAGTTAAGTCTACTTACACTATAACATTCAGGTTTGGATCATTCTCTCATAAGAAAATGTAAACTGCATATTAACCATTATTTTAACGCAGACAAGCAGTTTTTACATGCTTCACGACAATTGCGTGCAAATGAGTCCTTATAGGCAAAATTGCGTTGTTTTACAAAGGTAAGTCTATTTTCACTATAACATTCAGGTTTGGATCATTCTCTCATAAGAAAATGCAAACTGCATATTAACCATTATTTTAACGCATACAAGCAGTTTTTACATGCTTTATGACAATTAGGGGCAAATGAGTCCTTATAGGCAAAATTGCTTTATTTTAGAATGGTAAGTCTATTTACACTATAACATTCAGGTTTGGATCATTCTCTCATAAGAAAATGCAAACTGCACATTAACCATTATTTTAACGCAGACAAGCAGTTTTTACATGCTTCACGACAATTGCGTGCAAATGAGTCCTTATAGGCAAAATTGCTTTATTTTAGAAAGGTAAGTCTATTTACACTATAACATTCAGGTTTGGATCATTCTCTCATAAGAAAATGCAAACTGCATATTAACCATTATTTTGCACGCAGACAAGCAGTTTTTACATGCTTCACGACAATTGCGTGCAAATGAGTCCTTATAGGCAAAATTGCGTTATTTTACAAAGGTAAGTCTATTTTCACTATAACATTCAGGTTTGGATCATTCTCTCATAAGAAAATGCAAACTGCATATTAACCATTATTTTAACGCATACAAGCAGTTTTTACATGCTTTATGACAATTAGGGGCAAATGAGTCCTTATAGGCAAAATTGCTTTATTTTAGAATGGTAAGTCTATTTACACTATAACATTCAGGTTTGGATCATTCTCTCATAAGAAAATGCAAACTGCATATTAACCATTATTTTGCACGCAGACAAGCAGTTTTTACATGCTTCACGACAATTGCGTGCAAATGAGTCCTTATAGGCAAAATTGCGTTATTTTACAAAGGTAAGTCTATTTTCACTATAACATTCAGGTTTGGATCATTCTCTCATAAGAAAATGCAAACTGCGTATTAACCATTATTTTAACGCATACAAGCAGTTTTTACATGCTTTATGACAATTAGGGGCAAATGAGTCCTTATAGGCTAAATTGCTTTATTTCATTAAGGTAAGTCTATTTACACTATAACATTCAGGGTTGGATCATTCTCTCATAAGAAAATGCAAACTGCATATTTACTATCATTTTCACGCAGACAAGCAGTTTTCACATGTTTTACGACAATTAGGTGGAAATAAGTCCTTAAAGGCAAAATTGTTTTATTTCACAAAGGTAAGTCTATTTACACTATAACATACAGGTTTGGATCATTCTCTCATAAAAAAATGCAAACTGCATATTAACCATTATTTTAACGCTGACAAGCAGTTTTTACATGCTTTACGACAATTAGGTGCAAATGAGTCCTTATAGGCAATAGTGCTTTATTTCATGAGGGTAAGTCTATTTACACTATACAATTTAGGTTTGGATCATTCTCTCATAAGAAAATGCAAACTGCATATTTACTATCATTTATAACGCAGACAAGCAGTTTTCACATGTTTTACGACAATTAGGTGGAAATAAGTCCTTAAAGGCAAAATTGTTTTATTTCACAAAGGTAAGTCCACTTTTACTATAACATTCAGGTTTAAATCATTCTCTCATAAGAAAATGCAAACTGCATATTAACCATTATTTTAACGCTGACAAGCAGTTTTTACATGCTTTACGACAATTAGGTGCAAATGAGTCCTTATAGGCAAAATTGCTTTATTTCATGAGGGTAAGTCTACTTACACTATAACATTTAGGTTTAGATCATTCTCTCATAAGAAAATGCAAACTACATATTAACTATTATTTTAACGCATACAAGCAGTTTTTACATGCTTTATGACAATTAGGTGCAAATGAGTCCTTATAGGCAAAATTGCTTTATTTTACAAAGGTAAGTCTATTTACACTATAACATTCAGGTTTATATCTTTCTCTCATAAGAAAATGCAAACTGCATATTAACCATTATTTTAACGCAAACAAGCAGTTTTTACATGTTTTATGACAATTAGGGGCAAATGAGTCTTTATAGGCAAAATTGCTTTATTTCATGAGGGTTAGTATATTTACACTATAACATTCAGGTTTGGATCATTCTTTCATAAGAAAATGCAAACTGCATATTAACCATTATTTTTACGCAGACAAGCAGTTTTTACATGCTTTATGACAATTAGGTGCAAATGAGTCCTTATAGGCAAAATTGCTTTATTTCATGAGGGTAAGTCTATTTACACTATAACATTCAGGTTTGGATCATTCTCTCATAAGAAAATGCAAACTGCATATTTACTATCATTTTAACGCATACAAGCAGTTTTTACATGCTTTATGACGATTAGGTGCAAATGTGTCCTTATAGGCAAAATTGCTTTATTTTACAAAGGTAAGTCTATTTACACTATAACATTCAGGTTTGGATCATTCTCTCATAAGAAAATGCAAACTGCATATTAACCATTATTTTAACGCATACAAGCAGTTTTTACATGGTTTACAACAATTAGGTGCAAATAAGTCCTTAAAAGCAAAATTGTTTCATTTCACAAAGGTAAGTCTATTTACACTATAACATTCAGGTTTGGATCATTCTCTCATAAGAAAATGCAAACTGCATATTAACCATTATTTTAATGCATACAAGCAGTTTTTACATGCTTTATGACAATTAGGGGCAAATGAGTCCTTATAGGCAAAATTGCTTTATTTTAGAATGGTAAGTCTATTTACACTATAACATTCAGGTTTGGATCATTCTCTCATAAGAAAATGCAAACTGCATATTAACCATTATTTTGCACGCAGACAAGCAGTTTTTACATGCTTCACGACAATTGCGTGCAAATGTGTCCTTATAGGCAAAATTGCGTTATTTTACAAGGGTAAGTCTATTTTCACTATAACATTCAGGTTTGGATCATTCTCTCATAAGAAAATGCAAACTGCGTATTAACCATTATTTTAACGCATACAAGCAGTTTTTACATGCTTTATGACAATTAGGGGCAAATGAGTCCTTATAGGCTAAATTGCTTTATTTCATTAAGGTAAGTCTATTTACACTATAACATTCAGGGTTGGATCATTCTCTCATAAGAAAATGCAAACTGCATATTAACCATTATTTTAACGCATACAAGCAGTTTTTACATGGTTTACGACAATTAGGTGCAAATAAGTCCTTAAAAGCAAAATTGTTTCATTTCACAAAGGTAAGTCTATTTACACTATAACATTCAGGTTTGGATCATTCTCTCATAAGAAAATGCAAACTGCATATTAACCATTATTTTAACGCATACAAGCAGTTTTTACATGCTTTATGACAATTAGGGGCAAATGAGTCCTTATAGGCAAAATTGCTTTATTTTAGAATGGTAAGTCTATTTACACTATAACATTCAGGTTTGGATCATTCTCTCATAAGAAAATGCAAACTGCATATTAACCATTATTTTAACGCTGACAAGCAGTTTTTACATGCTTTACGACAATTAGGTGCAAATGAGTCCTTATAGGCAAAATTGCTTTATTTCATGAGGGTAAGTCTATTTACACTATAACATTTAGGTTTAGTTCATTCTCTCATAAGAAAATGCAAACTGCATATTAACCATTATTTAAACGCAGACAAGCAGTTTTTACATGCTTTACGACAATTAGGTGCAAATGAGTCTTTATAGGTAGGTAAAATTGCTTTATTTCATGAGGGTAAGTCTATTTACACTATAACATTCAGGTTTGGATCATTCTCTCATAAGAAAATGCAAACTGCATATTAACCATTATTTAAACGCAGACAAGCAGTTTTTACATGCTTTACGACAATTAGGTGCAAATGAGTCTTTATAGGCAAAATTGCTTTATTTCATGAGGGTAAGTATATTTACACTATAACATTCAGGTTTGGATCATTCTTTCATAAGAAAATGCAAACTGCATATTAACCATTATTTTTACGCAGACAAGCAGTTTTTACATGCTTTATGACAATTAGGTGCAAATGAGTCCTTATAGGCAAAATTGCTTTATTTCATGAGGGTAAGTCTATTTACACTATAACATTCAGGTTTGGATCATTTTCTCATAAGAAAACGCAAACTGCATATTAACCATTATTTTAACGCAGACAAGCAGTTTTTACATGCTTTATGACAATTAGGGGCAAATGAGTCCTTATAGGCAAAATTGCTTTATTTCATGAGGGTAAGTCTATTTACACTATAACATTCAGGTTTGGATCATTTTCTCATAAGAAAATGCAAACTGCATATTTACTATCATTTTAACGCTGACAAGCAGTTTTTACATGCTTGATGACAATTAGGTGCAAATGAGTCTTTATAGGCAAAATTGCTTTATTTCATGAGGGTAAGTCTATTTACACTATAACATTCAGGTTTGGATCATTCTCTCATAAGAAAATGCAATTTGCATATTTACTATCATTTTTACGCAGACAAGCAGTTTTCACATGTTTTACGACAATTAGGTGGAAATAAGTCCTTAAAGGCAAAATTGTTTTATTTCACAAAGGTAAGTCTACTTTTACTATACCATTCAGGTTTGGATCATTCTCTCATAAGAAAATGAAAACTGTATATTAACCATTATTTTAACGCATACAAGCAGTTTTTACATGCTTTATGACAATTAGGTGCAAATGAGTCCTTACAGGCAAAATTGCTTTATTTCATGATGGTAAGTCTATTTACACTATAAATTTCAGGTTTGGATCATTCTCTCATAAGAAAATATAAACTGCATTTTAACCATTATTTTAACGCAAACAAGCAGTTTTTACATGCTTTATGACAATTAGGGGCAATTGAGTCCTTATAGGCAAAATTGCTTTATTTCACAAAGGTAAGTTTACTTGAACTATAACATTCAGGTTTAGATCATTCTCTCATAAGAAAATGCAAACTGCATATTAACTATTATTTTAACGCATACAAGCAGTTTTTACATGCTTTATGACAATTAGGGGCAAATGAGTCCTTATCGGCAAAATTGCTTTATTTTACAAAGGTAAGTCTATTTACACTATAACATTCAGGTTTGGATCATTCTCTCATAAGAAAATGCAAACTGCATATTAACCATTATTTAAACGCAGACAAGCAGTTTTTACATGCTTTATGACAATTAGGTGCAAATGAGTCCTTATAGGCAAAATTGCTTTATTTCATGAGGGTAAGTCTATTTACACTATAACATTCAGGTTTGGATCATTCTCTCATAAGAAAACGCAAACTGCATATTAACCATTATTTTAACGCAGACAAGCAGTTTTTACATGCTTTATGACAATTAGGGGCAATTGAGTCCTTATAGGCAAAATTGCTTTATTTCACAAAGGTAAGTTTACTTGAACTATAACATTCAGGCTTAGATCATTCTCTCATAAGAAAATGCAAACTGCATATTAACTATCATTTTAACGCTGACAAGCAGTTTTTACATGCTTGATGACAATTAGGTGCAAATGAGTCTTTATAGGCAAAATTGCTTTATTTCATGAGGGTAAGTCTATTTACACTATAACATTCAGGTTTGGATCATTCTTTCATAAGAATATGCAAACTGCAAATTAACCATTATTTTAACGCTGACAAGCAGTTTTTACATGCTTTACGACAATTAGGTGAAATGAGTCCTTATAGGCAAAATTGCTTTATTTCATAAGGGTAAGTCTATTTACACTATAACATTCAGGTTTGGATCATTCTCTCATAAGAAAATGCAATTTGCATATTTACTATCATTTTTACGCAGACAAGCTGTTTTCACATGTTTTACGACAATTAGGTGGAAATAAGTCCTTAAAGGCAAAATTGTTTTATTTCACAAAGGTAAGTCTACTTTTACTATACCATTCAGGTTTGGATCATTCTCTCATAAGAAAATGCAAACTGTATATTAACCATTATTTTAACGCATACAAGCAGTTTTTACATGCTTTATGACAATTAGGTGCAAAGAGTCCTTACAGGCAAAATTGCTTTATTTCATGATGGTAAGTCTATTTACACTATAAATTTCAGGTTTGGATCATTCTCTCATAAGAAAATATAAACTGCATATTTACTATCATTTTAACGCATACAAGCAGTTTTTACATGCTTTATGACAATTAGGTGCAAATGAGTCTTTATAGGCAAAATTGCTTTATTTCATGAGTGTAAGTCTATTTACACTATAACATTCAGGTTTGGATCATTCTCTCATAAGAAAATGCAAACTGCATATTTACTATCATTTTCACGCAGACAAGCAGTTTTCACATGTATTACGACAATTAGGTGGAAATAAGTCCTTAAAGGCAAAATTGTTTTATTTCACAAAGGTAAGTCTACTTTTACTATAACATTCAGGTTTGGATCATTCTCTCATAAGAAAATGCAAACTGCATATTAACCATTATTTTAACGCATACAAGCAGTTTTTACATGCTTTATGACAATTAGGGGCAAATGAGTCTATATAGGCAAAATTGCTTTATTTTACAAAGGTAAGTTTACTTAAACTATAACATTCAGGTTTAGATCATTCTCTCATAAGAAAATGCAAACTGCATATTAACTATTATTTTAACGCATACAAGCAGTTTTTACAAGCTTTATGACAATTAGGTGCAGATGAGTCCTTATAGGCAAAATTGCTTTATTTCATGAGGGTTAGTCTATTTACACTATAACATTTAGGTTTGGATCATTCTCTCATAAGAAAATGCAAACTGCATATTTACTATCATTTTAACGCATACAAGCAGTTTTTACATGCTTTATGACGATTAGGTGCAAATGTGTCCTTATATGCAAAATTGCTTTATTTTACAAAGGTAAGTCTATTTACACTATAACATTCAGGTTTGGATCTTTCTCTCATAAGAAAATGCAAACTGCATATTAACCATTATTTTAACGCATACAAGCAGTTTTTACATGCTTTATGACAATTAGGTGCAAATGAGTCCTTATAGGCAAAATTGCTTTATTTCACAAAGGTAAGTTTACTTACACTATAACATTCAGGTTTGGATCATTCTTTCACAAGAAAATGCAAACTGCATATTAACTATTATTTTAACGCATACAAGCAATTTTTACATGCTTTATGACAATTAGGTGCAAATGAGTCCTTATAGGCAAAAATGCTTTATTTCATGAGGGTAAGTCTATTTACACTATAACATTCAGGTTTGGATCATTCTCTCATAAGAAAATGCACACTGAATATTGACTATCATTTTCACGCAGACAAGCAGTTTTTACATGGTTTACGACAATTAGGTGCAAATAAGTCCTTAAAAGCAAAATTGTTTTATTTCACAAAGGTAAGTCTACATTCACTATAACATTCAGGTTTGGATCATTCTCTCATAAGAAAATGCAAACTGCATATTAACCATTATTTTAACGCAGACAAGCAGTTTTTACATGCTTCACGACAATTGCGTGCAAATGAGTCCTTATAAGCAAAATTGCTTTATTTTACAAAGGTAAGTCTATTTTCACTATAACATTCAGGTTTGGATCATTCTTTCATAAGAAAATGCAAACTGCATATTATACATTATTTTAACGCATACAAGCATTTTTTACATGCTTTATGACAATTAGAGGCAAATGAGTTCTTATAGGCAAAATTGCTTTATATCATGATGTTAAGTCTATTTACACTATAACATTCAGGTTTGGATCATTCTCTCATAAGAAAATGTAAACTGCATATTAACCATTATTTTAACGCAGACAAGCAGTTTTTACATGCTTCACGACAATTGCGTGCAAATGAGTCCTTATAGGCAAAATTGCGTTGTTTTACAAAGGTAAGTCTATTTTCACTCTAACATTCAGGTTTGGATCGTTCTCTCATAAGAAAATGCAAACTGCATATTAACCATTATTTTAACGCATACAAGCAGTTTTTACATGCTTTATGACAATTAGGGGCAAATGAGTCCCTATAGACAAAATTGCTTTATTTCATGAAGGTAAGTCTATTTACACTATAACATTAAGGTTTGGATCATTCTCTCATAAGAAAAAGCAAACTGCATATTAACCATTATTTAAACGCAGACAAGCAGTTTTTACATGCTTTACGACAATTAGGTGCAAATGAGTCTTTATAGGTAAAATTGCTTTGTTTCATGAGGGTAAGTCTATTTACACTATAACATTCAGGTTTGGATCATTCTCTCATGAGAAAATGCAAACTGCATATTTACTATCATTTTAACGCATACAAGCAGTTTTTACATGCTTTATGACAATAAGGTGCAAATGAGACTTTATAGGCAAAATTGCTTTATTTCATGAGGGTAAGTCTATTTACACTATGACATTCAGGTTTGGATCATTCTCTCATAAGAAAATGCAAACTGCATATTAACCATTATTTTAACGCAGACAAGCAGTTTTTACATGCTTCACGACAATTGCGTGCAAATGAGTCCTTATAGGCAAAATTGCTTTATTTTACAAAGGTAAGTCTATTTTCACTATAACATTCAGGTTTGGATCATTCTTTCATAAGAAAATGCAAACTGCATATTATACATTATTTTAACGCATACAAGCATTTTTTACATGCTTTATGACAATTAGAGGCAAATGAGTCCTTATAGGCAAAATTGCTTTATATCATGAAGTTAAGTCTATTTACACTATAACATTCAGGTTTGGATCATTCTCTCATAAGAAAATGTAAACTGCATATTAACCATTAATTTAACGCAGACAAGCAGTTTTTACATGCTTCACGACAATTGCGTGCAAATGAGTCCTTATAGGCAAAATTGCGTTATTTTACAAATGTAAGTCTATTTTCACTCTAACATTCAGGTTTGGATCGTTCTCTCATAAGAAAATGCAAACTGCATATTAACCATTATTTTAACGCATACAAGCAGTTTTTACATGCTTTATGACAATTAGGTGCAAATGAGTCTTAATAGGCAAAATTGCTTTATTTCATGAGGGTAAGTCTATTTACACTATAACATTCAGGTTTGGATCATTCTCTCATAAGAAAATGCAAACTGCATATTTACTATCATTTTCACGCAGACAAGCAGTTTATACATGCTTTACGACATTTGCGTGCAAATGAGTCCCTATAGGCAAAATTGCTTTATTTTACAAAGGTAAGTCTATTTACACTATAATATTCAGGTTTGGATCATTCTCTCATAAGAAAAAGCAAACTGCATATTAACCATTATTTTAACGCATACAAGCAGTTTTTACATGCTTTATGACAATTAGAAGCAAATGAGTCCTTATAGGCAAAATTCCTTTATTTCATGAAAGTAAGTCTATTTACACTATAACTTTTAGGTTTGGATCATTCTCTCATAAGAAAATGCAAACTGCATATTAACCATTATTTAAACGCAGACAAGCAGTTTTTACATGCTTCACGACAATTGCGTGCAAATGAGTCCTTATAGGCAAAATTGCTTTATTTTACAAAGGTAAGTCTATTTACACTATAACATTCAGGTTTGGATCATTCCCTCATAAGAAAATGCAAACTGCATATTAACCATTATTTAAACGCAGACAAGCAGTTTTTACATGCTTTACGACAATTAGGTGCAAATGAGTCCTTATAGGCAAAATTGCTTTATTTCATGAGGGTAAGTCTATTTACACTATAACATTTAGGTTTAGATCATTCTCTCATAAGAAAATGCAAACTGCATATTAACCATTATTTAAACGCAGACAAGCAGTTTTTACATGCTTTACGACAATTAGGTGCAAATGAGTCTTTATAGGTAAAATTGCTTTATTTCATGAGGGTAAGTCTATTTACACTATAACATTCAGGTTTGGATCATTCTCTCATAAGAAAATGCAAACTGCATATTAACCATTATTTAAACGCAGACAAGCAGTTTTTACATGCTTTACGACAATTAGGTGCAAATGAGTCTTTATAGGCAAAATTGCTTTATTTTATGAGGGTAAGTATATTTACACTATAACATTCAGGTTATAATCATTCTTTCATAAGAAAATGCAAACTGCATATTAACCATTATTTTTACGCAGACAAGCAGTTTTTACATGCTTTATGACAATTAGGTGCAAATAAGTCTTTATAGGCAAAATTGCTTTATTTCATGAGGGTAAGTCTATTTACACTATAACATTCAGGTTTGGATCATTCTCTCATAAGAAAATGCAAACTGCATATTAACCATTATTTTAACGCAGACAAGCAGTTTTTACATGCTTTATGACAATTAGGGGCAAATGAGTCCTTATAGGCAAAATTGCTTTATTTCATGAGGGTAAGTCTATTTACACTATAACATTCAGGTTTGGATCATTTTCTCATAAGAAAATGCAAACTGCATATTTACTATCATTTTAACGCTGACAAGCAGTTTTTACATGCTTGATGACAATTAGGTGCAAATGAGTCTTTATAGGCAAAATTGCTTTATTTCATGAGGGTAAGTCTATTTACACTATAACATTCAGGTTTGGATCATTCTTTCATAAGAATATGCAAACTGCAAATTAACCATTATTTTAACGCTGACAAGCAGTTTTTACATGCTTTACGACAATTAGGTGAAATGAGTCCTTATAGGCAAAATTGCTTTATTTCATAAGGGTAAGTCTATTTACACTATAACATTCAGGTTTGGATCATTCTCTCATAAGAAAATGCAAACTGCATATTTACTATCATTTTTACGCAGACAAGCAGTTTTCACATGTTTTACGACAATTAGGTGGAAATAAGTCCTTAAAGGCAAAATTGTTTTATTTCACAAAGGTAAGTCTACTTTTACTATACCATTCAGGTTTGGATCATTCTCTCATAAGAAAATGCAAACTGTATATTAACCATTATTTTAACGCATACAAGCAGTTTTTACATGCTTTATGACAATTAGGTGCAAATGAGTCCTTACAGGCAAAATTGCTTTATTTCATGATGGTAAGTCTATTTACACTATAAATTTCAGGTTTGGATCATTCTCTCATAAGAAAATATAAACTGCATTTTAACCATTATTTTAACGCAAACAAGCAGTTTTTACATGCTTTATGACAATTAGGGGCAATTGAGTCCTTATAGGCAAAATTGCTTTATTTCACAAAGGTAAGTTTACTTGAACTATAACATTCAGGTTTAGATCATTCTCTCATAAGAAAATGCAAACTGCATATTAACTATTATTTTAACGCATACAAGCAGTTTTTACATGCTTTATGACAATTAGGGGCAAATGAGTCCTTATCGGCAAAATTGCTTTATTTTACAAAGGTAAGTCTATTTACACTATAACATTCAGGTTTGGATCATTCTCTCATAAGAAAATGCAAACTGCATATTAACCATTATTTAAACGCAGACAAGCAGTTTTTACATGCTTTATGACAATTAGGTGCAAATGAGTCCTTATAGGCAAAATTGCTTTATTTCATGAGGGTAAGTCTATTTACACTATAACATTCAGGTTTGGATCATTCTCTCATAAGAAAACGCAAACTGCATATTAACCATTATTTTAACGCAGACAAGCAGTTTTTACATGCTTTATGACAATTAGGGGCAATTGAGTCCTTATAGGCAAAATTGCTTTATTTCACAAAGGTAAGTTTACTTGAACTATAACATTCAGGCTTAGATCATTCTCTCATAAGAAAATGCAAACTGCATATTAACTATCATTTTAACGCTGACAAGCAGTTTTTACATGCTTGATGACAATTAGGTGCAAATGAGTCTTTATAGGCAAAATTGCTTTATTTCATGAGGGTAAGTCTATTTACACTATAACATTCAGGTTTGGATCATTCTTTCATAAGAATATGCAAACTGCAAATTAACCATTATTTTAACGCTGACAAGCAGTTTTTACATGCTTTACGACAATTAGGTGAAATGAGTCCTTATAGGCAAAATTGCTTTATTTCATAAGGGTAAGTCTATTTACACTATAACATTCAGGTTTGGATCATTCTCTCATAAGAAAATGCAATTTGCATATTTACTATCATTTTTACGCAGACAAGCTGTTTTCACATGTTTTACGACAATTAGGTGGAAATAAGTCCTTAAAGGCAAAATTGTTTTATTTCACAAAGGTAAGTCTACTTTTACTATACCATTCAGGTTTGGATCATTCTCTCATAAGAAAATGCAAACTGTATATTAACCATTATTTTAACGCATACAAGCAGTTTTTACATGCTTTATGACAATTAGGTGCAAATGAGTCCTTACAGGCAAAATTGCTTTATTTCATGATGGTAAGTCTATTTACACTATAAATTTCAGGTTTGGATCATTCTCTCATAAGAAAATATAAACTGCATATTTACTATCATTTTAACGCATACAAGCAGTTTTTACATGCTTTATGACAATTAGGTGCAAATGAGTCTTTATAGGCAAAATTGCTTTATTTCATGAGTGTAAGTCTATTTACACTATAACATTCAGGTTTGGATCATTCTCTCATAAGAAAATGCAAACTGCATATTTACTATCATTTTCACGCAGACAAGCAGTTTTCACATGTATTACGACAATTAGGTGGAAATAAGTCCTTAAAGGCAAAATTGTTTTATTTCACAAAGGTAAGTCTACTTTTACTATAACATTCAGGTTTGGATCATTCTCTCATAAGAAAATGCAAACTGCATATTAACCATTATTTTAACGCATACAAGCAGTTTTTACATGCTTTATGACAATTAGGGGCAAATGAGTCTATATAGGCAAAATTGCTTTATTTTACAAAGGTAAGTTTACTTAAACTATAACATTCAGGTTTAGATCATTCTCTCATAAGAAAATGCAAACTGCATATTAACTATTATTTTAACGCATACAAGCAGTTTTTACAAGCTTTATGACAATTAGGTGCAGATGAGTCCTTATAGGCAAAATTGCTTTATTTCATGAGGGTTAGTCTATTTACACTATAACATTTAGGTTTGGATCATTCTCTCATAAGAAAATGCAAACTGCATATTTACTATCATTTTAACGCATACAAGCAGTTTTTACATGCTTTATGACGATTAGGTGCAAATGTGTCCTTATATGCAAAATTGCTTTATTTTACAAAGGTAAGTCTATTTACACTATAACATTCAGGTTTGGATCTTTCTCTCATAAGAAAATGCAAACTGCATATTAACCATTATTTTAACGCATACAAGCAGTTTTTACATGCTTTATGACAATTAGGTGCAAATGAGTCCTTATAGGCAAAATTGCTTTATTTCACAAAGGTAAGTTTACTTACACTATAACATTCAGGTTTGGATCATTCTTTCACAAGAAAATGCAAACTGCATATTAACTATTATTTTAACGCATACAAGCAATTTTTACATGCTTTATGACAATTAGGTGCAAATGAGTCCTTATAGGCAAAAATGCTTTATTTCATGAGGGTAAGTCTATTTACACTATAACATTCAGGTTTGGATCATTCTCTCATAAGAAAATGCACACTGAATATTGACTATCATTTTCACGCAGACAAGCAGTTTTTACATGGTTTACGACAATTAGGTGCAAATAAGTCCTTAAAAGCAAAATTGTTTTATTTCACAAAGGTAAGTCTACATTCACTATAACATTCAGGTTTGGATCATTCTCTCATAAGAAAATGCAAACTGCATATTAACCATTATTTTAACGCAGACAAGCAGTTTTTACATGCTTCACGACAATTGCGTGCAAATGAGTCCTTATAAGCAAAATTGCTTTATTTTACAAAGGTAAGTCTATTTTCACTATAACATTCAGGTTTGGATCATTCTTTCATAAGAAAATGCAAACTGCATATTATACATTATTTTAACGCATACAAGCATTTTTTACATGCTTTATGACAATTAGAGGCAAATGAGTTCTTATAGGCAAAATTGCTTTATATCATGATGTTAAGTCTATTTACACTATAACATTCAGGTTTGGATCATTCTCTCATAAGAAAATGTAAACTGCATATTAACCATTATTTTAACGCAGACAAGCAGTTTTTACATGCTTCACGACAATTGCGTGCAAATGAGTCCTTATAGGCAAAATTGCGTTGTTTTACAAAGGTAAGTCTATTTTCACTCTAACATTCAGGTTTGGATCGTTCTCTCATAAGAAAATGCAAACTGCATATTAACCATTATTTTAACGCATACAAGCAGTTTTTACATGCTTTATGACAATTAGGGGCAAATGAGTCCCTATAGACAAAATTGCTTTATTTCATGAAGGTAAGTCTATTTACACTATAACATTAAGGTTTGGATCATTCTCTCATAAGAAAAAGCAAACTGCATATTAACCATTATTTAAACGCAGACAAGCAGTTTTTACATGCTTTACGACAATTAGGTGCAAATGAGTCTTTATAGGTAAAATTGCTTTGTTTCATGAGGGTAAGTCTATTTACACTATAACATTCAGGTTTGGATCATTCTCTCATGAGAAAATGCAAACTGCATATTTACTATCATTTTAACGCATACAAGCAGTTTTTACATGCTTTATGACAATAAGGTGCAAATGAGACTTTATAGGCAAAATTGCTTTATTTCATGAGGGTAAGTCTATTTACACTATGACATTCAGGTTTGGATCATTCTCTCATAAGAAAATGCAAACTGCATATTAACCATTATTTTAACGCAGACAAGCAGTTTTTACATGCTTCACGACAATTGCGTGCAAATGAGTCCTTATAGGCAAAATTGCTTTATTTTACAAAGGTAAGTCTATTTTCACTATAACATTCAGGTTTGGATCATTCTTTCATAAGAAAATGCAAACTGCATATTATACATTATTTTAACGCATACAAGCATTTTTTACATGCTTTATGACAATTAGAGGCAAATGAGTCCTTATAGGCAAAATTGCTTTATATCATGAAGTTAAGTCTATTTACACTATAACATTCAGGTTTGGATCATTCTCTCATAAGAAAATGTAAACTGCATATTAACCATTAATTTAACGCAGACAAGCAGTTTTTACATGCTTCACGACAATTGCGTGCAAATGAGTCCTTATAGGCAAAATTGCGTTATTTTACAAATGTAAGTCTATTTTCACTCTAACATTCAGGTTTGGATCGTTCTCTCATAAGAAAATGCAAACTGCATATTAACCATTATTTTAACGCATACAAGCAGTTTTTACATGCTTTATGACAATTAGGTGCAAATGAGTCTTAATAGGCAAAATTGCTTTATTTCATGAGGGTAAGTCTATTTACACTATAACATTCAGGTTTGGATCATTCTCTCATAAGAAAATGCAAACTGCATATTTACTATCATTTTCACGCAGACAAGCAGTTTATACATGCTTTACGACATTTGCGTGCAAATGAGTCCCTATAGGCAAAATTGCTTTATTTTACAAAGGTAAGTCTATTTACACTATAATATTCAGGTTTGGATCATTCTCTCATAAGAAAAAGCAAACTGCATATTAACCATTATTTTAACGCATACAAGCAGTTTTTACATGCTTTATGACAATTAGAAGCAAATGAGTCCTTATAGGCAAAATTCCTTTATTTCATGAAAGTAAGTCTATTTACACTATAACTTTTAGGTTTGGATCATTCTCTCATAAGAAAATGCAAACTGCATATTAACCATTATTTAAACGCAGACAAGCAGTTTTTACATGCTTCACGACAATTGCGTGCAAATGAGTCCTTATAGGCAAAATTGCTTTATTTTACAAAGGTAAGTCTATTTACACTATAACATTCAGGTTTGGATCATTCCCTCATAAGAAAATGCAAACTGCATATTAACCATTATTTAAACGCAGACAAGCAGTTTTTACATGCTTTACGACAATTAGGTGCAAATGAGTCCTTATAGGCAAAATTGCTTTATTTCATGAGGGTAAGTCTATTTACACTATAACATTTAGGTTTAGATCATTCTCTCATAAGAAAATGCAAACTGCATATTAACCATTATTTAAACGCAGACAAGCAGTTTTTACATGCTTTACGACAATTAGGTGCAAATGAGTCTTTATAGGTAAAATTGCTTTATTTCATGAGGGTAAGTCTATTTACACTATAACATTCAGGTTTGGATCATTCTCTCATAAGAAAATGCAAACTGCATATTAACCATTATTTAAACGCAGACAAGCAGTTTTTACATGCTTTACGACAATTAGGTGCAAATGAGTCTTTATAGGCAAAATTGCTTTATTTTATGAGGGTAAGTATATTTACACTATAACATTCAGGTTATAATCATTCTTTCATAAGAAAATGCAAACTGCATATTAACCATTATTTTTACGCAGACAAGCAGTTTTTACATGCTTTATGACAATTAGGTGCAAATAAGTCTTTATAGGCAAAATTGCTTTATTTCATGAGGGTAAGTCTATTTACACTATAACATTCAGGTTTGGATCATTCTCTCATAAGAAAATGCAAACTGCATATTAACCATTATTTTAACGCAGACAAGCAGTTTTTACATGCTTTATGACAATTAGGGGCAAATGAGTCCTTATAGGCAAAATTGCTTTATTTCATGAGGGTAAGTCTATTTACACTATAACATTCAGGTTTGGATCATTTTCTCATAAGAAAATGCAAACTGCATATTTACTATCATTTTAACGCTGACAAGCAGTTTTTACATGCTTGATGACAATTAGGTGCAAATGAGTCTTTATAGGCAAAATTGCTTTATTTCATGAGGGTAAGTCTATTTACACTATAACATTCAGGTTTGGATCATTCTTTCATAAGAATATGCAAACTGCAAATTAACCATTATTTTAACGCTGACAAGCAGTTTTTACATGCTTTACGACAATTAGGTGAAATGAGTCCTTATAGGCAAAATTGCTTTATTTCATAAGGGTAAGTCTATTTACACTATAACATTCAGGTTTGGATCATTCTCTCATAAGAAAATGCAAACTGCATATTTACTATCATTTTTACGCAGACAAGCAGTTTTCACATGTTTTACGACAATTAGGTGGAAATAAGTCCTTAAAGGCAAAATTGTTTTATTTCACAAAGGTAAGTCTACTTTTACTATACCATTCAGGTTTGGATCATTCTCTCATAAGAAAATGCAAACTGTATATTAACCATTATTTTAACGCATACAAGCAGTTTTTACATGCTTTATGACAATTAGGTGCAAATGAGTCCTTACAGGCAAAATTGCTTTATTTCATGATGGTAAGTCTATTTACACTATAAATTTCAGGTTTGGATCATTCTCTCATAAGAAAATATAAACTGCATATTTACTATCATTTTAACGCATACAAGCAGTTTTTACATGCTTTATGACAATTAGGTGCAAATGAGTCTTTATAGGCATAATTGCTTTATTTCATGAGTGTAAGTCTATTTACACTATAACATTCAGGTTTGGATCATTCTCTCATAAGAAAATGCAAACTGCATATTAACCATTATTTTAACGCTGACCAGCAGTTTTTACATGCTTTATGACAATTTGGGGCAAATGAGTCCCTATAGGCAAAATTGCTTTATTTCATGAAGGTAAGTCTATTTACACTATAACATTTAGGTTTGGATCATTCGCTCATAAGAAAATGCAAACTGCATATTAACCATTATTTTAACGCATACAAGCAGTTTTTACATGCTTTACGACAATTAGGGGCAAATGAGTCTATATAGGCAAAATTGCTTTATTTTACAAAAGTAAGTTTACTTAAAATATAACATTCAGGTTTAGATCATTCTCTCATAAGAAAATGCAAACTGCATATTAACTATTATTTTAACGCATACAAGCAGTTTTTACAAGCTTTATGACAATTAGGTGCAAATGAGTCCTTATAAGCAAAATTGCTTTATTTCATGAGGGTAAGTCTATTTACACTATAAACATTTAGGTTAGGATCATTCTCTCATAAGAAAATGCAAACTGCATATTTACTATCATTTTAACGCATACAAGCAGTTTTTACATGCTTTATGACAATTAGGTGCAAATGAGTCTTTATAGGCAAAATTGCTTTTCTTCATTAGGGTAAGTCTATTTACACTATAACATTCAGGTTTGGATCATTCTCTCATAAGGAAATGCAAACTGCATGTTAACCATTATTTTAACGCAGACAAGCAGTTTTTACATGCTTCACGACAATTGCGTGCAAATGAGTCCTTATAGGCAAAATTGCTTTATTTTACAAAGGTAAGTCTATTTACACTATTACATTCAGGTTTGAATCATTCTCTCATAAGAAAATGCAAACTGCATATTTACTATCATTTTCACGCAGACAAGCAATTTTTACATGCTTCACGACAATTGCGTGCAAATGAGTCCTTATAAACAAAATTGCTTTATTTTACAAAGGTAAGAATATTTTCACTATAACATTCAGGTTTGGATCACTCTCTCATAAGAAAATGCAAACTGCATATTAACAATTATTTTAACGCATACAAGCAGTTTTTACATGCTTTATGACAATTAGGGGCAATTAAGTCCTTATAGGCAAAATTGCTTTATTTTATAAAGGTAAGTCTATTTACACTATAACATTCAGGTTTGGATCATTCTCTCATAAGAAAATGCAAACTGCATATTAACTATTATTTTAACGCTGACAAGCAGTTTTTACATGCTTTACGACAATTAGGTGCAAATGAGTCCTTATAGGCAAAAGTGCTTTATTTCATGAGGGTAAGTCTATTTACACTATACATTCAGGTTTGGATCATTCTCTCATAAGAAAATGCAAACTGAATATTGACTATCATTTTCACGCAGACAAGCAGTTTTTACATGGTTTACGACAATTAGGTGCAAATAAGTCCTTAAAAGCAAAATTGTTTCATTTCACAAAGGTAAGTCTATTTACACTATAACATTCAGGTTTGGATCATTCTCTCATAAGAAAATGCAAACTGCATATTAACCATTATTTTAACGCATACAAGCAGTTTTTACATGCTTTATGACAATTAGGGGCAAATGAGTCCTTATAGGCAAAATTGCTTTATTTTAGAAAGGTAAGTCTATTTACACTATAACATTCAGGTTTGGATCATTCTCTCATAAGAAAATGCAAACTGCATATTAACCATTATTTTGCACGCAGACAAGCAGTTTTTACATGCTTCACGACAATTGCGTGCAAATGAGTCCTTATAGGCAAAATTGCGTTATTTTACAAAGGTTAGTCTATTTTCACTATAACATTCAGGTTTGGATCATTCTCTCATAAGAAAATGCAAACTGCGTATTAACCATTATTTTAACGCATACAAGCAGTTTTTACATGCTTTATGACAATTAGGGGCAAATTAGTCCTTATAGGCAAAATTGCTTTTTTTCATTAAGGTAAGTCTATTTACACTATAACATTCAGGGTTGGATCATTCTCTCATAAGAAAATGCAAACTGCATATTTACTATCATTTTCACGCAGACAAGCAGTTTTCACATGTTTTACGACAATTAGGTGGAAAGAAGTCCTTAAAGGCAAAATTGTTTTATTTCACAAAGGTAAGTCTATTTACACTATAACATACAGGTTTGGATCATTCTCTCATAAAAAAATGCAAACTGCATATTAACCATTATTTTAACGCTGACAAGCAGTTTTTACATGCTTTACGACAATTAGGTGCAAATGAGTCCTTATAGGCAAAAGTGCTTTATTTCATGAGGGTAAGTCTAATTACACTATACAATTTAGGTTTGGATCATTCTCTCATAAGAAAATGCAAACTGCATATTTACTATCATTTTCACGCAGACAAGCAGTTTTCACATGTTTTACGACAATTAGGTGGAAATAAGTCCTTAAAGGCAAAATTGTTTTATTTCACAAAGGTAAGTCTGCTTTTACTATAACATTCAGGTTTGGATCATTCTCTCATAAGAAAATGCAAACTGCATATTAACCATTATTTTAACGCTGACAAGCAGTTTTTACATGCTTTACGACAATTAGGTGCAAATGAGTCTTTATAGGCAAAATTGCTTTATTTCATGAGGGTAAGTCTATTTACACTATAACATTCAGGTTTGGATCATTCTTTCATAAGAAAATGCAAACTGCATATTTACTATCATTTTCACGCAGACAAGCAGTTTTTACATGCTTTACGATAATTAGGTGCAAATGAGTCCTTATACGCGAAATTGCTTTATTTCATGAGGGTAAGTCTATTTACACTATAACATTCAGGTTTGGATCATTCTCTCATAAGAAAATGCAAACTGCATATTAACTATTATTTTAACGCATACAAGCAGTTTTTACAAGCTTTATGACAATTAGGTGCAGATGAGTCCTTATAGGCAAAATTGCTTTATTTCATGAGGGTTAGTCTATTTACACTATAATATTTAGGTTTGGATCATTCTCTCATAAGAAAATGCAAACTGCATATTTACTATCATTTTAACGCATACAAGCAGTTTTTACATGCTTTATGACGATTAGGTGCAAATGTGTCCTTATAGGCAAAATTGCTTTATTTTACAAAGGTAAGTCTATTTACACTATAACATTCAGGTTTGGATCATTCTCTGATAAGAAAATGCAAACTGCATATTAACCATTATTTTAACGCATACAAGCAGTTTTTACATGCTTTATGACAATTAGGTGCAAATGAGTCCTTATAGGCAAAATTGCTTTATTTAGCAAAGGTAAGTTTACTTACACTATAACATTCAGGTTTGGATCATTCTCTCACAAGAAAATGCAAACTGCATATTAACTATTATTTTAACGCATACAAGAAATTTTTACATGCTTTATGACAATTAGGTGCAAATGAGTCCTTATAGGCAAAATTGCTTTATTTCATGAGGGTAAGTCTATTTACACTATAACATTCAGGTTTGGATCATTCTCTCATAAGAAAATGCACACTGAATATTGACTATCATTTTCACGCAGACAAGCAGTTTTTACATGGTTTACGACAATTAGGTGCAAATAAGTCCTTAAAAGCAAAATTGTTTTATTTCACAAAGGTAAGTCTACATTCACTATAACATTCAGGTTTGGATCATTCTCTCATAAGAAAATGCAAACTGCATATTAACCATTATTTTAACGCAGACAAGCAGTTTTTACATGCTTCACGACAATTGCGTGCAAATGAGTCCTTATAGGCAAAATTGCTTTATTTTACAAAGGTAAGTCTATTTTCACTATAACATTCAGGTTTGGATCATTCTTTCATAAGAAAATGCAAACTGCATATTATACATTATTTTAACGCATACAAGCATTTTTTACATGCTTTATGACAATTAGAGGCAAATGAGTCCTTATAGGCAAAATTGCTTTATATCATGAAGTTAAGTCTATTTACACTATAACATTCAGGTTTGGATCATTCTTTCATAAGAAAATGCAAACTGCATATTAACCATTATTTTAACGCATACAAGCAGTTTTTACAAGCTTTTGACAATTAGGTGCAAATTAGTCCTTATAGGCAAAATTGCTTTACTTAATGAGGGTAAGTCTATTTACACTATAACATTCAGGTTTGGATCATTCTCTCATGAGAAAAAGCAAACTGCATATTTACTATCATTTTAACGCATACAAGCAGTTTTTACATGCTTTATGACAATAAGGTGCAAATGAGTCTTTATAGGCAAAATTGCTTTATATCATGAAGTTAAGTCTATTTACACTATAACATTCAGGTTTGGATCATTCTCTCTTAAGAAAATGTAAACTGCATATTAACCATTATTTTAACGCAGACAAGCAGTTTTTACATGCTTCACGACAATTGCGTGCAAATGAGTCCTTATAGGCAAAATTGCGTTGTTTTACAAAGGTAAGTCTATTTTCACTCTAACATTCAGGTTTGGATCATTCTTTCATAAGAAAATGCAAACTGCATATTATACATTATTTTAACGCATACAAGCATTTTTTACATGCTTTATGACAATTAGAGGCAAATGAGTCCTTATAGGCAAAATTGCTTTATATCATGAAGTTAAGTCTATTTACACTATAACATTCAGGTTTGGATCATTCTCTCATAAGAAAATGCAAACTGCATATTAACCATTATTTTAACGCAGACAAGCAGTTTTTACATGCTTCACGACAATTGCGTGCAAATGAGTCCTTATAGGCAAAATTGCTTTATTTTAGAAAGGTAAGTCTATTTTCACTATAACATTCAGGTTTGGATCATTCTCTCATATGAAAATGCAAACTGCGTATTAACCATTATTTTAACGCATACAAGCAGTTTTTACATGCTTTATGACAATTAGGGGCAAATGTGTCCTTATAGGCAAAATTGCTTTATTTCATTAAGGTAAGTCTATTTACACTATAACATTCAGGTTTGGATCATTCTCTCATAAGAAAATGCAAACTGCATATTTACTATCATTTTCACGCAGACAAGCAGTTTTTACATGCTTCACGACAATTGCGTGCAAATGAGTCCTTATAGGCAAAATTGCTTTATTTTACAAAGGTAAGTCTATTTACACTATAACATTCAAGTTTGGATCATTCTCTCATGAGAAAAAGCAAACTGCATATTTACTATCATTTTAACGCATACAAGCAGTTTTTACATGCTTTATGACAATAAGGTGCAAATGAGTCTTTATAGGCAAAATTGCTTTATTTCATGAGGGTAAGTCTATTTACACTATGACATTCAGGTTTGGATCATTCTCTCATAAGAAAATGCAAACTGCATATTAACCATTATTTTAACGCAGACAAGCAGTTTTTACATGCTTCACGACAATTGCGTGCAAATGAGTCCTTATAGGCAAAATTGCTTTATTTTACAAAGGTAAGTCTATTTTCACTATAACATTCAGGTTTGGATTATTCTTTCATAAGAAAATGCAAACTGCATATTATACATTATTTTAACGCATACAAGCATTTTTTACATGCTTTATGACAATTAGAGGCAAATGAGTCCTTATAGGCAAAAATGCTTTATATCATGAAGTTAAGTCTATTTACACTATAACATTCAGGTTTGGATCATTCTCTCATAAGAAAATGTAAACTGCATATTAACCATTAATTTAACGCAGACAAGCAGTTTTTACATGCTTCACGACAATTGCGTGCAAATGAGTCCTTATAGGCAAAATTGCTTTATTTTACAAAGGTAAGTCTATTTTTACTATAACATTCAGGTTTGGATTATTCTTTCATAAGAAAATGCAAACTGCATATTATACATTATTTTAACGCATACAAGCATTTTTTACATGCTTTATGACAATTAGAGGCAAATGAGTCCTTATAGGCAAAAATGCTTTATATCATGAAGTTAAGTCTATTTACACTATAACATTCAGGTTTGGATCATTCTCTCATAAGAAAATGTAAACTGCATATTAACCATTATTTTAACGCAGACAAGCAGTTTTTACATGCTTCACGACAATTGCGTGCAAATGAGTCCTTATAGGCAAAATTGCGTTGTTTTACAAAGGTAAGTCTATTTTCACTATAACATTCAGGTTTGGATCATTCTCTCATAAGAAAATGCAAACTGCATATTAACCATTATTTTAACGCATACAAGCAGTTTTTACATGCTTTATGACAATTAGGGGCAAATGAGTCCTTATAGGCAAAATTGCTTTATTTTAGAATGGAGAGTCTATTTACACTATAACATTCAGGTTTGGATCATTCTCTCATAAGAAAATGCAAACTGCACATTAACCATTATTTTAACGCAGACAAGCAGTTTTTACATGCTTCACGACAATTGCGTGCAAATGAGTCCTTATAGGCAAAATTGCTTTATTTTAGAAAGGTAAGTCTATTTACACTATAACATTCAGGTTTGGATCATTCTCTCATAAGAAAATGCAAACTGCATATTAACCATTATTTTGCACGCAGACAAGCAGTTTTTACATGCTTCACGACAATTGCGTGCAAATGAGTCCTTATAGGCAAAATTGCGTTATTTTACAAAGGTAAGTCTATTTTCACTATAACATTCAGGTTTAGATCATTCTCTCATAAGAAAATGCAAACTGCATATTAACCATTATTTTAACGCATACAAGCAGTTTTTACATGCTTTATGACAATTAGGGGCAAATGAGTCCTTATAGGCAAAATTACTTTATTTTAGAATGGTAAGTCTATTTACACTATAACATTCAGGTTTGGATCATTCTCTCATAAGAAAATGCAAACTGCATATTACCCAATTATTTTGCACGCAGACAAGCAGTTTTTACATGCTTCACGACAATTGCGTGCAAATGAGTCCTTATAGGCAAAATTGCGTTATTTTACAAAGGTAAGTCTATTTTCACTATAACATTCAGGTTTGGATCATTCTCTCATAAGAAAATGCAAACTGCGTATTAACCATTATTTTAACGCATACAAGCAGTTTTTACATGCTTTATGACAATTAGGGGCAAATGAGTCCTTATAGGCTAAATTGCTTTATTTCATTAATGTAAGTCTATTTACACTATAACATTCAGGGTTGGATCATTCTCTCATAAGAAAATGCAAACTGCATATTTACTATCATTTTCACGCAGACAAGCAGTTTTCACATGTTTTACGACAATTAGGTGGAAATAAGTCCTTAAAGGCAAAATTGTTTTATTTCACAAAGGTAAGTCTATTTACACTATAACATACAGGTTTGGATCATTCTCTCATAAAAAAATGCAAACTGCATATTAACCATTATTTTAACGCTGACAAGCAGTTTTTACATGCTTTACGACAATTAGGTGCAAATGAGTCCTTATAGGCAATAGTGCTTTATTTCATGAGGGTAAGTCTATTTACACTATAACATTCAGGTTTGGATCATTCTCTCATAAGAAAATGCAAACTGCATATTAACCATTATTTTAACGCTGACAAGCAGTTTTTACATGCTTTACGACAATTAGGTGCAAATGAGTCCTTATAGGCAAAATTGCTTTATTTCATGAGGGTAAGTCTATTTACACTATAACATTTAGGTTTAGTTCATTCTCTCATAAGAAAATGCAAACTGCATATTAACCATTATTTAAACGCAGACAAGCAGTTTTTACATGCTTTACGACAATTAGGTGCAAATGAGTCTTTATAGGTAGGTAAAATTGCTTTATTTCATGAGGGTAAGTCTATTTACACTATAACATTCAGGTTTGGATCATTCTCTCATAAGAAAATGCAAACTGCATATTAACCATTATTTAAACGCAGACAAGCAGTTTTTACATGCTTTACGACAATTAGGTGCAAATGAGTCTTTATAGGCAAAATTGCTTTATTTCATGAGGGTAAGTATATTTACACTATAACATTCAGGTTTGGATCATTCTTTCATAAGAAAATGCAAACTGCATATTAACCATTATTTTTACGCAGACAAGCAGTTTTTACATGCTTTATGACAATTAGGTGCAAATGAGTCCTTATAGGCAAAATTGCTTTATTTCATGAGGGTAAGTCTATTTACACTATAACATTCAGGTTTGGATCATTTTCTCATAAGAAAACGCAAACTGCATATTAACCATTATTTTAACGCAGACAAGCAGTTTTTACATGCTTTATGACAATTAGGGGCAAATGAGTCCTTATAGGCAAAATTGCTTTATTTCATGAGGGTAAGTCTATTTACACTATAACATTCAGGTTTGGATCATTTTCTCATAAGAAAATGCAAACTGCATATTTACTATCATTTTAACGCTGACAAGCAGTTTTTACATGCTTGATGACAATTAGGTGCAAATGAGTCTTTATAGGCAAAATTGCTTTATTTCATGATGGTAAGTCTATTTACACTATAAATTTCAGGTTTGGATCATTCTCTCATAAGAAAATATAAACTGCATTTTAACCATTATTTTAACGCAAACAAGCAGTTTTTACATGCTTTATGACAATTAGGGGCAATTGAGTCCTTATAGGCAAAATTGCTTTATTTCACAAAGGTAAGTTTACTTGAACTATAACATTCAGGTTTAGATCATTCTCTCATAAGAAAATGCAAACTGCATATTAACTATTATTTTAACGCATACAAGCAGTTTTTACATGCTTTATGACAATTAGGGGCAAATGAGTCCTTATCGGCAAAATTGCTTTATTTTACAAAGGTAAGTCTATTTACACTATAACATTCAGGTTTGGATCATTCTCTCATAGGAAAATGCAAACTGCATATTAACCATTATTTAAACGCAGACAAGCAGTTTTTACATGCTTTATGACAATTAGGTGCAAATGAGTCCTTATAGGCAAAATTGCTTTATTTCATGAGGGTAAGTCTATTTACACTATAACATTCAGGTTTGGATCATTCTCTCATAAGAAAACGCAAACTGCATATTAACCATTATTTTAACGCAGACAAGCAGTTTTTACATGCTTTATGACAATTAGGGGCAATTGAGTCCTTATAGGCAAAATTGCTTTATTTCACAAAGGTAAGTTTACTTGAACTATAACATTCAGGCTTAGATCATTCTCTCATAAGAAAATGCAAACTGCATATTAACTATCATTTTAGCGCTGACAAGCAGTTTTTACATGCTTGATGACAATTAGGTGCAAATGAGTCTTTATAGGCAAAATTGCTTTATTTCATGAGGGTAAGTCTATTTACACTATAACATTCAGGTTTGGATCATTCTTTCATAAGAAAATGCAAACTGCAAATTAACCATTATTTTAACGCTGACAAGCAGTTTTTACATGCTTTACGACAATTAGGTGAAATGAGTCCTTATAGGCAAAATTGCTTTATTTCATAAGGGTAAGTCTATTTACACTATAACATTCAGGTTTGGATCATTCTCTCATAAGAAAATGCAATTTGCATATTTACTATCATTTTTACGCAGACAAGCTGTTTTCACATGTTTTACGACAATTAGGTGGAAATAAGTCCTTAAAGGCAAAATTGTTTTATTTCACAAAGGTAAGTCTACTTTTACTATACCATTCAGGTTTGGATCATTCTCTCATAAGAAAATGCAAACTGTATATTAACCATTATTTTAACGCATACAAGCAGTTTTTACATGCTTTATGACAATTAGGTGCAAATGAGTCCTTACAGGCAAAATTGCTTTATTTCATGATGGTAAGTCTATTTACACTATAAATTTCAGGTTTGGATCATTCTCTCATAAGAAAATATAAACTGCATATTTACTATCATTTTAACGCATACAAGCAGTTTTTACATGCTTTATGACAATTAGGTGCAAATGAGTCTTTATAGGCAAAATTGCTTTATTTCATGAGTGTAAGTCTATTTACACTATAACATTCAGGTTTGGATCATTCTCTCATAAGAAAATGCAAACTGCATATTTACTATCATTTTCACGCAGACAAGCAGTTTTCACATGTATTACGACAATTAGGTGGAAATAAGTCCTTAAAGGCAAAATTGTTTTATTTCACAAAGGTAAGTCTACTTTTACTATAACATTCAGGTTTGGATCATTCTCTCATAAGAAAATGCAAACTGCATATTAACCATTATTTTAACGCATACAAGCAGTTTTTACATGCTTTATGACAATTAGGGGCAAATGAGTCTATATAGGCAAAATTGCTTTATTTTACAAAGGTAAGTTTACTTAAACTATAACATTCAGGTTTAGATCATTCTCTCATAAGAAAATGCAAACTGCATATTAACTATTATTTTAACGCATACAAGCAGTTTTTACAAGCTTTATGACAATTAGGTGCAGATGAGTCCTTATAGGCAAAATTGCTTTATTTCATGAGGGTTAGTCTATTTACACTATAACATTTAGGTTTGGATCATTCTCTCATAAGAAAATGCAAACTGCATATTTACTATCATTTTAACGCATACAAGCAGTTTTTACATGCTTTATGACGATTAGGTGCAAATGTGTCCTTATATGCAAAATTGCTTTATTTTACAAAGGTAAGTCTATTTACACTATAACATTCAGGTTTGGATCATTCTCTCATAAGAAAATGCAAACTGCATATTAACCATTATTTTAACGCATACAAGCAGTTTTTACATGCTTTATGACAATTAGGTGCAAATGAGTCCTTATAGGCAAAATTGCTTTATTTCACAAAGGTAAGTTTACTTACACTATAACATTCAGGTTTGGATCATTCTTTCACAAGAAAATGCAAACTGCATATTAACTATTATTTTAACGCATACAAGCAATTTTTACATGCTTTATGACAATTAGGTGCAAATGAGTCCTTATAGGCAAAAATGCTTTATTTCATGAGGGTAAGTCTATTTACACTATAACATTCAGGTTTGGATCATTCTCTCATAAGAAAATGCACACTGAATATTGACTATCATTTTCACGCAGACAAGCAGTTTTTACATGGTTTACGACAATTAGGTGCAAATAAGTCCTTAAAAGCAAAATTGTTTTATTTCACAAAGGTAAGTCTACATTCACTATAACATTCAGGTTTGGATCATTCTCTCATAAGAAAATGCAAACTGCATATTAACCATTATTTTAACGCAGACAAGCAGTTTTTACATGCTTCACGACAATTGCGTGCAAATGAGTCCTTATAAGCAAAATTGCTTTATTTTACAAAGGTAAGTCTATTTTCACTATAACATTCAGGTTTGGATCATTCTTTCATAAGAAAATGCAAACTGCATATTATACATTATTTTAACGCATACAAGCATTTTTTACATGCTTTATGACAATTAGAGGCAAATGAGTTTTTATAGGCAAAATTGCTTTATATCATGATGTTAAGTCTATTTACACTATAACATTCAGGTTTGGATCATTCTCTCATAAGAAAATGTAAACTGCATATTAACCATTATTTTAACGCAGACAAGCAGTTTTTACATGCTTCACGACAATTGCGTGCAAATGAGTCCTTATAGGCAAAATTGCGTTGTTTTACAAAGGTAAGTCTATTTTCACTCTAACATTCAGGTTTGGATCGTTCTCTCATAAGAAAATGCAAACTGCATATTAACCATTATTTTAACGCATACAAGCAGTTTTTACATGCTTTATGACAATTAGGGGCAAATGAGTCCCTATAGACAAAATTGCTTTATTTCATGAAGGTAAGTCTATTTACACTATAACATTCGGGTTTGGATCATTCTCTCATAAGAAAATGCAAACTGCATATTAACCATTATTTAAACGCAGACAAGTAGTTTTTACATGCTTTACGACAATTAGGTGCAAATGAGTCCTTATATGCAAAAGTGCTTTATTTCATGAGGGTAAGTCTATTTACACTATAACATTCAGGTTTAGATCATTCTCTCATAAGAAAATGCAAACTGCATATTAACCATTATTTAAACGCAGACAAGCAGTTTTTACATGCTTTACGACAATTAGGTGCAAATGAGTCTTTATAGGTAAAATTGCTTTATTTCATGAGGGTAAGTCTATTTACACTATAACATTTAGGTTTGGATCATTCTTTCATAAGAAAATGCAAACTGCATATTAACCATTATTTTAACGCAGACAAGCAGTTTTTACATGCTTCACGACAATTGCGTGCAAATGAGTCCCTATAGGCAAAATTGCTTTATTTTACAAAGGTAAGTCTATTTACATTATAATATTCAGGTTTGGATCATTCTCTCATAAGAAAATGCAAACTGCATATTAACCATTATTTTAACGCATACAAGCAGTTTTTACATGTTTTATGACAATTAGAAGCAAATGAGTCCTTATAGGCAAAATTGCTTTATTTCATGAAGGTAAGTCTATTTACACTATAACATTTAGGTTTGGATCATTCTCTCATAAAAAAATGCAAACTGCATATAAACCATTATTTAAACGCAGACAAGCAGTTTTTACATGCTTTACAACAATTAGGTGCAAATGAGTCTTTATAGGCAAAATTGCTTTATTTCATGAGGGTAAGTCTATTTACCCTATAACATTCAGGTTTGGATCATTCTCTCATAAGATAATGCAAACTGCATTATATTTACTATCATTTTCACGCAGACAAGCAGTTTTTACATGCTTCACGACAATTGCGTGCAAATGAGTCCTTATAGGCAAAATTGCTTTATTTTACAAAGGTAAGTCTATTTACATTATAATATTCAGGTTTGGATCATTCTCTCATAAGAAAATGCAAACTGCATATTAACCATTATTTTAACGCATACAAGCAGTTTTTACATGCTTTATGACAATTAGAAGCAAATGAGTCCTTATAGGCAAAATTGCTTTATTTCATGAAGGTAAGTCTATTTACACTATAACATTTAGGTTTGGATCATTCTCTCATAAAAAAATGCAAACTGCATATAAACCATTATTTAAACGCAGACAAGCAGTTTTTACATGCTTTACAACAATTAGGTGCAAATGAGTCCTTATAGGCAAAATTGCTTTATTTCATGAAGGTAAGTCTATTTACACTATAACATTTAGGTTTGGATCATTCTCTCATAAAAAAATGCAAACTGCATATAAACCATTATTTAAACGCAGACAAGTAGTTTTTACATGCTTTACGACAATTAGGTGCAAATGAGTCCTTATACGCAAAAGTGCTTTATTTCATGAGGGTAAGTCTATTTACACTATAACATTCAGGTTTAGATCATTCTCTCATAAGAAAATGCAAACTGCATATTAACCATTATTTAAACGCAGACAAGCAGTTTTTACATGCTTTACGACAATTAGGTGCAAATGAGTCTTTATAGGTAAAATTGCTTTATTTCATGAGGGTAAGTCTATTTACACTATAACATTTAGGTTTGGATCATTCTTTCATAAGAAAATGCAAACTGCATATTAACCATTATTTTAACGCAGACAAGCAGTTTTTACATGCTTTATGACAATTAGGTGCAAATGAGTCTATATAGGCAAAATTACTTTATTTTATGAGGGTAAGTCTATTTACACTATAACATTTAGGTTTGGATCATTCTCTCATAAGAAAATGCAAACTGCATTTTAACCATTATTTTAACGCAAACAAGCAGTTTTTACATGCTTTATGACAATTAGGGGCAATTGAGTCCTTATAGGCAAAATTGCTTTATTTCACAAAGGTAAGTTTACTTGAACTATAACATTCAGGTTTAGATCATTCTCTCATAAGAAAATGCAAACTGCATATTAACTATTATTTTAACGCATACAAGCAGTTTTACATGCTTTATGACAATTAGGGGCAAATGAGTCCTTATCGGCAAAATTGCTTTATTTTACAAAGGTAAGTCTATTTACACTATAACATTCAGGTTTGGATCATTCTCTCATAAGAAAATGCAAACTGCATATTAACCATTATTTAAACGCAGACAAGCAGTTTTTACATGCTTTACGACAATTAGGTGCAAATGAGTCTTTATAGGTAAAATTGCTTTATTTCATGAGGGTAAGTCTATTTACACTATAACATTTAGGTTTGGATCATTCTTTCATAAGAAAATGCAAACTGCATATTAACCATTATTTTAACGCAGACAAGCAGTTTTTACATGCTTTATGACAATTAGGTGCAAATGAGTCCTTATACGCAAAAGTGCTTTATTTCATGAGGGTAAGTCTATTTACACTATAACATTCAGGTTTAGATCATTCTCTCATAAGAAAATGCAAACTGCATATTAACCATTATTTAAACGCAGACAAGCAGTTTTTACATGCTTTATGACAATTAGGGGCAAATGAGTCCTTATAGGCAAAATTGCTTTATTTCACAAAGGTAAGTTTACTTGAACTATAACATTCAGGTTTAGATCATTCTCTCATAAGAAAATGCAAACTGCATATTAACTATTATTTTAACGCATACAAGCAGTTTTTACATGCTTTATGACAATTAGGGGCAAATGAGTCCTTATCGGCAAAATTGCTTTATTTTACAAAGGTAAGTCTATTTACACTATAACATTCAGGTTTGGATCATTCTCTCATAAGAAAATGCAAACTGCATATTAACCATTATTTAAACGCAGACAAGCAGTTTTTACATGCTTTACAACAATTAGGTGCAAATGAGTCTTAATAGGCAAAATTTCTTTATTTCATGAGGGTAAGTCTATTTACACTATAACATTCAGGTTTGGATCATTCTCTCATAAGAAAATGCAAACTGCATATTTACTATCATTTTCACGCAGACAAGCAGTTTTTACATGCTTCACGACAATTGCGTGCAAATGAGTCCCTATAGGCAAAATTGCTTTATTTTACAATGGTAAGTCTATTTACATTATAATATTCAGGTTTGGATCATTCTCTCATAAGAAAATGCAAACTGCATATTAACCATTATTTTAACGCATACAAGCAGTTTTTACATGCTTTATGACAATTAGAAGCAAATGAGTCCTTATAGGCAAAATTGCTTTATTTCATGAAGGTAAGTCTATTTACACTATAACATTTAGGTTTGGATCATTCTCTCATAAGAAAATGCAAACTGCATTTTAACCATTATTTTAACGCAAACAAGCAGTTTTTACATGCTTCACGACAATTGCGTGCAAATGAGTCCTTATAGGCAAAATTGCTTTATTTTACAAAGGTAAGTCTATTTACACTATAACATTCAGGTTTGGATCATTCCCTCATAAGAAAATGCAAACTGCATATTAACCATTATTTAAACGCAGACAAGCAGTTTTTACATGCTTTACGACAATTAGGTGCAAATGAGTCCTTATAGGCAAAATTGCTTTATTTCATGAGGGTAAGTCTATTTACACTAAAACATTTAGGTTTAGATCATTCTCTCATAAGAAAATGCAAACTGCATATTAACCATTATTTTAACGCGGACAAGCAGTTTTTACATGCTTTATGACAATTAGGGGCAAATGAGTCCTTATAGGCAAAATTGCTTTATTTCATGAAGGTATAACTATTTACAATATAACATTCAGGTTTGGATCATTCTCTCATAAGAAAATGCAAACTGCATATTATCCATTATTTTAACGCAGACAAGAAGTTTTTACATGCTTTACGACAATTAGGTGCAAATAAGTCCTTATAGGCAAAATTTCTTTATTTTACAAAGGTAAGTTTACTTAAACTATAACATCCAGGTTTAGATCATTCTCTCATAAGAAAATGCAAACTGCATATTAACTATTATTTTAACGCATACAAGCAGTTTTTACATGCTTTATGACAATTAGGTGCAAATGAGTCTTTATAGGCAAAATTGCTTTATTTCATGAGGGTAAGTCTATTTACACTATAACATTCAGGTTTGGATCATTTTCTCATAAGAAAATGCAAACTGCATATTTACTATCATTTTAACGCTGACAAGCAGTTTTCACATGCTTCACGACAATTGCGTGCAAATAAGTCCTTATAGGCAAAATTGCTTTATTTTACAAAGGTTAGTCTATTTTTACTATAACATTCAATTTTGGATCATTCTCTCATAAGAAAATGCAAACTGCATATTAACCATTATTTTAACGCATACAAGCAGTTTTTACATGCTTTATGACAATTAGGGTCAAATGAGTCTTTATAGGCAAAATTGCTTTATTTCATGAAGGTAAGTCTATTTACACTATACCATTAAGGTTTGGATCATTTTCTCATAAGAAAATGCAAACTGCAAATTAACCATTATTTTACGCTGACAAGCAGTTTTTACATGCTTTACGACATTTAGGTGAAATGAGTCCTTATAGGCAAAATTGCTTTATTTCATAAGGGTAAGTCTATTTACACTATAACATTCAGGTTTGGATCATTCTCTCATAAGAAAATGCAAACTGCATATTTACTATCATTTTTACGCAGACAAGCAGTTTTCACATGTTTTACGACAATTAGGTGGAAATAAGTCCTTAAAGGCAAAATTGTTTTATTTCACAAAGGTAAGTCTACTTTTACTATACCATTCAGGTTTGGATCATTCTCTCATAAGAAAATGCAAACTGCATATTAACCATTATTTTAACGCAGACAAGCAGTTTTTACATGCTTCACGACAAATGCGTGCAAATGAGTCCTTATATGCAAAATTGCTTTATTTTACAAAGGTAAGTCTATTTACACTATAACATTCAGGTTTGGATCATTCTCTCATAAGAAAATGCAAACTGTATATTAACCATTATTTTAACGCATACAAGCAGTTTTTACATGCTTTATGACAATTAGGTGCAAATGAGTCCTTACTGGCAAAATTGCTTTATTTCATGATGGTAAGTCTATTTACACTATAACATTCAGGTTTGGATCATTCTCTCATAAGAAAATATAAACTGCATATTTACTATCATTTTAACGCATACAAGCAGTTTTTACATGCTTTATGACAATTAGGTGCAAATGAGTCTTTATAGGCAAAATTGCTATATTTCATGAGTGTAAGTCTATTTACACTATAACATTCAGGTTTGGATCATTCTCTCATAAGAAAATGCAAACTGCATATTAACCATTATTTTAACGCAGACAAGCAGTTTTTACATGCTTCACGACAATTGCGTGCAAATGAGTCCTTATAGGCAAAATCGCTTTATTTTACAAAGGTAAGTCTACTTACACTATAACATTCAGGTTTGGATCATTCTCTCATAAGAAAATGCAAACTGCATATTAATAATTATTTTAACGCTGACCAGCAGTTTTTACATGCTTTATGACAATTTGGGGCAAATGAGTCCCTATAGGCAAAATTGCTTTATTTCATGAAGGTAAGTCTATTTACACTATAACATTTAGGTTTGGATCATTCTCTCATAAGAAAATGCAAACTGCATATTAACCATTATTTTAACGCATACAAGTAGTTTTTACATGCTTTATGACAATTAGGGGCAAATGAGTCTATATAGGCAAAATTGCTTTATTTTACAAAAGTAAGTTTACTTAAAATATAACATTCAGGTATTAGATCATTCTCTCATAAGAAAATGCAAACTGCATATTAACTATTATTTTAACGAATACAAGCAGTTTTTACAAGCTTTATGACAATTAGGTGCAAATGAGTCCTAATAGGCAAAATTGCTTTATTTCATGAGGGTAAGTCTATTTACACTATAAACATTCAGGTTTGGATCATTCTCTCATAAGAAAATGCAAACTGCATATTTACTATCATTTTAACGCATACAAGCAGTTTTTACATGCTTTATGACAATTAGGTGCAAATGAGTCTTTATAGGCAAAATTGCTTTTCTTCATGAGGGTAAGTCTATTTACACTATAACATTCAGGTTTGGATCATTCTCTCATAAGGAAATGCAAACTGCATGTTAACCATTATTTTAACGCAGACAAGCAGTTTTTACATGCTTCACGACAATTGCGTGCAAATGAGTCCTTATAGGCAAAATTGCTTTATTTTACAAAGGTAAGTCTATTTACACTATTACATTCAGGTTTGGATCATTCTCTCATAAGAAAATGCAAACTGCATATTAACCATTATTTTAACGCATACAAGCAGTTTTTACATGCTTTATGACAATTAGGGGCAAATGAGTCTATATAGGCAAAATTGCTTTATTTTACAAAGGTAAGTTTACTTAAACTATAACATTCAGGTTTAAATCATTCTCTCGTAAGAAAATGCAAACTGCATATTAACTATTATTTTAACGCATACAAGCAGTTTTTACAAGCTTTATGACAATTAGGTGCAAATGAGTCCTTATAGGCAAAATTGCTTTATTTCATGAGGGTAAGTCTATTTACACTATAAACATTCAGGTTTGGATCATTCTCTCATAAGAAAATGCAAACTGCATATTTACTATCATTTTAACGCATACAAGCAGTTTTTACATGCTTTATGACAATTAGGTGCAAATGAGTCTTTATAGGCAAAATTGCTTTTCTTCATGAGGGTAAGTCTATTTACACTATAACATTCAGGTTTGGATCATTCTCTCATAAGCAAATGCAAACTGCATATTAACCATTATTTTAACGCAGACAAGCAGTTTTTACATGCTTTACGACAATTAGGTGCAAATGAGTCTTTATAGGCAAAATTGCTTTATTTCATGAGGGTAAGTATATTTACACTATAACATTCAGGTTTGGATCATTCTCTCATAAGAAAATGCAAACTGCATATTATACATTATTTTAACGCATACAAGCAGTTTTTACATGCTTTATGACAATTAGGGGCTAATGAGTCTTATAGGCAAAATTGCTTTATTCCATGAAGGTAAGTCTATTTACACTATAACATTCAGGTTTGGATCATTCTCTCATAAGGAAATGCAAACTGCATATTAACCATTATTTTAACGCAGACAAGCAGTTTTTACATGCTTTACGACAATTAGGTGCAAATGAGTCTTTATAGGCAAAATTGCTTTATTTCATGAGGGTAAGTATATTTACACTATAACATTCAGGTTTGGATCATTCTCTCATAAGAAAATGCAAACTGCATATTATACATTATTTTAACGCATACAAGCAGTTTTATGCTTTATGACAATTAGGGGCTAATGAGTCCTTATAGGCAAAATTGCTTTATTCCATGAAGGTAAGTCTACTTACACTATAACATTTAGGTTTGGATCATTCTCTCATAAGAAAATGCAAACTGCATATTAACCATTATTTTAACGCAGACAAGCAGTTTTTACATGCTTGATGACAATTAGGTGCAAATGAGTCATTATAGGCAAAATTGCTTTATTTCATGAGGGTAAGTCTATTTACACTATAACATTCAGGTTTGGATCATTCTTTCATAAGAAAATGCAAACTGCATATTAACCATTATTTTAACGCAGACAAGCAGTTTTTACATGCTTCACGACAATTGCGTGCAAATGAGTCCTTATAGGCAAAATTGCTTTATTTCATGAGGGTAAGTCTATTTACACTATAACATTCAGGTTTGGATCATTCTTTCATAAGAAAATGCAAACTGCATATTAACCATTATTTTAACGCAGACAAGCAGTTTTTACATGCTTCACGACAATTGCGTGCAAATGAGTCCTTATAGGCAAATTTGCTTTATTTTACAAAGGTAGGTCTATTTTTACTATAACATTCAGGTTTGGATCATTCTCTCATAAGAAAATGCAAACTGCATATTAACCATTATTTTAACGCATACAAGCAGTTTTTACATGCTTTATGACAATTAGGTGCAAATGAGTCCTTACTGGCAAAATTGCTTTATTTCATGATGGTAAGTCTATTTACACTATAACATTTAGGTTTAGATCATTCTCTCATAAGAAAATGCAAACTGCATATTAACCATTATTTAAACGCAGACAAGCAGTTTTTACATGCTTTCCGACAATTAGGTGCAAATGAGTCCTTATAGGCAAAATTGCTTTATTTCATGAGGGTAAGTCTATTTACACTATAACATTTAGGTTTAGATCATTCTCTCATAAGAAAATGCAAACTGCATATTAACCATTATTTAAACGCAGACAAGCAGTTTTTACATGCTTTACGACAATTAGGTGCAAATGAGTCCTTATAGGCAAAATTGCTTTATTTCATGAGGGTAAGTCTATTTACACTATAACATTTAGGTTTAGATCATTCTCTCATAAGAAAATGCAAACTGCATATTAACCATTATTTAAACGCAGACAAGCAGTTTTAACATGCTTTCCGACAATTAGGTGCAAATGAGTCTTTATAGGTAAAATTGCTTTATTTCATGAGGGTAAGTCTATTTACACTATAACATTCAGGTTTGGATCATTCTCTCATTAGAAAATGCAAACTGCATATTAACCATTATTTAAACGCAGACAAGCAGTTTTTACATGCTTTACGACAATTAGGTGCAAATGAGTCTTTATAGGCAAAATTGCTTTATTTCATGAGGGTAAGTATATTTACACTATAACATTCAGGTTTGGATCATTCTTTCATAAGAAAATGCAAACTGCATATTAACCATTATTTTTACGCAGACAAGCAGTTTTTACATGCTTTATGACAATTAGGTGCAAATGAGTCTTTATAGGCAAAATTGCTTTATTTCATGAGGGTAAGTCTATTTACACTATAACATTCAGGTTTAGATCATTCTCTCATAAGAAAATGCAAACTGCATATTAACCATTATTTTAACGCAGACAAGCAGTTTTTACATGCTTTATGACAATTAGGGGCAAATGAGTCCTTATAGGCAAAATTGCTTTATTTCATGAAGGTATAACTATTTACAATATAACATTCAGGTTTGGATCATTCTCTCATAAGAAAATGCAAACTGCATATTATCCATTATTTTAACGCAGACAAGCAGTTTTTACATGCTTTACGACAATTAGGTGCAAATAAGTCCTTATAGGCAAAAATGCTTTATTTTACAAAGGTAAGTTTACTTAAACTATAACATCCAGGTTTAGATCATTCTCTCATAAGAAAATGCAAACTGCATATTAACTATTATTTTAACGCATACAAGCAGTTTTTACATGCTTTATGACAATTAGGTGCAAATGAGTCTTTATAGGCAAAATTGCTTTATTTCATGAGGGTAAGTCTATTAACACTATAACATTCAGGTTTGGATCATTTTCTCATAAGAAAATGCAAACTGCATATTTACTATCATTTTAACGCTGACAAGCAGTTTTTACATGCTTGATGACAATTAGGTGCAAATGAGTCTTTATAGGCAAAATTGCTTTATTTCATGAGGGTTAGTCTATTTACACTATAACATTCAGGTTTGGATCATTCTTTCATAAGAAAATGCAAACTGCACATTTACTATCATTTTAACGCAGACAAGCAGTTTTTACATGCTTTACGACAATTAGGTGCAAATGAGTCCTTATAGGCAAAATTGATTTATTTTACAAAGGAAGTCTATTTACACTATAACATTCAGGTTTGGATCATTCTTTCATAAGAAAATGCAAACTGCATATTAACCATTATTTTAACGCAGACAAGCAGTTTTTACATGCTTCACGACAATTGCGTGCAAATGAGTCCTTATAGGCAAATTTGCTTTATTTTACAAAGGTAGGTCTATTTTTACTATAACATTCAGGTTTGGATCATTCTCTCATAAGAAAATGCAAACTGCATATTAACCATTATTTTAACGCATACAAGCAGTTTTTACATGCTTTATGACAATTAGGTGCAAATGAGTCCTTACTGGCAAAATTGCTTTATTTCATGATGGTAAGTCTATTTACACTATAACATTCAGGTTTGGATCATTCTCTCATAAGAAAATATAGACTGCATATTTACTATCATTTTAACGCATAGAAGCAGTTTTTACATGCTTTATGACAATTAGGTGCAAATGAGTCTTTATAGGCAAAATTGCTTTATTTCATGAGTGTAAGTCTATTTACACTATAACTTTCAGGTTTGGATCATTCTCTTATAAGAAAATGCAAACTGCATATTAACCATTATTTTAACGCATACAAGCAGTTTTTACATGCTTTATGACAATTAGGGGCAAATGAGTCCTTATAGACAAAATTGCTTTATTTCATGAAGGTAAGTCTATTTACACTATAACATTCAGGTTTGGATCATTCTCTCATAAGAAAATGCAAACTGCATATTTACTATCATTTTAACGCATACAAGCAGTTTTTACATGCTTTATGACAATTAGGTGCAAATGAGTCCTTATAGGCAAAATTGCTTTATTTCATGAGGGTAAGTCTATTTACACTATAAACATTCAGGTTTGGATCATTCTCTCATAAGAAAATGCAAACTGCATATTTACTATCATTTTAACGCATACAAGCAGTTTTTACATGCTTTATGACAATTAGGTGCAAATGAGTCTTTATAGGCAAAATTGCTTTTCTTCATGAGGGTAAGTCTATTTACACTAAAAAATTCAGGTTTGGATCATTCTCTCATAAGGAAATGCAAACTGCATATTAACCATTATTTTAACGCAGACAAGCAGTTTTTACATGCTTTACGACAATTAGGTGCAAATGAGTCCTTATAGGCAAAATTGCTTTATTTCATGAGGGTAAGTCTATTTACACTATAACATTTAGGTTTAGATCATTCTCTCATAAGAAAATGCAAACTGCATATTAACCATTATTTAAACGCAGACAAGCAGTTTTTACATGCTTTACGACAATTAGGTGCAAATGAGTCTTTATAGGTAAAATTGCTTTATTTCATGAGGGTAAGTCTATTTACACTATAACATTCAGGTTTGGATCATTCTCTCATAAGAAAATGCAAACTGCATATTAACCATTATTTAAACGCAGAAAAGCAGTTTTTACATGCTTTACGACAATTAGGTGCAAATGAGTCTTTATAGGCAAAATTGCTTTATTTCATGAGGGTAAGTATATTTACACTATAACATTCAGGTTTGGATCATTCTTTCATAAGAAAATGCAAACTGCATATTAACCATTATTTTTACGCAGACAAGCAGTTTTTACATGCTTTATGACAATTAGGTGCAAATGAGTCTTTATAGGCAAAAATGCTTTATTTCATGAGGGTAAGTCTATTTACACTATAACATTCAGGTTTAGATCATTCTCTCATAAGAAAATGCAAACTGCATATTAACCATTATTTTAACGCAGACAAGCAGTTTTTACATGCTTTATGACAATTAGGGGCAAATGAGTCCTTATAGGCAAAATTGCTTTATTTCATGAAGGTATAACTATTTACAATATAACATTCAGGTTTGGATCATTCTCTCATAAGAAAATGCAAACTGCATATTATCCATTATTTTAACGCAGACAAGCAGTTTTTACATGCTTCACGACAATTGCGTGCAAATGAGTCCTTATAGGCAAAATTGCTTTATTTTACAAAGGTAAGTCTATTTACACTATTACATTCAGGTTTGGATCATTCTCTCATAAGAAAATGCAAACTGCATATTAACCATTATTTTAACGTATACAAGCAGTTTTTACATGCTTTATGACAATTAGGGGCAAATGAGTCTATATAGGCAAAATTGCTTTATTTTACAAAGGTAAGTTTACTTAAACTATTACATTCAGGTTTGGATCATTCTCTCATAAGAAAATGCAAACTGCATATTAACCATTATTTTAACGCATGCAAGCAGTTTTTACAAGCTTTATGACAATTAGGTGCAAATGAGTCCTTATAGGCAAAATTGCTTTATTTCATGAGGGTAAGTCTATTTACACTATAAACATTCAGGTTTGGATCATTCTCTCATAAGAAAATGCAAACTGCATATTTACTATCATTTTAACGCATACAGGCAGTTTTTACATGCTTTATGACAATTAGGTGCAAATGAGTCTTTATAGGCAAAATTGCTTTTCTTCATGAGGGTAAGTCTATTTACACTATAACATTCAGGTTTGGATCATTCTCTCATAAGGAAATGCAAACTGCATATTAACCATTATTTTAACGCAGACAAGCAGTTTTTACATGCTTCACGACAATTGCGTGCAAATGAGTCCTTATAGGCAAAATTGCTTTATTTTACAAAGGTAAGTCTATCTTCACTATAACATTCAGGTTTGGATCATTCTCTCATAAGAAAATGCAAACTGCATATTATACATTATTTTAACGCATACAAGCAGTTTTTACATGCTTTATGACAATTAGGGGCAAATGAGTCCTTATAGGCAAAATTGCTTTATTTCATGAAGGTAAGTCTACTTACACTATAACATTCAGGTTTGGATCATTCTCTCATAAGAAAATGCAAACTGCATATTAACCATTATTTTAACGCTGACAAGCAGTTTTTACATGCTTTATGACAATTAGGTGCAAATGAGTCCTTACTGGCAAAATTGCTTTATTTCATGATGGTAAGTCTATTTACACTATAACATTCAGGTTTGGATCATTCTCTCATAAGAAAATATAAACTGCATATTTACCTTCATTTTAACGCATACAAGCAGTTTTTACATGCTTTATGACAATTAGGTGCAAATGAGTCTTTATAGGCAAAATTGCTTTATTTCATGAGTGTAAGTCTATTTACACTATAACATTCAGGTTTGGATCATTCTCTTATAAGAAAATGCAAACTGCATATTAACCATTATTTTAACGCAGACAAGCAGTTTTTACATGCTTCACGACAATTGCGTGCAAATGAGTCCTTATAGGCAAAATTGCTTTATTTTACAAAGGTAAGTCTACTTACACTATAACATTCAGGTTTGGATCATTCTCTCATAAGAAAATGCAAACTGCATATTAACCATTATTTTAACGCTGACATGCAGTTTTTACATGCTTTATGACAATTAGGGGCAAATGAGTCCATATAGGCAAATTTGCTTGATTTTACAAAGGTAAGTCTATTTTTACTATAACATTCAGGTTTGGATCATTCTCTCATAAGAAAATGCAAACTGCATATTAACCATTATTTTAACGCATACAAGCAATTTTTACATGCTTTATGACAATTAGGTGCAAATGAGTCCTTACTGGCAAAATTGCTTTATTTCATGAAGGTAAGTCTATTTACACTATAACATTTAGGTTTGGATCATTCTCTCATAAGAAAATGCAAACTGCATATTAACCATTATTTTAACGCATACAAGCAGTTTTTACATGCTTTATGACAATTAGGGGCAAATGAGTCTATATAAGCAAAATTGCTTTATTTTACAAAAGTAAGTTTACTTAAACTATAACATTCAGGTTTAGATCATTCTCTCATAAGAAAATGCAAACTGCATATTAACTATTATTTTAACGCATACAAGCAGTTTTTACAAGCTTTATGACAATTAGGTGCAAATGAGTCCTTATAGGCAAAATTGCTTTATTTCATGAGGGTAAGTCTATTTACACTATAACATTCAGGTTTGGATCATTCTCTCATAAGAAAATGCAAACTGCATACTTACTATCATTTTAACGCATACAAGCAGTTTTTACATGCTTTATGACAATTAGGTGCAAATGAGTCTTTATAGGCAAAATTGCTTTATTTCATGAGGGTAAGTCTATTTACACTATAAACATTCAGGTTTGGATCATTCTCTCATAAGAAAATGCAAACTGCATATTAACTATTATTTTAACGCATACAAGCAGTTTTTACATGCTTTATGACAATTAGGTGCAAATGAGTCCTTATAGGCTAAATTGCTTTATTTCATGAGGGTAAGTCTATTTACACTATAACATTCAGGTTTGGGTCATTCTCTCATAAGAAAATGCAAACTGAATATTGACTATCATTTTCACGCAGACAAGCAGTTTTTATATGCTTCACGACAATTGCGTGCAAATGAGTATTTATAGGCAAAATTGCTTTATTTTACAAAGGTAAGTCTATATACACTATTACATTCAGGTTTGGATCATTCTCTCATAAGAAAATGCAAACTGCATATTAACCATTATTTTAACGCATACAAGCAGTTTTTACATGCTTTATGACAATTAGGGGCAAATGAGTCTATATAGGCAAAATTGCTTTATTTTACAAAAGTAAGTTTACTTAAACTATAACATTCAGGTTTAGATCATTCTCTCATAAGAAAATGCAAACTGCATATTAACTATTATTTTAACGCATACAAGCAGTTTTTACAAGCTTTATGACAATTAGGTGCAAATGAGTCCTTATAGGCAAAATTGCTTTATTTCATGAGGGTAAGTCTATTTACACTATAACATTCAGGTTTGGATCATTCTCTCATAAGAAAATGCAAACTGCATACTTACTATCATTTTAACGCATACAAGCAGTTTTTACATGCTTTATGACAATTAGGTGCAAATGAGTCTTTATAGGCAAAATAGCTTTATTTCATAAGGGTAAGTCTATTTACACTATAAACATTCAGGTTTGGATCATTCTCTCATAAGAAAATGCAAACTGCATATTAACCATTATTTTAACGCATACAAGCAGTTTTTACATGCTTTATGACAATTAGGGGCAAATGAGTCCTTATAGGCAAAATTGCTTTATTTTACAAAGGTAAGTCTACTTATACTTTAACATTCAGGTTTGGATCATTCTCTCATAAGAAAATGCAAACTGCATATTAACCATTATTTTAACGCTGACCAGCAGTTTTTACATGCTTTATGACAATTAGGGGCAAATGAGTCCCTATAGGCAAAATTGCTTTATTTCATGAAGGTAAGTCTATTTACACTATAACATTCAGGTTTGGATCATTCTCTCATAAGAAAATGCAAACTGCATATTAACCATTATTTTAACGCATACAAGCAGTTTTTACATGCTTTATGACAATTAGGGGCAAATGAGTCTATATAGGCAAAATTGCTTTATTTTACAAAGGTAAGTTTACTTAAACTATAACATTCAGGTTTAGATCATTCTCTCATAAGAAAATGCAAACTGCATAATAACCATTATTTTAACGCTGACCAGCAGTTTTTACATGCCTTATGACAATTAGGGGCAAATGAGTCCCTATAGGCAAAATTGCTTTATTTCATGAAGGTAAGTCTATTTACACTATAACATTTAGGTTTGGATCATTCTCTCATAAGTAAATGCAAACTGCATATTAACCATTATTTTAACGCATACAAGCAGTTTTTACATGCTTTATGACAATTAGGGGCAAATGAGTCTATATAGGCAAAATTGCTTTATTTTACAAAAGTAAGTTTACTTAAACTATAACATTCAGGTTTAGATCATTCTCTCATAAGAAAATGCAAACTGCATATTAACTATTATTTTAACGCATACAAGCAGTTTTTACAAGCTTTATGACAATTAGGTGCAAATGAGTCCTTATAGGCAAAATTGCTTTATTTTACAAAGGTAAGTCTACTTATACTTTAACATTCAGGTTTGGATCATTCTCTCATAAGAAAATGCAAACTGCATATTAACCATTATTTTAACGCTGACCAGCAGTTTTTACATGCTTTATGACAATTAGGGGCAAATGAGTCCTTATAGGCAAAATTGCTTTATTTCATGAGGGTAAATCTATTTACACTATAAACATTCAGGTTTAGATCATTCTCTCATAAGAAAATGCAAACTGCATATTTACTATCATTTTAACGCATACAAGCAGTTTTTACATGCTTTATGACAATTAGGTGCAAATGAGTCTTTTTAGGCAAAATTGCTTTTCTTCATGAGGGTAAGTCTATTTACACTATAACATTCAGGTTTGGATCATTCTCTCATAAGGAAATGCAAACTGCATATTAACCATTATTTTAACGCAGACAAGCAGTTTTTACATGCTTCACGACAATTGCGTGCAAATGAGTCCTTATAGGCAAAATTGCTTTATTTTACAAAGGTAAGTCTATCTTCACTATAACATTCAGGTTTGGATCATTCTCTCATAAGAAAATGCAAACTGCATATTATACATTATTTTAACGCATACAAGCAGTTTTTACATGCTTTATGACAATTAGGGGCAAATGAGTCCTTATAGGCAAAATTGCTTTATTTCATGAAGGTAAGTCTACTTACACTATAACATTCAGGTTTGGATCATTCTCTCATAAGAAAATGCAAACTGCATATTAACCATTATTTTAACGCTGACAAGCAGTTTTTACATGCTTTATGACAATTAGGGGCAAATGGGTCCCTATAGGCAAAATTGCTTTTTTTCATGAAGGTAAGTCTATTTACACTATAACATTTAGGTTTGGATCATTCTCTCATAAGAAAATGCAAACTGCATATTAACCATTATTTTAACGCAGACAAGCAGTTTTTACATGCTTGATGACAATTAGGTGCAAATAAGTCTTTATAGGCAAAATTGCTTTATTTCATGAGGGTAAGTCTATTTACACTATAACATTCAGGTTTGGATCATTCTTTCATAAGAAAATGCAAACTGCATATTAACAATTATTTTAACGCAGACAAGCAGTTTTTACATGCTTCACGACAATTGCGTGCAAATGAGTCCTTATAGGCAAATTTGCTTTATTTTACAAAGGTAGGTCTATTTTTACTATAACATTCAGGTTTGGATCATTCTCTCATAAGAAAATGCAAACTGCATATTAACCATTATTTTAACGCATACAAGCAGTTTTTACATGCTTTATGACAATTAGGTGCAAATGAGTCCTTACTGGCAAAATTGCTTTATTTCATGATCGTAAGTCTATTTACACTATAACATTCAGGTTTGGATCATTCTCTCATAAGAAAATATAAACTGCATATTTACTATCATTTTAACGCATACAGGCAGTTTTTACATGCTTTATGATAATTAGGTGCAAATGAGTCTTTATAGGCAAAATTGCTTTATTTCATGTGTGTAAGTCTATTTACACTATAACATTCAGGTTTGGATCATTCTCTTATAAGAAAATGCAAACTGCATATTAACCATTATTTTAACGCAGACAAGCAGTTTTTACATGCTTCACGACAATTGCGTGCAAATGAGTCCTTATAGGCAAAATTGCTTTATTTTACAAAGGTAAGTCTACTTACACTATAACATTCAGGTTTGGATCATTCTCTCATAAGAAAATGCAAACTGCATATTAACCATTATTTTAACGCTGACATGCAGTTTTTACATGCTTTATGACAATTAGGGGCAAATGAGTCCTTACTGGCAAAATTGCTTTATTTCATGAAGGTAAGTCTATTTACACTATAACATTTAGGTTTGGATCATTCTCTCATAAGAAAATGCAAACTGCATATTAACCATTATTTTAACGCATACAAGCAGTTTTTACATGCTTTATGACAATTAGGGGCAAATGAGTCTATATAGGCAAAATTGCTTTATTTTACAAAAGTAAGTTTACCTAAACTATAACATTCAGGTTTAGATCATTCTCTCATAAGAAAATGCAAACTGCATATTAACTATTATTTTAACGCATACAAGCAGTTTTTACAAGCTTTATGACAATTAGGTGCAAATGAGTCCTTATAGGCAAAATTGCTTTATTTCATGTGGGTAAGTCTATTTACACTATAACATTCAGGTTTGGATCATTCTCTCATAAGAAAATGCAAACTGCATACTTACTATCATTTTAACGCATACAAGCAGTTTTTACATGCTTTATGACAATTAGGTGCAAATGAGTCTTTATAGGCAAAATTGCTTTATTTCATGAGGGTAAGTCTATTTACACTATAAACATTCAGGTTTGGATCATTCTCTCATAAGAAAATGCAAACTGCATATTAACCATTATTTTAACGCATACAAGCAGTTTTTACATGCTTTATGACAATTAGGTGCAAATGAGTCCTTACTGGCAAAATTGCTTTATTTCATGAAGGTAAGTCTATTTACACTATAACATTTAGGTTTGGATCATTCTCTCATAAGAAAATGCAAACTGCATATTAACCATTATTTTAACGCATACAAGCAGTTTTTACATGCTTTATGACAATTAGGGGCAAATGAGTCTATATAGGCAAAATTGCTTTATTTTACAAAAGTAAGTTTACCTAAACTATAACATTTAGGTTTAGATCATTCTCTCATAAGAAAATGCAAACTGCATATTAACTATTATTTTAACGCATACAAGCAGTTTTTACAAGCTTTATGACAATTAGGTGCAAATGAGTCCTTATAGGCAAAATTGCTTTATTTCATGTGGGTAAGTCTATTTACACTATAACATTCAGGTTTGGATCATTCTCTCATAAGAAAATGCAAACTGCATACTTACTGTCATTTTAACGCATACAAGCAGTTTTTACATGCTTTATGTAAATTAGGTGCAAATGAGTCTTTATAGGCAAAATTGCTTTATTTCATGAGGGTAAGTCTATTTACACTATAAACATTCAGGTTTGGATCATTCTCTCATAAGAAAATGCAAACTGCATATTAACTATTATTTTAACGCATACAAGCAGTTTTTACATGCTTTATGACAATTAGGTGCAAATGTGTCCTTATAGGCTAAGTTGCTTTATTTCATGAGGGTAAGTCTATTTACACTATAACATTCAGGTTTGGGTCATTCTCTCATAAGAAAATGCAAACCGAATATTGACTATCATTTTCACGCAGACAAGCAATTTTTATATGCTTCACGACAATTGCGTGCAAATGAGTATTTATAGGCAAAATTGCTTTATTTTACAAAGGTAAGTCTATATACACTATTACATTCAGGTTTGGATCATTCTCTCATAAGAAAATGCAAACTGCATATTAACCATTATTTTAACGCATACAAGCAGTTTTTACATGCTTTATGACAATTAGGGGCAAATGAGTCTATATAGGCAAAATTGCTTTATTTTACAAAAGTAAGTTTACTTAAACTATAACATTCAGGTTTAGATCATTCTCTCATAAGAAAATGCAAACTGCATATTAACTATTATTTTAACGCATACAAGCAGTTTTTACAAGCTTTATGACAATTAGGTGCAAATGAGTCCTTATAGGCAAAATTGCTTTATTTCATGAGGGTAAGTCTATTTACACTATAACATTCAGGTTTGGATCATTCTCTCATAAGAAAATGCAAACTGCATACTTACTATCATTTTAACGCATACAAGCAGTTTTTACATGCTTTATGACAATTAGGTGCAAATGAGTCTTTATAGGCAAAATAGCTTTATTTCATAAGGGTAAGTCTATTTACACTATAAACATTCAGGTTTGGATCATTCTCTCATAAGAAAATGCAAACTGCATATTAACCATTATTTTAACGCATACAAGCAGTTTTTACATGCTTTATGACAATTAGGGGCAAATGAGTCCTTATAGGCAAAATTGCTTTATTTTACAAAGGTAAGTCTACTTATACTTTAACATTCAGGTTTGGATCATTCTCTCATAAGAAAATGCAAACTGCATATTAACCATTATTTTAACGCTGACCAGCAGTTTTTACATGCTTTATGACAATTAGGGGCAAATGAGTCCCTATAGGCAAAATTGCTTTATTTCATGAAGGTAAGTCTATTTACACTATAACATTCAGGTTTGGATCATTCTCTCATAAGAAAATGCAAACTGCATATTAACCATTATTTTAACGCATACAAGCAGTTTTTACATGCTTTATGACAATTAGGGGCAAATGAGTCTATATAGGCAAAATTGCTTTATTTTACAAAGGTAAGTTTACTTAAACTATAACATTCAGGTTTAGATCATTCTCTCATAAGAAAATGCAAACTGCATAATAACCATTATTTTAACGCTGACCAGCAGTTTTTACATGCCTTATGACAATTAGGGGCAAATGAGTCCCTATAGGCAAAATTGCTTTATTTCATGAAGGTAAGTCTATTTACACTATAACATTTAGGTTTGGATCATTCTCTCATAAGTAAATGCAAACTGCATATTAACCATTATTTTAACGCATACAAGCAGTTTTTACATGCTTTATGACAATTAGGGGCAAATGAGTCTATATAGGCAAAATTGCTTTATTTTACAAAAGTAAGTTTACTTAAACTATAACATTCAGGTTTAGATCATTCTCTCATAAGAAAATGCAAACTGCATATTAACTATTATTTTAACGCATACAAGCAGTTTTTACAAGCTTTATGACAATTAGGTGCAAATGAGTCCTTATAGGCAAAATTGCTTTATTTTACAAAGGTAAGTCTACTTATACTTTAACATTCAGGTTTGGATCATTCTCTCATAAGAAAATGCAAACTGCATATTAACCATTATTTTAACGCTGACCAGCAGTTTTTACATGCTTTATGACAATTAGGGGCAAATGAGTCCTTATAGGCAAAATTGCTTTATTTCATGAGGGTAAATCTATTTACACTATAAACATTCAGGTTTAGATCATTCTCTCATAAGAAAATGCAAACTGCATATTTACTATCATTTTAACGCATACAAGCAGTTTTTACATGCTTTATGACAATTAGGTGCAAATGAGTCTTTTTAGGCAAAATTGCTTTTCTTCATGAGGGTAAGTCTATTTACACTATAACATTCAGGTTTGGATCATTCTCTCATAAGGAAATGCAAACTGCATATTAACCATTATTTTAACGCAGACAAGCAGTTTTTACATGCTTCACGACAATTGCGTGCAAATGAGTCCTTATAGGCAAAATTGCTTTATTTTACAAAGGTAAGTCTATCTTCACTATAACATTCAGGTTTGGATCATTCTCTCATAAGAAAATGCAAACTGCATATTATACATTATTTTAACGCATACAAGCAGTTTTTACATGCTTTATGACAATTAGGGGCAAATGAGTCCTTATAGGCAAAATTGCTTTATTTCATGAAGGTAAGTCTACTTACACTATAACATTCAGGTTTGGATCATTCTCTCATAAGAAAATGCAAACTGCATATTAACCATTATTTTAACGCTGACAAGCAGTTTTTACATGCTTTATGACAATTAGGGGCAAATGGGTCCCTATAGGCAAAATTGCTTTTTTTCATGAAGGTAAGTCTATTTACACTATAACATTTAGGTTTGGATCATTCTCTCATAAGAAAATGCAAACTGCATATTAACCATTATTTTAACGCAGACAAGCAGTTTTTACATGCTTGATGACAATTAGGTGCAAATAAGTCTTTATAGGCAAAATTGCTTTATTTCATGAGGGTAAGTCTATTTACACTATAACATTCAGGTTTGGATCATTCTTTCATAAGAAAATGCAAACTGCATATTAACAATTATTTTAACGCAGACAAGCAGTTTTTACATGCTTCACGACAATTGCGTGCAAATGAGTCCTTATAGGCAAATTTGCTTTATTTTACAAAGGTAGGTCTATTTTTACTATAACATTCAGGTTTGGATCATTCTCTCATAAGAAAATGCAAACTGCATATTAACCATTATTTTAACGCATACAAGCAGTTTTTACATGCTTTATGACAATTAGGTGCAAATGAGTCCTTACTGGCAAAATTGCTTTATTTCATGATCGTAAGTCTATTTACACTATAACATTCAGGTTTGGATCATTCTCTCATAAGAAAATATAAACTGCATATTTACTATCATTTTAACGCATACAGGCAGTTTTTACATGCTTTATGATAATTAGGTGCAAATGAGTCTTTATAGGCAAAATTGCTTTATTTCATGTGTGTAAGTCTATTTACACTATAACATTCAGGTTTGGATCATTCTCTCATAAGAAAATATAAACTGCATATTTACTATCATTTTAACGCATACAGGCAGTTTTTACATGCTTTATGATAATTAGGTGCAAATGAGTCTTTATAGGCAAAATTGCTTTATTTTACAAAGGTAAGTCTACTTACACTATAACATTCAGGTTTGGATCATTCTCTCATAAGAAAATGCAAACTGCATATTAACCATTATTTTAACGCTGACATGCAGTTTTTACATGCTTTATGACAATTAGGGGCAAATGAGTCCTTACTGGCAAAATTGCTTTATTTCATGAAGGTAAGTCTATTTACACTATAACATTTAGGTTTGGATCATTCTCTCATAAGAAAATGCAAACTGCATATTAACCATTATTTTAACGCATACAAGCAGTTTTTACATGCTTTATGACAATTAGGGGCAAATGAGTCTATATAGGCAAAATTGCTTTATTTTACAAAAGTAAGTTTACCTAAACTATAACATTCAGGTTTAGATCATTCTCTCATAAGAAAATGCAAACTGCATATTAACTATTATTTTAACGCATACAAGCAGTTTTTACAAGCTTTATGACAATTAGGTGCAAATGAGTCCTTATAGGCAAAATTGCTTTATTTCATGTGGGTAAGTCTATTTACACTATAACATTCAGGTTTGGATCATTCTCTCATAAGAAAATGCAAACTGCATACTTACTATCATTTTAACGCATACAAGCAGTTTTTACATGCTTTATGACAATTAGGTGCAAATGAGTCTTTATAGGCAAAATTGCTTTATTTCATGAGGGTAAGTCTATTTACACTATAAACATTCAGGTTTGGATCATTCTCTTATAAGAAAATGCAAACTGCATATTAACCATTATTTTAACGCATACAAGCAGTTTTTACATGCTTTATGACAATTAGGTGCAAATGAGTCCTTACTGGCAAAATTGCTTTATTTCATGAAGGTAAGTCTATTTACACTATAACATTTAGGTTTGGATCATTCTCTCATAAGAAAATGCAAACTGCATATTAACCATTATTTTAACGCATACAAGCAGTTTTTACATGCTTTATGACAATTAGGGGCAAATGAGTCTATATAGGCAAAATTGCTTTATTTTACAAAAGTAAGTTTACCTAAACTATAACATTTAGGTTTAGATCATTCTCTCATAAGAAAATGCAAACTGCATATTAACTATTATTTTAACGCATACAAGCAGTTTTTACAAGCTTTATGACAATTAGGTGCAAATGAGTCCTTATAGGCAAAATTGCTTTATTTCATGTGGGTAAGTCTATTTACACTATAACATTCAGGTTTGGATCATTCTCTCATAAGAAAATGCAAACTGCATACTTACTGTCATTTTAACGCATACAAGCAGTTTTTACATGCTTTATGTAAATTAGGTGCAAATGAGTCTTTATAGGCAAAATTGCTTTATTTCATGAGGGTAAGTCTATTTACACTATAAACATTCAGGTTTGGATCATTCTCTCATAAGAAAATGCAAACTGCATATTAACTATTATTTTAACGCATACAAGCAGTTTTTACATGCTTTATGACAATTAGGTGCAAATGTGTCCTTATAGGCTAAGTTGCTTTATTTCATGAGGGTAAGTCTATTTACACTATAACATTCAGGTTTGGGTCATTCTCTCATAAGAAAATGCAAACCGAATATTGACTATCATTTTCACGCAGACAAGCAATTTTTATATGCTTCACGACAATTGCGTGCAAATGAGTATTTATAGGCAAAATTGCTTTATTTTACAAAGGTAAGTCTATATACACTATTACATTCAGGTTTGGATCATTCTCTCATAAGAAAATGCAAACTGCATATTAACCATTATTTTAACGCATACAAGCAGTTTTTACATGCTTTATGACAATTAGGGGCAAATGAGTCTATATAGGCAAAATTGCTTTATTTTACAAAGGTAAGTTTACTTAAACTATAACATTCAGGTTTAGATCATTCTCTCATAAGAAAATGCAAACTGCATATTAACTATTATTTTAACGCATACAAGCAGTTTTTACATGCTTTATGACAATTGGGTGCAAATGAGTCCTTATAGGCAAAATTGCTTTATTTCATGAGGGTAAGTCTATTTACACTATAACATTCAGGTTTGGATCATTCTCTCATAAGAAAATGCAAACTGAATATTGACTATCATTTTCACACAGACAAGCAGTTTTTATATGCTTCACGACAATTGCGTGCAAATGAGTATTTATAGGCAAAATTGCTTTATTTTACAAAGGTAAGTCTATTTACACTATTACATTCAGGTTTGGATCATTCTCTCATAAGAAAATGCAAACTGCATATTAACCATTATTTTAACGCATACAAGCAGTTTTTACATGCTTTATGACAATTAGGGGCAAATGAGTCTATATAGGCAAAATTGCTTTATTTTACAAAGGTAGGTCTATTTTTACTATAACATTCAGGTTTGGATCATTCTCTCATAAGAAAATGCAAACTGCATATTAACCATTATTTAAACGCAGACAAGCAGTTTTTACATGCTTTACGACAATTAGGTGCAAATCAGTCCTTATACGCAAAAGTGCTTTATTTCATGAGGGTAAGTCTATTTACACTATAACATTCAGGTTTGGATCATTCTCTCATAAGAAAATGCAAACTGCATATTAACCATTATTTTAACGCAGACAAGCAGTTTTTACATGCTTTATGACAATTAGGGGCAAATGAGTCCTTATAGGCAAATTTGCTTTATTTTACAAAGGTAGGTCTATTTTTACTATAACATTCAGGTTTGGATCATTCTCTCATAAGAAAATGCAAACTGCATATTAACCATTATTTTAACGCATACAAGCAGTTTTTACATGCTTTATGACAATTAGGTGCAAATGAGTCCTTACTGGCAAAATTGCTTTATTTCATGATCGTAAGTCTATTTACACTATAACATTCAGGTTTGGATCATTCTCTCATAAGAAAATATAAACTGCATATTTACTATCATTTTAACGCATACAGGCAGTTTTTACATGCTTTATGATAATTAGGTGCAAATGAGTCTTTATAGGCAAAATTGCTTTATTTCATGTGTGTAAGTCTATTTACACTATAACATTCAGGTTTGGATCATTCTCTTATAAGAAAATGCAAACTGCATATTAACCATTATTTTAACGCAGACAAGCAGTTTTTACATGCTTCACGACAATTGCGTGCAAATGAGTCCTTATAGGCAAAATTGCTTTATTTTACAAAGGTAAGTCTACTTACACTATAACATTCAGGTTTGGATCATTCTCTCATAAGAAAATGCAAACTGCATATTAACCATTATTTTAACGCTGACATGCAGTTTTTACATGCTTTATGACAATTAGGGGCAAATGAGTCCTTACTGGCAAAATTGCTTTATTTCATGAAGGTAAGTCTATTTACACTATAACATTTAGGTTTGGATCATTCTCTCATAAGAAAATGCAAACTGCATATTAACCATTATTTTAACGCATACAAGCAGTTTTTACATGCTTTATGACAATTAGGGGCAAATGAGTCTATATAGGCAAAATTGCTTTATTTTACAAAAGTAAGTTTACCTAAACTATAACATTCAGGTTTAGATCATTCTCTCATAAGAAAATGCAAACTGCATATTAACTATTATTTTAACGCATACAAGCAGTTTTTACAAGCTTTATGACAATTAGGTGCAAATGAGTCCTTATAGGCAAAATTGCTTTATTTCATGTGGGTAAGTCTATTTACACTATAACATTCAGGTTTGGATCATTCTCTCATAAGAAAATGCAAACTGCATACTTACTATCATTTTAACGCATACAAGCAGTTTTTACATGCTTTATGACAATTAGGTGCAAATGAGTCTTTATAGGCAAAATTGCTTTATTTCATGAGGGTAAGTCTATTTACACTATAAACATTCAGGTTTGGATCATTCTCTTATAAGAAAATGCAAACTGCATATTAACCATTATTTTAACGCATACAAGCAGTTTTTACATGCTTTATGACAATTAGGTGCAAATGAGTCCTTACTGGCAAAATTGCTTTATTTCATGAAGGTAAGTCTATTTACACTATAACATTTAGGTTTGGATCATTCTCTCATAAGAAAATGCAAACTGCATATTAACCATTATTTTAACGCATACAAGCAGTTTTTACATGCTTTATGACAATTAGGGGCAAATGAGTCTATATAGGCAAAATTGCTTTATTTTACAAAAGTAAGTTTACCTAAACTATAACATTTAGGTTTAGATCATTCTCTCATAAGAAAATGCAAACTGCATATTAACTATTATTTTAACGCATACAAGCAGTTTTTACAAGCTTTATGACAATTAGGTGCAAATGAGTCCTTATAGGCAAAATTGCTTTATTTCATGTGGGTAAGTCTATTTACACTATAACATTCAGGTTTGGATCATTCTCTCATAAGAAAATGCAAACTGCATACTTACTGTCATTTTAACGCATACAAGCAGTTTTTACATGCTTTATGTAAATTAGGTGCAAATGAGTCTTTATAGGCAAAATTGCTTTATTTCATGAGGGTAAGTCTATTTACACTATAAACATTCAGGTTTGGATCATTCTCTCATAAGAAAATGCAAACTGCATATTAACTATTATTTTAACGCATACAAGCAGTTTTTACATGCTTTATGACAATTAGGTGCAAATGTGTCCTTATAGGCTAAGTTGCTTTATTTCATGAGGGTAAGTCTATTTACACTATAACATTCAGGTTTGGGTCATTCTCTCATAAGAAAATGCAAACCGAATATTGACTATCATTTTCACGCAGACAAGCAATTTTTATATGCTTCACGACAATTGCGTGCAAATGAGTATTTATAGGCAAAATTGCTTTATTTTACAAAGGTAAGTCTATATACACTATTACATTCAGGTTTGGATCATTCTCTCATAAGAAAATGCAAACTGCATATTAACCATTATTTTAACGCATACAAGCAGTTTTTACATGCTTTATGACAATTAGGGGCAAATGAGTCTATATAGGCAAAATTGCTTTATTTTACAAAGGTAAGTTTACTTAAACTATAACATTCAGGTTTAGATCATTCTCTCATAAGAAAATGCAAACTGCATATTAACTATTATTTTAACGCATACAAGCAGTTTTTACATGCTTTATGACAATTGGGTGCAAATGAGTCCTTATAGGCAAAATTGCTTTATTTCATGAGGGTAAGTCTATTTACACTATAACATTCAGGTTTGGATCATTCTCTCATAAGAAAATGCAAACTGAATATTGACTATCATTTTCACACAGACAAGCAGTTTTTATATGCTTCACGACAATTGCGTGCAAATGAGTATTTATAGGCAAAATTGCTTTATTTTACAAAGGTAAGTCTATTTACACTATTACATTCAGGTTTGGATCATTCTCTCATAAGAAAATGCAAACTGCATATTAACCATTATTTTAACGCATACAAGCAGTTTTTACATGCTTTATGACAATTAGGGGCAAATGAGTCTATATAGGCAAAATTGCTTTATTTTACAAAGGTAGGTCTATTTTTACTATAACATTCAGGTTTGGATCATTCTCTCATAAGAAAATGCAAACTGCATATTAACCATTATTTAAACGCAGACAAGCAGTTTTTACATGCTTTACGACAATTAGGTGCAAATCAGTCCTTATACGCAAAAGTGCTTTATTTCATGAGGGTAAGTCTATTTACACTATAACATTCAGGTTTGGATCATTCTCTCATAAGAAAATGCAAACTGCATATTAACCATTATTTTAACGCAGACAAGCAGTTTTTACATGCTTTATGACAATTAGGGGCAAATGAGTCCTTATAGGCAAAATTGCTTTATTTCATGAGGGTAAGTCTATTTACACTATAACATTCAGGTTTGGATCATTCTCTCATAAGAAAATGCAAACTGAATATTAACCATTATTTTAACGCAGACAAGCAGTTTTTACATGCTTTATGACAATTAGGGGCAAATGAGTCCTTATAGGCAAAATTGCTTTATTTCACAAAGGTAAATTTACTTAAACTATAACATTCAGGTTTAGATCATTCTCTCATAAGAAAATGCAAACTGCATATTAACTATTATTTTAACGCATACAAGCAGTTTTTACATGCTTTATGACAATTAGGGGCAAATGAGTCCTTATCGGCAAAATTGCTTTATTTTACAAAGGTAAGTCTATTTACACTATAACATTCAGGTTTGGATCATTCTCTCATAAGAAAATGCAAACTGCATATTAACCATTATTTAAACGCAGACAAACAGTTTTTACATGCTTTACAACAATTAGGTGCAAATGAGTCTTAATAGGCAAAATTGCTTTATTTCATGAGGGTAAGTCTATTTACACTATAACATTCAGGTTTGGATCATTCTCTCATAAGAAAATGCAAACTGCATATTTCCTATCATTTTCACGCAGACAAGCAATTTTTACATGCTTCACGACAATTGCGTGCAAATGAGTCCCTATAGGCAAAACTGCTTTATTTTACAAAGGTAAGTGTATTTACACTATAATATTCAGGTTTGGATCATTCTCTCATAAGAAAATGCAAACTGCATATTAACCATTATTTTAACGCATACAAGCAGTTTTCACATGCTTTATGACAATTAGGGGCAAATGGGTCCTCATAGGCAAAATTGCTTTATTTCATGAAGGTAAGTCTATTTACACTATAACATTTAGGTTTGGATCATTCTCTCATAAGAAAATGCAAACTGCATATTAACCATTATTTTAACGCAAACAAGCAGTTTTTACATGCTTCACGACAATTGCGTGCAAATGAGTCCTTATAGGCAAAATTGCTTTATTTTACAAAGGTAAGTCTATTTACACTATAATATTCAGGTTTGGATCATTCTCTCATAAGATAATGCAAACTGCATATTAACCATTATTTTAACGCATACAAGCAGTTTTTACATGCTTTATGACAATTAGGTGCAAATGAGTCCTTATAGGCAAAATTGCTTTATTTCACAAAGGTAAGTTTACTTACACTATAACATTCAGGTTTGGATCATTCTCTCACAAGAAAATGCAAACTGCATATTAACTATTATTTTAACGCATACAAGCAGTTTTTACATGCTTTATGACAATTAGGTGCAAATGAGTCCTTATAGGCAAAATTGCTTTATTTCATGAGGGTAAGTCTATTTACACTATAACATTTAGGTTTGGATCATTCTCTCATAAGAAAATGCAAACTGAATATTGACTATCATTTTCACGCAGACAAGCAGTTTTTACATGCTTCACGACAATTGCGTGCAAATGAGTCCTTATAGGCAAAATTGCTTTATTTCATGAGGGTAAGTCTATTTACACTATAAACATTCAGGTTTGGATCATTCTCTCATAAGAAAATGCAAACTGCATATTAACTATTATTTTAACGCATACAAGCAGTTTTTACATGCTTTATGACAATTAGGTGCAAATGTGTCCTTATAGGCTAAGTTGCTTTATTTCATGAGGGTAAGTCTATTTACACTATAACATTCAGGTTTGGGTCATTCTCTCATAAGAAAATGCAAACCGAATATTGACTATCATTTTCACGCAGACAAGCAATTTTTATATGCTTCACGACAATTGCGTGCAAATGAGTATTTATAGGCAAAATTGCTTTATTTTACAAAGGTAAGTCTATATACACTATTACATTCAGGTTTGGATCATTCTCTCATAAGAAAATGCAAACTGCATATTAACCATTATTTTAACGCATACAAGCAGTTTTTACATGCTTTATGACAATTAGGGGCAAATGAGTCTATATAGGCAAAATTGCTTTATTTTACAAAAGTAAGTTTACTTAAACTATAACATTCAGGTTTAGATCATTCTCTCATAAGAAAATGCAAACTGCATATTAACTATTATTTTAACGCATACAAGCAGTTTTTACAAGCTTTATGACAATTAGGTGCAAATGAGTCCTTATAGGCAAAATTGCTTTATTTCATGAGGGTAAGTCTATTTACACTATAACATTCAGGTTTGGATCATTCTCTCATAAGAAAATGCAAACTGCATACTTACTATCATTTTAACGCATACAAGCAGTTTTTACATGCTTTATGACAATTAGGTGCAAATGAGTCTTTATAGGCAAAATAGCTTTATTTCATAAGGGTAAGTCTATTTACACTATAAACATTCAGGTTTGGATCATTCTCTCATAAGAAAATGCAAACTGCATATTAACCATTATTTTAACGCATACAAGCAGTTTTTACATGCTTTATGACAATTAGGGGCAAATGAGTCCTTATAGGCAAAATTGCTTTATTTTACAAAGGTAAGTCTACTTATACTTTAACATTCAGGTTTGGATCATTCTCTCATAAGAAAATGCAAACTGCATATTAACCATTATTTTAACGCTGACCAGCAGTTTTTACATGCTTTATGACAATTAGGGGCAAATGAGTCCCTATAGGCAAAATTGCTTTATTTCATGAAGGTAAGTCTATTTACACTATAACATTCAGGTTTGGATCATTCTCTCATAAGAAAATGCAAACTGCATATTAACCATTATTTTAACGCATACAAGCAGTTTTTACATGCTTTATGACAATTAGGGGCAAATGAGTCTATATAGGCAAAATTGCTTTATTTTACAAAGGTAAGTTTACTTAAACTATAACATTCAGGTTTAGATCATTCTCTCATAAGAAAATGCAAACTGCATAATAACCATTATTTTAACGCTGACCAGCAGTTTTTACATGCCTTATGACAATTAGGGGCAAATGAGTCCCTATAGGCAAAATTGCTTTATTTCATGAAGGTAAGTCTATTTACACTATAACATTTAGGTTTGGATCATTCTCTCATAAGTAAATGCAAACTGCATATTAACCATTATTTTAACGCATACAAGCAGTTTTTACATGCTTTATGACAATTAGGGGCAAATGAGTCTATATAGGCAAAATTGCTTTATTTTACAAAAGTAAGTTTACTTAAACTATAACATTCAGGTTTAGATCATTCTCTCATAAGAAAATGCAAACTGCATATTAACTATTATTTTAACGCATACAAGCAGTTTTTACAAGCTTTATGACAATTAGGTGCAAATGAGTCCTTATAGGCAAAATTGCTTTATTTTACAAAGGTAAGTCTACTTATACTTTAACATTCAGGTTTGGATCATTCTCTCATAAGAAAATGCAAACTGCATATTAACCATTATTTTAACGCTGACCAGCAGTTTTTACATGCTTTATGACAATTAGGGGCAAATGAGTCCTTATAGGCAAAATTGCTTTATTTCATGAGGGTAAATCTATTTACACTATAAACATTCAGGTTTAGATCATTCTCTCATAAGAAAATGCAAACTGCATATTTACTATCATTTTAACGCATACAAGCAGTTTTTACATGCTTTATGACAATTAGGTGCAAATGAGTCTTTTTAGGCAAAATTGCTTTTCTTCATGAGGGTAAGTCTATTTACACTATAACATTCAGGTTTGGATCATTCTCTCATAAGGAAATGCAAACTGCATATTAACCATTATTTTAACGCAGACAAGCAGTTTTTACATGCTTCACGACAATTGCGTGCAAATGAGTCCTTATAGGCAAAATTGCTTTATTTTACAAAGGTAAGTCTATCTTCACTATAACATTCAGGTTTGGATCATTCTCTCATAAGAAAATGCAAACTGCATATTATACATTATTTTAACGCATACAAGCAGTTTTTACATGCTTTATGACAATTAGGGGCAAATGAGTCCTTATAGGCAAAATTGCTTTATTTCATGAAGGTAAGTCTACTTACACTATAACATTCAGGTTTGGATCATTCTCTCATAAGAAAATGCAAACTGCATATTAACCATTATTTTAACGCTGACAAGCAGTTTTTACATGCTTTATGACAATTAGGGGCAAATGGGTCCCTATAGGCAAAATTGCTTTTTTTCATGAAGGTAAGTCTATTTACACTATAACATTTAGGTTTGGATCATTCTCTCATAAGAAAATGCAAACTGCATATTAACCATTATTTTAACGCAGACAAGCAGTTTTTACATGCTTGATGACAATTAGGTGCAAATAAGTCTTTATAGGCAAAATTGCTTTATTTCATGAGGGTAAGTCTATTTACACTATAACATTCAGGTTTGGATCATTCTTTCATAAGAAAATGCAAACTGCATATTAACAATTATTTTAACGCAGACAAGCAGTTTTTACATGCTTCACGACAATTGCGTGCAAATGAGTCCTTATAGGCAAATTTGCTTTATTTTACAAAGGTAGGTCTATTTTTACTATAACATTCAGGTTTGGATCATTCTCTCATAAGAAAATGCAAACTGCATATTAACCATTATTTTAACGCATACAAGCAGTTTTTACATGCTTTATGACAATTAGGTGCAAATGAGTCCTTACTGGCAAAATTGCTTTATTTCATGATCGTAAGTCTATTTACACTATAACATTCAGGTTTGGATCATTCTCTCATAAGAAAATATAAACTGCATATTTACTATCATTTTAACGCATACAGGCAGTTTTTACATGCTTTATGATAATTAGGTGCAAATGAGTCTTTATAGGCAAAATTGCTTTATTTCATGTGTGTAAGTCTATTTACACTATAACATTCAGGTTTGGATCATTCTCTTATAAGAAAATGCAAACTGCATATTAACCATTATTTTAACGCAGACAAGCAGTTTTTACATGCTTCACGACAATTGCGTGCAAATGAGTCCTTATAGGCAAAATTGCTTTATTTTACAAAGGTAAGTCTACTTACACTATAACATTCAGGTTTGGATCATTCTCTCATAAGAAAATGCAAACTGCATATTAACCATTATTTTAACGCTGACATGCAGTTTTTACATGCTTTATGACAATTAGGGGCAAATGAGTCCTTACTGGCAAAATTGCTTTATTTCATGAAGGTAAGTCTATTTACACTATAACATTTAGGTTTGGATCATTCTCTCATAAGAAAATGCAAACTGCATATTAACCATTATTTTAACGCATACAAGCAGTTTTTACATGCTTTATGACAATTAGGGGCAAATGAGTCTATATAGGCAAAATTGCTTTATTTTACAAAAGTAAGTTTACCTAAACTATAACATTCAGGTTTAGATCATTCTCTCATAAGAAAATGCAAACTGCATATTAACTATTATTTTAACGCATACAAGCAGTTTTTACAAGCTTTATGACAATTAGGTGCAAATGAGTCCTTATAGGCAAAATTGCTTTATTTCATGTGGGTAAGTCTATTTACACTATAACATTCAGGTTTGGATCATTCTCTCATAAGAAAATGCAAACTGCATACTTACTATCATTTTAACGCATACAAGCAGTTTTTACATGCTTTATGACAATTAGGTGCAAATGAGTCTTTATAGGCAAAATTGCTTTATTTCATGAGGGTAAGTCTATTTACACTATAAACATTCAGGTTTGGATCATTCTCTCATAAGAAAATGCAAACTGCATATTAACCATTATTTTAACGCATACAAGCAGTTTTTACATGCTTTATGACAATTAGGTGCAAATGAGTCCTTACTGGCAAAATTGCTTTATTTCATGAAGGTAAGTCTATTTACACTATAACATTTAGGTTTGGATCATTCTCTCATAAGAAAATGCAAACTGCATATTAACCATTATTTTAACGCATACAAGCAGTTTTTACATGCTTTATGACAATTAGGGGCAAATGAGTCTATATAGGCAAAATTGCTTTATTTTACAAAAGTAAGTTTACCTAAACTATAACATTTAGGTTTAGATCATTCTCTCATAAGAAAATGCAAACTGCATATTAACTATTATTTTAACGCATACAAGCAGTTTTTACAAGCTTTATGACAATTAGGTGCAAATGAGTCCTTATAGGCAAAATTGCTTTATTTCATGTGGGTAAGTCTATTTACACTATAACATTCAGGTTTGGATCATTCTCTCATAAGAAAATGCAAACTGCATACTTACTGTCATTTTAACGCATACAAGCAGTTTTTACATGCTTTATGTAAATTAGGTGCAAATGAGTCTTTATAGGCAAAATTGCTTTATTTCATGAGGGTAAGTCTATTTACACTATAAACATTCAGGTTTGGATCATTCTCTCATAAGAAAATGCAAACTGCATATTAACTATTATTTTAACGCATACAAGCAGTTTTTACATGCTTTATGACAATTAGGTGCAAATGTGTCCTTATAGGCTAAGTTGCTTTATTTCATGAGGGTAAGTCTATTTACACTATAACATTCAGGTTTGGGTCATTCTCTCATAAGAAAATGCAAACCGAATATTGACTATCATTTTCACGCAGACAAGCAATTTTTATATGCTTCACGACAATTGCGTGCAAATGAGTATTTATAGGCAAAATTGCTTTATTTTACAAAGGTAAGTCTATATACACTATTACATTCAGGTTTGGATCATTCTCTCATAAGAAAATGCAAACTGCATATTAACCATTATTTTAACGCATACAAGCAGTTTTTACATGCTTTATGACAATTAGGGGCAAATGAGTCTATATAGGCAAAATTGCTTTATTTTACAAAGGTAAGTTTACTTAAACTATAACATTCAGGTTTAGATCATTCTCTCATAAGAAAATGCAAACTGCATATTAACTATTATTTTAACGCATACAAGCAGTTTTTACATGCTTTATGACAATTGGGTGCAAATGAGTCCTTATAGGCAAAATTGCTTTATTTCATGAGGGTAAGTCTATTTACACTATAACATTCAGGTTTGGATCATTCTCTCATAAGAAAATGCAAACTGAATATTGACTATCATTTTCACACAGACAAGCAGTTTTTATATGCTTCACGACAATTGCGTGCAAATGAGTATTTATAGGCAAAATTGCTTTATTTTACAAAGGTAAGTCTATTTACACTATTACATTCAGGTTTGGATCATTCTCTCATAAGAAAATGCAAACTGCATATTAACCATTATTTTAACGCATACAAGCAGTTTTTACATGCTTTATGACAATTAGGGGCAAATGAGTCTATATAGGCAAAATTGCTTTATTTTACAAAGGTAGGTCTATTTTTACTATAACATTCAGGTTTGGATCATTCTCTCATAAGAAAATGCAAACTGCATATTAACCATTATTTAAACGCAGACAAGCAGTTTTTACATGCTTTACGACAATTAGGTGCAAATCAGTCCTTATACGCAAAAGTGCTTTATTTCATGAGGGTAAGTCTATTTACACTATAACATTCAGGTTTGGATCATTCTCTCATAAGAAAATGCAAACTGCATATTAACCATTATTTTAACGCAGACAAGCAGTTTTTACATGCTTTATGACAATTAGGGGCAAATGAGTCCTTATAGGCAAAATTGCTTTATTTCATGAGGGTAAGTCTATTTACACTATAACATTCAGGTTTGGATCATTCTCTCATAAGAAAATGCAAACTGAATATTAACCATTATTTTAACGCAGACAAGCAGTTTTTACATGCTTTATGACAATTAGGGGCAAATGAGTCCTTATAGGCAAAATTGCTTTATTTCACAAAGGTAAATTTACTTAAACTATAACATTCAGGTTTAGATCATTCTCTCATAAGAAAATGCAAACTGCATATTAACTATTATTTTAACGCATACAAGCAGTTTTTACATGCTTTATGACAATTAGGGGCAAATGAGTCCTTATCGGCAAAATTGCTTTATTTTACAAAGGTAAGTCTATTTACACTATAACATTCAGGTTTGGATCATTCTCTCATAAGAAAATGCAAACTGCATATTAACCATTATTTAAACGCAGACAAACAGTTTTTACATGCTTTACAACAATTAGGTGCAAATGAGTCTTAATAGGCAAAATTGCTTTATTTCATGAGGGTAAGTCTATTTACACTATAACATTCAGGTTTGGATCATTCTCTCATAAGAAAATGCAAACTGCATATTTCCTATCATTTTCACGCAGACAAGCAATTTTTACATGCTTCACGACAATTGCGTGCAAATGAGTCCCTATAGGCAAAACTGCTTTATTTTACAAAGGTAAGTGTATTTACACTATAATATTCAGGTTTGGATCATTCTCTCATAAGAAAATGCAAACTGCATATTAACCATTATTTTAACGCATACAAGCAGTTTTTACATGCTTTATGACAATTAGGGGCAAATGGGTCCTCATAGGCAAAATTGCTTTATTTCATGAAGGTAAGTCTATTTACACTATAACATTTAGGTTTGGATCATTCTCTCATAAGAAAATGCAAACTGCATATTAACCATTATTTTAACGCAAACAAGCAGTTTTTACATGCTTCACGACAATTGCGTGCAAATGAGTCCTTATAGGCAAAATTGCTTTATTTTACAAAGGTAAGTCTATTTACACTATAATATTCAGGTTTGGATCATTCTCTCATAAGAAAATGCAAACTGCATATTAACCATTATTTTAACGCATACAAGCAGTTTTTACATGCTTTATGACAATTAGGTGCAAATGAGTCCTTATAGGCAAAATTGCTTTATTTCACAAAGGTAAGTTTACTTACACTATAACATTCAGGTTTGGATCATTCTCTCACAAGAAAATGCAAACTGCATATTAACTATTATTTTAACGCATACAAGCAGTTTTTACATGCTTTATGACAATTAGGTGCAAATGAGTCCTTATAGGCAAAATTGCTTTATTTCATGAGGGTAAGTCTATTTACACTATAACATTTAGGTTTGGATCATTCTCTCATAAGAAAATGCAAACTGAATATTGACTATCATTTTCACGCAGACAAGCAGTTTTTACATGCTTCACGACAATTGCGTGCAAATGAGTCCTTATAGGCAAAATTGCTTTATTTTACAAAGGTAAGTCTATTTACACTATTACATTCAGGTTTGGATCATTCTCTCATAAGAAAATGCAAACTGCATATTAACTATTATTTTAACGCATACAAGCAGTTTTTACATGCTTTATGACAATTAGGTGCAAATGAGTCCTTATAGGCAAAATTGCTTTATTTCATGAGTATAAGTCTATTTACACTATAACATTCAGGTTTGGGTCATTCTCTCATAAGAAAATGCAAACTGAATATTGACTATCATTTTCACGCAGACAAGCAGTTTTTACATGGTATACGACAATTAGGTGCAAATAAGTCCATAAAGGCAAAATTGTTTCATTTTACAAAGGTAAGTCTACTTTCACTATAACATTCAGGTTTGGATCATTCTCTCATAAGAAAATGCAAACTGCATATTAACCATTATTTTAACGCAGACAAGCAGTTTTTACATGCTTCACGACAATTGCGTGCAAATGAGTCCTTATAGGCAAATTTGCTTTATTTTACAAAGGTAGGTCTATTTTTACTATAACATTCAGGTTTGGATCATTCTCTCATAAGAAAATGCAAACTGCATATTAACCATTATTTTAACGCATACAAGCAGTTTTTACATGCTTTATGACAATTAGGTGCAAATGAGTCCTTACTGGCAAAATTGCTTTATTTCATGATCGTAAGTCTATTTACACTATAACATTCAGGTTTGGATCATTCTCTTATAAGAAAATATAAACTGCATATTTACTATCATTTTAACGCATACAGGCAGTTTTTACATGCTTTATGATAATTAGGTGCAAATGAGTCTTTATAGGCAAAATTGCTTTATTTCATGTGTGTAAGTCTATTTACACTATAACATTCAGGTTTGGATCATTCTCTTATAAGAAAATGCAAACTGCATATTAACCATTATTTTAACGCAGACAAGCAGTTTTTACATGCTTCACGACAATTGCGTGCAAATGAGTCCTTATAGGCAAAATTGCTTTATTTTACAAAGGTAAGTCTACTTACACTATAACATTCAGGTTTGGATCATTCTCTCATAAGAAAATGCAAACTGCATATTAACCATTATTTTAACGCTGACATGCAGTTTTTACATGCTTTATGACAATTAGGGGCAAATGAGTCCTTACTGGCAAAATTGCTTTATTTCATGAAGGTAAGTCTATTTACACTATAACATTTAGGTTTGGATCATTCTCTCATAAGAAAATGCAAACTGCATATTAACCATTATTTTAACGCATACAAGCAGTTTTTACATGCTTTATGACAATTAGGGGCAAATGAGTCTATATAGGCAAAATTGCTTTATTTTACAAAAGTAAGTTTACCTAAACTATAACATTCAGGTTTAGATCATTCTCTCATAAGAAAATGCAAACTGCATATTAACTATTATTTTAACGCATACAAGCAGTTTTTACAAGCTTTATGACAATTAGGTGCAAATGAGTCCTTATAGGCAAAATTGCTTTATTTCATGTGGGTAAGTCTATTTACACTATAACATTCAGGTTTGGATCATTCTCTCATAAGAAAATGCAAACTGCATACTTACTATCATTTTAACGCATACAAGCAGTTTTTACATGCTTTATGACAATTAGGTGCAAATGAGTCTTTATAGGCAAAATTGCTTTATTTCATGAGGGTAAGTCTATTTACACTATAAACATTCAGGTTTGGATCATTCTCTCATAAGAAAATGCAAACTGCATATTAACCATTATTTTAACGCATACAAGCAGTTTTTACATGCTTTATGACAATTAGGTGCAAATGAGTCCTTACTGGCAAAATTGCTTTATTTCATGAAGGTAAGTCTATTTACACTATAACATTTAGGTTTGGATCATTCTCTCATAAGAAAATGCAAACTGCATATTAACCATTATTTTAACGCATACAAGCAGTTTTTACATGCTTTATGACAATTAGGGGCAAATGAGTCTATATAGGCAAAATTGCTTTATTTTACAAAAGTAAGTTTACCTAAACTATAACATTCAGGTTTAGATCATTCTCTCATAAGAAAATGCAAACTGCATATTAACTATTATTTTAACGCATACAAGCAGTTTTTACAAGCTTTATGACAATTAGGTGCAAATGAGTCCTTATAGGCAAAATTGCTTTATTTCATGTGGGTAAGTCTATTTACACTATAACATTCAGGTTTGGATCATTCTCTCATAAGAAAATGCAAACTGCATACTTACTATCATTTTAACGCATACAAGCAGTTTTTACATGCTTTATGACAATTAGGTGCAAATGAGTCTTTATAGGCAAAATTGCTTTATTTCATGAGGGTAAGTCTAATTACACTATAAACATTCAGGTTTGGATCATTCTCTCATAAGAAAATGCAAACTGCATATTAACTATTATTTTAACGCATACAAGCAGTTTTTACATGCTTTATGACAATTAGGTGCAAATGTGTCCTTATAGGCTAAGTTGCTTTATTTCATGAGGGTAAGTCTATTTACACTATAACATTCAGGTTTGGGTCATTCTCTCATAAGAAAATGCAAACCGAATATTGACTATCATTTTCACGCAGACAAGCAATTTTTATATGCTTCACGACAATTGCGTGCAAATGAGTATTTATAGGCAAAATTGCTTTATTTTACAAAGGTAAGTCTATATACACTATTACATTCAGGTTTGGATCATTCTCTCATAAGAAAATGCAAACTGCATATTAACCATTATTTTAACGCATACAAGCAGTTTTTACATGCTTTATGACAATTAGGGGCAAATGAGTCTATATAGGCAAAATTGCTTTATTTTACAAAGGTAAGTTTACTTAAACTATAACATTCAGGTTTAGATCATTCTCTCATAAGAAAATGCAAACTGCATATTAACTATTATTTTAACGCATACAAGCAGTTTTTACATGCTTTATGACAATTGGGTGCAAATGAGTCCTTATAGGCAAAATTGCTTTATTTCATGAGGGTAAGTCTATTTACACTATAACATTCAGGTTTGGATCATTCTCTCATAAGAAAATGCAAACTGAATATTGACTATCATTTTCACACAGACAAGCAGTTTTTATATGCTTCACGACAATTGCGTGCAAATGAGTATTTATAGGCAAAATTGCTTTATTTTACAAAGGTAAGTCTATTTACATTATTACATTCAGGTTTGGATCATTCTCTCATAAGAAAATGCAACCTGCATATTAACCATTATTTTAACGCATACAAGCAGTTTTTACATGCTTTATGACAATTAGGGGAAAATGAGTCTATATAGGCAAAATTGCTTTATTTTACAAAGGTAGGTCTATTTTTACTATAACATTCAGGTTTCGATCATTCTCTCATAAGAAAATGCAAACTGCATATTAACCATTATTTAAACGCAGACAAGCAGTTTTTACATGCTTTACGACAATTAGGTGCAAATCAGTCCTTATACGCAAAAGTGCTTTATTTCATGAGGGTAAGTCTATTTACACTATAACATTCAGGTTTGGATCATTCTCTCATAAGAAAATGCAAACTGCATATTAACCATTATTTTAACGCAGACAAGCAGTTTTTACATGCTTTATGACAATTAGGGGCAAATGAGTCCTTATAGGCAAAATTGCTTTATTTCATGAGGGTAAGTCTATTTACACTATAACATTCAGGTTTGGATCATTCTCTCATAAGAAAATGCAAACTGAATATTAACCATTATTTTAACGCAGACAAGCAGTTTTTACATGCTTTATGACAATTAGGGGCAAATGAGTCCTTATAGGCAAAATTGCTTTATTTCACAAAGGTAAATTTACTTAAACTATAACATTCAGGTTTAGATCATTCTCTCATAAGAAAATGCAAACTGCATATTAACTATTATTTTAACGCATACAAGCAGTTTTTACATGCTTTATGACAATTAGGGGCAAATGAGTCCTTATCGGCAAAATTGCTTTATTTTACAAAGGTAAGTCTATTTACACTATAACATTCAGGTTTGGATCATTCTCTCATAAGAAAATGCAAACTGCATATTAACCATTATTTAAACGCAGACAAGCAGTTTTTACATGCTTTACAACAATTAGGTGCAAATGAGTCTTAATAGGCAAAATTGCTTTATTTCATGAGGGTAAGTCTATTTACACTATAACATTCAGGTTTGGATCATTCTCTCATAAGAAAATGCAAACTGCATATTTCCTATCATTTTCACGCAGACAAGCAGTTTTTACATGCTTCACGACAATTGCGTGCAAATGAGTCCCTATAGGCAAAATTGCTTTATTTTACAAAGGTAAGTCTATTTACACTATAATATTCAGGTTTGGATCATTCTCTCATAAGAAAATGCAAACTGCATATTAACCATTATTTTAACGCATACAAGCAGTTTTTACATGCTTTATGACAATTAGGGGCAAATGGGTCCTCATAGGCAAAATTGCTTTATTTCATGAAGGTAAGTCTATTTACACTATAACATTTAGGTTTGGATCATTCTCTCATAAGAAAATGCAAACTGCATATTAACCATTATTTTAACGCAAACAAGCAGTTTTTACATGCTTCACGACAATTGCGTGCAAATGAGTCCTTATAGGCAAAATTGCTTTATTTTACAAAAGTAAGTCTATTTACACTATAATATTCAGGTTTGGATCATTCTCTCATAAGAAAATGCAAACTGCATATTAACCATTATTTTAACGCATACAAGCAGTTTTTACATGCTTTATGACAATTAGGTGCAAATGAGTCCTTATAGGCAAAATTGCTTTATTTCACAAAGGTAAGTTTACTTACACTATAACATTCAGGTTTGGATCATTCTCTCACAAGAAAATGCAAACTGCATATTAACTATTATTTTAACGCATACAAGCAGTTTTTACATGCTTTATGACAATTAGGTGCAAATGAGTCCTTAGAGGCAAAATTGCTTTATTTCATGAGGGTAAGTCTATTTACACTATAACATTTAGGTTTGGATCATTCTCTCATAAGAAAATGCAAACTGAATATTGACTATCATTTTCACGCAGACAAGCAGTTTTTACATGCTTCACGACAATTGCGTGCAAATGAGTCCTTATAGGCAAAATTGCTTTATTTTACAAAGGTAAGTCTATTTACACTATTACATTCAGGTTTGGATCATTCTCTCATAAGAAAATGCAAACTGCATATTAACTATTATTTTAACGCATACAAGCAGTTTTTACATGCTTTATGACAATTAGGTGCAAATGAGTCCTTATAGGCAAAATTGCTTTATTTCATGAGTATAAGTCTATTTACACTATAACATTCAGGTTTGGGTCATTCTCTCATAAGAAAATGCAAACTGAATATTGACTATCATTTTCACGCAGACAAGCAGTTTTTACATGGTATACGACAATTAGGTGCAAATAAGTCCATAAAGGCAAAATTGTTTCATTTCACAAAGGTAAGTCTACTTTCACTATAACATTCAGGTTTGGATCATTCTCTCATAAGAAAATGCAAACTGCATATTAACCATTATTTTAACGCAGACAAGCAGTTTTTACATGCTTCACGACAATTGCGTGCAAATGAGTCTTTATAGGCAAAATTGCTTTATTTTACAAAGGTAAGTCTATTTACACTATAACATTCAGGTTTGGATCATTCTCTCATAAGAAAATGCAAACTACATATTAACCATTATTTAAACGCAGACAAGCAGTTTTTACATGCTTTACAACAATTAGGTGCAAATGAGTCTTAATAGGCAAAATTGCTTTATTTCATGTGGGTAAGTCTATTTACACTATAACATTCAGGTTTGGATCATTCTCTCATAAGAAAATGCAAACTGCATATTTACTATCATTTTCACGCAGACAAGCAGTTTTTACATGCTTCACGACAATTAGGTGCAAATGAGTCCTTATAGGCAAAATTGCTTTATTTCATGAGGGTAAGTCTATTTACACTATAACATTCAGGTTTGGATCATTCTCTCATAAGAAAATGCAAACTGCATATTTACTATCATTTTTACGCAGACAAGCAGTTTTTACATGCTTCACGACAATTGCGTGCAAATGAGTCCTTATAGGCAAAATTGCTTTATTTTACAAAGGTAAGTCTATTTACACTATAACATTCAGGTTTGGATGATTCTCTCATAAGAAAATGCAAACTGCATATTAACCATTATTTAAACGCAGACAAGCAGTTTTTACATGCTTTACAACAGTTAGGTGCAAATGAGTCTTTATAGGCAAAATTGCTTTATTTCATGTGGGTAAGTCTATTTACACTATAACATTCAGGTTTGGATCATTCTCTCATAAGAAAAAGCAAACTGCATATTAACCATTATTTTAACGCTGACCAGCAGTTTTCACATGCTTTATGACAATTAGGGGCAAATGAGTCCCTATAGGCAAAATTGCTTTATTTCATGAAGGTAAGTCTATTTACACTATAACATTTAGGTTTGGATCATTCTCTCATAAGAAAATGCAAACTGCATAATAACCATTATTTTAACGCAGACAAGCAGTTTTTACATGCTTCACGACAATTGCGTGCAAATGAGTCCTTATAGGCAAAATTGCTTTATTTTACAAAGGTAAGTCTATTTACACTATAACATTTAGGTTTGGATCATTCTCTCATAAGAAAATGCAAACTGCATATTAACCATTATTTAAACGCAGACAAGCAGTTTTTACATGCTTTACAACAATTAGGTGCAAATGAGTCTTTATAGGCAAAATTGCTTTATTTCATGAGGGTAAGTCTATTTACACTATAACATTCAGGTTTGGATCATTCTCTCATAAGAAAATGCAAACTGCATATTTACTATCATTTTCACGCAGACAAGCAGTTTTTACATGCTTCACGACAATTGCGTGCAAATGAGTCCTTATATGCAAAATTGCTTTATTTCATGAGGGTAAGTCTATTTACACTATAATAATCAGTTTTGGAACATTCTCTCATAAGAAAATGCAAACTGCATATTAACCATTATTTAAACGCAGACAAGCAGTTTTTACATGCTTTACGACAATTAGGTGCAAATGAGTCCTTATAGGCAAAATTGCTTTATTTCATGAGGGTAAGTCTATTTACACTATAACATTTAACTTTGGATCATTCTCTCATAAGAAAATGCAAACTGCATATTAACCATTATTTTAACGCATACAAGCAGTTTTTACATGCTTTATGACAATTAGGGGCAAATGAGTCCTTATAGGCAAAATTGCTTTATTTCATGAAGGTAAGTCTATTTACACTATAACATTCAGGTTTAGATCATTCTCTCATAAGAAAATGCAAACTGCATATTAACCATTATTTTAACGCTGACAAGCAGTTTTTACATGCTTTATGACAATTAGGGGCAAATGAGTCCCTATAGGCAAAATTGCTTTATTTCATGAAGGTAAGTCTATTTACACTATAACATTTAGGTTTGGATCATTCTCTCATAAGAAAATGCAAACTGCATAATAACCATTATTTTAACGCAGACAAGCAGTTTTTACATGCTTCACGACAATTGCATGCAAATGAGTCCTTATAGGCAAACTTGCTTTATTTTACAAAGGTAAGTCTATTTACACTATAACATTCAGGTTTGGATCATTCTCTCATAAGAAAATGCAAATTGCATATTATACATTATTTTAACGCATACAAGCAGTTTTTACATGCTTTATGACAATTAGGGGCAAATGAGTCCTTATAGGCAAAATTGCTTTATTTCATGAAGGTAAGTCTATTTACACTATAACATTCAGGTTTGGATCATTCTCTCATAAGAAAACTGCATATTAACCATTATTTTAACGCTGACAAGCAGTTTTTACATGCTTTATGACAATTAGGGGCAAATGAGTCCCTATAGGCAAAATTGCTTTATTTCATGAAGGTAAGTCTATTTACACTATAACATTTAGGTTTGGAACATTCTCTCATAAGAAAATGCAAACTGCATAATAACCATTATTTTAACGCAGACAAGCAGTTTTTACATGCTTCACGACAATTGCGTGCAAATGAGTCCTTATAGGCAAAATTGCTTTATTTTACAAAGGTAAGTCTATTTTCACTATAACATTCAGGTTTGGATCATTCTCTCATAAGAAAATGCAAACTGCATATTATCCATTATTTTAACGCAGACAAGCAGTTTTTACATGCTTTACGACAATTAGGTGCAAATAAGTCCTTATAGGCAAAATTGCTTTATTTTACAAAGGTAAGTTTACTTAAACTATAACATTCAGGTTTAGATCATTCTCTCATAAGAAAATGCAAACTGCATATTAACTATTATTTTAACTCATACAAGCAGTTTTTACATGCTTTATGACAATAAGGTGCAAATGAGACCTTATAGGCAAAATTGCTTTATTTCGAGAGGGTAAGTCTATTTACACTATAACATTCAGGTTTGGATCATTCTCTCACAAGAAATTGCAAACTGCATATTAACTATTATTTTAACGCATACAAGCAGTTTTTACATGCTTTATGACAATAAGGTGCAAATGAGTCCTTATAGGCAAAATTGCTTTATTTCATGAGGGTAAGTCTACTTTGACTATAACATTCAGGTTTGGATCATTCTCTCATAAGAAAATGCAAACTGCATATTAACCATTATTTTAACGCAGACAAGCAGTTTTTACATGCTTCACGACAATTGCGTGCAAATGAGTCTTTATAGGCAAACTTGCTTTATTTTACAAAGGTAAGTCTATTTACACTATAACATTCAGGTTTGGATCATTCTCTCATAAGAAAATTAAATCTGCATATTAACCATTATTTTAACGCATACAAGCAGTTTTTACATGCTTTATGACAATTAGGGGCAAATGAGTCCTTATAGGCAAATATGCTTTATTTCATGAAGGTAAGTCTATTTACACTATAACATTTAGGTTTAAATCATTCTCTCATAAGAAAATGCAAACTATATATTAACCATTATTTAAACGCAGACAAGCAGTTTTTACATGCTTTACGACAATTAGGTGCAAATGAGTCTTTATAAGCAAAATTGCTTTATTTCACAAAGGTAAGTTTACATACACTATAACATTCAGGTTTGGATCATTCTCTCACAAGAAAATGCAAACTGCATATTAACTATTATTTTAACGCATACAAGCAGTTTTTACATGATTTATGACAATTAGGTGCAAATGAGTCCTTATAGGCAAAATTGCTTTATTTCATGAGGGTAAGTCTATTTACACTATAACATTTAGGTTTGGATCATTCTCTCATAAGAAAATGCAAACTGAATATTGACTATCATTTTCACGCAGACAAGCAGTTTTTACATGCTTCACGACAATTGCGTGCAAATGAGTCCTTATAGGCAAAATTGCTTTATTTTACAAAGGTAAGTCCATTTACACTATTACATTCAGGTTTGGATCATTCTCTCATAAGAAAATGCAAACTGCATATTAACCATTATTTTTACGCATACAAGCAGTTTGTACATGCTTTATGACAATTAGGGGCAAATGAGTCTATATAGGCAAAATTGCTTTATTTTACAAAAGTAAGTTTACTTAAACTATAACATTCAGGTTTAGATCATTCTCACATAAGAAAATGCAAACTGCATATTAACTATTATTTTAACGCATACAAGCAGTTTTTACAAGCTTTATGACAATTAGGTGCAAATGAGTCTTTATAGGCAAAATTGCTTTATTTTATGAGGGTAAGTCTATTTACACTATAACATTCAGGTTTGGATCATTCTCTCATAAGAAAATGCAAACTGCATATTAACCATTATTTTAACGCAGACAAGCAGTTTTTACATGCTTCACGACAATTGCGTGAAAATGAGTCCTTATAGGCAAAATTGCTTTATTTTACAAAGGTAAGTCTATTTTCACTATAACATTCAGGTTTGAATCATTCTCTCATAAGAAAATGCAAACTGCATATTATACATTATTTTAACGCATACGAGCAGTTTTTACATGCTTTATGACAATTAGGGGCAAATGAGTCCCTATAGGCAAAATTGCTTTATTTCATGAAGGTAAGTCTATTTACACTATAACATTTAGGTTTGGATCATTCTCTCATAAGAAAATGCAAACTGCATAATAACCATTATTTTAACGCAGACAAGCAGTTTTTACATGCTTCACGAAAATTGCGTGCAAATGAGCCCTTATAGGCAAAATTGCTTTATTTTACAAAGGTAAGTCTATTTACACTATAACATTTAGGTTTGGATCATTCTCTCATAAGAAAATGCAAACTGCATATTAACCATTATTTAAACGCAGACAAGCAGTTTTTACATGCTTCACGACAATTGCGTGCAAATGAGTCCTTATAGGCAAAATTGCTTTATTTTACAAAGGTAAGTCTATTTACACTATAACATTCAGGTTTGGATCATTCTCTCATAAGAAAATGCAAACTGCATATTAACCATTATTTAAACGCAGACAAGCAGTTTTTACATGCTTTACAACAATTAGGTGCAAATGAGTCTTTATAGGCAAAATTGGTTTATTTCATGAGGGTAAGTCTATTTAAACTATAACATTCAGGTTTGGATCATTCTCTCATAAGAAAATGCAAACTGCATATTTACTATCATTTTCACGCAGACAAGCAGTTTTTACATGCTTCACGACAATTGCGTGCAAATGAGTCCTTATAGGCAAAATTGCTTTATTTGATGAAGGTAAGTCTATTTACACTATAACATTTAGGTTTGGATCATTCCCTCATAAGAAAAAGCAATTTGCATAATAACCATTATTTTAACGCAGACAAGCAGTTTTACATGCTTCACGACAATTGCGTGCAAATGAGTCCTTATAGGCAAAATTGCTTTATTTTACAAAGGGTAAGTCTATTTACACTATAACATTCAGGTTTGGATCATTCTCTCATAAGAAAATGCAAACTGCATATTAACCATTATTTAAACGCAGACAAGCAGTTTTTACATGCTTTACAACAATTAGGTGCAAATGAGTCTTTATAGGCAAAATTGATTTATTTCATGAGAGTAAGTCTATTCAAACTATAACATTCAGGTTTGGATCATTCTCTCATAAGAAAATGCAAACTGCATATTTACTATCATTTTCACGCAGACAAGCAGTTTTTACATGCTTCACGACAATTGCGTGCAAATGAGTCCTTATAGGCAAAATTGCTTTATTTTACAAAGGTTAGTCTATTTACACTATAATATTCAGGTTTGGATCATTCTCTCATAAGAAAATGCAAACTGCATATTAACCATTATTTTAACGCATACAAGCAGTTTTTACATGCTTTATGACAATTAGGGGCAAATGAGTCCTTATAGGCAAAATTGCTTTATTTCATGAAGGTTAGTCTATTTACACTATAACATTTAGGTTTGGATCATTCTCTCATAAGAAAATGCAAACTGCATATTAACCATCATTTTAACGCAAACAAGCAGTTTTTACATGCTTCACGACAATTGCGTGCAAATGAGTCCTTATAGGCAAAATTGCTTTATTTTACAAAGGTAAGTCTATTTACACTATAACATTCAGGTTTGGATCATTCTCTCATAAGAAAATGCAAACTGCATATTAACCATTATTTAAACGCAGACAAGCAGTTTTTACATGCTTTACGACAATTAGGTGCAAATAAGTCCTTATAGGCAAAATTACTTTATTTCATGAGGGTAAGTCTATTTACACTATAACATTCAGGTTTGGATCATTCTCTCATAAGAAAATGCAAACTGCATATTAACCATTATTTTAACGCAGACAAGCAGTTTTTACATGCTTTATGACAATTAGGGGCAAATGAGTCCTTATAGGCAAAATTGCTTTATTTCATGAAGGTATAACTATTTACACTATAACATTCAGGTTTGGATCATTCTCTCATAAGAAAATGCAAACTGCATATTATACATTATTTTAACGCATACAAGCAGTTTTTACATGCTTTATGACAATTAGGGGCAAATGAGTCCTTATAGGCAAAATTGCTTTATTTCATGAAGGTAAGTCTATTTACACTATAACATTCAGGTTTGGATCATTCTCTCATAAGAAAATGCAAACTGCATATTAACCATTATTTTATCGCTGACAAGCAGTTTTTACATGCTTTATGACAATTAGGGGCAAATGAGTCCCTATAGGCAAAATTGCTTTATTTCATGAAGGTAAGTCTATTTACACTATAACATTTAGGTTTGGATCATTCTCTCATAAGAAAATGCAAACTGCATAATAACCATTATTTTAACGCAAACAAGCAGTTTTTACATGCTTCACGACAATTGCATGCAAATGAGTCCTTATAGGCAAAATTGCTTTATTTTACAAAGGTAAGTCTATTTACACTATAACATTCAGGTTTGGATCATTCTCTCATAAGAAAATGCAAACTGCATATTAACCATTATTTAAACGCAGACAAGCAGTTTTTACATGCTTCACGACAATTGCGTGCAAATGAGTCCTTATAGGCAAAATTGCTTTATTTCATGAGGGTAAGTCTATTTACACTATAACATTCAGGTTTGGATCATTCTCTTATAAGAAAATGCAAACTGCATATTAACTATTATTTTAACTCATACAAGCAGTTTTTACATGCTTTATGACAATAAGGTGCAAATGAGACCTTATAGGCAAAATTGCTTTATTTCGAGAGGGTAAGTCTATTTACACTATAACATTCAGGTTTGGATCATTCTCTCACAAGAAATTGCAAACTGCATATTAACTATTATTTTAACGCATACAAGCGGTTTTTACATGCTTTATGACGATAAGGTGCAAATGAGTCCTTATAGGCAAAATTGCTTTATTTCATGAGGGTAAGTCTACTTTGACTATAACATTCAGGTTTGGATCATTCTCTCATAAGAAAATGCAAACTGCATATTAACCATTATTTTAACGCAGACAAGCAGTTTTTACATGCTTCACGACAATTGCGTGCAAATGAGTCTTTATAGGCAAACTTGCTTTATTTTACAAAGGTAAGTCTATTTACACTATAACATTCAGGTTTGGATCATTCTCTCATAAGAAAATTAAATCTGCATATTAACCATTATTTTAACGCATACAAGCAGTTTTTACATGCTTTATGACAATTAGGGGCAAATGAGTCCTTATAGGCAAATATGCTTTATTTCATGAAGGTAAGTCTATTTACACTATAACATTTAGGTTTAAATCATTCTCTCATAAGAAAATGCAAACAATATATTAACCATTATTTAAACGCAGACAAGCAGTTTTTACATGCTTTACGACAATTAGGTGCAAATGAGTCTTTATAAGCAAAATTGCTTTATTTCACAAAGGTAAGTTTACTTACACTATAACATTCAGGTTTGGATCATTCTCTCACAAGAAAATGCAAACTGCATATTAACTATTATTTTAACGCATACAAGCAGTTTTTACATGATTTATGACAATTAGGTGCAAATGAGTCCTTATAGGCAAAATTGCTTTATTTCATGAGGGTAAGTCTATTTACACTGTAACATTTAGGTTTGGATCATTCTCTCATAAGAAAATGCAAACTGCATATTTACTATCATTTTCACGCAGACAAGCAGTTTTTACATGCTTCACGACAATTGCGTGCAAATGAGTCCTTATAGGCAAAATTGCTTTATTTGATGAAGGTAAGTCTATTTACACTATAACATTCAGGTTTGGATCATTCTCTCATAAGAAAATGCAAACTGCATATTAACCATTATTTTTACGCAGACAAGCAGTTTTTACATGCTTTATGACAATTAGGTGCAAATGAGTCTTTATAGGCAAAATTGCTTTATTTTATGATGGTAAGTCTATTTACACTATAACATTCAGGTTTGGATCATTCTCTCATAAGAAAATGCAAACTGCATATTAACCATTATTTTAACGCAGACAAGCAGTTTTTACATGCTTTATGACAATTAGGGGCAAATGAGTCCTTATAGGCAAAATTGCTTTATTTCATGAAGGTATAACTATTTACACTATAACATTCAGGTTTGGATCATTCTCTCATAAGAAAATGCAAACTGCATATTATACATTATTTTAACGCATACAAGCAGTTTTTACATGCTTTATGACAATTAGGGGCAAATGAGTCCTTATAGGCAAAATTGCTTTATTTCATGAAGGTAAGTCTATTTACACTATAACATTCAGGTTTGGATCATTCTCTCATAAGAAAATGCAAACTGCATAATAACCATTATTTTAACGCAGACAAGCAGTTTTTACATGCTTCACGACAATTGCGTGCAAATGAGTCCTTATAGGCAAAATTGCTTTATTTTACAAAGGTAAGTCTATTTTCACTATAACATTCAGGTTTGGATCATTCTCTCATAAGAAAATGCAAACTGCATAATAACCATTATTTTAACGCAGACAAGCAGTTTTTACATGCTTCACGACAATTGCGTGCAAATGAGTCTTTATAGGCAAAATTGCTTTATTTCATGAGGGTAAGTCTATTTAAACTATAACATTCAGGTTTGGATCATTCTCTCATAAGAAAATGCAAACTGCATATTTACTATCATTTTCACGCAGACAAGCAGTTTTTACATGCTTCACGACAATTGCGTGCAAATGAGTCCTTATAGGCAAAATTGCTTTATTTGATGAAGGTAAGTCTATTTACACTATAACATTTAGGTTTGGATCATTCCCTCATAAGAAAAAGCAATTTGCATAATAACCATTATTTTAACGCAGACAAGCAGTTTTTACATGCTTCACGACAATTGCGTGCAAATGAGTCCTTATAGGCAAAATTGCTTTATTTTACAAAGGTAAGTCTATTTACACTATAACATTCAGGTTTGGATCATTCTCTCATAAGAAAATGCAAACTGCATATTAACCATTATTTAAACGCAGACAAGCAGTTTTTACATGCTTTACAACAATTAGGTGCAAATGAGTCTTTATAGGCAAAATTGATTTATTTCATGAGAGTAAGTCTATTTAAACTATAACATTCAGGTTTGGATCATTCTCTCATAAGAAAATGCAAACTGCATATTTACTATCATTTTCACGCAGACAAGCAGTTTTTACATGCTTCACGACAATTGCGTGCAAATGAGTCCTTATAGGCAAAATTGCTTTATTTTACAAAGGTAAGTCTATTTACACTATAATATTCAGATTTGGATCATTCTCTCATAAGAAAATGCAAACTGCATATTAACCATTATTTTAACGCATACAAGCAGTTTTTACATGCTTTATGACAATTAGGGGCAAATGAGTCCTTATAGGCAAAATTGCTTTATTTCATGAAGGTTAGTCTATTTACACTATAACATTTAGGTTTGGATCATTCTCTCATAAGAAAATGCAAACTGCATATTATCCATTATTTTAACGCAAACAAGCAGTTTTTACATGCTTCACGACAATTGCGTGCAAATGAGTCCTTATAGGCAAAATTGCTTTATTTTACAAAGGTAAGTCTATTTACACTATAACATTCAGGTTTGGATCATTCTCTCATAAGAAAATGCAAACTGCATATTAACCATTATTTAAACGCAGACAAGCAGTTTTTACATGCTTTACGACAATTAGGTGCAAATGAGTCCTTATAGGCAAAATTGCTTTATTTCATGAGGGTAAGTCTATTTACACTATAACATTTAGGTTTGGATCATTCTCTCATAAGAAAATGCAAACTGCATATTAACCATTATTTAAACGCAGACAAGCAGTTTTTACATGCTTTATGACAATTTGGTGCAAATGAGTCTTTATAGGTAAAATTGCTTTATTTCATGAGGGTAAGTCTATTTACACTATAACATTCAGGTTTGGATCATTCTTACATAAGAAAATGCAAACTGCATATTAACCATTATTTTAACGCAGACAAGCAGTTTTTACATGCTTTATGACAATTAGGTGCTAATGAGTCTTTATAGGCAAAATTGCTTTATTTCATGAGGGTAAGTCTATTTACACTATAACATTCAGGTTTGGATCATTCTCTCATAAGAAAATGCAAACTGCATATTAACCATTATTTTAACGCAGACAAGCAGTTTTTACATGCTTTATGACAATTAGGGGCAAATGAGTCCTTACAGGCAAAATTGCTTTATGTCATGAAGGTATAACTATTTACACTATTACATTCAGGTTTGCATCATTCTCTCATAAGAAAATGCAAACTGCATATTATACATTATTTTAACGCATACAAGCAGTTTTTACATGCTTTATGACAATTAGGGGCAAATGAGTCCTTATAGGCAAAATTGCTTTATTTCATGAAGGTAAGTCTATTTACACTATAACATTCAGGTTTGGATCATTCTCTCATAAGAAAATGCAAACTGCATATTAACCATTATTTTATCGCTGACAAGCAGTTTTTACATGCTTTATGACAATTAGGGGCAAATGAGTCCCTATAGGCAAAATTGCTTTATTTCATGAAGGTAAGTCTATTTACACTATAACATTTAGGTTTGGATCATTCTCTCATAAGAAAATGCAAACTGCATAATAACCATTATTTTAACGCAAACAAGCAGTTTTTACATGCTTCACGACAATTGCATGCAAATGAGTCCTTATAGGCAAAATTGCTTTATTTTACAAAGGTAAGTCTATTTACACTATAACATTCAGGTTTGGATCATTCTCTCATAAGAAAATGCAAACTGCATATTAACCATTATTTAAACGCAGACAAGCAGTTTTTACATGCTTCACGACAATTGCGTGCAAATGAGTCCTTATAGGCAAAATTGCTTTATTTCATGAGGGTAAGTCTATTTACACTATAACATTCAGGTTTGGATCATTCTCTTATAAGAAAATGCAAACTGCATATTAACCATTATTTTAACGCAGACAAGCAGTTTTTACATGCTTTATGACAATTAGGTGCAAATGAGTCCTTATAGGCAAAATTGCTTTATTTCATGAGGGTAAGTCTATTTACACTATAACATTCAGGTTTGGATCATTCTCTCATAAGAAAATGCAAACTGCATATTAACCATTATTTTTACGCAGACAAGCAGTTTTTACATGCTTTATGACAATTAGGTGCAAATGAGTCTTTATAGGCAAAATTGCTTTATTTCATGAGTGTAAGTCTATTTACACTATAACATTCAGGTTTGCATCATTCTCTTATAAGAAAATGCAAACTGCATATTAACCATTATTTTAACGCAGACAAGCAGTTTTTACATGCTTTATGACAATTAGGTGCAAATGAGTCCTTATAGGCAAAATTGCTTTATTTCATGAGGGTAAGTCTATTTACACTATAACATTCAGGTTTGGATCATTCTCTCATAAGAAAATGCAAACTGCATATTAACCATTATTTAAACGCATACAAGCAGTTTTTACATGCTTTACGACAATTAGTTGCAAATGAGTCTTTATTAGCAAAATTGCTTTATTTCATGAGGGTAAGTCTATTTACACTATTACATTCAGGTTTGGATCATTCTTTCATAAGAAAATGCAAACTGCATATTAACCATTATTTTTACGCAGACAAGCAGTTTTTACATGCTTTATGACAATTAGGTGCAAATGAGTCTTTATAGGCAAAATTGCTTTATTTCATGAGTGTAAGTCTATTTACACTATTACATTCAGGTTTGCATCATTCTCTTATAAGAAAATGCAAACTGCATATCAACCATTATTTTAACGCAGACAAGCAGTTTTTACATGCTTCACGACAATTGCGTGCAAATGAGTCCTTATAGGCAAAATTGCTTTATTTTACAAAGGTAAGTCTACTTACACTATAACATTCAGGTTTGGATCATTCTCTCATAAGAAAATGCAAACTGCATATTAACCATTATTTTATCGCTGACATGCAGTTTTTACATGCTTTATGACAATTAGGGGCAAATGAGTCCCTATAGGCAAATTTGCTTGATTTTACAAAGGTAAGTCTATTTTTACTATAACATTCAGGTTTGGATCATTCTCTCATAAGAAAATGCAAACTGCATATTAACCATTATTTTAACGCATACAAGCAATTTTTACATGCTTTATGACAATTAGGTGCAAATGAGTCCTTACTGGCAAAATTGCTTTATTTCATGAAGGGTAGTCTATTTACACTATAACATTTAGGTTTGGATCATTCTCTCATAAGAAAATGCAAACTGCATATTAACCATTATTTTAACGCATACAAGCAGTTTTTACATGCTTTATGACAATTAGGGGCAAATGAGTCTATATAGGCAAAATTGCTTTATTTTACAAAAGTAAGTTTACCTAAACTATAACATTCAGGTTTAGATCATTCTCTCATAAGAAAATGCAAACTGCATATTAACTATTATTTTAACGCATACAAGCAGTTTTTACAAGCTTTATGACAATTAGGTGCAAATGAGTCCTTATAGGCAAAATTGCTTTATTTCATGAGGGTAAGTCTATTTACACTATAACATTCAGGTTTGGATCATTCTCTCATAAGAAAATGCAAACTGCATACTTACTATCATTTTAACGCATACAAGCAGTTTTTACATGCTTTATGACAATTAGGTGCAAATGAGTCTTTATAGGCAAAATTGCTTTATTTCATGAGGGTAAGTCTATTTACACTATAAACATTCAGGTTTGGATCATTCTCTCATAAGAAAATGCAAACTGCATATTAACTATTATTTTAACGCATACAAGCAGTTTTTACATGCTTTATGACAATTAGGTGCAAATGAGTACTTATAGGCTAAATTGCTTTATTTCATGAGGGTAAGTCTATTTACACTATAACATTCAGGTTTGGGTCATTCTCTCATAAGAAAATGCAAACTCAATATTGACTATCATTTTCACGCAGACAAGCAGTTTTTATATGCTTCACGACAATTGCGTGCAAATGAGTATTTATAGGCAAAATTGCTTTATTTTACAAAGGTAAGTCTATATACACTATTACATTCAGGTTTGGATCATTCTCTCATAAGAAAATGCAAACTGCATATTAACCATTATTTTAACGCATACAAGCAGTTTTTACATGCTTTATGACAATTAGGGGCAAATGAGTCTATATAGGCAAAATTGCTTTATTTTACAAAAGTAAGTTTACTTAAACTATAACATTCAGGTTTAGATCATTCTCTCATAAGAAAATGCAAACTGCATATTAACTATTATTTTAACGCATACAAGCAGTTTTTACAAGCTTTATGACAATTAGGTGCAAATGAGTCCTTATAGGCAAAATTGCTTTATTTCATGAGGGTAAGTCTATTTACACTATAAACATTCAGGTTTGGATCATTCTCTCATAAGAAAATGCAAACTGCATATTAACCATTATTTTAACGCATACAAGCAGTTTTTACATGCTTTATGACAATTAGGGGCAAATGAGTCTATATAGGCAAAATTGCTTTATTTTACAAAAGTAAGTTTACTTAAACTATAACATTCAGGTTTGGATCATTCTCTCATAAGAAAATGCAAACTGCATACTTACTATCATTTTAACGCATACAAGCAGTTTTTACATGCTTTATGACAATTAGGTGCAAATGAGTCTTTATAGGCAAAATAGCTTTATTTCATGAGGGTAAGTCTATTTACACTATAAACATTCAGGTTTGGATCATTCTCTCATAAGAAAATGCAAACTGCATATTAACCATTATTTTAACGCATACAAGCAGTTTTTACATGCTTTATGACAATTAGGGGCAAATGAGTCTATATAGGCAAAATTGCTTTATTTTACAAAGGTAAGTCTTAATACACTATAACATTCAGGTTTGGATCATTCTCTCATAAGAAAATGCAAACTGCATATTAACCATTATTTTAACGCATACAAGCAGTTTTTACATGCTTTATGACAATTAGGGGCAAATGAGTCTATATAGGCAAAATTGCTTTATTTTACAAAGGTAAGTCTATATACACTATTACATTCAGGTTTGGATCATTCTCTCATAAGAAAATGCAAACTGCATATTAACCATTATTTTAACGCATACAAGCAGTTTTTACATGCTTTATGACAATTAGGGGCAAATGAGTCTATATAGGCAAAATTGCTTTATTTTACAAAGGTAAGTTTACTTAAACTATAACATTCAGGTTTAGATCATTCTCTCATAAGAAAATGCAAACTGCATAATAACCATTATTTTAACGCTGACCAGCAGTTTTTACATGCCTTATGACAATTAGGGGCAAATGAGTCCCTATAGGCAAAATTGCTTTATTTCATGAAGGTAAGTCTATTTACACTATAACATTTAGGTTTGGATCATTCTCTCATAAGTAAATGCAAACTGCATATTAACCATTATTTTAACGCATACAAGCAGTTTTTACATGCTTTATGACAATTAGGGGCAAATGAGTCTATATAGGCAAAATTGCTTTATTTTACAAAAGTAAGTTTACTTAAACTATAACATTCAGGTTTAGATCATTCTCTCATAAGAAAATGCAAACTGCATATTAACTATTATTTTAACGCATACAAGCAGTTTTTACAAGCTTTATGACAATTAGGTGCAAATGAGTCCTTATAGGCAAAATTGCTTTATTTTACAAAGGTAAGTCTACTTATACTATAACATTCAGGTTTGGATCATTCTCTCATAAGAAAATGCAAACTGCATATTAACCATTATTTTAACGCTGACCAGCAGTTTTTACATGCTTTATGACAATTAGGGGCAAATGAGTCCCTATAGGCAAAATTGCTTTATTTCATGAAGGTAAGTCTATTTACACTATAACATTCAGGTTTGGATCATTCTCTCATAAGAAAATGCAAACTGCATATTAACCATTATTTTAACGCATACAAGCAGTTTTTACATGCTTTATGACAATTAGGGGCAAATGAGTCTATATAGGCAAAATTGCTTTATTTTACAAAGGTAAGTTTACTTAAACTATAACATTCAGGTTTAGATCATTCTCTCATAAGAAAATGCAAACTGCATATTAACTATTATTTTAACGCATACAAGCAGTTTTTACAAGCTTTATGACAATTAGGTGCAAATGAGTCCTTATAGGCAAAATTGCTTTATTTCATGAGGGTAAATCTATTTACACTATAAACATTCAGGTTTAGATCATTCTCTCATAAGAAAATGCAAACTGCATATTTACTATCATTTTAACGCATACAAGCAGTTTTTACATGCTTTATGACAATTAGGTGCAAATGAGTCTTTTTAGGCAAAATTGCTTTTCTTCATGAGGGTAAGTCTATTTACACTATAACATTCAGGTTTGGATCATTCTCTCATAAGGAAATGCAAACTGCATATTAACCATTATTTTAACGCAGACAAGCAGTTTTTACATGCTTCACGACAATTGCGTGCAAATGAGTCCTTATAGGCAAAATTGCTTTATTTTACAAAGGTAAGTCTATCTTCACTATAACATTCAGGTTTGGATCATTCTCTCATAAGAAAATGCAAACTGCATATTATACATTATTTTAACGCATACAAGCAGTTTTTACATGCTTTATGACAATTAGGGGCAAATGAGTCCTTATAGGCAAAATTGCTTTATTTCATGAAGGTAAGTCTACTTACACTATAACATTCAGGTTTGGATCATTCTCTCATAAGAAAATGCAAACTGCATATTAACCATTATTTTAACGCTGACAAGCAGTTTTTACATGCTTTATGACAATTAGGGGCAAATGGGTCCCTATAGGCAAAATTGCTTTATTTCATGAAGGTAAGTCTATTTACACTATAACATTTAGGTTTGGATCATTCTCTCATAAGAAAATGCAAACTGCATATTAACCATTATTTTAACGCAGACAAGCAGTTTTTACATGCTTGATGACAATTAGGTGCAAATAAGTCTTTATAGGCTAAATTGCTTTATTTCATGAGGGTAAGTCTATTTACACTATAACATTCAGATTTGGATCATTCTTTCATAAGAAAATGCAAACTGCATATTAACAATTATTTTAACGCAGACAAGCAGTTTTTACATGCTTCACGACAATTGCGTGCAAATGAAACCTTATAGGCAAATTTGCTTTATTTTACAAAGGTAGGTCTATTTTTACTATAACATTCAGGTTTGGATCATTCTCTCATAAGAAAATGCAAACTGCATATTAACCGTTATTTTAACGCATACAAGCAGTTTTTACATGCTTTATGACAATTAGGTGCAAATGAGTCCTTACTGGCAAAATTGCTTTATTTCATGATCGTAAGTCTATTTACACTATAACATTCAGGTTTGGATCATTCTCTCATAAGAAAATATAAACTGCATATTTACTATCATTTTAACGCATACAAGCAGTTTTTACATGCTTTATGATAATTAGGTGCAAATGAGTCTTTATAGGCAAAATTGCTTTATTTCATGTGTGTAAGTCTATTTACACTATAACATTCAGGTTTGGATCATTCTCTTATAAGAAAATGCAAACTGCATATTAACCATTATTTTAACGCAGACAAGCAGTTTTTACATGCTTCACGACAATTGCGTGCAAATGAGTCCTTATAGGCAAAATTGCTTTATTTTACAAAGGTAAGTCTACTTACACTATAACATTCAGGTTTAGATCATTCTCTCATAAGAAAATGCAAACTGCATATTAACCATTATTTTAACGCTGACATGCAGTTTTTACATGCTTTATGACAATTAGGGGCAAATGAGTCCTTACTGGCAAAATTGCTTTATTTCATGAAGGTAAGTCTATTTACACTATAACATTTAGGTTTGGATCATTCTCTCATAAGAAAATGCAAACTGCATATTAACCATTATTTTAACGCATACAAGCAGTTTTTACATGCTTTATGACAATTAGGGGCAAATGAGTCTATATAGGCAAAATTGCTTTATTTTACAAAAGTAAGTTTACCTAAACTATAACATTCAGGTTTAGATCATTCTCTCATAAGAAAATGCAAACTGCATATTAACCATTATTTTAACGCATACAAGCAGTTTTTACAAGCTTTATGACAATTAGGTGCAAATGAGTCCTTATAGGCAAAATTGCTTTATTTCATGTGGGTAAGTCTATTTACACTATAACATTCCGGTTTGGATCATTCTCTCATAAGAAAATGCAAACTGCATACTTACTATCATTTTAACGCATACAAGCAGTTTTTACATGCTTTATGACAATTAGGTGCAAATGAGTCTTTATAGGCAAAATTGCTTTATTTCATGAGGGTAAGTCTATTTACACTATAAACATTCAGGTTTGGATCATTCTCTCATAAGAAAATGCAAACTGCATATTAACCATTATTTTAACGCATACAAGCAGTTTTTACATGCTTTATGACAATTAGGTGCAAATGAGTCCTTACTGGCAAAATTGCTTTATTTCATGAAGGTAAGTCTATTTACACTATAACATTTAGGTTTGGATCATTCTCTCATAAGAAAATGCAAACTGCATATTAACCATTATTTTAACGCATACAAGCAGTTTTTACATGCTTTATGACAATTAGGGGCAAATGAGTCTATATAGGCAAAATTGCTTTATTTTACAAAAGTAAGTTTACCTAAACTATAACATTCAGGTTTAGATCATTCTCTCATAAGAAAATGCAAACTGCATACTTACTATCATTTTAACGCATACAAGCAGTTTTTACATGCTTTATGTAAAGTAGGTGCAAATGAGTCTTTATAGGCAAAATTGCTTTATTTCATGAGGGTAAGTCTATTTACACTATAAACATTCAGGTTTGGATCATTCTCTCTTAAGAAAATGCAAACTGCATATTAACTATTATTTTAACGCATACAAGCAGTTTTTACATGCTTTATGACAATTAGGTGCAAATGTGTCCTTATAGGCTAAGTTGCTTTATTTCATGAGGGTAAGTCTATTTACACTATAACATTCAGGTTTGGGTCATTCTCTCATAAGAAAATGCAAACTGAATATTGACTATCATTTTCACGCAGACAAGCAATTTTTATATGCTTCACGACAATTGCGTGCAAATGAGTATTTATAAGCAAAATTGCTTTATTTTACAAAGGTAAGTCTATATACACTATTACATTCAGGTTTGGATCATTCTCTCATAAGAAAATGCAAACTGCATATTAACCATTATTTTAACGCATACAAGCAGTTTTTACATGCTTTATGACAATTAGGGGCAAATGAGTCTATATAGGCAAAATTGCTTTATTTTACAAAGGTAAGTTTACTTAAACTATAACATTCAGGTTTAGATCATTCTCTCATAAGAAAATGCAAACTGCATATTAACTATTATTTTAACGCATACAAGCAGTTTTTACATGCTTTATGACAATTGGGTGCAAATGAGTCCTTATAGGCAAAATTGCTTTATTTCATGAGGGTAAGTCTATTTACACTATAACATTCAGGTTTGGATCATTCTCTCATAAGAAAATGCAAACTGAATATTGACTATCATTTTCACACAGACAAGCAGTTTTTATATGCTTCACGACAATTGCGTGCAAATGAGTATTTATAGGCAAAATTGCTTTATTTTACAAAGGTAAGTCTATTTACACTATTACATTCAGGTTTGGATCATTCTCTCATAAGAAAATGCAAACTGCATATTAACCATTATTTTAACGCATACAAGCAGTTTTTACATGCTTTATGACAATTAGGGGCAAATGAGTCTATATAGGCAAAATTGCTTTATTTTACAAAAGTAAGTTTACTTAAACTATAACATTCAGGTTTAGATCATTCTCTCATAAGAAAATGCGAACTGCATATTAACTATTATTTTAACGCAGACAAGCAGTTTTTACATGCTTTATGACAATTAGGGGCAAATGAGTCCTTATAGGCAAATTTGCTTTATTTTACAAAGGTAGGTCTATTTTTACTATAACATTCAGGTTTGGATCATTCTCTCATAAGAAAATGCAAACTGCATATTAACCATTATTTTAACGCATACAAGCAGTTTTTACATGCTTTATGACAATTAGGTGCAAATGAGTCCTTACTGGCAAAATTGCTTTATTTCATGAAGGTAAGTCTATTTACACTATAACATTTAGGTTTGGATCATTCTCTCATAAGAAAATGCAAACTGCATATTAACCATTATTTTAACGCATACAAGCAGTTTTTACATGCTTTATGACAATTAGGGGCAAATGAGTCTATATAGGCAAAATTGCTTTATTTTACAAAAGTAAGTTTACCTAAACTATAACATTCAGGTTTAGATCATTCTCTCATAAGAAAATGCAAACTGCATATTAACTATTATTTTAACGCATACAAGCAGTTTTTACAAGCTTTATGACAATTAGGTGCAAATGAGTCCTTATAGGCAAAATTGCTTTATTTCATGTGGGTAAGTCTATTTACACTATAACATTCAGGTTTGGATCATTCTCTCATAAGAAAATGCAAACTGCATACTTACTATCATTTTAACGCATACAAGCAGTTTTTACATGCTTTATGACAATTAGGTGCAAATGAGTCTTTATAGGCAAAATTGCTTTATTTCATGAGGGTAAGTCTATTTACACTATAAACATTCAGGTTTGGATCATTCTCTCATAAGAAAATGCAAACTGCATATTAACCATTATTTTAACGCATACAAGCGGTTTTTACATGCTTTATGACAATTAGGTGCAAATGAGTCCTTACTGGCAAAATTGCTTTATTTCATGAAGGTAAGTCTATTTACACTATAACATTTAGGTTTGGATCATTCTCTCATAAGAAAATGCAAACTGCATATTAACCATTATTTTAACGCATACAAGCAGTTTTTACATGCTTTATGACAATTAGGGGCAAATGAGTCTATATAGGCAAAATTGCTTTATTTTACAAAAGTAAGTTTACCTAAACTATAACATTCAGGTTTAGATCATTCTCTCATAAGAAAATGCAAACTGCATATTAACCATTATTTTAACGCATACAAGCAGTTTTTACATGCTTTATGACAATTAGGTGCAAATGAGTCCTTACTGGCAAAATTGCTTTATTTCATGAAGGTAAGTCTATTTACACTATAACATTTAGGTTTGGATCATTCTCTCATAAGAAAATGCAAACTGCATATTAACCATTATTTTAACGCATACAAGCAGTTTTTACATGCTTTATGACAATTAGGGGCAAATGAGTCTATATAGGCAAAATTGCTTTATTTTACAAAAGTAAGTTTACCTAAACTATAACATTCAGGTTTAGATCATTCTCTCATAAGAAAATGCAAACTGCATATTAATTATTATTTTAACGCATACAAGCAGTTTTTACAAGCTTTATGACAATTAGGTGCAAATGAGTCCTTATAGGCAAAATTGCTTTATTTCATGTGGGTAAGTCTATTTACACTATAACATTCAGGTTTGGATCATTCTCTCATAAGAAAATGCAAACTGCATACTTACTATCATTTTAACGCATACAAGCAGTTTTTACATGCTTTATGACAATTAGGTGCAAATGAGTCTTTATAGGCAAAATTGCTTTATTTCATGAGGGTAAGTCTATTTACACTATAACATTCAGGTTTGGATCATTCTCTCATAAGAAAATGCAAACTGCATATTAACCATTATTTAAACGCAGACAAGCAGTTTTTACATGCTTTACGACAATTAGGTGCAAATAAGTCCTTATAGGCAAAATTACTTTATTTCATGAGGGTAAGTCTATTTACACTATAACATTCAGGTTTGGATCATTCTCTCATAAGAAAATGCAAACTGCATATTAACCATTATTTTAACGCAGACAAGCAGTTTTTACATGCTTTATGACAATTAGGGGCAAATGAGTCCTTATAGGCAAAATTGCTTTATTTCATGAAGGTATAACTATTTACACTATAACATTCAGGTTTGGATCATTCTCTCATAAGAAAATGCAAACTGCATATTAACCATTATTTTTACGCAGACAAGCAGTTTTTACATGCTTTATGACAATTAGGTGCAAATGAGTCTTTATAGGCAAAATTGCTTTATTTCATGATGGTAAGTCTATTTACACTATAACATTCAGGTTTGGATCATTCTCTCATAAGAAAATGCAAACTGCATATTAACCATTATTTTAACGCAGACAAGCAGTTTTTACATGCTTTATGACAATTAGGGGCAAATGAGTCCTTATAGGCAAAATTGCTTTATTTCATGAAGGTATAACTATTTACACTATAACATTCAGGTTTGGATCATTCTCTCATAAGAAAATGCAAACTGCATATTATACATTATTTTAACGCATACAAGCAGTTTTTACATGCTTTATGACAATTAGAGGCAAATGAGTCCTTATAGGCAAAATTGCTTTATTTCATGAAGGTAAGTCTATTTACACTATAACATTCAGGTTTGGATCATTCTCTCATAAGAAAATGCAAACTGCATAATAACCATTATTTTAACGCAGACAAGCAGTTTTTACATGCTTCACGACAATTGCGTGCAAATGAGTCCTTATAGGCAAAATTGCTTTATTTTACAAAGGTAAGTCTATTTTCACTATAACATTCAGGTTTGGATCATTCTCTCATAAGAAAATGCAAACTGCATATTATCCATTATTTTAACGCAGACAAGCAGTTTTTACATGCTTTACGACAATTAGGTGCAAATAAGTCCTTATAGGCAAAATTGCTTTATTTTACAAAGGTAAGTTTACTTAAACTATAACATTCAGGTTTAGATCATTCTCTCATAAGAAAATGCAAACTGCATATTAACTATTATTTTAACTCATACAAGCAGTTTTTACATGCTTTATGACAATAAGGTGCAAATGAGACCTTATAGGCAAAATTGCTTTATTTCGAGAGGGTAAGTCTATTTACACTATAACATTCAGGTTTGGATCATTCTCTCACAAGAAATTGCAAACTGCATATTAACTATTATTTTAACGCATACAAGCGGTTTTTACATGCTTTATGACGATAAGGTGCAAATGAGTCCTTATAGGCAAAATTGCTTTATTTCATGAGGGTAAGTCTACTTTGACTATAACATTCAGGTTTGGATCATTCTCTCATAAGAAAATGCAAACTGCATATTAACCATTATTTTAACGCAGACAAGCAGTTTTTACATGCTTCACGACAATTGCGTGCAAATGAGTCTTTATAGGCAAACTTGCTTTATTTTACAAAGGTAAGTCTATTTACACTATAACATTCAGGTTTGGATCATTCTCTCATAAGAAAATTAAATCTGCATATTAACCATTATTTTAACGCATACAAGCAGTTTTTACATGCTTTATGACAATTAGGGGCAAATGAGTCCTTATAGGCAAATATGCTTTATTTCATGAAGGTAAGTCTATTTACACTATAACATTTAGGTTTAAATCATTCTCTCATAAGAAAATGCAAACAATATATTAACCATTATTTAAACGCAGACAAGCAGTTTTTACATGCTTTACGACAATTAGGTGCAAATGAGTCTTTATAAGCAAAATTGCTTTATTTCACAAAGGTAAGTTTACTTACACTATAACATTCAGGTTTGGATCATTCTCTCACAAGAAAATGCAAACTGCATATTAACTATTATTTTAACGCATACAAGCAGTTTTTACATGATTTATGACAATTAGGTGCAAATGAGTCCTTATAGGCAAAATTGCTTTATTTCATGAGGGTAAGTCTATTTACACTATAACATTTAGGTTTGGATCATTCTCTCATAAGAAAATGCAAACTGAATATTGACTATCATTTTTACGCAGACAAGCAGTTTTTACATGCTTCACGACAATTGCGTGCAAATGAGTCCTTATAGGCAAAATTGCTTTATTTTACAAAGGTAAGTCCATTTACACTATTACATTCAGGTTTGGATCATTCTCTCATAAGAAAATGCAAACTGCATATTAACCATTATTTTTACGCATACAAGCAGTTTGTACATGCTTTATGACAATTAGGGGCAAATGAGTCTATATAGGCAAAATTGCTTTATTTTACAAAAGTAAGTTTACTTAAACTATAACATTCAGGTTTAGATCATTCTCACATAAGAAAATGCAAACTGCATATTAACTATTATTTTAACGCATACAAGCAGTTTTTACAAGCTTTATGACAATTAGGTGCAAATGAGTCTTTATAGGCAAAATTGCTTTATTTTATGAGGGTAAGTCTATTTACAATATAACATTCAGGTTTGGATCATTCTCTCATAAGAAAATGCAAACTGCATATTAACCATTATTTTAACGCAGACAAGCAGTTTTTACATGCTTCACGACAATTGCGTGAAAATGAGTCCTTATAGGCAAAATTGCTTTATTTTACAAAGGTAGGTCTATTTTCACTATAACATTCAGGTTTGGATCATTCTCTCATAAGAAAATGCAAACTGCATATTATACATTATTTTAACGCATACAAGCAGTTTTTACATGCTTTATGACAATTAGGGGCAAATGAGTCCCTATAGGCAAAATTGCTTTATTTCATGAAGGTAAGTCTATTTACACTATAACATTTAGGTTTGGATCATTCTCTCATAAGAAAATGCAAACTGCATAATAACCATTATTTTAACGCAGACAAGCAGTTTTTACATGCTTCACGAAAATTGCGTGCAAATGAGCCCTTATAGGCAAAATTGCTTTATTTTACAAAGGTAAGTCTATTTACACTATAACATTTAGGTTTGGATCATTCTCTCATAAGAAAATGCAAACTGTATATTAACCATTATTTAAACGCAGACAAGCAGTTTTTACATGCTTCACGACAATTGCGTGCAAATGAGTCCTTATAGGCAAAATTGCTTTATTTTACAAAGGTAAGTCTATTTACACTATAACATTCAGGTTTGGATCATTCTCTCATAAGAAAATGCAAACTGCATATTAACCATTATTTAAACGCAGACAAGCAGTTTTTACATGCTTTACAACAATTAGGTGCAAATGAGTCTTTATAGGCAAAATTGCTTTATTTCATGAGGGTAAGTCTATTTAAACTATAACATTCAGGTTTGGATCATTCTCTCATAAGAAAATGCAAACTGCATATTTACTATCATTTTCACGCAGACAAGCAGTTTTTACATGCTTCACGACAATTGCGTGCAAATGAGTCCTTATAGGCAAAATTGCTTTATTTGATGAAGGTAAGTCTATTTACACTATAACATTCAGGTTTGGATCATTCTCTCATAAGAAAATGCAAACTGCATATTAACCATTATTTTTACGCAGACAAGCAGTTTTTACATGCTTTATGACAATTAGGTGCAAATGAGTCTTTATAGGCAAAATTGCTTTATTTTATGATGGTAAGTCTATTTACACTATAACATTCAGGTTTGGATCATTCTCTCATAAGAAAATGCAAACTGCATATTAACCATTATTTTAACGCAGACAAGCAGTTTTTACATGCTTTATGACAATTAGGGGCAAATGAGTCCTTATAGGCAAAATTGCTTTATTTCATGAAGGTATAACTATTTACACTATAACATTCAGGTTTGGATCATTCTCTCATAAGAAAATGCAAACTGCATATTATACATTATTTTAACGCATACAAGCAGTTTTTACATGCTTTATGACAATTAGGGGCAAATGAGTCCTTATAGGCAAAATTGCTTTATTTCATGAAGGTAAGTCTATTTACACTATAACATTCAGGTTTGGATCATTCTCTCATAAGAAAATGCAAACTGCATAATAACCATTATTTTAACGCAGACAAGCAGTTTTTACATGCTTCACGACAATTGCGTGCAAATGAGTCCTTATAGGCAAAATTGCTTTATTTTACAAAGGTAAGTCTATTTTCACTATAACATTCAGGTTTGGATCATTCTCTCATAAGAAAATGCAAACTGCATAATAACCATTATTTTAACGCAGACAAGCAGTTTTTACATGCTTCACGACAATTGCGTGCAAATGAGTCTTTATAGGCAAAATTGCTTTATTTCATGAGGGTAAGTCTATTTAAACTATAACATTCAGGTTTGGATCATTCTCTCATAAGAAAATGCAAACTGCATATTTACTATCATTTTCACGCAGACAAGCAGTTTTTACATGCTTCACGACAATTGCGTGCAAATGAGTCCTTATAGGCAAAATTGCTTTATTTGATGAAGGTAAGTCTATTGACACTATAACATTTAGGTTTGGATCATTCCCTCATAAGAAAAAGCAATTTGCATAATAACCATTATTTTAACGCAGACAAGCAGTTTTTACATGCTTCACGACAATTGCGTGCAAATGAGTCCTTATAGGCAAAATTGCTTTATTTTACAAAGGTAAGTCTATTTACACTATAACATTCAGGTTTGGATCATTCTCTCATAAGAAAATGCAAACTGCATATTAACCATTATTTAAACGCAGACAAGCAGTTTTTACATGCTTTACAACAATTAGGTGCAAATGAGTCTTTATAGGCAAAATTGATTTATTTCATGAGAGTAAGTCTATTTAAACTATAACATTCAGGTTTGGATCATTCTCTCATAAGAAAATGCAAACTGCATATTTACTATCATTTTCACGCAGACAAGCAGTTTTTACATGCTTCACGACAATTGCGTGCAAATGAGTCCTTATAGGCAAAATTGCTTTATTTTACAAAGGTAAGTCTATTTACACTATAATATTCAGATTTGGATCATTCTCTCATAAGAAAATGCAAACTGCATATTAACCATTATTTTAACGCATACAAGCAGTTTTTACATGCTTTATGACAATTAGGGGCAAATGAGTCCTTATAGGCAAAATTGCTTTATTTCATGAAGGTTAGTCTATTTACACTATAACATTTAGGTTTGGATCATTCTCTCATAAGAAAATGCAAACTGCATATTATCCATTATTTTAACGCAAACAAGCAGTTTTTACATGCTTCACGACAATTGCGTGCAAATGAGTCCTTATAGGCAAAATTGCTTTATTTTACAAAGGTAAGTCTATTTACACTATAACATTCAGGTTTGGATCATTCTCTCATAAGAAAATGCAAACTGCATATTAACCATTATTTAAACGCAGACAAGCAGTTTTTACATGCTTTACGACAATTAGGTGCAAATGAGTCCTTATAGGCAAAATTGCTTTATTTCATGAGGGTAAGTCTATTTACACTATAACATTTAGGTTTGGATCATTCTCTCATAAGAAAATGCAAACTGCATATTAACCATTATTTAAACGCAGACAAGCAGTTTTTACATGCTTTATGACAATTTGGTGCAAATGAGTCTTTATAGGTAAAATTGCTTTATTTCATGAGGGTAAGTCTATTTACACTATAACATTCAGGTTTGGATCATTCTTACATAAGAAAATGCAAACTGCATATTAACCATTATTTTAACGCAGACAAGCAGTTTTTACATGCTTTATGACAATTAGGTGCTAATGAGTCTTTATAGGCAAAATTGCTTTATTTCATGAGGGTAAGTCTATTTACACTATAACATTCAGGTTTGGATCATTCTCTCATAAGAAAATGCAAACTGCATATTAACCATTATTTTAACGCAGACAAGCAGTTTTTACATGCTTTATGACAATTAGGGGCAAATGAGTCCTTACAGGCAAAATTGCTTTATGTCATGAAGGTATAACTATTTACACTATTACATTCAGGTTTGCATCATTCTCTCATAAGAAAATGCAAACTGCATATTATACATTATTTTAACGCATACAAGCAGTTTTTACATGCTTTATGACAATTAGGGGCAAATGAGTCCTTATAGGCAAAATTGCTTTATTTCATGAAGGTAAGTCTATTTACACTATAACATTCAGGTTTGGATCATTCTCTCATAAGAAAATGCAAACTGCATATTAACCATTATTTTATCGCTGACAAGCAGTTTTTACATGCTTTATGACAATTAGGGGCAAATGAGTCCCTATAGGCAAAATTGCTTTATTTCATGAAGGTAAGTCTATTTACACTATAACATTTAGGTTTGGATCATTCTCTCATAAGAAAATGCAAACTGCATAATAACCATTATTTTAACGCAAACAAGCAGTTTTTACATGCTTCACGACAATTGCATGCAAATGAGTCCTTATAGGCAAAATTGCTTTATTTTACAAAGGTAAGTCTATTTACACTATAACATTCAGGTTTGGATCATTCTCTCATAAGAAAATGCAAACTGCATATTAACCATTATTTAAACGCAGACAAGCAGTTTTTACATGCTTCACGACAATTGCGTGCAAATGAGTCCTTATAGGCAAAATTGCTTTATTTCATGAGGGTAAGTCTATTTACACTATAACATTCAGGTTTGGATCATTCTCTTATAAGAAAATGCAAACTGCATATTAACCATTATTTTAACGCAGACAAGCAGTTTTTACATGCTTTATGACAATTAGGTGCAAATGAGTCCTTATAGGCAAAATTGCTTTATTTCATGAGGGTAAGTCTATTTACACTATAACATTCAGGTTTGGATCATTCTCTCATAAGAAAATGCAAACTGCATATTAACCATTATTTTTACGCAGACAAGCAGTTTTTACATGCTTTATGACAATTAGGTGCAAATGAGTCTTTATAGGCAAAATTGCTTTATTTCATGAGTGTAAGTCTATTTACACTATAACATTCAGGTTTGCATCATTCTCTTATAAGAAAATGCAAACTGCATATTAACCATTATTTTAACGCAGACAAGCAGTTTTTACATGCTTTATGACAATTAGGTGCAAATGAGTCCTTATAGGCAAAATTGCTTTATTTCATGAGGGTAAGTCTATTTACACTATAACATTCAGGTTTGGATCATTCTCTCATAAGAAAATGCAAACTGCATATTAACCATTATTTAAACGCATACAAGCAGTTTTTACATGCTTTACGACAATTAGTTGCAAATGAGTCTTTATTAGCAAAATTGCTTTATTTCATGAGGGTAAGTCTATTTACACTATTACATTCAGGTTTGGATCATTCTTTCATAAGAAAATGCAAACTGCATATTAACCATTATTTTTACGCAGACAAGCAGTTTTTACATGCTTTATGACAATTAGGTGCAAATGAGTCTTTATAGGCAAAATTGCTTTATTTCATGAGTGTAAGTCTATTTACACTATAACATTCAGGTTTGCATCATTCTCTTATAAGAAAATGCAAACTGCATATCAACCATTATTTTAACGCAGACAAGCAGTTTTTACATGCTTCACGACAATTGCGTGCAAATGAGTCCTTATAGGCAAAATTGCTTTATTTTACAAAGGTAAGTCTACTTACACTATAACATTCAGGTTTGGATCATTCTCTCATAAGAAAATGCAAACTGCATATTAACCATTATTTTATCGCTGACATGCAGTTTTTACATGCTTTATGACAATTAGGGGCAAATGAGTCCCTATAGGCAAATTTGCTTGATTTTACAAAGGTTAGTCTATTTTTACTATAACATTCAGGTTTGGATCATTCTCTCATAAGAAAATGCAAACTGCATATTAACCATTATTTTAACGCATACAAGCAATTTTTACATGCTTTATGACAATTAGGTGCAAATGAGTCCTTACTGGCAAAATTGCTTTATTTCATGAAGGGTAGTCTATTTACACTATAACATTTAGGTTTGGATCATTCTCTCATAAGAAAATGCAAACTGCATATTAACCATTATTTTAACGCATACAAGCAGTTTTTACATGCTTTATGACAATTAGGGGCAAATGAGTCTATATAGGCAAAATTGCTTTATTTTACAAAAGTAAGTTTACCTAAACTATAACATTCAGGTTTAGATCATTCTCTCATAAGAAAATGCAAACTGCATATTAACTATTATTTTAACGCATACAAGCAGTTTTTACAAGCTTTATGACAATTAGGTGCAAATGAGTCCTTATAGGCAAAATTGCTTTATTTCATGAGGGTAAGTCTATTTACACTATAACATTCAGGTTTGGATCATTCTCTCATAAGAAAATGCAAACTGCATACTTACTATCATTTTAACGCATACAAGCAGTTTTTACATGCTTTATGACAATTAGGTGCAAATGAGTCTTTATAGGCAAAATTGCTTTATTTCATGAGGGTAAGTCTATTTACACTATAAACATTCAGGTTTGGATCATTCTCTCATAAGAAAATGCAAACTGCATATTAACTATTATTTTAACGCATACAAGCAGTTTTTACATGCTTTATGACAATTAGGTGCAAATGAGTACTTATAGGCTAAATTGCTTTATTTCATGAGGGTAAGTCTATTTACACTATAACATTCAGGTTTGGGTCATTCTCTCATAAGAAAATGCAAACTGAATATTGACTATCATTTTCACGCAGACAAGCAGTTTTTATATGCTTCACGACAATTGCGTGCAAATGAGTATTTATAGGCAAAATTGCTTTATTTTACAAAGGTAAGTCTATATACACTATTACATTCAGGTTTGGATCATTCTCTCATAAGAAAATGCAAACTGCATATTAACCATTATTTTAACGCATACAAGCAGTTTTTACATGCTTTATGACAATTAGGGGCAAATGAGTCTATATAGGCAAAATTGCTTTATTTTACAAAAGTAAGTTTACTTAAACTATAACATTCAGGTTTAGATCATTCTCTCATAAGAAAATGCAAACTGCATATTAACTATTATTTTAACGCATACAAGCAGTTTTTACAAGCTTTATGACAATTAGGTGCAAATGAGTCCTTATAGGCAAAATTGCTTTATTTCATGAGGGTAAGTCTATTTACACTATAACATTCAGGTTTGGATCATTCTCTCATAAGAAAATGCAAACTGCATACTTACTATCATTTTAACGCATACAAGCAGTTTTTACATGCTTTATGACAATTAGGTGCAAATGAGTCTTTATAGGCAAAATAGCTTTATTTCATGAGGGTAAGTCTATTTACACTATAAACATTCAGGTTTGGATCATTCTCTCATAAGAAAATGCAAACTGCATATTAACCATTATTTTAACGCATACAAGCAGTTTTTACATGCTTTATGACAATTAGGGGCAAATGAGTCTATATAGGCAAAATTGCTTTATTTTACAAAGGTAAGTCTTAATACACTATAACATTCAGGTTTGGATCATTCTCTCATAAGAAAATGCAAACTGCATATTAACCATTATTTTAACGCATACAAGCAGTTTTTACATGCTTTATGACAATTAGGGGCAAATGAGTCTATATAGGCAAAATTGCTTTATTTTACAAAGGTAAGTCTATATACACTATTACATTCAGGTTTGGATCATTCTCTCATAAGAAAATGCAAACTGCATATTAACCATTATTTTAACGCATACAAGCAGTTTTTACATGCTTTATGACAATTAGGGGCAAATGAGTCTATATAGGCAAAATTGCTTTATTTTACAAAGGTAAGTTTACTTAAACTATAACATTCAGGTTTAGATCATTCTCTCATAAGAAAATGCAAACTGCATAATAACCATTATTTTAACGCTGACCAGCAGTTTTTACATGCCTTATGACAATTAGGGGCAAATGAGTCCCTATAGGCAAAATTGCTTTATTTCATGAAGGTAAGTCTATTTACACTATAACATTTAGGTTTGGATCATTCTCTCATAAGTAAATGCAAACTGCATATTAACCATTATTTTAACGCATACAAGCAGTTTTTACATGCTTTATGACAATTAGGGGCAAATGAGTCTATATAGGCAAAATTGCTTTATTTTACAAAAGTAAGTTTACTTAAACTATAACATTCAGGTTTAGATCATTCTCTCATAAGAAAATGCAAACTGCATATTAACTATTATTTTAACGCATACAAGCAGTTTTTACAAGCTTTATGACAATTAGGTGCAAATGAGTCCTTATAGGCAAAATTGCTTTATTTTACAAAGGTAAGTCTACTTATACTATAACATTCAGGTTTGGATCATTCTCTCATAAGAAAATGCAAACTGCATATTAACCATTATTTTAACGCTGACCAGCAGTTTTTACATGCTTTATGACAATTAGGGGCAAATGAGTCCCTATAGGCAAAATTGCTTTATTTCATGAAGGTAAGTCTATTTACGCTATAACATTCAGGTTTGGATCATTCTCTCATAAGAAAATGCAAACTGCATATTAACCATTATTTTAACGCATACAAGCAGTTTTTACATGCTTTATGACAATTAGGGGCAAATGAGTCTATATAGGCAAAATTGCTTTATTTTACAAAGGTAAGTTTACTTAAACTATAACATTCAGGTTTAGATCATTCTCTCATAAGAAAATGCAAACTGCATATTAACTATTATTTTAACGCATACAAGCAGTTTTTACAAGCTTTATGACAATTAGGTGCAAATGAGTCCTTATAGGCAAAATTGCTTTATTTCATGAGGGTAAATCTATTTACACTATAAACATTCAGGTTTAGATCATTCTCTCATAAGAAAATGCAAACTGCATATTTACTATCATTTTAACGCATACAAGCAGTTTTTACATGCTTTATGACAATTAGGTGCAAATGAGTCTTTTTAGGCAAAATTGCTTTTCTTCATGAGGGTAAGTCTATTTACACTATAACATTCAGGTTTGGATCATTCTCTCATAAGGAAATGCAAACTGCATATTAACCATTATTTTAACGCAGACAAGCAGTTTTTACATGCTTCACGACAATTGCGTGCAAATGAGTCCTTATAGGCAAAATTGCTTTATTTTACAAAGGTAAGTCTATCTTCACTATAACATTCAGGTTTGGATCATTCTCTCATAAGAAAATGCAAACTGCATATTATACATTATTTTAACGCATACAAGCAGTTTTTACATGCTTTATGACAATTAGGGGCAAATGAGTCCTTATAGGCAAAATTGCTTTATTTCATGAAGGTAAGTCTACTTACACTATAACATTCAGGTTTGGATCATTCTCTCATAAGAAAATGCAAACTGCATATTAACCATTATTTTAACGCTGACAAGCAGTTTTTACATGCTTTATGACAATTAGGGGCAAATGGGTCCCTATAGGCAAAATTGCTTTATTTCATGAAGGTAAGTCTATTTACACTATAACATTTAGGTTTGGATCATTCTCTCATAAGAAAATGCAAACTGCATATTAACCATTATTTTAACGCAGACAAGCAGTTTTTACATGCTTGATGACAATTAGGTGCAAATAAGTCTTTATAGGCTAAATTGCTTTATTTCATGAGGGTAAGTCTATTTACACTATAACATTCAGATTTGGATCATTCTTTCATAAGAAAATGCAAACTGCATATTAACAATTATTTTAACGCAGACAAGCAGTTTTTACATGCTTCACGACAATTGCGTGCAAATGAAACCTTATAGGCAAATTTGCTTTATTTTACAAAGGTAGGTCTATTTTTACTATAACATTCAGGTTTGGATCATTCTCTCATAAGAAAATGCAAACTGCATATTAACCGTTATTTTAACGCATACAAGCAGTTTTTACATGCTTTATGACAATTAGGTGCAAATGAGTCCTTACTGGCAAAATTGCTTTATTTCATGATCGTAAGTCTATTTACACTATAACATTCAGGTTTGGATCATTCTCTCATAAGAAAATATAAACTGCATATTTACTATCATTTTAACGCATACAAGCAGTTTTTACATGCTTTATGATAATTAGGTGCAAATGAGTCTTTATAGGCAAAATTGCTTTATTTCATGTGTGTAAGTCTATTTACACTATAACATTCAGGTTTGGATCATTCTCTTATAAGAAAATGCAAACTGCATATTAACCATTATTTTAACGCAGACAAGCAGTTTTTACATGCTTCACGACAATTGCGTGCAAATGAGTCCTTATAGGCAAAATTGCTTTATTTTACAAAGGTAAGTCTACTTACACTATAACATTCAGGTTTAGATCATTCTCTCATAAGAAAATGCAAACTGCATATTAACCATTATTTTAACGCTGACATGCAGTTTTTACATGCTTTATGACAATTAGGGGCAAATGAGTCCTTACTGGCAAAATTGCTTTATTTCATGAAGGTAAGTCTATTTACACTATAACATTTAGGTTTGGATCATTCTCTCATAAGAAAATGCAAACTGCATATTAACCATTATTTTAACGCATACAAGCAGTTTTTACATGCTTTATGACAATTAGGGGCAAATGAGTCTATATAGGCAAAATTGCTTTATTTTACAAAAGTAAGTTTACCTAAACTATAACATTCAGGTTTAGATCATTCTCTCATAAGAAAATGCAAACTGCATATTAACCATTATTTTAACGCATACAAGCAGTTTTTACAAGCTTTATGACAATTAGGTGCAAATGAGTCCTTATAGGCAAAATTGCTTTATTTCATGTGGGTAAGTCTATTTACACTATAACATTCCGGTTTGGATCATTCTCTCATAAGAAAATGCAAACTGCATACTTACTATCATTTTAACGCATACAAGCAGTTTTTACATGCTTTATGACAATTAGGTGCAAATGAGTCTTTATAGGCAAAATTGCTTTATTTCATGAGGGTAAGTCTATTTACACTATAAACATTCAGGTTTGGATCATTCTCTCATAAGAAAATGCAAACTGCATATTAACCATTATTTTAACGCATACAAGCAGTTTTTACATGCTTTATGACAATTAGGTGCAAATGAGTCCTTACTGGCAAAATTGCTTTATTTCATGAAGGTAAGTCTATTTACACTATAACATTTAGGTTTGGATCATTCTCTCATAAGAAAATGCAAACTGCATATTAACCATTATTTTAACGCATACAAGCAGTTTTTACATGCTTTATGACAATTAGGGGCAAATGAGTCTATATAGGCAAAATTGCTTTATTTTACAAAAGTAAGTTTACCTAAACTATAACATTCAGGTTTAGATCATTCTCTCATAAGAAAATGCAAACTGCATACTTACTATCATTTTAACGCATACAAGCAGTTTTTACATGCTTTATGTAAAGTAGGTGCAAATGAGTCTTTATAGGCAAAATTGCTTTATTTCATGAGGGTAAGTCTATTTACACTATAAACATTCAGGTTTGGATCATTCTCTCTTAAGAAAATGCAAACTGCATATTAACTATTATTTTAACGCATACAAGCAGTTTTTACATGCTTTATGACAATTAGGTGCAAATGTGTCCTTATAGGCTAAGTTGCTTTATTTCATGAGGGTAAGTCTATTTACACTATAACATTCAGGTTTGGGTCATTCTCTCATAAGAAAATGCAAACTGAATATTGACTATCATTTTCACGCAGACAAGCAATTTTTATATGCTTCACGACAATTGCGTGCAAATGAGTATTTATAAGCAAAATTGCTTTATTTTACAAAGGTAAGTCTATATACACTATTACATTCAGGTTTGGATCATTCTCTCATAAGAAAATGCAAACTGCATATTAACCATTATTTTAACGCATACAAGCAGTTTTTACATGCTTTATGACAATTAGGGGCAAATGAGTCTATATAGGCAAAATTGCTTTATTTTACAAAGGTAAGTTTACTTAAACTATAACATTCAGGTTTAGATCATTCTCTCATAAGAAAATGCAAACTGCATATTAACTATTATTTTAACGCATACAAGCAGTTTTTACATGCTTTATGACAATTGGGTGCAAATGAGTCCTTATAGGCAAAATTGCTTTATTTCATGAGGGTAAGTCTATTTACACCATAACATTCAGGTTTGGATCATTCTCTCATAAGAAAATGCAAACTGAATATTGACTATCATTTTCACACAGACAAGCAGTTTTTATATGCTTCACGACAATTGCGTGCAAATGAGTATTTATAGGCAAAATTGCTTTATTTTACAAAGGTAAGTCTATTTACACTATTACATTCAGGTTTGGATCATTCTCTCATAAGAAAATGCAAACTGCATATTAACCATTATTTTAACGCATACAAGCAGTTTTTACATGCTTTATGACAATTAGGGGCAAATGAGTCTATATAGGCAAAATTGCTTTATTTTACAAAAGTAAGTTTACTTAAACTATAACATTCAGGTTTAGATCATTCTCTCATAAGAAAATGCGAACTGCATATTAACTATTATTTTAACGCAGACAAGCAGTTTTTACATGCTTTATGACAATTAGGGGCAAATGAGTCCTTATAGGCAAATTTGCTTTATTTTACAAAGGTAGGTCTATTTTTACTATAACATTCAGGTTTGGATCATTCTCTCATAAGAAAATGCAAACTGCATATTAACCATTATTTTAACGCATACAAGCAGTTTTTACATGCTTTATGACAATTAGGTGCAAATGAGTCCTTACTGGCAAAATTGCTTTATTTCATGAAGGTAAGTCTATTTACACTATAACATTTAGGTTTGGATCATTCTCTCATAAGAAAATGCAAACTGCATATTAACCATTATTTTAACGCATACAAGCAGTTTTTACATGCTTTATGACAATTAGGGGCAAATGAGTCTATATAGGCAAAATTGCTTTATTTTACAAAAGTAAGTTTACCTAAACTATAACATTCAGGTTTAGATCATTCTCTCATAAGAAAATGCAAACTGCATATTAACTATTATTTTAACGCATACAAGCAGTTTTTACAAGCTTTATGACAATTAGGTGCAAATGAGTCCTTATAGGCAAAATTGCTTTATTTCATGTGGGTAAGTCTATTTACACTATAACATTCAGGTTTGGATCATTCTCTCATAAGAAAATGCAAACTGCATACTTACTATCATTTTAACGCATACAAGCAGTTTTTACATGCTTTATGACAATTAGGTGCAAATGAGTCTTTATAGGCAAAATTGCTTTATTTCATGAGGGTAAGTCTATTTACACTATAAACATTCAGGTTTGGATCATTCTCTCATAAGAAAATGCAAACTGCATATTAACCATTATTTTAACGCATACAAGCGGTTTTTACATGCTTTATGACAATTAGGTGCAAATGAGTCCTTACTGGCAAAATTGCTTTATTTCATGAAGGTAAGTCTATTTACACTATAACATTTAGGTTTGGATCATTCTCTCATAAGAAAATGCAAACTGCATATTAACCATTATTTTAACGCATACAAGCAGTTTTTACATGCTTTATGACAATTAGGGGCAAATGAGTCTATATAGGCAAAATTGCTTTATTTTACAAAAGTAAGTTTACCTAAACTATAACATTCAGGTTTAGATCATTCTCTCATAAGAAAATGCAAACTGCATATTAACCATTATTTTAACGCATACAAGCAGTTTTTACATGCTTTATGACAATTAGGTGCAAATGAGTCCTTACTGGCAAAATTGCTTTATTTCATGAAGGTAAGTCTATTTACACTATAACATTTAGGTTTGGATCATTCTCTCATAAGAAAATGCAAACTGCATATTAACCATTATTTTAACGCATACAAGCAGTTTTTACATGCTTTATGACAATTAGGGGCAAATGAGTCTATATAGGCAAAATTGCTTTATTTTACAAAAGTAAGTTTACCTAAACTATAACATTCAGGTTTAGATCATTCTCTCATAAGAAAATGCAAACTGCATATTAATTATTATTTTAACGCATACAAGCAGTTTTTACAAGCTTTATGACAATTAGGTGCAAATGAGTCCTTATAGGCAAAATTGCTTTATTTCATGTGGGTAAGTCTATTTACACTATAACATTCAGGTTTGGATCATTCTCTCATAAGAAAATGCAAACTGCATACTTACTATCATTTTAACGCATACAAGCAGTTTTTAAATGCTTTATGACAATTAGGTGCAAATGAGTCTTTATAGGCAAAATTGCTTTATTTCATGAGGGTAAGTCTATTTACACTATAAACATTCAGGTTTGGATCATTCTCTCATAAGAAAATGCAAACTGCATATTAACCATTATTTTAACGCATACAAGCAGTTTTTACATGCTTTATGACAATTAGGTGCAAATGAGTCCTTACTGGCAAAATTGCTTTATTTCATGAAGGTAAGTCTATTTACACTATAACATTTAGGTTTGGATCATTCTCTCATAAGAAAATGCAAACTGCATATTAACCATTATTTTAACGCATACAAGCAGTTTTTACAGGCTTTATGACAATTAGGGGCAAATGAGTCTATATAGGCAAAATTGCTTTATTTTACAAAAGTAAGTTTACCTAAACTATAACATTCAGGTTTAGATCATTCTCTCATAAGAAAATGCAAACTGCATATTAACTATTATTTTAACGCATACAAGCAGTTTTTACAAGCTTTATGACAATTAGGTGCAAATGAGTCCTTATAGGCAAAATTGCTTTATTTCATGTGGGTAAGTCTATTTACACTATAACATTCAGGTTTGGATCATTCTCTCATAAGAAAATGCAAACTGCATACTTACTATCATTTTAACGCATACAAGCAGTTTTTACATGCTTTATGTAAATTAGGTGCAAATGAGTCTTTATAGGCAAAATTGCTTTATTTCATGAGGGTAAGTCTATTTACACTATAAACATTCAGGTTTGGATCATTCTCTCATAAGAAAATGCAAACTGCATATTAACTATTATTTTAACGCATACAAGCAGTTTTTACATGCTTTATGACAATTAGGTGCAAATGTGTCCTTATAGGCTAAGTTGCTTTATTTCATGAGGGTAAGTCTATTTACACTATAACATTCAGGTTTGGGTCATTCTCTCATAAGAAAATGCAAACTGAATATTGACTATCATTTTCACGCAGACAAGCAATTTTTATATGCTTCACGACAATTGCGTGCAAATGAGTATTTATAGGCAAAATTGCTTTATTTCATGAGGGTAAGTCTATTTACGCTATAACATTCAGGTTTGGATCATTCTCTCATAAGAAAATGCAAACTGCATATTTCCTATCATTTTCACGCAGACAAGCAGTTTTTACATGCTTCACGACAATTGCGTGCAAATGAGTCCCTATAGGCAAAATTGCTTTATTTTACAAAGGTAAGTCTATTTACACTATAATATTCAGGTTTGGATCATTCTCTCATAAGAAAATGCAAACTGCATATTAACCATTATTTTAACGCATACAAGCAGTTTTTACATGCTTTATGACAATTAGGGGCAAATGGGTCCTCATAGGCAAAATTGATTTATTTCATGAAGGTAAGTCTATTTACACTATAACATTTAGGTTTGGATCATTCTCTCATAAGAAAATGCAAACTGCATATTAACCATTATTTTAATGCAAACAAGCAGTTTTTACATGCTTCACGACAATTGCGTGCAAATGAGTCCTTATAGGCAAAATTGCTTTATTTTACAAAGGTAAGTCTATTTACACTATAATATTCAGGTTTGGATCATTCTCTCATAAGAAAATGCAAACTGCATATTAACCATTATTTTAACGCATACAAGCAGTTTTTACATGCTTTATGACAATTAGGTGCAAATGAGTCCTTATAGGCAAAATTGCTTTATTTCACAAAGGTAAGTTTACTTACACTATAACATTCAGGTTTGGATCATTCTCTCATAAGAAAATGCAAACTGAATATTGACTATCATTTTCACGCAGACAAGCAGTTTTTACATGCTTTACGACAATTGCGTGCAAATGAGTCCTTATAGGCAAAATTGCTTTATTTTACAAAGGTAAGTCTATTTACACTATTACATTCAGGTATGGATCATTCTCTCATAAGAAAATGCAAACTGCATATTAACTATTATTTTAACGCATACAAGCAGTTTTTACATGCTTTATGACAATTAGGTGCAAATGAGTCCTTATAGGCAAAATTGCTTTATTTCATGAGTATAAGTCTATTTACACTATAACATTCAGGTTTGGGTCATTCTCTCATAAGAAAATGCAAACTGAATATTGACTATCATTTTCACGCAGACAAGCAGTTTTTACATGGTATACGACAATTAGGTGCAAATTAGTCCATAAAGGAAAAATTGTTTCATTTCACAAAGGTAAGTCTACTTTCACTATAACATTCAGGTTTGGATCATTCTCTCATAAGAAAATGCAAACTGCATAATAACCATTATTTTAACGCAGACAAGCAGTTTTTACATGCTTCACGACAATTGCGTGCAAATGAGTCCTTATAGGCAAAATTGCTTTATTTTACAAAGGTAAGTCTATTTACACTATAATATTCAGGTTTGGATCATTCTCTCATAAGAAAATGCAAACTGCATATTAACCATTATTTTAACGCAGACAAGCAGTTTTTACATGCTTCACGACAATTGCGTGCAAATGAGTCTTTATAGGCAAAATTGCTTTATTTTACAAAGGTAAGTCTATTTACACTATAACATTCAGGTTTGGATCATTCTCTCATAAGAAAATGCAAACTGCATATTAACCATTATTTAAACGCAGACAAGCAGTTTTTACATGCTTTACAACAATTAGGTGCAAATGAGTCTTAATAGGCAAAATTGCTTTATTTCATGAGGGTAAGTCTATTTACACTATAACATTCAGGTTTGGATCATTCTCTCATAAGAAAATGCAAACTGCATATTTACTATCATTTTCACGCAGACAAGCAGTTTTTACATGCTTCACGACAATTAGGTGCAAATGAGTCCTTATAGGCAAAATTGCTTTATTTCATGAAGGTAAGTCTATTTACACTATAACATTTAGGTTTGGATCATTCTCTCATAAGAAAATGCAAACTGCATAATAACCATTATTTTAACGCAGACAAGCAGTTTTTACATGCTTCACGACAATTGCGTGTAAATGAGTCCTTATAGGCAAAATTGCTTTATTTTACAAAGGTAAGTCTATTTACACTATAACATTTAGGTTTGGATCATTCTCTCATAAGAAAATGCAAACTGCATATTAACCATTATTTAAACGCAGACAAGCAGTTTTTACATGCTTTACAACAATTAGGTGCAAATGAGTCTTTATAGGCAAAATTGCTTTATTTCATGAGGGTAAGTCTCTTTACACTATAACATTCAGGTTTGGATCATTCTCTCATAAGAAAATGCAAACTGCACATTTACTATCATTTTCACGCAGACAAGCAGTTTTTACATGCTTCACGACAATTGCGTGCAAATGAGTCCTTATATGCAAAATTGCTTTATTTCATGAGGGTAAGTCTATTTACACTATAATAATCAGGTTTGGAACATTCTCTCATAAGAAAATGCAAACTGCATATTAACCATTATTTAAACGCAGACAAGCAGTTTTTACATGCTTTACGACAATTAGGTGCAAATGAGTCCTTATAGGCAAAATTGCTTTATTTCATGAGGGTAAGTCTATTTACACTATAACATTTAGGTTTGGATCATTCTCTCATAAGAAAATGCAAACTGCATATTAACCATTATTTTAACGCATACAAGCAGTTTTTACATGCTTTATGACAATTAGGGGCAAATGAGTCCTTATAGGCAAAATTGCTTAATTTCATGAAGGTAAGTCTATTTACACTATAACATTCAGGTTTGGATCATTCTCTCACAAGAAAATGCAAACTGCATATTAACCATTATTTTAACGCTGACAAGCAGTTTTTACATGCTTTATGACAATTAGGGGCAAATGAGTCCCTATAGGCAAAATTGCTTTATTTCATGAAGGTAAGTCTATTTACACTATAACATTTAGGTTTGGATCATTCTCTCATAAGAAAATGCAAACTGCATAATAACCATTATTTTAACGCAGACAAGCAGTTTTTACATGCTTCACGACAATTGCATGCAAATGAGTCCTTATAGGCAAACTTGCTTTATTTTACAAAGGTAAGTCTATTTACACTATAACATTCAGGTTTGGATCATTCTCTCATAAGAAAATGCAAACTGCATATTAACCATTATTTAAACGCAGACAAGCAGTTTTTACATGCTTCACGACAATTGCGTGCAAATGAGTCCTTATAGGCAAAATTGCTTTATTTTACAAAGGTAAGTCTATTTACACTATAACATTTAGGTTTGGATCATTCTCTCATAAGAAAATGCAAACTGCATATTAACCATTATTTTAACGCAGACAAGCAGTTTTTACATGCTTTAAGACAATTAGGGGCAAATGAGTCCTTATAGGCAAAATTGCTTTATTTCATGAAGGTATAACTATTTACACTATAACATTCAGGTTTGGATCATTCTCTCATAAGAAAATGCAAACTGCATATTAACCATTATTTTTACGCAGACAAGCAGTTTTTACATGCTTTATGACAATTAGGTGCAAATGAGTCTTTATAGGCAAAATTGCTTTATTTCATGATGGTAAGTCTATTTACACTATAACATTCAGGTTTGGATCATTCTCTCATAAGAAAATGCAAACTGCATATTAACCATTATTTTAACGCAGACAAGCAGTTTTTACATGCTTTATGACAATTAGGGGCAAATGAGTCCTTATAGGCAAAATTGCTTTATTTCATGAAGGTATAACTATTTACACTATAACATTCAGGTTTGGATCATTCTCTCATAAGAAAATGCAAACTGCATATTATACATTATTTTAACGCATACAAGCAGTTTTTACATGCTTTATGACAATTAGGGGCAAATGAGTCCTTATAGGCAAAATTGCTTTATTTCAAGAAGGTAAGTCTATTTACACTATAACATTCAGGTTTGGATCATTCTCTCATAAGAAAATGCAAACTGCATATTAACCATTATTTTAACGCTGACAAGCAGTTTTTACATGCTTTATGACAATTAGGGGCAAATGAGTCCCTATAGGCAAAATTGCTTTATTTCATGAAGGTAAGTCTATTTACACTATAACATTTAGGTTTGGAACATTCTCTCATAAGAAAATGCAAACTGCATAATAACCATTATTTTAACGCAGACAAGCAGTTTTTACATGCTTCACGACAATTGCGTGCAAATGAGTCTTTATAAGCAAAATTGCCTGATTTTACAAAGGTAAGTCTATTTTCACTATAACATTCAGGTTTGGATCATTCTCTCATAAGAAAATGCAAACTGCATATTATCCATTATTTTAACGCAGACAAGCAGTTTTTACATGCTTTACGACAATTAGGTGCAAATAAGTCCTTATAGGCAAAATTGCCTTATTTTACAAAGGTAAGTTTACTTAAACTATAACATTCAGGTTTAGATCATTCTCTCATAAGAAAATGCAAACTGCATATTAACTATTATTTTAACTCATACAAGCAGTTTTTACATGCTTTATGACAATAAGGTGCAAATGAGACCTTATAGGCAAAATTGCTTTATTTCGAGAGGGTAAGTCTATTTACACTATAACATTCAGGTTTGGATCAGTCTCTCACAAGAAATTGCAAACTGCATATTAACTATTATTTTAACGCATACAAGCAGTTTTTACATGCTTTATGACAATAAGGTGCAAATGAGTCCTTATAGGCAAAATTGCTTTATTTCATGAGGGTAAGTCTACTTTGACTATAACATTCAGGTTTGGATCATTCTCTCATAAGAAAATGCAAACTGCATATTAACCATTGTTTTAACGCAGACAAGCAGTTTTTACATGCTTCACGACAATTGCGTGCAAATGAGTCTTTATAGGCAAACTTGCTTTATTTTACAAAGGTAAGTCTATTTACACTATAACATTCAGGTTTGGATCATTCTCTCATAAGAAAATTAAATCTGCATATTAACCATTATTTTAACGCATACAAGCAGTTTTTACATGCTTTATGACAATTAGGGGCAAATGAGTCCTTATAGGCAAATATGCTTTATTTCATGAAGGTAAGTCTATTTACACTATAACATTTAGGTTTAAATCATTCTCTCATAAGAAAATGCAAACTATATATTAACCATTATTAAAACGCAGACAAGCAGTTTTTACATGCTTTACGACAATTAGGTGCAAATGAGTCTTTATAAGCAAAATTGCTTTATTTCACAAAGGTAAGTTTACTTACACTATAACATTCAGGTTTGGATCATTCTCTCACAAGAAAATGCAAACTGCATATTAACTATTATTTTAACGCATACAAGCAGTTTTTACATGATTTATGACAATTAGGTGCAAATGAGTCCTTATAGGCAAAATTGCTTTATTTCATGAGGGTAAGTCTATTTACACTATAACATTTAGGTTTGGATCATTCTCTCATACGAAAATGCAAACTGAATATTGACTATCATTTTCACGCAGACAAGCAGTTTTTACATGCTTCACGACAATTGCGTGCAAATGAGTCCTTATAGGCAAAATTGCTTTATTTTACAAAGGTAAGTCCATTTACACTATTACATTCAGGTTTGGATCATTCTCTCATAAGAAAATGCAAACTGCATATTAACCATTATTTTTACGCATACAAGCAGTTTGTACATGCTTTATGACAATTAGGGGCAAATGAGTCTATATAGGCAAAATTGCTTTATTTTACAAAAGTAAGTTTACTTAAACTATAACATTCAGGTTTAGATCATTCTCACATAAGAAAATGCAAACTGCATATTAACTATTATTTTAACGCATACAAGCAGTTTTTACAAGCTTTATGACAATTAGGTGCAAATGAGTCTTTATAGGCAAAATTGCTTTATTTTATGAGGGTAAGTCTATTTACACTATAACATTCAGGTTTGGATCATTCTCTCATAAGAAAATGCAAACTGCATATTAACCATTATTTTAACGCAGACAAGCAGTTTTTACATGCTTCACGACAATTGCGTGAAAATGAGTCCTTATAGGCAAAATTGCTTTATTTTACAAAGGTAAGTCTATTTTCACTATAACATTCAGGTTTGGATCATTCTCTCATAAGAAAATGCAAACTGCATATTATACATTATTTTAACGCATACGAGCAGTTTTTACATGCTTTATGACAATTAGGGGCAAATGAGTCCCTATAGGCAAAATTGCTTTATTTCATGAAGGTAAGTCTATTTACACTATAACATTTAGGTTTGGATCATTCTCTCATAAGAAAATGCAAACTGCATAATAACCATTATTTTAACGCAGACAAGCAGTTTTTACATGCTTCACGAAAATTGCGTGCAAATGAGCCCTTATAGGCAAAATTGCTTTATTTTACAAAGGTAAGTCTATTTACACTATAACATTTAGGTTTGGATCATTCTCTCATAAGAAAATGCAAACTGCATATTAACCATTATTTAAACGCAGACAAGCAGTTTTTACATGCTTCACGACAATTGCGTGCAAATGAGTCCTTATAGGCAAAATTGCTTTATTTTACAAAGGTAAGTCTATTTACACTATAACATTCAGGTTTGGATCATTCTCTCATAAGAAAATGCAAACTGCATATTAACCATTATTTAAACGCAGACAAGCAGTTTTTACATGCTTTACAACAATTAGGTGCAAATGAGTCTTTATAGGCAAAATTGCTTTATTTCATGAGGGTAAGTCTATTTAAACTATAACATTCAGGTTTGGATCATTCTCTCATAAGAAAATGCAAACTGCATATTTACTATCATTTTCACGCAGACAAGCAGTTTTTACATGCTTCACGACACTTGCGTGCAAATGAGTCCTTATAGGCAAAATTGCTTTATTTGATGAAGGTAAGTCTATTTACACTATAACATTTAGGTTTGGATCATTCCCTCATAAGAAAAAGCAATTTGCATAATAACCATTATTTTAACGCAGACAAGCAGTTTTTACATGCTTCACGACAATTGCGTGCAAATGAGTCCTTATAGGCAAAATTGCTTTATTTTACAAAGGTAAGTCTATTTACACTATAACATTCAGGTTTGGATCATTCTCTCATAAGAAAATGCAAACTGCATATTAACCATTATTTAAACGCAGACAAGCAGTTTTTACATGCTTTACAACAATTAGGTGCAAATGAGTCTTTATAGGCAAAATTGATTTATTTCATGAGAGTAAGTCTATTTAAACTATAACATTCAGGTTTGGATCATTCTCTCATAAGAAAATGCAAACTGCATATTTACTATCATTTTCACGCAGACAAGCAGTTTTTACATGCTTCACGACAATTGCGTGCAAATGAGTCCTTATAGGCAAAATTGCTTTATTTTACAAAGGTAAGTCTATTTACACTATAATATTCAGGTTTGGATCATTCTCTCATAAGAAAATGCAAACTGCATATTAACCATTATTTTAACGCATACAAGCAGTTTTTACATGCTTTATGACAATTAGGGGCAAATGAGTCCTTATAGGCAAAACTGCTTTATTTCATGAAGGTTAGTCTATTTACACTAAAACATTTAGGTTTGGATCATTCTCTCATAAGAAAATGCAAACTGCATATTAACCATTATTTTAACGCAAACAAGCAGTTTTTACATGCTTCACGACAATTGCGTGCAAATGAGTCCTTATAGGCAAAATTGCTTTATTTTACAAAGGTAAGTCTATTTACACTATAACATTCAGGTTTGGATCATTCTCTCATAAGAAAATGCAAACTGCATATTAACCATTATTTAAACGCAGACAAGCAGTTTTTACATGCTTTACGACAATTAGGTGCAAATGAGTCCTTATAGGCAAAATTGCTTTATTTCATGAGGGTAAGTCTATTTACACTATAACATTTAGGTTTGGATCATTCTCTCATAAGAAAATGCAAACTGCATATTAACCATTATTTAAACGCAGACAAGCAGTTTTTACATGCTTTATGACAATTTGGTGCAAATGAGTCTTTATAGGTAAAATTGCTTTATTTCATGAGGGTAAGTCTATTTACACTATAACATTCAGGTTTGGATCATTCTTTCATAAGAAAATGCAAACTGCATATTAACCATTATTTTAACGCAGACAAGCAGTTTTTACATGCTTTATGACAATTAGGTGCAAATGAGTCTTTATAGGCAAAATTGCTTTATTTCATGAGGGTAAGTCTATTTACACTATAACATTCAGGTTTGGATCATTCTCTCATAAGAAAATGCAAACTGCATATTAACCATTATTTTAACGCAGACAAGCAGTTTTTACATGCTTTATGACAATTAGGGGCAAATGAGTCCTTACAGGCAAAATTGCTTTATGTCATGAAGGTATAACTATTTACACTATTACATTCAGGTTTGCATCATTCTCTCATAAGAAAATGCAAACTGCATATTATACATTATTTTAACGCATACAAGCAGTTTTTACATGCTTTATGACAATTAGGGGCAAATGAGTCCTTATAGGCAAAATTGCTTTATTTCATGAAGGTAAGTCTATTTACACTATAACATTCAGGTTTGGATCATTCTCTCATAAGAAAATGCAAACTGCATATTAACCATTATTTTATCGCTGACAAGCAGTTTTTACATGCTTTATGACAATTAGGGGCAAATGAGTCCCTATAGGCAAAATTGCTTTATTTCATGAAGGTAAGTCTATTTACACTTTAACATTTAGGTTTGGATCATTCTCTCATAAGAAAATGCAAACTGCATAATAGCCATTATTTTAACGCAGACAAGCAGTTTTTACATGCTTCACGACAATTGCATGCAAATGAGTCCTTATAGGCAAAATTGCTTTATTTTACAAAGGTAAGTCTATTTACACTATAACATTCAGGTTTGGATCATAATTTTCTCATAAGAAAATGCAAACTGCATATAAACCATTATTTAAACGCAGACAAGCAGTTTTTACATGCTTCACGACAATTGCGTGCAAATGAGTCCTTATAGGCAAAATTGCTTTATTTTACAAAGGTAAGTCTATTTACACTATAACATTCAGGTTTGGATCATTCTCTCATAAGAAAATGCAAACTGCATATTAACCATTATTTAAACGCAGACAAGCAGTTTTTACATGCTTTACGACAATTAGTTGCAAATGAGTCTTTATTAGCAAAATTGCTTTATTTCATGAGGGTAAGTCTATTTACACTATAACATTCAGGTTTGGATCATTCTTTCATAAGAAAATGCAAACTGCATATTAACCATTATTTTTACGCAGACAAGCAGTTTTTACTTGCTTTATGACAATTAGGTGCAAATGAGTCTTTATAGGCAAAATTGCTTTATTTCATGATGGTAAGTCTATTTACACTATAACATTCAGGTTTGGATCATTCTCTCATAAGAAAATGCAAACTGCATATTAACCATTATTTTAACGCAGACAAGCAGTTTTTACATGCTTTATGACAATTAGGGGCAAATGAGTCCTTATAGGCAAAATTGCTTTATTTCATGAAGGTATAACTATTTACACTATAACATTCAGGTTTGGATCATTCTCTCATAAGAAAATGCAAACTGCATATTAACCATTATTTTAACGCTGACAAGCAGTTTTTACATGCTTTATGACAATTAGGGGCAAATGAGTCCCTATATTCAAAATTGCTTTATTTCATGAAGGTAAGTCTATTTACACTATAACATTCAGGTTTGGAACATTCTCTCATAAGAAAATGCAAACTGCATAATAACCATTATTTTAACGCAGACAAGCAGTTTTTACATGCTTCACGACAATTGCATGCAAATGAGTCCTTATAGGCAAAATTGCTTTATTTTACAAAGGTAAGTCTATTTACACTATAACATTCAGGTTTGGATCATTCTCTCATAAGAAAATGCAAACTGCATATTAACCATTATTTAAACGCAGACAAGCAGTTTTTACATGCTTCACGACAATTGCGTGCAAATGAGTCCTTATAGGCAAAATTGCTTTATTTTACAAAGGTAAGTCTATTTACACTATAACATTCAGGTTTGGATCATTCTCTCATAAGAAAATGCAAACTGCATATTAACCATTATTTAAACGCAGACAAGCAGTTTTTACATGCTTTACGACAATTAGTTGCAAATGAGTCTTTATTAGCAAAATTGCTTTATTTCATGATGGTAAGTCTATTTACACTATAACATTCAGGTTTGGATCATTCTCTCATAAGAAAATGCAAACTGCATATTAACCATTATTTTAACGCAGACAAGCAGTTTTTACATGCTTTATGACAATTAGGGGCAAATGAGTCCTTATAGGCAAAATTGCTTTATTTCATGAAGGTATAACTATTTACACTATAACATTCAGGTTTGGATCATTCTCTCATAAGAAAATGCAAACTGCATATTAACCATTATTTAAACGCAGACAAGCAGTTTTTACATGCTTTACGACAATTAGTTGCAAATGAGTCTTTATTAGCAAAATTGCTTTATTTCATGAGGGTAAGTCTATTTACACTATAACATTCAGGTTTGGATCATTCTTTCATAAGAAAATGCAAACTGCATTTAACCATTATTTTTACGCAGACAAGCAGTTTTTACATGCTTTATGACAATTAGGTGCAAATGAGTCTTTATAGGCAAAATTGCTTTATTTCATGATGGTAAGTCTATTTACACTATAACATTCAGGTTTGGATCATTCTCTCATAAGAAAATGCAAACTGCATATTAACCATTATTTTAACGCAGACAAGCAGTTTTTACATGCTTTATGACAATTAGGGGCAAATGAGTTCTTATAGGCAAAATTGCTTTATTTCATGAAGATATAACTATTTACACTATAACATTCAGGTTTGGATCATTCTCTCATAAGAAAATGCAAACTGCATATTATACATTATTTTAACGCATACAAGCAGTTTTTACATGCTCTATGACAATTAGGGGCAAATGAGTCCTTATAGGCAAAATTGCTTTATTTCATGAAGGTAAGTCTATTTACACTATAACATTCAGGTTTGGATCATTCTCTCATAAGAAAATGCAAACTGCATATTAACCATTATTTTAACGCTGACAAGCAGTTTTTACATGCTTTATGACAATTAGGGGCAAATGAGTCCCTATATTCAAAATTGCTTTATTTCATGAAGGTAAGTCTATTTACACTATAACATTTAGGTTTGGAACATTCTCTCATAAGAAAATGCAAACTGCATAATAACCATTATTTTAACGCAGACATGCAGTTTTTACATGCTTCACGACAATTGCATGCAAATGAGTCCTTATAGGCAAAATTGCTTTATTTTACAAAGGTAAGTCTATTTACACTATAACATTCAGGTTTGGATCATTCTCTCATAAGAAAATGCAAACTGCATATTAACCATTATTTAAACGCAGACAAGCAGTTTTTACATGCTTCACGACAATTGCGTGCAAATGAGTCCTTATAGGCAAAATTGCTTTATTTTACAAAGGTAAGTCTATTTACACTATAACATTCAGGTTTGGATCATTCTCTCATAAGAAAATGCAAACTGCATATTAACCATTATTTTTACGCAGACAAGCAGTTTTTACATGCTTTACGACAATTAGTTGCAAATGAGTCTTTATTAGCAAAATTGCTTTATTTCATGAGGGTAAGTCTATTTACACTATAACATTCAGGTTTGGATCATTCTTTCATAAGAAAATGCAAACTGCATATTAACCATTATTTTTACGCAGACAAGCAGTTTTTACATGCTTTATGACAATAAGGTGCAAATGAGTCTTTATAGGCAAAATTGCTTTATTTCATGATGGTAAGTCTATTTACACTATAACATTCAGGTTTGGATCATTCTCTCATAAGAAAATGCAAACTGCATATTAACCTATATTTTAACGCAGACAAGCAGTTTTTACATGCTTTATGACAATTAGGGGCAAATGAGTCCTTATAGGCAAAATTGCTTTATTTCATGAAGGTAAGTCTATTTACACTATAACATTTAGGTTTGGATCATTCTCTCATAAGAAAATGCAAACTGCATAATAACCATTATTTTAACGCAGACAAGCAGTTTTTACATGCTTCACGAAAATTGCGTGCAAATGAGCCCTTATAGGCAAAATTGCTTTATTTTACAAAGGTAAGTCTATTTACACTATAACATTTAGGTTTGGATCATTCTCTCATAAGAAAATGCAAACTGCATATTAACCATTATTTAAACGCAGACAAGCAGTTTTTACATGCTTCACGACAATTGCGTGCAAATGAGTCCTTATAGGCAAAATTGCTTTATTTTACAAAGGTAAGTCTATTTACACTATAACATTCAGGTTTGGATCATTCTCTCATAAGAAAATGCAAACTGCATATTAACCATTATTTAAACGCAGACAAGCAGTTTTTACATGCTTTACAACAATTAGGTGCAAATGAGTCTTTATAGGCAAAATTGCTTTATTTCATGAGGGTAAGTCTATTTAAACTATAACATTCAGGTTTGGATCATTCTCTCATAAGAAAATGCAAACTGCATATTTACTATCATTTTCACGCAGACAAGCAGTTTTTACATGCTTCACGACAATTGCGTGCAAATGAGTCCTTATAGGCACAATTGCTTTATTTGATGAAGGTAAGTCTATTTACACTATAACATTTAGGTTTGGATCATTCCCTCATAAGAAAAAGCAATTTGCATAATAACCATTATTTTAACGCAGACAAGCAGTTTTTACATGCTTCACGACAATTGCGTGCAAATGAGTCCTTATAGGCAAAATTGCTTTATTTTACAAAGGTAAGTCTATTTACACTATAACATTCAGGTTTGGATCATTCTCTCATAAGAAAATGCAAACTGCATATTAACCATTATTTAAACGCAGACAAGCAGTTTTTACATGCTTTACAACAATTAGGTGCAAATGAGTCTTTATAGGCAAAATTGATTTATTTCATGAGAGTAAGTCTATTTAAACTATAACATTCAGGTTTGGATCATTCTCTCATAAGAAAATGCAAACTGCATATTTACTATCATTTTCACGCAGACAAGCAGTTTTTACATGCTTCACGACAATTGCGTGCAAATGAGTCCTTATAAGCAAAATTGCTTTATTTTACAAAGGTAAGTCTATTTACACTATAATATTCAGGTTTGGATCATTCTCTCATAAGAAAATGCAAACTGCATATTAACCATTATTTTAACGCATACAAGCAGTTTTTACATGCTTTATGACAATTAGGGGCAAATGAGTCCTTATAGGCAAAACTGCTTTATTTCATGAAGGTTAGTCTATTTACACTATAACATTTAGGTTTGGATCATTCTCTCATAAGAAAATGCAAACTGCATATTAACCATTATTTTAACGCAAACAAGCAGTTTTTACATGCTTCACGACAATTGCGTGCAAATGAGTCCTTATAGGCAAAATTGCTTTATTTTACAAAGGTAAGTCTATTTACACTATAACATTCAGGTTTGGATCATTCTCTCATAAGAAAATGCAAACTGCATATTAACCATTATTTAAACGCAGACAAGCAGTTTTTACATGCTTTACGACAATTAGGTGCAAATGAGTCCTTATAGGCAAAATTGCTTTATTTCATGAGGGTAAGTCTATTTACACTATAACATTTAGGTTTGGATCATTCTCTCATAAGAAAATGCAAACTGCATATTAACCATTATTTAAACGCAGACAAGCAGTTTTTACATGCTTTATGACAATTTGGTGCAAATGAGTCTTTATAGGTAAAATTGCTTTATTTCATGAGGGTAAGTCTATTTACACTATAACATTCAGGTTTGGATCATTCTTTCATAAGAAAATGCAAACTGCATATTAACCATTATTTTAACGCAGACAAGCAGTTTTTACATGCTTTATGACAATTAGGTGCAAATGAGTCTTTATAGGCAAAATTGCTTTATTTCATGAGGGTAAGTCTATTTACACTATAACATTCAGGTTTGGATCATTCTCTCATAAGAAAATGCAAACTGCATATTAACCATTATTTTAACGCAGACAAGCAGTTTTTACATGCTTTATGACAATTAGGGGCAAATGAGTCCTTACAGGCAAAATTGCTTTATGTCATGAAGGTATAACTATTTACACTATTACATTCAGGTTTGCATCATTCTCTCATAAGAAAATGCAAACTGCATATTATACATTATTTTAACGCATACAAGCAGTTTTTACATGCTTTATGACAATTAGGGGCAAATGAGTCCTTATAGGCAAAATTGCTTTATTTCATGAAGGTAAGTCTATTTACACTATAACATTCAGGTTTGGATCATTCTCTCATAAGAAAATGCAAACTGCATAATAACCATTATTTTATCGCTGACAAGCAGTTTTTACATGCTTTATGACAATTAGGGGCAAATGAGTCCCTATAGGCAAAATTGCTTTATTTCATGAAGGTAAGTCTATTTACACTATAACATTTAGGTTTGGATCATTCTCTCATAAGAAAATGCAAACTGCATAATAACCATTATTTTAACGCAGACAAGCAGTTTTTACATGCTTCACGACAATTGCATGCAAATGAGTCCTTATAGGCAAAATTGCTTTATTTTACAAAGGTAAGTCTATTTACACTATAACATTCAGGTTTGGATCATTCTCTCATAAGAAAATGCAAACTGCATATAAACCATTATTTAAACGCAGACAAGCAGTTTTTACATGCTTCACGACAATTGCGTGCAAATGAGTCCTTATAGGCAAAATTG